>JAUPFZ010000020.1:4375000-6800000 GCA_036937285.1 Euphydryas editha
TATGGACTATATCTATTATGATATGTTCAATATTGAATGACGTGACCTTAATTGTATCGTTCGGTTTGCCATTAACGCAAAAATATCCAAAGTTTTTATGTGACGTTTAAATATAACATAAACATCTTCTTTAAGTTTGTAGACTTTTCAGGCAAATTGTTTGTGGCCTGTTCTTCCATATGCTAACGTATGGTTTTAATTTCACGTGTCCTGTATGCATTTCACATTTTGCATAGATTTTTTTCCTATCTAATTTAGTCAGAGACGGATTTGCAGTGAGTTGTATTTGGTTCAGTTGGCTAAGAATACAGCTTATTGGCAACTGACTGAACGTGAATTTGCATTAAATTAACAACTGCAGTGTCAGCTGGATGATAGCAAAAACAAAAAATTTCATTACAAGTTAATCGGCAACAACGTATTTTATAATCTTTTTATCTCATTATTGAGAAATACGAAAGTAAGTGAGTCATTTACTTAACCTCATCCTAATTTATATCCTCAGAAACTAAGAGATTAAAATATTAAAATCCCTGGTACCCACGATTCAAACATTTCTCGCAATAAATCTTTAGCAAAGCGTTTTATAAAAAAATGGTAATTAAGCATATTCGGAAGCAATTAACTTTGTAAGTATCGTTGGTAAATTATAACCACGATTTCATTTTGTAAATAATTTAACGAAGCGCTGAATAGGAGATAAAGGTTCCTTGGATTTAATATTAATAAAGTCTAATGAATGCAATGGTCACCAGAATGACTTAAATAATTTTAATGCTTACTTTGATAATTGAGAGAAAAATAAGTACCTTTAAGAATATTTTATAGTATTCAATGAGATGTAATTATTAAATGCTTATACAATATCGATAGAAATAATGAGGACACATTTTCTCTGGACACGCCTACTTGTCCACGAAAATCTGCGCTTAATGAGTTTTAAAATAAAACCGCTACGATATTTTCACGCATGAATCTCATTTGTTTCTTCTTAATTTTGAATTTCTTTTTAAAATCTTTGCCCATTTTTATTTTTATTTTTTATTATGTGAATTGATAAAAAGTGAACAAAAAAGGAGCATATTTTACTAACAATAGTAACACCCACGCCTGATGACGTTTCAAAAATCAAGACACGAGAAATTTTTTTGTGTACAACACAAACACTACAATATTTGAAAAGAAAGTCCGCAATTTATTATGTAAAAACAAAGTTATTTGTCATCACGTCAGACGCTTGTCCTTCTAAGTTTTATTTCTTTATCACTCAAACTAATAAAAAACTAAAACATTTGCATGTACAAATATATAAACGATCGAAAGTGGTATGAGATTGATAAATATCAACTTTTACATATTAGTATACTATCTATTGCGTACGGATATGCTCGGTTGGAACTGTGCATTTGACACATTCATTTGTATATATATAAAATATAGATCAATGATTTGAAAAAACGTAAGTTATAAAAAAAATTACCTATTATACTCGTATACTAAACTTTAAAGTTTTTTGAAAATCAGTTAAGGTCAATAATATAGAGTTCCCACAAAAAGTTTCAAGTCCTATTTCATCGCTTCAGGGAAAAAATCTAAAAAAGGTGAACAGATATTTATTTATAATCAAAAGCTCAAAATTTATTTATTTATTTATTTATTTATTTATTTAATCATAGGTTTAGCACTAACATTACAGGTAATCCTAATTCGTTAGTGTACCTTATTCATTTAAATTATTTTATATTTATATAAATTTAAATACTTAAGTCAATTACAATCAATTTTCAATCTTAAGTTAATTTAAACATTCAGAAATGTTCAATAATAATAGGTAATAATAATAACAATAATAAGTATTAATTAACAATAATAACCATTAATTAGATTAATACAAATAATGGGAAATTTAAATGTAATTAATAAAATTAATGAAATCGCAATAAAGTAATAATATAATAATGTCCTACAAATACAGTCAATAATGTGTTATAAATTTTTACAATTCATGTCATAATAATTTCCAAAAATAAAATAAAAATATTAACTCAATGTCACCAATAAATTGATTAAGTCAATATTATAATTATCATTACAATATAATTATGTAATTAGATTCAACATCATAAGCGACCCGCGTGAACTCATTCGGTGTACAGCTGAATATGTCAATATGGGCCGCTACGGAGTTGAGCGTGCGCAGAGCTCGCGTGAGCGGTGCATCACGCAACAAGTTAGTGCGCGCGCGCGGTAACGCCAGTAGTGGTAGGCGCCGACATTTCCTAATTGTTCCATTGGGAACGTACAGCTTCATCTCTTCTAGTATTGCTGGATTTTCAATTTTCCCCCGTAATACCTTAAAAAGGTACTTTGCGAAGGAAAATTCCCGTCTCGTATCCAGTTTACTGTATCCCACCATGCCAAGCACGAACAAAGTGGGATATATTAGTGGATACCCCGGGTAGACACCATATAATTTTGAGTACAGAAATCGACAGAACTTATTTTGGATACGTTCTAGCATTGATTTGTACTTAATCTCACTAGGAGCCCATATAACCGAATTGCACTCCAAATGACTTCTTACCAAGGCTTCATACAAGGCACGCAGAGCACTAATGTTGGTGAAGGTGCTTGATTGCCTTAATAGGAAGCCAAGGTTTCTGTATGCCTTTTTGCATACCTCGGTTACATGTTCTCTAAAGTGAAGATCAGCGGTAAATCGAACGCCTAGGTCTTTAACATCCGTAACGCGCCGCAACGGCTCACCCTTAACATGGTATAGATGATGCCGCGGAGCGCGCGTACGGGTGAATGACAGAACAGAGCACTTGTTGACGTTGAAGTATAATTTGTTCTCATGACTCCATTCCACTATCCTGTCTATGTCTCGTTGCAAACTAGCATGGTCGGAAACGTCACCCACCTCGCGAAACAATTTCAGGTCGTCATCAAAGAGCAGGTATGTTGACTCGTGGATCACCTCCAGCAAGTCATTGATCATAATGATAAACTGGAGGGGCCCCAAATTACTGCCTTGGCTGACGCCCGATCTTGTTAAGTATTCGTCCGAATGGCATCCATTACAGTCGACATACTGACGCCTGTCTCGCAAGTAGCTGGCGAAGAATGCTAACGTGTGTGGCGTGCAACCTACGCCAGCCAGCTTCTTGAGCAAGACGTCGCCATCAACCGTGTCGAACGCCTTCCTGAAGTCGAAGTAGGCGACATCCACCTGCCTTCCGCTATCGAGTGCTGGCACCACTCGCGACATTAACTGTAGTAAGTTCCCCGTCGTCCCTCGCCCCGGACGGAAGCCGTGCTGGGCATCTGACAACTGGGACCTCACTTGTGCATGCAATGAGAGCTGAATGGCGGACTCAAATACCTTTGCTGGAGTACACAGAAGTGCTACTGGTCTGTAATCACCTGGCTCCGGACCCGCCCGTCCCTTCGGGACCGGCACCACCCGGGTAAGTTTCCACATGTCAGGAAAGGTTGCAGACGCGAGGTAAACGTTAAAGACGTGTAGCAGAGGCTCCTCCAAAGCGAAACGACAATCCTTGAAAATGAAAGGTGGGATGCCGTCGGGCCCCACCGAGCGTTTTGCTGGCAGCCGCGCAAGCGCGCGGCGCACTTCCGCTAGCTCTAGGCGCGTCAGGTGCACTCGAGCGGTGCCCCCCGACGTCGCACTGCACGCTAGTACGTCCAGTCTCGCCGGCTCCGGTCTGTATACGGAATGAAAGAATTTTGCAAACCTTTCTGCGCATTCGTGTTCCGATAATGTTTGCCCATTGTGGATCAACTTAGTTTGTCGAGTGTTGCCTCGTTTCGATCGTATAAAATCCCAAAAAGATTTCGGATCCGAAGCCAGCCGGCCTTGTACTTGGTCTCGATGTTAACCGTGAGCCATTACAATACTCGCTTTCACTCTCGTCTTGTACTCAGAGAAAGCTTTATAATCACATCGTTCCTTGGTTGCTTTGTACTTTTTATGTAATTTGTATTTCAGTTGGATATCCTTTATGATCTGTGAAGTATACCACACTGGATACGTATATCTGTTACTATTATTCGTTTTACTTATTTTAAGGGGAACATAAAGGGGAAATCATTAAAAACTCCATTAATCTTTTCATAAAAAAAATTCAATACCATATCGGGATCGTTCATAGTATAAATATCGCTCCAGTCTATGTTCATTAGTGAACAATATACCTGATTGAAATCGGCCTTATAAAAGTTCCACTGCCTAAACGGTACATTAGATTGTTGTTGGTGGAGGCAGTCTAAGGATGTGGATAGCGGCGCTGGGGGCGCAGGGGCAGCGGTGGCAACGGTGACGGTGACAGCGAGCGGCGGGTGGTATGGGTCCACCGGTTGCAGTGCCTCGTCAGCCATTGCCACCGACACGCCATCGTCATGGCCACTCAGCACTAGGTCCAGCTGCCTACTATTATAGTTAGGAACAGTATTACACTGAATTAGCTCACCGAAGGCTACAAAATATTCATAATGATTGCATATTACATTATTACTCGAATGTAAATTAAAATCACCGAGTATCAATACATTATTTTTAAATTTAACACATATCCTTTCTAACAAACTAAACATTACAACGTAGTCGACTTCATCCGTTTTAGGAGGAATGTACACTACACAGCAAGTAAATAAACACCTGCTTAGCATATAAACAGACGCACACACCAGTTCAAAGTTGTATCTGTTTATGTCGATATCTTCCGGTAATGGTACTTGCCGCAACACGAACCGCGGCGCAGCCGCCAGCAGCACGCCTCCCTGTTTGCGCCCGTCTGCCCGGTCGCAGCGCACCATGGAGTACCCTGTTGGAACTATCTCTCCACACTGTATAGATTCGTTGCATCCTGTTTCGGTGATGGCAAACAAGTCGGAGCCCGAAGATTCTAATAAAGATACAAACTCTGATGTCTTTGTTCGCAGGCCTCTTACGTTCTGATAAAATACGGTAACCGTTCTATTATGACTGAGTCTGGTTTTGTGTATTGTTTGTTTTACGAAAAAATATCCACTCACTATATTCAGCATTCTTGGGCCAGACGTTTATTTATTTATTTATTTATTTACTCTTTTTGCACACCAATACATAAAAGAACAATACATAGAATTTAAAACAATCAATTTGCATCAGTTGCAACAGGCGGCCTTATCGCTAATACAGCGATCTCTTCCAGGCAACCTTTGGGCAGAGGACTTGCATATAAACAAGGGGAAGGGCGCAAAATTTTGAATATAAAAAAGGAACAATGAAAAAAAAAAAAAAGAAGCAGATATAAATAAATAACTATATAACAATAGATGCTATATTTAATGACACATATATACATATAAGTATACTCAAATATATATATATATATATATACACATACATACACATACACACACACATCCATATATATACATATATATACAAATACATAAATATATACATACATACATACATAAATACATACATATATACACTATAAGCAACTTGATAAATTAAGAAGAATGACATAACAACATAACATAACTTCATGACAAATAATAGATAATAAAACAAAGTTGCTTAACATAATTTAATATGTTAAGTACATTTCCTTAATAAGTTTTTTAAATGTCATTAATGTTTGAGCGCGTTTTATGGACAGTGGCAATGAGTTCCAAAGACGACAAGCTTCGACAGTGAAAGATTTAGAATAAAAGGAAGAAGAATGTGAAGGTATCTTCAAAGTTAGGCTATCATTTGAGCGAAGAGGCCTTTCGTGAGTATCACAAAGAAACTCAAATCGGTTTTTTAGATATACCGGAGTAGTTGGATTGAAGAGGATAGAATAAAGGAGAGATAATATGTGAGTATTCCTGCGAAGTCGTATAGGAAGCCACTTGAGTTTTTTACGAAATTCGGAAAAATGGTCATATTTGCGAAGTCCAAATACAAACCGAATACAGAGATTTTGTAAACGCTCAAGTTTATTTAATTGTTCCTCATTTAAATTAACATAACACGAGTCAGCATAGTCAAGAATTGGTAGAAGGATAGACTGTGCTAGCATAACCTTAGTAGGAATAGGCAGAAAGTTACTTAACCATCTTAGCGACCTAATTGCAGCAAATAGCTTCTTACTTACTTCATTAACTTGAGGTACCCAAGAAAGATGTTTATCAAAAATAATGCCCAAGTTTTTAACCTTGTCACTTATTGGTATACAAATACCGTCGATAACTACTGACGGTAGATGCGACCAATCAATGCTTGAAATGAGCCTATGGCTACCAACAGCAATAACCTGCGTTTTTGTAGGATTCACTCTTAAACCATAAGACTTACTCCAACGTTGTATAGATAAAAGATCTTTATTTAATTTGGTTATGCATTCCGAAAGTTCACTCAAATGAGATTGTGAATATATTTGGAGGTCATCTGCATACAAGTGGTAGAGAGAAGAAATATGATTAGTGATAGATGAAATAAATATAGAAAATAAAAGAGGAGACAACACGCCACCTTGCGGTACGCCAGCATTGATCATAGACCAGTTTGAAGAATGACCTTCAATATGTATCCGTTGCCGGCGACCATGCAAGTAACTATGAAACCAGTCAGACACTTTAGGAGATATGTTAAGAGAACCAAGTATAGCGAGAAGTATGTCAAAATCAACAGTATTGAAAGCATTACTGAAATCAAGTAATATTAATACTGTAATGAGTTGGTTGTCCATACCTAATCTGATGTCGTCCGTAATTTTAACTAAAGCAGTAGCCGTACTATGACCATGCCGGAAACCTGATTGGAAAGGATTGAAAAGGTTATGTTGTAAAAGAAAAGGAGTCATTTGTTTGTAAATAAGACGCTCAAAAACTTTTGATAGAAATGGAAGAATGGAAACTGGACGATAATCGGTGTAACTAGAGGGATTTGATTTTTTCGGTAAAGGAATTATTTGAGCATCTTTCCACACGGTTGGAAATGTACAAGAATTGATAGAAAAATTAAAAATTGATGTAATAATAGGAGCGACGAGATCAATAATCGGAATGATCATTTTACGGCTAATGCAATCTGCACCAACGGCATCAGAATTGATATCCAAGATATTCTTCTTAACATCACATACAGTGAACTGACTAAACGTAAATGAAGGGAAAGTAGGAGTGGATGTAGCTGAAATTTGATTAAGCGTATTTAGTTTTGTCGATCCATCAATGGCATCAGAAGTTAAGAAGTGCTTATTAAGCTGATTGAAATCTAATTTATTTAAATCGAGGTTTTGTTTTGCTTTCCCAACTCCAATTGTTTGTAGAAATTTCCACACTTTGGAAGGATCATCTTCCTCAGTTAAGCGTTTATGGATATGGCGTCGTTGTTTATCCCTACAAATCGTATTGCAGCGATTCCTGATTTTCTTATATTTTTCATAGTTTTTATCGTTGGGGTTAGCCCTATATCTAGCCTTGGCTGCGTTCCTTTTATGTTGGAGGGTTTTAATGTCATCGCTTAACCAGGGTGCGGGCAAATGTTTAATACGGACTGGACGAATTGGAGCGTGAATATTATAAAGTTCAATTAAAAGAGAGTTGAAAATAGTTACACGTTCGTCAATTGTGTCTGCAGAGAGAGCTACAGACCAGTCGATTTTAAGTGCATCTTCATGCAAGCAACTGAGGTCGATTCCACCAAAGTTACGCAGCAGAAGAATCCTTGACTTTGCTTTGGGTGGTCGAAGTTTATAAGATAAAAAGAGTAGATCATGATAAGAAAATGCAAGAGCATTGCACTGACCATATTTTTCAACATGATCGGTGGAAGAAACAATGATTAAATCGAGAAGAGAGGGAGTACAATTTGGGAAAGAATGTGTAGCAGAAAGGGGAAGAATATTTAAGTTACATGAAGTAATAAGTGAATTTAATTTTAAAGATTTATAGTCGTTTTTTAGTAAACATGTGTTAAAATCTCCCATTAAAATAGTGTGATCGTATTGAGGAGTAAAGTTTTCAAGAAGGCTTTCTAGTTGGGAAAAGTAATCAATGGAGAGGGAAGGATTATAGAACACACATAAAAGAACCTTAGAGTGTGAAAATGTTAATTCTATGAAAAGATGTTCTGCGCCAGGGCTGGTTTGAGGTGCTGACATACTGATTATGTTGAAAGGTATGTAGGAGCGTAAATATATGGCAACACCTCCACCAGTCCGATTAACACGATCGTTTCTAATTAAATGAAATCCCGGTAAGGAAAACGAAGTACTGGGTAGACACGGCTTAAGCCACGTCTCGGAAACAAGAATAGCGTGTAGGTTTTTGTTATTAAATGAGGTTAAGAAATCAGAATAATGAGCAGGAATACTTTGAGCATTAAAGTGAACGATGTTAAAATTCTTAGACGACGAGAAATGAGAATTGAGCGATTCGTTAAGAGTAGGGATACTGTGATAACTGTCCTTGCTGCTTCCTTCAGATGATGTTGAAGAGAAAGAGAGAAAAGCGTCACTGTCATTGTAAGTCCTATTGCTCGTCATTGTAAACCTTATCAAGTTAAATAAATATAAAAAAATAATAAGTAAAAGTAATAAATAAAAACAATACTAATAATATAATAATAACTATAAAAACTTAGTATAATATATAATAAGGTGCTTAATTTTAAGTCTTGCCCGCCAGCTGTGGAATGAATAATACTAATCCACATTTATTACAATACTAATAACTGCTTATTAATATATGTAAACAAAAAAAAAATTATTGAGAAATAAAAAAAAAAAAATTGACAAAAAGAAAAGAATTAAATTAAAAAAAAAGTATACAAAACAAATTTGAAATGTAAAATAAAAGTTCAATTCTAAGTTAGCCAAAATGCTTACTAAACTTCTATAGACATTAAAAACAAATATATGTATAAAATAATAGCAGACAACAATAAAAATAAAATTAGGAAACATGTTTTATACAAACTGCAAAACAGGAACAAAAGTCAAAAAGGCTCAAATCAAATTACAAAAAAATAAAAAATAAAAATAAATGGTACATCAACTGTGGTACTATTTAGGTTGATAAGCGTCAATGTAATTAACTAATCATATACCCCCAGATAACCTCCACTGCAATTTAGTGTCTATTTATTTATTTATTTATTAGAATTACCATCAGAAATAACAATAGTAATACAAAAAATATTTACATAATAAAATAAGAAGAGTATAATTGAATTTATTTTTAGAGGTAATCACAAAATTGTTTAATATTTAAACAATGATAAGAAAAAAAAAAAAGTGTCCTTTTGACAAAAGAAAAAAAATAAAATAAAAATAAAAACATAACTAAACTAAAAATAACAATATAAAGTAAATGGAATGATAGTAAAATTATAAAATAAATAATAATAACAATATAAAGTTAATCAGCATAATTGCTAGAAAATAGCTTACTGTGATGAAGCAGTAAACAGGTAAATAAACTTAATATTAATTGAACTTTTTAATTATTCTTTGTGCTCGTGTTGCCTTAATGTCCCCACTTTTCGAGGTCACTTCAGCTTTGCCACTTTGAGTTTTCGAAGGCGAATTCGGAATAGCTTCGAGATCCGAATAAGTTTCCACTTGATGTCGCGAACCATCAGGAGCTATAATATAAATTCGGCCCTCTCTGGTCCAACACCTTCGGATGCCAAAACGTTGTCGTGCTGCAACAAATGTGTCATGCCGTGTCTTAGTGAGAAACTCCGACTGCGTGACCCCAGTACCTTTTAACTTTGTCTTAGCAAACCATACTTTATCTCGGACATCGACATCAGTAAATTTAACGACGATTGGCCGGTTTCTATTGTTCGAAGGTTTACCAAGACGGTGTGAGAATTTTATACTAGAGCTTGCGAAGGTAGGCAAGTCCAAGTGATCTGCAAATAATGATGTAACACGAGCATTGGTGTCTTCTGTTTTTTCCTCTTCAACACCATGCAAAAGTATCATCTTACGCCTTCTCTTCATTTCCAGGCGATCCATCTCTCTTCCAAGAAACTCCACCTGGCGTTGGAGTATAGTTAATGATGTTATGATGAATGTTCTAAAACTACTGAACTCAGCTGATAGAGAGGCAGTTGTAAGCGGCGATGAAGACTTATGCAGCTCCTGCTGGAATTCGTTCATTCTAGCATTAAACGTTTCAGCCATTTTAGACAAAGAATCTTTAATTGAATCCATTGTGTGAAAAGTACTAATAAATTGTTGACTAGTAAGAAACTATAGGATTATATATAGGAAAAGAAAGCTGGTAGGCAGTATACTCTATAGAATCATAAAAATCAAATAATTAAGAACGAAAAATATATTAAAACCAATAAAATATTAAGAGCACAATAAAAACGTTGTAACTTATTTCACGCCTACCCACCAACATTTTCGTTTAAACGTTTGTGTCAAACAATTTTGCGAAATTATTTTCGGACACGCATATTCTGAATGAAGAGTATCCTCGTTCGGTTTTATGTTTTATCTTCTTAACCTCTATATGACAGTCTTCTCCCAATACTTCCCTTACGTACTCTGTTAAATTGTCCTCCGTTGTATCAATGTGAAGCCTCCATATATGGAAATATTTTTTTCGTTCAACTGCCTTTATTTTTAGAGTAGATGTGTTACTTCCTGTACTAACCGGTGGTGTTATTTTCCCTAATTTCGCCTTGTTACAGTGATGAATTTCTCCAACATTGATATCTGGTATTTCCCTTGTCCTTTCTTCCTTTTCCACCACATAATCTGAATAAGTGTTCCTCGTTTGGCGCGAGCACCGGGGCTGTATGTTAACCCAGCCGACTTCGTCCAGTTGGACGTGAGTGACCTTCGAGAAATTCTCACTTGTGACCCGATGCATATTATCTGTCAGCGCGATGTTTAAAATTTCCCGCTCCCGCTGGTCTGATGTGTGGGGAGAAGCCAACGCACTAGCTGATGTCGACGTTAACGTCATGAGCTTGCTCTTTCGAGTGGGCGCGGAGATTGCAGACTTTATCTGATCGTTGTTATCCCGTATTGGCTGTTTGCATGGTTGCTCGGTCATTCTACCCTTTTCTTCTTCGATAATTTTAATACTCCCTGGTACACAAACATTCCCACTACCACTTATCAGTTTTTTGATTAAGTTATTTTGATCAAGAACAGTTTTTTCCAGTGATATCACTTTGTTCTGTCGTTCGATTACAGTTTTAGTGAGATTTTGGATTGCACTTTCTATAGCTTTTGTAGCCATTTAATGAATTTATATTTTTTTCAAAGTTTTATATATTTATATTATAATATATGCTAAATAAACGAATTTTACGGTTTAAAGTAGATAAATAAATATGAATAATAATATTAATTCACTTTAAAATATTAAGTAAAAAAATTTCACATCTGTCAACGTCAATATATTTCTTCTTAATATTTATATATCAAACTTTTGTACATGTAATTTCAAAAATAGCAGAGCTTTCATTGAAAAATGTATCCCCACTGTTATATTCAAGGTGGAATTTCCAAAATAAAAATGTAAATATTTATGATTAAAGAAAAGTCAAACAATTAAATTTCATAATTAAACTTTTAAAAAAATGACTAACTGTCACTCACTTACAAAAAAATTTAACAGAAAACAGCTTCACGTAACGAAATTATATACGATAATTAATATAATGGAAAATGCCTTTAAACATTCGTTAATGAAGGTTATTCAAACAAAGTTTCTTGCAAAAGAGATCTGCTACGGTAGAACTAACAAAGATGACTTATATATATAAGACTTATTCATTAATGGAGTGCCAGGGCCTTTTTACCCAACTATGTACGTGGCATACTTCGAAGGTGGCGTAAGTGTTTTGACCAATTTTAACATATCAGTTAACACGTAGGACTTCGTAGCCATTATAAATGCACTTAGGATCGCAAGTGCGAAAAGGCTTGGAATAACGTATAAGAAAGAAATTTATGATATTGAAGAGCTTAACCCGCGACTTCGTTCGTTATTGCTATCCTTTCAAAAACGTATGAATTTAAGATGAGCCGTACATTGAAAAGTTTCTGTGCATTCCGGGTTTCGAGATAATTGGTTGCAATACTGAGGATTGTGATGTTAGTAATTTCTGAATCAATAATACAAACACTGTGATTTATTTATAGGATATTATTCAAAAATATGTTAATTTTATCAAAAAAAAAAAAAATATGAATAAAGACGAAGTACATGTTAATGAATTACATATAAGAACAAGTTTTAACTTTTTTTCCTCTCTCCTAAGGAAACAATGCTAAATTTCGGTATAAAAGTATTTATTGTTATAGCTAGCTAGCTAGAGCATAGTATGAACATAAGTCGTATCAAGTTTTATTTGAATAACATCAGTATTTTTAACGTGATGTGCAACTAAGATACAGACAGACAGAATAACATATTTTTGACTTTTGTATTAATCACATTGACTTCAAAAAAAAAAAAAAAAATATACAAAGAAAAATATTTTAAAGAAATGGAATTGAACATGTTACAGTTTTAATATAAATATACAGTAGTTTGAATTCATAAAATATAATTTCAAAGTTAATTATTTATAATTGTCGATACAAATAAATTTTGTAGTACGAAGCAAATATGTTAGATATTTAAAAATTATGCAATAGAGGAAGGACAGAGCAGTCAATAAACTGTACACCATATGGTGTACAGTTTTACTAATGATACTAAAAAAGTAAAAGGATAAATAAACTCATTTCATTGTTGTTTCTGAATTTAAATATTGTAAATAAGGTTTTTTTTATCCCCGTTTTAAAAAGTAATGACGCGCTATAAGTTTCGACAAATAATAAAATATTGTTTCTAATGTTTGTGTTACAAACGTACAATTGAGATACACGCAGATAAACATTGAACCTCCTATTTTTTAAGGTCGATTAACAAAAATATTTCATCTTTATAATAATCAAAAACAAAATATATCTGTAGACTCAAAACCCTTCAAACTCAACGTTTTACACTTATTGATCTCTAGTAGGATGAAAACCATGTATCGAGGTCCAGAAACACACACAATACAAACACTCATATCTGACAAACATGTGTTTCATGATCAATCAAAGGTACTTCTGTGCGTTTAAAGTCATTACCTCCTAAAATTTATACGAGGAATATTAATAAAACTAATCCCTTCACGATTTTGACGTAGGATCCAAAATAATTACATCATTATGAATGAAATATTCATTAGAACTTTTGTAATAAATACTGTGAAACTTTGTTAATCCTAAAGTAACTAGTACATTGAAGCTGATATTGTACATAGAAGATGTTTAATAATTTTGTATTGTGATCAGAAAAGTAATTTTATTCATTTAATTAAAAGTCTATTACGGATTATATCACGTTTATTTAAAACTTTACAGTTTAATAATCTTTTAAATTATTTCCCGACGTTTCAGGGGACTGAGGTGATGGGTATTCGAATAATGAAAACGTGAGACCTCGAGACCATGGACGCTGTAAAGGGACCGAAGCATCGGGAAATAATTTTAAATACTTTTAAACTGTAAAGTTTAAAATAAACGCGATAAAATCCGTTATAGACTTTTAATTTAATGAGTAAAATTCGCGTAAATATAAGAGTACAGAAAAGTAATTTTTTAAATTCTTGTGTGTGTCAATATGTCTATACAAAACAGTACCGGATCCATTTTTATTCAACTTAGCATAATGACTACTGTCAATCTGTTTGAAAATAGTTGAAGTCTAGGTTTCTACCAGAGATCTAGTAGTACAGGCTAGTACTAAATTTACTTGCAAATATCTTAAAAAATAAAATAAAAACATAAAGATGATTTTTCTTGTCCTAATATAACAATCCTTGTTTTTTTTTTATTTTTTTTTATTGCCCTTGTATCAGAGTAGTATTAACAATAAAAAAAAAATGGTTGTCGGTTTACGGACGATAATTTTTACGTGATAACGTCATAAGAAAACATAGATGTAGAATAATGATGTACTCGAACGCCGTCCGATGGAGTGTAAGAGAGATGCGTCATAAGTCGAACTGATCGTGCCTCTCTATCGCTTGTTCTGCGCTCTCGCTCACTCGCGACACGTGACAAAATGGCGTCATTTTTGAAAAAAATACCCGATAGCTTTCATCAATTTACTAGACGTTATCCCGTCAAAAATATCATCTAGGAAAATGTTACCTCCTCTTCCACCATGTTGGTAAGCTTCTGATTATTAAATGTGAGATAAATGTCTCAGAATTTGATTTAATTACGTTTTGCTTCACCGCACTGCATGATATGGATTCGGAAACAAAGACCTTAAAATTACAGTGTTCCTACTCGTGGGAATAACTTGCGCGATCGCAAGAAATGGTTGTGGTGTCGAATTTCAATACTAGCTGGGCCTGTTAGTATTGAAATTCGACATAAAATCGATTTTTCGCGATCGCGCAAGTTACCTAATATTCCATCGGATTACAACCCGTGACCTATCTCTTAAGATCTTGGTTTTGTAAAAACATGGTAAAGTAAAAAAAAAAAAAGCTTTACATATATTTACTGTAAACGCTAAGTTCCAATAGCAGAATTCTAATAAATAAGCATTCCAATAAATAAATACGATTTCTCAGTTCCCATCTAGAAGATCTTTAATTAAAGGTGTGATCGTTTCCTTATCGAGTACTTCTAAGCAGGTAACTCCTTCAATTACCATCCTTTGATATCTGAGCTGCGAATAATTTCAATTTACTTACAAGGAGACGGCAAGGGTGTGGGGTCCTCAGATCAAATGGAGGTTCTGCGTGTAGTTAGCACTCAGTGAGTGTATTCATATACTCAAACCCTAGAGCGCACTACTTAGCCATTGGCGAGAAAAAAATTCTTAAAGTTAAAAAAAAAAATTTTGTACCTATTAAAGTCTAAGAAATCATTATAAACCGTTTCTTTTGAACCATTAATACATTATTGAATCGCGAATTTAATAGTTTTTAACTTTTTAACGATTAAAACTTATAAAAGACGGAGGAATATAAATAGAATAAATACAAAAGCCACAGTTCTTTTTGTAAAACACTGTGTTCCTGTAAAAAAGCTGCATTTATTTGTTGTGCAAGTTGTCGACAAAATTTGTGTTTTTCTTGTTTCTATGATAAATATCATCCAGGTTTGTGTATTCCTAAAGATGAATGATTGAAAAGTTGCTAATGCTATAAACATTTTACCACAAATATTCATTGTATTTAATAATAAATTATTATACTAGCGGCCCGCCCCGGCTTCGCACGGGTATTTAACTAAAATTTCAAAAATTATAAATTTATATTTTTTATCACCGGATAATAGACGGATTGAGTTGTCAAACATAATATTTTAGCCCGCGACTTTGTCCGCGTAGAAGTCGAAAATGGTTATAATAGGATTTTTTTTTACGTTATTAATTTTGTTATAACATATAAATTATTATGTTAAAATATTTGAATGCTTATAAAATATAACAATATTTATTATAGAGTAGGGATTTAAAGTTTAAATAAACATTAAAATAAAAATAAAAATTGTTATATTTTATGAACTCGAAGATCAGCCTTTGATCTGGAGAAAATTACACGGGGTTATTATCTTTTTACAACGAAATCGAAATACTACACCTTCCGTAGTATTTCTTTATAAACAATTTTATTTTTCGTTCGAGGTATTAGAATTACCAGGCTATTCTGGAATATGCCACATACAGCTGACTGTGAGAGAAGCAGCTTTCTCTTAAGTATACTCCCGCTACAGTAAGAGTTTGACCTTAAGCTTTGTTTATGGTAAATACATACTCATATACACTCATACATTATATTATTATATGGTTCCCTGAAATCACTATTTCCTATTTTAAGCAACAGGTCTGAGAACTGTCCGGCAGTAACTTCTCCCCTTAGATGGACTCTCATATTTATGGTAAGGCTTAGTTTCGTCACTGCACGCCACAAATGCTCCTGTACTGTAGTGTATTGTAGCAGCCTGTAAATAACCCACTGCTGAGCGAAGGCTTTTTTTCTATATAGAAGAAGCGTTGGAGCTTAATCCACCACGCTACTCCACTGCGGGTTAGCAGATAATATCCCTACATAAGTAACAATTATTATAAGGCATCCATTATAAAAAACGGGACCGACGGCTTTACATACTCTCCGGGGAATGGTGGGGAAACCCACTATACACCCAGATATACACCCAGACCTGAAACAAATATTGACACAAATACAAATATCTGCCCCGAGCGGGAATCGAACCCACGACCACCGCCATTGAGGCGAGGCGTTAAAGCGACTACTTGCACCACTACACCAGAATGATCATCAATGCTTCGCTCGTTGTATCGTAGGTATAATTACACCACAAGTCAAAACGATTTTGTCTCTTAGATTTGAATAAATCCGCAAAAAATATATTTTTTAATTTTAATTGTCTCGGTACAGTTGGTAGTGAACCGCTTTCTGCTCCAGGATCGTGGGTTCGATTCCCGTCTCAAGTCTAGGTGTAATATATATTTATTTCTATATGTATTCAAAATCAAAATTGACTTTATTTAAATAGGCCCCAAGAGCACCTTCGAATCGTCATTTTAAAAATTAACACTTTCAAGTGATTGTTATTTTGTAATAAAATTTATTATTTTGTAAAGCTACCACCGATTCGGAATGTAGATTCTGCAGAGAAGAATTGGCAAGAAACTCTGCAGTTACTCTTTTGAAAATAATATATAAGTTGTGTTTTAGTATAAAATTAGTGATATCTTGCATGAAATACAGCGCCACTAAGTCCACACATCTTTATCGACTAAGTAATTCTGCACCGAAAAATAAGCTTTATCTATTGATTTTTTATATGTATATTTATAAAAAATGTATATCAGTCGGCTGTTACCTAAAACACAGGCATTAAGTTGCCTACCTTAGGAACAGACGCTCATATGTGTATGTCTAACAAATATTTATATTTAATTATAGACCAAGACAACTTTTATCTCCTCCTTCTTAGTTTTAGTGTAAGATAAAGTTAAATGGGTACCTAATTTATAATGTTTTCTGATCTTGTTCCAACATTAGTTGGTGTTAATGCCGTATAATTCAAAAACGTTTCCAAGTTCACTTCAGTGTCTTCTGTATCTGTATCATTGTGAACTACAGATGCCTTGCTGATGAGTCATTTAGTTTAAAACCCTTGACTTAACACAACACCAACATTGAAGTAAAAAATATTATATAAGACTCTATTTTACAATAAAGCAATCACACGGTATATTTACAACTTAATTTTGTTACGTTTAATATAAAGTCTTGCCTGTTCCATCAGGAGCACCCAAAAAAAGATATCACCTACACGTCAATACTGGAAAATATAATTATTATCATAGACGGATTGATTGTCAAACATGTGTCAAAATAAAATGTAATTTAAATCAAAAGCACTAAGGAGTATTGATATCAAAATAAATTTCTACCCCCTTTTAACCCGGTTAGGGGATGAATTTCGATAAAATATGAAACACGTCTTCAATCAATTCTGTTAAATAATATTTATGCAAAATTTGAAATAGATTGGACCAAGGAATCATGTTGTCCCATACAAAGTTTGCCTCCCTGTTTCATCCCCTTAGAGGTAGAATTTCTTAAAATCCGTTCTTAGCTGACCTCTACTCGGCAAAAGGAATATTCCTACCAAATTTCAAGTTTTTAGGTCTTATAGTTCAAGAGATATCGTGATGAGTGACTATATCTATAGAAAGTCTCCTATATATATATATATATATATATATATATATATATATATATATATATATATATATATATATATATATATATATATATATATATATATATATATATATATATAATATATATAAATATAAATATAGATAATAATATATATGGATTTTGTATTTATTCTATTTACATTCCTCCGTCTTTTATAAGTTTTAATCAAAATCAAAATCAAAATCAAAAATAACTTTATTCAAATAGGCCCTACGAGCACTTTCGAATCGTCATTTTACAAAATTAATATTGTAGTGATTATTATTATTTTTTGTAAAAGTAAAGCTACCACCGATTCGGAATGTAGATTCTGCAGAGAAGAATCGGCAAGAAACTCCGTAGTTACTCTTTTGAAAATAATATATAAACTGTGTTTTAGTACAAAATTAGTAACAGCTTGCATGAAATACAGCGCCACTAAGTCCACACGTCTTTATCAGCTAAATAATCCTGGACCGAATAATAAGCTTTATCTATTAACTTTTTCTTAATAAATTCTTTAAATTTATTATGAGACAATTCCAGAATTGTTTGTGGGATTTTATTATACATGCGAATACCATAACCCAGAAAGGAGACGTTTACTTTGCGCAGTCGGAAGCTTGGAGTTACAATTTTGTTATTTCTTCTAGTGTTTACAGCGCGATTAATACTATTTATTTCAAAACAACGAATATTCTGGTGAATATATATAATATTGTTATAAATATACTGCGACGCAACCGTTAATATGTCTACCTTTGGAAAAACATCCCGTAGGGAGACTCGAGCTCCAAGATCGTAAATGCCGCGAATAGCCCTTTTTTGTAAAATAAATACAGTCTCAATATCTGTAGCATTACCCCACAGTAACAGACCGTAAGACATTATACTATGGAAATAGCTAAAATATATTAAACGCGCAGTAGCAACGTCGGTCAGCTGTCGTACTTTTCTAACAGCGAAAGCTGCGGAGCTGAGTCTACCATTCAAGGATGACAAATGGGAATTCCACTGAAGTTTTGAGTCCAAATTTATCCCTAAGAATACTGTAGTATCATTGACAATAAGCCTCTCGTTATTTATTTTTAAATTATAATTTGGATGTTTAACATTAGGCAACGAAAATACAACGCACTTAGTTTTTTTGGCGTTCAAGACGAGGTTGTTTGTTTTAAACCAATCCTGAATTCGAGATAAAGAGCTGTTCACGTCATCATAATTTACTTTTTTCCTATCAACTTTAAATATAAGTGATGTGTCATCTGCAAACAGCACTATATCACAAATATCTTTAACGTAAAATGGCAGATCATTTATGTATATTAAAAAAAGAAAAGGACCTAGAATCGATCCTTGTGGAACGCCCATTTTTAGCACAGATCCAGAAGACATCGTTCCGTTTATTGATACATGTTGAATTCTATTAGATAGATATAAATCAATGAGATCAAGAGCTTTACCATTTACACCGTAATATTCTAGTTTAATTAATAAAATCTCGTGGTCCACGCAATCAAATGCCTTTGATAAGTCACAAAATACACCAATAGCATTTTGTGACCTCTCCCAAGCATCATATATATGTTTGAGAAGTGCTACACCGGCATCTGACGTAGAGCGACCTCTAGTGAAACCATATTGTTCACTGTGAAAAATTCGATTAACATTAAAATGGAAAAGAAGTTGATTTAGTATAATTTTTTCAAAAATTTTACTTAATGACGGTAAGACTGAAATTGGTCTATAATTGCTGGGATCACTACGATGTCCTTTTTTAAAAATTGGTAAAACTTTACTATATTTTAGCAAATCTGGAAAAGATGGGTTCTTTAATAGCATTGTTAAAAGTTAACGCTAAATACGGAGCCAGGACATCAATGATAGAACTAATTAATTTAACTGAAATGTCCCACAGATCATTGGTTTTTTTTAATATTTAGACTCTTAAATGCTTTAAGAATATCTAAAGAATCAACCTGTGAGAATGAAAAATTAATATAACATTTGCTAACGTTATTTTTAAGATGTTGGGTAGAATTAGTTGAAGATAAATTCAGTTGAGAGGTTAATTCAATGGGTATTTTATCGAAAAAGATTTCAAATACGTTTGCCAACTCGTCACCTGAGCTTACAACAGCACCATTTATATTTAATTCAATTGGTATAGTTTCTTTATTACGTTTCCCACAGATAATATTAATTATATTCCATGTGCACTTAATTTTATTATCAGAATTAATAATTTTATCTTTAATATATTTTGATTTAGCAGCCATACAAACAACTTTAAAAGTTTTAGAATATTGTTTTACATAATCCAGAAATCTAGTCTCCTGATTCCATTGCTTCATACTGTACAGTTCGTACAACCTATTTCTACTCTTATAAATACATTCAGAAGCCCATTCACTAAATTTTAAGTTTACATTTATATCTAAAGTTTTCAGTTTAAAAATGTTATAGAATTCCTCTAAGATTAATTTGAAAACTGAATTATAGATTACATCTGGATCCTGTGCCATCACATCTACTTTACATATTTTTTGCGCTACAATATCCCTAAAACAATTTGTTTTCTTTACCGTTATTGGTCTACATGTAATTCTTCGAGAATTTATATAAATTTTCTCATTAAGAGAGAATTTTTGACCACAGTGATCGGAAGTTAAAACAGTTATAACAGATTTATCGTAAATTTCAATATTATTAAATACGTTATCTATACAAGTAGAAGATGTTTTAGTGACTCGAGTTGGTTCACAATATCTGTGTGTTAAATTAAATGAGTTAAACAAATTAATTAATATAATTCTAATCATTGTGTCCTTTAACATATCTATATTAAAATCACCACATACTAAAATATATTTAGAACTATTTAACAATTTTTTAAGAGTGTCTTCCATAACTGTCTCAAATACTGTTAAATCACGTCGTAACGCTGTAATTCTACACAAGACAACTCTACAGTCCGCTCGACAGAGAGTGCTACAATATCTTTACGTGATTTATGAGTTATATCATTACGCACCAATATTAGCGAACCTCCGCGAATAGCATTCTCTCTTATGAACGAACTTGACAAACTAAAATTTGGAATATTAAATATCTCATAACTTTTCAGCCAATGTTCAGAAATACAAAATATATGAATTTTATAAATGTCAGATAATAATTCCAATTCATGCTCCTTGCCACCTATGCCCTGTATATTTTGATGAATTATATTTATGTAACAGGGCTTAGGTTTTGTCTGTTTAGTTAGTTTAAATTATTATTTTTTATATGAACAGAGATATTATTTAAATTAGTATTTGTTTTACAATTTTTATAATTAAATAAATGATTTATATTATATGTTAATAAGTCTGCTATTTGTTTTTTACATTTTAATAATAAGTACATTGAATTTTTCGTTAATTTAAATCTACAGTGGAACTTATT
The DNA here is from genome assembly GCA_036937285.1 of Euphydryas editha. NCBI lineage: Eukaryota > Metazoa > Arthropoda > Insecta > Lepidoptera > Nymphalidae > Euphydryas > Euphydryas editha. The sequence goes on from JAUPFZ010000020.1 coordinate 4,396,254, forward strand.
TATATCAAATAGTGTGAGGTCACTATGCCAACGAGTTAGGTTATATAAATACGAATCGTTAAAAAGTTAAAATTATTAAATTCGCGATTCAATAATGTATAAAAGTTCAAAAGAAACGGTTTATAATGATTTATTAGACTTTAATAGGTACAAAAAAAATTTTTTTTAAACTTTAAGAATTTTTTTCTCGGCAATGGCTAAGTAGTGCGCTCTAGGGTTTGAGTATATGAATACACTCACCGAGTGCTAACTACACGCAGAACCTCCATTTGATTTGAGGACCCCACACCCTTGCCGTCTCCTTGTTAAGCTTATAAGCTAATTACTAAAATTGAAACTGAATAATAGGGTAGGTAATTTTATTAATAAAACTATGAATTTGATTAATAAATTAAACATTAAGACTATAAAAGACTATTTCTTTATTGGTATGAATAGGGTAATACTTGAAATATAGTCATCGCGTTATACAAAAAAAAAAAATGATAAAAAGTTCAAATTGAACTCTTAAGTTCAGCTTGCTCGATGTTTTATAGATCTTTTTTTTTAAATAAACTTTTACCTTGATTTACTTTATAAAAAAGATTGACTCAATACGAGCATGACTCCTATACAAAGTGTTTATACCTCTATAATTTTTAACAATTACATCTGTTATAGCTAAGTTAAAAAAATATATAATATTTATATTTGAAATAACGTTCCTATTATATAGTGAAAGACGATGCGATGAAGTAATAATAAAATCTTTACTGTCATTTCTAGCAAATAAAAATGTTCTATTATGTGGTCTGTAGCAGTGGTGAAGGTATAGTATAGAATATACCATTTTCGCAAAAGACCGTGATAGTTTAAACTTTTCGATGCCTATTTTGCTTCATTGACGAACCCAAGAATTTACCCGAAAATATTTCACGAATCGATACAATGTCAAACCCATGGTAAATAGTTCGTATGAAAACAATTTGAAGGGATCGGATTATTAACCACAAATATTGTAATATCTGATATCAAATTGGGAAAATTGAAATTCTATTTTAAGGTTTCTAATCATAGATATTATCGTATCTTTATTATATTCACCCATTCCTATTTCACTTCTGGGTTATTAGCTTAAAAAGGTCAATTCAGAATTATTAAAATAGCTTTTTTTATACATATAATACGATGAGCCCTAAGAATATTTCATTCATTCATTTTTTTTTTTGCTTAAATTACGCTAGTCTATTCCTTGATATAGAGTAATTTTCTGCTTAATTTAGCGTTAGCGGTTCGATTTTTTGAAAAATATGTTAGCTATTAATTACATTTATTTAAGTGAGCCTAGAACAGAGAAATTATTTTTTATAAAAAATATAATTGTGAAATAATTTTATTTCAGAATAATACCGACCACAATTTGCAAAGTTTATATATCAGTTACAATTTATTTTAAAATATAATCGACATTTTACATTTTTTATTTTATTTCTATATTCTAAAAATATCACCATATCATGTTGGCAGAAATTGTGTTATTGTTAGTTTGTTAATATACGAGATGACTTGTTCTGGAGTACTAGTAGAGTGGAGTGAGTGATGTAAATTTATCGGATGTATCGGGGTTCGGTTTTATGACCGTTTGGTGGTAGAACTCATGACGTTCAGTAAATAATTGTAATAATTTTATGCTGAATAAAATATTTTGTCACACTATTTATCACACTGATAGTGACGACCTTGACATGAGGGCACGCTCATCGAGTATTTTGTAATTAAGAAATATTAATTCATTTATTTATTTTTAACTTTATTTAATACATAATTATATATTTTGATTAAGTGTAAAATACAACACAATGAGTTCAGTGTGTGTGTAAATATCACAATGAGTTCAGATGAATCTGACATAACTGAACTTACCGAAGAATTAATTATTCTTAATTTAGATGATGAAGCCAAATTAATAATATATTTGGCCTGTACAACTATTATCAAGTCATGTGTGGAGATCGAACCTGTGACCATAAGCGCTTCGGCCAGTTGCTGTGACCACTGTGTCAACGCGTAGTCATGTTTTAACAATTCTAAATCATGTACCAGTACAAAGTCACTGTGTTCGCAAACTTCGTTTTATACTGTCACCTGGAATTGGCGATTTAGTAGTTAGTTCGTTCTTGTTTTGTTTCTTTCTTAGGCTTTGCTGTTATCACTTCTTACTATTACTATTTTTTTTTTTTTAAGCAGGGGAATCCATTTACGGATGATATCCAGGACGCCCGGGTCGGCAGTCCTAGACCTATGTCGGACTCGGCACTTTGGGAGTGCAATACCGTACTAAACCCCTGCGGGAGCCTTCAGCCGCTTTAATTGGAGGGTCCCGGATCTGCAGGCAACAGGATCCCTCCAGTGACAGGCTGGCCTCGGCGAAAAGGCCAGACTTCTCCTCCATGGGGACTGTCCGGCTAACCTCTGAACAGTCCCGACGACGCCGTGTCTAGCAGGACCGGGTTCCCATCCCGGCCCGACACGGGCACAAGGGCGTTTCAGGAGGCGCATTAAGTAGCGCCTCCTACGCACCCCCATTCGTCGCCCGCGGATGGAGGCCACGTCGGCGGCCTCCTCTCTCATCCGCTCGTCGGCCTCCTTCTGGGACATTACTGTCTCGCAGAAGGAGACCATCGCCTTCCAGGACTCGTCGTCGCCGAGCATCGCGGTGATGACGCTCGGGAGCGACAAGTCCCCTCCGATGACCGACGTCAGACCTTGACGCAGCACCGCCCATCTCGGGCACACCTCGAGGGTGTGCTGGGCAGAGTCCACCGCTGCGCCACAATCGTGACACTCAGTCGTCGGCTCCCTTTGGGCCGTCCGACACAGGTAGTCACCAAAGCAACCGTGCCCGGTGAGAATCTGTGTCAGACGGAAGGTGAGGGGCTTGCGTTTTCGACGCATCCACCGCTCAAGGACCGGGCGAATGGCAGCCGTTACGCGTGTGCCATATGGCTGCACCGCCAGGTCCTCCCCCCACCTCCGCATTAGCGCTTCCTGCCCTATCCGACGCACACGTAGGATCCCGTCCAACGTGGGGTTCTCACCAAGAGCCCTCCTACCCGAGACGTATGAGTAGGTCTCGGCAAGAACCTCCGCCACGAGCTCCCACGGGGGGTCGCCGGCTAGAGCAGTAGCTGCAGCCCACGATACCGTACGGTACCCCCGAATCACCCTCACCGCGATTGTTCGCTGCGCAGCGCGCAGCGCCGCCTTATTTTTCGCGGTGAGGCGATCCGCCCAAACTGGGGCACCGTACGTCGCCATACTCCGGCAGACTCCGGAGTACAGCTGCCTGCAGGCGGCGCTGAGTCCTCCGAGGTTCGGGAGGAGTCTGCCCAGCGCACTCGCCGCCTTCACGACCTTCGGTCCCACCATCGCGAAATGTGGGCCGAAGGTCCACCCTCCGTCCAGGATGAGCCCGAGATACTTCATTTGCGGGCTCATCCTGACTCTCCCCTCTCCGACCTGAAGGGTAGCCCCCGGTGGAGGTCCCTTGCGGCCGGTCCCGCGGAAGAGCAGGGCTTCGGTCTTGTCAATCCTGACACGAAGCCCTAAACTCTCTATGCGGCTGATCACGAGGTCGAGTCCGACCTCGGCCAGCCGCGCCGCCTCCTTGTAGTTTCGTCCCCGGGAATAAACGAGGGTGTTATCCGCGTAGCAGATGACACCCATCCCGGGGAGGAGGCGGCCTCGCAGGACCCAGTCGTACCCGATGTCCCACAGGATCGGACCCAAAACGGATCCCTGCGGAACACCGCAGCCGACTCGCCACCACTCCACGGACCCCGACCGGTTCTCGAGGCCTACCCTTCGATCGGAGAGGTACGCCAACAACAGCCTCCTTAGATACGGGGGCACTCCGAAGTATTTTAGTGCCTCCCGTATCACCGCGTGCGGCAGACTGTTGAAGGCGTTCGCGATGTCCAACGACACCGCGACCACCACTTCCCTTCCGTGTTCCGCCTCACCCGTCACCGCCCGCAGGCGTTTGAGGGCGTCGACGGTCGACCGAAGTGCTCGGAACCCGAACTGGGATTCTGAAAGTCCGGGTCCCGAGCCCTCCTCCAGGTGCTGAACGAGCCGGGAGGCCACTATCTTCTCCAAGGCTTTACCGGCTTCGTTCAGCAGCACCACCGGTCGAACCGCCGAAGCCGAGTCCGGGGTCCGCCCTGCCTTAGGTAGTAGGCAGAGCCGACCTTCCTTCCAGGCCTCCGGGAAATGGCCAGACCGCAGGCAGCGGTCAAACAGCTCACGGAGGCTGTCGCCGAGGTGCCCGAGAGCGATCGCAAGAACTCTCCCGTGCACCCCGTCTGGACCCGGCGAACTATTACTATACTATAGTATATAAACTTCAAATACTACATAACTTGACAATCATAATTAGTCCTTTGTCCGCTTAGTAATACGCTCTGTATTATTACAAAATAACAATTTCACGTACCTCAGCAAAAATTGGTAAATTTCAATATAGTCGGCTTAACGGAATAAATACAAGGTGTCATAAACTAACAAGAGAGTCCTCTAAGCCTTAAGAGACATACAAATGGTCCATATGAAATGATGCGTAGAAGGCTGATATTCATAGAGCTATGGTAAGCTTGCGCCGCGGTTCCGCGTGATTTTTTTAATGGTACATATCATTACAATATGCTGTCAAATGCAAAAAAAAAAAATTAAGTGACATTGTTATTTGGGACTAGCGTGTTCAATGATTCAACTTTATAATAGTGTGAGCCAAGATATCGCATAACTATTGACGCTTAGAATGAAGAGATAGTCATTAAAATATGTGTATACTGTTATGTTGTTCTTGATCTAGCGCTTCATTTTCATTCATGCCTTCGTTTATTATTTACATCTACATCTTTAGTTATTAACACTCTTAGTAATGAACCGGTTATTTTGTAGTATCAAGAATAAAAGTGATTTAAACCGCCAATATAAATTATTAAAATCCATTACTGATTCATTATATTTAAACTGTCGATCTTTAGAAAGCGGATTAACACTTACTATATATAAAGTATCTAGTATAAACCGAGCTGAGCTCGCACGAACTTGTTAAGTTTGAAAATAAGCTTTTAAGATATACATTTTCAGACCTATGAAACCCTAATCCTACAGTACATTTTCGTCGAAATTGTTATAGTCGTTTGCGATATTGTCGGTGGTCTAGAATTAGTAATATATGTAAAAACATACAACCGCTATGCTATTTCACGTTCAAAGTTATCTTCCGTAAAAATGTAACACGTAGCAATCCTGTTGTTGCAAAAAGTGAACTAAAGAAAAAAAAGTCGTGTGTACGGAGTACACATGTCAGAATTGAAACATCTTTGGCAAACTTAATTTAAAATTTATTAATACTAGTGGTCGCCCAGTGGTCGAAATTCGACCTAGTCTATAATTAGCAGCTTAGTCAACATCATAAAAATATGATTGCTCATAACATGGTGAGCATATGCAGCAGTCATTAGACCTGATCTGTGATAATAAATTTCGATACAAAATTCGTTGTATGACCTGTATTTAAGACCGTGTTGACAACAGACTTTGACAATAAACAAAATTTGTGTATATATGTACATTGTACATATGTGTGCGTATCGTAGTGTGTGTATTGTGTTTTTTAATTAATTTAATGTATTTTTTTGAGCATTATTATAAAAAATATTAGCAATCTGCACTTCTTCCTATATAAACTTTAACTGTGCCAAATTTCATACTTCTCCGTCCGCGTAATTTTTGTAAAAAGGAGTAAAAAGTTTTTGCTTCACGTATTAATTAATAGTATATGTAAAAAAATATAACCGCTATGTTATTTTATGTTCAAAGTTCTCTTCCGTAAAAATGTAACACCTAGCAATCCTGAACTCCGCTGTTGCAAAAAGTGAACCAAAGAAAAATAAACGAAGGGAATACAAACGTACGTATAAAGCGTTTTTATTTTTATCTTTATTCTTTGAATTCTAAAACTCCGTTAATAAAACCTTTTGAAGATTTTTCCAAATATGAGCATAACATGCTACGTTAAAATTACATTTTCACCGTTTATTTCTATCAAAACACAGCTTAAAAGGTACCGTCTACATGTTGTTAATTTTCGCATGTGAATTATTTCAGTGTAATTTTTTAAGTTATCTGACGTATCAGGGTATCCAAAAGAGATGATTTGATGATATATGTTTCTTTTTCACTTTATCTTCTAGATATTTCTATTCGCAAATTGTGATAAAGACGTAGTTTATTAATAGACATAAAACAGACTCAATTTTTTGTCTGCACTAAACACAATCAGATGTAATCTCATGATTTCCTTGTTTTCTTTTTTTATTTATTTAATAAAATAGGTTAAAAGTAATCTTTCTATTTGAATCAGACATACTTCACGAATTCACATGCATTGTATTAGGATAGTCATCAGATTGGAACTCACAACCCTATAGGTAAGTTTCTGATGATTTATCTCACACTTAAGTTGCTGATAGGTTATTTCACTAGGTAGGACCTGTCGCTGCCGGCCGTTGCGCGAGCGATGGTCGGCGGTGATAGGGCCTGGACTCCGGTCGCTACCTTCTGCGAGGACGTCATCTCACAGAAGAAGATGGCGGAGAGGGCCCGGGAGGACTCACTTCTTTCGGACCCAATTCGCCGTCGGCACGTGGAGCGGCGCAGGCGCGCTCACATGCGCCTGATACCCTTAGCTGAGGCTGCGGACGGAAGGATCGGGGATTGCCCACCGTCGGCCGAAACAGCCTACCGCGAAGGTGTGATGCCCAAGTGCGTGGGGCGTCGCACAGGAGAGAGTGCTCAATGGGGCTGCCGCCTGCGGGCTACGGAACAACGTACGCAATACCCGTGGTCCGCCTTATAAGGACAGGTGAAAACGCACGACGGGTTACTTTAGTAGATGAGGGCCCCACACTATCCCGTTGCCTCTTCGGACGACGGAGTGTGCTGTCAGGTATATTTTTTCCCGCCAAAAAAAGGATATTTCACTGGGAAGTAAAACAGGCCCAGTAGCGCCTCTTGCACCTCAACTTTACTGTATGTATCAGCCTGTAAACCACCCACTGCTGAACGAGGGCCTCTTCTCCATATAGAAGAAGGTTTGGAGCTTAATCCACCACGTTGTTCCACTGCGGGTTTGTGGATAATTTCCCTACCATGGATAACGAACGTTATCAGGTGTCTCTGATAACAACCGGGACCTACGGCTTTACGTGCTCTTCAAGGCACCGTGGGGAGACCTACAAGGACATACACCCAGACTGGTAACAAATATTTTGTACAAATAAATACATCTGTCCCGAGCGGGATTCGAACCCGCGACCGTTGAGACAACCAGCCAAGTTGTCGGTACAGATAATTTAGAGTTTGATTGTGAACAATAAAAATATACTATAAGCTTTTATCTGTCGAATACCGTTATACGTCAAATAGCTTTATCGTTCACAAAGTTTTAAACAGTTATCCGACATATAGCAGTATCCAACAATGTAACTTTTCGATATTTTTTTCTGTTTCAACCTCAAAATCCGCTTTATCTATAAGATATTTTGATTTGTAACCTATGAAATCAATACATGTGATTTATTAGTTGAAGTGAAACAAGTCCTATGGGCATGTTTTACTTCATGCTGATAAACTCGTTGATAGTTTATCAATAACCTATGTGAGAGATAAACTTTATTAGCAGTTTGTGAAACGGGTCCTAAAAATGCTATGTTTATATTAGAACACTTATTATTTTCTTGCAAAAAAAAAAGTAATGATCGCTTAATTTAGTTAATTTTAACGGAATTATATTCAATGTGTTTTACGCATTAAAACTCAATTGAGCATATCAAAGCCGGTATGCCGGTGGAACGCATGCATTGGAGCCAGTGTCGCGTGTGATTTCGTTTTCACGATCCACTTGTTACACAATTCGTATCAAACTTAAAGAGGCTATTCACGCCTAAACAGTCACATTAAGCGTTGTAACATATTAAAAAAAAAATTTATGATGACTATTTTTCGGTGTACACAAAATGAAAAATAAATGTATGAAAAAATAAATGTTATAATAATGCTGTACAATCTTTCTAAACCTGTCTACGAGTACGTTCTGTTAAAAGCATTACCATTAACAATTTTTTTCACCTTTTTTTTACTAAGGCTTCTTTTGCATTTTGTTGCTTATTTTAATTTTTCCTTTTTTTCATAGAAGTCTGTAATTTTTAATTTAATTATGAATATATAGCAAATTAATGGCAGCATGCTGAGTTTTCTATTAGATATATTTAGTGCATTCTCGTGATTACTTTTACTGGTCCGAATACGGAATACACTTGAACTTGATGAAAATTGAAAAAGAAAAAAACAAAAAATATTCTTAAGTTGTATTGTCACAGCTTTTAAAAAGTCTACTGCTAGGCTAAGGCCTCTCTTAAAAAAAAGCAAATTATTTAATCGCAATGTTGCTCCATTGCAGATATCAAATGTTTTGGCTCTTCTAAAATCTTTAGGTAACCTCACGATTTTAATCTTCTTTGTCGAGAGATGAATTTTAAAGACAAACTTATCCTCTATCTGTTTAAACACGTAGTGTGTATTGTTGTGATATCCGGCCCCAATTTAAGATAGTTCGTCTGTAAAAACAAACGTAAATTTTATTTCAAATTTTGATGAGTATAATTATATGAAATATGATTAATATTTTTTTTTGTAGTAATGTTTTTAGTGTAATTACAGTGGTTTTTCTAAGTAATTAAAAAAAAAAAGAAATACAAATAAATACTTGTAATCTCAAGTGATCTTAAATAAGTTTTTATTTATAACATACCATTAAGGAGATCTATTCTATATCTCTAGAGTTCCTTACAGACCATGAAGACATTTCTAAGAGACTACCTCCCCTAGTACAATAATATATGCTTTCGAAAAAAAAAAGTGCAAATCAGCTCATAAATCTTTATGAAGTCGATGCATACATACAAAAACGTACTATAGTTATTAATTTTGAACGATGTTTAAGACTAATTTGAGATTTATTTGATAATATGACAACTATCTTTCGAATAAATAGGTCTGGAGGCACGGCATTGCCTCCGCCAAGTCGAGCAAAAAAAAAAGTGGCACGGCCGTACTATTCTTTTCTCGAAGCAACTCAGGCCATTTTCGACCCCCTATAACTTCGTTGTGGATAAAACTAGAAGTCTGAATTTTCAATACCCAAGCAGGCATTGTATAAACACGGTATATTTCAAATTTCATTCAATTTGAACCAGTAGTTTAAGAATTATAATTAGTCAAACGAATTTTGTCACTCACTGACTGACCGATCATCAAAACTCTAAGGCACTTCTAGCAGACATAGAAGCTTCAAATTTAGAATACCATTAGTGTTTAGTATATAAACCAAGGAAAAATTCAAATATTGTGCAATTTCGGTCCAGTTTTCTAGATACACCAACTGCATAAATAACTTTGTAATCCCATATAAATATATAGGATTACAAAGTTACATTTGCAGTAAATGAATCAATGTACCCGTACATGTATAATATAGTGGAATAATAGGTGTGGATAGGTACCTAGATATAATTATCTTCAAAGGTAACCTGTAAAATGGTCAACGGAATGAAAAAGCAAGAATGGGACATGTCTTATGTAGCTATACCAAAATCACGCAAAGTATTAAAGAACACTAATAAATCATAACGGCGACTGGCTGAGGTAGTTTGCCCGCTCCACAGCTTCCACGCTTCCCGTACGTAAGTTATTTTATTTTATTCAGTTGGCAGCTATATTAAACCTATCCCTCTAATCGGTTTCTACACTGCATTGTAGCATAACGCGGCACGTCTTTGCCGATAGGGTGGTAACTAGCCACTATCAAAGACTCCCACTAAAGCAGATCAGAGAAAGAAAATTTACTCTGCCGGGGATTGAACCCGGGATCTCCCGCTTAATATACAACAGCGCGCATCATTTCGCCAGCGTGGTCATCATTTTTGAGTTCATATAATTATGTCATTATTAGAATGCACCTGATTGATTAAGTGAGTCATAACATCAATAACTGTTTTATTAATGTTAAAATTAATGTATATTAACATTAAATAAATAAATATAGAAAATAAGGACTCAAAATAACTTTTGTATTTTAAAGCTATAACTTCTTGATGAGAGTAAATTTTTACACGATGCGCGTGCACTCTGTGACAAAAAACAGACAACATAAAGCTAAGTAGTAGGCGTCGCGCAATTGCGCTAACTCACTTCATTGCGCTGGATGTGTCAACTCACTTTTTACAAGTTTTTATTTTGTTTTACCTGTCTCGATATTTGTCATCAAATCTTGCAAATTAAATTTGATCCAAAATAATAGTAAATCATGTGACAATGCAATATTATGATTACATGGTGCTGATTTGATGGAGGAGCTAGAAGGTAGCCAAAGGAAGGATTTTGGGCCCGTTTGAGTCCTCTAGACGATTAAGTTTGTCTTTCAATGGTAACCAGGGTCTGGTGATGAAGTTGGAATGTGGTAATAGGAACTCAGTAATGAAACGACGCAACCCCATCGAGTTTTGGCTCGTTTGGTTCGTCTTAACGAATACTTTGTTTTGAAATGGTTACCAGGGTCTGTTCTGATAATAGAGCTGGAAGGTGGCTATAGGAACTTCGCAATGAAACGACACAAACTCATCGAGTTCGGGCTCGTTTGGATCGTCTTGATGAGTACTTTGTCTTTCAATTGTAAACAAGGGTCTGGTGATGGAGCTGGAATGTGGTCATAGGAACTCCCTAATGAAAACTACGCAACCCCATCGAGTTTCAGCTTGTTTTATTCGCCTTGACGAGTACTTTGTTTTTAGATGGTTACCAGGGTTTGATCGGATGATGGAGCTGTAAGGTGGCCATAGGGACTTCGCAATGAAACTAAACAACCTCATCGAGTTCGGGCTCGTTTGAATCCTCTTGACCAGTAGTTTATCTTTCAATGGTAACCAGGGTCTGATGATGTAGCTAAAAGGTGGTCAAAAGAAGTCAGTAATGAAATGATGCAACCCCATCGAGTTTCAGCTCGTTTAATTCGCCTTGACAAGTATTTTGTTTCAAGACGGTTACCAGGGTCTGATCTGATGATGGAGCTGAGAGGTGGCAATAGGATCTTTGCAATAAAACGACACACACAACGACAACAATAAAGCGATAACATATCGTTTTTATTTTATCGTCTGACGGGGCTCTGTGAGCCCTACATTTTGACACATCGAACGGATTTTTCTCGCGAAAACTCGCGGAGATATTAAAGAAAAACCCTCGACCAAGTGGCCACGTGTTTGTGGATCCCGCGGGGTGAGGGGGCAGCCACGCAGCTCATCAGACGCGGCGCGGCGAGACCTCTTCAACGCCACTTCTGTCATAATTTTACGGTGAGTGGTTCCAAAGATATCGGTGTTCAAAAATTTTTTCAAAATTCGAAATTTAATTTTTCAAAATCTAAAGCGACGACCCCCAAATATTTTTAGTGATTTCGATAGACCTCTATGAGGTCTATCCACATACCAAATTTGAAAATTTTCGATTCAGTAGTTTTGGAGTTAGAATTTTTTAAAAAATCGAGTGGGGCACGTGGGGTAGCAACCCCTGCACCGATCTCTTTGCGAACCCCCTCAAAAAATTGTAAATAGCTTGTTTAGCACTGTAAATTTTTTGTAGATTTTTAGTGTCTTTTTTGGATTTTTTATTGTAAATTTTATAGTTAATATTAGTGTTTTTTTTACACCCCTTAAATCGGGGGTTGTGTTAAAAAATTTTTCATTAAAATAATTGTATAGAGTAAATTAAGCCCGTTCAAACGAGCCCAAACACGGTTCATTTTGATTAAAAATAACCGATTTAAAGTAAATTCCGATCCTTGGCCGCCATATTGGCCGCCATTTGTAAATTCTTAAATTTTAATTAACTCGCTCAATTTTGAGCGTAGAAAGACGGGGTTTTTTGTATTAAGAAGACCACGTTGGGTTCTACGGGCTCCGCTAATAATCGACTCTAGATAGAGTCGACAATAAAACCCCAAAATAAGTCTGGTTTTCGGTTAGTGCTCGGTCAGACCAGTCTGGAGAGCCGTCGCACGCCTTTCTGCGATCAGTGGTTCTCGGGCTATTAATTTTTAAAGTTTAGGCTAGACCTAGACAAAAACTTTGTCCGCCATATTGGATTTTTTCAAACCGTGATATCTCGGGAACCGCTGGTCGCAGAGCGACGCGGTTTTCTTCTTTGACCAGCCCCCGTCTAGGGCTTTCGGGACATATAGTCTGGGTGACTCTATCTAGAGACGATATAGAGTTCTCCTCTTTTTGTATTTTTCGACTGCGGAAGTTAGTCTTAAGTATTAGTTGTAAGTTATTTTAGTTGATTTAGATCCTTATTGGGACCTAAACTTGTATATTTTGACAGGAACAGGCTCTGTCCCCCTTTTTTACAACCCGCTTTTGCGGAATTTTAAAATTTGGACATTTATATTTATATATATAAATATTTTGATTTTGATTTTTTTTTTTTTTTTTTTTTTTTTTTTTTTTTTTTTTTTTTTTTTTTTTTTTTTTTTTTTTTTTTTTTTTAGTTTTGAATTTTGACAATTAAAATTTTTAATTATTTTATTTATTGACGCGACCTCCACTAATCCTATGATGCCTGCTATCCGGACACCGCCCAAACAGCAGGGGGTTACAGACCCACCCATGGACAAACCCTCTACCCCCCCCACCGAAAGACCCTCTTCATCACCTAAGGAGGTGAGAAAATTGAATAGACTCAGTTTGGAGAAGTGGGAGGGGGCCGCCTCTACCTCCAAGGAAGCACAGGGTGCTCCCACAGCCTCCAGGGAGGTACAGTCTGCCCCCACGACCTCCAAATCAAAGAGCGTAAAAAGTCGCCCAGTGGTGCATAGCCCAAAAGAAAGGGGGGAGGTGCGGGTCCACTCACCCACGGCAGCCACCAAAAAGAGTAGAGCGCGGGAGTCGGCAGCGCAAGTCGACAAGGCAAAAGCCGCTTTGGAGCTGTCCAGGAACTTGAGGACCGATGTTAAAGTCACGGTCTTGGGGGTCCTGGAGAGACTCCAAAAGCTGGTGGCTGACTCCGAGGCTGATCTCCAGGCCGAGAAGGCTCGAAAGGGGAGCGGGGGTGCCGTGGGTGGGGCGCCAATGAACATAAGCACTGACGCCACATTCACGGTTCCCCCGGACTCCGATCTGAGCCAAAAGCTGGAAGAGCACTCCCGGCTGCTCGTGGAGAATAATGAGAGGATGAAGGTCCTCCAGGAGCAGCTGGTGAAGTGTAGCCAAGCGGCCGGGGAGCAGCAACGGAGTTATGCCGGAGTTGTCGCCTCGAAACCGCAGCAGCCCTTAAGGCCTACAGCCCTACACTCGGTGGTTGTCACCTCCGAGGACGTCGAGGAGACGGCCGAAGAGGTTTTGGGTAGGGTGAGAAGGACCATTGATGCTAAGGAGGGGTGGGTCAAGGTGGAGCGGGTCCGGAAGGCGAAAGACAGAAAAGTAATCATGGGCTTCGGGACTGTCGAAGAGCGAAAAAAGGCACAGGATAGACTGACGAAAAAAGGATCGGGCCTCGTGGTCGAGGAAGTTAAGAACAGGGACCCACTTTTGGTTCTCAGAGGCGTCTTGGCCGTAAACACGGACGGCGACGTAATCAAGGCCCTGAGAAACCAGAATAGGGATCTCTTTAGCAACCTCGGCCCCGGGGATGACCGCCTCCTGGTGAAGTACCGCAGGAGGACGAGGAACCCGCACGTGGTCAACGTCGTCTTGAGCGCGTCGCCCACCCTCTGGTCAAGGATAACAGGCGTTGGCTCAGTCCACGTCGACCTTATGAGGGTGCGAGCGGAGGACCAGTCACCGCTGGTCCAATGCACGCGATGCCTCGGCTATGGCCACGGGCGGAAGTACTGCCAAGACCCGGCAGACCTATGTAGCCACTGCGGCGGGCCGCACCTAAAGGCGAAGTGCGCGGATTGGCTGGCAGGGTCGCTACCTTCCTGCCGGAACTGTCGTCGAGCGAAGTTCGATAGTTGTGAACATAACGCTTTTAGCGACGACTGTCCCGTCAGGAGGAGGTGGGATGACCTTGCCCGCTCAACCGTAGCATATTGCTAAGGGCATGCCGGCGGACGCGGTGGCTATTAACATCCTCCAGGCGAACCTCCATCGCAGTAAGTTGGCATACTCCGAGTTCCTGATCGAAGCCTCTAACCTGCGTACGCGGGTTGCTTTGGTACAGGAGCCATACGTCGGCGGGATAGGGCGTGTGAAGAGTCAGAATGGTATCAGGGTCTTCCAGTGTGCGGACCATGGAAGTGGGACTGTAAAGGCCGCGGTCATAGTTTTTGACGCGGACCTTCACATTACACAGTACCCGAAACTCACCACTAATAACATCTCGGTGGTGGGGATCCGCGTTCGCAACTGGGAGATCGCCCTGGTATCATTCTACTTTGAGCCCGACCTCCCGATGGACTCGTACCTGGCACACCTGCGCCGGGTGCAGCGCGAGACAGGAGCCCGGAGTATTGTTATTGGGGGTGACTCCAATGCCAAATGCGTCTGGTGGCAAAGCCCCGTGACAGATCGCCGTGGCGAGGAACTGCACGGGGTCCTGGAGGATCTTGGTCTCTGCCTCCTGAACCAAGGGGAAACCCCGACCTTTGACACTATCCGGGGCGGCGTAAGGTACAGCAGTTATGTTGACATAACTGCTGTATCGCCTGACCTTCTTGGCTTGGTGGACGGCTGGCGCGTGCGCGAAGACCTGACCAGCTCGGACCACAACGGCATCACCTTCTCAATAAACACTAAACACGTAAACAAAAACACTATTAGGCATACAACACGAAAATTTTACACAAAAAAGGCAAATTGGACCCAGTTTCGTGAGAAACTGGGCCAAATTATGGCTGAACAACACTTTACAATAGATACAATAAACAACATACAGACACCAATACAGCTAGACTCCACAGTTACACAAATAGAACACATCATAGACAGAACATGCGCAAAAACTATACCATACATAAAGCACAAGGAGGTTCTTTCGATGCCGTGGTGGAACGAGGGGTTGGCAGCGCTTAAGCGCGAGGTGGCCACCAAGAAATGTAGGATTAGGTGTGCGGCGCCGGTTAGGCGTCAAAAGGTTGTCGGCGAGTACCTGGAAGCGAAGGACAGGTACGAGATTGAGGTGAGGCATGCGCAAACGCGCAGCTGGGTCGCCTTTTGCGAGCGCCAGGATGGGGAGTCAGTCTGGGGGGGGATATATAGGGTTCTCGGCAGGACGTCCAGAAGGGATGTAGATCCACCGCTGGTGGTAAACTCTATGGAGCTCGATGCCAGCGGCTCGGCCCGACTTTTGGCCGAGACCTTCTACCCGGAGGACTCCGAAGAGGATGACTCCGAGGAGCACCGCCGGGTGAGGGCCCTGGCCGAGCTTGCTGACGACGACACTTCTTCGGATCAACGGGACCCCCCCTTCACTCATTTAGAGTTGAAGTTGGCGAGCCGTTCCTTTGACCCGAAGAAGGCTCCAGGTGCGGACGGTTTTACCGCCGATATTTGTCTGCACGCGATTAACCTGGACCCGGACCTCTTTTTGTGCCTCTTCAACAAGTGCCTCGAGATCCGGTATTTTCCAAAGCCCTGGAAGGAAGCCACAGTGGTCTTCCTCCGCAAGCCGGGGAAGGCCACCTATACGAGTCCCAAGTCATATCGACCGATTGGGCTCCTTCCGGTGCTGGGGAAGATATTGGAGAAGATGCTTGTCGCCAGGCTGCAGTACCATCTTGCGCCCAAGCTCAGTACTCGCCAGTTTGGCTTTATGCCCCAACGAAGCACCGAGGACGCCCTCTATACCCTGGTGAAACACATCAGGCACAATCTGGACAGGAGGAGGATTGTTGTCCTGGTTTCACTGGATATAGAGGGCGCCTTCGACAACGCTTGGTGGCCTAAGATTAAGGTCCGGCTGGCTGAGGAAAAGTGCCCCATTAACATCCGGAGGCTCTTGGGCAGCTACCTGAGCGACAGGCGTGCTACGGTTAGGTACTTGGGGGAGGAGCACACGAGAGATACCGGGAAGGGCTGCGTGCAGGGATCTATCGGCGGGCCGATATTATGGAACCTGCTGTTGGATCCATTGCTTCAGGAGTTGGAGGCCAAAGGCGACTACGCGCAGGCGTTCGCCGACGATGTGGTGTTGGTGTTTGAGGGTGAGACGGCTCTCGAGATCGAACGGCGAGCCAATGCCGCCCTCGAACATGTGAGGGCATGGGGTGCATCCAACAAGCTTCGGTTTGCGCCCCACAAAACCAACGCAATGGTTGTGACGCGTAAACTGAAATATGACACCCCACGTCTTTGCATGGGCGGGGTCGACATTGTCTTGACGAACGAAATGAAGCTGCTGGGGGTCGTCATAGACCGGAAACTCACCTTCAACACCCACGTCGCGAACGTCTGCAAGCGCGCGGTCGCCTTCTACCACCAGCTCGCCCGAGCAGCTAAGGTTAGCTGGGGTCTCCATCCTGAAGTCATCCGCACTATTTACAGAGCGGTGGTTGAGCCTGTGATCCTGTATGCGGCTGCCGTTTGGGCTCCGGCCGTGGACAAGCTCGGTATACGCAAGCGGCTGAACATGGTCCAGCGAGGCTTCGCGCTGAAGCTATGCAGGGCATACCGGACTACCTCCTTGAACTCGGCACTATTGCTCGCTGGGTTGCTCCCTCTCGACCTCCGTGTCCGCGAAGCCGCGATGTTATACGAGGCGAGGAGGGGTATACCCCAGGACGCGATTGGGGATCGGGAGGTGGAGCGGATGTCCTCGGCTCTGCGGTCTCCGCATCCCGCCTGCCATATCGACCTGGAGCTCCAGTGCCTGGCTGACCAGGAACAATTTTTAGCTAATAGCGATAACGATTATAACATCTTCACGGACGGCAGCAAGATTGAGGGCAAGGTGGGGGCGGCGTTGTCCGTATGGACCGGCGCCGCCGAAACCAAAACCCTCAAGCTTCGTCTGCCGTCCTACTGTACGGTATACCAGGCGGAACTCTTGGCGATATGCCGGGCGGCGCGGATGGCCGCGGACCGCTTGGCCGGATCAGTCGGGATTTACTCCGACTCGTCATCGGCACTGCTCACCGTTAAAAATCCTAAAGCCCTCCATCCCCTGGCAGTAGAGGCGCGGGGACATCTGCAGAGGGCTTTGCTCCAGGACAAACGTATAAGTTTGTTCTGGATTAAAGCCCATGCAGGACTAGAGGGGAACGAGCGTGCCGACCATCTGGCCAAGGAAGCTGCGCTGAAGTCGAAACGCGCTTTTGACTACGACAGCTGCCCGGTTTCGTTCATCAAGCGTAGCATCCGTATGCAATCGCTTGATGAATGGAACCGGCGGTATCGTAGTGGTGAAACGGCCGGAGTCACCAGGGTGTTTTTCCCTGACGCGATAGCCGCATACAGGATCATCGGTAAAATAAAGGTGGACAGATTTCTCACCCAGGTTCTGACGGGGCACGGTGGATTCTCCGAGTACTTGCACCGTTTCAAGTGCAAGGAGAGTCCATCGTGCATCTGCGATCCTGCGTGTTCGGAGTCTGTCCTCCACATACTTCTGGACTGCCCGGCCCATGATCACGAGAGACAGAACGTCGAAATTATGTTGAACGCCAAATTGGAAATTAATTCACTTCCCGAGATAGTTTGTAGGAAGGACAGGGATCTGTTCCTAAAATATTGTATTAAATTATGTAAGATAGTCAATTGTAGAAATAAGACCTGAGCAAAATATGTTAAATAATTATTTTTAGATAGTTAGGTTAACATATGGAATACCGTTATTAATTAAGGAATAGACATAAGCTAGATATAAGATTAAATTGTAAGCATAAAACTTTTGTTTTATGCAACAATGGTTTTTTTTTTTGTAAATATGGCTTACCGGTCCTGTCTTTGAAATTTGTTTTCTTGTAGATACTGCCACTCGTAGAAGTTTAATTTTGTTAGTTTGTATGTAGGTTTTTTTTTTTCTGTATGTTATAATAACTAGTATTAAGCTAAAATTGTTAATCGTAGTTAAATTGCTGTCTCCCCCCTCACTGTCCCCAGTGTTAAAACTAGTATATAAGTACACAGCGCCTTCAGCTTATGAGTGAATGAAGATGAATGCTAGATGAAAATGGAATGTTTGGAATGTAGCATGAATGATGACCAGAGTAAAAGATAGAGTAATATGAATGAGTTTTTTGATGAATAATGGAACAACCCAACAAAATGAAATTGTAAGAAACAGTCTCCCCTACTTAGGGAGGTCTAGAATTAAAAAAAAAAAAAAAAAAAAAAAAAAAAAAAAAAAAAAAAAAAAAAAAAAAAAAAAAAAAAAAAAAAAAAAAACGACACAACCTCATCGAGTTCGGGCTCGTTTGAATCGTCTTGACGAGTAATTTATCTTCCAATGCTAACCAGGGTCTGATGATGGAGCTGGAAGGTGGTCATAGGAACTCTGTAATGAAACGACGCAACCCCAACGAATTTAGGCTCGTTGATTCGTCTTGATGAGTACTTTATTTTTAGATGGCTACCAGGGTCTGAACTGTTGATGGAGCTAGAAGGCAGGCAAAGGAACTTCGCAATGAAACGACAAAACATCATCGAGTTCGGGCTCGTTTGGATCATCTTGACGAGTAGTTTGTCTTTCATGGTAACCAGGGTCTGGTGATGGAGCTTGCTCTATATATCTATTGTTTATGAATTACTCCATTTAGATAGTCTCTTAATCTTATTATCTACGTTCAAACGGCGTTTTTCGGGTCTGTGGACATAGAGGGCAAAGCGCTCTCTCTGGTTCCGGCTCGCGTCTCGACATCCACGCTTATCGTGTGTCTCCTTATAAATATTTAAATTAAATAGTAAATAGTACAGAGCTGAAAGGTGGTCATAGGAACTCTGTAATGAAACGTCGCAACCCCATCGAATTTTGGCTCGTTTGATTTGTCTTGACGTGTACTTTGTTTTTAGATAGTTACCAGGGTCTAATCTGATAATGGAGTTGGAACGCAGTCATAAGAACTTTGCAATGAAACGACACAGCCTCATCGAGTTCGGGCTCGTTTGAATCCTCTAGACGAGTAGTTTGTCTTTCAATGGTAACCAGGGTTTGATGATGTAGCTAGAAGGTGGTCATAGGAATTCTGTAATGAAACGACGCAACCCCATCAAGTTTCGGCTCCTTTGAATCGTCTTGACGAGTACTTTGTTTTAGTGGGTTTTCAGGGTCTGATTACAGATGGCGCGCACCAACCATTAACTCAGCGCATCGTCTTATTATAAGTATAACTTTTTACGTACGTACATAAGTATACATCCACTTTTTTAAATATTTTATAAAAGTTTATTTTTATGGAAGTTTAGGTGTAAAATATCGACAGCAATCTGACAACACTGTTTCCGGCTAAGCATACTTCATTCATCTCTCTTGTCAAGTATTTCAAGTTGTCAACTTGAGATCACAATATGTATGACATGACAATCAAATAATATATCTGTATCGTATCGGAAAAGAAAAAGAGGAAGAATATTTACAAAAATAAGAAAAGCTCATTAGACCGAGCGAAGGCTTTAAGAAAATACGTTGTTGATATTAAATAAGTAGAAGACACCGGAAAGGAAAATAAGTAGGACTGTCTACAAAAAGAAATGAGATGCCATCAAAAACAGAGGAACCCTTAAGTAGGGATTGAATAAATTAGCCGACTTGGTATTACATGGATCTCACAACTTTTTACGGAAGAAGAAGTGAGTTGCGAGACTTGGTTTCTTTTTACAAGTTATGTTTTTGATGGCATATGTTCTTTCAAGAAAACATTTAAAAATTTATTTACATTTGACGAAGATATTAGCGCGTAAACAAATGAAAAATACTTATAGAGGAACATATAATAGAATGTCCTCTTTTATTGAAGTAGGTTAAAAACTAAGAATTAAGGGGCTTAGATGAGCGAATGACCTTGAGCGTTTGAGTTCCGCATCTCCTCCCAACACCTTACCTGCCCCTCGCTGCCCGAACGCACAGGTTCAACGAACCTTTTTAACTAACGCCATCTTTCGCTAAATAAGGAATTTTAGGTTCCGAGCCCTCTATATAATATCTATAAAACTTTTTCATTTTTTGCTCCTAATGCGAACCCATTACATACACAATCTAAATGTAAAGTTTCTTTTTATGAAAAATGACTTTTAATAATAAAACTACAAAAAACAAACAAAAATTAAAAGTGACATTAGACAGTATAATAATAATAAAAATCTTTTGAAAATAATTTATGTAATATCCACTAAACATTTATTTTGTAATAAAATCATCTGTAAACTTACGACCGTTGATCATAAACCAGGTAACAAAATATGTATCAACAAAATATCAATATTTTCTTCAGTTCTAAAAAATAATGTTTATGGAAGTATGTTGTACGTAAGTATATAGGAGGGCTGGTATTACTTACAAAATTTTATTACCTAGATTGCAATATGGATGTCTACGACCAGAACTTTAGCAGGTACGGCAGGGCACTCGGTAAATTTTTTTATAATATCATATTCAGGCGCATATTTATATATATTTTGGCAATTTTTTTTTTTTGTAACTAAATTTAAGTATTTGTAATTTTATATGTTATTGTATGTATTAAATGTATTTGTAATTTTGTATGTTTGTTGCTTTAATTGTATACACAAATACTTCTTTTTTTTAAATTGAACTACGTATATATATATATATATATTTTTTGTATAAATATTTTACTCGTTGTCTGCAATGTTTGTGATGTCCCAAATAAATATATTTTTTACTTTTTTTTAAGTATTTCTTTTATTGTGTATAAAATTATTTAATTTTTATGTGTAACAGTGTATAAATATCTCTCAATAAAATTCTATTCTATTCTATTCTATTTGTTAGGGTCCTATGACTAAAAGAGAAATAAATAAGACTAGTACAAAAATAATATTAGGTATAAGATAGGAAACGTGCGTCGCCGGTGGTGTCCCGATGCAAGTCTCGTCCTGCGCGGAGCTATCTGCTATAGGCCGTGCTACGGCCCCCGCCTGCTACCCGCTGTATCCCCGTCGCAGCGCGCGGGCAATATCGCTCGAACAAGCTCCCCGGGTTGAAGGGTAAACTTCAAAGAGGTAGTGGGCAAATGTTGTTGAAGACGCGCCGCATCGTGCCCTTCTTTGTCTTGATATCCGCCACTCTCGTCGCTCTCCTGGATACACCTGCACAATACGTCCAAGACACCACAATAGAGGAGGCAGGGCCTTTTCTTTGATGAGTACAAGAGATCCTACTTTA
This sequence comes from Euphydryas editha, assembly GCA_036937285.1. Taxonomy (NCBI): domain Eukaryota; kingdom Metazoa; phylum Arthropoda; class Insecta; order Lepidoptera; family Nymphalidae; genus Euphydryas; species Euphydryas editha. Next base: position 4,417,698 of record JAUPFZ010000020.1, read on the forward strand.
ATGTCACTGGAAGATGTAGACCACTTGGTCTTCTGTTGCAGTAGATGTACGTACTCCGTATGGTACCTGTTCCAAAAATGTTGTTTAAGCTGCTCCACCCTTTGGAAGCGTCCTAGTCGGCCGATACTGATTTCTGTTAACTGTGGATAAGGTACAGATGTTAGTGGTCGTCCAATCAAAAAGTGGGCAGGTGTTAAGGCAGAGAAGTCAAGAGGATCGGAGGACAGAGGAGTTAGAGGTCGGGAGTTTAAAATTGATTCAATTTGTGTAAGACACGTATACAGCTCTTCGTACGTGAAGTGGTGCTGGTGCAGCAGTCGCATTAAATGATGCTTGATAGACCGCACGGCGGCCTCTGCAAAGCCATTGAAATGGGGAGAATAAGGTGGCGTGAAACTAAACTCGATGCCTTCCTGTGCACGAGTCAAGATTAGAAGTCTGCAAAAAAGTATTTAGTTCATTACAGGCGCCTACAAAATTAGTTCCATTATCGGATAAAATCGTGCGTGGTTTACCACGACGGGCTATAAACTCTGAACAGTCCCAAAGACGCCGTGTCTAGTAGGACCGGGTTCCCATCACGGCCCAACACGGACACAGGGGCGTTACTGGAGGCGCATTAAGTAGCGCCTCCTACGCACCCCTATTCGTCGCCCGCGGATGGAGGCCACGTCGGTGGCTTCCTCTCTCACCCGCTCGTCGGCCTCCTTCTGGGACATTACTGTCTCGCAGAACCATCGCCTTCCAGGACTCGTCGTCACCGAGCATCGCGGTGATGACGTCAGACTTTGACGCAGCGTTTGATGATTTTTAGTCAACCTTCTCGTGGCCTACCCTCCGATCGGAAAGGTCGGGAGGTATAGGTAGGGACTATCTTCTCCAAGGCCTTCCCAGCTTCGTTCAGCAACACCACCGGTCGCACCGCCGAAGCCGAGTCCGGGGTCCGACCTGCCTAAGGAAATAGGCAGAGCCGACCCTCCTTCCAGACCCCCGGGAACTGGCCAGACCGCAGGCAGCGGTCAAATAGCACCCGGAGGCTGTCGCCGAGGTGCCCGAGAGCGATCGCAAGGACTCTCCCGTGCACCCCGTCTGGACCCGGCGCCCTCTTCTTATTTTGGAGGCGGGTAATCACCGCCTCCATTGCAGCCTCTGTGACGGGTGGCGGAACACCCTCCTTCTCGTCCAGCGTCTGCCGAGCCATTCTGAGGGGCACGAAGCGCTCGGGTCCTTCCCCAGTTGGTCCGGCTGGAGCGTTTCGCTGATGGAGGCCGACTGGATGCGGAGCTTGTTCCGCGCCCAATTATACGGTCGGCCCCGGGGGTCTCTCTCCAGACCCCCAACTAACTCCAGCCAAGCCTCCTCCTTGGCTCGGCATATGGCCTGCCGCAGGATCTTCGTTTTCTCCACGTAGATCCTGCGCAGCCTATCGTCCCTGTCCACGTCCTGGGGGCGTCTCCACCTGCTCCGGATGATTGTCTCCTGGCCCCGTTGCAGGCGGCCCGGAGGCCAGCTATCTCAGCCGACCACCAGTAGAGTGCCCGCCGTGGGGATGGACGCTTCGTTGGCGGCATGGCCGCTCTGCAGACAGCAGTGAATGCGTCGCAGAGCCGGCTAGCCGCCTCATCCACCCCAAGCTCTGAAAGCGGCGGGAGACTCCAGCGGCCGACGATTGCGACCTCCTCTGCCAGTTCCCGGTCGAGCTTATCCATAGTGATATTAGCTCATATTGCACTGGTGGTTTTATATTTAGCGAGTGACCCACCGTACGCGAGCAATAATATTCGGTTTACATCGAATTGTACATACATGCGAATGGTGGTAGCGCTTGTTCCAGTGTCCATTGCATCATCTTCAGAAATACACCGTCGTTTTCTGGATATTTTAATTCTATATCAAAGTATGATCTTTATTTCACAACAAGTATGCTTAATTAACAAGTATGCTTAATTAAAAAAATCAAAAAACCCGACTGCGTAAAATACTCTTATTATAAACTAAAAAGAATAAAACAATTTACTAGCTTTCATTTGATACCCATATTGCTACAATTAGAAAAAAAAATTCAACTCCCCTCCCTCATTCCGCCATTTGCTGGCGCCATTTTGAAAATTTATATAGCCTATGTCACTACTACAATTTAGACAAATCCAACGACACCTCATATGTCAAAAACCGTCCAGCCGTTTGGGCTGTAAGGCGTGCCAAAGAAATGGACATACATACATACATACATACATACATACATACATACATACACTCGAAAAACATAACCCTTCTTCTGTCGCAGTCGGGTAAAAAAAAAATGAAAAAAAAAAATAAGTAAGATATATAAGTATTTTTCATACACACACAAGTAACTACATAAAAAAATAATAAAAAACAAAAACATAATTCTACCAAAACTAAAATTTTTGAGAGGATCGAACCTAACGTCTCAAAAACTTGATTCTGTCGCCAGACCACAAAGCAACGCTGTCGATGCAGTTATTAGTGAAATAAAGGTACACTAACAGCAATTGATTAACTAGCTAATTAATAAATTATAATACTTTATTACTTACCTTTGCACTTCTACCATATGTAAACCTTTATTTTTTCGGGCACTTTTGGTTCTTTTTTTTTTAGCTCTTTATTGCCCATTATACTAGTATTTGTTCTGTATTTTCGTGAATATACGAAGCGCGTTTGGAGACTAAAGCGACACACGTCTATTTAGCATCACGTTTAGACTGTCACTGTCGAACGCAGCGGGTAAGTGAAGGAGAACCGATTTGAAATCGCTCGGAATGGATGGCGTAACCGACAAATTATAATATTGATAAATCATGAATGAAAAGTACAAAAATATCGAAAACCCAAGATCAAATAATTCAATTTTAACATGTTTAATACTCTGATAAAACTTTTAGGTGGTTGCTCGTTTGCTTTCTTTATTTAAACCGTTTCAAACGATTTCAAAGACCTTACTTTGTGATTATTTTCTATCGAATGAAGTTATTTCTATCGTGTTTTCGTAATTTCACCGAAACAGTAAATATCTTGAAGATTTCTATGCATATTTTTTAAATACGAGAAATCGCAGTACTTTTGCTGAATATGAATTTCTTTAACCGCAATAAATCCCGACCACCCCCTTAATACAAAATTGTCGACCCTTAGTCTCTTATACTTAATAAAAATCGGTACTACGGGACATAATATTATACCGTCCGTATTAACCTCACCCCAAGATTTTATGATAATATTATATTATTATTTGAGGTTACGATTAAGCAGGATTATATTGCATATAGAAGCGGGTGTTCCGGAGTTGTAATAGTTTCTGTGAGACATAGAAATGATAAGCGCTATGACTTATTTGATGTCGACCTTTAGATATCCAATAATAATTATACCGTCATCGTGAAGATTAAATTAGGATTACAGCCGAGTTATTTTTAGGTTAAAATTAATAGTAATAAATGATGTAAAGTTTCGGTTACACTTTAATTTTGTTTTTGTTTTTTTTTTTTTTTAATGTTTAATGGCATAGGACATAAGCTAATTAATATAATAATATTATCCATCATTCTGTTACTTACAAAAGCAGATAAATAACCATAATTGTTGGCCAATACAGCGGGAATCAAAACTTAAAGTAGGCGAAACTGAGACAAATATAATATGTAAAAGAAACTGACAAACAATCAAATATACATTCGTATCTATATCTGTAGATGGGTGGATACCCATTCCCAACCATAGTTTCTTACAAAATTTGGCGTAGATAATATCTATATGGATACGCAATATGGGGTCACTGGTCAAAATGAAGTCAATGATAGCCGATATACATATATTTCCTCTGAAATCTCAAAGCCGAGTCACGATTACAATACTACCTTCATAAAAGGATATCATCAAAAAAACTCAGTGCTTGCCCGGATATTAAGCTGTGATCTTCCTTACAGATATAAGTGAAAAAAAAAGATAGAAGATGGACATATACCTTCAGTTGTAATGAAGTTCCAATTTAATATAAACTTTTGGTACATTTGTATTCGGATCACGTAACTGACTGTCAAGTATTTGAATTAGATTTAGCGCGCACTACGGTGCGGTGAATTTATAGAAATATCGATTACAACTTACCTTATGTCCTTAGTGAGTGACTAAAAACAATACGATTCGATGCGACGCGACACGATGTAAAATAATACAACCAATACTTTGAGCGATGTTAATTAATGCGACAAGGTAGATTATTTTTGTGGTCTATACAATGGCAGCTTGATACACGATGACACGTAGCCACATTTTCAACTCACTTCGAACACGTTTAGTACGAGATCTGCGGAAAATTTTCCGCAATAATTTGAAGGACAGTGTGCTCGATTTCGGTTTATTTCATATGTCACGGAATGAGAAAAAACGCGTCCGCAATTCAGTGTCTGTGCGTGCTCAGTCTCAATGTCTTGTCAGAACCTAATTACTTCTGCTATTAATTTCGTGGTACGTCGTTCGTATAGAAAAACTGTCGCTTTCAATTTAGTAATTACTCTCAGATAGTATTTATGTAAGAATAGTATGTAAGTAATGACGTATCATTTAATGTTCATTGATTTTGTGGAAAAAAACTCACACGTAATTCTCCCTTAATGTGTGCTTTTATTTAAACATTCAAGTTTAATTTAAAAAAATACCGTTATTTTGTACTAATGACTTACTCTATCCATAACTTAAATTACTAGAAAATTTGAAACTTTGTGAATTTTGGTTCGAAAACAAAAAAAAAACAACATATGGATATACATAATTATGATCCATATATACGAAATAGTCTTTTTTTTAAAATACCTTTTCTGAAATCAATTTTCATACATACTACTGAAAAAGTTATTAAATCATTTGGCATAATTAATTATGCCAAATGATTTAATAATTTTTTACCTTTCGGTGATAAGAGTTTTTGTCTTAAAAATCATTTTGAAGATCATGTATCTATATTGATGGAGAGACATCAAAATCGTGTATAATATAAAATCAATAGTATATGAACTTTACTTGGGTGTTAATATGTATAATATTTAAAAAAAATATTTTATTGTTATATTAAACAGTATTTTAACATCAAATGTAACCAATTATAATCTTAACATTACTTATATAAATTATGGAGTCCTAGAAAAACCCAAGTTTGTATCTGATCTTTGTAGATTCAGCAATCTAAAGATTTGTATAAGTTTATTTAAATATTCTAAGTTTTAATATGCACAGCCATCTATGTTTCAGAGAGCAGAGTCCAAGCATAACCACTGAGAATTTCAATTTTTCTTTAAATTATGTTTTCTATTGTCAGGTATTTGAAAACATTTTTCTTACAATACATTTAAAAATATTTATTAAAATATTTTAACATTCAAGCGGTTTTATGAGAACTTGCTTATGAAAAGTTATTTTAGTTGTTCATCGAAATGTAATGGCTTACTTCGAGTGGAAATGATATCCCTTTTATTATTACAGTCATAAACGTTATGTCATATTACAAATATTTTATTCTTAACTCAAACAGTAAATGCATTCAAATATTTTATGTACATATATTGTATATTCCTATATTTATGTTAAAAATGGCTTTATTCACCTAATAGAACTATTAATTTTATTCATACAACACGACATGACATGATGACAAGATCAGCCGTTAGATGTCCACTGTTGAACATAGGTCTTCCATCTCTAGGTGGTTTTGTCAATACTCACCACGCTTGGCAGATGGGTTGGCGAGCGCATTGTGTTGTGGCAAAACATGGTGACCCTGCTGCTACCATCATTCTGGTTGGTGTACAGTTGTTCGCACCACTACGGTTTTAGTCGCCTTTTACGACACCTTGGCAAAAAAGAGGTCGGGCCTATTCTTTTCTGCGGGTCTAAAGATGTATGGTATATTCATAAAATATTTTCATAATTTTGTCTTTTATCCTTTCATTTTAGGCTATAATAAAAAAATACACGTACGTACTTTCGGTTTCTACGTACGTTACGTCGTTTCGTTACGTACTTTTGGTTTCTAGGTTTTTAACAAAGCTGATAGTAAAATATTTAATTAATTGCAAAAAAAAGCAAAAAAAAAAAAATGTATAGAGGTATCGTATTTTTATAGTGCAAGTGTAACGAAGTATCAACGATATGTATATATAAAAAGACATCTTTTAAACACTTATTCACTAAATCCGACAAAATATATTTGACGCTTTCTTACCAGATAAAACAATTTTTTACGGAATGTAGTTGAATGTATGAAGTATTGGCGAAACCCCCAGAGATTATGGGGAGGCTATTTTCAGTAGTGGACATCCAACGGCTGATGTAGCTAATGCTGAAGGAAGAATATATTTTATAGCGTATTGTTATTGTTCGAATTTAATTAGCCGCTTGTTTTTGTTTAAAAATTAGTTAAAAGGACACATAAGGGAAGAACCTAGAAATTATAATACGTTATTAAAAATCAGCCCCTAAGCATCCCACTAATAGGCAAATGCAACTTCTCTATATTGGAGACGGTCCATGAATAATGTAAGGATATCGAATGTCCATGTCATGCCTACCCCAATATCGGTTGGAAATTTTACTGTCGAAATTGTTGACGAGTACATCTACCTAGGACAAAAGGTCCAACTTGGTAGATCCAAGTTCGAGATAGAGGTCAATCGTCGAATTCAGTTACGATGGGCAGCGTTCGGGAAGTTAAAAACGTCTTTTCATACATCATACCTCAGTGCTTGAAGTCGAAAATCTTCGACCAATATGTGTTACCAGTGATGACATACGGATCTGAGACGTGGTCTCTGAATATGGGCCTTTTAAGCTCCAAGTCGCACAGCGTGCAATAGAGAGGGCTATGATTGGTATTTATCTGCGAGATCGAATTAGAAATTATGAAATCCGCAGACGAAAGGCTGCCGATATAGTCCAACGAATTTGCAAGCTGTAGTGGTATTAGGTAGGGCACATAGTTCGTAGAAGTGACGGCCGATGGAGCAGAAAGGTTCTCAAGTTGATACCACTTTCTCAAGTAGTATCAAGACAATTTTAAAGCAGCGCCATCTATGAGATTTCAAAAACATCAAATCGAAGTACATGTCTAAGCCCTTTTTAGAAATAAATAATTTAAATTTGATCATGTTAGCGAAGTTAATAGTTGTTTTTAAAAGTCATAGAGGGAGTTGTGCACTTTCTTCTTAAAAATTGTATCGTTCATTCGTTTCAGAGGTGAGCAAGACAATTTAAAAAAATGTGTTTATATAAGTTTTAAGCTGCTTCATCTATGTCTTATGAAATTCATCGAGTTTGTCTGTATGTAATAACAAACAGAACTCAAAAAGAACTGCATAGATTTCTTCTTCAGAGAGAGAGTCTTTATTTCCTCAATCGTCTCGTAGAATCGTCCAAGGGGCCAGGTCTGGTAGCAATATTGTATTATTTTTGAACAAAAATTCGCGCACAAGCAACTATGTGTGAGCAGGGGTGTTATCATTGTCCCACGGGAGTTGCTTGATTTCCTACTGGGCGCGTCCCCGGGTGACGGATAGGGGAACGCCACTCGCACTGGTTGCGAATGGTAGGTGTCTTTGGACTCCCACGGACCAAAACCAGCAGGAGGGGCGCGAAAGCGCAACAGGGTGCCGGGGCTACATAGTCTCGCACAGTGGCCACCCCAGTCATGGTCAACTTTTCGTTGACCATGGCTACCCCGGGCACGGCCAGCGATGGTTCTCTAGCTGTCGCTGGCTGTGGCGACCCGGATCGCATGGCAGGCGGCAACAGATCCACCTTGGTTGCCGCCGGTCAGGCATCCAACCGGGGGTGGTGTATCCAAGGGGGTGTCGACGCTTGTGGCACTGGGGCGGTGTAATGGAGGAAGATGGATTTCGCTCTCTTCCTTCATTGGGGGAGAAGCGCGTAAGCGGTTGGATGGGTGGCGCGAAAGCGCAGGGAGGGGCGTGAAAGCGCGGTGGAGGACGTGGCAGTGATGTGCAGTGGGTGAGGGCGTGGCGCCGAGAGGGCGCGGAGGGCAATGGAGGGAGATCGAGCTTGCTCTCTCCCTTCACGAGGTGGTAGGGTTGGGCGGGCTTACTCGCCCAAGCCTGAACGGGGCGTGGAAGCGTACCGACGGCAGCGCGATAGCGCGTGGGATGGCGCGTAAGCGCGGTGGTGTGTTCGGCACAGTGGTGTGGACGGTGTGGGTGTGGCGCTGCGAAGACGGGGAGAAATGAGGGGGAGATTTTTCCCCCCATTCGGTGGCAGGAGCGGGCAGGGTCGTTCGTTCGCTCTGTGCAGGGGGTGCATGGTGCGTGGGCCGCCTGGATCAAGCCTGGCTCCCTGCAGATCTTGCGGGGCTGTCTGGGTGTGATCCGACGGCGGGGGTTGGGTCGCTCAATGCTGGCACTTTTCTGCTCTGCAGAGGAGAGCTGGCGGACAGTGGCCCGGCTTCGATAGTTGGGCTGCTCCTGGTTCTTCTCTGCCTCGCGCAGAGTAGATCGGTCGAGCGGCTCGGAGTTGGGGCCGCAAGGCCAAGCGTCGGGGCTTCACGGTTGTATGCGCGAGCGATCCCGTGGCGCCCCACTACGGCGCAGACGGTCTATGAGTTTTAGTGGGTATTCTGGCTTCATAGTCAGCGAGTCCCACATACCCGTCGCCATCAGGCGGCGGGATGCATAAATGCATATCGCATCGTAAAAAAAAAACGGGTGTTATCATTGTGCAAAACCTAATTTTTGTTATACCACAAATCCGGGCGTTTCTGGTGGATTGCTTCGCCCAAATTGCATATAACTTACAGGTATTTCTTATTGACCGTACTATGCCGCAGCAAGAACTCATGATGCACCATGCTGTGTATTGCTGTTTGGTACTGGCAAAATAGTTATTTCGATAGATCACCAGGTTTAGTAATCTATGACAAAAAAATTCTATTCATCATTAAATGTAATATGGTCTTTATTCTTTTCATGAACTTATGTGACGCAGAGTAGTTGAGGCAGAGTATTTTTTTAACTTATAAATGAATATATATTTATTTTACAATATTATACATATTAACAACACAAAACTTAAAAACTAATGACTTACAGATAATTGTGGTATCAATCATGTCCGCGTCGAATGGTGCCAAGAATGCTGATAGTATTCTTCGTTGAATCGTAATTCCGATTCCTGGGTAAAAAATGCATGAGCCGACCGTGTCACGTGTGGTGGCTATGAAGCGTGGGGTCAATTTTCTTTGAAGTTTTTGCAGTGTTGAATATTATATGTATGTATAATGTAATCAATAATAAATTTGTGACTGTTTGTTGATTAACTTTTCGTATTCAAACAGTAGAGATCGAATGTCCATTGTTATAACAGTGGCTCTGGAAAACCAGTAATTAATTAAATATTGAAACAATACAGACTTCGCCCATTAGGCTAGACAATATTATGTGATAATGAGATTAGATTACTATCGCTCATTGACAAAGCATCTATTATATTATGTCGTAATGTGTCTATCAGAAAAACGAATAAAGTGTTATTTGTATTATAGCCTATATTTAAGCATGAAAAGGTCATAAAAATAATTATAAAATATAAAGTATGTTTAATGCAGTCATATTTTCATATTTATACAAAGCATATCTTCTGTCTTTCTTTACATCGTGTAAAAATTATCACAATCAATAGTCGTGTAAGTCACTTTTGTATGCGTTACCTTTTTTTACTATACGATATTGAAACGTAGAGTACACTCTACATTTAGAGTACACACTTAGTTTAATTATGAGAACCAGTGTTCGCCTGTTTTACTTACTTCAAAACAAAAGGTTCAATTTTATAAAAAATGATAAAAAAATTACATTTAAAATAAAATAAATTTATAATTTTATTACTATGGATTTATTTTACATTTAACCTGTGAGGAGAGGAGTTGAATTAATTGTCATTAATGATGAATAAGCTTGTCATAATTTGTACATAGTGACAGTTGTTAAGAAATCACTAGCATTAAAGAACGTGTTTCTATTTTTAATTTTCTTTTTTTTTCTTAAAACGTGTTCTTTTATTTGTTATTACTTCAAGCTTTTTATTGTTTAAATAAATAAATATAAATATTAACCAACAATCACACCACGTTAACCTAGCCCCGTGCTAAGTTCGTAAGAACTTGTGTTACAGATACTAGGAACGGAAATAATTTTAAGAAATTTATATAAATACATATATACATAGATACACATCCATGACCCGGTGCAGACATCTATATTCGTCATACAAATTATCTGCACCTGGCGGGATTCGAACCCGCGACCGCTGCGTAAAGTGTCCAGTTGCCTGACCACTCGACCAGCCGGCCGTCTATCCAGCCGCCAGCCGCTAGCCAGCCGTCGTCTCGTCCGTGTTTCTTTATTAATTTTATTTATTTAATCATATAGGATATTTACCATTGTTATTTATCTCAAAAAAAATGGTTGTCTGTAAAGTCGGTTTACAGACGATAATTTTTACGTGATAACGTCATAAGAAAACATAGATGTAGAATTGTATACTTTTATGAATCGAATTGAATTATTATCACATATATAATATGATAGTGTGTATTACTTTACATATATATGATAGTGTAGTACTTTTATATATATATATATATATATATATATATATATATATATATATATATATATATATGATAGTGTGATATTCAAGATTTTCCAATCTGAGTTATTTTGTTAAGGATAGGAAGATGATATGAAAAGTAGGAAATCAAGGGGAGTGTTTCAAGTGGTACTCTCCACCAAACAATAATTGACAAATCACAAAACAGTAGGGGTGTGCGATAATTATCGATAATTCGTAAATACTCGATAATTTTCCATTCGATAATTATCGATAATTATCGATAAGTGTTATTCGATAATTTTGATCCGATAATTATCGATAATTTTTCATTCGATAAATATCGATAACTATTGACCGATAATTATCGATAATTTTCGTCAACTATCGATAATTTTTATCCGATAATTATCGATAACTGTCGCCAGCTATCGATAACTTTTCCTTCGATAATTATCGATAACTGTTCATACGATAATTATCGATAAAACGATTCGATAATCATCGATAGTAAAATTATCGATATTTTTTATCGATGAACATCCCTACTTCTACCAAACAATTGACAAATCACAAAACAGTAGCGGTGTGCGATAATTCGTAAATACTCGATAATTTTCCATTCGATAATTATCGATAAGTGTTATTCGATAATTTTGATCCGATAATTATCGATAATTTTTCATTCGATAAATATCGATAACTATCGACCGATAATTATCGATAACTTTTCCTTCGATAATTATCGATAACTGTTCATACGATAATTATCGATAACTATCGATTAAACGATAGTAAAATTATCGATATTTTTTATCGATGAACATCCCTACTTCTACCAAACAATTGACAAATCACCAAACAGTAGGGGTGTGCGATAATTATCGATAATTCGTAACTACTCGATAATTATCCATTCGATAATTATCGATAATTATCGATAAGTGTTATTCGATAATTTTTATCCGATAATTATCGATATTTTTTAATTCGATAATTATCGATAACTATCGAACGATAATTATCGATAACTTTCGTCAACCATCGACAATTTTTATCCGATAATTATCGATAACTGTCGCCAACTATCGATAACTTATCCTCCGATAATTACCGATAACTATTCATTCCATAATTATCGATAACTATCGATAAAACGATTCCATAATTATCGATAGTAAAATTATCGATATTTTTTTCCGATGAACATCCCTACAGTTCGCGTGTAGATTGCGTGGTGCCACTGTCTCTTTTACTCGAACGCGGTCCGATGGAGTGTAAGACAACGCTTAGGCTAATCGTGCCTCTCTATCTCTTGTTCTGCGCTCTCGCTCACTAATTGTGACAATGATGACGTCATCTTCTTCGAACGGGCACCCCTTCATCAATTTACTAGACATTATCACGTCAAAAAAAAATCTTATAACCTATATAATATATAGTTTTTAACCGAAATTAAAAAACTACACGTGTGTGTGGTTGTGCGTAATTTTGTCAAAAGTTATATTATATAATATTAATAATTAATGATATTATATAATATTAATAAATAATGATATTATGAATAATAAATTATGCTCAAAAGTTTGACTGTGATGAATTTGTTCAATTTTTCTACAACCAACTTTATGTTATTATTGAGAAATACACACCTAAAATGAAAATTAGATCTAACAAATATCCTGTTTGGTTCTCACGGGGTCTTATAAAATTGCTCAAAGAAAAGGAAAAATATCATTCCCGCTACAAAATCAATGCTAACCCTCGTGATTATGACACGTTCTCTATGCTAAGATCACGAGTAAAATCTATGATGGATGTTTGTTTCAAAAATTATATAGCTCGCATTGAGGGTGATTTGAAAACAAATATAAAATCCTTCTGGCGTTATACAAAAAACAAGAGGATCACTAACGATGTACCTAATAAAATGCATTACCATGGTAAATTTGCTGACACGGGTGAATCTATTGTAAATCTTTTTGCCGATTATTTCTCGTCTGTCTATGACACTGGCACAAAAGTTAATTATAGTCCTCAATTTGCACCATCCAACTTCGCCCTATGTAATTTTTATATAGAAACTGAAAGTGTATTAATGAAGCTTAAGCACATTGACCTATCCAAAGGTGCTGGGCCTGATGGTATACCGCCAATTTTCATTCGACTCTGTGCGACTACTCTAGCATTTCCACTATCAATCATATACAACAAATCTATCCATGAGGGTAGGTTCCCATCGTTGTGGAAGATTGCTAAAATTACACCTATATACAAGTCGGGGGATAGGAGTGACGTCTCAAATTACCGGCCTATCAGTATACTAAACTGGTTCGCTAGAGTTTTCGAGGGTTTTGTTTACGATCAAATATTTAGTCATTTTAAACATCTTTTGAGCCCAAAACAACATGGTTTTGTATCCGGAAGATCAACAAACTCAAACTTACTCACTTACACGGCATTCATATGTAACTCTTTTAATAACAGAATACAAACTGATTCAATTTATACAGATTTTTCTAAAGCATTTGACCGTGTCAATCACTCCATATTGTTACTAAAAGCGTACCACCAGGGGATACATGGGAGCCTTCATCGATGGCTCACCACATACCTTAATAATCGATCACAGTTGGTTGCTTTGAGTGGTTATGACTCAGTCCCGTTTTTAGCAACGTCAGGTGTTCCCCAAGGTTCCAATTTAGGTCCTCTGTTATTCATTATGTTTATCAACGACCTCCTGATAAGCATTGATAGTGAATGTCTAGCTTATGCAGATGACATAAAAATTTTCCGCCGAATACACCATATTGAAGACTGCAGAGCTCTTCAGAATGACATAAATAAAATTGTATACTGGTGTTCAGAAAATCGCATGGTTCTTAATAGTGGAAAATGTCAAGTAATATCCTTTACCAAAAATAAAAAAAAATTAGTGTACAGGTATACTGTGGCCAATACTCCTATAATGCGCGTAGAAACAATTCGAGATTTGGGCGTTATTTTTGATTCGACACTGTCTTTCAATACCCATTATGACCAGATTTGCAGCAAGGCTAACAAGATGTTGTCTTTTGTAATCCGGACTGCCAAGCCATTTAAGGATACAGCAACTTGGATCACATTGTATATGACTCTAGTTAGGAGTGTAATTGAATATTGCTCATCCGTTTGGTCTCCTATATACAATAACCACATAGACAGAATAGAGGCAATCCAGCGACGATTTTTAAGGTCGCTATGCTCTAGATTCGGCTTGAGAAGAAAAATACATGATTATAACGAGCGTTTGTGTAAGTTCAACATGATTAGTCTAGAAATTCGCAGAGTAATATTGGACTTATGTACACTTCACAAAATTGTAAATGGTACTATGAATGCCTCAATAGTGGAGCAGCTATCGATCAAGGTTCCTAGTAGGTGTGTACGTATTCAAAAACTGTTTGACATACCGCATGCCTTAAACAACGTTTCGAAAAATAATCCATTACATAGAATGTGTCGACTATATAATATGATATGCTCCGATTTTGATATGTTTAACTGTACCCATCAGTCCTTCAAGGTAGCTCTTATTAAACATAACTTGTCGCGTGCTCTGGATGTTACCATTAGTGACTTACGGAACAGTGATGATTGAATAATTAATTATTATTGGTTAATTATTATTATCGATTAATTATTATTATTATGATGTATGAAACAATGATTTGTTATCTTCAATATGAAAAGTCTTCTTTTTTTTTGTTTTTTTGTCAAATCTAATGAAAACTTCAATGATATTTTAGTCAGTGCTTAATGTATTTATTTTTATATTCTATTCAGTTTCATGTTTAATATTTGTTATTGTTATTGTTATTATGATTCCTGTTTAATTTTCAATTCCTGTTTAATTTTATCAAATCAATTTCATTTTATCTAATTATTATATTCATTCATATAATTCTATTTAATTTTTTATATCAATTCAATTGTTGACTGTAAAAAACACCATAATGAGTTGTATTTGTAAGTAATGTTGTGTTTAGTTATAATAGGGCTTCAGTGTTAAATAAGATTCTACCATTTATATTGTATTATGCATGCTTATCTATCTGTGGCCTGTAACTATTCCTATTGAATAAAAATAAATAAAAATAAAATAAAATAATACATAATAATGAATCAATAAATAATAATCATGTCTAAAATTCATTACACGAAACAACACGAAAAATAAATGTCAAAAAAGGATTGCGATTTATTTTTACAAGAGTCTGAAGAACGACACTACCGTAACAGATGGCGCTGATAGTGCTTTCTGGATCAGGGTTAGTTTTTACCAAGGAATTAATATACAAATTGGAATGCTCACGTGCATTCAAAAAACGTTCCTACGGCCGGGATTGCATCTCTTTCTACCATGGAATAAAGGCACCTCTCGTAAGAAAGAGACAAAATACCAGTACTCAACGTAATGCTCAGAACGATTTTTCACTTTACATGTTATAAGCTGATCAATCAAATAAGCTGGTCAATCTTATGTCAAATATTTCAAGGTAGATATTTGAATATACAATTTTATGAAGTGAACGTTCCAGTTATGATATAAATTCCTAGGTTTTTACTTTACACTACTACTAATACAACTTTAATAAACAGTCACAATTACAACAACAGACTAAAGTAAAACTTATGTGCGAGCGACGTCGCGGATACCTACAGCTAATAATACATAAATATCGACAAAATTACCTAATTTTTATTAAATTCTTTAAATAATGTTTCTTAAGAACTTTATAAACGTTCTAAACTTCAACCTCAACGACCCTCCAGTAGAATTAAATAGGAAAAATATACAACACAAGCCAAAGCGCAAAGATTTGTAACAAGCGGGAATCGAATCCGCGATGAAAATATTTATTTTTGTTTTATGTAATACATACTTTATTGTACATGAAATATTAAAACTTAAAAAGATATAAACAATACATCTGGCGGTTAGTATGGCGGTAGTTATTTAAATCAACCTAAAAGAGTTTTACATAATAGGTACTTACAAGCAAAAAAATAATTAAAATGTACGCCATCTTGTGCAGATCGTTAGTTATCAATTTAAGCCTCCCACGCGGCGTTGCAGGGACGTAAACGACAGGATGACATTAGTGCCTATTATGCGTGGGCGTTTATGGGTTAGACTTTAAATATATTTGATACCTATTTGCATGCAGGCTAGATAACGTAATTAAATAAAACAGTGTAGTCATTTTGCAATAATTTTAAGGGTAAAGTAATCTAGTTAGTAAAGAGAGAATCCTTTGGTATTGACTTTTTTAAAATGAAAATGATCGAATGGTAAGCTGGAAAGGTAGCTAACGTTCGGATTTCAAATTCGTTCTAGAATAGCTGAAGTTTCAGGTACAAAATTTGGTTGATATCAACCAAGTTAATATGCCATGGAGACATTCTTATCATGAATATAGAGCATAGTTGCATATTAAGCTCCAATACTTCTCTTTTCAGGGAATATTTAACTAGAAATAAGATACAGGTTGTTTTATAGAGTACAGTCTTGAATGTGTTCGTTCTAATTTTAATAAAAATACCATTATATTTATTGTTCGGTTAATGAATTTCCCGATTCATTTGCACTCACAGCTATCAGCACAATGCACGTCGTTTCGTAATGGAACGGACGGAGTCGGTTTCCGAACAATGTTAATGACGTAATCGGAGCTAACTGCGCTCCGCGTCACCTAGGGGGTCTCATTTCCATACATATCGCCTGTGCTGAAGTAAAACGTCAATATTATGCTAAAACTTTCCTTCAAAATTTTCATAAAGTGATTATATTTGTCTATTCATTGGACAAAGTTTGGTCTCGTTTATTTTAATTAAAAATTAAAATCTATGTTAATTTTTATAATTATTTTGGAACTTATATATATATAAAGAAAATATGTATAAAAAATTCCTTTGAGCCAATCTGTCAGACTCACAGGATTTACGTAAGTGCGAAAGTAAAAGTATGAGAAACTGTACAGGTCTAGAAAAAAATAAAAATATTGACAACGAAAATGATATATATGTATATGAAGTATATAAATACTCCACCATAAAACAACTAGGTATTCGTATAATCTGTGCGCGATGAGAATGGGATACGAACTTTTGGAATTGAGACGTTTCGTCGACTAGCCGTAGCGTCGGCAAACTAGGAGCTTGATTTATCAAAAAAAGAAAAAAATAATGTTTGTCTATAAAGTCGGTTTACGGATGATAATATTACGCAATAACGTCATAAGAAAACAGTGATGAAAATTGCATACTTTTATGAATTGAATTGAATTATATCACTGAATTATCATTATTTTGTATAAAAGAAGAAGTTAATTGATAATGACAAATTTTTTCGATAAATAAACATTTATTTGCACTCGTTATTTTAAATATATTTTTTTCTTCTACTCGGACGTATCTGCCGATGGAGTGGAAGAGAGATAGATGAGACACAAGCCGAACGCTTAGGCCGATCGTGCCTCTAACGTTTCGAGCTCTCGATCGTGGAACGTTAAAATGAGTCATGCTTTTTCGTGCGTACAGCCGGCGTTCATCGATTTATTAGACGTTATCAAGTCAAAAATATCGATATTTCGATATATCGGCTTTATTTAAAAATAATAATGTAAGGCCCAAAAATTATTTACACAGTTTATATAATTCAGTATATTTATTAAGGGGGGAGTAACGTTAATTCGGGCGAAAAGAGGCCCATTTTTACGATTTTTTTAAAGGAACCGTTGAAATTTATTTATTTTAGTAAATGACATATTATAGGTCAATATTTAAAGAACATTATAAAAAAAAATCATCGAAAAATATTCAAAAATAAAGTCACAGCAGTTATACTTGCGAGGCGTAGCGGAAAAATCTTCAATGGCGGTGCCCATCCTAACTCGATGTTGGATCATTTGAAATAAAAAAATGAAAATTATTTCGTCAGTTAAAGGTTTTCCCCGGAGGTGGTTTTTCTAAATTTCAATTTTTCGATTTTTGGGAACACTTCGAAGGTAAAAACGTGATTTTTGCGAAAAAAAACAACACAATTATCATTGTAAAAATATATAAATGAACAAATTTAGTAAAAACTCTCCAGCGTTACCTTGTAAATTATGTTCAAAAATATCGTTCAAAATTTCCAAAGGATTGGTAGAGTAGTTTTGCAGCTATGATGGGCACCGACTTTGAAAACGGTAGTTTTGGGAAAACGGCCAACTTTTGAACACTGAAAATTTTACATACAACGTTTATAGTCAAGTTTTATCGGCTTACCTCAAACTAAATCATCGATGCCAGGACCATAGAGGAAGCAGAAGCTAGATAAATAATACGATTCGGCCTTAGAGCGACAAAGATGACTTTATTTCACATTTTGTTCTAAGGCATTCGAGCGCGAATTCGCTTCAGTTCGGGTACTAAAACGCGTGTCACTAGTAGTTGACATGGACAATTAAGCGTCCAAGGCCATGTCCACCTGTATATGATGAAAACTCATCTCAACTAGTACTTAGTTGGTATTTTGACTTGGGCAGTTCAGCAGCTAAAATATGTTATCTCCCGAGACTGAATAGACAGTTCAGGTATATGTTCGTTTGTATTTGGATTCAAATTTCTATAGGGGAAGGAAGGGGGATTTCATAGAGTGCGAAATAGCAGGCGCCAAGTAAGAACAGCTACTCGGGCCGGTCAGGGGTCTACGGTGCGCGGAGTTTTGTACGACGTGCGGTCGCTTAAACCGCTGTAACTTGCCCAATTTTCCTTCGATTCTTCTAAAAATTTGACACAATATTTTTGAAGGTTTCTTGATTCAGAACCAAAAATAAAAAAAAATGCCAAGAAAATTAAATACGTTAGCCCCCCCCCCCCTCCCCCCATAAATTAGAAATGTGTAAAAATGTTAGGTTAATAATTATTGTTTAACTTATATGTATAAGACAATCACGTGTAGCAATATTTTTCAGTAAGGTTTTTTTTAATATACTCGTTGTTTTATATGTTCAGCTGTTTGACTACTACGATTATTAAGCACTAAAAATTTTATTGTAGAAGCAACTCGTTCAATTTAGTTAGATTTAACAGAATAAATTAAATATTCAACATCTACATATTTCTGATTGTACGGCAGTAAAATTAAACAAAATTTACGACCTCATTTTTTTTGGTTGTCCGCTTGACGTGAAATGCCCAAATAAATATCGCTATTCCTAAATAATAATATCGATATTTCGATATATCGATATTTTATCAACAGTCCTACAGCAAACTTGCGTTAAAGCTCTCGTATGCTAGTTGTGTTTTCTGTACGCGTGGATTCTGTTTGAGTTTTATTTTAAACAAGAGATGAATATATTATTAAATTGATATAATGAAACATTGTTATGTATTTTCATAACCATATGATATATGCAAAAATAATTAATACTACCTAATACTAAAAAAGAATTAATCTTATTGTTCAGCACTTTTTTTGCTAACGCTACTTGAACTACTGTAATTTTAGATTTATTTAAACAAGGTTCCATCCATTCTCATCGCGCACGGATTATAAATACATTCAAAATTACGTAAAAAGATGAAACTTTTATATTAAATAGTTTGTTCATTTTAATATCGATTTTTTATGTTAATAGTCTATGCGATAGCTCAAGATTAGCGTAAAAATAAAAAGTCATTGTATTTTAAATAAGATCAAACAATTTTTTTATATTAAATTTAAAAAGGACAAAGTTATTATGTCACTTTATGGGACGCAATAGTACGATGGATTTCTCTCAATACGACAAAAAGATAAAAAAGGTTTTATGTTTTCACATTATCCAAAAAGGAGTCTTTTCGGTGATTTCGATTTGAATTTTATATTGCAAACGTAATACAGATAGACCGAATTTTTACCTTGAATACCAGTTATTGTATATTTAAAAGATCTACTAGTACAAGTAGATATTTTACGTTTATGGTACGATTCAGATAATTATAACAAAGCCCGTTTGTTGTCTCAAATATTCATTTTAACTTTTATTACTGGATGTGGACTGTCTTTCTGGTGTAGTGGTGCAAGAAGTAGCCTTGACGCCGACGTATTTCATCAGATGTCAAATGTTTGCATTTATACAAAAAAAAATCTGTTCCGGTTTATATCCTTGAAGGTCTTCCCACCATGCCTCAGATAGCACGTAAAGCTGACGGTCCCGGTTGTTATCAATGACATCTGATAACGATTGTAACTCATGGTAGGGAATTCTTCTACCAACGCGTAAAGTTGCGGTTTAAGCCTACTACTAATGCAAATCTTCTCTTTTATGAAAAGGAGGCCTTCGCCCAGTAGTGGGACGTTTACAGGCCGTATCAGTGAATGTATATGTTCTTCCTTTGCTTTATACTAGGAGATAGTAAATCACTACGAATAATTCCTATGTTGTCGAAATTGAATCCACATGCATGAAATATTTCTTATTTACCTTTTTATAACATATGTTATTATTACAGTTAGTTCACGGTTCGTTAAATTTTAAATTTTAATGACTTAATTGGCTATTTATAGACAAGGGCACCCCTTAACATAACTTTGTTTTTTTATTTTTTTATTTAACCTTAACTTTGTTTTTCATCAAGAATATGATTTGTCTTAATAGGTAAATAATTATTATTGCACTAGGACACTTTAATCTAATTTGATAATTCGTTTATCTATACTAATATTATAAGGCTAAAGAGTTTGTTTGTTTGTTTGAATGCGCTAATCTCAGGAACTACTGGTTCGAATTGAAAAATTATTTTTGTGTTAGATAGCCCATTTACCGAAGAAGGCTATAGGCTATATAACATCACGCTATGAACAATAGGGGCTGAGCAATAATAAGAAATGTTACAGAAAGGGGAAAAATAATCTTTATTGAAAGAGAGTTTTTAACCGTAGTTCCACTTTTAAAGTAAATATAACACCACTCTTTTACTGAGAATTTTCGAAAAAAAAAACTCATTTAAACGTTGAACGACCCAGGAATCAAACCTGAAACCCCTCGCTCGGCAGTAACGCTTGTGACCACTTGACCTACGAGGCGGGTACCTACTCTTAGAGTAATTGTCTAAAAATATTTAAGTAGGTACTTTTTCCCTCAAATTGACGCGAGTTAAACCACGAGGCACAGCTAGTAAATAATATTTTGAATGTGGTTCAGACTTGTTTTTAATTAATTTAGTTCATTTATTGCTATACCATATACCTAATGATCATATCCAAGCTATAAACTTCGGGATGAGTACTCGTAAATCTATAAAGATTAACTTTTTCTCGTTTTGTTAGTTAATAAAAATCGATTTTTAAAATTTTGAGAATAATTTGAAACAGAAAAATAAACATACATAATAGTTATTCAAATGTCAATGAATTTCACAAAATAAACAAGACGATGAGGAAATTAAATTATGAATAATTAAAATGTTTCATTATTAAAAATATACAATAAAAAAATATGTTTTTTGGTTATTATGCATTTAATGTTGAAAAATTATTTCTGTGTTAAAAAACCTGTTTATTGAGGAAAGTTGAAGGTTATTAAGTATTACACTACAGGTCATGGGATGGTAGCAGTGACCATAAATAGTAATTAATCTGTCTCCTTAACGCAGGTGAAACCGGGAGGGTCATCTCGCTAGATAATAAAATTGTTCAACCATTTGCATATTTGATAGAAGACGTAACGTATTTTTCTGGTATAATTAGCACGATAGTGATAATTTTGGTACCGGTTTTAATTTTACACCTTTATTGAATGGTGATAAAATTAAACACGAAAATATTTACATAATTATGTTTTGGAAATAATGGGCATTGAATTTTTGTCAATAACAAATTTAGTTTAAACTATAATTTTCCTCAAAAGCTAACTGCTCGACTGCCCGTCTCAACTACCAGTTGACAAGAGTTTACAAAGTCAAGTAATGGTTACCTTAGCTATATTGCCACTGTCAACTTTTTTTCGACACGGGCATTAGTACGCGAAGTGCACCTTTCAACTACAGGTTGATTAACGTACTCGTATATTACATTATCACCGATGAGAAATTACGTAACAAAACGTGAGAGGCCTTAGGCAGTTTTGTGCGGTTGGTAAACTAAAAGGTTATTGGCCGGACACTCAAGCGTATATAGACTTTTGTTGTATATTTTTATATTACCCGTCTGATCGCGATTAGTGAAAGTAGTACTCAGTCCGAACCATGTCCGGAGAATCTTAAGCCAAGAGGTCCGTCGTCTTCCAGGGAGTCTCTTTCCTCGTATCTTCCCCTGTATTATTAGTTAAAGCAATTTCTACTTCTCGTCACGCATTATATGTCCCAGATATTGCAATTTTCGTTGCTTTATTATCCTTAAAACTTCTGCCACTTTGTTGACGATCTGCAAAACCCTTTTGTTGGAAAATCTATCGGTCCATGATATTCTCAGAATTCTTCTGTACACCCACATTTCAGATGCCTCTAATTGATTGCTCGTATTTTAAGTTAAGGTTCATGATTGGACACTATACAGAAGAACCAAAAAAACATAGCATCGTGCCAAACGCACCCTGATAGAGATTTTTAAGGATCGGTTGCAGATTAAGTGGCGCAACTTCATAAATGCGTTGCGTGCCTGCTCTATCCGGCACTTAATTTCTACGCTATGGTCATTTTGGTCATTTACAATGCAGTACCTAAGTACTTGTAAGCGTTGACTCTTTGTACAGTCTGGTATTACACGATGGACAAATATAAAACGACATAGAGTTTACCTCCTATTTGATTGTTTTCAGACATGTATATAAACTATTTTTGTGTTTGATGTTTAGCTACAATTATATCATGCAAGGTTATAAAAATAAAAAAATTCTCGCTTCCGTCTCAAGTTTTCGATTAATAATATAATAACCATACTAACAAACCTATAAGTTTGTTAGTATGGTTATTATATTTATTATTTATGATATTTTATATTTATTATTATTCCGTATACGGAAGCATTCGTAAACTTAGTTCGACGTAAATCAAAGTTTAGTGAGAATGCTGTTCAGTAAAGATGAAACTTCGTGATATAACTTTGTATCAGGCAGCATAATACAAAAAAAATGTCAATGTCAAGGCTTTAGGTATTTTCTTTGGTGCTACTGCATAACGAAGTTTGCAGTAACATTGTGTATTGTTGAGCCAGTCTCAAAGTATACGAATATAGTCCTTGGCATATATTGAACCGCTGAATTGCTTGTGCCGACGCATTTTCTAACCAACTGGCTGATGCGCTAGCGGTCGCGGGTTCGATCCCCGCACATGACAAATATTTGTATAGGCCATACAGATATTTTTCGTGGTCTGGGCGTTTATGCTTGTGAATTGTGTGTGTTTCCGGATCCCTGACACAGGACTCACATCCTACTGGGGTCCGTTGAGTGTAAGACGTTTATTATTATTATTATTATCTCCTTGCCAGTGATGATCGACTCAGCGTGGCAAGAAAGAGAACTCAAATCTCAGTTAGCTGCAAATTGCTGCTACTATCGGAAAATCGACTACAGATGGACGATTTTTTCATTACGATATTACACCTCTGCAAATAGGTAACTGCAGTCATTTATGTAGCCTCTGCGTAAGGTTATATCACGTATATGAGCAAAATAAAAAATAAAATAAAAAAATAGATACTCAGAAGCACACAGAAGCTAAGTCTGAGTTTGTCTAAGTTTTGTGCCTCGATCCTGGTTCAGAAAAACAAAAACATGTAAAGCATAAAAGGCTCTCAATGTATATTTGTGTAAAAGATTCTTACGAACACAACATACTAATCTTATCTGAAAGCTTCTCAGTCGAACACTCAAAGTTACACATGTATACTACTGAGACTTCCAGTTTGCGTCTGAAATAATATGTCGGCATAATGTAAAGTTTCGTATATTGCCGGCTATGCTGTATTGTAATAGCGTGCAAACGATTCACTGTTAGGCTTCACTTTTATGAAGGAGAGGAATTGCCACATTGATGCACTATGAAATTCTCGTATATTATACATTATTTCTAATTGTTTCCGAAAAAATTAGATTTTCTAGTGTACGAGAAATAAAATACTCCTTCATATAACTTAAATGCGTAATTTGTGAGAATCGATTTTTATTATACTCTCACTCAAAATTACTGCATTGCGATGAAACTTAATATGCGGGTAGTTAAAGATTCGGAGTAAAATTTAAGCTACTATCTACTCCTAAATTTCCATAGGTTCCGGAATTACTCGAATATAACCACGAGATATATTTCATTTAAAATAAATTTATAGAACTTGTAAATTTAAAATTGTTAACACGGCATGAATATGACCGTCAGCAGCAACTCACGTGTTCTGTCCAATTATTTTAATTTGACAATCGTTTTTAATTGGAATAATGAACAAATATGTATGTATTATTAAATACAATACAAACTATAAATGAACTATGAAATTAGAAGAAGAAGAAGAAGAAATATACTTTATTGTGCATACAAGTTAACATAAAATTTATCTTAAAAATAAAACATACAAAATAATGTTATGCACAAAGGCGGTCTTATCGCTAGGTAAGCGATTTCTTCCAGACAACCTTGGGAAAATTAATAAGCGACACATATGGTTTTCCACTATTTGTCAAATGTATTAAAATTTATTGTTATTGTTTATATAACAATATGTTGTAGTTTGCTATTTTATAGCCTAATGAGTCATCCCGTATTGATGAACTGTTTCTTAACGTTGTGAGTAACAGGGTTTTCTTCGTTATTATAATATTTTTTTTCAGTTTTAATATGTAGCAGTTATACGGTCCATTTTTTTAGAACAGTCCTAAATGGTAAACAAATATGGCGTACTTGCGACTACAAAGAAATAGAGTAAAGTGTAGTGTAGTGAAGTGACACAAACAGCAAATGAATGAACGATATTAATAAGCCACAGATGAAAGTAAAATTCATTTAACATTTAAATATTTAACCATATGTCTGAAATTATTTAAAACACTGATAATATATTGAATATTTTTGTAAAGAATTAGTAAAGGTACAGAATTACGAGAAAAAAATATATTATTCGAGCATCATTATAAAAGACAAATTTACAAATTTATATTTCGTAAATACAAAATACTTCTTAGAAATTAGTAGCTCTTTGACTGGAATAGATAAATAATATATTGTCACTGATTTATTTACCTTTTTGTTATAGTCACTTATTTTATCGTTCATTTTGTTCATTCACTTATACTCATTCACCTCTTAAGTTATAATGACCACATCTCTATTAGCCTCATAAAAAATATTTTGAAATGACATATTAAAAAATATTAATTACCTGTATTATCGATATTCGTATTTAATAGTTTTTATGTGTTTAAATAAATAATAAATAAATAAATTTCTCACACTCAACGGCCCCCAGTAGGATGTGAATCCTGTGTCGGGGGTCCGGAAACACACACAATACACAAGCACCAACGCTCAGACCACGACAATCATCTGTATGACCTATACAAATATTTGTCATGTGCGGAGATCGAACCTGCGACCGCTAGCGCATCAGTCAGTTGATGTGACCACTGCGCTAACGCGTCGGCATACTATGCTAATTTAATTAAGTAAATGAAGTTTTACAAATGTCCGTAAGCTAATGTGTTGTGAAAGTGAGTGATAAGTGCGGAAAAATCGTAAATTACGTATTGACGTTTGTTTACTAAATAGGGCAGTTATAAAAAAAATGGACCGTAGGTATTTATACGAACTTTTCGTTCTTCGTAACAGGGGTTCTTATTTATGAACGGTATAATTTCGTTCAGGACTATGAAAATGACATTAGGAGGATGTCATTACGTAAATTTTTTTGCTAACATTGCATAAATTTGTATCATAATGTTCTTATTGATCTATATAATTATTATGTACATATTATTACATTTTCTGTACTTTAACTTATTTTAATTATCAGTGGAATCGCATTTAATGAAATTCAGTGTCGTAATTTTAAAATCATCCTCTTTAAAAAATATAAATTAAAATTGTCCTTTTTCCTTTAATATAATTATTACAATAAGGTAACTTTTTATTTTATTTTAACATCTACGTTATCAAGGATTTAGTTTTTCTATGTTAATCTAAATAATATCAACTGCTCAAATATTCGTCACCTACCTCAAGTTATATGTTTACCTTTAGCAATCGAAACACTTAAAAAGATTCAACTACACGACTCATAAGCTTCACAGATAACGAAAGAGTTTTTTCATTGTTTATTTAGAGAATGAATTGTAATTCAACGGTGAATCGCTGCCAGCATTCTTTCTGCCAGCATTCTCCATACCATATCAAGTCATGTTAATTTATGCACTTAATTTGCAATCTGACTTATAATGCTTTTTAGTCATATCAAATTTAATACAAGCGTATACATTTTTGGCCTATTTAGACACACAAACGACTCACACTTTACATCTTAGTTTGCGTGAAAATAATAAGTGTTTACTGTTGTGATGAATAAAGCTTATCTCGAATTTTAATATACATATTAAAGCTTAAAGTGACAAGACATTTATTTTATCTTTTTAAGATTTTATATGTCTGGTGTCTCGCCAGCTGACACTATTTTTCTTTCGTACGCTATCAACACAACGTGGTCAATATCTATATATTACTTGTTCATTAAAACCAACCTAATGAGTCTACACATGTGAAGATGAACATCCACTATTAATTAGTAAGGAATTCGGGATACTGCAGATTCTAGGTGATGATTTAACATCACTATAGTAACGTGATACCAAATTGCGAAGCTAAAAAAAAAGAAAGAAAATATTCAGAAATTTCCAATTAATGAAGAGATAAAGTTACTCACGACAGTTGATGGTCCTCAAATGGCGAATCAGATTTTCTTGGAACTCGACCAAGAACACACGAAGATGTTACCTTTGAAATACAAAAATGGATTAAAATCAGTTCATACGAGTATGTTCGAAATATAAAAAAAAAAAAAAAAATGCTACATATCTTTGAAAACACCATCTTGTTTTAAAGTAGGATAAAACATCAAGGCATAATGACGGCCGGCTGGTCGAGTGGTCAGGCAACTGGACACTTAACGCAGCGGTCGCGGGTTCGAATCCCGCCAGGTGCAGATAATTTGTATGACGAATATAGATGTCTGCACCGGGTCATGGATGTGTATTTATGTATATATGTATTTATATCTTAAATTTATTTCCGTTCCTAGTACCTGTAACACAAGTTCTTACGAACTTAGCACGGGGCTAGGTTAACGTGGTGTGATTGTTAAAAAAAAAAAATAAGTTTGGATAATAACGACCTATCGTAATAGAATCTTTTAAATATACTAGTAGAGTACCTATGCAATCGACTTCAAAAAAAAGAAGGATATTCTATCCTAGTCTACATGTGTCATAGAAAAATGGTATTTCTGGAGAACTATAATAATGGAGAAATAAGTTATTATGGATTATTTCAGTTTATAGTTATTGAAAAATCACTGTTGTTTAAGAAAAAAATAAAAAAATATTTTAGAATGAATAGATTTTAATAAATATGTCCCTAAAAATAACTAAATAAATATAATGTATATCTTTGTTCATACATACAAAGCATGTAGTATATATGTCTACGTACTCAAACACTTTGAAGCCAAAGTACAAGTTTAAAATAGTATTAGTGTATGAACAAAATTATAAAAAAAAGTTACATTGATTTTTATTTTCTTAGTTTTAAGAAAATTTGGTTTTGATATATGAATAATGCAAGTTTTTAATATCAGATAAGTTGCATAAAGTATGCCAAGAATAGAAAGTGAAAATTCGAGGGTAAATGCTTAACTCGCAGCGCTTATGAGGTCCTATGTGTCTTATCTTACTCGTGCATTATATGCTGCTATTGCTTCGGTTATCCAATGAAAGCGCACCGCAGCGCTTACACACTCATATTCACTTGCCTACATCTCGTTTTGCGGATCAAATTTGAGTGTAATTAAGTTTTACAGATATACCTATAAAGAATTTAATAAAAACATATTTTCATATGTTTTTAATAAATTCTTTTATTTTCATATGTTCATATTTTCAAACATATCAAAGCACTTCAGATGTAACATAATTATAACAGTATAATAAATTATTTTGTCGTTTGACGCTAATTATGCACCACTTATTTATAATATTTTACGCTTATTTTTCGTAATTTTTTGTTTGTTCATTATTTAATTTTTTTGGATGTCCTCTTATAATATGAGATGGACCAAACAATAATTAATTTATCATTAAATTAATGTCAACTGAAAGAAGTAATCTCTTTGTTAAAATCTTTGTTTGAATAGCCAAAAAAATATGTATTCTAAACCAACATAAAAATTACCAGATATGCTGATGAAAAACAAAAAGAAAAGCAATCTATTTCAGTTAGTTTTGTCGTATACCACTACTCTTATATGCATGCACCTTTCGAGCAGCTGAAAGGCATGTAGTTTATAGTTTGATCGATTTATGCAAAGTATTCTAGGTACAAAGAAAAAAATCTTCTTTAATGTACTTCTGCGATACACTGAAACTACGTTCTGTAGAGGTATACTAATCTATATAATTAAAATTCAGAAGAATCGGAATTGTGCTCGAGATGTCAGTTCAGTAATGTGTTTGAATATGAATGTGAAAAAAAAATGTGACAAGCAGCCGAGATTAATTTTTTTGATTAAAATTATATCTCAAACCAAAAAAAATCGTTCCTTGATTGAAATGTCTCTTTTAATATACAAAAAAAAAAACCGGCTCCGGTTCAATCTCTGCCCTTACAAAGTTTAAAAAAATCAGTAAGCCAACTTTGTGTAGGAAAGCTTTCTACGAGTCATAAATATGAGTAAATTATGAAAAGTGTGAAATGAAAGTGAGTGAATAAAACTCAACCAAGCTATCTGTCCCTTTTTGTTATTAGATATAGTCACTTTTAATATTGCTAGCAGGTGGCATGTGGTAATTTCGACATATACAATTCGGTATTTTGCGTCTATCCTATCATTTCGTGGTTGTAATCTTTTTTTTTTTGTTTTTTTTTGTTTATATGTATTATTAATATTAAATTTAAAAAAATAGCACGTGAGTATTTTTCCCTCTCGGCTAACACTAAGGACATTAGGTTAAGTTACTTATTGTAATATTTAATGAGGCCGATGACATAATTGATAGGTGATGTCAACCGAGACGATTAGCGTTGTTTAAATTACACATTGTAATTAAAGTACTCGTAGCTGGATAACATTGGGTACATTATCTAAGTTTTTAAAGTATCAATCGGATCGGACAAAATCGGACGTTTATTTTGTCACCATAATTTGACTCTTGCGATATATGAATTAGAAAAAGTTATATTCGTATAATACTTCAATGTACTTAAAAATATATGTGACCCGAAATGTATAACTGGTAGGTACAGTTATTTGTTAATTTTCAATTTAATTTTCGAACGTTAACAGTTAACCTTAAACATCATTTATTATTAAAACCAATTATTACATGTTCGTTTAAATATTTATATATTTTTTTTTATAAATTAATATATATTAATTATTTTATATTATTTATATTATTAAACGAACAATATATTATAAATATTTATATATTGTTCGTTTTAATATTTATATATATTTATATATTTTCGTTTAAATATTATTGTTTTTTTTCTTTTTTAATTTATAAATAGATCAAACAGTTGGATTTCCAACAAAAATTTCAAACCTTTCGTTCGATCTGAAGAGCTTTGTAATAAAACCCGCTCTCATCCCTTTTTCATGCCTTAGAGGCACTCTAACAATTAGTTTAATTTTCATTATTACTAAAACTATTCTAAATCGTTTAAAACGGGGAGTTTATTTAGATTGAATGGAATGGGTCGGTCATACTAATAGATTTTAAAATGGGGTAACCGTGATTGCTTTTAAAAGACAAATTCTAGTCCTATATATAATATTTTAACGTTGCTCAAAAAAGTTGTTTCCCAAATTAACGCTTGTATAATTTTTTGTACAAAAAAAAATATATATAATATATATAGATCAAGAACATAGCAACATATCATAAGGTACAAAGAGCAAGGCTTTACCGTTAAAAATCGATCACTTCGATCAGGTAACCTTGGTGCAGAGAATATAATGCCTATGTTACCATAGAACCCGCGATCGCCGATGTTGAGGCGACTATTCGCACCACTACACCAGAACGGTCGTCTATTTAATAAGCTAGAGGAAAGAAATAATAACTAACTAAATACTAACTAACTACTAACATTATTATTTACAATTCAAATTCACTATCAATGTTAGCAAAATTCAAAGTCATTAAGTATATTACAATTTAAAGTCACTAACCACATATTTTCTCTAACATTTATAATTATAAATTCATAAATGTTCATCTATCTTTATAATCTATTTTAGTTTTTATTTAACTAAACAATATTAATCTATGAAAAAAAGTAAAACACCTTCTAATCCGATCAGAATTTTTTACATAAATCTAACTCAGACAGGCAGATAAAAATATTTTAGATTTAGAGATTCATTTTTCACGCCTTTCTAAAAACAAAGAAAGTCATTTATAACATTTCTTTCATTGTTCTTTAAGCGATTTCAAAGATAATAAAAATATTTATATGTGGCAGACGTCGCTTACTGTTTTGCTCCTAAGAGTACCTATTAATACATTAATTTAATAAAATTATTAATTACGAATAAAAATAATAGATATACCTAACTAATTATGCTTCGAAACCAAGAAATTAATAAGCGAAGGTTATATTAAATTAATTGTGTTTGTTGCTGTGGTTTTAAATTAATTGTGCTTAATTAATTAAATATTTATATTCTGTAGGTGAACGATCAATCAAATCCTCTTCATTCATTTAGTTACGAATAATTTCAATGTTGTATCTTATTCATTAAAAATAATTGTTCAAGAGCGAGTTGAACTTGTATACGATGACGAATGTGAAATGTGAAAAAATTAAAATCACATTTTTAATGCATTATTTATTTTATAGTATGCTTTGATTTTTTTCTTTTTTATATTTTTTACAATATATTACTATCTGTCTCTTATCTGTAAAAATCTCAAGTATCCTTCTTATTACGATTTAAAAGGACCTAGTAATTAGATAAACCGATGTAGCGAGAGCGTATCCTTAGGTCCTGCGTGCGTTCCAAATTCAAAGG
The DNA here is from genome assembly GCA_036937285.1 of Euphydryas editha. NCBI lineage: Eukaryota > Metazoa > Arthropoda > Insecta > Lepidoptera > Nymphalidae > Euphydryas > Euphydryas editha. The sequence continues at coordinate 4,448,617 of JAUPFZ010000020.1, forward strand.
GCCACCCTTAAAAGATCGCTTTAATTCAGCAAAAATTTTCATTTCGAGCGAAGATTCCTAAGCGTATGAGATATATAAAAACATTAATTAAAACTTACGGTAATTACTATAAATTTAGGATAGCTTATTTGTTTTTAAATTGATCACGTACTTAGGGGTGAATGAAAACATCTTGAATCCTCAAACATGATTCAGGAGAAATTCTTAAATATGTACAATTTTACACTTATCACGAGCGAACCCGTAAACAGTTCGCAGCAGCTAGTCGCAGTAAATAGATCACACGTTATCAAAGTAATTTATTACTTAATGCTGCTTTCATTTTCATATTCATGAACTAATAATCTACGTATGCAATGAATATCCTCTACAATATTCGTCTGAATATATCTATTACAATCAGGGCCGGATTTAGAGTTGTGGAGGCCCAAGGCAACAGAGGAATGGAGACCCCTTGACCTAAAACCATTTTTTTTTTAATTTCTTGCAGAAAAAAAATACGACGAATATCAGTAGAAATTCCTGTGTCAAAATGATGACGCTAGTCTTTCCGGACAGGTTACGAATGCTGGTCTTTCTAGTGTTCAATTGATATCAATATATATTCCATTTAAGTATAACGCGCGCTCGCTAAGCTTGCCATAACTCCGACCGCTTTGCCACTTGATGAAGCCTTGAGCTTTAGAGTGTGAGTACTTAGCGCGGTAGGTGTGAGAAGTAACGGTTGACTCGCTTAGTTGGATATTTGGAAAATATATTTTAATCACCGTTTGTGACATCAGAAATCACGGTTGTGTCGGGTTTATTTTCAAATACAGAACATGTATATAAATAAGACACAATTATTTGTTTTACGTGTATTTTACCTCTCTTTTGTGTACAATAAAGTATACTTATTTACGTTAAATTAGCTCTTTTAAAACGTACTATTACGTCGTTACTGAACAAATTTTGATATTCTTAAATTAAAATAAATCTGGTATAAATTCTAATGTATTTACGTTTTAAATCAATTTAACACAAGGTCTTACCTATGTTCAATTTCAATATAAATAAAAATAAATAAATATGTTTAACATACACACACGGTCGTCTGTTCCTCAGGTAACTTAATTCCTGTATTGTAGGTAACTGTCGACTTATACTTGATTATAAATTATTAACATTATATACTACAGGTTTTAACAAAATTACGCACAAACACTCACACGTATATACTATACATATATAATATAAAGACAATCTTTATGAAATTGTAACTATGAGTTTAATTTTTATTATTAGGTATAATACGTATAGGTAATATGTGCGTATATATATATATATATATATAGCTATAGTGTTACAACACTAAAATTTATAAGTGATTCAAATCAATATATTTATTTCTTTTCAATATTTATTGCTGAAGTTATAATAAAACGAAAATATAACAAAGAAGTCAATTTTTGTGAAACTAACTCTTAACTTGAGTTACAAAAACTCACTAGAGTTGCAAGAAATGCAAATATGTAGTTGACTTAAATAACTCAAACACTCGAGTGAAGAGTCGAAAGTCAAACTTTGTCGAGTAAAAAGTGGGGATCGCACGGAATTATAAGAATTTTCACTTGAAACTTTTTTGATGAGTTACAACTCGTTTACAATGTTTACAACGAAAACTTTATTTTTAATAACGATTAAATAACAGTTTAAGCAAGTGTGATTCTTTTGTCCTTCTTTGTACGTATAAAAAATATGATTTTTGAAATATTTTTAAAAACGATTGATGAAAACGGCAAGGAAATTTTTCTCAGTAGGTAACAGCTGTTTAATTCAAATATCTAACGCAGGTATTTCTTGATTAATGAGAAAAAAAACTCTCTCACACTAATAAAACAAAAATAATAATTTTAATAAATGTCTAGGTTGTGTAAAAGTTTTGGACAAAGGGCGAGGGATCAAAGTCAACCGTTCATATTTTCGATGCTTAAAATTCATTTCGGCTATTATCAATATTAAAGGACGAAAATAGGAAGAAAACTTTTACGTGTCGAAATAAATTCATTATATTTCAAATAATTTACAATGGAGTAGATTGCGTTCAGGATTAATATCAGAGTTATTTTCCTTGACAGCAGTGAGAAATTAATTTTCTGAATATAAATTTACTTAGAATTTACAACCACCTAAAAATAATTGAAAAGGAAGAATATTTTGAAATATATGTATATATAATTTTATATGCTCGTAATTTCTTCGAACCAAAATCAAACATTATGTTATACACTACTTACTAAGCTGAACTAACTAAATGCATAGAACACATGTATCCACAGTCTACGGTCGCGGCTTCAGATCTGAGCTGGCAGCGCTAAGTTTTTAATGCGCTTTTGTCTTTAAAGTAGCTATATCTCTTACTCGGCGCTAAAAGAAACATTTAAGAGTCAGAAATATTGTCTCGTGGGTGACGAATGACGGTATGTAGAAGGCGCTACTTAATGCGCCTCCAGTAACGCCTCTGTACCGATGTCGGGCCGGGATGGGAACCCGGTTCTGCTAGATACGGTGTCGTCGGGACTGTTCAGAGGTAAGCCGGACAATCCCCATGGAGGAGAAGTCTGGCCTTTTCGCCGAGGCCAGCCTGTCGCTGGTACTAGCTACTACTAGCTGGTACTAGTACTACTGGTGGTAGCTGGCACCGCTAAGTTTTTAATGCGCTTTTGTCTTTAAAGTACCTATATATCTTACTCGGCGCTAAAAGAAACATTTAAGAGTCCGAATACAGAATCAGTTTATCTGCGATAAAAAAATATGTCCACCAGCCCAGTGGAACAGCCTAATCGCCCTGATTAGGCTTGGTAAAAGCCTAATAATAAAGCCTTTTCCCGGAAGCTTACAAACCGTTACAATAACTACTAAGTCAATATAAAATTTCAATAAAAGGGAAGGGATGTGATGTATTTTGTATAGGTATAGTATTTTAAATTATATAATATATAGTAAATCATCCAAATTCAAATCTGTATGCACGAAGCATTAGATTGTTGGAATAATAACGTATTTTAAATCCACTTCACGTATCTGGATTGCGGGCTATTCCAAACCTAGTTATTAATGACGCGTCTAAACGCAAATCTAAATGCCAGACGCAATCACTGAAATGCTACTATATCTACGAGTGTATATTTAAAAAAAAAAAAAAAAAAAAAAAAAAAAAAAAAAAAAAAAAAAAAAAAAAAAAAAAAAAAAAAAAAAAAAAAAAAAATAACAATCACTTGAAAGTGTTAATTTGTAAAATGACGATTCGAAGGTGCTCTTGGGGCCTATTTGAATAAAGTTAATTTTGATTTTGAATACATATAGAAATAAATATATATTACACCTAGACTTGAGGCGGGAATCGAACTCACGATCCTGGAGCAGAAAGCGGGGACACTACCAACTGTACCGAAACAATTAAAATTAAAAAAAAAATTTTTTTGCGGATTTATTCAAATCTAAGAGACAAAATCGTATTGACTTGTGGTGTAATTATACCTACGATACAACGAACGAAGCATTCAACGAACGAATCATTCTGGTGTAGTGGTGCAAGTAGTCGCTTTAACGCCTCGCCTCAATGGCGGTGGTCGTGGGTTCGATTCCCGCTCGGGGCAGATATTTGTATTTGTGTCAATATTCGTTTCAGGTCTGGGTGTATATCTGGGTGTATAGTGGGTTTCCCCACCATTCCCCGGAGAGTATGTAAAGCCGTCGGTCCCATTTGTTATAATGGATGCCTTATAATAATTGTTACTTATGTAGGGATATTATCCGCTAACCCGCAGTGGAGCAGCGTGATGGATTAAGCTCCAATGCTTCTTCTATATAGAAAAAAGGCCTTCGCTCAGCAGTGGGTTATTTACAGGCTGCTACAATACACTACAGTACAGGAGCATTTGTGGCGTGCAGTGACGAAACTGAGCCTTACCATAAATATGAGAGTCCATCTAAGGGGAGAAGTTACTGCCGGACAGTTCTCAGACCTGTTGCTTAAAATAGGAAATAGTGATTTCCGAGAACCATATAATAATATAATGTATGAGTGTATATGAGTATGTATTTACCATAAACAAAGCTTAAGGTCAAACTCTTACTGTAGCGGGAGTATACTTAAGAGAAAGCTGCTTCTCTCACAGTCAGTTGTATGTGGCATATTACAGAATAGCCTGGTAATTCTAATACCTCGAACGAAAAATAAAATTGTTTATAAAGAAATACTACGGAAGGTGCAGTATTTCGATTTCGTTGTAAAAAGATAATAACCCCGTGTAATTTTCTCCAGATCAAAGGCTGATCTTCGAGTTCATAAAATATAACAATTTTTATTTTTATTTTAATGTTTATTTAAACTTTAAATCCCTACTCTATAATAAATATTGTTATATTTTATAAGTATTCAAATATTTTAACATAATAATTTATATGTTATAACAAAATTAATAACGTAAAAAAAATCCTATTATAACCATTTTCGACTTCTACGCGGACAAAGTCGAAAAAACAACTCAATCCCGTCTATTATCCGGTGATAAAAAATATAAATTTATAATTTTTGAAATTTTAGTTAAATACCCGTGCGAAGCCGGGGCGGGCCGCTAGTTATTTATATTTAAGCTAGGCAAATATTGTGTCGTGGGCGACGAATTACGGTATGTAGAAGGCGCTACTTAATGCGCCTCCAGTAACGCCCCTGTGCCGATGTCGAGCCGGGATGGGAACCCGGTTCTGCTAGATACGGCATCGTCGGGACTGTTCAGAGGTAAGCTGGCCTTTTCGCCGAGGCCAGCCTATCGCTGGAGGGATCCTGTTGCCTGCAGATCCGGGACCCTCCAATTAAAGCGGCTGAAGGCTCCCGCAGGGGTTTAGTATGGTATTGCACCCCGAAGTGCTGAGTCCGAAATATGGTCTAGGAGTGCCTACCCAGGAGTCCTGGATATCACTTGTAAATGGGTTCCCCTGCGATACAAAAAAAGGCAAATATTGTCTACTATTCTGTTGGATTTTTATGATACAATATTAACTTGCGGTAGGCGATCTGTAGCAAGAAATATGTAATTATTGTTTACTAGCTTTCTGCCTGCGGCTTCGCCCGCATGGAATTCGGTTATATCGTGCGACATGGTAAGCGCGCCCCCGCCGCCACTCCGCGCCCCGCCTACTGCCTAATACGCCCCCCCCCCCTTTCCCCGTGCACGCTTTTTTTTTGTCTTAAACAATTGACCAATCTTACATGATTTTATATTTGACAATAAGGAACTTTCATACAAACTTTCGTCCCCTATTTCAACCCCTTCTTCCCTTATTTTCGTGTTAAAATGTATCCTATGTCCTTTCCCAAGTTCAGTTCTATCTTCATGCCAAATTTCATCAAAATCGGTTCAGTGATTTAGGCGTGAAAGCGTAACAGACAGACAGACAGACAGTGTTACTTTCGCATTTATATATTAGTAGGGATTTGTAGTTCAGGAGAACTGTATTTAATGAGTGATCTGTAAACAAAAAGAAAAAAACAATAATTTATCTCTACTATATGGGATTTAATGTTAGTTTTAACGCGAAATGTAATATTTTAGTAATAAGAACGAGATAAATGAGCAATCGATCGCGAATTTAAAACGCGATTATTACGAACTACTACTTAATTTTATTTGTTAGGTAGGTTGTTTTATACCTATTTCATTACTTATACAAAATATATGAAAAGGGCGATTTTCGACATTCAAATAATACACTTGTTAAGATCGTATAAAAAACGAACAGCAATCAATTTTCAAAAACTTAAGGTTTTAAGGCTAGACTAGACTTTTTTTTTTGCTAGAGCAAGTCGTCTATTAGTTAAAATTTTACTAGTTTGAAGTTATTTTTTGTTGTCAAGTTATCTAAAAAAAAAGTAATATGAGATTCATTTTAGTTAACATTTTATAAAAACAATATGCGCTTTTGATGTTTAATTTATTATGTTTGTTTTCTATTACAGTAATACTAAGTGATTTTTTTTTTCAAACTAAAAAGATCTTTTCTAAGATATTTTCGAGAAAATTATTCAAAGGCTGTATATATATAGAAGACAGACACTGTGATTTATTATACCTGATTTCCCACTGTAGATTTCCATTAAGTAAAATTGGTAATAGATAGAGCTTTATCCATCACACTGCTACATTTCATTGCTGATTGACGTACATAGCTTAGAAATTCTCCCGAGACCTAACATAAATCGGACATCGCTTACGATGTTTTTTTTTTCATTTCCAAGCACAAAGTAAATTTCCAAACACAAAATAGTTGAAAAATTCAAGAGTATCCGTCCGAGTGAATGAAGTAGTGATAAATAAAGTGGGTCCGATGAATCTATGACTCTCGGTGTCACGCTCGTTTTATCTACTAAGTCGGTAACTTATTTGATGTATGCATATCTGTTACACATAGATACGATAAAGTCATCAAATTTACCTGAAAAGGGATTAGATAGTCAAATTTTATTGATTAATAGTATATTATGACTATGAGAGTCGGTTTTTGGAGAACTTAAGTTTAATGGAGTTAGAAAGATTCTTTGAACATATCATCTATGGTTAAACTTCATTATCGGTATCTATCGTAAAGTAAGTATTACTTTATTTTAATTAATTATTTCGATTTAAAATTTATACATATTATTTTAAAAATTTTCATGCCCACTCATGGTGGTCATCATTCATGGTAGGATATGATATGCAGAGGGACTAGAGTGCTCACGGTGCCCGCGAGCGCTCTATAAGCGAAGGCGGTCCGCATAGGCGAGCCAACCGTCGGGGCGTCACGGTGGCATGCGCCAGCGATCCCGTGGCGTCCTTGTACGACGACGAGGGCACCGCTGTGTTTTAGTGGGTATTCTGACTTCGCAGTCAGCGAGTCCCACATACCCGTCGCCTCCGGGTGGCAGGATGCGTAAATGCATTTCACAGCGATAAAAAAAAGGGATATGATCCGCCAACCCGCAGTAGAGCAATGTGGTGGATTAAGCTCCAATCCTTCTTCTTGATGGCCTGATGGCCTTTGCCCAGTAGTGGGACGTTTACAGACTGCATCATACATTATACTATGCGTCTGAATAGTTCTCCAAAGACTCGTCGTTTGTTAAGAGTTGTCGCGGATAAGTCTATCGCCCGCGCCGCCCGGTGAAGTGTTCAGACGAGGTCAATGTATTGGCAGGAAAGTTAAAGCCAATATACGAGTACGTTCCGTGTAATAAATTATTCACTTGACTTGAAGTACCTTTTAATTTTAACTGATTAATTTTATATCTGTTGTCATTAGACTTGCTTAAGTCACATAGTTGAAGAGCATAAAGACTGTAAAAACAAGTAATAAAAGTATACTTGATTTCGAAATTCCAAAAAAAAAAATCGCGATTAATTAAGAAGCGAAAATATTTTCGGAACCTTATTTAGTTTTCAATAATCTTTTTGGCAAAGAAAAATGTGGTGGCCTTGTTGATGCTGACGTTAAATAACGATGCTACGATTTACGTTACCAATTTTAAAAATAAAAACTCGAAATTTTATTACTTTTAATAATTAAATTTTAAATTTAAATTACTTGGTCGTTATACGCATGGTGGGATATAGTAAGCTGGAAACACGGCGGGAAGTCGCTCTCGCCAAATACCTGATAAAGGTGGTTAAGCGCGGTGAGTTAAGCAGTCCTGATATTCTGGAAGAGTTAAAGCTCTTCGCGCCGCGCCGCGTGACAGTGTCGAGTGTCGACGGCATCCGCCGCTGCTGGCACTGCCGTTCGCGCGCACCAACCTACTACGAGACGCGCCACTCACGCGGGCGCTACGAGTGCTCAACGCGGCGGCATGCCATACAGATCCGTTTAGTTGTACACTGGACGAGTTAACTAGAATTTGTTATAAATTGAGCTCGTCGTAGTTAATTGTCTAAGTAATTATGTTACCTTATTGTAAGTCTGTAAAATTAAATTATAATATATATGTGACATTATTTATATAAATAAAAGTAATAATATAGGTATGATATTATTTAATTTATTATGACATTATTTAATCTGACATATTGGAATTGATCTTTAAATTTAATATAAATCTTTTTTAATTTGTGATTGTTTATTTTATATATTTTTAATTTATGATTATTTTCTTAATTTGACATTGAATTGAATTGTTATTATTATTATTTTTTTATTTGACTATATTGAATTATTTAAATGATTTGTACTGTAATTACTAAAATGGAATGGAATTATTGTTATATTTTTTTTGGGTCCAAAAATACAGTGGGATTATTATACATAATAATGTTTGTAATCAACTTAACTAACGCATTGGGTTTACCTGTAATGTTGGATGTAAGTTTATGGCTTAAATAAATAAATAAATAAATAAACAAGGGGAGATTATTGGTGTTAAGGAATATCGGAGTGGACATTGTGATATTTTACGCAACATTAAACGATGATCGATAGGAATTTTCTAATTTATCTTGCGTATGTCTTGTCCAAAAAGCATGATAATTTATAGGCTTCTTAGTATTACGTTGCGATTTTCTCAGAATCTTGCCATTTATCTCCGAGTGCTTATGAAACAGGAAAAGGAAGATCTTTGTGAAAAGGTCAAGAATCATTCGGAATGTGGTAATATCTGCTAAAAGATAGCAATCATAAAATAGTGTCACTATAAAAGGACCGCTAGAACATAATATTTTCATCTGTAAAATTGTTCGAAATTTCGAGAGGAATATGTCAAATCATATTTGTTTTATGATACTAGAATAATTTTAATTTGGTTTTTTTTTTTCGTTTTATTGTATTAAAAAAATCTTTTTATTGTTTTATTTTTATGTTTCAAACAAAAGCAATCTATTAATATTAGTTAATCTTGTAACAATTATAATTGAGCAGACCTGGCGTAGTGTAGATGTAAAATTCATTCTTAGCTAGTGTGTTTATTTAAAAATTGTGTTTCTCTATAAACCAATGGTTAGGTTGTGTCCTTGTCTTGTGGGCCATTTCCATGTCAACCCAGAAACAACTGGGGGTTGACTACGGGAAGGCTCACCGGATGGTGTGTCCTTCCAGGGTCCTGGTAGGCGTACGGAGCGGTCGACACTAACTCTTCCCACGTGGCGACTTCTGCGGGTGAACCTCGGACCCCAACAACCGGGTTCTTTTTCGTGACCTTGCTACGAGAAGGAAGCAGGGGAGCAGGGAAGCCCAACCCTACAACCGTTCTACGGCGAGAGACGTCGAGCGTCGGTCGGGGTACGCCATCCACGTGTCCCGGAGCGCACATCATTCCCGTCACCTAGCACCAGCTTGGGGACATCCATGCTCCACGTGCCAATAGCTAAGTGCCCGTCCGGTTAACCTCTAGACCTGAACCAGGAATAGTTATTGAACCACGTAACTCGTGATCTTTTAAAAATTAATAATAAACATTGTTATTGATAAATTTCTAACATTTTTGTAACTTGCCTACCTACATATATCACTATGAAAATAAATGTTGTAGTTTTGTTCATTTAATATTTTTTTATTTATTTCTCTCTTTTACTTAAATATCTCTTTATTGTTCGTCGATATAATATAAATATAACAGCGCGACAATCTTTTACTATAAATATTAATAAAGTCAAGGAAATACTTTAATTCTAAATGTAATGTTGGTTAAATATAAACACACATCTACACGGTAAAGAAGACATATGCCAGTTGTTTGTTCCACAGCCTTGAAAATGTTCTATCATACTTAACTGAACTAGCGTATAAAGAACCTACTGACGGGCAAAAACTTCTCCGTATAGAAGGGTCCATCGTTCGGTGTCTTGTAAAGAACGAGTCAATAAAGTTTTCATTGAATCGAGTCACCTTTTATTTACGTAATTGAAGTCACTCGTGTCACCGGCGCCGGCGTTGATATTTAAGGTTACTGTTATACTTCTAAAACCGTACCGTGATATTTTATAAATATATGGATAATGTTGTCTCTTATGTTAAAATATATTTTATTAAAACAAAATTAAAAGTACAACTAATTGAATATTTCCTCGTGATAGCATTTGTATAAATTTAATATATCAAATCTTTAAATATAATAATTTTTTGAAGTAAAAAGTAAGATGTTGTCATTTATTAAGTGGTCTTTTTTCAAAATAAGCCACTTTTCGTAAAAATTTATAAGCGTAGTGTCACTACTAATACACTATGCTAATTATATTACTCTCTTGTTAAAAACAGCATTGTTGTTATTTTCTACAAAAAAATCTCAATCCTCTATTAAAATTTACAATATTTTTTGATAAAGATTAATTTTGTTATTTTGAAAAATTCATAGAGTTCTTTTTTAATATACCGATCATTATTTTGTTAAGGGAGCGATTAATACATAAACATGTAAAGTAAGGTGAACATACAGTCTTAAAATAGTTTGAATTTAGCTAGTTTTTATGCAAGAAACGGCTTACTATCTAATATTAAAATAAATTTTAAAAATCGGATTTTTAGTACGTGATGTTAAAATACTGTTCTCTTCTATTTACGCGAATTTTATTCATTTAATTAAAAGTCTAAAAACGGATTTTATCGCGTTTATTTAAAGTTACTGTTTAACAATATTTAATTTAAATTATTTCCCGACGTTTCGGACCCTTTACAGCGTCCAGTCCCCCGAGATCATGGACGCTGTAAAGGGTCCAGTAACTTTAAATAAACGCGTTAAAATCCGTTTTTAGACTTTTAATTAAACGTGATGTTAAAGTTCTATAAAAATAAAATATTTTAATGCATTTTTTTCTTAAGGGATAAAAAAAAATTAAAACACGATAATGTTAATAAAAATCTATTAGTTTCAAAAGAGACCTACGCTTCAGAGTGGCAGTATTAAATAAGGCTTCGTACAGATGGTCAAAGCCTAAGAAGACAAAGCCTAGACTTTGACAAGTAATGCTATTAGACCTCTGCTGCGATTGTCACCATTAGGAAACTACTGTGCCTCACAAAGGATAGAAACGAACAACTTTTCAGATATGGAGTGTCGAGCTTTTGTGATTGCGTTTATTAGTTATAACAAAAGCAGACTTTGTCGGTGATTTTGTTAGTGAATTTTAACTTAAAAAAAAAACAATAAAATCTTATGTTAACGACCCATAAATCAATAACTTAATCATATGTTACATTGTCAGTCTTAAGCCTAGCGGTAAGCCTGGCCCCACTTGAAAGAAATATTTATATCAACACAAATATCCGGAATCAAATCCGCGCCATTGTTGTTAATAGTGATTACACCACAACACAACAGGCGTGTAAAATAAATGATACTAATAATGGTTTCTTTTCTTTTACTACGAACCACTGGACTCACATACAGTAAGACAAAACTGAAGAAAGAAATTACTGTTCTTAACAGTAATCACGAAATATTGGATAAATCATTGAATAAACGTCTTTTGTTTGTTAACGAGAATACAGAGATGTATGACGACAGTTTGAAGTCTATTGTAGATAAATTGAACAATGTCGCCGAAGGGATAATGAGGATCCGTAACGTTTTTAGTTGAGAATGCAGATTTATAGAGCTAAGAAATCCTTAAGATACAGTGAAAAAATTTTTGTTCTACGACAAAAATTGACGAAGTTATGATCAAATTACTAGCGGAGTTCACTAACCGGCCGGCACGGTAGGCTGTGACGTCACTGTGTCCGAACCCGTTGTCAGCGATAAGGCGCGTAGGTATTTTCATTGTTTTATTGTGTCTTTGAAACAAATTAAGTGTCCGATTTGTGTCTAATTCTCCTTTCTAACTATGTATGAATATTGTATAGTGCCGTAATGTACAAATACTTCTTTTAAAAAGCCTGAAAAACTCTTTTTATACGTGCCAAAAGACCCAAAACTACGTGAAAAATACTATGCCGTTGTGAAAAGAGATGATAAAACTCCACCTTCTTCCCGGGCTACAAGACATTGTTGCGAAGATAATTTCGATGTAGGTACCGACATAACTACCTATACCTATATTATTTAGTTAATATGAATATAAGTTGGTACCTTTTTTTTTTTTTTTTTTTTACGTGGGGAAAATCCATTATGGATACCACTCCGGCGCGGGGGCACCGAAGTGATTATGCCCGACTCCCGCGGGCTAAAAACCCCACGTGTGAGCAGTCATCCGCCTGGGTGGGGCGAGATGGGGTCACGCTAGCATTCACCACCTCGCCCCGGCGGTAGGCCCGTATATAAGTTGGTACCTACTACAACGTGTCATGTACTTAAGTATTCACTCATTTTAAGCCTGCTGTATTAATAAAAACATACCTACTTACTTTTTCTGTGTTTTGTGGATATACCTAAGTACTTACCTATTCGCCCGTTCCGATTTCTATATAATATTCCAAGGTCAAAACAATGACACAGGGATGTACTCGGGTAAAAAAACAAAGAGTAAAGGCCGCGGCGCCGGCGTGATCCGAAAAGAGTAAGTCCTTCCGGGCCCTCTCCGCCGCCTCTTTCTGCGAGATGACGTTCTCGCAGAAGATGGCGACCGCGGTCCAGGCCCTATTACCGCCAACCAAAGCTCGCGCAACGGCCGGCGGCGACAGGTCCTCTCCAATGACTGCAGCAAGATCCCGGCGCTGCTCAGCCCAGGCCGGGCACGACGCGCTCGTATCTCGCGTATGTTGCAGTTACAGTTTTCGTTTCGTTCGGAGTCCTCACAGCAGTCACTATGGTGGCAGTCCGGAGTAGTCTCCCTCCTTGCGACGACGTGCAAGTATTTGCCGAAGCAGCCATGCCCCGACAACGAGAACTCCGTGCTGCCGCACCGTCCACTCCTCCAATATCGGCTGAAGGCCCCGATGGCCCAAAGACCAACCCGAGACGTCTCCAGCCGAGCCTTCCACCGTGTGAAGGTGGTGCGGCGGGTGTCATCCCACCATGCGGTGAATTTGATCGGCGGGGGATTAGTGCCCCCCGTCCACGCCGCCGACACCCGCCGATAAACTTCGGCGAGCGCTTCCATCTCCAAGTCCCATAGGGGGGTTCCGGCCAATGCGCAGGAGGCCTCAGCAACTACCGTGCGGTAGCCGCGTATGGCCCTGACCGCCACGACCCTCTGTGGACGTCACAGACGGGATCTATTGTGGGCAGTCAGGGACTCTGCCTACACGGGGGCGCCGTACAGCGGCATTGACCGGACCACCCCGGCGTAGAGTCGTTGGCACGCTAGACTTTTCCCATATTCGACATTAGCCGACCGAGGGCGGACGCCGTGCCGACGAGCTTCGGTGCTAGTTGGCGAAAGTGCTCGTCGAAGCACCACCTTCCGTCAAGTACCAGGCCCGGATATTTCATGTGGGCTCGGATACCGATCACAGTATTGTCAACCGTATACGTAACGTAACCGTACCATTATCGAAGTACTGGCGGGTGGATCACATCGAGACCCATGGAAAAGCAGGGCCTCAAACTTGTTAAGGACCACCCTAAGCCCCAGTGCCTCGATCCTCCTGACCACCTCCGCGGTACCTGAGGTGGCCAGAGATGCCGCCTCCACGAAGGTCCCGCCCCGAGCTGTAACCAGAGTGTCATCGGCGTAACAAATCAATCTCAGCCCAGGGGGGGGGGGGGGCACGGAGGCCTCAGTCGTACCCGATGTCCCACAGGAGCGATCCGAGAAAAGAACCCTGTGGGACGCCACACGACATGGACCTCCTGACAACGTCCCCTTCACGAAAAGTTCACGAAGAGGACATTGCGACCGTCAAGGTAGTCTGCCATTAGCCGCCTTAGGTAGAGGGCACTCCATGGAACCGGAGTGCCTCCGTGATGCAGCCGAATGGCAGACTATTGAATGCGTTGGCGATGTCGAGAGACACCGCCAACAGCACTCCCTTCGAGGCGACGGCCTCCGAAGCCACGATCTTCAGATGCAGAATGGCGTCGACCGACCAGCCCGAAACCCGAGCCGGACGTCGGACAGGTCCGGGCCGACCCGCGTGAGGTGCTGTGACTACCCTCTCCAACAGCTTGCGTACCTCGTTCAGCAGCACGATGGGCCTGAAGCTAACGACTGATGACGAAGGCCTTCCCGGCTTCGGCAGTAGCACGAGATTCTCCTCCTTCCAGCTGTGAGGGAATCGTCCGGACACCAGTCTAGTGTCGAACAGTACCCTGATGCGGGACTTCAGGTGGTCGAGGACCAGGACAAGCACTCGAGCGGGTACCCCATTCGGCCAGGGCGCGGCGCTTTTCCGCATACGGCTCGCCGTGTGTGAGTTCCAACTCCAAACCTATAGCAGAGGAAGTTTTGCAAACAGAGAGAATTGGTGCTATAAAAGTTCACATTGAAAGAAGCATATGGAAGTTGAGAGACTTCAAAATGATCGGACCTGACGCATGTGTCGATATTTCATACATAATTTTTTTGGATAATATTGTAACAATAGCCTGTAGTTTAGTTAATTTACAGGATTGTCTATTTAGTAATCAAGTTTAAAAATAAAAATGCTTTTCTTTCTTTTATAGAGTTTTATTTCGAAATCTTGCATAATAAAAAGCACATGTCATATTATTAATAGAAGAGTAATTTCAAATCTCAATTCGTTTCGGAAATATTGATCTTTTCCAAAAATGCGTGGACTCCTCTAAAATATCAGTACAATAGTTTTCATCATAATCTTCGAATATTTCTTCTTTGTTTCTTGCACAAAACCAGCTTCTACTTTATTAGTACGATTAGTAAATAAGTTTTATATTTAAATATCAGAAAATTACACTTTATAACAACACTATATTTAAATAAATTTCAAATAAAACGACCAACCGCGTCGCCGCCGCTCCGTTGATTCGTGAACTGCGCTCGTTCGGGCACAATGACGTCACACGCACCCGCGTACACTAACTTTTAGCGGCAGGAAGGCATAATGTTTATAACTTAATATCTTCGTAAGTAATGGTCCGATTTGGATAATTCAAAAAGGAATATCATTCTAATGTCATAGAGAATAACGTGGATACTAGTTCTATTGAATTTGCTATACCTTTACTGATCCTCATTATAATAAATAGTCTGCTTTATTAGTTAAATGCCTATTTGAAATATTGACTCGATAACTTTGCCTGGTCTGTTATTATGTTCTTTGCTTTAATACTTTTATATTGTTTGTTTTATACCTTTGTATTTTATTTCTATACGAGGTAGAAATATTATTCAATCAATTAGCTGACTAACTCAGTTTAACTCTGTTCCTTTTGTGGTGATGTTCAAAAAGCGATGTAACTTCTAAAACGATAAAAGTATATGGATGTTATATGTAAATACGTAACATATAGAGGCCTGTAATAGAATTACAATATAATTTTATTGGTTCAATTTTTTTTTGACGTGATAACGTCTTGTAAATAGATGAATGCCGGCTGCACGCACTATGAAGTGTCACGTGTCGCGAGCAAGAGCGCGGAACAAGCGATAGAGAGGCACGATCGGCCTAAGCGTTCGGCTTGTAAATGAAAAACAATAACGCAGATTGGAGGATCTTAAATATCACTCATGTATATAAGTTGTAAATAAATTGTTAATAGCACATTGTTACTTGTAATTAATCTGTATATTATAATATCTGTAATAATTTAAGTACCTAATAAAATATTTGAATTAACGAGTGCAAATAAATGTTAATTTATCGAAAAAAATTGTACTTAATTGAATTAACTCATTCTTTGTATTATACAAAATAATGATAACTTAGTGATAATAATTCAATTCAATTCATACAAGTATGCAATATTTTATCAATGTTTTCTTATGACGTTATCACGTAAAATTATCGTCCGTAAACCGACTTTACAGACATCCAATTTTTTTTTATTAAAATATTTTACAGAAAACGATTTTTTTGATAAATACTTCTATATGTGAAACGATAATATGACCAAAATTACACGTCGAAAATTTCAATAAGCGAAATCAAAATGTATCAAAGTTATTACACTGTGACGAAGAGTGAACAAAGTTCATTGGTAAGTCGTAACATGACGATTTTGGGACGCATTCTAAGTTACTTCGACCACTTAAGGATTGGACACGTAGACAGCAGATGCGTTTCGTTTGTAATCAGTTTTTAAATTTACTTAAACTAATCGAACTCTGATACATTTTGGAAATGATAAAGATTGTCTATTATACGACACTATCACAGGAAATCGAAGATAAATTAAAATCATGCGTCTCTTGTTCATCCTGCTAGCTGTACAAGTATGCATTTTCTCTTCTTTTTAAAACAATAGTGTTTATATTTTGTCTATCAATTATAATTTAGATGCTTTTTCACTGGATTTTCCTGACAAAACATGTAATTTGTAAAATAGATATCTGTAAGAGTATTAAAATAGCATGAGCTCGATATGTAATTAGTTAAGATACTTTTTTTTAATACGTTGTTTCGCTTTATTTAACATTTAACGCTTAGGAGTACATGATCATAAATATACATAATTGAAATATAATAATGACGCACCAGCAGGGCCTGACAACCAAACAAATAAAATCTTAGTTTTTAAGTCCTAATGATAAAACGCTTCAAACTGTATCCTAATATAACAAATTTTGCATTATATAACTTTACATCACTATATATATATATATATATATATATATATATATATATATATATATATATCCTTCTTTCTTCTTAGCTACCCTGTAACTTGTATGCATGTCATTCTAGTTCTAGTGATGACTACCCTTAGAATCTAAAAGTAGCAAACAGAAACATGTACGGGAAAGCATAGCGTGGGATAGTTTTGAACACGATAGATCAATGACATACGAATAGATAGTCTTACAAGTTATTAACAAGTTAGGTCTATGTTGGACAACGGAGTTTGCGGTCTGAAGTTTGGATGAAGACAAATAATTTCTACACGACCATTATTTAGAAGTAGAATGAAGTTTCGAACTTATGAAAAACCTCTAACCCAAACAAACTTGGAGAAACTTCTAACTTATACAAAAAAACAAACACATTATTTATTTATTTATTTACAACATTATAATATAAAAGTGCGAATTTAACAAATACCACAAATGTCTTAAGAATACACGAACTCTTATTCACTAATGTGCTATGCTCTCACTTTTTTTTTGGTCATAGTTCAAGATAGAAAAAAAAAAAATGTATTTGTTTTAAAATCATTTTTTGCCGAGTGGTAACTTTTTAATATTAACATTAGGTAAAAAAGACTTACAATATATGAGTAATATGTATCAAACACATAATTCATAAATATTAAAAAAAAATTGGCAAATATCAAAGCCTTAACGCGAAATATTATTTATTTGATACTGTTAATATGTCAACCGCAGAGTTATTTTTGTTACGATAATACTTTAAAAAATCTTTTAAAAGCAAAGTAGGCTCTGATGAACATTAAACAAATAAAACACTTATTTGTTTTAAAAGTGATAGCAAATGAAAAATATTGAATTTATATTGAAAGCATTTTCATGTCTCTAAACAAGGTTATTGAATGAGAATGTTTTAAATCAATAACTTTTACATTTTAGGATTAATAACTTTTTTTAATAGTGATCAATGTTAACTTCACTTTACTTAAAAGTAATTCCAAAACAGATGCAGGGTTCGCGCTTTTGAGACATATTTACATTGCTTGGGATGTACACGTATTTATTGACCTATCTAAACCATCTGATTTTGTTGTACATAAATAAAAATAAAAAAACATCGGAAATAAAATATATCTCAGAATAAATCTAGAATTATTCACAATTATCTCACAATAACATTGTAAGAATTAAATAAAATTATTATTATATATTCTCCATTACATTGAATCTTTTAAAAGGTATAATAAAAATGTCTATTAATACACAATAGAAAGATAAATTTATAAAACTGACTTACCAGGTTTGGAACGTTAATATGACGTTTATTTGGCTTAGTGCCTATATAACTGAAATGAACTGAACTAAAACAGCCTCTAAACGTCGACCGTCGGCTTTACGTGATCTCCGAAGCACGGTGGAGAGACCCACGAGAACATACACCCAGACCGGGAAAAAATAGAACAAATATTTGTACAAATACAAATATCTGCTCCGAGCGGGAATCAAACCCGCGATCGAAGAGGCGACTATTCGCACCACTATATCAGAACGGTCATCAATATATCTATATATATATAGGAGACTTTCTATAGATATAGTCACTCATCACGATATATCTGGAACTATGAGATCTAAAAACTTGAAATTTGGTAGGAATATTCCCTTTGCCGAGTAGAGGTCAGCTAAGAACGGATTTTAAGAAATTCTACCTCTAAGGGGATGAAACAGGAAGGCAAACTTTGTATGGGACAACGTGATTCCTTGGTCCAATCTAATTCAAATTTTGCATAAATACTATTTAACAGAATTCATTGAAGACGTGTTTCGAATTTTATCGAAATTCATCCCCTAAGCGGGTTAAAAAGGGGGTGGAAAATTATTTTGATATCAATACTCCTTAGTGCTTTTTTTTAAATTACATTTTATTTTGACACATGTTTGACAATTCAATCCGTCTATTATATTATAATATTTTCCAGTATTGACGTGGGTGTAGGTGATATCTTTTTTTGGGTGCTGCTGGTGGAATAGGCAAGACTTTATATGAAACGTAACAAAATTGAGTTGTAAATATACCGTGTGGTCGCTTTATAGTAAAATAGTGATTTATATAATATTTTTTACTTCAATGTTGGTGTTTTTTTAAGTCAAGGGTTTTAAACTAAATGACTCATCAGCAAGGCATCTGTACTCACAATAATACAGATATAGAAGACACCGAAGTGAATTTGGAAACATTTTTGAATTATACGGCATTAACACCCCAATTAGTACAGATTGGTACCATGAGTGTACCAGTGTGTCATACCAGATGGTACTAATGTTGGAACAAGATGAGAAAAAATTATAAATCATGTACCCATTTAACTTTATCTTACACTAAAACTAAGAAGGAGGAGATAAAAGCTGTCTTGGACTATTATTAAACATAAATATATATTTGACATACGCACACGATCGTCTGTTCCTAAGGTAGGCAACTTAATGCCTGTGTTTTAGGTGACAGCCGACTGATATACATTTTTTTATAAATATACATATAATTAGTACATATGGAAATAAATACATATTACACCCAGACTCGAGCCGGGAATCGTACCCACGATCCAGGAGCATAAAGAAATGTCACTACCAAGTGTGCCGAGTCAATCAAAATTGAAAAAATATTACTTGAAGGTTTATTCAAATCTAAGAGACGAAATCGTATTGACTTGTGGTGTAATTATATCTACGATACAACGAACGAAGCATTGATAACCGTTCTGGTGTAGTGGTGCAAGTAGTCACCTTAACGCCTCGCCTCAATGGCGGTGGTCGTGTGTTCGATTCCCGCTCGACGCAGATATTTGTATTTGTGCCAATATTTGTTTCAGGTCTGGGTGTATAGTGGGTTTCCCCACCATGCCCCGGATAGTACGCAAAGCCGTCGGTCCCGTTTGTTATCATGCATGCCTTATAATAATTTTTACTTATAGTAGGGATATTATCCGCTAACCCGCAGTGGAGCAGCGTGGTGGATTAAGCTCCAAGGCTTCTTCTATATGGAAAAAAGGCCTTCGCTCAGCAGTGGGTTATTTATAGGATGATACAATACACTACAGTACAGAAGCATTTGTGGCCTGCAGTGACGAAACTGAGCCTTACCATAAATATAAGAGTCCATCTAAGGGAGATGTTACTGTCGGAGAGTTCTCAGACCTGTTGCTTAAAAAAGGAAATGGTGATTCCCGGGAACCATATAATAATATAATGTATGAGTGTATATGAGTATGTATTTACCATAAACAAAGCTTAAGGTCAAACTCTTACTGTAGCGGGAGTATACTTAAGCGAAAACTGCTTCTCTCACAGTCAGTTGTATGTGGCATATTCCAGAATAGCCTGGTAATTCTAGCACTCCGAACGAAAAACAAAAAATATTGTTTATAAAGAAATACTACGGAAGGTGTAGTATTTCGATTTCGTTGTAAAAAGATAATACTCCCATGTAACTTTCTTCAGATCAAAGGCCGAGCTTCGTGTTCATAAAATATATTTTATTTTTATTTTTATTTTAATGTTTATTTAAACATTACCTCCCATCCCATCCCATTCCATCCCTACTCTATAATACCGTTATATTTTATAAGTATTCAAATATTTTAACATAATAATTTATATGTTATAACAAAATAATTAATAAAACTCAATCCGTCTATTATGAAATATTTTCGAGTATCGACGCAGGTGTAGGTGATAAAAAATATAAATTTATATATTATTTGAAATTTTAGTTAAATACCCGTGCGAAGCCGGGGCGGGCCGCTAGTAATATATATAATAAAATCCAAAAAACAGTACTAGATCTGCCACTTCAAAAATATAAAAAAAAATCTACTCAGCTTTTAGGTGTACGAGTCGTAACACGATAAGTCATTATACGTATTTATTGATTATGGTTTATAAAAGTTATTTTATTATAAGTTACAAAATTTATAAAGAATTTTTCCTCCCAAGAAAATATTAGAATAAAAAAATAAAAAAATAAAAACCTATATTAATTAGTTCACACGCTACAACTACTACGTTACTACGTTAGAAAACTAGGTAAAACGTGCAAGTATTAATAAAACAAATAATACTAGTAAAGTAAAAGAAAAACGTAATTTCAACATTTCGTTTTCTTTGTACAAGGATAAAAAACCCTGCAGATAATACAATATCTAATTTAATTTATTAAAAACAAAGCGTAAATCTCGAGCAACGAAAACAAAAAATAACTAGATAAACGATACTAAAATTTCGACGAAAGACTGATGCAAAAAAAAAAGTTTTATTCTGTTACCAACTTTAAGGAAACATTTTCTTTGACATAAAAGTTTGTAACGACATATTAGTCGCTTTGAGAAAGTTTTAGAGAAAAGTGACTTTTGGAGATAGCCCAATTGACAGAGCACGTCTATCGTAATCGAAGGGTCGCGGATTAAAAACTGGGCTTTTACCACATTTTTAAAGTACGAGTATCTTCTTAATCTAATCGAATACTTAACCCGTAATCGGTGATGGAAACCATCGTAAGGAAATCGAGGTTTAGAGAATTTCTGAGACAAATACAATTATAATTATACGCAGTGAAGTTAGAATATCAAGCTTTATACTATCCCACTGGACAGCTTCATAAAGACCAATTTTAAAATTTAGGATTAAAAAAATACTGTAATATGAATTCTACTAAATAAAATCAAATAAAAATTCATTAAATGTATTTACGTATATCATACGTTTTTAAAAACCATAAAAATTTTATTTGTCTTCATAAAGAGCAAACAAATATTTTTTGATATAATTATATCATTAGCTATTTATAAGTTTTAGTATCTAAGCACGTTTTTAGAGTTCCGTAGCCAAATGGCTAAAAATGGATTACCCTTATGGATTCGTCATGTCTGTCTGTTTGTCTGTCCGTCCGTATCTCACAGCCACTTTATTCTGAAACTATAAGAACTATACTGTTGAATCTTGGTAAGTAGATGTATTCTGTGAACCGCATTAAGATTTTCACACAAAAATAGAAAAAAAAAATTTGGGGGTTCACCATACTTAGAACTGAAACTCATTTTTTATGTGGTGTATCTATGGATAGGTCTTAAAAAATGATATTGAGGTTTCTAATATCAGTTTTTTTTTTCTAAACTGAATGTCCCCCCCCCTGTAACTTCTAAAATAAGAGAATGATAAATCTAAAAAAAATATATGATGTACATTACCATACAAGCTTCCGCGGAAAATTGATTTGAACGAGATCTAGTAAGTAGTTTTTTTTTTAAATAATAAATTCAGTATTATTACAACATCGATCACAGTTACAACGAACTACAAGAACTTTTAAATGATGTTACTTGCTGCTACGGAACCCTTCATGGGCGAGTCCGCCTTTCACTTATTTTTCTTTTTTTCTCTGTAATTTATATAGTATTAACTATTTTTATGACTTGATATTATGAGTTATTACTCGCGATTTATCTTATGAGAATACAGTTTACTGACTAAACTCCAATACTCTAATCGACTATAAAAATAAGTAATTAACAACATAATATTATCTTATAACAATTTTAATTTACAAATACTCTCTCTCACAAAAAGGCGTGCATACAATATGCAATTAATTGCACATATGCGTAAATTCAAACAGAGCAACCGGTTCAAAGCAGCCTCCATCCAACGGCTTCCAGCGAATGTATGTTTACAAAAATCAATTGCATATAAAATAAAATTTGTAATGAGTATTTTTATAAAATAAGAAGTAATATTCTAAACTTATTTTAAATAAGATAGATAATGTTTGATATGTAATTAAAAAGATTATTCTGTTTGCATAAAGCTAGATTTTCCCAAGGGTAATTACAGATATTAGGTACTTCCTGATCAGCAACATTATGTTTTTTTTTTTTAATTTCATTTCTACTGTTGTAATTTTCAATATTAATAATGAACACTATTTAAACGTCTAAACAATAGTTTAGGCGAACTGACAGCTTCGCCATATAGGAGAAGGATTAGAGTTTAATCCACCACGCTGGTCCAGTCGGTTGGTGGATATTTTTCCTACCATGAGTAACGATTTCGGTGATATACGGTGTCTATGATAACAGCCGTGACCGACAGGCTTATCTTTAATTCAAAGCCCGTTGGGAAGATCCATAAGGACATACATACAGACCACAAACAAATAATTGTACAAACACAAGTATTTACCTCGGCGTTAAGGCGAGTACTCGCACCACTACACGGGAAAGGTTGTTTTTTTTATCGTTACATTTTCATTTTCATTAATAGTCACATATACTATATTATTATTATTCGTAACATTATGACATTTTCATTAATATAACATAACAACAAAACTTCGACAAAGTATTATGTAACGTTAAAAAATTGAATGAGTAAGAAACATCTACGAGCATAATATATGTAACTATACCTTATATTCTAAAATAAATTTTTACATACTGTTCTCTTATATTTACGCGAATTTTACTCATTTAATTAAAAGTCTAAATCGGATTTTATCGCGTTTATTTGTTTTAAAACTTTACAGTTTAACGATTTTTAATTAAATTAAATTATTTCCCGACGTTTCGGACCCTTTACAGCGTCCATGATCTCGGGGAACTGAGGTGGTGGGTGTCCGAATAATGAATCAATTGTTACATACCCCGCTTTTATACAATTATAAATTATTACTTTTAACCGTTCCTATTCACACAGAATGATTTTGTTGTGTCTGGAAGTCGTGCTGTGCTCTTATTTTCCTAATAATGTTTAAAATATACATTGTCATTTAATAGCTATTAAAGTTACTTAATTAGTTTTAGTTTGTTTTCCTGTCTGTGCAAGATCTCAACTTCAGTTGTTGTAAGGCGGAACAAAATAATCAGAGTTTAAGAACAACTTTTTTAATATATGTCCGCGTAACTCTACGTCACTCACGATTTCGCCCGCTTTGAGCTTAAAACTTGTCCGCTTCGTTGATACTTTACGTCACTGCTATGAAATTAAGCGTAATTTTTACAGGCTTTCAACTGTTTCAAATAAATAAAAAAATGTAACTACAAAAATCTACATATCAGATTGAATTGGATCGTAATTGGATTAGTAGGTCTAGAAATAAGCACGCTTGAACATACGAACACTTTTACTTTTTAATATGAGTATATTCTTAAGCACAAACACAAATGTAAATTTAATATATTTATTTTATTGTGCTCACCTCTTTCGAAGTTTAATTGAAAGTCTAAATCGGATTTTATCGCGTTTATTTGTTTTAAAACTTTACAGTTTAACGATTTTTAATTAAATTAAATTATTTCCCGACGTTTCGGACCCTTTACAGCGTCCATGATCTCGGGGGACTGGATCTGGGGGACTTAATTTAATAAAAAATCGTTAAACTGTAAAGTTTTAAAACAAATAAACGCAATAAAATCCGATTTAGATTTTTAATCAAATGAGTAAAATTCGAGTAAATATAAGAGAACAGTATCTTTTGAAGTTGTTATTATTATGTATATAATTTATTTATTATCAATACTACATTAGCCGAACAGCTCAGTGGATATAATAAGTGAACTTAAACCTAAACTTTCGCTTAAATCGTCGAACTAGAACTAGCCAATTTGTAAGTAATTAATTAATTTCTTGTATTCTCGTTCTTAGCAGTGAAAGTAAAGTAAGAAAATCTGCATGTCTCGGGAGAAATATCTGACATGTAAATTCATCAACCCGCAGAAGAGCGTGTTTGATTAAGTTGCAATCTACTGCGAAAATTCGCAGTAGAGGCCTTTACTCAGTAGAACTTCTAATATAGCGTTTGCTAACGAAGTATGAATAAAAAAAAAAAAAAAGAGAAAGAGCCCGTATCGTTAGAACAGCTAGGATTACTGCTTATATAAATATTTCAGTCGCTTTTGAAATTAGCTCGCTTTAATTTACCTAATGCTGAAGCAGTTACAACACTATTTTAAAAGCAGATTTTGTTTAATAAATATAATATTAATTAAGGAAATAATAATGTTACATAAATTAAATTAATTAACTTTTAATTTGTTTTAATAAATTGCCAACAGAAATAAACGTGGATAAAATGAGATCATAAATTTAAGCATTAATTTTTATGTGTATAAATTAACTTAAAATAGTAAATAAATTTGATATTTAATTTTAAACTGTTTTGTATTTTATTTAATAAAAATGTAGTTTGTTACTTGTCGTGAAAATTATTAGCTTTATTGGGTATAAGTCATTGACACTGTATTAGCAGAAAACATATCAAATACACAGAATTAAAATTGGAACTTGTATTACGAGTACTTTGTGCTTAGTTTTTAAATACTATTATTATTATTTATTAAATTGAAAATTAGCTTTCGATTCAAGAACCTTAAACTTTTTCTATGTAGACATATGCGGAGGGAATTAAATCTACGTGGTTGTAGTTTGATAATGGCGAAACTGACTCAACAAGAAATGTCAAATACCATAGACTAGTGCAAGATAGTGTTGTCGACATTATTTCCACTTTCCACTTGCTTGCCAAAGGGAAAAAAAAACAACAATAGAGTCTGTTAATACTTTTCCTATACAGTCGCTTACGTTATTAAGCTTAGATGATACAAGAGGTACTGTACTATACTGTACGTTCCTCTACTAGCCATTATGCTTGCTTCTCTATAAACTTAGAGGATTTACGCTGTTCAAGTGACGAGTAATCCTCCACGCTGTGTCAAGTTCAAGTGCGGGATGAAGATTATATGTATGTATAAATATATTAGAAACATTTCCTGATCATGGTTTCTTACGATTGTTTCACCGTTGTGTACAAAACGAAACTTAAATACATATTTAAATATGTTCCTATAATTTATATCTGTGTTCACACACATAGAAAAAATAGAAATTTTAAATCGGGTAGGGTATATACATAACAGATATAATATATATTTCTATTTCATTATTTTTTTTGTGCTTATATACTCTCAAAATTTATAGACCAATTAAAGCACGATCTGATATTAACCTTCTTCAATCAGATATAAACGCCGTCTCTAATTGGTGTTAAGCACACAGAATGGAACTTAATATAAGTAAATACCTTGGTATTAAATTCATAAGAAGTAAGAAACCCGATTTGCTCAAAGTATTCTATTTGTAACGTTTTTTATCTGAGACTTATATAATTCGTGACATAGGAGTCCGATTAAACAGTAATTTGGACTTTAACAATCATTTGGATTTCATAATATCAAAATCCTGAAAAATATTCGGTGTTATTAAACGTACATGTAAAGACTAAAGATTAAAAATAAACTAATAAGATTAAGATAAAAATATAAGAAAAGATTAGATTTAAAATATACCTATGTTTCTTTGTATATATCTACTATTCTCTTGTGCGATCAATATTTGAATATGCTTCTCCAATTTGGAACCTTTTACAAAACTTATGTTGATAAATTAGAACGTATACAACGAAATTTTACTCGTTTTTTAGCTTGTAAAGATAATGGTTGTCCATATCATGCTTACAGTACAAGACTTAAACACTTCAAAATGAAGTCGCTTGAAAGTCGCCATAAAATCAGTGATATCTTGACCTCATACAAAATAATCCATGAAGAATTATCGTCATTAGATTTACTTCAACATATTAACCTAGCAGTTCCTCGGTCGATTCCCAGAAATCCATTAAAAACATATTTTTGGACTCCAATTTCAAGAACAAATTCAGGTGAATAACACACCCATAAATAGTTGCACGCATCCATGCACCCATGAATTCGCACCCATGAATACGTTTAACGAGTTATCATCAGTCAGCGATATTGACTTTTTTTTTCATAATAGAACAAATTGTTGACTCAGTCTTTTGTTAGTCTTTCCAGTCAAAGAGCTCGTACTTAAAATATCGTATCGTACTCTTAAAATAATAATTTCTAATTAATGTATTGATATACTGTTCTCTTCTATTTACGCGAATATTACTCATTTAATTAAAAGTCTAAATCGGATTTTATCGCGTTTATTTGTTTTAAAACGTTACAGTTTAACGATTTTTTAATTAAATTAAATTATTTGCCGACGTTTCGGACCCTTTACAGCGTCCATGATCTCGCGGGACTGAGGTGGTGGGTGTCCGAATAAATGTTCCTATTATTTATTATTATTTATTCGGACACCCACCACCTCAGTCCCCCAGATCATGACATGATCAGAGATCATGGACGCTGTAAAGGGTCCGAAACGTCGGGAAATAATTTAATTTAATTAAAAAATCGTTAAACTGTAAAGTTTTAAAACAAATAAACGCGATTAATCCGATTTAGACTTAATGTATTGATAATAACTTGTAATAATAATTTGTTTCTTTCTTATAGTTCAATCTTTATTGTTATTTCTTTTGAAATATTTAGACATTTGAAAATTAAATATTTTTTTTTTCTTTTTTAATTCATATAAGCTTAATTTCTCTTATATATTTATTATATTACTTTTATTAGTTAAATCTTATATTAATGTTTAGTAGTAAGTCGATGGTGTAGCTATTTAAATAAATATACACTTCGAAGCCAAAGTTACAAATTCCAAATAGTATAACGTATACCCATTATACTGTATATAGTATTCCACCTTTCTTACCAAACATACCAGTACACAAAAAAAAAAAATCACACATTTGAGAGGCCTTATGTTTCTTAACAAAATATTTAGCTAAATTATATTATTTGTATCGATATAAATGTTATCCATTTATTGAAAGATATCTTAAAAATTTCCTGTATACAATTTAGATTCATTATTAAATTTTGATATAATCTATAATATCGAAATCTTTTCTATACATACCATACTTATTATTGTGTAATAATATTGTGTAATTAGAATGATATTTATACAATAGTTATAAATTTGTACGCATTTATTCAATTTAATTTAGTAGTTACGGCGTTAAATTGTATGAAAATTCAACAGACTATATTTATTTAGGAAATCCCACTCGTCGTTATATAATATACCGAACGAATTGACGAACAAGATGCAGGTCTGTGATGTAAAAATAATAAACTATTCCAATAAGTAAATAAAGTCGACGCTCAAAGTTTATCTCGAAATATTCTAAACATGATATGTAGTTTTCAGTGTGGAGAATTACTAACGAACTTTTGAAAACACTTTCGTACTTATATCGTAACGAGCCAAATACTTTTATTATTAACAGTACAGTAATTTGTCTCTGTCAATCACATCGGGGTAAAAGTTTCTAAGAGTAAAAATGTTATTAATTTAATTTTTTAATTTAATATATCAAATCTTATCATAGCTAAGGATTTCGCTGCGTTTTATGGTTGATTTATAATGGAAAATTTGAATAAGCTCGTAAATATCTCAAAGAGTGGATAAGTTTCAGTTTTCTTGACTATGCTAGCTAAATATGTACTCAGAATTTCTTCTGTTTTGTATAGATTTCCGTATGTGATTTTTTTACAGAAGCTTTTTTAAATAGTTTTGTTTGTTATGATTCGCATTTAAAATTCACGATTTATATGTTTTATTTGTAATATAATAAAAATAAAACGACTAAAAGGAAAATTTGTGTCTGTACTGATTTGTAACATTGAATTGTGGCATAATATACCTACATAAGTATATTACGTATTCTAATGAGAAAAAAATTTTCTAAATTAGCACAGTGGTCCCGGAGTTTATCAATTAAAAACAAATTATACTCGTAATTGGACGAAATCTGAGGTGTATTTTATTTAATTAAAATAGAAATAATTTACTAAGATAAATTTGCACAAAGCTACGCGCGGTAGATCTTATTGAGAATTTCAATAAAATAATAAGAAAAGGTTGAACAAAATTCGGTTTGTGAAGACATTATGATCCTCTTATTTTCGCAATCGTAGCGTAATTTTAACTGAATTGAACTAATTAGTAAACGTCTTACTGATGGCCTCCTCTTCATATAGGAAAAGGGTTGGAGCTTAATCCTCTACGCTGCTTCACTGCGGGTTGGCGGAAAATTTCCCTACTATGAGTAACGATTGCTATCAGGTGTCTATGATAACAGCCGGAAACAAATATTTGTACAAATACAAATAACTGCCCCGAGCGGGAATCGAACCCTCAACCAAAACAAAAGATGTTAATGTACTCGTACCACTAGACCAGAACCGTAGTTGTTAATTAAAAAAAAATCAAATTTAGGTAGGTATATTTCGTTAAATTGAGAAAAAAAAAAATGCTTGTGTGAGTTAACTTAGAAAGAAACTTTGAACATTCATGCATATAAAAGGTTATAAAAAAAACCGTTTGCGTCTCGGGACACTTGACAGAAGTGATAACTTAAACTAATCGTAGTTTAACTATTTAATATTGAAATTAATCATTATTATTTATATCAATTAATCACTTTCAAAAACGGTGATGATGATCTATAATATTCTTAATGAATTAACCTGCTTCTGTTTTCTCTGATTTATTTATAATACCTATTAAAAAATAAAACAAATATTTGGATGTAATCTGTAAAAATATTCCTATTCTCAATATACACAAATAATATTAGGATGAAAAAATTACGCTCTAAGCGTTTAATTTCTTTTTAACCATTTAAAAAACAAAAGATTTTTTCATACCTCCTACACATTTATGTAATCCGTGTACATAACTTACCTTTATCAGTAAATTTAGACAGACTGGCGCCGTAACGCGTTACGTAACGTGACTTAAAAGATGAGCATATTAATAAACTTCAGCGTCTTAAAAATCTTTGCATTCGACTCATATTTGGTCTTCGTAAATATGATCATGTTTCCGAATTTCGTAAAAAACTCAAGTGGCTTCCAATCCGATTTCGCAGGGATACTCATATTCTTCATCTTCTGTATTGTATTCTGTTCAATCCATCAACTCCACCATATTTAAAAGAGCATTTTCAGCTTCTAGGTTGTTCTTATAATCACACTCTTCGATCAGAAGAAAATTTAGTATTAAAAATTCCTCCCCAGTCGACATCATTTTATACAAAGTCTTTTACTGTCCAATCCATACGTTTATGGAATTCTTTACCTCTAGAAGCGAGACGTGCACAAACTCTCACGTCATTTAAAAATATAATAAAAGAATATTATCTAACTCTATAGCTTTGTTTCAGAATATATTAAAGTATATGTATATATACGTATGTATGTAGACATGGCTATTTGTGTATGTGTATGTATGTATTTGTATGTATGTATATATATTTCATGTGTATGTGTATATATGTGTGTATGTGTATTTATATGAATGTATGTGTGTATGTATATTGTGGATATGTTTTGTACACCCCTACCGTTCTATTTATATCCTCTACCTAAGGTTGCCTGGAAGAGATTGCTGCTTTAGCAATAAGGCTGCCTCTTGTACATTTCTCTTATAAAAATTTTACTTTGTATTTGTAAAAAAAAAAATTGTGGTGTGCAATAAAGAGTACTTGTTGTTGTTGTAACGAAGTGGTTTGCCCTCCATTATGAAGATTAAAAAAAAAAACACTTAAAAATTCATTAATAAAACTAAATATATAAAACAAGTAACAATGAAGGTCAGGATAGTTTTTTTAAACTGACTTCAAGTACAAAGTAAAAGCTAATGTTTTTGTTTGTGTTCATATTTCAATTTAATTATTCAATTTCTTTTTCAAATGACGTGACGATGTAGGTTTTATTAATAAGAAATGCTTAAGCTGTAAAAACAAATATCAACAAATTTAACTTCATCGTACTTCGTATTATTTTACGTATCCACATTAATTTGGAACAGCGGATGAATTTAATATTATATTCGAATAAAACCCGGTTCGTGAATTGTTAAATTGCAGTTTGCATAAGCCTTCAAATGTGTTCTAGTTTTTGTATCGATAATAATTGTTTTGTGGAATGCTCTACCCCTACATATTCGTAAGGCTCAGAGTATTACAACATTTAAAAAACTTGTAAAAGATTATTATCTATCTCTTAATATGACATAATTGTACTTATATATTTATTTATTAGTACTTCATGTATATATTTTATTATTAACGTATATATTTATATAGATATATATTAGTCTAAGGTTTACTGTATATTTTAATTGTATGTTTATTATACACCACCTACCTATTTGTTCTTAAATTCTAACCCTAAGGTTGCCTGGAAAAAATCGCTATTGAGCGATAAGGCCGCCTTTTTGTGCATTTTTGATATCTCTCATAATTTTTTTTGTACTATTTTATTTTCTGTATGGTGTACAATAAAGAATATATAATAATAATAATAATTGTTTAGATTTCGAGCAGTCGCAGTGATTAACATTTTTAGTAAAATGCTGTCCAATAATTGATAGAAAACAACGATTATTTAAATCACTACACATTATAAAACGGTATCTCGCTGCTTCTGTCTGTCTGTTTTTCCGTTTACGATAAACTCAAAAAAATATTAAACGGATTTTTATGCGGTTTTCACAAATAGAGTGATTCATGAGAAAGGTTAAGTTGTATAATTTGTCAAGGTGTTGTGTAAATTGTTTGAAATGACGATCATTGTTGAAAATGTCGGAATAAGTCAAGCCGTCTGGGAGCTTTCTTCAAAAATGCTTCCCAACTAATACATATTAGATTAGTAAAGATAACAAATTGTAGAAAATATAAGTGCTTTTCAAATATAATGTTTCAATATTTTAAAGATTTCAGTTTAATTAAAATCTACGTTGGTTGTTTATCAAATAGAAAAAAAAAATCTTCTTTCGAACTTTCTAAGTAATCTCTGTATAAAACTTGTGAACGAGCTTTTTGGTGACTAACGGTCGTAATATCAAAAGGTAGTCAGGTAATTAAGGTAAAATTTCGCATTAAAATATGTCAGAAGATAAGTACCTAATAAAATTTCAACTAAGAACTCGTCGAAAAATTGTAATAAAGTTTATTGACCTGCGGCTGGAATTTTGTAAGGTTTATTTTTTATGTTGTTTATTAAGGGGTCTGGCCACCCTGGATTTCTTTTTTCATTTTTTTTTTAATAAACCCTGAACTGTAACGGACATTTTAAGACCTGTTGAGTATCGAAACACTCAAAATTGGCTAAGTTACAGGCATCTTAATTTATATTATTACACATTTATTTTTATCGAATCTTACACAGTACCGCGCTTAAAAGTGATAATTTAATTTGTAATTCCCCTTCACTTCGTTCTACCTCAAATAGTACAAGATGCCATTCGACCTATTTATGAGGACCTCACTGCAGATGATTTGTTAGAACGGTGCGAAGGAGGCTTCACGCAGAATAATAATGAAAGCGTCAACACTGTAATCTGGTCAATGGCTCCAAAAACGAATTCCAGCGGTGCAAATATAGTCGAAATTGCTACGTACATTGCTACCAGTACTTTCAACGATGGGTATAAGAGTATTCTTCTGATGATGAATGTTCTAAACCTAACCATCGGAGATCGCAGCTTCAGTTTCTGCACTACAGAAGACGATGAGCGCTGCACTACAGCGGACATTCGCACTCGAAATGATTCTAAGGAAGCAAGAACAGCACGAAGGGATAGTCAAAAAAGGGCCCAAGACTCTCAATCAGCTGCCGAAGGAGTCGTTTATGGTCCAGGGATCGCTGATTGAAGGTAAGACTCGCCAAAATCGCGCCGTCAGCTGAATAACTACACGGTTACTTTCTTTTGCGATTATCTCGAAACTACATTTATTGACCTGGTACCTTCGAGATCTCGGAAAGTATCCGTCCGATTGCTTTCAAATTTTTACTAAATATTCGTAAATACATAATTTACAATGTTACGTAGGATTTTTTTGAAAACTTGATTAGTTTTTTTTTAAATTAATGTTTTTGAATGAAATATTTTTTTTTTGGCTCACCATAATTTTTCTAATACTCGAAAAAAAAAAAAAAAAAAAAAACCGGCTACGCTACATTGTAGTCACACTACTTAAGAACAACCTGTTTCATTTTTCTTTTTTTTCAGATGTACCATAACCGAGTACCAGGTGGGACAAAGACCGCGCGAATCGTGTGGAGGACCTCCGCGGCAACCAACATCACGGCGCCATTTTTTAATATTTTCAAATTTTAAATAACATTTCATTTTTGAAGCCCTTTGTAATATTGAGTTAAAAAATAAAAATATTCCGGCCCATAGTTTCGAATTTATTAATTTAATAAAAAAAAAGTGCATTTTTCGTTCCGCCAGGGTGGCCAGACCCCTTAACTATGCAATACATTTTGTGTGAGCGGGTAGTTTTTTAGGCTTTAACCGACTTGCGAAAAGAAAAATATGAAACCTTTTTGAAGTCAATTTAATTTTTTTCTTTTTAAGTTTTAATGGTACTTATTAAGATAAAACTTGACTGGCCCGTTGCTGCAGTTGGCTGTACCATTCTTTCTGCTCCAGGTTTGTGGGTTGGGTGTAGTATTTATATAAGTATTATATTTAAATATGTATTATATAGGTAAATTTATTAAAAATAATAGGAATAATATACATGTGAAAAATGTACATATATCAATCGGCTGTTACCTCTAGGTTCTAACACAGGCGCAAAATTCCCTAACTTAGGAATAGACGGCTGTGGGTGTTCGTTAAAAATGTTTATTTATAAAAATTTTGGCCACAAATTCGATTCTAAGACAAAATATTTATTTTTATTTATATACAAAATGTGTTTATTGTGTTTTTCTATTTCCCTCATCTAGCCCAAAACGCTAAAACAATTTGGACGAAGTGAACGATTTAATTTTTGTAAATTGGTCCTTGAGGAAGACCAAATGCTACTTTGAATTGTGAAAATTGAACTTGAAAGGAATAAAACGTGGATAGTAGATAGTAACATTCGTTTGTTGCTGGAAGAAACTGAATAAAAGTCAATTCAGTTCGCAAAGTGATATTCGGCGCTGTATTCGATTGAAATTCTATTCTTAACAATTTCACTCTTGGTTTTGTGTATACGGCGTTTCTAACAATATTCCATTTTACGGCGTGTATTTTGGGTTAAAAGCAAGTGCTCGGTAAATTAAAATGTTGAAAAAAATATTTGCAGTACATATAACAGCTGTTGTATAAATACTTAAAGAAACTGGGAGAGGTTTAATAAGCAAACAATACTCTGACAAAGTTATCAAGTTGAGATAAGTACTTCAAAATGGTTCGTCTAGTATAACACAAGGTGACTTTCCTTGCCTCGATGATTTTTCCTTTGAAATTGATTTTAGTAAACTTTTTTTTTATGATATAGGGGGCAAACGGGCAGTTGGAGCCTTTTGGTGATTACCGACGCCCATGAACATCCGTGTAAGAGAATGCAGATGCGTTGCACTCTTTTTCCCACTTTTCTTTCACCACACGAAACGCAACGGCATAGCTGTCACTTTACGCCGGTATTATGTGAGCGAGAGGTACCACCCCGGTCGTGCCGGCCCAATAGGGCTGCAAAGCAGCATGACACTACCTCTTACAACTAACAACACATAAACTATTGTGTTTCTTCTATGATTCTTCATATTAAAACGAAAAATTATTTCGTTATTCTTTTCACAACGTGGTGAATGGAAAACTGAGTTCAATTTTCACGCTTTCATACACAACAGAGAATACCATCAATCTATAGGCACACTTTGACGAAAGGTTTTTTTTTTTTGAAAAAATAATCAAAGAGTAAATTGTTTTCTATCTATTTTATATTTTTAGCGATCGACATAAAAGAAGATCGTTAATTTAAGGAGTCTGTAGTAACGTGTGTGTCTTTTTTAGCATCATAGATCCAAAACGAATGAACCAATCTTGATTTAGTTTTTCATTCTATTAAGGTGAATTCAGTCATTTAAAGCTATTTTTATTGTTGTTGAAATGATGATTTGAAATTTGATAATTTCCCACTTTAATGATAAAAAATATTACATACCTATTGAGACCTGTTGATGCATAATCGTCTGAAAGTTTAACTCTTAAAATTATATTAATAGGGCTCTCGAGAAATGGTTCTAGGTTTATTAATGTGACATTATATGTCTATTACTTTACAAACGTGAAATAAAAAGGAAATAAAAACTTAAAAAATAACCAGGAAAAGTATATTTAAAAAGGTACAAAATAATATGTATGTATTAGGCCAAACATCGCCGACTCGAGGGACCGCTTAGAAGAAGTTTGCAGCAGTTATTCTTTCTTTAATAGCATAATTTCATGTCGGATCAGATCATGTGTGGCAGTCCCTCGGTGCCACGGTATGGTAACTTTTACTAGTTCTTGTTTTCTTTAAAGCTAAGTTAAGTGTTACAAAAAACAATGTTATAATTTAACTGTCTTTTCACCTGATCGCGGCCAAAACTTATGAGTAATATTACATTTTTGTCTTGTATCTACGTATGTAATTATGTTATCAGGTGTCTGTGATAACAATGTTAACCGACGTAATAAAACCGACGACAATACAAATTTTTAATATACATTAGCCATATTACAATAGCTACGATTAGCACAAAATGATAATTTTAGTTACCTGGTAGAAATATTTAAATTTATACGTCCTAATAAAGGTCTGTAGACACTTAATTTCTCTTTAAGATCAAATTAATCTCCCATTAAAGTGACCTGCGAATAAATTACTTTCTCAACAAAATATATCTAGGTAATTTCCGAAATAAATTACTAAAAAAATTATATAAATGTTCAAATATATTCACAAAACTTAATTATCTTAAAACTTTTTCTTTTAATACAAGTATTTCCGCAAAACATTTAAGTTTTCATCTAGTAGGTATATATAGGTTATATAATTTAGCTCTTTATCTAATGGATAACCGTTATAATATAAATAGATACGACTATAAAATTTACATACAACAAAATACTGATAGGGGATTCTTCAGTAAACAACGCTTTTAAATGCTTGTTTACATAATATAAGGACAATATTTTATCTCGTCCTTTGGATTAGAGACAAAAATTTCGTGAAAGTTGTGTTCTGGAAGACGTTCTATGATATATTGGCTCACCCGAGTGATATATTGACGAAAAAGGCAAATGTTTCTTTTCTTGAATAAGATAGTTCGACGTATGAGATGTTAAACTTAAATGGTTAAGTTAAGCTTTTTTTTTATGTTAAGTGAATAGGTAAACCGGCAGACGTTCCATCTGATGGTAAGTGGTTAACGTCGCCCATGAACATAAACTAGTTTATCTGGAACTAGCCCAGGCAACTCATTTATTTCCTCGGAGGGGACTTGTCGCTCCCAAGCATCATCACCGCGATGCTCGGCGACGACGAGTCCTGGAAGGCGATGGTCTCCTTCTGCGAGACAGTAATGTCCTAGAAGGAGGCCGACGAGCGGAGGAGAGAGGAGGCCGCCGACGTGGCCTCCATCCGCGGACGACGAATGGGGGTGCGTAGGAGGCGCTACTTAATGCGCCTCCAGTAACGCCCTTGTGCCCGTGTCGGGCCGGGATGGGAACCCGGTCCTGCTAGACACGACGTCGTCGGGACTGTTCAGAGGTTAGCCGGACAGTCCCCATGTGTAGGAGAAGTCTGGCCTTTTCGCCGAGGCCAGCCTGTCGCTGGAGGGATCCTGTTGCCTGCAGATCCGGGACCATCCAATTAAAGCGGCTGAAGGCTCCCGCAGGGGTTTAGCACGGTATTGCTCTCCCAAAGTGTCGAGTCCGACATAGGTCTAGGACTGCCGACCCGGGCGTCCTGGATATCATCCGTAAATGGATTCCCCTGCGTCACAAAAAAAAAAAAAAAAAGCAACTCATTTATGTGTTGCCTATCCAGAGACATAAGGTGTTAAAGTCTCGGTGCCAGTAATTATACTGCCTGTCTTGCCCTTCTCTCCGAAACACAGCAAAGCTGTTTCACGGGAGAAACAAGTAAGATGGTGGTACCCATGCAGCCGGGAGCGCGGCACAGCGCATCCCTCCCACCGGGGTAAGACAAAATAAACATAGCTAGTCGAACGCTTAAGTAATTGTGTTTTAAGATAATTAATAAAAAAGACAATGTCACACATTGTAATGTCATATCATTAATTGGGGCCATACGAAAGTTTTTACTGTCATTTTCACTAGAGTCAAGACTATGATTAATGAATATCAATCATTCAATAGTATGAGTGATGGATGTATTAGTTTGAATGGCGAAAATTTGTATATTTTGATTGTACGTTACAAATATTTTGTTTCCTTTGAATTTTGACTATAATTATACCACGTTCTAGCTTTTCTAGGTATTCACAAGATTGTCAGTTTTTAGTCATAATTAAAATCACCTGTAGGATAAGCGTAAATGAAGGGAAAGGAATCAAGTGCTTGTTTATGTCTCATTAATTAAATAAACAATTATACCAAGTGCGATTTGGACTCGCCCATGGAGGGTTCCGTAGCAGCAAGTAACGTCATATAAAAGTTCTCATAGTTCGTTGTAACTTGAATCGATGTTTTAATAATAGTGTATTTTTTTTATTAAAAAAAAAAAAGACTTACTAGATCTCGTTCAAACCAATTTTCGGTGGAAGTTTGCATAGTAATGTACATCATTTTTTTTTTGTTTTATCATTCTCTTATTTTATTATAAATATCTATCTTATCTCGCGCAAACTGTTCAGTTAAGAAAAAAATGATTTTCGAAACCTCAATATTATCATTTTTAAAGACCTATCCATAGATATGGGTGGACCCACACGTATGGGTTTGATGAAAAAAATTTTTTGTTTCAGTTCTAAGTATGGGGAACCCCCAAAATTTATTTTTGTGTGAAAATCTTAATGCGGTTCACAGAATACATCTACTTACCAAGTTTCAACAGTATTGTTGTTATAGTTTCGGAGAAAAGTGGCTGTGACATACGGACGGACAGACAGACAGACATGACGAATCCATAAGGGTTCCGTTTTTGCCATTTGGCTACGGAACCCTAAAGAGGATCTTATAACTGTAAGTCATCATACAGATGGAAGGGATACGTAATGGCTCTTGATATATTGTTAAGAAAGAGGGGAAAGTCCGTTTCCCTGAGGTACACCAGCAGTGAAATCGAACTAATCCGATTATGTACCATAAGTTTTTACGCACGATCAGTCAAAACAAATGCTAAAATTATTAGTTCACTAAATATAACGAGTAAAGCCGTCAGTTTCGGTTGTAATCATGGACACCTGTTAATGATCGTTACTCATATTATCCTCCAAACCACAGTAGAGCAGCGTGGTGGATTAAGCTCTAATTCTTCTTCTATATGGAGAAGACGCCTTCGCCCAACAGTGGGTTGTTTACAGGCTGATACAGTACAATACAGTACTAAACATTATTCAAAAATTATTCATAAGTGACAGATCTGAGTCACAAAAAATCGTCCAGGCGTGACAAACATTCTAGTGTTTTTTCATTAACGTCGACGGTCATGTTTTATGTATGAAATTTCCGCCCTAAGCAAAAATACGTATAGTATATTATGGTAGGGATTTTATTCGTCAACCTTCAGTGAAGTAGCGTGAAGAATTAGACTCCCAATACTTTTCCTGTATGGACGGAAAATTTTTTTTTTCTTAGCACGGTGCCAATGGTACGTTGACAGACTGTTTCATTTCAGTTAAGTTAGAATTGAGTCTAACCGGGTAAAAAAGAGCCTATTTATTAGTTCAGATACTCGTCCAAAACCATTCATTCATTCAACATGGACAACAAACCGTTTAATGAATAGCCGCAGTTTTAGTCGTTTAATTAAAACACGACGGTGATGACAGCATCACTTAGCGTTGCCAGTATTTATAGTTCATTGTTTATTTCGAAACTTTAATTTAATTTAAGTGAAGCGAGTATGAGATTAATCGTGTAAGTACTTTGTTAGTAGCATACGGAGTAAATTTAATTTAGGTGAGTTATAAACTCGTGAATGAAATAGATCTATCTCAAGTTTGAGATCGCGTTTTTGAACAGTGGTAATAATAAAAATTAACTCAAGACTTGTTTTATTATGACTCCTAATAGATCTTATTCATATTAAGATGAAGCAAAGCCTGACGATGTATACGTGTCTTTTTGGTATTTTTTTAGTCTTTTTTACTACTAATATCGAAAGCAATTTGGTTAAATCTCGCATATCTGTACCAGCCTGTATGCAACCCACTGCTGAGCCAAGGCCTTTTCTCGATATAGAAGAAGGGTTAGAGCTTAATTCACCACGCTGCTCCCGGAGTGGGTTGGCGGATAATTTCCTATCACGAGTAACGATCGTTATCAGGTATCTATGATAACAACCGAGACCGACGGCTTTACGTGCTCTCCGAGGCAAGGTGGGGAGATCCACAAGGACATACACCTAGGACCTATTGTCTTCTGTACCTGCTTATATATGGAAAGGTTAGAAAATAAAACATCGTGGTCAATCCAAATAAAAGTACGCGGTACGAAGAGATTTCGATAATTATTATATTAACAAAACTTATCTATTATCTACATATTCCTACATTGAGTATCAGCCTGTAAATCACCCACTGTTGAGCGAAGGTCTCTTCTTCATATAAAAGAAGGGTTGGAGCTTAATCCACCACGCTGCTCCACTGCGGGTTGGCGGATAATTTCCCTACCATTTTTTTTTTTTTTTTTTTTTTTTTTTTTTTTTTTTTTTTTTTTTTTTTTTTTTTTTTTTTAGGGGGGGGGCCGGCTCCAGGCCTCACCACGATCGCCACCGAGTCCTCGGTGTCCCCCGCCCAGTATGGGCTAGAAGGCACGGCGTATGGCTCGGCGACGATCGCGACGTCAATACTCCACTCCGCCATGGACTGCAGGAGAAGGTCCTGGGCCCCGGCGCAGTGGTTGACGTTCGCCTGGAGGACGCTGAGATGCCCAGACATCACTCGGCCATCTCAGCGTCTGCTGCCTCCACTCGGTTCCCCCCTTGGGACAATTGCGGGGGGAACTTCCCGCGGGTTGATGGGGGCTTGCATGCCATGCCCCCCATCACGTGGCCTGCCGGCCTACCGGCGTCCGCGCACACCGCGCAATGAGCGGCGGCCGAACATCCGGCTGCTTTGTGGCCTGCCTGACCGCAGCGATAACACAGAGTGCTGCGGTCAGTACCATCTGGGCACGCGCCGGCGACGTGCCCTAGTCCCAGGCATCGGAAGCAATGCCTGGGACGCGCCTGCAGGCGGTGGACCGTCGCTTTGGTCCACCCCACTTCTATGCTCCCGGCCTGCAGCAGCTTTTTCGCAGCCGCCGCCGGGAGCTCAATGTGGGCCGACCCTGGCCCCATTTGCCCCGTGCGGATGTTCCGTACGAGGACCTGCTCTGCGGAACATCCCCCCTCCTTTGCCACCGCTATGGTGAGCCGTTCCGCAGAGACCGCGTCGCTCAGGCCTGAGATTCTCAATTCGGCCTTCTTTTCAGGCCTGAGCACCTCCACCTCCTCCGCCAAGGTCTCCCTCAGGCGAGCGGCTAGGGCGTCCGCCTTTTCGCCACTCGTGGGGCCGGGAATCTCGATCAGGCGCGCCCCGGTCGCCGACTGGCGAATCCGGAGCGGGCCGATTTCCAGCTCCTTAAGGTCGACGCTCGTCTCGGCCTTAAGGAGCGCCGACCCGTAGGTTGCCCCCCTAGCTGCTGCCTCCGGCCGTAACTTTATTATTACGGCCGAGGAGCGGGGGAGCGCTAGTTTGGGCTTTGTGGTCCCCTTCTTCTCCGGCTGCGCTGGAGCAGCTGGTTTCTTTGGCGCCGCGGTCTTCGCCGGCGGCGCTGAGGTCGTCTTCTTCTTCTTCGCGGCTGACTTGCGGCTGACGACCTCAGTCCAGCTAGCCGCCGGCTCCGCACGTGATTCGGCCAGTTGTGGGGCCGCTTCCTTCGCGGTGGAGGGGCCAAATGCGGTCCACTCCACCTCCTTCCCCTTTCCCTTTCCCTTCCCCTTCCCTTTTCTCGATGCTTGGGAAAGGGCGGGGTACTCCTCCCGGCCCGTCTGCGTCACCACTTCCGTACTAGGGGCCGCCGAACCCCTGCCCTTTTCCTCCAGCGCGGCCCTTGTGGCCCGCGCCAGCGGTGCGTTGTCTCCGGCGAGAGGAGGGCGGCAAGAAGGGGCCGCCGAGCGCTGGAGCTTCGAAAGGTGGCCGTCCACAATGTTGCCGACCATATGCGCGAGATCGCGCATAAAGTCGGCATTTTCCTTCATGTTCGAGGATTCAGCCGCCTTTTTACGGCTGTCCTCGAACTCCCTCCTGTAGGAGCGGACCTCCTGTCGGACCAACTCCAGCTCCCGCGAGAGCCGATTGTTGTCGGCCCTCAGTCGGCGGACCTCATCCGACTCGTTGCGGGCCACCAGGGACTCCAGCACCTCCCTGATGGACCCGGCGGCCCTCCTAATTTTGGCGGCGTACCCTCCCCTGAGGCTTACAGATTTGCCGGTTAGGCCGAGGATCAAATTGATATTTGCCTCCGACGCCACCATCAGCTCCTCGGCCCCCCGCCTGTCCACGTCATCTAACACGATGGGGACCTCCTCCGTCGGATCTCCCACCTCCTTCTGCTTGCAGAAGGCCCTCCTTTGAAGGGCTGCCTCGAATCCCTCCTCGCGGTCACGCTCCACGCGCTCCCGCAGAGCAGCCCTGGCGCTGGTCAGCGTATGCGCTTTCCCCCGCTTGGCCGCTGAGCGCGGTATGGACTTTGCGGCCACACCTGCCTCCGTCTCCGTGGCGGTGTCTTCCGACCCCCCGGAGTACAGACGTTTCCTCCCGAGGTCTGTTTCAGACAATGAGGTAATGGAGATGTCCTCCAGAACCTCCATTACTCCATCCGGTTGGCCCTGAGAAGGGCCTTTGGGTTGGCCCTGAGAAGGGCCTTTGGGTTGGCCCTGAGAAGGGCCGTTGGGGTGGCCCTGAGAAGGGCCTTTGGGTCGGCCCTGAGAAGGGCCGTTGGGGTGGCCCTGAGAAGGGCCTTCGGGTTGGCCCTGAGAAGGACCGTTGGGTTGGCCCTGAGAAGGGCCGTTGGGTTGGCCCTGAGAAGGGCCGTTTGGTTGGCCCTGAGAAGGGCCGTTGGGTTGGCCCTGAGAAGGGCCTTTGGCAGCTGCACTTTTACTCCGCGTAATCATTCCAACACAATTAGTCACACAGACAAAACAATCTAAAACCCAAGTCTAGCTTATAGCGTTTGGTCACCTGCCTGCCACCTGCGTTACCGGGGTCAGGACAGGGTCCAGGGGAGACGAACGAGGACGTAGCTATAAACACTTGGGGACTCCCCCGATAATTTCCCTACCATGGGTAACGATCGTTATCAGGTTTCTTCTATAACAACTGCGACCGACGGCTTTACGTGCTCTTCGAAGCACGGTGAAGAGACGCACAAGGACATTTTTTTTTTTACGCAGGGGAATCCATTTACGGATGATATCCAGGACGCCCGGGTCGGCAGTCCTAGACCTATGTCGGACTCGGCACTTTGGGAGTGCAATACCGTACTAAACCCCTGCGGGAGCCTTAAGCCGCTTTAATTGGAGGGTCCCGGATCTGCAGGCAACAGGATCCCTCCAGCGACAGGCTGGCCTCGGCGAAAAGGCCAGACTTCTCCTCCATGGGGACTATCCGGCTAACCTCTGAACAGTCCCGACGACGCCGTGTCTACCAGGACCGGGTTCCCATCCCGGCCCGACACGGGCACAAGGGCGTTACTGGAGGCGCATTAAGTAGCGCCTTCTACGCACCCCCATTCGTCGCCCGCGGATTGAGGCCACGTCGGCGGCATCCTCTCTCATCCGCTCGTCGGCCTCCTTCTGGGACATTACTGTCTCGCAGAAGGAGACCATCGCCTTCCAGGACTCGTCGTCGCCGAGCATCGCGGTGATGACGCTCGGGAGCGACAAGTCCCCTCCGACGACCGACGTCAGACCTTGACGCAGCACCGCCCATCTCGGACACACCTCGAGGGTGTGCTGGGCAGAGTCCACCGCTGCGCCACAATCGTGACACTCAGTCGTCGGCTCCCTTTGGGCCGTCCGATACAGGTAGTCACCAAAACAACCGTGCCCGGTGAGAACCTGTGTCAGACGGAAGGTGAGGGGTTTGCGTTTTCGACGCATCCACCGCTCAAGGACCGGGCGAATGGCAGCCGTTACGCGTGTGCCATATGGCTGCACCGCCAGGTCCTCCCCCCACCTCCGCATTAGCGCTTCCTGCCCTATCCGACGCACACGTAGGATCCCGTCCAACGTGGGGTTCTCACCAAGAGCCCTCCTACCCGAGACGTATGAGTAGGTCTCGGCAAGAACCTCCGCCACGAGCTCCCACGGGGGGTCGCCGGCTAGAGCAGTAGCTGCAGCCCACGATACCGTACGGTACCCCCGAATCACCCTCACCGCGATTGTTCGCTGCGCAGCGCGCAGCGCCGCCTTATTTTTCGCGGTGAGGCGATCCGCCCAAACCGGGGCACCGTACGTCGCCATACTCCGGCAGACTCCGGAGTACAGCTGCCTGCAGGCGGCGCTGGGTCCTCCGAGGTTCGGGAGGAGTCTGCCCAGCGCACTTGCCGCCTTCAAGACCTTCGGTCCCACCATCGCGAAATGTGGGCCGAAGGTCCACCCTCCGTCCAGGATGAGCCCGAGATATTTTATTTTGGGGCTCATCCTGACTCTCCCCTCTCCGATCTGAAGGGTAGCCCCCGGTGGAGGTCAGGTCCGATCACGAGGTCGAGTCCGACTTCGGCCAGCCGCGCCGCCTCCTTGTAGTTTCGTCCCCGGGAATAAACGAGGGTGTCATCCGCGTAGCAGATGACATCCATCCCGGGGAGGAGGCGGCCTCGCAGGACCCAGTCGTACCCGATGTCCCACAGGATCGGACCCAGAACGGATCCCTGCGGGACACCGCAGCCGACTCGCCACCACTCCACGGACCCCGACCGGTTCTCGAGGCCTACCCTTCGATTGGAGAGGTACGCCTCCAACAGCCTCCTTAGATAGGGGGGCACTCCGAAGACACAAGGACATACACTCAGACCGGAAATAAATATTTGTACAAATACAAATATGTGTCTCGAGCGGGAATCGAACCCGCGACCCGAACCGCGTGGCGTTCAGGCAACTACTCGCACCACTACACCAGAACGGTCGTCACGCTAGAACGTTCAGGTCAGTCGGTATTCCTATATAGGTCTAAAGAATAATTTTAAACACCATTGTATACCCTGTTATACGTTATTAAGTAAGTGCATATGTATCCGCTTGCTTATTGTTGAAGTTCGTGACGGGGAATGCGATCGAATTGTTGTACACTTCTGGATCGTTGTGTATATTGTCAAAGTTTTGGCACTTAGGTGAATATAGTGCATAATTGCATACTTCAGCGGCACACAAGGCTAACATCTTTTGAACTAATGTGGTACCTACACATCGCTACTCAGGTGATTTTTTTTTATAACTAGCAAAATGATTGCAGTAAGTGTTCAGCATTAAAAATCTGACACGCTGACATAAGGTAGACTTGAACGTGTGAAGTAATCTTGAAGGGCTTCGTAGTAAAATATTACATTTTTGAACCATAATAAATTTAATTTTTGGAAAAAAAAAAACAATAACCGACTTCAAGATTGTGCCTACATGTACAAACTTAAACTAAAAAGTAGAAAATAATATTTCAATTACTTCAAAATAAAAAGCATTAAAGGACGATCAACGAAATTATCGATAAGTACTTACATGTACCCATATACCTATTCAAAATCGGTTATTTTTGGAGTCAGTGGCAACCAAAGC
Source organism: Euphydryas editha (assembly GCA_036937285.1). Classification (NCBI taxonomy): domain Eukaryota; kingdom Metazoa; phylum Arthropoda; class Insecta; order Lepidoptera; family Nymphalidae; genus Euphydryas; species Euphydryas editha. The sequence goes on from JAUPFZ010000020.1 coordinate 4,493,068, forward strand.
ACCTCTGATACCTATCTATCGATTAAAAACGAATCATCAAAATCTATTCGTAATAAACACAAAAAAAAACGGATTGAGATCCTTCTCCTTTTTTTAAGTTGGTTAAAGAATAAATAATTTATTTCAAATAACATATCAACACTAGATAATATATATTTTATAAATATACCAGACAATATGAGCCCTTGTGTGATGTTTTAATGACCTAAAACCACCCCTATTAAACACTTTCGACTAAATTAGATTCGCAACTTCTCTGAATTAGTGTTAGAGAGATGGGGTTATTCAAACAAATAAACTCTCAAACTTTAAGTGAACAAAATTATAAAAGCAATTTAGAACTTAAGAGTGTGCATAATGCCGCTACGATTTGGATTTCGGCAACACAATGCGGCTGAGTGCGAGAAATCGAGGTGCGGCCCATTTTTTTTTCCTTGGTTTCACGATTTCATTTACACTTTTAGCTAATTAATAATAATAACCTACTTATGTACCTAAAACTATTTTATGAAAACCTAAAACCCAACGTTTAACGTTTAATTATAAAGAAAATGTAGTCATTGATATTCAAAATGACGACGCAGTAAAGCACAGGTCCTTCCTGCACACAATGTCGTATCCGACTGAGGTGAGAGTGTAGAGCGGGATGTCTAATTATGGTTTTCTCGTCAGTGAGAAATACAGAACGATAGTCGTGTAACGTATTTTTGAACGGCGTAAGCGCGAAAACTGTTTATTCCTAATTAAAAGTTAATTAAACAACCAATCAATAAATTAAATGATGTAACTGAAGAAATACTTCTAGGTTACTTGACTAAACAAAAACCCAACCAAAATAGATTGCCTATGCTGAGATAAATAGCAAAATGTGTGCAAAACATGTATTTTTCAAAAAAAATATACTATCGAAAAAAATTTACGAATCGTGTTTTTAAATTACATAATACAAGATAAAAGTTCGAAGTATCATGTCTCCAAATATCAATGTCGTAAATTCTTACAAATTCTGACATAAATAACGATTTCAAACTACAATATTGCATAATGCACACTCTTAAACATTCTGTACTCTGTCTATGCCCTGTAAAGTTTTAAATTTTGTGAGATCCGTCACAATTCTACGACTACTACTACCCTGCCGCAACAAACTGCACTAGCTAACTCACTTGTCAAACGTGGCGAGTATTAGAACCCCCCCCCCCCCTTCTGAGATAATGGAGGAGGCCTACGTTCAGTAGTGGACAACAAATGGCTGACGTGGCTACAGGAATATACAAAAGTTAAGCTAGACTATAGAATTAAATTATCAAGATCGTATAAATGAAGGTCCAAAGAACGGACAGTCCCCATGGAGGAGAAGTCTGGCCTTTTCGCCGAGGCCAGCCTGTCGCTGGAGGGATCCTGTTGCCTGCAGATCCGGGACCCTCCAATTAAAGCGACTGAAGGCTCCCGCAGGGGTTTAGTACGGTATTGCACTCCCATAGTGCCGAGTCCGACATAGGTCTAGGAGTGCCACCCGGGCGTCCTGGATATCATCCGAAAACGGATTCCCCTGCGACAAAAAAAAAGTTTCAAAGAATTTAATGCTTGTGCTAAACGATATTCGCAATTTATCATTTGTTCCATGTGAATAGACCATTAGAAAACAGACTTGGGTTGAAAACTTTTATGTGCGTACGAGTACATAAACAAGAAACATTAGGCATTGATACAGCTTATTGATAAATAACATAGTCATTGGATGTCCACTGCTGAACGTAGGCCTCCCCCATCGACCTCCAGAGCGACCGGTGCGAAGCGGCCTCCATTAGTTATATTATTAGATTTCATTCAATTTAATTTTTTGTTTCTGTTCATTTTTTTCTTATTAATTGTTTTTGCTGTACTGTATTGTACTGTATCAGCCTGTAAGCAACTCACTGCTGAGCGACGGCACAGTATATTAATACAGATTAATATACTGTGGCGACGGCCTCTTCTCCATGTAGCAGAAGTGTGATCATCTCTGAAGTTATGACCTGTCTATTAAAAAACGAATCATCAAAATCGATTCATAATTGACTAAGAAATCGCGTAATAATCATACAAAAAAAAAACAGACCAATTGAGAGCCTCCACCTTTTTTTAGTTGGTTAAAAAATAAGGATATTTTATAAGCTTCATCTTAACATTTTCCGAATTTTTAATAGATTTAAGTGATTTATTTTTTATTTTCAATATTTGAATAAATCCTTAAGGATTAAAAATTTACTATATTATATCGTATAGCGTATTTGTGGTTTGCAATTGAATTAGCGTTTGCTGAAGTATGGATTAACACGAACCAATAAAATAGATAAATATTGTCGATAAGATAATAAATTTTTTTATGGAAAGCTCTTAATTTAATTTTATTATATTATCATAAATATTAAAGTTGCTACTTCTGTCTGTTTATTTATGCTTCATGTTTTTAAGTTAAATGACGGATTCTGATAAGGTACTTTCTAGCTATTACATTATGTAACTTGTAAGTTTTTTAGGTGATAATCGTGGATAACTGGAGTGCCTTAACACCAGCGGTCGTGGTTTGATTCCGGCTCGGAGCGGATTTTATAGTTGTATAATTATTGTTTCTGGTCATACACCCAGTATGTTCTTGTGGGTCTACTCACCGTGCCATGAAGAGCACGTCAAGCCGTCGCTCCTGGTTGCTATCACAACCACCAGATCAAGGTCGGGGTGTTTTTGTACACAGGATTCATATGTTACTGGAGGCCGTTGAGTGTGTCGCGTTCATGTATTATAATATAATAATAATTGAGGCTGCTAATTAGTAATTATGTAAATTTTCGATGACTAATTAATAAAATAATTTTACCTTTATCACCATAACATAGTTTCCATTTCAAGAAACATTCTTCGCTTATGATTCGTAAAATAATGTTTGCATAATAAATTAGCTAGACAGTATCCTATTAAAAATTTGTTTGAATTAACGTATGTAAAACATTGATGTAAAACCAATTCGTCATGAGACAGTTCGACAAATAGACATATGAAATCTTCTAAAACGGAACATTTGGTTTTGAGTATAATATTAAGTCGTAATTACTCTGTGTGGAGAAAACGTATAAGTTGTCGAAGGATACAGGTTATAATCGGGGCTAAAATAACTGATTTAATGTGAGAAAAAATAAATATGTCAGAAACCTATAATGTAGCGACATGACGGATAGCATAGCTCGAACAGTGGAATTTTTAATGATTCTTTAAAAAGAAATATTATACATAATCTCTGTAATTAACAAGAACAGAGACCATAATAATGATTTTTCTAAAGAAAAAAGAGTTTAAGAAAAAAAAATTGCCCTTCACGAAATACAAAATCTATACTAATATTACAAAACTGAAGCGATAATTTGTTTATTGTTACCGATTAAGGTAATAGTCTATATAATATCACCAATATGGGCTGGGCTTTAATAAGAAACGTTACAAAAAAGGGAAAAAATATTCTTTTTTGAGAGCTTCCTTTGCTTCCTTTAAACTCCTCTTCCCGACACCATTTTTACTATAGTTGCACTTTTAAAGTAAACATAACATCACGCTTTTATTCCCCGAAGGGGTAGACAGAGATGCACATATTAAATGTAACACCTACTTTTCGCCAGTTATGAGCCCCATGTAATAGAGGGCGAGCCTTTTGCCATACACCGGCCCCAGACTCCATGCTATTTACTGAGAATTACTTTACTAATTTACTGAGTGAGATTTGCGACCACTCGATGACGAACGAGGCGGGCACTCTTAGAGTAATGGTTTAAAAATATTTAAGAACATGTTTTTCCTCAAATAAACGCGGATGAAATCGCGGCGCAGAGCTAGTAATATATATTTGTCATTGTGATCATAAAAATACTATATTCGAAGTACCCCTTTTCGAATTTGATGTCTGTTTACTTATTATTAGCACACAAGTACGAAATAAAGATGTATCACCTTAAAGAAGGGAGAGTGACAGGGCAGATAGATTAAAACATATTACTTTTAAGATGCTGGACAGCTAATCCGGGATAACATACGTATAACTGTTAATCCAAGATTTAGGAACTAAGGAGGAAGATGTCGTGATACTGATAACAATACATTTGTAACCAAAACAATTAACCCAACAATTTTAATAATAACAATTTTTGTTTCACGGTTTCGTCTGAACGAAATAAGATTTATAGCATCAGAATTTTCACTACATATTATAAAACAAAACCCTCCGCCCGCGTCTGTCTGTCTGTTCGCGCTAAACCAAAAAACGACTGTACAGATTTTCATGCGGTTTTCACCAATAGATAGAGTGATTCATCAGGAAGGTGTTTAGGTACATATATATACCCCGGACGCAGCCAGTGCGGGCCGCTAATATTAGTATAATTGAAACTAAATTGTTGATAGATTTGTTTTTGCTTTCTTAGAAGCTCCTTATGTGGAATGATCACTTATTACGATTTTTTAAGAAACTACCAGAGCATAATATATCAGGAAAAATATTTATTATAATATTATATAACCGTAACTGTCGAAAGGGAAAAGGAAGTCAATAATTCATTGGGATCTCCTGGTTAGAATAGATTTACTCCGTGAAATCTCAAATGATTTTAATGTAAGATAATGTTGATAATTAAAATAGAGACCAGATTAATTTAACTAATATTATATAATCGCCATTGTGGTTCAGTAAATCCTATTCTGATTATTAACTATAAAATTTTCTTAAAGAGAAAATCATTGACTAAGTTAAATTCATCTAAGCTTATACAAAATATTGTCTTATTTATAATATATATATTGTTATTACACATAAGCTACATATTAATTTATCTTAAAATTGTTAAATTACATATTTTCATTATAAATTAACTATTTTTATTACAATACGTGATAATTAAAAGGAATAACAATATAATACTATGACTTGTATAAAGTAAAACTGGTTTAAATAGCATTTGCAATCTAAGATGCAATTGAAAATTCAAATAGCTAATTTTGTTTAAAGGTCGAGAGCTACATATGAAATGAGGATTATAACAAGATTAGAAATACAACTAGCATTACTGGTGCTTTTAAATTTTAAAGTATTTAGGACATCACAGTTAAGTGTAAGTTGGAATTAATTTCTTTTACATAAAACTTTTCTGTTGCCTGTAGTTCATTATTCCAATACACTTATTATGTACGTGATAGTCATGTTTGTGTAACAAATTTTGTTTATATTTATATGCAATAAAAATTTTCAGATAACTGAACCGGACTTACGACCAATTAACAACTTTCCGCTGGGTAAAGTCTTTTGATTTATATAAGAGCGGGAAATGCACCCACGACCGAAAGTGTCAAAAGAACTTTTGCGCTATACCAGAACGGTCGTCAAGAACGTAATTAAATATACAGTACCTGGATGACTGAGCTTTGCTCGGTTAAGTTATATTTAGAATTCGTATTCGTCGTACAGAGCAGACGTGTGCTAACATTTACTCTAAAAATTATAATCAGTGTCATTGCAAAATAGTCATTAATTGATTAATTAGTGAATTCAAATTTTGTCAACCAAATACCAGTTATTGCATCGTTTTGTTCCTTGGATCCGACCATCAGAAATAATTGAACGCGCTCAGCGGTAGCGCGTTCCCCGGCGGCACCCCCGCGGAAAGAGTACAGTTGTTATTTTTTAACTCTGTCACGCATCGATACGCCGCACGCTGAGTACAGTACGTCGCGCAAGTATACTTTACTTACTGATATAATATTTAATATTAATTGGCCGGCTGCTACTGCGCGGCTCTGGTATACTAGGTGGCGCGAGGAAATACCGTTAATTATTAAAGTTTTAAACTTGTGCTGATAACTGTAACCTTACGCTGTCATACATTGTAAATAATAATATAATGAGTGTTCAGTGATCTCCTCAACAAAAGTGCACGCCAACTGGTGGTGGATCGCAACCAGATTTATCCTTATTGAGCGGTTTTGCAGATGAACAAATAACACTACGCAAAAGAAAACAGCCATTTGACCATGACTGTAGATGTTCTTATGAAATAAAAGAAGTACACACAGAGCTCAATAGAATTAGTAGTTTATTAGAAAAATATGTAGAATCTAATGAACACATTATGAGTAAAATGCAGGAAAGTATTGCTGATTTAAGGACGCAAATTATCGATTTAAAAAAATCAAACGATGAATCTACAAACTCACTAAGAAATAACGTTTTGGAAATCAAGACAGATTTAAAAAATATGAAGCAATCTTTGTCTACCATGCAGATAGAGCACGAAGACATCAAAACTAAGGTTACACGACTGGAAGATCAGGTCGAGAGTAAAATAAAGACATTCGAGGTCAATATCAGCAAGCTTCAATCATCTCCTCAAACCCTGAATTCTAACACCGAAAACCAACTTCCTGTCAACGAACAAATAATACGAGAGATACAAGATCGTAGGAACAGAGAAAGGAATATAATACTGTCGGGCTTACCTGAACAGCTATCTGCAAATAATAATGAAGAAAGAATCTCAAAAGATGTAATTGAAGTCATGAAGATCACTTCCTTGATTGACGAAAACATCCCAAAACCTATCAAAATTTTTAGAATTGGCAAGTACTCCCCCCGAAAATCTCGCAACATCAAAATATGCTATGAGACACTAGAAACAGTAAAAATTTTGTTACGCAACAGAAACAAGCTGCCGGAAACCATAAAGATTTTTTCAGACCAGACACCAGCACAACAAAAATATTTTAAGAACTTAAAAGAAGAATTAATAAAACGAAAAAACCAAGGTGAAGAAGATCTTACTATAAAATACATAAACGGGACGCCGACGATCACAAAAACATCAAAAAACGACATTCAGTAAACACCAACTTATCTACTATTAGCGAGACTAATACATATCAAGTAGTCAACAACTATCGGAGTATACAAAGTCATAAATCACGCCTTACATTCCTCTATATTAATGCACGAAGTATATGCAAGGAAGGAAAATTGGACGAACTCAAATGCATCTTACGAACAGTTTCAAGCACTATCCATGTGATTCTATTAACAGAGACTTGGATTAGTAATGAAAATCAAGCATTAGATCTGCGAATCCCTAATTACACACATTATTACAATTACAGAAGTGACTCAAGAGGCGGAGGAGTCTCAGCCTATATACACAACAACCTGAAGTCTAACCTATCTGAGTCGATTTACTCTGGAGGAAATAATTACCTATGGGTTCAGCTGGAAAAATATGCGCTTGAAATAGGAGTCGTCTATAACCCTGGACACACAAATTTTAATGACTTTCTTGATCTCTACGAATCTCAATTGCAACACAGAAATAGGACCATCGTTTTTGGAGATTTCAACATTGATTTGTTGACAAAAGATAAGAAGACTAAGCAGTACACGGATCTATTGAAAGGAGCTGGACACATTTTACTAAATAAAATCACTACAAAATACTGCACAAGAGAATCATCAACAAAGAGATCAATTATAGACCATATTAGTACCAATCTGAAAAAAGATAGTTTCCACGTGGCTCTAATCGACTCCCCTATGTCAGATCACAAACAATTTTACTTGGAAATAAAGAAAATAAAACTACCAGCAAAACAACGTAGACAGTATGAAGCAATAAACTATGAAAAGCTGACCACTTTGGCGACTGAACTTGAGCTTAACAAGCAGAGCTATAATTACATACAACTTGAAAATCAATTAAAAGACTTAATTTATAAAAGTAAAGCAATAAAAACGAAAATTCTAAATCTCCCTAGAAATGACTGGATAAACAAGGAAGTGATTAGTGAGATAGATAATAGAAATGCCTTATGGGTAGAAGTAAAGAAGAACAAAGATGACGACAATTTGAAAATAGAATTTCAGGCAAAGAGTTCCTATGTATCAAAGTTTATTCAAAACACAAAAAATAACTATTACTATAAAGAATTCACAAAATGTTATCATAAGCCGAAAAGAATGTGGAACCTTATAAATAATCTCGCTAACAACAAAATAAAACAAGCATGTGCTCCTTCAAAACTTTCAGTTGATAGCAAATATATTACTGACCCAAAAGAAATATGTGAAATATTTAACAAATACTTCTCTACTATAGGACCTATGCTAGCAAATAAAATAAATAACACTTCTTACGATAATTTGTCTTACATCTTACCTGAAATTAATCTTCAAACTGATCGTGATTTGTCTCGTCTTGAACCATGTACAATAAGTGAAATAATCCAAATAATACATAACCTTGACAGTCATTGTAGTGTTGGAATAGATGGTATAAGCACAAAAGTATTAAAATGTATACTAAAACAAATAGCTAGGCCTTTAACACAATGTTTCAATAAGTTATTATTAGTAGGATCATTCCCGGATACATTGAAAATTGCTAGAGTTACACCTATTTATAAATCTGGACCTAAAACGGACCCAGGTAACTACCGACCTATCTCTGTGTTGCCTGTTCTATCTAAGATACTAGAAAAAATATTACACACTAGATTACATAAATATCTGGAAACAATTAATTTTATTTCTGAACGGCAGTATGGTTTTAGGCCAAGAAGTAGCACACTTACTGCGACAATTGACCTTGTCACTAAAATTAAACACAGCATTGATACCAAAAATATAGTTTTAGGTATATTCATTGATTTGAAGAAAGCCTTCGATACCGTAAGCCACAAATTACTGTTAAAAAAGCTGGAAAGCATAGGTGTTCACGGTAATGCTTTAAAAATGTTCGTATCTTATCTAACTAATAGACATCAAGTGGTTAAAATTGGGGACTATCAAAGTAAGTCATTACCTATAACATGTGGCGTTCCGCAAGGATCTATACTAGGCCCATTACTTTTTCTGACTTACATTAATAACATCCAAGACCTTGGCTTACATGGATATATAACTCTATATGCAGATGACACTTGTCTTTTCTATTTTGGACCATCTATACAAAATCTTATCCTTCAAGCTCAAGAAGACTTAAATACTTTATCTGTATGGTTTCAACGTAACCTCCTAACAATAAATACGTCAAAAACATGCTACATTATTTTTAAAGCTAAAAATAAAGCAATTTTGCCACATGCACCACTTACAATTAATAACGAACAACTAGAACAGAAACACAGTGAAAAATATCTGGGATTGCGGGTAGACAGTAATTTAACCTGGAATACTCAAATTGAACATATAAGAAAAAAACTAACATCAATTGCTGGCTCAATTCGTAACCTAGTCCGATGTATTCCGCGGGAGCTGCGTTATACCATCTATAACACTCTAGTCAAACCCCACTTACTATATCTCATTGAAGTTTGGGGAAGTGCCACTAAAACAAGATTAGCCAACCTACAAATAGCACAAAATAGAATAATAAAAATTCTCTTTCGTTATCCCTTTCAAACATCTACTTCAAAAATTTATAATGAAACCAAAATAATGAATATTCGGCAACTTTATATATATAGTACATGTATCTTGATCAGAAAAATTCTTAACAAAACTATACACACTAACATAAAATTTACCAAAGTAAAAGAACATCTTAAGCGTAGCACACGACGAGCTAGCTGTCTTGTATTACCTAAAACTAGAACATCATATAGTAAAAAAACCCTTACATATGAAGGAGCACAACTTTATAATAAAATACCAGCTCACATAAAAAATGTAAACTCATTTAACGCATTTAAAACTAAACTGGCTAATTACATAAAAGTACATTCAATTTGAAAAAAAAAAAAAAAAAAAAAAAAGTTAGTTAATAACAATAATAAGTCAATGCGTTGAATGTGTAGCTATTTTAAGACGAACACGAATGTTATATTACCTTTACCATATATGTGTATTCTCATGTAAGCGACTTGTGTCTTTTTGAGAATAAATGTCTATAAACCTAGATACATTTCATCAGTAATGAAACATAAATAATATTTTCGATCTTACCGACATAATAGTAAAATAATAGAAACACCAGTTTCTAAAACTATTTAAATAAAAAATAAAAAGAGCTCTCAATAATAGTTTTTTTCCTAAAATTCTAATGATATTTTTTAATTGCGTAAAAAAAGGGATAAAACGACGTTTGATGATGTCTACGTGTTGATGGTAAATGTAAATAAAATATTCTACAAATTTAGATAACGACTTACGTTCTTAAGACCGTTTTATTTTCATGTATTTTGACTTGAATACAAACTCTGCTACCGTTTGACAACTTTGTTAAAGGCTGATATTGAATCCTAACAAGCTAGTTACGTCGCATTAAAACTTTTTTATAAATGAAAAATATTTTTAAAGCCTTATGTCTGACAACTGATTAAAACAAAGTTTTGTTAAGCTTCTTTATTTTTCGATAATAATTTAAAAAAAAAAAGAAATAACTTTATTTAATCTGGTAATTTTTTCGAACGAATAAAATAGGTATGAATAATACGGTAACATGAAAAAGATTGACGTACGTCGACAAACGTAAAACTCAAATCAGACCCTAGTAACAAGTATTTTATGGAAATATAGGTAACGGATTCGATGTAAATGCATCTAAGTTTACAAAGGCAGAGCTTTTTCAACGGTGCTCGAGTTTATAAGTTTTATAGTCGCGGATAGCACAAATCTATCACAACATTATTGGAGATTTAAAATAATTGATAATATTTATATTCCTATAAAACTATTCAGAACCAACCAAAAAGTATGGTACTGGAGGGTAAGAGTAGTGACGTCACATTCAAATATTCCAATCACGCGAAAATCTAACTTATTTCTAATTGCGTAAAGTCTAATTTTGTTGGTAAGTTATTGCAGACTCGGATAAAATGATGACTAATTGCGTTCTACCAGTGATAAATAAGGGAACGTTTTCAAAGTCAATGGATAGTCAGTGCAGGAATCTTACTTACACTTTGAGAATCATTATAACTATACAATTTAAACAGACTAACGCCGAGTTGCACGAAACAAATTTAAAATTTAAGTGTTTATTAAACTAATTTAATCACAAGAATCGTGATTATCTGTTGCACAAAACGTACATCTGATTAAGTTAACAAAAAAATTTAGTTTAATTAAAGACCTATCTAACGGATGATTAATTCCAACAGCTTTAAATTAATCATGAGATCAACTAATTTTAAGATTAATTGCAACTTCACTAACGGAAAATTAGCGACGGTTTCGTGCAACTCGCCGTACATGGTTTTGTTCGCTTTCAGTTGCGATATATCTATACTTATAGTAAAAGTGTAACAGGTTCAATTCTGTACATAGAAGATAATTTAAACATTTTATTACTTAGTCTGTATATTTATTTATTTTGATGTCTTACTACTGAATTAGTTAGACCAATTTCGGTCTAGATATACAACACCTAATCTAGGTGTAAGTGAAAGAAACGAGACATTTGTGCTTAAAATAAAATGTGTAAGGAGTGAAATAGAGAATTAAATTTAATGGAGAAAAAAAAATCCTTTAATTTTCATTCCTTTATATGAAATTTTTTATTTACAATCATGATAATAATAGTATTAATATTCATGATTGACTCACAACACTTAATCTAGGTGTAAGTGAAAGAAACGGGATATTTGTGCTTAAAATAAAATGTGTAAGGAGTGAAATAGAGAATTAAATTTTATGGAGAAGACAAAATTCTTTTAATTTTCATTCCTTTATATGAAATTTTTTATTTACAATCATGATAATAATAGTATTAATATTCAGCATTTAAAACTCATAATTCACACAAGATAAATATTGCAACGACAATGAGGATGATTGAATATTACTAAATGCAGACGAAGTTGCACGTAACTGGCAGTGAGCCATAAAAAAGTAATCGCTTTGCATACATAAGTGTAATTTGGATATTCATTGTTCTTATGTATTCGACTTATATAAAATAAAAATGATAATAAATTTGCCTGAGAGAGTCGAAATTGCGAAGTTCAACGCGTAAACGATGCCAGCATTCTTGTCACCGTTAATCGTTATTTAGGGACGTGATTTATAAAGTAATTGTCTTTAATCTTTGATTTGAAGTCTATATTGAGTACAACCGAGTGAATAATCAATACTTACTATCTATTTCTATGAACTTAACTAATACAGCCCCACAGCTAGGTAGAGTGGAGTTGGCGCTTAATTTGCTATTTACTCCAGCGCGGTACTTCTCGCGCTCTTCAAGGTACGGGATGAAGACCCACAATGTTAGATACCCAGACCAGAAGAAAATATTTGTTCAAATCTAAATGTCCACTCCGAGTGAAGGTTAAACCCACGATCGGCGTTATTAATGAAACTTTGGTTGCTAGAGCGGTACTCGATTTATATACTAGTTTTGAAATATATTTTCCGCTATCGCCAATCACGAGACGAGAGTTTATTTCCACGAACTTTCAGTAAAAATCTTTATATATTTTTATACATACCAGCAGTATTCAAGATTTACCGACGAAGCTCTATCAGTTTATCAAGTATTAGTTTTTTAAAGAAATTGATTTCTTTCAATTATAAGTTTTAAGCTTAGAAAAAAAAAACGTTATAAAAAAAATTGTTAACTAAATTTGTATATTTGAGCGATCTCATCTTAGGTGTCACTTAATGAACGTGCTAACCATTTATTCTAAAAATCACTTTTTAAAATTTATGTTATGTTCCAAGATATAGACAAATAACGCGAGAAAATTTACATACTTTCGAAGAGATGTTGAAGCATGTCTATCCGCTAACCGAGAGTAGAGCAGCGAGAAGTTATTCAATGAAGCTCTACAAGCTTGTATTTATATATTTTATATTTTATAAACCAAGATCATCTATATGAAATTTTAAAACGATAGTAACGCATATTTCCGTTCTGTTCTGTCTCCTAAAGCTTGACGTCATGGTTCCTGACAACCCTTATAGCTTATACGTTATGAGTCATACTAACTATATAATTTTTTTTTATCGAGTACAAGACTTTCAGGTGGTAATATGAGGAAAAAATGTTGCTCTACAATGATACACCCTTATATAGGCGAGGGAAGTTGTTATTAATTAGGATTGATGTCTTTCACTAGGCCCAATATATTCGTACTCAACAGATGACTTCGATACGAAGGAGTCACGTTTCTTATCATCTATGTATAATTATCGACTCACCCCACGTTCAAGTTTCTAAGCGCCACTCTGTGAGAGATAAATATTTTTATCCGCATAATATGTGAAATAATCGTATTGAGTCTCCCTTTTTGATCAACAATTTATTTTTTAAATGTTTACGATGTAAGTCACGTCATCCATCATGTTTCCGTACTCCTGTTTGTCGAACCTCTTATATAATGTTAATGCTTTTTTATCAGAGTTTATCTTGAATGTAAATATTTTGCGACTATGGACAATTTTTATTTATTTATTTATAATTTATTATAAACAGGAAATTTCGAGTTCAATGACATTAACTTAGTTACGATTTTGATTTGAAGAGATCTAGAGATAAGTCCGCCTTTGCTCACAAAATTGTAATTTAATCCTGATTTTTTTAAGTGCAACAAAGAATATACCGAAAAAGTATATACGAATATACATATAATTTATATTATTGTAGGTATATAAATATTCTACTTATAAGATAACCGATAAAGAAATTAGACAGTCGTTCTACTGTAGTGGTGTGAATAGTCGGTTTAACGCCGGTCGCGGGTTCGATTCCCGCTAGTGGCAGATATTTGTATTCTTACAAAAAAATCCGCTCTAGATATATGTCCTTGTGTGTCTCCACACCGTGCATCGGAGAGCATGTAAAGCCGTCGGGCCCGGTTGTTATCATGGAAACCTGATAGCGTTCGTTATTTATGAAATTATCTTTTTTTTTATTAAATAATTTGAGCGCATTTGACCTCTATCTTGTCTGATGGTAAACAAAGATGAAGTCTAAGGTGGAGCACGCAAACTCAATTGTGTATCTGAATACTTTGAGTAATTAACTAGTGCACACCTTTTTTTTTTAAATTCTGTAATCGATTTTACTTGAATCGATACCCAATTAATTTGACGACAACATTCTTTCTCATTTTTTTCCGTTCCCAAATTCAGAATAGAGCTGGATTTTTATATTTTAAAATGAAAAAATAACCAAATTTTTAAACCATAGCTCTGCTTATTACATTTTGACCCAAAAGTTCCCATCTCCTTTGACGAATGATAATTATCATATAATAATAATTAACTAATTGTTTGCATAAATTAAATATATACAGGTAAATTATTCATACTAGAACATCAATAATTTTGAATAGAATATTATTACAGTTAAATAAAAATATTACAATTAAAGTATTTATTTTATAATACTAATTAACAATACGTACTAAAAAGATAATGACGATACACTCGTCTAATAAGGTATTTTCTAATTAATTTTTAATATTATCTAAGCTATTTTTATAACAAAATATTAATACACAAATTAAAACAATAATTTTTTTGCATGAAAATTTTTCGCCGGTGTAATTTCACTTCAGTAGTTTTTTTCATAGAGCTTAAGAATTGTCTTAATGCATTATTCTCAAACATATGACCCGAGATCATATTATCTGATATTAAAAATACTTTTTCATCGCCTAATTAAACATCTTTCCAAGACGCCAGTTAATTGAGTGATGAAGCGTTTTTCGATATTAGTAATATTTGAGGAAAAGTCTTATCACACATTTTGGTCTGCTGACATGGTGTTATGTCGCTCCAACCGCTTGTCCGTGAGTTAAATTAAATGATGTCAGTTCAGAAACAAAGTTTAGAAGTCGTTAATTTTTTTTAATTTGTATAATTTTTAAACGTTGCCTAAGTTTAACTTTATGTATAAGTGATTAGATAAAGAAAAAAACTTTATCATCATTTTATATAGGCCCTCTTTTCATACTTTAGTTCATACTTATTACTATTAAAGTTTTAGTTAAGTATATAACTTCGTAAGTAATAACGATAAGATAATATGTTCTTGAGATTTAATATAATCACTAAAAAGTTCAAGAAAATATTTTTTAAGATTGTTTGTCAAACAAAAAATGTCAACGTACTCATAAAACATTTAAATTAAATTTGATTCTTCAATGACCCTGTGATAAAGGGTATAAAGTATTAAATATGAATCAACGAAATTTACTGTCTTAACAATCTAATTTTACAAAAAAGGAAAAAAAATATATAATATAAACAGATATCAAATGAGTCAATCGAAATATTAACCACACTATATGACATATATATTGACTCTGTTACCAAACCCGTGGTTGTCTGGAAGAAATCGCTACTAAGCGATAAGACCGCCTTATTGTGCATCCAGACTTTTTCTTCATGTAATAGTATTTTGTATTTTCTTTTTTCTGTGGTGTGCAATAAATTATTTTATTAACCATTATTATTAACCAACAATCACACCACGTTAACCTAGCCCCGTGCTAAGTTCGTAAGAACTTGTGTTACAGGTACTAGGAACGGAAATAAATTTAAGATATAAATACATATATACATAAAAATACACATCCATGACCCGGTGCAGACATCTATATTCATCATACAGATTATCTGCACCTGGCGGGATTCGAACCCGCGACCGCTGCGTAAAGTGTCCAGTTGCCTGACCACTCGACCAGTCGGCCGTCTCCATGACCCGGTGCAGACATCTATATTCGTCATACAGATTATCTGCACTTGGCGGGATTCGAACCCGCGACCACTGCGTAAAGTGTCCAGTTGCCTGACCACTCGACCAGCCGGCCGTCGCCGTCGTAAATGATATATTATTATTAATTTACATGGTTAAGTTTAACTTTTCCGTTGCAAAGACCCATTTGGTGGCTATAGCCTGCTTCTATTATTACAGAGACAAGGCTTTTTTCTTTTCTTCTAAATAAGTATCTTAAAGTAACTTGAACCGTTTTGCGTTATACTGGATACTGACACTGGCACTTAAATCATTTTTCCTGTCTCTAGAAAATATGCTAGAAATATTTTGTATTAAGAGACATTTTTTTTCCAAAATTCACCCATTTCAAAAGTATGATTGAAAGATTTTGTACGGTTTTTTTTTCGAAAATTTTTAATGGTTCTTAAAATATATAGCCTCCCCGCCAATAAACAGTAAATCATTTTCTTTTTAAATGTTAATTTAAAAAGAAAATGAGTTGAGTTTAATCACTACCAAAAATACGGTTTCAAATATGAACATTACCTTTGAATAATAAACGTATAATGAAATTTCAGCGAGAGCCAATTCTGTGCAATATTTTTTTTTTAATATGATATTTGATACATATTTTACTTTCTATAAATCTGGAAAACTTTTGATGTTTTTTTTTTCGTATCTTAAATTTCTTTTTATGAACGCATTCAAAACCACTGAACCCATTTTACTCTAGTAGATTGTTAAATATCATTACTTATCAGGTCATAATTTAGGCAGAAAAATATCTTGTAATGTCTCAGAAACGTAATGTCAAACAACAAAATCGAAAGTCGAAAATTGAGGCGGTTAAAACCACAGACTGTCTAGAATAATTATAATTACCATCGCAATCGTATTTACCATCGCACTTTCATGTCATACTGTCGCGTCATTATGCTCAATACTTCTAGCGCTTATGACTGTTTGACGATAACGATATTGTACCAATAGGATACAACACAATGTCACGGTTGCATGCGAAAGCGATCCCGTGGCGCCCCACTACGATGAGAGCACTGCTTGGTTTTAGTGAGGTATTCTGGCACGCTCTGCAGCCAGCGACTCCCACATACCCGTGCAATGCGTGAATGCGTTGACCAGCGACAAAAAAAAATGACACGACACGATAATCAGTACTCTGTACTAGTACGCATTCAGTCTGACCGGGGCATACGGTTTGTGTTCGTTATTAATACAGATAAGACAAGATTTGAAGTTACATTCAAGTTTTAAAGTATTCATCGCCGCTTTAAAACAAAAGTATACATTAATAAAAATTAAATACTTGTCACATGTATGCATTTATGCAAGCACTTTGTCTGAGAATAGCGGGATTCATTTATTAAGAAAATAATAAAATTTAAAAATTATAAGAAAATATTTGCCTGACATTAAAAATAAATTTGTTCTTTTGTATGTAATTTTAACTGGAGAACGTTATACTCGTAGTATAGGTAGTTATTTTACGGGCGTTAACCATTTTGTAAATCTTATCTTCAAGTCTTGTGCATATAGTTTTATTTAAAGTAAAGTAAATTTGATTTGAAATATTTTCATCGATAAAAAAAAAGTATTCAATTCGATTGTGTGGGTGTGTGTGCGGGCGGACGTATCTACATGCTTTCGGGCGTGCATTTATTGCACGTGATGTCTTCCATTTCCAATCGATTTTGACCTATATATAGCTCTAAGAACGTTTTATATACATTTTGCGAAATAAATTTTCAGCAATCTAAGGCTTTTTTACCCATATTAACATATTCATAATAAGATGGAAAAATATAACCCGTCAGAGAATGACACCCGCAACAAGGACACTGTTATTGTTAAACACAAAACATACCTATCATATGTTACCAGTTGACGTCTCATACTTATTATTTAAATTATCCTATATATATATAATATTTTGGGGTAACTCTAAAAATTCAAAAAATGTATTCATTATACAAAAAAGTGTGTCCGTAGAACATGAAAAATGTTGAGAGTTGAAACAAATTTTAACAAATTATAAAAAAAAAATCTTTAGCATCGTTATAAGAATATATTTAACTATCAGACTATAATATTAAAAAACAAAAAAAAAAAAACAAAAAAAAACCACAATTTATTCAACATACTTGAAAACAAGCGCAATCCATTTAAGTATGAATTTTCTGCTAATAAAACAATTACCTACTATCAAATTGTGTTCACTATAATTTTTAATATTTATAATAAATTATTCATTGTGCTAAGAGAAATTAAGAACAATATTTTTATTTAAAATAACCTACATGATGATTGAATAATAAATGCATTATATAACTTTAATGAATATAACAATAACTGAAATAATGTTACTATAAACTTAATAATATTTGACATATTGCTATTATAATTTTAATTAGGATTTAGTTTTATTGTTTAATATTTTCATTATAATGATTTTAAACATTAGGATTTATTTTCATTTATTAATATTTATTTTAAGCTGACAACAATAATATATAATAAAAGTTAATGTACTGGAAACAATAAAATGATATTCTTTTTGAAAAACGGTTATTCTTTACGTAAGCAAAACAAAAAACTATTTTAATAAATTCATTTTGACATTTGATTCAAAAGTAATTTAAATGGAACATTTTAAAATTATTGTGAATAAATTGTTGTAAAATATTTACATTAATATAACTATAAAAATATAGTTAGCTATAAAAAAATGAAACAATAATTTTATTGTCTTAACAAATATATTTCAGCACTTAATATTTTTTCGCTATACACGTTTGTGTCAATATTCATCTCATATTTGGTTCGGAATTAATTTTAAAAGAAACGTAGATAACAAAATATCATTATAAAATAAAAGTTACACGTCTAAACTTTGCACGCAAAATATTATAACTAATATAATTTTTCAATATAAAATCTCTTCATTTATCAAGGTTATGGCAATTAAACATCAAGCTATACATTAATAAATATTAATTAATTAATATTAAGATATCAGAATGTTTTGCTTTTTTTTAATTAACATGTAATACCGAGTTTTCGATACCAAAACTGCGCAGATTAATTTCACAATAGAAAATAAATGCACAAAGGTAACTTGTAAGTTATATCTATCAACCAGGACGTTAGATCACGTGAAGTCTATATTTATCCCATTTATATAAGTTTTTTGTACACCTAGAATGATCTTCTTCAGTGCCAGATATTGATTAACAGATAAAAAAATATCAGTCAAAATTGTAACATTCTATTTATTTCCTTAATGTTTAACTTTGATTCTTTGTAAATATAAAAATGAATATTTAAACTTCAAATTAAAATTTTACTTTATTTTATATTAATCAAGTTAAATTTTATTGTAATATTTTAATAATATTTTTCCTTATACCTATACAAAACATACCTACTTACAATATTAAAATATGTCAGCTAAAATAATAGCTTTGGTAAACTTAATATTCAGTTTTATTCAACTTTATATGACTTCAATTTCACCAATGAAACTACAATCTTTTTACACTTTTCCACTTTTTTTGTGAAAAAAAAAGTAGAAAAGTGTAAAAAGATTTTAGTTTTTTTAGTAAAACTTGAATTTTCATCAAGAACCATCAATACAATCAATCAGTTACTTCAATTTCAGTTTACTATTTGATTCGTCTTATCTAATCTTAGTTTAAATATACCTAATTAAAGATAGTGCTTACAAAAATGTCAAAAATGTCGAATTAATGTTAAAAAAGTACGTAAACATTACAAAATAAATATTATTTGTATCGATTTTAATATTCTATTTGAATTATATTTCGATACACCTTGTTATTAAAACTACCAAATTAGGTTTACAAGTTACTTTTTTTTCTTTTTTGTAACTTTTTATTTAAAAATGTATTTAAAAAAAATACTTCATAATAAACAGTATAAATATTACAACTTTTCAATATACTTTTTATTTGTGCATTTTTCATAAAAGATTCTACTTTTTTTAAATATAGTTTATTTTTAAATCCATTAAAATTTATTCATCGCAAACTACTTTTTTTTTTTTTTTCATAACGCAAAATAATAATTCTTATAAGACAAATATTACTTACGATTCTCTGTTTCAGTTTGATTAATAAGTCACAAAGTTAAAAAAATATATATATTTCTTATTATTGTCCACGAAAGAAAAAAGTTTTAACTCATGTACATAACATTTTCAACCCCAAATCAGACACAAAATACAAATTAAAAAAGTTAATGTCAAATAGTTCGAATTCCGAATTGTGGTTAGCGCGGCTCGCTCAGACGTCAGCGGACGCCCGCCCTATGCTGACGGTAGCTAGCTTTCGACTGTTCTTGAACGCCGCTACTTTGTCCGCGATTTCAAAACACTGATATAATTCAGTGTTAACTAAGCGTGTAAATCTATTCTACATTGTAGATATTCATATAACTTTCGTAATGACTCTTGAAAGCTGTCACAGTACTTCAAAGTACTTTAATGCTGTAATGCGTGGAACAATACAAAGAATATTGTTATTAAAAGTCGTATGTTATTTAATTGTTTTATTTTTAAAAGTAGGTCTTTTATAAAAATGTTTTTATTGTTTTTTTATTTATTTTTACAATGTAACTGTTTTTTTTTTTACAATGTTATGTTTTAACAGACCCGCGGACTGTTTGTGTGCGATAATTTCTAAAACCGGTCTTTTCTTTATTAAAAGTAACTTCTACCGGCAAGATTTTCAGAAACTACCATAAATAATGAACCATGCATCAAGTATAAAAATGATAACGCCATAGATCTTTGTCCAATGATATTTATCTGAATTAATAGTTATTATTAATATATTATAGTACTATTTTGTCATATAAAAACTTCTTTAAATATATTTAACTTTTTTATATATATTTTTAATAATACACGTTTTTGGAAATCATTACTAGTACCTAATTATAATACAGTATTTTTTCACATAAATCCAACTGAAATGTTAACGCGACATTTTGATTTTAACGACATCATATTTTCATAAAAAGGTATTAGTTCATTATAAGCTTTTAAACAATTCATCGATAAAATAAATATTTAAAACTTTATTTCTAAATCTTAAACCATTTTAATATTTGTGGAATTAATACTTTATCGGTATCAAAGACCAACCTGTTTATTCTTATATCTATACATATAATAAAATGGTAGGAAAGTCAAAACTGTACATTAAATATTTTTTTAAAAGAATACTGGGGTGTGATCTACAATCGATACCGAAGCCAAAAATATAGTTTTTATAATTTTTGTCTGTTTGTCTGTATGTATGTCCGGGATAAACTCAAATAGTACTGCATGGGTTTACTTCAAATTTGGCACGAATATTATTAAGAAGTTGGGTCAACATATAGGCTACATATTATCACGCTATCACCTACGGGGAACGAGCAGTGAACCCTTATTTCTGCAACGCATTCTGTAACAACGTGTAATCTAACGACGCATATTTGAATGTTGTTATTATGTTAATAACCATGCTATAAGCTATCTTCACACTATAAAAATCACGAAATATAAGTAACTTAGGCTGATAAACATAATGAATGTAAGAATAAATTAATATAAGAAATTAATATAAGTAGTATCAACACAATTTTAAAGAAGCGCCATCTATGAGATTTCAAAAACATCAAGTCGAATTACATGTGTAAACCCTTTTTGGATATAAATAATTTAAATTTGATAATGTTGGCGAGGTTAATAGTTGTTTTTAAAAGTCATAGAAGGAGTTGTGCATTTTCTTCTTAAAAATTGTATCGTTAATTCGTTTCAGAGATGAGCAAGACAATTAAAAAAAATGTGTTTATATAAGTTTTAAGTTGCTTCATCTATATCTTATAAAATTCATCGAGTTTGTCTGTATATGTACAAACAGAACTCAAAAAGAACTGCATAGATGTATAACAAAATTTAAACTCGAAAACGGCACGCTATTGCTGTAAGCAGTTTGAGCTAAATAACGAAGAAAGAGGAAAATTAAGCATGCCATATATATCATAAAGATAAGAAATGCTTATGCTTCTTCGGAACCTATTTCCTCCGAAGTTGTGTAACGGGACCCGCCTTAAAGTCATCTCGCTCCACAGAGACACCATTGAGGCGAAAATTCTTACGGGTTGTGGCGTCGGCGAGGCAGTATTTATACCACGCATTTCCCTCATACCTCATAACTTCCCGTTCCAGTTCAAGCGCTTACAGTTCCCCGTGAATATTTGCTTCACAATGACCATCAATTAGTCGCAGGAGCAGACACTGAGGGTAGCTGGTATCGACCTCAGGACGAGCTGCTTGCTCCCACGTCACCAGTCCTAACTCTTTTTACATTTTGACTGCGGAGAGCCAAACCACTAATGTTGTTTATCGAGAAGTCCTATAAGTATGTATTTTTACCCTATTCTGTATTCCTTGTTCATTATTTTATCCATCTGCTTCAGTCACAATTTATGACTTAATTCAGCAGAATCACCATAAAGTCATTTATTCAAAGCAGGCTGAAAATAAGCACTTTTTGAAGGTCAATTTTACAAAAGACAGCTTAGTCTCCCTCTGTTACTGCACTTTCTGTAGATATGAAATGTAAAAAAGAAACGGGTAAATGAATGTTATTTTAAAAGGTATAATCGTAGGTATTTTTGGTGCTGTATAGCGTTCACGCAGACGACGTCGCGGGCAGCAGCTTGTATTATATAATTATTTTTAAAATAAAGACATTGGCAAACGCTTTCTCATTCTTTAATGCGGCACTTATGATCTAGGAGCTCGAGTCTCCCTTCGGGGTGTTTTTAATAAGATAGAATATATCTATTTATAATAACGTTATGACTTATGTAAATAAAAATGATTATCTACGCTTTTTATACAATTTTACCGATGTAATGCAAATCAGAGTTAATTATTCATTCATTAGATTTATAATGTTAAGCGAATGTAATTATAAATAAGTATATTTTATTGATTTAAGAAATTATTAGATGTAGTTACTAAGCTATATCATAACAATTAATATTAAGTACGCCACAACCGTTGAACGTCTAGGGAATATTTGATAACACTAGTCTAAATATGTTAATAATGATTTTTTAAAGTGAAAAAAAAAAATCGTTACACATTTCTGTTACGCTCGACAGTCACCCATGCCATGATGTTTATCATAATCCAGAATTGAAAAAAATATCTAATTATAAAGTGATAAAATAGAAGGACTTGTACAAAATCAAGTTAATTCATAATGAAACTGAGAGTGATTATATTTTTCCTTTCAAAGATCCAACACGTGGGTGTGATTTTGGTATTTATTTTATGTTAAATACACTTTTTGATAAGTAAAATACACTAATTGTAAGTATAATATATAAATTCATTGAAATTAGCAAGTATTTATTAATATGACTGTCAATCTCGTAGACGTTATTAAATAAAAATAATAATCAATAAAAAAAGAGAAATTAAATAATAATTTAAAAAAAAAAATCTTGATTTAAAATTCAGTTGCAATACTCCTCCCGGACAAACATACATATATTGCAAGTTAAATAAAAGCTTGTATAATATGTAAATGTATGAACTACTGCTCGACAACGGCTTTTCTTATATTAATGAGAGTAAAGCTTATTCTCCATTCTACTTTATCGTACATTGTCGGTTGTACATTTTCCGGAATTTCTCCGAATACATGCAGATTTCACTGCACTGTTCACCGCCAAGTGTGGTGAATTTTAAAGAATTTATGCACTTGAAAAGTATGCGATGCTATCCCGGTTCGATTATTACGTAACTTGCGCGAATTGAATACTAGCTGAGGCAGCGATTCCTTTAGATTTTTTCGTGTGCAGTAAAATTTGTTGATGATTTCACCTCGAAAGTACCAAACCGACGACGTTGGCCGAGTGTGTAAATATAAGAAATATTATTTAAAATTGTTAAAAATTCCCAATTACGTGCAGTTCTGACAGTTGTACGATAATTTGTCATCTGGTACGGTAATATTCGAATACCGGTACGATAATTCTCTTGCACTCGTCTGGCAACCGTGCATAACAGCGATTTCTCGCGATCGAGCAACTTACGTAATAGACCCTCGGGGATGTGATGGACAGGGTGTAAAGTTCCTCATCCACCATTGAAAAGGGAGGATCCACCGACCAGACGGTGTTGTGTCTGGTGGGCTACTGCCGCGACGGTTGTTGCCGGGTTCTTGTATGTTTCATCGCTCGGATAACTTTGATAAGGCGATGTAGGATACGTCAGTTCGTATGTGGCGAGATAGATGTCGCTACATCACTCCCCTCCGAGATCGGAGGTCGATAGCAAGTTGAGTCGTCCATACATTTTGTGATGCTTGCCGGGACAGTGGAATGTTCCAGTGAGTCGGAACCAGATGCCGCATAGTTTACGGTGAGTCAGAACTGTCTGCGGTGATGCCCCAGTGAGTCGGGATGGTGCAGTGTTGCGTAGTGGCTGGCTGCTGCATCGACTAGGAGAGAAGTGCGTCTCTGCTTGTCTGCATGCCTGCATACCCGTAGTAGCCGTGGACCCTGGCTGGCTGTACGACTCGCTGCTCAAAAGCTTGAGGAAGTGATGCTGACTTCACGATGACATAGCTTTGCGAAGGCTGCGCTGACCTTCATGCTCGGGGTCACCAGCTTGGGGAGAGAGGAACAGGGTGTAAAATATTTAATTAAAAGTCTAAATCTTTTATAGCGTTTATTTGTGTAAAAAACTTTACAGTTTAACGATTGTTTAATTAATTTATTTCCCGACGTTTCGGACCCTTTACAGCGTCCATAATCTCGGAGAACTGAGGTATTATTCGGACACCCACCACCGTATATTATATTTAATTAAATGAGTAAAATTCGCGTAAATATAAGAGAACAGGGTGTAAAGTACCTCATCCACCATCGAAAAGGGAGGATTCTCCGATGAGACGGGTGTTGTGTCTGGTGGGCTACTGTCCCCGACGGTTGGTGTCAGGTTGTTGTATATATGTTCAATCGATTAGATAACTTTGATAGCGCGATGTAGGATACGTCAGCTTTTTTTTTAGCTCGTATGTGGCGAGATAGATGTCGCTACAGACCCACGGATTTAATCTCGAATTCATTATAAAAGATTTATGTGTTTTGTCCACGTTAGTCAAAATATTTTGATATACGTATATGTAATATTTATTTTTATTAAATTACTAGCGGCCCGCCCCGGCTTCGCACGGGTATTTAACTAAAATTTTAAAAATTGTAAATTTATATTTTTTATCACCTACATCCGCCATCTATCGTATAATGGAAGCACATCGTTTTTATTTTTAGTGACATTTAACATAATAGCAGGGGCGTGCGCTCCTTGTAGGCAGAAATGCAGTGCTTTACTTGCCATTTACAGATATTTTAATAAAACGTTCGTATGTTTTAGATGACTTTAATTAATAATAAATAAATGAATAAACAAAATATAATAACTTAAAAACGCCTAATATTTTATAAATAGCAAGCACACAAACATTATGTTTGCTATGCGTTTGGCAACAAGCAAGCGGCGCTGTAAAATAATGTACCTAATCAACCAAGTCATGCCGTCGCGTCCCGCAGGAGATTTGTTCGCATGTGTGTAGTAATTTTGGTGTCCGTGCACAGTTCGCAAACGCACACACCCATGAAAATTGAAAGATTCGAAAGCCACGACTCCTGCGGCAGGCTACGGAAGTTCGGCAGTTTTCGTGCGTAATCGGAAATGTTCATTGCCTATAATCCGAGTAATGTAATGTTTTGTATTTCGCGGGGGCCATTTGCTTTTTCATGTCATAACCATTGTTTACTATTTGTTTTGCGCCAGTATATTTATAGTTTTCTTAGAAGATTTTTCATTTTAACATTTGAAAGTGTGTACATTTAACATTTTATTACTGAGTTTCTGTAATAATTGTAGTGATTTGCTTTTACTAGTGCGTTTGTTGATTTTTTTAATGTTATTTGATTGTGAGGTTTGTGTTGATAATGTGTGTTTATTAAAAATTAAAAATAAAAAATTTTCACAATTTTATTGTCATTCAGTGAAAATATTCAAATTGTGTCTAAAGGTAGGTGTGTTACCTGAGTTACAACAATTAAACCAGCAAAAAGGGAATGTAACTCGAAAGTTTCATGTTAAAAGTTATGAAACGTATTATTGGCTGTGTGGTTGTGTACACACGATTAAATTATATTGTTTTCCTTGCATATTGTTTAGTAATTCTAATATATGAAAATTGAGGCTGACTAGGTGAGTAGTTATAATATTTTAGCTTTTTATTTATGACGGCCGGCTGGTCGAGTGGTCAGGCAACTGGCACTTTACGCAGCGGTCGCGGGTTCGAATCCCGCCAGGTGCAGATAATTTGTATGACGAATATAGATGTCTGCACCGGGTCATGGATGTGTATTTATGTATATATGTATTTATATCTTAAATTTATTTCCGTTCCTAGTACCTGTAACACAAGTTCTTACGAACTTAGCACGGGGCTAGGTTAACGTGGTGTGATTGTTGGTTAATATTTATTTATTTATTTATTTATTTATTTATTTTTATTATTTTACTTATTAGAATTTCTTCCGCCGCGACGATCGATCGGTTCTGGTGTAGAGCTTCGAATAGTCGCCTCAACGCTGTCGGTCGCGGGTTCGATTCCCGCTCGGAGCAAATATTTATATTGAAAATATTTGTTTCCCGTCTGGGTGTATGTGTTGTGGGTTTCCCCACCGTGCCTCGGAGAGCAAGTAACGCCGTGAATTTTCTTTCTTTTTTTAATGTAGATACATTTTTAAAGTAACAATAAATACATGTGTAAGATTTTATCAAGATAACTTCAACGGTTTCAAAGTTATTCCAACCCAAAATGACGTCATATAGAAAAAAAAAACTTTACAAAAATTATATTTATAAAAAGCGAAATAAATATCCTTTTTCCATCTCATAAATTACTTTTCATCGCAAATATAGCCATCAATTTCAAATATAAATAATCCGCTTAAAACAAATCTGAACTCGTCGCTACGTGATATAATTTTTTTTTTGTATTTAACAAAAAAACTAAATATTTTATTTTTTATTTTATTTATTTTTACTCTAAATCTATTTACACCAGAAATATTATTTTACTGATGTTATGACCTAAGAAATCATAATAAGGTTGAGAATAATTTCTAATTAATGTCTTTATTAATGTCTTTTTTAATATAACCGAGCAGAAGATTTTAGATATTAGTCGAATTATACTTTTAATTTTTGCTAATTATTTATTTATATAATATTTATTGTAAACCTTCATATATTACCAGTATTGTCTAGTTATACTTATGTCATGCAGATTTGTGGAAGTAAACCCTCATTCAATTTCAGCGCAGTTTCCTGTTTTATGTCACTTCATACTTTGTTCTGCTTCAGACAGTCGTATAACTTACGAACCGCTGTCTCATGAACTTCCGTTTGAATCTACTTGCATTTGAATATACAGTAAGTAAACATACTCTACATATAATTAAACAATTATTGCAATTAACATTACAAAATCATTATTATGAATTAAGATTTAAATAGGTAATAATAATTAACTCTTTAAGGTACACGACAAAGAAATAAAACAAATTTCATATTTTTTTAATAAATAACAATTGACTTATGACTTACTAGGATAAAAAAAAAAACTATATACAATAAATCATAGTAATATGAAATAAGAGCGAAGTAATAACAGATCATAATATGGTGATCGCCACCCGCGACATCCAGTGCATCAACTAGAGCTTACCGCTGCGACAACGTGTCGTCATATAGTCTCGAGCACAAAATAATATTATGTTGTCGATATTCGATACAGTTACATTGATGTTACATGTAACGAAATGTTGTCATGAATCATACTAAATTGAATTGAACTTAATAGCTTGTAGATTTGTCAGTACTTTCTTGTTTTCTTCTGGGGAAAACATCCTGGATTGACAGCCTTAAGGAATATTCGATATAATATAGTTGGCGTTGTGTCTCATAAAAACAGAGTATAAATACTCAGACTAGAAAAAAAATCTAAACATATTAATCCACATCGAGCGCGAAACGTAGCTGCGACCGTATTTAATTGAATTTTCGTCGCCATTACATCGAAACGGCCATTAACATGACATTACTTATAAGTATAATGTCCTAAAATCGATATTTAAGTAACATAATTATATCCTGGTATTTACCTGTGTAATTTTTTTCTGCCAGTAGCTTTACCCTAAGTCTTTGACGAATCTTTATATAAAGGAATATATAATATTCCTTTTTTTGCGGAGCAGCAGCCATCTACAACGGCTCGTATGCATCGACCAGACAAAAAACTGGCAACCCATTTGCACAAACCCTCGGGTAGTCCGTACGATGGCAACTTCGAGAGAAGACCCCGGTGCCAGACCCGATCGAACGCCTTCGCCATATCTAGGCTAACTGCTAATGCCTCACCTTGACTCTCGATGGCTGAAGCCCATCGGTGTGTCAGATACACTAGAAGGTCACCAGTCGAGCGACCGTGGCGAAATCCGTATTGCCGGTCGCTGATCAAATCGTGTTTCTCTAGGTACCTGAGGAGCTTGGTGTTAATAACACGCTCCATAACCTTGGAGAGAAGGGAGGTAATAGCGATAGGCCTGTAATTCGATGGATCTGATCTATCGCCCTTTTTGGGTACCGGGTGCACATGGGCGGTCTTCCATGAAGACGGTACTTGCCTAGTGTGGTAGGAAAGTGCGAAAAGTCGCGTTAATACAGGGCACAACTCTGGAGCACACTGTTTCAGCACCATCGCTGGAATGCCGTCGGGCCCACTCGACTTATGAACATCGAGAGTAAGCAGCTCCCGCCGGACATCTCTTTGTGAGAAGTTTATTTCGGGCATGGAGTATCCACACCGCGGGATGGTCGGCGGTACGGCACTCTCATCGACATTCAAAGTCGAGTTTGAGGCAAAGAGTGTACCTAGAAGATCGGCTTTCTCCTTGGCGCTATGGGCCAGGTTGCCGTCGGCATTTTGCAATGGTAAGGACGACAGACAAAAGTTTCCCTCGGCAGCTTTGGCGAGCGACCAGAAGGCTCGACTCCCGGAGGGGTAGTTGGCAAGCCTTTCTCCAATTCTCCCGATGAACTCGAATTTAGCTCTGGCAATTGCTCTTTTACAGGACCAGGATGTTGTATGTTATCGTACTTTTGTATTATTGCTGTTATTGTTCTTTTTCTTGTCTCTCTTTTATTATTATTATCATTTTCTTCTGTTTTTATTTTTACTTTTACGTTGATGTTATTTTTACTTTTGTGAATAAGGCCAATAAAATTTGTTTCTTTCTATCTTTCTTTCTTACAAGTACAAAACCCATGACCACTAAAAAAAATCAGCAAGTGAACGTATATACAGTGACGCAGAACATAGAAAATAGCGCCAATAAGGAAGCGCATTTTGTAATATTTGCGTTAAAAAACCGTTATGCACTCATGCTGCACCGCAGTGCGCGTTAAAAGAACTTTTAAGCATCTTTCACATATGTGCGTTGAAGCAAATTCGGAGAACCCTAACGGGTTCTATTTCATGTATAACTATGTGATTTTGTGAAGATTGTGCACTTATTAGTAAAGCGTAACGATGTGGATTTGTTTCTAAGGCTGCTTCTGAATCTATTTGCACAACAATTTTTGGGGTATGAAGTGAACTCAAAAAGTGACATCAAAAATAAATACACTTTATTTTTCAATTACTTATATTTCAAAAGTAATATGAAATATAAATTATTTCTTGACTAACGTCAAGCTTATACTATATATTTATATAATCTAAGTTGTTCTAGTTTAGTCTGTGTCAATATTCCAGATGTTTCCAAAGTTTGAAGCATGACTTCTAGAACTAGAAGAATACTTTCTAGAAGTATCTGCGTTAACTATTTTATGTTTATCTATTGGTAGAATTTAAAACAAGTAAACACACAAATATAATACAAGGCTTAAATAAGCCTTTTCTTAAAAATAAAACTTCACAAGATTTTTTTTTTAAATAAAATAACCGATTGTTTTAGAATATATTCCGTGACTAAAGCCAACCAAACTTTTTACTTACTTTTTTTATGTAAGAGGGGGCAAACGGACAGTCAGTTCACCTGGTGGTAAGTGTACGCGACATCCATTGACACCCGCTAAATCACAGGATTAGTATGTGCGTTGCCGGCCTTTCAAATGGGTGTATGCTCTTTCTCTTTCTTTGTTTTTTCTTTCCTATTTAAGCGATACATATAAAATTAATTATTTTATAGAAAAGTTCACGCTGATTTACTTTTGTGAAATATAAATTTATTATTAAAATTATGCTATGTATGTTATTTTTTTGATGTTGTATCACATATGGTAGAATTTCGAAGGGGTAGATATATAAACAGGCCATGAAACAAAAAATATTTTAGCCTTTTCTTAAAGTAAGTCTTCTATTGTTTTGTTTTTCTTTTTTTTTATGAAGATAACAGATTATAGAATATATTTCTCGACGTTAATAATTTAAAAACTGTTAATAAAATAAATACTAACAGTATATACGTTACTTAATTATCATACAAAAATATTCTTACACGATGATATTTTAAGCGTTTATATAAACAGTTTATAATTATATTTAAAAAAAAAAAATTGTATAAGAAGAGTATAAAAACGAAACTGCTAATTAGGCCTAATATTGATTAAAAACTCCGTCGTCAGTCTTTCACTTAGAAAAGAATGAATAAAACAGAACGAATACTAATCTTATACATTTTATAGTAGGAAATTCTTTAAATCAAATAAAAAAGTCACGAATTTAACCTTGCTGGGTGAACGACTTCCGGTAACGTACCTTCCAGTTAAAGTGAATCGAATTTTCGAAACGTAGCCCTCCTGTAATTGAGATCAAAGGAAATTATTTTCGGGATTCCTATAATTTCAAGGCAGGAGAGAATGCATTATTTTTTGAAAAAGCAAGTCTCAGCAATGATAAGAGTACATAGCCTTCCCGATGCAAATCCGGGTTTGGTTATCCGGGGTTTATCCGGGGTTGGTTTGATTTCAATTTGCAGTTGCAAAAATTCAGAAATATTTCGTAAAAAATTTAATAACCTATACAACTGTTAATGAATAAGTTTTAAGATACTCAAATTAATAAAATAACTTGTCAATTTAATCCGGTCAAAGAAAAAATTAAAACAAAAGAAAACCTTCAAAATGCAATAATATTATTTTCGGATGACAATTTTAACCTTTTTTTTACATTCACTTTTATATAAAAGCGATACTTAAAGCAAAATATGTTGCTTTATCAGCCTGAAGCCTTAATATTGTTTACGGGCTTAATGAAACAATTTAAAAGTAATTGAAAAACAAAAAAGGAAAGAATAACAAAAGGTCATTAACCGATAAATTGAATTGAAGAAAGTTTTATAAAATATTTTCTTTTTAGATAAGATCAGGTTAGACTCTTAAGATCAATTGGTTTTAAAAGAAGTTTTATTGATACAAATATTTCTTGGGAAATATTTTTGATTGGAATATTGGTAGTCTTTTGATAAAATCTCAACGTATCACTTAAATAAAGTTTATGATAAATATCAGAATTTAAAGGACTACTATTACTAATAATACACTTATAAGATAATCATTTGACGGCCGGCTGGTCGAGTGGTCAGGCAACTGGACACTTTACGCAGCGGTCGCGGGTTCGAATCCCGCCAGGTGCAGATAATTTGTATGACAAATATAGATGTCTGCACCGGGTCATGGATGTGTATTTATGTATATATGTATTTATATAAATTTCTTAAATTTATTTCCGTTCCTAGTATCTGTAACACAAGTTCTTACGAACTTAGCACGGGGCTAGGTTAACGTGGTGTGATTGTTGGTTAATATTTATATTTATATTATATTTATATTATTTAAACATATTTGTATCTACTTAAAGCTATTTTTCCATATACTTACCTATACCCTTTTCCTTTACGTACGTATTTCAGAATTAACTCGATACTAAGATTTTTTATGTTATACGATTTTTTTCCTTCACCACCAAGCAAATAGTTAAAAAATAAAATAGATTTTTGTGACAAATTTGACAAATTTAATAATCAAAAACTCAGCACTGATACGGAATTTATCTTGAGATGTGCCAACTGTACCGAGTGTTACTAAATAAATATCAGTTTGCAACGTAAGTATTAATATATAAAAAAAACAGTTTGAAATATTCAAACTGGTAAGCAAAACCCTCCTCTCTCGCTAAGCGAAATCAGTTTGATTATAACCCATCATATTGCACAACCACTATTTGATGATTAAGCTTTCCTTTGAGTTACGTTATAGTGATTACCACTGAACACCACCTGAATTTTAAACATAAAATATCTACTAGAGAATAATTAACGCTGATTGTGTTTACACGTGTTACATTGGCTTATATATATGTTTGCAAGCATGTTATATGGGAAATTGGAAAGGTAACTCATTTTGAAGCTTCGCATGTGCTTAATAATGAACGACGACTTGGCACAGTGATCATAGATTAGTCGTTGACTTACGACGTCGCGGTTTTAATATCGCTCATAAATGTTTCTATTAGATATACCAATATTTTGGGTTATGTGTGAATCAGGACTCCATTCTACTCTGGCTGTTACAGTTCGTTTATTTTTCTGATTGAAATTGATTAGCACGGAACCTGAGGGTGAAATTTAAAAAAATATTTTTTGTGTTTAAGAAACTTTTTAAAAGAGAACGTTAGGAGTCATCAATCATATACTAGTAACATCAACTACGTATTAAAAATAGTGAATTTTAAAGTGAATTAAATTACATCTGTTCTTATATGAGAAAGATGATATATTTGTTTGTTAATATTCGAATAACTTTCAAATTAGTGATTTTAATAATTAAACATCAAACTAAGATACTTTGAAACTATGTAACCATAAATTATACAGATCTAATTACTTGTACAACTTCATGCAGGTGAAACTGCGTGGAACATCTTGTCTAGTACATATAGAAAATGTTAAACCTTTATATAATGGCCGCTCAAAATTAGAGCATAATGAACAATAACAATAACAGACGGTGGGGCGTATTTTCTTGTTATCTGTCAACGGGAAACGGTAATCAGTTGCTTCCGTAAATGTCAACTTGAATAGTCTAACAGCTTGCATTACGAAAAAAAAACACTTTATTTAAGTCATTCAAAGAACGATTCGATGCAATCTACAACTGAACTTTGTAAAAATTTGACTAAAATTTAAAAATGAAACGAGATTTACTATTATAAGTTATATAAGGCATCTTAAGATTGTTGATATGTCAAATGAGATCACAACAAAATTATTGTACTGAACATGTCGGTAGCTCCTAAACTACAACCTGA
This sequence comes from Euphydryas editha, assembly GCA_036937285.1. NCBI lineage: Eukaryota > Metazoa > Arthropoda > Insecta > Lepidoptera > Nymphalidae > Euphydryas > Euphydryas editha. The sequence goes on from JAUPFZ010000020.1 coordinate 4,526,288, forward strand.
GTATATAATTTGTCCTTTGTCATTTAAAATTGGTAATGTATTCGTGTGTTATAAAGGTTAATAAATTGTTTCTTGTGTTTGTAACCCGTAAGTTAAATAAGGATTAATATTAAATTCTTAATGGACATGTTTTTCAAAAATATGTATATGTAAGTAAGAAATAGTTAATGCAGCTAAGCTTTCATTGTTGATTGTTTAGGTGAGACCAAGGAAAATCAGATGTTATAGCATTAATACATTCCATACACACGGGAGATAGTTGTTACTCCGTTACGTTATTACGTTACGTTAAGTTAGTCCAAAAAATTCAACATCTTCTATCTCAACCTTAAAAAAAATTCCAAGAACTCAGCTAAAAAAAGGGTAACATGTCACTCAAATAATTTTGTATATATAATCATCAGCGTGTGTTAAAATAACTCTTAGCTTCTAATGAAAACATGTTTTACTAAAACCTATTTTACAAGTTTAATCTATTTGTGGTTTAGTTAGTGAACAAAATGCTATTGGATTGATAAAAAGATATTCAACGACATAAATTTAAATTACTTATAGTAATATTTATTAGTTTTGATATAGCAATAAAAGTTAATATTTTATAGTTTTACTTATAATATATTGCCTTATAAGTAGCCACAGGTTTTTACAGTTTAAAATATTAGTCTAGAATGTGTCGAAGAAAATAAATTCATCTGCAAAAAATTGAGATGGTGTTAAAAGCGTAAAAGGGTAAAATGGGATTGTCTCAAATAATAATTTTAATTCAAGCAGAAAATATACAGTTTATTGATATTTTGGATTGAAACATATTATTAGATTCCGTTTGACTTTTGCGGTGAACCTTGTTGTAAAAAACTACTCTGTATTCAGTCTTGATCTTATATATGGTATGTGACAGTCTAGACGTTTTGTATATCAATATGTAATAGCAATTCGTAAGCACAAGCAAATGTCATATAATAACATCATAAATTTATATATTAAAAAAAATATATTACTATTCGAGTCATCATCACAATTTAAGTTTCGCTAGTTATTAGCGTCAACGTCACTTAAAAATATTCCTACAGTTCTGGTTCTACAGATCTGGAAATTGAACCCCGTGTACAGGTAGCCTGATAAATGTCACGAGAAGTTGCCGGTTTACAGTAGCGTAAAATCGTAAACATTGGAGTTTAACGCATGAGATTTATGTCCAGCAGTAAACAAACAAAGACGATGATAACTACACCTACATATCGTCGCGTAAGCGACGATGAATTATTTATGTACAATATGAGCCTTTAAACCACCCAATGCTGAGCCAAGGCCTCTTCTCCATATAGAAGCAGGATCGGAGGTTAATCCACCACGCTGCTCCACTACAGGTTGGCGGGAAATTTCCCTATCATAAGTAACGATAGTTATCAGGTATCTATGATAACAACCGGAACCGACTGCTTTACATGCTCTCCGAGGCATGGTGGGGAGAACCACAAGGACATACACCCCGACCGGAAACAAATATTTGTACAAATACCAATATCTGTCCCGACCAGGAATTGAACTCGCAACCGCCGGCGCGCGGCATTGAGGCGACTACTCGCACAACTATACCAGAACGGTCATCTATGTATACCTATATGAATTATAAAAAAAATTTATAAAAAACTAGCAAACCCGGCGAACTCCGTTTCGCCACCAGATGGCTTCGTTTTTTGTAACATTTCGTAACTTTTGTAGTACATGCTATGTATCAGAGATTGCGCTGTATGTGAAAAATGATTTTCCCTGTTTTCCTGCTTTTCTGTTGAAATTTTTCCTGAATTTTGTTTGCTATAAATCTCACGGAGCCCGAGACCTTTCCAACGAATGCAAAATCGTGGAAATCGGTTCGTGCCTTCTGGAATTATAGCTTCAGAAAGGAAAACCCGACTTATTTTTATATTATAGATAAAAAACTATGAAATCTCAATACCTATTTACCTACCACAATCTTATGCAATGTTTGTTTACAAAAAACTAACTGAGCTTACATATTATGCGTACGTTAGTCTGTTAACTGTTTGTGTAAATAAACTACGCAACTTGGTTAAACATCGGTTCAAGACCCAAGATAAATTTACCACAGAGTTTTTCTTTTTGGAAATATTGTAGTACACCAGTGAGTAATTATGAATTTTTAAAATTAAAAGATTTTTTAAAATTTAAGAGGTCTTCGTTCAAAAAATGTATTTTTTTATTAAATTTTTTTAGCTTGATGTTGACAAATACGTATATAATACATATAGTATTTATGTGTATATATATACACAATATAATAAAACTGTGACAAACCGATGTGAATACATTAGAGAAATTAAATAAAAAAGGTAATTATACGGGGTCCTTATGACAGCAATAGGAGGCAAAATAAATATTTCCTGAATTTCCATGTCAGTCATGTCATGTCATTTCATGAAAGGTCATGCGCCATCATAACAACACTAGTTATGATGTTTTGAAGTCATAACGCACCTCTAAAAAAATCTGCATTGAAATCGGGGGTGGCGCGATACCGAATATTTACCCTAAATACGTCCAGTTGTATTATTTTTCTTATCCTTTAATTAAGTATTTAGATTTAAAAATGATTATTATTTGATATTAACCAATTGTTTCTGTGTAATGTAAACCAAAGTTATATAATCTATATAATTTTTCACAGATTCCGAAATCAGCCTAGTAGATGCCAAGGTCAACGCGGCAAATAAATCAATTCCTTTCCTTTTTATTATTATATGTATTTATTTAAAATGCTACCGCTATTCTACGTTTATTTTTTCGTATTTTGATAATAATGTACTTCCTTATTCCTCAATTTCAAATTCTTGATAACTTCAGACACTCAATTAGGGACTTAAACTTTGAGATACTCTAGCAAACAAGACAAACAAAGTAATCTTCAAAATTGCAAGTTTATATAAATGACTTACTACGAGTATTAATTCATTAATTAATTTATTCATTTCGTTTAATGGCTTCCAATAGAGCCAAACCGCTAAAAAAAACATATCGCCAATGTCCCGTAGAATGGAAAAGACACGATGCTGTTTAAATTTCATGTAATCCAGCTTTAATATCTTACATTTGTCATGATGTATTATTTTATAGGTGTAGATAACCTTCCTGAATAAGAAGAATCATTAAAATAAATACAATTAGTCTAGAAATTATCGCGTTAAAATTAGCAATTATAGCATTAAAATAAGCTGTATTTATATAATATATTAGTATGTTGAAGATTCGATATCAGTGGGCTCTAATGATAGATATTCTTTGAAAGTGTGCAGTGTTTTAGCATGGCGACTTTGAAATAAAACGTCGATTACATTTCTCAAAGGTGTACTTCTCGTAACTGATTACAATTTAATTTAGCTCTTACAATACTTGCAATGCAATTGGATCACTATTGGTAGCGTGGTGAATTCGATGCAGGCCTGATAGCATCTAGCTCATCTTCTCTTATTGTTTCCAAAAATACCATCAAACAGATTCTCAGATAATAAATGATAGCTCTGCTTTTCCATCGCCATAGCAACTTGTCTATATAGCTATTCCGCGTAGAATCTCTATTACAATGAGCGTGAGCTCAATATAAAGCATAAGATTCACGTTTTGAAATAAGATTATCGCTTGCCAGCTGTATTGACTACAACCAAACTAAATTACTTGACGCAACCAAAGAGTAATTATTGCAATTATAACATAATGTAGCATCTGATTCTGATTAAACTAAATTAATTTAATTATTTTTTCAATCTGCTGCACAAAGCGCCACTGTTTCTAGTTTTCTAGAAGCTTTCTAGCCTTGGGAATGATGTGATCGCCTCCAGGCTATTTTAACTTATAGAGAATTATTGTCAATTTCAATATACTTTAAAAAAAAAAAAAAAAAAAAAACATTACGTTAAAAAAAAAATATTAGTCCCGTTGAGTTTCTTTCGCCAGTTCTTCTCAGGTCAGAGGCTTCTTCTTTCCGAACTGGTGGTAGACTCATGACGTTCAGTAAATAATTGTAATAATTTTATGCTGAATAAAATATTTTGACTTTGACTTTGACTTTCACGCTTCGATAAGTACAAAAATGAATACTACAGGTTAACTGTCAAAACTGTCACACATTCAAAATATATATCTTTAACTGTCAGATTATTTAATATTTCTCCAGCAAGTAATTACCAAACGACTAATGTTTGCCTTTCCATAAAACCCATTCATTTTTTTTTGTATCGTAACCACCAAAAGAAAAATAAGAAGACAAGAAGAAATGTAAACAGCCATAAAAGTAAACCAAGTGAAACCGTAAAAATGCCTATTGTTTGAAATAATATTCACGTTTTAATATTTGTTTATTTTGTTTGGAAAGTTAATTGAAGTTTCCTTCGGTTTTACTACATTCCAAGATCTTGTTGAATATCAATATGCATAGTACATCTGACCTAGATTTAGATTAAGCTTGCGTTTCGTCAGGTAAAACTCACTGTAGATGAAGCTTTAATGAGGCAACTACATAACTTATTTGTAAAAATAATAATAATTTAAAACAAAAATACACAGAGGAGAGACAATAAGACCAGGTATGATAATAGCCCAAATATAAGCCTCACAAAGGTCTCCTTTTATGTCGAGCATGCGATTTTTTTTAATGATAGAAATATTTGAAAAACTTCGCGACTTGACTCGACTTGATCGGTGGTGATGTTATGTAACTTGCGTTATCGAGAGAAATCGCAATGGTGTCAAATGTCAATACTAGATTAGTCTAACTGAAATAGTAAATAATGAAATCAATTCCGAGGGGTTTAATTTGATTATATAACGGATCATATTAGTATTAACATTACTGGTCTAATTGCGGTAAAATTAGATATAATAGGGTAAATGGTGTTGGTACCTTTAAGACATAATTATATCTGTGTCGCAAATCAGGTCATTCAACGTGTTAGGTACATATATTACCGTGAATAGATCCGAAATATATACGTATATATTAACAAAATTTACTCTTGATATCCATCTCTATCACCGATCTTTTGTAGTGGTGCGAGTAGTTGCTTTAACGCCGGCATTCGGTTCGATTCCCGCTCGGGGCAGATATATAAATATCTGAAAAAAAATATGTATGTGTTTTCGGTCTGGGTGTATGTCCTTGTGGGTCTTCACAATGTTCGTTAGAGAGCATTTGATAGCGAACTTTAGTCACGGTAGGAAATTATCCGCCACCTCGCAGTGAGGCAGTGTGGTGGATTGCTCCAACCCTTCTCTGAATGGAGAAGAGGTGGCCAACAGTGGAAAGCTTACAAACCGATTGAACTTATTGTTAGTTCAGTTCAGATATCCATGGCAGTTTCGTTTGTGTTGAATTTCGATTCTCAACGAATTATGAAGTTTATGGATACTGCTGTATTCTTAAACATAAAGTCATAGCATTTTATAGTCTCTGTAACCTTACATTATAATAAGGCTTTCTAATGCAACTACTGTATTAATAGATTGTGTAGTCAAACAAACAAATACTAAAATTTATTACATTATTATGTCAAGATTTATAACATTACCTTGTTCAAAGTCAAAATTGATTAGGCGATCGTAATTCATATTACCACGAAATTTAAACAGTATTGCATCTATTTATATCTTATTTACGAGGAGTGTTGTAATTATGTAGTGAAAATTGTTCTTATAGGTATTATGCAGTGAAAATTGTTCTTATAGCGAAAGACATACTGTCTAATATAAGTTAATTTCAATAAACTTCAATAACGACTGGCCCGTTTTGCAGTTGGCAGTAGTGCAGTTGAGGTTCGATCCCCGCCCCAAGTCTCGGTGTAATATTTATTTATGTATGTATATATTTAAAAAAAAAATTGGTTGTCTGTAAAGTCCTGTTCTCTTATATTTACGCGAATTTTACTCATTTGATTAAAGGTCTATACCGGATTTTATCGCGTTTATTCAAAACTTTACAGTTAACAATATTTTAAATTATTTCCCGACGTTTTCTACCCTTTACAGCGTCCATGATCTCGGGGGACTGAGGTGGTGGGTGTCCGAATAATGAATTAATTGTTACATACTCCGCTTTTTATACAATTTTTTTTATTCGGACAAACACCACCTCAGTCCTCCCAAGATCATGGACGCTGTAAAGGGTCCGAAACGTCGGGAAATAATTTAAAATATTGTTAACTTTAAAATATTGTTAACTGTAAAGTTTTGAATAAACGCGATAAAATCCGGTATAGACTTTTAATCAAATGTCTGTAAAGTCGGTTCACGGACGATAATTTTTCGTGATAACGTCATAAGAAAATATTGATAAAAAAATTGCATGTTTTATGAATCGAATTGAATTATTATCATTGAGTTATCTTTATTTTGTATAATACAAAGAATGAGTTAATTCAATTAATAAATTTTTTTTCGGTAAATTAACATTTATTTTCACTTCACTCACTTATGCATTCGTTAATTTAAATAATTTATTACTTAAACTAGCTGCTGCCCGCGACATCGTCTGCGTGAACACTATTAGATTACACGTTGTTACAGAATGCGTTAAAGAAATAAAGGTTCACTGCTCGTTCCCCGTAGGTGATAGCGTGATAATATGTAGCCTATATGTTGACCCGACTTCTTAAAAATATTCGTGCCAAATTTGAAGTAAATCCATTAAGTACTTTTTGAGTTTATCCCGGACATACATACAGACATACAGACAAAAAGACAAACAGACGAAAATTTTAAAAACTATATTTTTGGCTTCGGTATCGATTGTAGATCACGCCCCAAGTATTCTTTAAAAAAAATATTCAATGTACAGTTTTGACTTTCCTACCATTTTATTATATGTATAGATTATACAGATTAATTACATGTAACAATGTGCTATTAACAATGTATTTACAACTTATATAACATGCGTGATATTTAAGATCCTCCAATCTGCGTTATTATTTTTCATTCACAAGCCGAACGCTTAGGTTGATCGTGCCTCTCTATCGCTTGTTTCGCGCTCTCACTCGCGAAACGTGACAATAGTTCGTGCGGTGCATCCGGAATTCATCGATTTACAAGACGTTATCATGTCAAAAAATATGAATATATGTACATATACGATTTTTGTGTATATTTAAAATGAACTGAACAGAAATGAAGCAACCTGTAAACGCCCCACTGCTGGGCAAAGGCCTCTTCTCCATAAAGGAGAAGGGTTGGAGCTTAATCCAACGCGCTTGAACTCGAACGGAATCGAACCGGCGACCGCCGGCGTTGAGGCGACTACTCGCACCACTACACCAGAACGATTGTCATATTAAATAATTATATTTATTTGTTAAATTTTGTATTCGGAAATTATTTATTCCTACATATGAATGCGATAAAAACAAGCGTTCTGCTCGTGACCGCAATACGTCAAAATCTGTAAATGCATGACGTCAAGGATCAAACTTTGCTAAACCATTTTTATGTCTTCTGGTAAAATGAGTTAAAAGAGAATGTATTACAAAAAAAAAGAAAATAATTAAATACGTTACTTATTTATAATTTAGGAGTCCTTTTTATTTACTTTTCCAAATTAAAATACGATAGTAGCTCATATTTTTAATTCATGACTAAATTACGAGATTAGGTATTTTGTGAATGGCCGGCAACGCACCTGCTAGTCCTCTGATGTAGCGGGTGTCTATGGATGTCGCTTTGACTTACCACCAGGCGAACCGACTGTCCGTTTGCCCCCTCTTGCATAAAAAAAAATGGAAATCCTCTTATACGGATGGTGCAATGATCCTTCCATAGACTTTTCGTTATCCATTCATCAGTATTAAATGTAATTTCTTACAAAATTTAAAGTTACATTTTCCCCAAAAGATATCGGTTGTAAAGAAATTAACTAAAAATACCCTACGTTATACAATAAGTATTTTAAATCTACGAGTTTCTTACTATTTCTGAACAAAATGTTCTAAGGCACATACAAGGTTTGCGACTTTAGCTAACGATAAGTAGTCCATCGCAATTTCACTTGATTCATGCTAATATTTTCTTAGTTTCTACAAGATGTTGCAGATATCTTAATTTTTTAAAGAATATTTCGGAAATGCAGCTCCAGCCAAATAGCCAATGTTTATATACTACTTACTACTAATATCTTCTTTGAGTTATAAAAATTATACAGTTACCGAAAAAAAATTTTTTTTTTAAGTTAAGTTAGTAAGCATATAGTAAGTGAGTTAATATTACCATAGATAATTTAGTTAGTAAATAATCTGTATTTTTACGATATTAGTATTTATGATAAAACTAGATCATCCGCGTATTTTTCACGAGAAGATTATATAAAATTTATTTTCAAACAAAGATTATTAAAAAATCACAGTACGAGTGAATTATATACAATACTGTCATAATAAATGGCGTTGTATTTCGAGTGAACAAAATAATATCATGTCTTAATATATGGCGATGAAAATATAATGTTCGTTTGCCGAATTGTGAAGTTACGATTCTTAAAAATTAATATCATGGCACCTTAATGGTTATTACCGTCTTTATTTTTATTATAAAGTTAATAAACAAAAGTATACACTTAAAAAATTGTGTCTGGTATTGAATTTAATACGATTATTACAAAATAAATATATTTTATATTAAAATATTATACATAAAAGTTGGCATAGTAACGCTCTCGGGGGACATAATTGAAATCTGTATGGTTTCTCTGGATACGCTGTCTGAAAGTCGAGCACATTTTTTCATATTACATGTAAACGTATTCGTGGGTAAAAAACAAATTATGAGTAAAATTTCAAATCAGATAACAAATTTAACGTTTGACAATAGGGAGGGAACATGCATAATTATTTTAATGGTTTACTTTTCACGTCATTATAATATACTCATATGTTTAAAAAATATAAATATTCTTGGAAGTGTTTGAATAATATTTTTATATATAACGTAGCGATCTTATTTATCACGTTTGAACGGTGCCAATTATTGTGCCCGTTTCGATTACGTCATAAGACACCATATGCCGCCTTCTATGTTGTTTACTAGTTACTATATACGATTTCCAGCTAAAAAAACCGTTTTATAGCTATTGCTTAACACCATTTTGCCAAAGTACTATTAAAAATACACCAATATTTTTTTTTCAAAAAATACAAAATAGCGTAAAAAATGGTCTAAGGTTATGAGAAGAGATAAACTATCCCCAAAATAGTGTTTTTACTGCCGTAAAGATCAGTTTAAATGCAGTTATATATAAAATATTTTGATAGTTTCAATTTTTAGCAATTTACTCCATCCAAATTGCTCAAAATTAAATTTTGTTGGCATAACAGCAGAAGAGTTAGTTGTGTTTTGTCTTCCTAATCTAATTTACAAATAAACAAAACTTTAATTTAAAGAACTCTACTTATTATTCCTGCCTATCCTTCTAGGTATTAATAAGTGTTAAATTTATTTCAGATTAGATTAAAAATTCATACACACAAAATTCACATCAATCTGTCAGAATATGATAAAGTTAGTTGTAATGAAAACAACATTTGAGACTATGTTTAGCTAAGTATTACAAATAAGTATTAGTGCACGTATGCATGAAAATATATTCATCAGATGAAAAATATCATTTATTACAATAATTACTTTGCAGCTCACTTCTTTTCACGCAAAATATGCGGTCATCATAACAGCATCTATTTTCTTTTGATTGTCCGGTGATTTTTTATTTTTTATTTTTTTGACAAAAACACTTTTCTTAACTGTTTTTGATAATTCGTAATATCACTAATTTAAAAAAAAAAAATTAAACTTGCTAATAGTTAACAAACAGGAATGTAAATAATTTTATTTTTCTCTGCAGCACTACTATATATAGTATCTATAAATATCGATAACGACGAATTTCATAATGTCGTCATCTTTCATTGACCAATGATGGTGCATTTCGCAAATTTTAATTTTGCTCTCTTATTTTATACTCTTTGGTTACATTTTTATCCAATTAAATACAAATAAAATAAGAAAATAGTGATTTTGGTCTAATGTCAGGATCGTATAGTATCGGGAAAAACAAAAAAATAAAATAAAATATTAAGTTTAAGTCATTGCATATTATGAAATTGACGATTGATTGAATGATTTACACACACATAATTGTAAGCTTCATGTTATGAAGTAGTTAAGTACTTTAAAGAGAGCAGAATAAAGGGATAGGATGTAGGATAAGAATTTTCATTCACAAGCTATTATATTAAGCCCTTTGTGTTGATAAAGGGTTCAGAACGGAATAATATTATGACGTTATTTTCATTCTACAAGGAATATTTTTAGCTTTACTTATCTAACCATTTATATTCCTTAACATCAATAAAGTCGCATCTAGTCAACTCATGATAAAAGTCTGTTGTTTAGTAGGTAATTCGTTTTTTGAAGTTGGGAATGCCAGAGCGACTGGTTTGAAGCAGCCTTCATCCGATTTGATTGTTTGATATGACACGATTATTTTTTTATATGTCATCACTGTGTAAACAACAAGACAATATAGGCATATTATTATGCACATATATCTATACAAATAATAAATCTGTTAAAACCTCCGTTTTATTAATACACTATATATCATCAAGAATAAATTTCAATAGCGCGTATTTTTTTGTATCAGCGCCATCTCTTATCGTGTTTTTCTCTGATCACGTATCACGTAAAAAGTACAAAACCAATGTTAATAACTTTAATACATAAAAATTAGAAATAAATCCCAGTATAATTTAGTTTTTGTTTCATTGTAATTAAATTTAAAAATAAATATTTAAGAAAATAGAAATAGGTACCTACGCCGCCAACGCCATCTGGTCTAAGGAATCTTTAAAACTCACAAAACTTATATTTGAGTTACTATTTTGTTAAACTTAAAAGTTTACTAAATATGTCGGATAGGAATAGCAATCATTTTAATATTTTAGATAAACATCATTTTCAATTAATATACTATTATGTTAAATATTAATTATGTTAAATGTCACTAAATATAAAAACGATATTCTACAATTATACGATAGATGGCGCAGATAATTTTCTGAATCGCGCTGACCAAAACTTCGGCCAAAAGAATGACACTCGCCCGTGTTTAAAAATCTGTTTTTCTTTTTTGTATATAATTAAATACTTTAGGGTACTACGGTCTTGATTGTTTGTTGATTGTACAAAGTTGGATGGTTATAACTATTTAAGTTGTAATCTATATATATAAAGTCGTGTTAGTTACACCGTTTATAACTCGAGAACGAGTGGAACGATTTTTATGATTTTTGTGTTTTTGGATTTGTCTTCGTCGGGAATAATACTTATTAAAATATGGTATTCATCAATGAGAAAATAATTAATAAAAAAAAAACAGTTCAAATGTTTCATCCGTACTATCTATATACATATATATGTATGTATGTATGTATGTATGTATGTATGTATGTATGTATGTATGTATGTATGTATGTATGTATGTATGTATGTATGTATGTATGTATGTATGTATATAGATATAATAAATCTGTCACTCAATCCGTCTATTATAAAATATTTTCCAGTATCGACGCAGGTGTAGGTGATAAAAAATATAAATGTATAATTTTTAAAATTTTAGTTAAAGACCCGTGCAAAGCCAGGGCGGGCCGCTAGTACAGAATATATATAAATATATTCTGTACTAGCGGCCCGCTAGTACAGAATTTCTACATAAGTAGAAAAGTAATTTAAGAGAATCTGGAAGAATTTATCTGAATAAGATTTTTTTACTCCGATATATAAAACGTTTCGCTGCTAAACTACAGGTAAGTAAAGTGAACTAAAATGTAGGACTCACTGTAAGTAAATATGCCAACTACTGACTTTAAAAATAAATTAATAAACGACTATTTAAAAAATAAGCTTCCATTCAGAAAATGAGCTAGAACTAGTATAATCACAAATGCTTAGACCACAACAGGCATTCATATGGCCTATAAAAATATTTGTCATATACGGGTAGCAAACCCACGACCGCTACCGCATCAGTCAATTGTCACCACTACGTCAACATGTCGTTAGCACTCAGCATAGCATTCATTCAACTACAAAGCGTGTAAAATCATTATCGTTGATGAATATGTGGTTGGCTAGTAGGTACTCGTAATTTATATATAACTCAATCAAAACTGTTTCATCACAAGTTAATTCCAGTTTTTTTTTTAATATTAAAAGTAGTTCAATCCTTATGATTAGTTTTTAAGGGTAAAGCAGATGTCAAATATTGGTGTCTGGATGGATATCAATAACGCCACAAAAGTAAGCAATGTGGTGAGTTAGCGTTGGAAAAATAAAAATATCGACTTCGATCATCTGGTATAAACAAGAAGTAAGATACATTTTAGTTATATTAGTACTAATAAAAAAGTTCAGATGGATGGATGTTTTTTTACTAAATCACCCTAGCACGACTGAACATTGGTGCTATTGCGTAATTTGTACGATCGCGAGAAATCGCTGTGGTGTCGAATTTCAATACTACTATACTGTACTGTATCAGCCTGTAAGCAACCCACTGCTGAGCGAAAGCCTCTTCTCCATATAAAATAAGAGTTGAAACTTAATCCACCACGCTGTTCCACATCCATTCGCGCAAATTATGTAATAGCGCACAGATCTTGATAAAATTTGGCGCAGGTTAAAGTCTGAAATAGCCTTGTGAGGCTACTTTATATCCAGAAATAATGTACTGTCCCCGTGGATTTTCACGGACAATATTTGAAAAAAAAAGGAATATTTTAATCAACAGATCATATTAATTTGTTGAGTGACCTTTAATACTTGAATGTTAAATAATTTTGTGTTCATTGTAAAAAAATGTCGAATTAACACTATGCTAATATTTCCTTTTTAACTACACTAGGAGAGTTTAAAGGAAATATTTACAGCTATAAAAATAAGTTCTTGAAGCTTATTTGAATAATTGTAATAATTGATCAGGATGTATATTATAAAAATCTCAATTATTAGAATTCTTCACAAACAAATTTTAAAAATGAATTTTATTTCAGTCATAATAATCATATCAAAAATAATAAAAAGCGAATCTTTCCGTTCTCGTTATACGAGTATTTTATGTATCATGTATCATTTCTTTCAAAAAAAAACTTATTTTATTGAGTGTATGGAAAATCCGTAATTTGTAACTACGCTCCAGTAAATTTTTATTATTTTTCTCGGTCTCTTTTTATGTTTGCTTATTTAAAAAAGTACTTGATACACGACCACCCCATGACATCGTATTATTGCATTGACAACGAAATTAAATGTATTCCAAATTCCAGATTATCGTTTGAGTACAACAATCTAAAATCTCTTAAGACACAAGTACTGATTTTTAATAATATATCCGTATTACCGAATATTTAATATATTTGTAAAAATAATTTTGAACTCTATGGTATTGCAGTCATATTTCCATTTGAAGTGCCAAATTGACCAACAGCTTCTGTCAGATACGGTTATTGTGGACCGAACGAATCTTCGTGCCAAATGTCCATGTATAGCAATGCGGTAGAGTTTAATGAATCGTAGTAATTATGCATTATGTATAAATCTACGAGTATAATTACATTCTATAATACACAAAGATATATAGAAGAATAATAAAGAATTCGTCATCGTTCGTCGAGGTAAGGATAAAAAACATTCGTAAAATTGGTTTGTTAAATATTTATATATAAAAAATAACTCTATAAAATATAGTTTTCCATTTTCTTAGATATAAAAATGGATTATAGTATTATTTGTATATTTAGATTTGGTTCTTTGAATATCTATCGTTTTTACGGGATACCGAATTTTCGAGAAGAAAAGATCCCATTATTATACCGGGTGTAATCGTTAAGTGTGCACAGGCGATTATTCCGTAACTATTACAGATATCAATAAACTTTAAACTGATATCGAAAGTACTTTACCTAATGAGAAAAATGACAATAATAACTTTTTTTAAAAAAACGAGAAATATCCAAAAATTTTACATTAAGCACTCCCATACATTTAGTATGAGACAGTAGAAAGTTTTAAGTTTCCTTATTTTAACTGGAATAGTACCTACTCATTTTACCCTTATCATTTTATAATTATGTATGATATGATATTGATGAATTTTAAGTAGATACACGTGTAGATTAATTATCTTACCACTTTAAATGAATAATAAACCTTGTTTCAATATCGTATTGATTTGAACTGGCTGAAAAGCAACATACTAAATAAAAACAAAAAGAAACATGGTCTTTGGTGTTCGTTCTAAATTCAAATTCTTCTTTTTCTTACATTTAACAAATAATTCTTACATTGACATAATTATTGACTAGCCAATTGCAATAGACCAGCCGACGAGGAGGCAATCCAAATCGTATCCAGTGTCCTAGCTCATAACATGGACTCTAAACACTCCAAGTTTCAAGACATTTTCATTAAAATTTATTTCCGATCAAGATACAGACAGAGAAACAAAAATGAAAAAATTAAATATTTTGCTTCAAGTTCATATATAGATATATAGAGAGAACTCCAAAAAGTATTTACTAGATTATATATTATTATATTTTATTGAACCTGTTACAATTTTATTACAGGTATAGATTGGCTTCGCAAAACGGTTCATCTTTCATCAATAGGCATATAATCGAAAATGATAACGACAGACGCATCCACGACTTAAGATATCGAAGACTTTAATTACTTTGGTCTAACATTATTCAGCTACATATGTATATACATATATCAACAAAAATGAATCAAACTGATGTTGCGGAAATGGGATTTTGAAATTCTGATACCGTCATGATAGCGATTTACGGCGAGGGTAAAACAGTCTTCAAATAATAATTTCGCCTTTATCGATGTTACGACATATATCTCTCGAGCCTTAACTTCTTTAAATGTCAAAAGATTTTTATGTCATTTTTTTTACTATAATTTTTCTTTACGATTATCGATAACTAGTATAAATACTTTTAGTATACCTAGAATAGTTACTATAAACTAGAACATTATCTATGTTAGATAATCTAGAAACGTGTTACTGTATGTAATAGTTTCAAGTAGATTTTCTTAAATTATACTTTTATCAAGAGTTTATCATTATTTTCCTTGATATGAGTGATGTGTCTAAATTACCGAAATTCTTAATCTTGCTAATGGCCAAACAATAATCATTACACACACCTGACACATAAACGCGAGGTGCGCCGTTTTGATAATTAATAAAATTAATACATCGTCATGTACTAATTACTACGTGTAGAAAATTGTTACCACAAATTTTTTTTCATAAAAAATACATAAATTAGAACTAAGCAAAGGTGCTTTACGTACGTATCTGTTTTCATTTCGTATCTCCATCTCATTTCACTGGAGAGATTTTTTGACATTCATGACAGTAATTGTTTGAACCACTTATACAATCATTCTAATTAGATTTCGCACCTTTTTAAATATTTTAAGCGTTGTGGCTTTAAGTAACGATAGATTAAATCAATACCAAGGTGGCGTGTGGTGTAAAACATCCTTAGAGTAACAGCTTGTACATATTCTACCGGTGGGAGGGATGCGCTGTGCAGCGCTCCCGGCTGCATGGGTACCACCATCTTGCTTGTTTCTTCCGTGAAGCAGCTTTGCTGTGTTTCGGAAAGAAGGGCAAGACAGGCAGTGTAATTACTGGCACCGAGACTTAACATCATATGTCTCAGGATAGGCAACACATAAATGAGTTGGCTGGGCTAGTTCCAGGTAAACTAGTTTATGTTCATGGGCGACGTCGACCACTTACCATCAGGAGGCACGTCTGCCAGTTTGCCTTTCTAACTAACATATAAAAAAAAACATATAAAAAATATTAAGCCAGACTGTTGGCCCAAACTAGGCGCCTCAAAGGCCACTAATTACACATTGGTTTATTCATAGTTTAACATTTTGGCAATTGATATTAATAAATCATTAATTATATGCAGATTTAATGATTCAGGCTTAATTATTACTGTTGGAAATTTTATAATAAGTCTTTCAATAATTATTGAGCTAATACTGGTTAGTATTATTCTGTATTATCATTATATTATTTGGTTGTGTGATGTTCTGAATAATTTAAAAAAAAAATATGCCAACGGGTGAACGTTATTTTTGGAGCGCGTAAATGTCGGTGCATGAAAATCAGGTACTATTTGGGTTATGGTCTAGTGTCGACTGACACAATCCGGAAAATGCCAATAGGTCTATACATCTAGGCCGAACACACTAGCCCATTATGTACAAACGAATTGATATTCAGAAATACTATGGTTTATATAGAGTTGCATCGGTGAGTACTGTAAAATGGTGTTACCCACATCAAAAAAAAAAAAAAAAAAAAACTGTAGTAACTATTTAAGTTATTAGATGTGGTCAATTAACGGTCTGGATTGTCTGGAAGAAATCGCTACTTAACGATAAGACCGCCTTTATACATTAAAAAACTTTGTGCAATTAAGTTATGTGTATATAATCTAAAGTGGTGTACAATAAAGTATATTGTATCTATCTATAAGTAAGATATATACAATATTAGGGTATCAAGTAACTTGTTAGATATGTTTAACTATAAAAAAGGAGCATTGCTGTCACAAATGTCTTTGGTCCTTGATCAGAGATCTGTATTATTATCAACTTGCTTATCTTACTTATTATCTCCACAATTTCTTACAAAATGAAACGCACATTTTGCTACCTTACTTTCAGAAATTGTCAAAAAAAATGGATACACTTTTCTATCGGGTCTAATCAAAAAGTAATTAATGAATTCTTAAAAATAATGAATCTTTAAAATTTATGTGTTGTATTGTCTTTAGACCTGTTACATATTTTGAATGACCTAAGACATCTTACTATATTACTTAAACTTTTAATTATGGAACATCAATGCCCACGCACACACAAAGTTACTTAATTCGAAATTATTATATTTAAACCTGTTTTTCGGCAGAATTGGAAGCTTTCGATTTATTTTTGTTTCTACATTACAATTATCTTATCGAAATCTTTTTTTTAATCTACTTATAACCTCAAGGGACCTATATAACCTCAGAAAATGGGCTCAGAAAATCATACCATTGTCTATACAACCAACTTTGAGTTTGGATATGCAAATAGGTTTATTTTTATTATTTTCAAGAATTAATATCATTGTGTTTCGAATTCGATACGTTTAATTCGATACACGATAATTATTTTTAAGAGCTCTTAACGTGAGATTTTATACTCTTTAACTTTTTTTAATAATAAGTTTGTCTAGCACTGAGATAATTTTTATATCGTTCCTATAAACCACAGATTAACTGAGGTTTGAGATATCTTTATTCTCATAAGAATACTTCACTTATATGAGAATACATTTTCTAATGAATATACTACAATTCAATTTTTAGGTACGTTGAAATACACAAAATAGTACAAAGTTAAAAGAAATATGGGTAAAGAGAAAAAAAAAAAAAAAAAAAAAAAATTACATAAGCGCAGTACTCGCATCATAATAGTTTAATGTTTACACGGATTAACTCGCGCAACCAAACTAACAAACTCAATTTTATTTTATTTGTATTCACTTATACAAATACTTAGAGACATAAGGCGTGTTTTGGATCACTCCAACACGCAATATACCACAAAATTCTGGTTAGAGTTAATGACACATTGGATAGACATTCAATTATGTCGGACGACTTGAATGTTATTTAAAGGTGCATGGTCAATAGTCATGCCAACTACGGGTCGCAATACCGAACCTTTAATACTGCGCCACACACTCGACGAGTGACAAGGGAAGTGGGCAGGGAAGTAGTGTGGCTGCGTTACTCGTTATGCTGCTCGTCATGCCGATCGTCCTGCCCGGCGATCCATTTTTGTCGGTTTTTGTGGCGCGAGTCAAAGGAGCGGCGATACGAGCGCGAGTGACTAGCCACACAATCGCGCACTTACTTCGTCCTGTTACGATGAATCGATGTCACTCACTATCTCTTTTGACGAGAACGACGTCGTTTCAATAAAAATTTTTGTAAAACCTTTAAATACTTCGATAAAATATAAATCCATAAAGCGCACGCTGCCGCAATGTTGTCATCCATTTCAAGGCGAATACTGAAATGCGGAGCATTCTTCTGTATTACAAAAACAATATGAAGATAATTTTCATATAAATCACGTTTTTGTTAAAAAGCAATTTCTAATTATCATTTGAGTTCACGCCTTTAAAAATAAGTTTTACCCCTTTAAGCCCCTGATAACTTTTCGAAGTTCATCAGGTTGTTCATCAAAGTTATCTTGAATATTTGTTTGAGAGATATTAGGCCACAGCGAACTTCATTTATTCGCAGTCAGTTAAAGTCGACAGAATATGTTTTTTATTTAACTGGCCCGTTGGAGCAGTTGGTAGTGATTCTGCTTTCTGCTCCAGAGTTGTGGGTTTTATTCCCATTCCGTGTCTGAATGTAATATGTATATATATTTATTAATTTTTTAAATATTTTATATACATTTACTAAGAATTATGGATGTGTCAAATATCTTTATAAACATGGAGTTTTCCCCTCATAAAAATAAGAGTAATGTGTACTTCATCTTTTTACGGGTGTAAAAGTAATGTTAAAAAACATGAAATTGTTTGTTTTCATTTATTTCCAAAAACAAAAAAAAAATATAGTTCAGTAAAAAAGTAAATATTTTTAATGAAGAAAAACTAATCGATAGACATGATGCTTGGGTGAAAGTTCTTAGAATGAGGAAAAATAATACCATCTATAATATTGTGTTCACGTCATTTTACTTAACATGATTACATTCCTTCTCGTAAGTATAACATTATTATTAAAAAAAAAAAAATTGGTTGTCTGTAAAGTCGGTTTTACGGACGACAATTTTACGTGATAAAGCTATAAGCACACAGTCATTGATAAAAAATTGCATACTTTTGTGAATTTAATTAATATCACTGAGTTCATTATTTTGTAAAATACAAAGAATGAGTTAATTCAATTAATTATAATTTTTTTCTATAAATTAACATTTATTTGCACTCGTTAATTCAAACATTTTATTACTTAAATTATACAGATTAATTACAAGTAACAACGTACTATTAACAATTTATTTACAACTTATATAAATGTGTGATATTTAATATTCTCCAATCTGCGTTATTGTTTTCATTAACAAGCCGAACGCTTAGGCTGATCGTGCCTCTGTATCGCTTGTTTCGCGCTCTCACTCGCGAAACGTGACAATAGTTCGTGCGTGCAGCCGGCATTCATCGGTTTACAAGACATTTTCACGTCAAAAAGATTATTTTTAAAATTTATAAGGTAATTGTTATATTTAATATCACTTAAACAGTTTTCATTTTACAAATTAGATACCATAATTACTGGTTACAGAACAAAAGCACAGCCACAATATGTTTGTAGGTACTTCCTAATCCAGCTTTACATGCACATTCCGTACCAATTATTTTTCCATCTTTTGAAATTTGACCATTTATTTTGTCAGGTAAATTTTTTAAACCAGGTGTTTGTAAACAAAATGCGAGAACTTGGTAAACATCGCTTTCACTAGTATTATTCACATTACCGCAATTCAATACATGACCGCGATTAATTATATTTTCTCCTCCAGTAAAGTTTCTACAATTAAGGGTGGAGAAGCAAATTTACATATTTCTTTGATGAATAGACGCATTTTTATTTCGTCATAATTTTTTTTTTTCTTTGACAAGAACTTGTTTTAATTTTGCGTACTTTTATGCATCAACTGTTACTATAATCCTACAATGGATTTTAATACTAGCTGAACCTCTATTAGTATTGAAATTCGACACCACAGCGATTTCTCGCGAACGACGAACGCGCAAGTTACGTAATAGTCACCGCAAGGGAATATACAATTTGACTAGTAGCCCAATTAACCGTCATTATCTTTGACAAACATCAATATTCGGTCAAATCTTAGTAGTTATAGTTAGGATAAAATTGGCATCGATTAAAATTTTAACCGATGTGTACGAGCCACTTGCCCTTACTCGTGCAAGTTTAACATACATATTTTTGCTTATATTAGGGGAGCGAGGGGCTAGTTGTAACAATTTTTCGTTGGGACCTTATGGAAGCTTACTTGTTAGGTATTTAGGAAATGCAGCAGTACTATTTGAATGAGCAACTATTCAACTAGTGATTTCAAATAAAATTTTGATCAAACCTGTGACAAGTTCTTGTAAAAATGGCTTAGAAAAAAAAGTGACGAGTGTTACAACTTACCCCGTGATTGGGGTTAGTTGTAACAGTAGGAATTGAAAATCAGTTTTCTATTTTTCAAAGGTTTATTTAGCATATTTATCATTAGAAACTGTAGAGATGCTAAAACAGATTTCGACTTTTAAGTTTTATTCTTAATGTAATAAAAAAATATTCAAAAATTTACAAAAACATGTTATTTCTTTTTTTAGACTATAAAGGAACTATAGATTTACAGCCATTTATAATCTTAACTACTTAAGTAAACAGATTTTTGGTTCATTTAGCGTATTTAGCATTTAAAAGTTTAGGCACATAGTTTTATTCTTAATCTAGTAGAAAAATATTCAGCCATTTATAACAACAATATCTCAACTTCTTAAGTAATCAATCAGCCTTTTGATTAAAGTATTATAGAGATTTGTTACTCCTTTTTTTAACATATATCTAAATAGCGACACATGACCTAAATTAAAGTATTTTGCAGCTTTTCGTACACTGGTTTAATTTTACAAGACTTCAACAGAAGCCAATTCGTACACATCTTGGCTTTGGGAAGCACTTTCAGTTTTTTTATAGTGTCTCATTCTGAAATGGATAAAATCAATTAAGTTCAACAAAAAAGTATTCAAAACATGAAAAGAAGAAATTTAAGTATGTCCCACGTGATTTCATAGAAATAATAAATCAAACCGGGCAAGTTGTAACCTGTTACAACTTGCCCCACGAAAATGTTACAACATACCCCACTGCAAGGTTTTTTGAAATAACTGCTATAAAAAAATATATCCCTTATTTAGTGTAAATTTACAGTTAATATAATCGAAGTAAACAAATGCTAAATGTATTTGAATAAATCAAAAAGTGCTAAACAATTTAAAATCAACAATAATCAATTTTGTATAAATAAAAAAAAGTTCATTACGTGGTCTTATCGGAGCGCCTGCGTAACACTGCCTTCTGCGTCATCCAGCGGGATACCGATCACGCTCATATCATAGAATAGGTATTAAATAGTAAGTTAGGTTGAAAATCAAATGAATATTCTTCTATTATCTAAGTAAAAAATGCTTGTTACTACTTGCCCCTGTTACAACTAGCCCCTCGCTCCCCTACGTGAGATGGTGAAAAAACAATGCGGAAGATAAAATCCATCGAAATTTTCAGATATTTTAAACATTGTAATTTTCATTATCAGTTTCTACACGAATATAAACATAAAAAATTACTAATATATTTACTCGTTAAGCGCAAATTATTTTATATGGCTAGTGAGAACTGACAATCGTCCCAAAAACCTTTATTTCCTCTAAGATGTTCTTATTTCTAAAGTCATTTCAAAATTACTACCGGTATATACCTAGATAAAAAAAAAAGAATTCAAAGATTATCTCTATTTTTTTTTGTAAGTACGTAAACTTAGGTATTCGCCAGAATTTCAGACATCAGTAGACTTCATGTGTTGTAAGATTATAATTAAACATTAAGTGTACTAAGTGAATAAATAGCTCTAGTTTATAAAATAAACTTTAAACTGGGATATAGTGTTTAAAATTGGAAATAAAAGGTATGTTTTTGTTTTTGTAATGACAAATAATTTATGAATGTAATACTTCATATAAATTCCTTGAATACTTCAAATAAATGAGCGCATATTTTATAATATTGACAATCCAATCAATGTCCCAGCCACGGAGTATAAATACAAGGAGTGCGAACGTAATGTTTAAAGAACGGCATCAATTAAGGAGACAGATATTTTGCCGGTAGGGCGCGCTACGTTCCAACAAGTACTCGTTTAAATACTTACGCGGAAGTCAATAAAGCCACTTTTCATAAATTCTCACTTGCCTTTCGGCCACTATTTTTTTCTTTTTTTTTTAGACTTCTCCTCCATGGGGACTGTCCGGCTCACCTCTGAACAGTCCCAACGACGCCGTGTCTAGCAGGACCGTGTTCCCATCCCGGCCCGACACGGGCACAGGGAAGTTACTGGAGGCGCATTACGTAGCGCCTCCTACGCACCCCCATTCGTCGCCTGCGGATGGAGGCCACGTCGGCGGCCTCCTCTTCCATCCACTCGTCGGCCTCCTTCTGGGACATTACTGTCTCGCGGAAGGAGACCATCGCCTTACAGGACTCGTCGTCGCTGACCATCGCGGTGATGACACTCGGGAGCAACAAGTCCCCTCTGAGGACCGACGTCAAACCTTGACGCAGCGCCGCCCATCTCGGGCACACCTCGAGGGTGTGCTGGGCAGAGTCCACCGCTGCGCCACAATCGTGACACTCAGTCGTCTTCTCCCTTTGGGCCGCCCGACACAAGTCCTACCTATATACCAGATTAAGGAACTTATAAAAATTCAAAGTATACCTATTCCAATAAAAATATTTCACAAAATGATATATTTTACATTCTATAGACATTTAATTCTAATATTTAAACTTACATGTGTTATATTTTTGTGTATTATATTTGTGTTGGATTTTATAATAGTATTAGCTCTGTCCTAGAAAGAACACAGACTTAGCGTAGTGGAAAGCTTGATGTAATAAGTTTATCTTGGCTTGTTGTATTAAGATTATGTGTATTGATGTTACCAACATAGTCTATATTTCTAAATAAAGTAATATTCTTTAATCTATTGTTGTTAATTTATTGCGATGCTAAATAAATGTAATTTTGTAGATAAAAGTAATCTAATCATTTAATGTTTACTGACGTAAGAACGTCAAAGAGAAAATTTATGTCACACGATGTTTATTCATAAATAATTATCTTTTTAATAGGGGATTATCTCTTATCGCGAAAAGTACTTAATGCATATTTAGGCTATAAAAGTTCACGCAGACGAAAATAAATTGACAGCGTAAACGGAGATAAAATCGCACTAGTAGGCTAGAAAGCAATGAGAGTCGATATGGCCTTATGAAAGAATAAGTATGAATTCAAAAACGACGATTGCGTGTTCAAATCTTAGTTAACATGGCTGACATTTCCTACTATGTTTCTCTTATCGCCGAGCACGTAATATTTTTTTCTGAACAGTAATTTATATTTATTAAAAATTCCGACATTTAAAAAGTTATATCGGATGGATAATAAATATTTTATCAATCATCTCAAGTCGCTGTTATTATTTACACCCATTTTACGTTGAATGATTCTGCTCATTTCAAGGAATTGAGGGGTAGAATTGTAGAAGCAATGATTATAAGATGAACAATCGATGACAATAATTTATTTGTGAATTAGTGCTGAAGATATAGCACACAAAAATGTTTTATAACCGATTTCAAGAAAAGATAACCTGTCTTTCTTTTCTTTCCTTTTTTCCTTCCCTTTTTGTGGTTTTTTACCCGTAAAGTTTACTTGTCTAATTATATAGTTGAACAAGTTATTAATAAATACTTATTACAAAGTATTTTAATAAGCATTTTACATGATTTATACCAAAACTGTTTGTAAATAATTATTTTAAGTTTTGAATTGTAAATATGTATAATATTGTAAAATTTCATTAATAATAATAAAAAAGTAAGCATTTCGGTTTTTATTATTCTATTTTGGTACACAAACTACTATACTTCTCAGTTGTTATATCTTGTATTTATCACGGATGTAATAAAGCGTTTATGCTTTCAAGTCTTCTGGGATGTTAACCAGAATCTCGTGATACGGTTTAATCATTATAAGAATTACTGTGTATTCCTTATCTTTATCAGAATCAAACTAATTGAATAAACAAAAACAAACTCACTTCTTGACTAATCTTCCGCGCCCTTAACGACTAAAGTCTGCAATTTTGTCATAATTTTATCATTTATATCAAAATGGCTGTTTATAATTAAGTTGGTTTTGTCTGGTTTTATAATTTACGACACAAGGCCAATTTGATTACATTGTAATGACGTTATAATAACACTACTAAAACTAAAAGCACTATAAAAATTTCATTATCACGCTATATTCAAAAGTTTACTTTGTACGTTACAACAGGCCGTAAAAAGAAAAAAAAAATGTACAAAAGATATACTTTGATAAACGTCGAACAGCGCATCTGGTGTTTGAGTAATCGAATTTTGATCAAAGTAGAACGGAAAATAGACTGATATACAAACAAATTTAAAGATTAGTACGAAAGACGAAATCGTAATAAAAGGGCCATGTGTTCAAGGTGCCAATGACAACATTTACTTAGTTGAGATTTATGATCATGCGGTGTTAATTTTAACGTGTAAGCGACTGGGAAAAAAATAAACATTTTTTTTAGTTCGTGTAACAAAATGAGGTCTTATGAGAATAATAGTTATTTATATCTATATGTCATAATGACATTATGAATTACTTTTCGGATAAAAATTGATATATCAATTTTCTTTATGCTTACTTTAATAAAAGCCTAAAATATCCCATTACTCGTAGAGCATGTAATAAATATATTTAGCATGATACATGCTAAAGATATTTATTACTATATTAGTCGTATGTATTTATGTATGTATAGTATATTATTACTATATTAGTAGATATTTATAGAACTCTAGAGATTTCTCAGCAAAAATGTAGGTTGCTTAATTAATTATTAAATGCTGTTATTCAATTACTGTTTCCAATTACATGATACCTTAACATTGCTTAAAAAAATTTATCAAGTCAAATGGTTATGCCCAAATATGGTACAGAGTGTTTTCACGC
Organism: Euphydryas editha; assembly: GCA_036937285.1. Taxonomy (NCBI): domain Eukaryota; kingdom Metazoa; phylum Arthropoda; class Insecta; order Lepidoptera; family Nymphalidae; genus Euphydryas; species Euphydryas editha. The sequence goes on from JAUPFZ010000020.1 coordinate 4,551,344, forward strand.
CTCAATTTTTTTAATGCTTAATATTCTGTATATTAAGCATTAAAAAACAGTCTTCTGTTCCTAAGGTAGGCAACTTAATGCCTGTGTCTTAGGTAACAGCCGACTGATTACATTTTTTTTTTTAAATAAATATACCGAACCGAGCCGAACTGCCGAACACCCATAGGGATGTAAGGAATTCCTTACATTACAATTAAATTTATTATTTTTATTCCTTAAGTATTCCTTAGAATTAAATCCTATTAGTATTCCTTACAATTAAATTTAATTTTCTCTTTTTACGTCACTGTTTGGACCATCTGTATATCATTCTAACACATACACCGTGCGAAGTGTGCCCTATACGAATGTTTTTCACGAGTTTTTGTTTCAAAATCCAGAAAAATGGGAAAGGATACATAAACCAATACACGACACGAATAATATTTCAACGGTTTTATCGTTATTTAAGTTACTAGCAAACCCGGCGAACTCCGTTTCGCCACCAGAATGATGGCTTCGTTTTTTGTAAGATTTCTTTTGGGGATTAAACCACCATGCAAAACCATATTGGTTTGTAGTACATGCTATGTATCAGATATGGCGCTGTATGTGAAAAATAATTTTCCCTGTTTTCCTGCTTTTCTGTTGAAATTTTCCTGAATTTTGTTTGCTATAAACCTCACGGAGCCCGAGACCTTTCCAACGAATGCAAAACCGTGGAAATCGGCTCGTGCGTTCTGGAATTATAGCGTCAGGAAGGAAAACCCGACTTATTTTTATATTATAGATAAATGAAACAGCTATGTAATCAATTCTGGCCCTATCTCACAAAAGTTCCATTTCCTCAAAATTGCTCTTTTATTTTGGGATCCGGAAAAGAATCTTAATATCCACTTCTGCAGCAAACCGATGCCCCAGAGTAACGTTTGTCAGCAAATTGATGGAAATAAGCGACGTCAATACTATCTGGGGACGTTTTCGTTCTTACTGAGAGTTATTACTCACAGTTCACAGTAATAGCTATTTCAAATATTACGATTGAAGGAATCTTTTTGATTTCTTAATTTATTATTGTATTTGATTACACAACAAAAAAGAAAATGCTTAATATTCTTTGTTTTAAAAAAACACCACCCTAGGATTAGGTTTATACTAATGTATTATAATATAAAAATAAAACATTTCATTTAAGTTTTAATAAACATGCTTATACCGTTTGCAGTCGAAACAATTGGAACTTGGAGTAGCAGCGCCAAAAATTTCACTGCAGTTCACTCCACAAACTCTCCACTAACGACAGGAACACTGGTCCATTTTTTGCCTAGAGATTCGGAATTGCCATAAAACGGGAAAACGTTGCTATTAAGACAAACGGGCATAACTTATACTTACCATAATATTATCTCTAAGTAATATTTATTTAAGCTTTTCAATGTAAATATGTACAATGTAATTTTATTTTGAAATATAATGTAATTTTAATTTTTGTATTTTATATTTATAATCGGAGTCAAATTTATTCTAGATATCAAACAACACAACATTAGTTTATTTTTTTAAGCTTGGTCTTAAAATCTGTAGGTATATATCTATAGATGCGAGATGTGCTCTTAAACGAACGTAAAACCACACGACGACCAACAGTTATAATGTTTGAATATTATAAATTGATACCTCGAAAACATGTACTCGTAATGTTAATAATGGCTTTAATTTGTCTCATAGTAACATATTGCATAGTCAATTTACCTAACGCAATGAACATTATAATATTAAATAAATATTGATTTCCCTAAGACAAAACCCATGATTATTAGAGAAGAAATCACATGCAACTATTAAACCATTGGATACAAATAATAAAAATATGAAATGCGTAAGGTTCATAATATAATATTTGAAACTTAGTATAGATAAATAGATTATTTCTCATATAAAACAAAATATTATACATTATCATAATAACAAAATCGGAAAAATACATATATTTATCTAAATGTATTAACGTGTGTAATAATAATAACTTTAGTATGCGTTCATTACAGCAATTTTGTATTGTTCACATGGAAATAGAACTCGCTATCAAATGAATTAATCTTGTCCCCAACTTTATAAATATGGAGAACAATAGATAATTTGAAAAGTTGTTTGTTACATTAGTGTATATATTACAACTCTATTATATCCATAAAAATAGTTCAACATTTTGCATAAACTTATAAAAATCATTGCAAATACGCATACACAAATAAAAACACACAAAAAAAACAACAAAAGCACATACACACGCTTACACACATGCAGTACACGTATTCGTGTCGCCTTCACTTACACGTAATATTTTTTTTAAATCAAATTCAAAATATATAACACTTCATATTATATTTAATATTTAAGCCGGCTACAAATTGCTTAGAGATTGACGTTTATTAAAATACGAATCAATTGGTCCAAGATCCCAGTGCCCCCAGACCTACGTCATTTTAGCAAAGCTGAAATTTTGAGGATTTCTAGTCTACTATGTAGTTAAGACAGTATGCGTATTTGCTACCTCGAAAGCGGGGCCCTTTCACAGGTAGCGCGAACTAAAGGTGTATAAAAACTTTACTCACCTACGTTAAAGTAGAAACGCTCATATTTAAATATGTTTTTAAGAATATTATCAAAAACTGATATTTATTATTGCCAGACCGTTTCCGTGGGCCATTACTTCCGCCAGACGTTATAAAGGTTCTTTAAAAATTAGGCAAACTACGTTATAGTAGCAAGGCTACATTTTACATATATCACTCCTGGTACTATTTCAAGATCCTTTGTAAGCAGCCAGACCAATCCGATGGGCCAATCCTTCTCCCAGACGCCTTAAAGAGTTAAAGCTTAAACATGTACGAACACCTCTATACTCATAAACTGCACGATTATTTATGTGTCTGTAGCGTGTTTTCTATTTAGAATAAGATCCCAGTGCCCCCAGACCTACGTCATTTTAGCAAAACTGAAATTTTGAGGATTTCTAGTCTACTATGTAGTTAAGACAGTATGCGTATTTACTACCTCGAAAGCGGGGCCCTTTCACAGGTAGCGCGAACTAAAGGTGTATAAAAACTTTACTCATCTACGTTAAAGTAGAAACGCTTATATTAAAATATGTTTTTAAGAATATTATCAAAACCTAATATTCAATATATTTATTATTTAATAGTAAACTACGTTATAGTAGCAAGCCTACATTTTACATATATCACTCATGGTACTATTTCAAGATCCTTTGTAAGCAGCCAGACCAATCCGATGGGACAATCCTTCTCCCTGACTTTCCAATTTATTGCATCTAAATATGCAATTTATTGCATATTTAGATGCAATAAATTGGAAACAATAGAAGTGTAAATAATTTTATGGTTATTTTTTATTAAAATTTTTGTTTAAAATGTTACAGTTGACAAATTATGATTGAAAAAATATTATCTATTATGCAAAGTTTATTAATATTTTATTCAATAGTTTGTAACTATTCATCTTCATTGTCTTCGTTGCACGAGTCTCTACTTCCCTCATCAAATTCACATTCATATTGAAGACTGTACAAAGGATGGCTGTGGTTCTGTAGATTCTATGTTGCATATAGATGAAGACGCAGTACACTGATTCCCTGTAGCACTTGAAGACGAATCTTTTAAATCAAGTTTTGTTGTAGTTGATTTTGACTGATATTTTTTCATTAAGCCTGTAAATGACTTATAACATTGTCTGTGATAACCACTTTCAAATAACTCAACAGGCAAAAGAACATCTTTGAATTTTAGGTTGTGTTCCTTTCGAATAATTAAAATATTTTGACACTTTTTTAATGTATCTTCCGTAAACAATATTAAATTTTTATCAGACTTACGACAAAAAACACAATTTAATAAAGTAGCCATTATATCTTCCCAAACACTTCAAATATTGTATCCCTGTACAAGTTAGCATGATCTTTTTGACAGATGTAAATTTTTCTGATCGACATAACTTTGCAATGACGAACATATTATTTTCTTAATTTAAATGATTTTAAAAATTGTAAAAATATTTAAAATATATATATAACACAAAAGTCCCTAAAGATTTAAGCATTGTCCGAAAGTTTTAAGACTTTTCATTGCTTCAAAGTAAAATTTAAACAGGAACACTGTAAATAATAGACGCTTGTACAATGTTACAACGGTCGAAACAAAAATCCGACCCACCGATGTAACATTGTACAAGCGTCTATTATTTTCAGTGTTCCTATTTAAATTTTACTTTGAAGCAATAAAAAGTCTTAAAATTTTGGGACAACGTTTGAATCTTTAGGGACTTTTGTGTTATATGTATTTTTTTAATATTTTTACAATTTTTAAAATCATTTGAATTAAGAAAATAATATGTTCGTCATTCCAAAGTTATGTCTATCAGAAAATTTACATCTGTCAAAAAGATCAAGCTATCTTGTACAGGGTATAATTTTTAAACTAATAACTCGCGTTGTCAACGTTACATCAGCTGCACGATTATAGACTAAATAGAAAACACGCTACAGACACATAAATAATCGTGCAGTTTATGAGTATAGAGGTGGTCGTACATAAATAAAATAAATAAATAAATATTAACCAACAATCACACCACGTTAACCTAGCCCTGTGATAAGTTCGTAAGAACTTGTGTTACAGGTACTAGGAACGGAAATAAATTTAAGATATAAATACATATATAAATAAATACACATCCATGACCCGGTGCAGACATCTATATTCGTCATACAGATTATCTGCACCTGGCGGGATTCGAACCCGCGACCGCTGCGTAAAGTGTCCAGTTGCCTGACCACTAGACCAGCCGGCCGTCATTCCGGCCGTACATGTTTAAGCTTTAACTCTTTAAGGCGTCTGGGAGAAGGATTGGCCCATCGGATTGATCTGGCTGCTTACAAAGGATCTTGAAATAGTACCATGAGTGATATATGTAAAATGTAGCCTTGCTACTATAACGTAGTTTGCCTAATTTTTAAAGAACCTTTATAACGTCTGGCGGAAGTAATGGCCCACGGAAACGGTCTGGCAATAATAAATATCAGTTTTTGATAATATTCTTAAAAACATATTTAAATATGAGCGTTTCTACTTTAACGTAGGTGAGTAAAGTTTTTATACACCTTTAGTTCGCGCTACCTGTGAAAGGGCCCCGCTTTCGAGGTAGCAAATACGCATACTGTCTTAACTACATAGTAGACTAGAAATCCTCAAAATTTCAGCTTTGCTAAAATGACGTAGGTCTGGGGGCACTGGGATCTTACTCTAAATGAGATTGCGAGATGAAATCCGAATCAGTATAGATGCTCTACAAGTGTCAAATTACAATTTATCAAGAGCTCAGCGATGAAGGAAAAAAACGTGAAGAATTGAAGATTGAAGTGTAAGAAGAAATTGTAATACGTGTGTCCTTCCCTAATTTCTCAGAGTAGTCGATTTAGTTCCAATTTCCTCGTTTGCGGTAACGGAAGGACACTAATGGCTGTTTCTTGCATTGACATCTATAGAATAGTAACAAGTTTGAAAATACTAAAGAAAACATATTACGAAGGTTTTATTCGGTCTTAAATAGGGAAACGTTCTCTTTCCGAATGTTTTTTTTTTTTCATATTTTTAGCCTAAAATAGACGATCTTCTCCAATTGTAAAAAGATTTGGATGATTCTTTTTTAATTAATGTACCGTTTATTAATTATTACAGCGTAATAGTTAACAGATAACACGTTGGCGCACCTCCTGACCCCTAACTCCTGTTGACTGTGGGGCGTTTCTTTATTTACAGGTTTCCATAAAAATTTTCTAAAAAAAAAAATTCATAAAAATTAGGTTTGTCACTCTTAGAGTTTTTACACCGTTACTGAAGTTTTTTTTATTAAAATCGATTATTGTTCTAAGTTACCGAGGCATACGATAAAACCATTTGTCATATTATTCACTCTGAAGGATACGTTGCAAATGATATTAATATTGTTCGAGCGAATACAGATAATTTTGATTTATAATTGAGTGTTTTGAGTGATAAGCACTATAGAGTTAAGAAGGACAGAATATCCTTCTAAAATTTATAGTCCTGTGGAAGATCGGAAATAGGATAGTATATGATAGTATCTATATCTACACAAATAATAAATATATACACTCATTTGCAAAAAAAACGGGCGGTTTCGATTTTCTTCCTGGCTGAAAAAAATAAAATACCAAAAAGGTTTTAATCATTTGAACATGTTACTGGCCAGTTATAAAAGTGCCATAATGTTTATAAGAGTACATTCCAAATTCAAATTTTTGACTGAGCCTGGTTTTCAAAGAAAATAACTTTTAACTACATTTTGTGGCGCGAATTCCCTATAGTTAATATCGACTCTAATTAACTTTTTGTCAATTTTTATTAAATTATCTGGTGTCCTTGACATTTAAACGTATTGTTATTGCTGTTTAGCAATCTCGAAAATGGTAGATAAAGTGATAAAAGCGAGCAAAATTATTGCGCTGCTTGAAGAAGGTTGCAATCAATGCTTCGTGGCTCAGAGGCTAAATGTGAGTCGGTCGACAGTTCAAAGGACCTGGCAGCGCTATCAAGAGACCGGTTCCGTCAAGAGAAGGCCTGGTTCTGGCAGAAAGACATGTACCGAACCACGGGATGATCGTTTTCTAGTTAGTCAAGCGTTGGGAAATCGCAAATCTTCTTATGTGGACCTCAAGAACACCCTCGAAGAAGTAAGAAATGTGCAAATTAGTCTATGGACGGTCAGGAGGAGGCTTCTCGCTACTAATATACACAGTCATCGCCCGGCACGCGGCCCTAAATTACTCCGTGGACATCGAGTTGCCAGGCTTAGCTTCGCTCGAAATTGTGTGTCATGGACTCATGAAGACTGGGATAGGGTATTGTTCTCCGATGAAGCCAGGATATCTCTGCATGGTGAAGACCGACGTCGGCGAGTGCTACGTAGACGAGGAGAACGCTTTGCAGAGGCATGTTTTGAAGAAATCACACCTTATGGAGGGGGCTCTGTTATGTTTTGGGCAGGAATAAATTCTATGGATCGTACGGAGTTAGTCTTCATCGAAAACGGTACACTGACTGGACACCGATACATAACGGAAGTTCTAATTCCTTATGCACAACCCGCTTTAACCGCTCTTGGCGAAAACTCAATTTTTATGGACGACAACGCTCGCGCCCACCTGTCTGGCGGTGTGGATGCGTATATGCTAGAAGTCGGAATTCGTCGTTTGGACTGGCCAGCTAGAAGTCCGGACCTCAATCCCATAGAGCATGTCTGGGACGTTCTGAAGCGACGAGTGTGATCAGTGCAGCCAGCTCCGCAGACCATCAGAGAGCTAAAGAATGTGATTACCGCGGAGTGGGAACGTATTCCCCAAGAAACCATAAAAGATATACTCACTAGCATGCCCAGACGAATGCAAGCTGTGATTTCAGCAAGAGGGGGTCACACTCAATACTAAACTTTTATCTGCTTTTAATGTATTCAAGAAAAACAAAGAAATTAACGCGTTTCATTTTTATTTAGCGAGCAGGTACAATCATAGTGTTTTGAGCTTAAACATTATTTCTTAATAATTTAATTAAAATGTTATGATAAAACTGATGAAAACTATTCCTTCCTAATTAATTTATAAAATTCTGAGGATAACAATACCTAAAATTGTCAAACAAACTAATAGTAACTATAAAATAGTTCTTTGCTTAAGTGCCCGTTTTTTTTGCAAAAGAGTTTAGTAATGTATATCACAAGTCCGTCTTTTTCAGAATTTTTTTAACAAAATTTTTGCAGGCGTCTAAAATACTGATTATATACGTTGCTAAAGTAATAAGTTTATGCAACAAATAGTTAATCATATTCTTTAGTAACATTTGGTGTATATTTTATTAAAATTGGTTCATTTTATCAAACGACATTGTAATTTGAACGACGGTGTGACAAACTTTATCAAGTACAGCTATTGAAGATGCATTAAAAATCTACATGAGTTTCCTACATAACTAAATTAATATTGTTAATAGTGTGAATCAAGATGGTAGAAAGAATACGTAAATCGAAAACACTAGTCGTAGGTTTCAAGTTCAAACCCACAAAATCAATTTTAAGTAGTCAATGCTTATTTTATCCACCAATCGTGCACCCTGCTCTGAAAGAAATTTTGAGTAATTTTATCTGTCAATCGATAGTTTATACACGTGCTGATTACACGCTAATATATTTCCTTAATGACACAAGAGACCTTTGCCTAGCAGTAATATTACAGGCGGTTACGGCTTACTAAAATTAATAATATACATATTCCATATATTATGTAAATATAAAAGACTACGACTTATTTTTAACTGGGTTGCTTATTGTCACTTTTACCCTAACATTAATTAGAATCGAAAAGGCATTAAATCCTTTAAGAGTTCATTTGGATCCTTGTCTATTGATAAAGTTTTTCATTTCCAAATAGTTCAAATTAGCGGCGAACCGTTACTTTCAATTAAAATTTTCACTTTCAAAGTAATATGGTTTAATAATGTTGGTATCGTTAAACCTCTGTCTCAGACGACATTTAATTATATGAAACCTTGAAACACCTGGATTTAATTATTTTTTGGATTATTACTTTTATAATTTATTTTACTAATCCGCTAACTTGTAGTGTGGCAGCGTGACGACTTTATATCATTTTCTTTAAGAGAAGAGGTATTGTCCGACAGACATCTATAGATTGTTTAATAAAATTTATTTTCATTGTCTATTATATTCTTACTCGAATTATATTTTACAATTCAATATGTATAGAAATATTAACTTTTTTTTTCTAGTTTAATTGTTGTCCCTAGATTTCAGTTTCAATATTTGTCAGTTTGGTAGACAGTTAACGCACTGCTTCTCACAAAATTGATATCTGAAATAGTAATGGAGCTCCTAAACTTAGCTCTTTTTGACATAAAAGTTCTTTAACTTTATAATATTATCTATAATTGTATATATTTTGTCGGAGAAATATTTTTTTATTTCTATAATCCGAGCTTTACTATCAGTTGTAATAGAATAGTTGTAGTTCACTGGTGCGAATAGCCACCTTCCAATGTCCTTGAGGGTTGCCCACCGTGCCTCAGAGAGCACGTAAAGCTGTCGGCACATATTAATATATATTATATATATATATATATATATATATACCTGATAACGATCGTTAATTTATTTATTACTACTTAATTACACAATACATTAAAGAATTGTAGAAAAGGCGGGCTTAGTATTAAGCCCGCCTTTTGTACCTATAGAGCGCTCACGGTGCCCGCAAGCGCTCTATAGGCGTAGGCGGCCCCCATAGACGGGCTAACCGTCGGGGCGTCACGGTTGTATGCGTGAGCGATCCCGTAGCGCCCCATTACGACGATGAGGGCACCGCTAGGTTTTAGCGGGTATTCTGGCACGTTCTTCGTGCCAATAAGTCCCACATACCCGCCGCTTCTCCGCGGTGGGATTCGTTCCCAGCGTTAAAAAAAAGAGTTGGTAAAAAATGCTTGAAGTGTAAGTGATGCAATGTTGGGTAGAATTTACGCGAAACTTCATTTACTTGATCGGACCAAGAAAGGACTTGTCAATAACTATGTCCAGATCCTTAACCTTTATATTAAATGGTATTGTGTATTTATCAAAAATTAAGTTCGGTAAAGAATTTATATGAATTGAAGCAAGTTGCCGAGGACTACCCAAAGTAATCGCTTGGCATTTGGCGACATTGACAGCAATACCATGATTTAATGACCAGTTGTGTATACGCATTAGATCTTGATTAATAAAAGTAAAAGTGGAATGTTCGAGGTAATAGCAAGTAGATATTTTTGTATCTCGGTCCCATCGACAAGCGAGAAAGTAAATAGAGCAATATCGGACTTGGGTAAACTTCAATGTTTGAAAGAGGGTTGGATTTGATTTGTGGATCAATGGCAGATGAAGATGAGAAATGGAAATTGAGACTATTAATGTCTAACGTGGTACTTTCTATAGGAGTTAGTTGTTTGCCTATACCCAGGGTTTTTATGAATTTTATTAAATCCGTTGTAGAGCAAGCATTTTGATGGAAATAATGGCGTTTTAAGTTACGACATAACTGATTGCATCGATTCCTCGCAGCCTTATAGATAGACCGGTTAACAGCAGAACGCTCTTTTTTAAATCTACGGAAAGCATGATCTCGCTTAGCCATGGCTTTTTTTAAGTCACCATTAAACTATGGAAAACTTCTATGTTTAAGTTTTACTTTCGGCAATGGGGCGTGTCAATTAAATAAGACTAGGTTAATCATGATAGGGAAATTATCCGCCAACCCGTTGTGGAGCAACGTTATAAATTAAGCTCCAACTATTTTCCTAAATGGAGAAAAGGCCTTTGCCCAGCAGTGGGACGTTTGCAGGCTGAACCTACTCGAAAACTATTCAAACTTTCGAAACTATTCGAAAACTAATGAATCAATTTTAATACAATCGAGCATGATTTCAATTAATGTTACGGGACATTGGATATATTTTATAGCGAAATTCCACATGATTCTTATGGGGAATGAAAGGAGAAAAAAGTTGAATGATGTCTGTAAATAATTGTTATTAATTCTTCCTTCTTCTTCTTCTTCTTTTGGTTTTATGGCTTTCACTGGTGCCAAAAGAGCACAGATGATTTCGCCAATGTCACGTAGAATGGAGAAAACACGAAGGAGATTAATCGGTGCGGTCGAGGATTCAACCTTCATCGAATTATGTAAATATAGGAAATAGTAAGTAAATTAGTCAAATACCCATCACCTAAAATAACACAAATATAAAAGTTAGGAATATTTTATATACAACTATGTTATGCTACGACAATCAAAAATTATATTTACAGCAACACAAAGAATATTTACAACTTAATTTTGTTACGTTTAATGTATTTACATAAAAATTTACAGTAAGGACTAAACACAAGCATTAACAAACATTCAATATTTACAGGACGAGGGATTTTATGAGGAAGGACATCATACAGAGGATAGAGAAGTTTAGGACAATTGAATAGGATATGGGATGCTGAACCTTCGTCGAGGCCACATTCACACAAAGAGTGGTCTCGTACCCTAATTTTAGCCAGATGGATCGGAGTGCTCGAATGACCAAGACGTAAACGGCAGATTGTGGATGTTACCCAACGGTCGGTATGTCTATGAAAAAAGAACCAAGGACGTCTTGGTATACCAGGTTGTATGGCAGCGTAGAATTTTCCTTTAACCGATTTTGACTCATTCCAGGACGAATTCCAAGACTTGTTAAGGTAAGTTTTCGCCCATGGCACGCAAATCTTGAGGGGAATTATAAAAATGTTCTAAAGAGCCAGATTGAATAGCCAATTTAGCGCAAGAATCTGCAGTTTCGTTGCCCGGAATACCAGAGTGACCCGGGATCCAAACCAAAATAACATGAAATCCTTTTTGATAACATAAGAACATAGCCTCTCTAATCTTTAAAATAATGGAAATTCTTAATTTGCTACGAAACGGGTTGGCTTTAATAGCCAACAGGCAGCTGAGTGAGTCAGAGCAGATTACAGTCTGTCGAAGTTTATGGGAGAGGGAATATAAAATTGCTTCCAAAATTGCAACAGCTTCACCAGTAAATATTGATGTTTGAGGTGGACACTTAAATTGAAGTATTATTCTATATTTTGGAATCCAGCAAGCAGCACCAACACAGCTATCAGGGGAAAGTTTAGATGCATCAGTATAAATCACAAGGTGTTCTGACCAATTTTGATGAACAATGTTTTGAAAATTAATATTTGTATCTGATGCACCTTACACTAGACCAAGCTCTGTAATAACTGGAGGGTTGAATATAAGAGCTTGAAAAGGGGTAGTAAAGAGAGGATTAGATGGAAAAGATTTCAAAGGATGAGGTAGCCTGGTAAATTTGAGAAAGCTGTCTAAAATAGAAGGGGGGGATCTATCATGGGAACACAGATGGGATAATTCGTTTAGTCGTTGCCAAAGGGGATGGGAAGACAATTGCAATGATTTTAAGACAAGACGATCACATAGGAATTTTCTTCTGAATTGTAAAGGGGGTATTAATTCTTCCTTTTGTTCAAATAGAGCTAACAGTACTTAATAAATTAATACAAGTCATAATACAGACGAAACCGCGAAGTACATCTAGTTCTGAAAAAATACCAATAAAAACTTATACACAAAGATGTCATAAGCGAAATCCCCTAGCAAGTCGGACCTTTGAAAATTAAGAGGGAAACGCAGGTGCGCTTAAAGATATTGACTTAATAAAATCACCCTCAGATATGTAATTAGGTATTTTTATTGACTGCGGGTAGGATTAAATTTTCATACTATATATTTTTTATTATTTATATAGTATTAGTAGTACAAGCTACATAAAACTTGAAATAAGTCACGGTGTTAGATATATTTATATATTATCTGTAATTATCGGTTATATAGGTAAAATTTGCTTGTTAATGTGGGTATAACTTATTTCCCACTGAATGATTTCTAAGTATTTTTGTAAATATATTATATACATATTGAAAATAGCTACACTATCCCTGAATAGCATTCAAAATAAAACAACATTTGTTTAAAATGGATTTATTATGATTAAAAATCTATGTTCAGACACTCATACTCTTTTATTATTTATTTTACATTACTTAGGTTGAATAAACATAATAATCATAATATTTAAAGTTGTGAATAAAAATCTATTAGAATTTACCTTTAACAATATAACGACTGATAAAAAGAAAACCAAATGTTGCTTATCTGCGAAATTTTCCCATCAGTGCTAAAATACCCATACATACCATGTGTGCTCATATGTCGTATTACTATTGACAATTGAAGATGACAATTGATGATACGTAAAGGTAAAGAAGGTTTGTTATTTCCTTTATATTGTAGTTTGTGCATTCAACGCCTTCTCATGTATAAACAATTGTTATAGATGCCTGACGAAGGTCTAATAAAGTATTGAAACGTCGCATAATTTGCAATTTGAATTTTGATTAGCACCTGATGTCCACTTCCCTGATAACCTTAACAAAGTAACTATAATATACTACATAGATGTTGAAAAACCTTATCGTATTAACTTTATCAAGTACAGACATATATACATAAGTTATACTGGATATGGTATGACAATGCTAGTTTTTTAAAATTCTAAAAATTCACATTTTTTTATATATCCCAAAAAACTATAATATGAAAATTGAGAAAAGCTTCTTATTTCTTAGTCTTATTAACTAAGCTCCTAAAATGTAGGTGTAGTGTAATGTAGTAACTTGGATCGGAGCCAAACAAATAATATGGAATGTTAGTTTTATCGCTGGAAATTTTTGGCTACACTGTTAAATTAGTTTATTTTTATTATTATAAATTACTTGAGACTGACTTTAATTTTTCGTTACACAATAATTATTATTAATATGTATTTTTTTTAACTAACCAATAAACAACAAACATGTCATTTTATCACCCATATCGAATAAACATTGTTGTGCGAGAAGTCATTTATGAATTATCATATATATTATTTCTAAAAGACGTTTTTTTCTTTTCTTCAACTATATTTTTTTTTAAATTTGTATAATTAAAAAAAAAATTGTATTGATTAATAACTATACGAGCGCCATTCGTTGACTGTGTATTCAACTATAATAACACTACAATTACATGGGACGCCATCTATTAAGAATTTTGATCTATCACGCAAACTAATAAATATATAGAGCACAAGCGGCCCACCCCGGCTTCGCACGGGTATTTAACTAAAATTTCAAAAATAATAAATTTATAATTTCTATCACCTACACCTGCGTCGATACTCGAAAATATTTTATAACAGACGGATTGAGTTGTCAAACATATCAAAATAAAATGTAATTTAAATCAAAAGCACTAAGGAGTATTGATATCAACTTCGAAGCAAATAACTTTCAATCCCCTTTTAACCCCGTTAGAGGATGAATTTCGATAAAATACGAAACACGTCTTCAATCAATTCTGTTAAAAAATAATTATGCAAAATTTGAAGTAGATTGGAACAAGGAATCATGTTGTCCCATACAAACTTTGCCTTCCTTTTTCATCCTCTTAGAGGTAGAATTTCGTAAAATCCGTTCTTAGCTGACCTCTACTCGGCAAAAAGAATATTCCTACCAAATTTCAAGTCTCTAGGTTTCATAGTTCCAGAGATATCGTGATGAGTGACTATATCTATAGAAAGTATCCTATATATAATATATATATAATAGAAGTTAACAATCTTTATTATAGAGTAGGAATTTAAAGTTTAAATAAACATTTAAAAAAAGAAAAAAATTATATTTTAGGAACACGAGGTTCGGCCTTTGATCTGGAGAAAGTTACACGGGGGTATTACCTTTTTACAGCGAAATCGAAATACTACACATTCCGTAGTATTTCTTTATAAACAATATTTTTTGTTTTTCCTTCGGGGTGCTCGAATCACCAGGCTACTCTGAAACATGCCACATACAACTGGCTGTGGGAGAAGCAGCTTGCCCTCAAGTATACTCCCGCTACATTAAGAGTTTGACCTTAAGCTTTGTTTATGGTAAATACATACTCATATACACATGCATTATATTATTATCCAGTATATTATTATCCAGTTCCCGGAAATCACCATTTCCTATTTTAAGCAACAGGTCTGAGAACTGTCCGGCAGTAACATCTCCCCTTAGATGGAGTCTAATATTTATGGTAAAGCTCATTAGTGAAATGGACTCTAATATTTATGGTAAAGCTCATCAGTTTCAATATCAGTTCAAATATCTGCCCCGAGTGGGAATCGAACACGCGACCACCGTTATTGAGGCGAGGCGTTGAGGCGACTACTCGCACCACTACACCAGAACGGTCATCAATGCTTCGTACGTTGTATAGTTGGTATAATAATTACACCACAAGTCAATACGATTTTGTCTCTTAGATTTGAATAAACCCGCAAATAATTATTTTTAAATTTTGATTTTCTCGGCACAGTTGGTAGTGACTGCTTTCTGCTCCAGGATCGTGGGTTCGATTCCCGCCTCGAGTCTGGGTGTAATATGCATTTATTTATATATTTATTATTTATATATATAATTATAAATTTCAAAAAAAAAAACGTATATCAGTCGGCTGTTCCCTAAAACACAGGCATTAGGAAAAGAACAACTTAGGAACAGACGATCATGTGTGTATGGCAAACATATATTTATATTTATTAATAGTCCAAGACAGCTTTTATCTCCTCCTTTTTAGTTTTACTGTAAGATAAAAACAAATGAGTACATGGTTTATAATGTTTCCTGATCTTTTTCCAACATTAGTCCGTGGTACCAATCTGTACTAATTGGGGTTATAATGCCGTATAATTGAAAAATGTTTCCAAGTTCACTTCGGTGTCTTCTATATCTGTATCATTGTGAACTATAATACAGATTGCTGATGAGTCATTTAGTTTAAAACCCTTGACTTAAAACAACACCAACATTGAAGTAAAAAATATAATATAAAACTCTATTTTACAATAAAGCGACCACACGGTATATTTACAACTCAATTTTGTTATGTTTAGTATAAAGTCTTGCCTGTTCCACCTAGTGATGCGACTCGAGTCACTTTTACTCGAGTGACTCGAGTTGAGTACGGAAAAAATCATACTCGAGTGAAAAAAATATTGACTCGAGTTAACTTCGACTCGAGTTATCACTCGTCGAGACAAACAAGTAAAAATATGTACAGTTATCGATAAGTGTAATTCGATAATTTTCATGTTGTGCGATTCAATAATTATTGATAATTTCGTGTTATTCGTTAATTATCGGTAATTGGTTTTGAATCCGATAGGTATTGATAATTGTGATTCGATAATTATGGTTCGGCGGATGACCTTTTTTTTAGGTATTCGGATAAGGCTAGGGCGTAAACGTCAGTACTGGAGGCCGGATGACCTAGTTTTTTTTTTTTTTTTTTCTTTTTTTTTTTTTTTTTTTTCGTCGTCCGAAAATGTCAGTAATTACTCGAGTCACTCGAGTGACTCTAAACTACTCGAGTGACTCGACCACTCGAGTGGTACTCGAGTGACATTGCAAAATGACTCGAATGACTCGAGTGGTAAAATTGGACTCGAGTCGCATCACTAGTTCCACCAGGAGCACCCAAAAAAAGACATCACCTACACTTGCGTCTAACAGACGGATTAAGTTGTCAAACATTTTTGTCAAAATAAAATGTAATTTAAATCAAAAGCCTCCTTGTATTTATATCAAAATAACTTTCTATCCCTTTTTAACAATATATAATATATAAATATCTCCTTGTATAGTATTCTTTTATTTTTATTATAGTAGTTACAAATTATAATATATTATATTTCTAAATATAGATACAGATATTAAAATATTTTTAAAATAACTGGAAACTTATGCTTACTTTACTTTATACTTTTGAAACAAACAAACAAAAATTATAAATATATCCAATATTTTTATTTTTAATTAATTATTAAGTGTTTCTTCGTAGTACAAATTTTATCTACAGTACTAAAAGTAAATTGTACACCACAACGGGCTTATATTTTTAAAATCAAATCAAGCTCTGTAAACGATGCGAAAATGAAAAAATTTTTAGTAAGCTACACTTTAGACAAGACCGTTTATTTTTAGAGTGCTTTCAAATTATCTTATATCATCATTATAGATCGTTCAAAGCATCTTGGTGCACAGTTATGTGTGCATGCATTTTTAAATATGCATAAGTGTGATAACGCGGCAACGTTTTTTTTTTTTCTCATCGATTTGTTGACCGAGTACAATAATAAAAATAAAATCAGACACATTGACAGAGATGTGTTCTTTTAAGAAAAATATGACGAATTTAACTTGCATTTTTATATATAAATTACGTCAAGAAAAATTGGAACATCTAAACAATTTTATGAATCGTTTTTAAATAAAATATAAGATTCATTTAGCTTAATAACACGATACACTTTTAAACAAATATGAAACAATAGACCTGGCTAACCATTAAGAAATCGCAAGTTCAACAAGTCAATATAATACTTATCTCTTATGTGCTTCACTGAACATATCATATTGTCCCTTAACCTCAATGAACGAGATTTTCCCTATATTATCCCTTAACCTCAATAATCGAGATAGTAGTTAATACCATTGAATCGTGACAAATTAAGTCACAATCTGCTAACGCTGATGGTAGTGCGCCTATGGATACACTAATGATATTGGCCTTAGTTCATAATCGCTACGACTAATTATGCAGTGTGAAGGTACACTTAATTAAATGTCAGTTTCGAGCTTGAAAATGTTTTCAAATTACGTCTTGAGGCTTCATTGAACAACAGAATAATTAGTTTCACTGACATTCTTGACTGCCTCAAAGTTATTATAGTTACTATGGTGAGGGTTTTTTTTTTATTTATATTTACCATTAAATTATAAGTATAATAAATATATGGACCCCCAAGGTCATGGACGCTGTAAAGGGTCCGAAACGTCGGGAAATAATTTAATTTAATTAAAAATCGTTAAACTGTAAAGTTTTAAAACAAATAAACGCGATAAAATCCGATTTAGACTTTTAATTAAATGAGTAATATTCGCGTAAATATAAGAGAACAGTATAATAAATATATACAATTTTTTATTAAATAAAACGAATTAATTAAATTGTTCGTGTAATGGATTTAAGATTAAAAAAAGACGTTTCTAAGCTTATTTTCAGAAGAGTTTTTTAAATACATTATACAGTTTTGTAAAATGTATTTGAGTGCATAGTCGAAGTTCAGCATAGATATATTGGAGATTTCGTGTTTATCTATATATGAACGTGGCATTTAGCGCTTTTAAGCAGCATATAAGACAAATGATTTATTCAGCGAAACCGACATAGCTTAAACATAGCAAATAAAATCAAATAAAAATATTCTTTATTCAAGTAAGCTTCACAAGCACTTTTGAATCAACATTTTACAAAGCAATATAATAAAATGTATGGATGATGGAAATGTATGGATGATGCAATGTGGTTAATATCTTGTAATGAATTAATGTTTTTAGATTCCTGAAACTCAGTAAATAACATTTTATATTGTGATCAGTTGTAATATACAGAGAAATTAAAAATAATAAATCTTCGGGACAGACATATATGACGTTCCAACAACTATAATACAATGGTAAAAGAAAAATAATGTTTAGTTTTGGATTTGAATGAAAATTAAAAATTGTCCGAATGAATTGTTAACGTATCTTTGTTTTTATATAATGCATATTTAATCGTGTTGTAGGTTCCTTCGGCGAAATGAATTCAGTAATTAATATATGAATAGAAAATAATAACCTTCAAACTTTGGCAGTAAATACTTTGGTTTTGTTTATATAGAATTAAAACAGATTAGTACATATACATTTAAAGTAAAATTTTCTAAATTCAAAAGTTAATATATCAGACATACTACAGTATAATCAGTTTAAATGATACAAAGGGAAAAAAAAAAATAATAAATATTCGGGACAGACGTATAGACGTTACAGGCACTGCATATAATGGTAAATAAGAAAATATTATTTAGTTTTTGAATTTTGATGTTTATTTGATATAAATTGTAAATTATTCATAAGAATTGTTATTGTACATTATAAAATACAGACTTAATTATGTTGTAGGTTCATTCGGCGGTGTCAAAATTTAATAATAGAATATTTTTCCAAAAATGACAATATGAACAATTTTAACCAATAGCAGATAATACCTTAGTTGTTTGTTTTTTCAAAAAATAATAATTCAGAAATTGTTTCTAAAAAAAAATTAAAGCTGTACTATATGAAGTTGGAAATATAAGGATACTAATTAGACACTTTATGTAAAGGTAAAAAGAAAAGAAAAAGTTTGTTCACCTCACTTATTGCCTATATTGTGTAAATTATATATATGGCCTTTCACTTATGTATAATAATAAATTTGTAGATGCCTGAAGAAGGTCCAATAAAGGATCGAAACTTCGCATGAATTTGCAATTGGTGTTTTTGATTGGTACCTGATGTCCTCTTCCCTGCTAACCAACAGCATATATAATGGTATGGACGCAATAACAAATAATATAAAATATAATAAAATATTTATAATTTATAATTAATCTGAAGCTACCAAGGGTTCGGAGTATAAATTTTGCTGCGAAGAATTGATAAGAATCTCAGCAATTTCAATTTTAAAAAACCATCAATACATAAGTTAAACATTATAAATTCAGTCATTTGTCCTGTATGAAACACAGCGCCCCTACACACCACAGCTATCCACAGATAGTTGTCATTTATGTAATCATATAAGCTATAAAGTATTTTTATAATAAGCTTTAAATTTATTTACTGGCAACTGTAAAATGTTTTTTGGTACTTTATTATATACACATTATTCTCCGTAAATATGTTTAATTTATAGCATTATAGCTCGGCTCTTGCTTGAATATTAAAGGCGACTCATTTTTTTCTGACGCAGGGGAATCCATTTACGGATGATATCCAGAACGCCCGGGTAGGCAGTCCTAGACCTATGTCGGACTCGGCTCTTTGGGAGTGCAATACCGTACTAAACCCCTGCGGGAGTATTTAGCCGCTTTAATTGGAGGGTCCAGATCTGCAGGCAACAGGATCCCTCCAGCGACAGGCTGGCTTCGGTGAAAAGGCCAGACTCCTCTTCCAAGGGGACTGTTCGGCTCACCTCTGAACAGTCTCGATGACGCCGTGTCTAGCAGGACCGGGTTCCCATCCCGGCCCGACACGGGCACAGGGGCGTTATTAAGTAGCGCCTCCTACGCACCCCCATTCGTCGCCTGCGGATGGATGCCACATCGGCGGCCTCCTCTCTCACTCGCTCGTCGGACTCCTTCTGGGACATTACTGTCTCGCAGAAGTAAACCATAACCTTCCAGGACTCGTCATCGCCGAGCATCGCGGTGATGATGCTCGAGAGCGACAATTCCCCTCCGAGGAATCAAAGGCGACTCCTACACAAAGAGAGTTAACATTTTATTTTAGCACATCTTATGTCTAGAATAATTTTTATACCTTCTACTATCATATAAGGAAATAAATAAACAATTCGCACAAACAAAACTCATTAGTCTCATTATATGTGCCACAAGTACTAGTATGGAATAAATTAATCAGATAATTTACATACGAATTAGGTCACTAAATTTCATTTAATCTAAAAGCCCTTTAAGTAATACAACTAATTCCTTATACGTGAATAAACATTATGTGGATTAGTCTTAAGATACGGTTGAATTAGACAAAGTATTACATAGGATACTATGTAAGCTGTAGAAAGTCTAGAGAACAAATAACTAACTACTACAGATTTCGAAAATAATTTTACTTAAACTTTCTAAATAATATATAAATTAACGATACAAATAACCGACTTTGACAAACAGACAAATCCTTTGAGAATACTTTGGTGCCCTGATTCCACTCTATCGTATCTTTAATACGTTGACTCACTTAATGCTTTAAGGTCACCAGAGGACTGCAGTTTTAATGAGCGTCGTTCTTCCATGAGATTTTGAGTTTGGTCTTCATGAGGCGAGACCATTCCCGTTTGATAATAATACTCAATGTGCCTCTAACCTCTTGGTTCAACCGGTTGAAAACCGGGAGTGCTAGCCTCTTGGCTAGCATAGCTATAGATCACGGAGACATCAGTGATTATTTGTCTTCTGAAGATCATAATAAAATATATCTAATTTCTAGTGGAAGTATCGGGATTTGTCCAAGTCAATTTCCGAGTTGTAGCGGCCTCTGGAAGAAGAGTTCATCATAAAGAGTCTTCCATTCTCTATAAAATCGGCTAGCCTCTTTCCTCTGCGGTTCCGCTGCTCATACCCAAATTGCCCCTCCCTCAACTCATCATCTCGTCTTTTGCCTATCTTCACGTTTACATGCCCCATAACAACACCGAAGTAAGTTTTTTTTTTTTTGTGTATGGCACTACTTATGTCCCCCCATACATAGCCTCTACCCGTATGAACTTAAGCGAGTACCTTTCATATATAGTTATATATAGACAAAGATAATTTATTTAATTTTATACCAAAGCCGCTGTTTTTAACGTAGATTTATTTTTAAAAGTTATCTTGACCTCTCCAGTGAGAGAAAATATCGTGAACAAGCCGATGTATTTCGTAAGGGCGTAAAGTATTAAAGTACGAAATAAATGCAACTGACATCTACGATTTACGGCCTTAAGAAAGCAACTATATTAATATTTCCTATATGATAAGACTTATGTATTTGTAAAAAGTATATGTATTTAATAAAAGTGTGTAAGAAAAGACTTGTTCTCTCCAATGTAGATTATTGGATTTTCTGATTCATACATACATTAATTAAAATTTCTCCCGAAACATGTAGATTGTTATTTCGATTGCGGCATGGGTGGCAGAACTAGCCTTGACACATGATATTGGTAAAATAATGCGTGTAAAATTAGCACACCCAATAGCCGTTACCTT
This sequence comes from Euphydryas editha, assembly GCA_036937285.1. Lineage (NCBI taxonomy): Eukaryota > Metazoa > Arthropoda > Insecta > Lepidoptera > Nymphalidae > Euphydryas > Euphydryas editha. The sequence continues at coordinate 4,572,979 of JAUPFZ010000020.1, forward strand.
ATGTCATAATAATTAGCCATTGTCTTCTTACGTGAGTGACAAAAGAGACAAAAGCATGTAGACATAGTAACTTATCGTGTATTAATGTTTATTTAATTGTTTTTTTTCTACTAAACGTCACTCCCAGTTTTATTCATTTTTATATTAAATAACGTAGAGTAAAATATTGAAAGTTAACATTCATACTTAAATGTAAATTATCGGTATATCTGGTAATCTTGGTTAACCAAGGTACGATTATTGATTGTTACCTCTATTAGAGACTTCAGCTGAGAGAGCTGAGCAAGAAATACGCAACCATCGGTATGGCCCTTAGATAACTTGAATATTTTCCTTTATTGACTAGAATCGCGTTATCATAATCACAATTCTTGACTTGCAGTGTTTCTACGTGTGATCTTAAAGAGGAAAAGTAAGCTGAAGCACTTTTAGAATCTTTATTTCCAAATTCCACAATAAACCCAAGTAATTCCCAATTCGCTTATATTTATTATTGTTAGGAGAAACAAACTTATTTATTAAAAAAAAAGACACAAAACCGAACATTAACTTTTATTTATTAATAATTTTACAAATCGAACAATTATCACGAAATTAACCTTAACAACTAAAGCTGAATCGAGAACAATCACTAAGAAATGCAATTTAAATTAACCAAACAATCGAGCGTTAATTTGAATATAAAAATGGACAACGCGCTCGTCATGAAACAACGACCTATCGTTCTGAAAGCCGAGAAGCGAAAGATGCTCTGAGCGGGTGGGTAACTATTTTTATTAACGCTGTTGCATGACGTCACGAAACGTATTAAAATATTAGAGGGTATGCTGATAATATATTATAAAAATATAAAGGAAATGACTATTGTAGAAAATTTGTTTTTTTTTTTTTTAATTTATAAATTCAGTTTAACTAATTTACAATCTTTTTCAAAAGAAGTCACTCTTACTTCTAAAGGATTGTCGTTGATAGGTGTAAAGAATGGTTAATTCGAGTGTCCTTGATAGTTTTCACAGATTCAAATCTTTTATTCAAATTTTTTTATGTTTTTGAATATCAGCATCAGATAGGTACCCATATTGCTCTGAAAATTAAATTTTTGGCTTAAATTTTCAGGATCGTCTCCTTTGTATGATTACTTTCTACGAAAAAATCAGCATCAAAATCGCCGACCATGCGCGCATGTGCACACACTTTCGTCGAGAATTTATGGACAAGCCCATATATTAGTATTTAAGGCGTACAATATTATTAATATTAATCTTCTTAGATAAACATTCTAACATAATAAAAAACATATTTAAATCGTCTTCAACTTTATTGTATTAATTGTTTAATACTACATTATGTATAAATATTTATATCTTTCAGTAATATTGACGAGGAATGTGTTTTACGTATTAGAAGTCGGCCGTGTCATTTCAATTAAATTTTATTAGTTTTAGGTAGTGATAAAAATCTTCATTTTTCTCTACTCCATAGATTATATCAGACGTGAATATTTATATTGAACGTTTAGTTATTTTCATTACTATTTGATATGGAAATATAACGCCCAAAATTTCTTTAACGTTTATAGAAATGACATTTTCCAGAATCGAGTTCAAAATCTATAATAAAATATTTGTACTATTGTATTGACTGTAAAGACGTATAAGTTATAAAAAGGCAGATCAAAGTCAATTCCAGAATAATTTTGAATTTCATAAGAAAAAAATGTATGTAGGTAAACCAATACCTAGTTTAATCGAGTATTTTTTTTATAATTATTCAATTAAAAAAAAACACCAATATCAGTGAAAGTGTCTTAAGTTACATTTATAAGAAAATAATTTAATTTATGAGTTCCATTGACATTGCAGCGCTGGTTGTGGTAGCGTATAAAATAGCAGTATTGCGTTGCCAGAAAGAGATTGATTGGCACAGAAAGTTTCTAAACGAAACCGTTAGGGTACTAGCACGAGCATGTTAAAAACTGACGGTTTGACTGAATCTCAGTAAGACATACATACGTAAGATCACGTACACGCGAATGTACGCACATGTAAACAAACAACCAATAAACATATTAATTAAAATGTCCTAAGATAAATCTGGTCAGAAATTTTTTTTTAATTGTATTTTATCCAAAATTACTAGTTTTGTCCAACTACGGCAATTCCAAAAAAAAATTTGACCACTATCAAAGTCAAAAAATTCAGAATTTAAGAAATAAAAGCTTTCTGGCGCAGTCCTGTCTGATTCCATCTCTTATCTTTATCCACTTATTTAACGCTTTTTAGTTTGTGAAGTTATATTAATTTTTATGAATATTTTAAACCGTAATTTGTTTTTATTATTGGTTTTATTTTGTCAAGTTAATCGCAAGATATATTTTGATATGTATTATAAATGCCTTTGGTCCTATTTATCGATTATAATCAGAATATTTTTCAATATGTCATATTTAATTGATCACTATAAATAAATAAAAAAGCAAGCTATAACTATCATTCCAAAAACCTTATCAGCTCAAATAAGTTGAAAAACTAATTGATCATATCATTTATCTAGCACATTATCCTTAATTTAAGGTATTATAGTATAATACTCTCTAATCTTTAAAGCTTTACATAACTAAAGTTAAGACTGGATTATCTAACCATTGTTAACACACAAGAGAAGCTGGGATATTAGATAAATGTGTAAAGGTTGACCTTTGTGTGAAAAGCTATTATATTGGTCGACAAGCAGTAAATGATCCGTGTAATACAGTGGGTTACTTTAAATATTGCTCTATATAGGTATCAAATTGATCTCGGTACGAAAAATATTAGCAAATCGACGAGTATATGATGTAATAAGTAAGTAAAAGTGGGTATAAGAAAAAAAATTATAAAGAAAGGGAGTAAATTTTACAGTTTTAGTTAATGAGAAGTTGCTGATTTTTAATGCAGATTCTGCTGCTAAGAAGCGACAGTACGTATATTATACATCTATATATTGGCGCTAAAATAAAGGTTTTTAGCATAAACAATCTTTTTTTTATGTAATTAATCCATCATTAATTTACTTTTTACATGACACAAATAGAATTTGACAACGAATTTGACGACGCATTGGCGCAATGATCACAGCAACTGGATTATGCGCTTGCAGTCGCGGATTCGATCCCCGCACATGATAAATATCTGTATAGGCCATACTGATATGTCGTATTCTGGGCGTTTGTGCTTATGTTTTGTGTTTCCGGACCCCCGACACAGTATTCACATCCTACTGGGGGCCGTTGAGTGTGAGGCATTTGTTTATTTATTTATTATATATTATTATAATTAAATAAGAGAGTTTATTGTCATTATACAGTAAATTCAAGTTAACAGCCTGTTAGCACATGTACAATATTTATTTGTAAGTAAAACGGTTACTGATAATTTATTATCTCTTTCAACAATAAGATACAAAAACCTGTGCTGATGTACTATTTGTGTGATGCTATATAACAAAACTGACAACCGTTCTGCTATAGTGGCGCAAGTAGTCACTTTAACGGCAGCGATTGTGGTTTCGATTCCCTCTCGGGGCAGAGATTTGTATTTATATAAATATCCGTTTCTGGTCTGGATGTTTGTCCTTCTTTGTCTCCCCATCATGACTCGGAGATCAAGTAAAGCCGTTGGTCTTAATTGTTATCATAATCATCTGATACCGACCGTTACTCATGGTAGGGAAATAAATTATCATTGCTTAAGCTTAACACTTCTTTCATATGACGAAAGGGCCTTTGCTCTTTTAAATAATTGTTTTATAAAGTGATTTATAACGATAAATAACGCTTATTTAAATATTTTTTTCTGTGATAATTTATTACTCTCTTTTCTAGTTTTTATTTTATTTTTTTCTTATTTATTATTTGTTTTTAAAGAAAGATATATTTGAATGAATATTTCGAATCTGTATCCACCGTAAAAATGAAATGTAATGCTTACAGTAAATTAATGCGCTTGGTATATTTAATAGAAATAACCTAAGCGCGCTTAATGTATGTAATTAGAAATTTAATACCGTTAAATGTTTCTACAAAAACTAAGTATCTTGTTTATTTTCCTTCAAAATTAATATTGTAATATTAAAAATAGACAACATTTATCTCTATTGGGTAATAAATACGCAATTGCTTTAACGTCAATGCGTAAACATCTTTTATTGAAAAAAGAGGCATTCCAATAATACACTGTACGAATAGAGAAAAAAAAACATTTATTTGATACCCTTTTCATGAATACAAATAAATTTTATAGTAAAAAACAGCGCGATACACTTTAGAAAAGCATAGACAAAATAATGTCTATGAAAATTCTGGATATGCTAATACTATTCTGTCTTTCCACTCTTATTTTATTTTTGACTATAGCTATTATGTTATACTGGGTTATTGGTTCTAGTTTTGAGCTTCCTCAGTTGATTTTCTTTTTATAATAAAATAGGTAATTGATTGAAAAACTTACCTTTGTATTACGCAATGTTTAATTTAAAAAAAAATAATAATAATAACTGATACAATGATTGTACTAGTACTTACAGCTTAGCACAATTTGAAACACAGTTATATCTATACCTAACAAAATATATGTGTAAGTTTGTAATATTTTTTATCAAGGTTTAGTTTAGTTATTCGTAACACGACCTCTTTCAAGTTCTAAATTCGTATTTATTAGACAGCTTAATGTTATGTCAAAAAACATAAATGAATTACTTGAAAATATTCGTACTAATGTAAAAATATATAGGTATTTTAAATTTTTTTGCTGTCTCTAGAAACAATCGTCTTGTGTATGTACTATGCTCTACTTACGACTTTCTTTATATCTTTAGAATTTAACTACAGATGAATTATATATGAATGCGTGGGTCAGTTAATTCCAGTCTATAATTACAATTTTATTGAGAAACAAATATTATCTACCTTCATAAGAATATTATTAATCTGTTTTTTTTTTATTGATTATTATTAACATTAATACTATAAGCTTCACAAATTATTTTTGCGTATGAAAACATGTGTAAAGAGGGAGAGAAAATTGATGATAGAAATTACAATACGAAAGGAATGAGAATTACCTACATATATGTATATGATAGGGCAGAGCTGAATAAGTAGTTTACAGAAAAATTTACGTCAACACGGAAGAAACTGTACGGGTCGTCTTGTTTATAATATCTATATAATGTATATAATAATAATCTATATCCCATAAATATAGGTGCAGAGTGAGTTTTATTATCTTTAACATTTTTGGTTACTGTAATACGATAAAAACACAAACCACCTGTTAAATACGGACGGCCATGACTTTATTGGCAATTAAAAATTAGCTTAGCAAATTTCTTAATCTTTATTCTATATATATACGAGTTATGAAAGTATTTTAGATGCAAAATGTATGTATGTTGCAACATCACAAATGTCATGATAGGGTTAATATTACAAGCGGGATAGAGCAATTTCAACAAACGAAAAATAATAATCTGTAAATTAGTTTGACATTAATCAACACTTTATAAGAACAAACCAAAAATTTAATAACGTTCAAGAACTTTTATTTTTATATATTATATTATTAATAAATAATTAATTATTTTATTATTAATAAAATAAAGTTATCGTACTTCGACTAAGATCTCGTTTGACAAACACCACCGTTCACAATCAAATTTTCCATGAAACACGACGAATGCGAAACGTTTCAAACAAAGCTGATTGCATTAAATGTTTGACGAAATCAATGACTTCAACTATAGGTTATATCATTTACAAAGCCCTTAAAATATTGAGTTTTAGTGGTGAATTTTTTATTTATAGTAGTGAATATTTAATTATATAATTTTCTTGAAAATGTTATCTATCTCTTCTTATAGTAAGTAGTGCTTAGTAAGTGACAAATGCGACAACGCTACGCGACGCAAATTGACACAAAAATAACAATTAGTCGTCAAATCACATCACATCGCTTAGCGTTGTGTCGCGTCGGTTACATAGAAAAGCGCCTGAATATCCGGAGCCGAGTCCGTACACTATATGACGTAGTCTAGTTAAAGTTTAATAACGCAAGGCCTTCACAGTAGTTAACGTGACAATAAAGTCCAGTTAGATGAAAGTTCCCCATAAATCCCTCTTACTTAGCAATTGACCGTAATTACACATTATTACTTTATATGTTTTTTATAGAATTATATGAACAGTCGTAACATTGTCTTTCTTTTATTTTATTTTTTTACGTGATAACGTCTTGTAAATTGATGAATGCCGGCTGCACGCACGAAGAAGTGTCACGTGTCGCGAGCGAGACCGCGGAAGAAGCGATAGAGAGGCACGATCGGCCTAAGCGTTCGACTTGTGAATGAAAAACAATAACGCAGATTGGAGGATAAGAAATGATACACATGTATATAAGTTGTAAATAAATTGTTAATAGCACATTGTTACTTGTAATTAATCTCTATAGTTTAAGTAATTAAAATATTTGAATTAACGATTGCAAATAAATATTAATTTATCGAAAAAAATTGTAATTAATTGAATTAACTCATTCTTTGTATTATACAAAATAATGATAACTCAGTGATATTAAATCAATTCAATTTATAAAAGTATGCAATTTATTTTCAATGTTTTCTTATGAAGTTATCACGTAAAATTATCGTCCGTAAACCGACTTTACAGACAAATTTTTTTTTTTATAATTACACTTCTAGTTTTTGAATAATTTCATTTAAAAAAGGATTTGTTTAAAAATGGTTTTTAAAATTAATTTATTTGTGTTAGCATCTAAAAGCACTTTTACATCGTTATGTTATAAATATTAATAAGTACTAAGTATTTATATATATAATTATTTATGTGTCTTTAATATTGAACATACATAAACTTAATAATAAATACATGTATTTTTGATATCCAAATCATCCTACACAGAATAATAACCGTATAAGACTTCTTACTATTAATTTTGAATTTTTGCCATTTCCATTTCACTTAAGTCTTTGTACGACTTCTAGGAAGGATTTAACGTTTCTGCTATAAAACAACGCTCCCAGTAAAATGCATAATTTAAAGTTACGATCTCTGCTATTGGTCTTTTTTAATGAAACAGTAGGGGGTATGCATCTGCTATTAAACCAACAGCTAATAAAAATACGTAGTATTGTCTATCATACACTAAATAAAAATTGAGGGTATATATTTATTTATTTTTTAAATTATTTATTTATATTATTCTACAGTATTCTAACAGATAACAAATATCATTTTACTCGGAATGAATGTTAATCCGTCCAGCTGTTCAGTGGATGTAATTCATGCAAAATTTTTCCTGAAAGATGGTTTCCTCGTAATGTTTTTCTTCATCGTCGAGCACAAGAGGAATTTATAAACAAAACTTTGAATGTCAGATTGCAACCAGCGTTACTTCGGTGCAGTGTATCTATAACACGGACGAATAATAAAATGTAAAGATCTCGAAGTAAGTCCTATACATAAGTATTTATTGTTATTAGACGATTTTATTGCAGATACGGTCATTTCTGGTCACTGATCACGGTATATAAATAGATAACGTAACAACGACTAAGTAACAAAAAATAATTTTATGTGATTAGATTTTGACAATAATTAGCACTTTTAATTTACAATAAATTCTTTAAAACTATACTTAATACAAGGCAGCCTTCGATTCGATCGAAACTTGGGCGGTCCGCCAGTTGCTCCAGCGATGCCAAAATGACTACCGGTATATCGAAGTGTTGCAATGGTTTTTTTTTTTTGTGACGCAGGGTAATCCATTTACGGATGATATCCAGGACGCCCGGGTCGGCAGTCCTAGACCTATGTCGGACTCGACACTTTGGGAGTGCAATACCGTACTAAACCCCTGCGGGAGCCTTCAGCCGCTTTAATTGGAGGGTCCCGGATCTGCAGGCAACAGGATCCCTCCAGCGACAGGCTGGCCTCGGCGAAAAGACCAGACTTCTCCTACATGGGGACTGTCCGGCTAACCTCTGAACAGTCCCGACGACGTCGTGTCTAGCAGGACCGGGTTCCCATCCCGGCCCGACAAGGGCACAAGGGCGTTACTGGAGGCGTATTAAGTAGCGCCTCCTACGCACCCCCATTCGTCGCCCGCGGATGGAGGCCACGTCGGCGGCCTCCTCTCTCCTCCGCTCGTCGGCCTCCTTCTGGGACATTACTGTCTCGCAGAAGGAGACCATCGCCTTCCAGGACTCATCGTCGCCGAGCATCGCGGTGATGATGCTCGGGATCGACAAGTCTCCTCCGAGGACCGACGTCAGACCTTGACGCAGTGCCGCCCATCTCGGGCACACCTCGAGGGTGTGCTGGGCAGAGTCACGATCGTGACATTCAGTCGTCGGCTCCGTTTTCGCTAGGGGCTTGCGTTTTCGACGCATCCACCGCTCAAGGACCGGGCGAATGGCAGCCGTTACGCGTGTGCCGTAAGCGCTTCCTGCCCTATCCGACGCACCCGTAGGATTCCGTCCAACGTAGGGTTCTCGCCAAGAGCCCTCCTACCCGAGACGTAAGAGTAGGTCTCGGCAAGAACCTCCGCCACAAGTTCCCACGGGGGGTCGCCGGCTAGAGCAGTAGCTGCAGCCCACGATACCGTACGGTACCCCCGGATAACCCTCACCGCGATGATCCTCTGCGCAGAGCGCAGCGCAGCCTTATTCATCGCAGTGAGGCGATCCGCCCAAACCGGGGCGCCGTACGTCGCCATACTCCGGCAGACACCAGAGTACAGCTGCCTGCAGGCGGCGCTGGGTCCTCCGAGGTTCGGGAGGGGTCTGCCCAGTGCACTCGCAACCTTTACGACCTTCGGTCCCACCATAGAGAAGTGTGGGCCAAAGGTCCACCCTCCGTCTAGGATGAGCCCCAGATATTTGATTTGGGAGCTCATCCTGACCTTCCCCTCTCCGATCTGCAGGGTAGCCCCCAGTGGGGGTCCCTTGCGTCCGGTCCCGTGGAAGAGATACGAATCCCTAAACTCCTTATGCGGCTGATCACGAGATCGACTCCGAACTCGGCCAGCCGCGCCGCCTCGTCCTCGCCAGTCGTACCCGATGTCCCACAGTATCGGACCCAGAACTGATCCCTGCGGGACACCGCAGCCGACTCGCCGCCACTCCACGGACCCCGACCGGTTCTCGAGGCCTACCCTCCGATTGGAGAGGTACGCCTCCAACAGCCTCCTTAGATACGGAGGCACTCCGAAATATTTTAGTGCCTCCCGTATCACCGTGTGCGTCAGACTATTGAAGGCGTTCGCCTAGTTCCGCCTCACCCGTCACCGTCCGCAGGCGTTTGAGGGCGTCGACGATCGACCGACGTGCTCGGAACCCGAACTGGAATTCTGATAGTCCAGGTCCCGACCCCTCCTCCAGGTACTGAACGAGCCGGGAGGCCATTATCTTCTCCAAGGCCTTCCCGGCTTCGTTCAGCAGCAGATAGGCGGTGTGACCACCGGTCGCACCGCCGAAGCCGAATCCGGAGTCCACCCTGCCTTAGGGAGTAGGCAGAGCCGACCCTCCTTCCAGGCCTCCGGAAACTGGCCAGACCGCAGGCAGCGGTCAAACAGCTCCCGGAGACTGTCGCCGAGGTGCCTGAGAGCGATCGCGAGGACTCTCCCGTGCACCCCATCTGGACCCGGCGCCCTCTTCTTACTCTGGAGGCGGGTAATCACCGCCGCCATTTCAGCATCTGTGACGGGTGGCGGAACACCCTCCTCCTGGTCCGGCGTCTGCCGAGCCATGCTGGGGGGCACGAAGCCCTCAGGTTCGTCAGGGAAGAGTTCCCCGACGATCCTCCTCAGAAGTGTTGCAATGCTTGTACAATAAACGCTAGTATGTCGGTTTGACTTTGAGTATAGGAGCATAACACGAGAGTGATTCCAATGCAGTGAGGTGTGAGACAAGGAGGATCTGTCTGAAACTGTATACCGCAGCATTAGAAGACGCTTTCAAGCTTCTAAAATGAAAAGGATTCGGCATCATTATACATGGCGAGTACATCACTCACCTTCTATTTGAAGACAATATCGTGCTTACGGCAGAATTCCTGGAAGACCTCGGAATTATGTTCAGTGAACTCGATGAAGTTTTTCAACAGATGGGCCTTAAAATAAACATGGATAAGACAAGAATCATGTCCAATGCCCATGTCGTGCCCACCCCGATATCGGTTGGAAATTCTACACTCTAAGTTGTTGTAACTTTATATTTGTTTTCGATTATCCTACAAAAATACATACCTATATCGTGATTTTTGAAAGGTAAATAGTATCGTAATCAGGTTTTCAGTTTTTATTATCCCTTTATTGAAAAGACTAGCTATGCCCGCAGAATTTCCCGCACATAAGTATTACTTTGGTACGTAGTTGTATAAGCGATTGAAGGACCTAATTAAACCGTGATACAGAAAGCGCTATCAGCGACATGTATTATGGTAGTGTATGTAGTACTGAAAACTGTTGTAATAAGTATGTTTAATTAAAAAAATCAAAAAACCCGACTGCGTAAAATACTCTTATTATAAACTAAAAAAATAAAACAAGTTACTAGCTTTCATTTGATACCCATATTGCTACAGTAAGAAAAAAAAATTCAACTCCCTCCCCTCATTCCGCCATTTGCGGGCGCCATTTTGAAAATTTATATAGCCTATGTCGCTACTACAATCTAGACAAATCAAATGACACCTCATATGTCAAAAACCGTCCAGCCGTTTCGGCTATAGGGCGTGCCAAAGTAATGGACAGACATGCATGCATACATACATACATACATACATACATACATAGATACATAAATAGATACATACATAGATACATACATAGATACATACATAGATACATACATACATAGATACATACATAGATACATACATAGATACATACATAGATACATACATAGATACATACATAGATACATACATACATACATACATAGATACATACATAGATACATACATAGATACATAGATACATACATAGATACATACATAGATACATAGATACATACATAGATACATACATAGATACATAGATACATACATAGATACATACATAGATACATACATAGATACATACATAGATACATACATACATACATACATACATACATACATAGATACATACATAGATACATACATAGATACATACATACATACATACATACATACATACATAGACACATACATACATACATACATACATACATACATAGATACATACATACGTACGTACGTACATAGATACATACATACGTACTGTTACAACCCTTATTATAAGGCAATAAAGCCTTAATCAGCATTGTCTCCATTCGGTTAGCATAGTTTTGTTTATTAAGCATTTTATAGTTTTCATTCGATTTATTATTTCATAATTAAATCAGTTAGATTCTGGAAGCCGTCGCGAATAGTACTTCACTAGAGTACTCGCTAATATTTGGGAAGTTCAAAATTAGTATTTTGTAAATTTCTTTTAATAAAAGTAGTTTGTGGTGAAAAGTAGTTTTTTTTAAAAAGACAGTCAGGGTCGGCCGTGTAACAACTGGTGTCAGAAGTGGGATACCAGAGAAGTCTGACGACGTAGAGTCATAGAGCAGACGCTGGTATCCTGAATCCAAGGCACCTGATGTCTTCTGATCGACAGTAAGACTTGACCCAAGGTTAAGCCTGCGTCAGCTACCAGGACGACGGTAAGCCTCCGCTCTTCAGCGTGAGCCCGCTCCAGCCACTGAAAAGGACGACGATCAGCCTCAGCATATTGTCTGAGCCCGCTCCAGCTACCTATCCAGGACGACGGTCAGCCTCAGCATATTGTCTGAGCCCGCCCCAGTGCAACCAAGCCTCCAGGTCTAACTCACCACATCAAACCTAAAATTCCATCCGCTCCAGTTACGAGAGACGTCATCGCAACGCGACACCGGTTCTCACATCGCGACATGCGAGTGTGTGTTGGCGTTTTCCTGTAAGTGTTTTTGTGCTATTTCTAAAATATTAAAATCTAAAAAGTGATAAAAAAAGTGCAGTTTCCTAAATCAGTGTTCTAAATCGTATAAACTCTAGTTCTAATTTAATTTAACATTTCTAATTCTACTATAGTCACTGTTTCCTAAATCTAATCATTGTACTTATTATATCTTTATTTTATTATTAGTTCAGTTCAGCATATCATAATAAATCATAATGTCTTTAAAGGCGGAATCAAAGAAAAGCGAAATGTCTGATAAAATAACACTATCTTTTTTAACTAAATTCATTAAACCATATAGTGGTGACAGGGAATCTCTCCCTGCATTTCTCACCAATTGCGAGAATGCAATGTCCTTAGCTAGCTCAGAGCAACAAGTTATTTTGTGCAAATTCATAATATCGCAATTAGAAGGTAAAGCCCAGGTTGCGTGCAGTTTAAAACAGTTTTCGAATTGGACTGATTTAAAAGCGTTTCTCAGATCCACATTCGGAGAGAAAAAACACGCGACGCATTTACTATCTGACTTACAGCACTCTAAACAGTTACCAAACGAAGATGTTATAAAGTATTCTCTAAGAGTAGAGCAAATTTTAACACGAATACATTCTGATATCCATTACAGCTGTAAGGACGAAAGTGAGCTTCCTGGACGAATAGCGGCCATGGAAGACCTTGCATTAAACTCATTTTTATTAGGGCTTAACCCTTCAATTTCTACTATTGTTAGGTGTAAAAATCCCTTAACTCTCAGTGATGCGATACAATACGCAACTGACGAGGAAAAATTATTCAATTATTATAAAATCAATGCTAAATCTAAAAAACTGTGTTCAATATGTCATAAGGTAGGACATAGCTCCTCCGATTGTTACAAAAATAAAGAGCCTAAATATTCACGAAAGTTATTTCACGTTAGTCCAAAAATTAATTCTAATAATTCTAATCCTTTTCATGAAAAAACGTGTAACTATTGCAAACACATTGGTCACACGATTATAGAATGTCGCAAACGTCAATTTAATATGAAACGCCGTATAAACGCCGCCGTGCAACGTGACACGTCAAATGCTAGTTCCCATAATGCACCGGCACATACGTGTGAAAATGAACACAATAATAATATAAATGAAACTCAATCTATTCATCATCATCATCATGATTTAAATTAAAAAGGATTTTGGTTCCGTGTCTGCCAAAATCCAATCATAGTTATAAGGACACGCCATATTCTAATTTCCATACTAATCTTAATAAATCTATATCTCAACCGAAAGAGTTGAGTCTTAATAAATCGAAATCTCAACCAAAAGCGTTGAGTCCTACTATATCTATATCTCAACCGAAAGCGTTGAGTCTTACTAAGTTTAAATCTCAACAAAAATCGTTGAGTCCTACTATATCTATATCTCAACCGAAAGCGTTGAGTCTTACTAAGTTTAAATCTCAACAAAAATCGTTGAGTCCTACCAAATCTATATCTCAGCCAAAAGAGCCGAGTCCTATTATTTTTAATGGCATTAATAATTGCCATAAGTGTCAAAATTTTACTAACTCTAAAAATATATCATTAAAATCTAACTCAAATTACTCTAAATCTATGTTTCAATCAAATAAACCTAATTCTACGATTTCTAAAAACAAAATAAATTGTCAAAATACATGTAATTTAAATACTAATCGTAAATCCAAACATATATACGAAATTAATGATTATAGCAAAAAGGTTTCTTTACCTCATATATACTTATATTCCAAACATGCCTCAAATAAGTTGTGTTTCCTTATCGACACGGGATCGACTATCAGTATTATAAAAGCGTCTTGTCTATTAAAAATTCCAAATCTATCAAATGAAACTGTCAAGTTAAAGGGTATCAACAGTTCCGAAAATCCTGTTGAAACATTAGGAACCTTTCAAATGGAATTTAACGTATCTAATCAAATATTTAAATATAAATTTCATGTGTCGAAGGATGATATTAATTTAAATAATTATGACGGAATTATCGGTAGCGATTTTTGTAATTATTTTAAGTCAAATATTAATTATTCTTCTAAATTTATAACTTTATTGAATCATTCTATTCCCATTGTTTACACACAGCCAACTTATATCATTCCGGCTCGTGCCGAAGCCATTATCGAGTGCACTGTATCGAATTACTCTCCCGACTTATATCATAACAATGAAGCTCTCGTATTAGATCATACCTTAAGCGAAGGTGTTTATGTCGCTAATTGCATAGTAAAGATTAAACCAAATAAGAAAATAAATCTTTCTATTTTAAATACTACCGAAAATGATATAGAAGTAAAAAATTATCATGTAAAGTTAACGCCACTCGAGCGTGAGTGTTTTAATTCAGAATCTTGTTTTAATATTAATTCTATTTCGACTAATAAATCCGATCGTGCAAATAAGGTTCTGAGCCTTATCCGCTGTTCTCATCTAAATGATGAAGAGCGAAAAGCTCTTTTAGAATGTTGTTCTTTATATACAGATATTTTTCATCTAGACGGTGAGCCTTTAACCTTCACGAGTGCTATTGAACACACTGTAAATACAGGTGACGCACCTCCTATCCACGTCAAATCTTACCGATTTCCCGAGTGTCACAAAGATGAAGTCGATTCCCAAATTCGAAAGATGTTAGACCAAGATATTATCCGACCTTCTATTTCGCCGTGGAGCGCCCCAGTTTGGGTAGTCCCGAAAAAGATAGATGTTTCTGGCAAACAAAAGTGGAGAATAGTAATCGATTATCGTCGCCTTAACGACGTCACTGTTTCCGAGAGTTATCCGCTGCCTCTTATCACTGATATCCTAGATCAACTAGGTCATTCCAAGTATTTTACGACGCTTGATCTTACTAGCGGTTTCCACCAAATAAGGATGGACCCCAAAGATGCCTCAAAGACAGGCTTCACCATTAGCACTAATTCAAGCATGGCTGGACACTATGAGTTCACCAGAATGCCTTTTGGGTTGAAAAATGCCCCAGCCACGTTTCAAAGACTAATGAATACCGTATTATCAGGCTTACAAGGTCTACACTGCTATATTTACTTAGATGATTGCATAATATATAGTCAAAATTTACAAGATCACATGGTCAAATTACAACTTGTATTCGATAAATTTCGCCAATTCAACTTAAAACTCCAACCAGACAAGTGTGAGTTCTTACGACATGAAGTTACTTACCTAGGCCATATTATCACCGACAAAGGTGTTTCTCCGAATCCTGAAAAAGTAAAGGCCGTCTCACAATTCCCAGTTCCTAAAAGTCCTAAGGAAATTAAATCGTTCCTAGGTTTGATAGGCTATTATCGCCGATTCATAGAAAACTTTGCTAAATTAACTAAGCCACTTACCTGTCTCTTAAAGAAAGATGCTGTTTTTTCCTGGAACACGGAACAGCAACACGCGTTCGATTTTCTAAAAGAAAAGTTAATTACCGCTCCTCTTCTCCAATATCCCGATTTTTCGCAACCCTTCAATGTCACAACTGATGCTAGTAATTACGCCGTAGGCGCCATCTTATCTCAAGGTCCCATAGGTAAGGACCTACCAATAGCATATGCATCGCGAACATTAAATAAACCCGAGGGAAATTATTCGACCACGGAAAAGGAACTTCTAGCCATTCTATTTGCGGTAAAAACTTTTAGGCCATATTTATATGGAAACAAATTTAAAATTATAACGGATCATCGACCACTCGCATGGTTATTTAATGTAAAAGATCCGGGTAGCAGACTCATTCGCTGGCGCTTGAAACTCGAGGAATATGACTACGAGATTGTTTATAAACAAGGACGCCTTAATTCCAACGCCGACGCATTATCTCGATGTCCCGTTAACGCGATTGATGTTAATAATTTAAATAATGCCTCTTACGAAGAATATTTTAAATACCAGTTCACTAACCAGCTTCCTATTTCTAATACTTTAATCGAAGAATGTATTCAAGGCTTACATTTATCCAAATTAAATACAATTGCATGCCCAGTTTCTTTAGACTTCGACTCTTCTATTCCATATTGTGAAGAGATACTATCTCAGCTTGATGATACTTGTGACCTTCTTAACTCCGAACGCGAGCCTTTTTCAATTAAACGTATTCATGATAAAAATAAAAATTACTATTTCCTATTTACAAAAGTACATCATTACGAAGAAACTCGTTTTAGAGATATTTATAATTTATTAATTAAACTTAGGAATATCCTAATCGATGACCAAAATATAACAGATCTTGCTATATCAGACTTTTCCGATCCATTTTCCAAATTAGCGTATACTAAAATTTACAACATGATTTCATATATCTTCCACAACACAAATATTAAAATACATATTTACAAAAATCAATTAATCTATCCTACCCCAGTGGAAGTCCCTAAAATATTAAAAGAAAACCACGATTCACCAATCGCCGGTCACCCAGGATCACAACGCATGTATAAAAGAATTAAAGCCAGTTATTACTGGAAGGGAATGCGTTCTGACATTGAAAATTATGTCAAAAGGTGCAAACTTTGCCAAATCAATAAACCTTTAAGAAAATCAAACAAAGCTCCAATGGAGATCACTTCTACATCAACTAGGCCGTTCGAGAGATTAGCTCTCGACATAGTAGGTCCCTTGCCCGATGCGGGTTTCCAAAATTTTAAATTCATCTTAACGCTACAAGATGATCTTACTAAATTTACAAGTGCCTATCCGATGGTCACATCGACGAGTGACGAAATAGCTCGAAATCTCGTACATTTTATGTCCCTATTCGGTTTTCCTAAAACTGTTTTAACCGACTTAGGCACCTCATTTACATCCGATTTATTTAAACAGCTTACAGATATCCTAAAAATCAAAGCCCTATTCACTGCTCCTTACCATCCTCAAACAAACGGGGCTCTAGAACGGTCACATGCCACCTTAAAGGAGTATCTAAAATCCTTTGTAAACGAGAATCAAAATGATTGGCACTGTTACCTATTTACAGCAATTCTAGCTTACAATACTACTACTCACTGTTCAACTAATTATACGCCACACGAATTACTATTTGGCTATAAACCCTCAATTCCAAGTTCTTTATATGAAAGCACCAGTAATACAACTTATAATGAATATATACGTGCTTTACAATACAGAATGCGTTTTAGTCGCGAAAAAGCTATTCAAAATCTTATTAATAGTAAAGAAAGATCAAAACAATACTATGATACTAATTCACGCGAAGTAACGTATAAAGCAGGTGACATGGTGTATTTAAAACACCACCACAGACTTCGTAAAGCGTTATCGCCCATATGGAAAGGGCCTTATAAAATCATAAAAATACACAATAAACATAACGTGACCCTACAAATAGGTCGCAAGAACGTTAAACATCATACTAATGAGATAAAACCTGCTAAATCTTAACTTATTTTCTATATCTCTTTCCAGGATATTATGCTGTCATGGCATATACCACAGCCGCGCTGAATCAAACATTATACCTATTTCTCATAGCCCTGGAATATACTTTGAACCTATTACATACATAAGTTTTTATAACGATTATTGGAAGATAGTAACACATATCGACTTAGTCTCTCTAGAACCTTATCTTAATAAAATATCGAATCTATTGCAAGATATCCTCAATCTTTGTAACAAAATTCAATCGCAAGATTTAAACTCATGTAAAGATATATCTAGTCCTATTGAAGTGTTAATTCAATCTAATTATATTAAATTGCAATCGCTGTCTCACATTATTTCGAATCGCCAAACAAACAAGGTTAAACGATCTTTAGAATTCGGAGGCGAAATCCTAAAGTTTTTCTTTGGCACCTTAGACGCGGATGATGCGAGAAAGTATGACGCCGCAATTGAATCTTGTAAAAAGAGTGAAACGGAAATATTTCATTTAATGAGAGATAACATTCATATAATTAAATCAACTATAAATAATTTTAATACTACTATTTACAAACTTAACCAAAATGAAATTAAGCTCAATACCCAAATAAACAATATGAATGATATACTCTCTCAAATTACCAATACTGATAATATATTACTTCATACCTCTAAGTTAAATAACTTACTTAGTATTATCGAAGGTTCATTATTGACTATTTCTAATTTACTAGATACTACATTAAACTCTATCCTATTTTCTAAGATAAATATACTACATCCTAGCGTAATTAGTCCCTTAAGTCTTTATAATGAATTGTTTAAGCATAGTAATCAAATAAGCAAAAGGTTAGACTTTCCAGTCGCGCTAAGTATTGACACAATTCATTCATTAATTGATATCTCTAAATTTAGTTCTTATTACTATAACAATAAAGTCATATTTGTATTGCAAATTCCTTTAATTACATATGATAAGTTCACGATCTATAAAAACATACCTTTACCTACACCTCACGATGACTCACACAATACTTTCGCTTTAATTCAACCTTCTAATTCATACATCGCTTTAAGCGACGATAGATTACATTATGCTATGCTGAACACTCTTGATAAGTGTAAGATAATAAATAGTAACTATTCAATATGTGAATTATCAAATATATACTCATGTATAAATAGTCCAAATTGTGAGTCTAAGATGTTGACTGAGGTCACACTTTCGTTGCCTTCTGAATGTAACGCCAGAATTTTATATGGCGATATCGATATTTGGCAAAAGTTACAAAATAACAAATGGATTTTCGTTCAGTCAAAAGTAAATAAATTGACTGTTCATTGTGATGATCAAATTAACGATTATTTTATTGAAGGCACAGGAATTGTAAAATTAACAGCTAATTGTATCGGCTATTCTAAAACTTTTCAATTATTGCCGACAAATTACTATTCTTTTATGATTAAATCTCCTTTAGACATAAGTTTCGATATTACAGCTGATGATTGTTGTAAAAAGGACGTATTTAATAAAAGTTTGCCACATTTATCGCCGATATCCTTGAGTAAAATCAATTTAGATTCGTTAAAGTATGCTACTCATCAAATGGATAATTTGGAACACGAATTAAATAATTTAGAAAACCAATCTCATTTTATTAAATACGGTCAATACTATTCTACATTTACTTATATTTTAATTGTGTGTTTATTTTTATATTTTGTGTATAAGGTTTACAAATGTCTTAAGAATAAGAATTCGACTTACTCTGGATGTTGTGTCCAAATATTCAATCAATGTCATAATAGAAAGTCAACAAAAAATAAATCTAAGATTTCCAATTCTATAGAAATGACGAATATTTCATCCTCAGATGATGATAAGATATCAGTACAATCTTTGCCAATTCGGCAACAAAAGTATGAATCTGATGTTCAATATTCTTCAAATAGAAATTTAAATTTCTAATTTCATATGATTTTATGTGTTTAATTTTACTATGTTAAATAATAATTCCAATTTTATATTTTCTAAATGTTTTAAATATTATATTACTATATCATATTAAAGTTAAAACTTTGTTCTATGTTAAATTAAATAATAATTCCAATTTTATATTTTCTAAATGTTTTAAATATTATATTACTATATCATATTAAAGTTAAAACTTTGTTCTATGTTAAATTTTAAATAATAATTCCTATTTCTATTCTCTATTAAAAATAACTGGATATGTAAATGGTTATTAACTTATGTAACAAGTTTTCATATTTAATATTA
The DNA here is from genome assembly GCA_036937285.1 of Euphydryas editha. Classification (NCBI taxonomy): domain Eukaryota; kingdom Metazoa; phylum Arthropoda; class Insecta; order Lepidoptera; family Nymphalidae; genus Euphydryas; species Euphydryas editha. Next base: position 4,592,699 of record JAUPFZ010000020.1, read on the forward strand.
AATCAAATAATGTTAAAACTTCCTAAATATTAAATATTATCGCTGAATTTTTATTACACTTCGCTTCATCTTAGGGAGATAAAGCTTCGTCAAAAAGGGGGAGCTGTTACAACCCTTATTATAAGGCAATAAAGCCTTAATCAGCATTGTCTCCATTCGGTTAGCATAGTTTTGTTTATTAAGCATTTTATAGTTTTCATTCGATTTATTATTTCATAATTAAATCAGTTAGATTCTGGAAGCCGTCGCGAATAGTACTTCACTAGAGTACTCGCTAATATTTGGGAAGTTCAAAATTAGTATTTTGTAAATTTCTTTTAATAAAAGTAGTTTGTGGTGAAAAGTAGTTTTTTTTAAAAAGACAGTCAGGGTCGGCCGTGTAACAGTACGCTCGTACGTATCGTACGTACGTATGTATGTATCTATGTACGTACGTACGTATGTATGTATGTATGTATGTATGTATGTATGTATGTATGTATGTATGTATGTATGTATGTATGTACACGGGCTTAGGACCGTCGGAAATACCTATTTTATTTAAACTTCTTTTTGATTATTAACCACGATTGTTCTTTTCATAACAAATCAACTTATCAACGGACTGTGTTTCAGGCGTATTTAAAAAATCGTAGCTATCTACAGAATAATTATTAACTTACAGACCTATTTAAAGTTTATTTACACTATTGACACTTCTCTGTATCGAAGTAACTGCTCAAAATGGAGTCCTCTGCGTTCAATACACAAACGTCCACGTTTAAAACAATTGTCTTTTAATTTTCTTAATGTGTTTCTATCACTTTTCACTTTATCAAAAGCGTCCACTATCGCAATGCGTAAATTATCATGGCTTTCATATTCACGCGTATAAACAAGTCTTTTTATTTCAGGGAACCGTGGCGGGAAAACCTACCTGAACTCTTGTTGCAAGAAAGGCCGTGTAGTCCGAAAGAATCAACCTCCTTTCCGCACGGACATCTGTGTTCAAAACACAGACGTGCTCCCAACCGGAGACCTATACAAATTCGAAAACTTTCATTATCTAAAAGTGTCCCAAGGTTTTTTGAAGGCATTGCGTGTAACCAGTGACCTGACTCTTTACTTGATAAAGCTAGAAGCCTTGCACGGTTTTTGTCACTTGTAAGATTTTGCGTCAAATTTTCACGAGTATTGTGAACTAATGGCGCATCCCAAAGTTTTTGTTTTGTAACTTCCTTTGGGATATCGTCATTAGGACACCTCAACTTCCAGTTTTCTACTGCGTCTGTAGCATCTGTAATTTGGACTGAACTTGATTTTAAAATTTAATTAAAGACTACAAAACGTTGTTACATTATTTAGATCATATTGATATGTATTAACTTACCTTTTCTTCTTTGTACCACGTCCTAGTTTAAAATACAAAATTGAAATTGCAACAACTTTTGATAGAGTGAAGCGATTTTGATAAAATGAAGACTAAATGTTAAGATATGTTTTAGAATTGTCATGCCGATTTTCGAACCTGCACTCAGCACTTTAGCTGTGATGCGTGTTCAAAGAAACGGACACAGGCATTTCTGAAAATGATAGAAATGTCACGTATATATCATTTGCATTTTTAGACTCCTTTTTTTACGCTGGGAAATACGTTTACGTATCCCGCCGCCCAAGGTGACGGGTATGTGGGACTCGCTGACTGCAAAGCCAGAATACCCAGCCAAATACCCAGCGGTGCCCTCATCGTCGTACAAGGACGCCACGGGATCACTGGCGCATGCCACCGTGAGCTTCTTTAGACCCCTACAATTTTTGTTAATAAATCCTGAAAAAAAATTATATATATATATATATAAACAAGGGCATTTGAAAAGTACGTAGTGTTTGTAGCCTAATATACTGTAGTTAGGAGCATGCAGTTCTTAAGAAACTAGCCTCATTTTAAAGTTACATTATTCTTGAGCAATTGTGTCAAATTATTTCCTTATTTGCATTCGTTACGGTTTCTGACAAAGAAAGTATTAAATGTATATAAAGTTAGCCTTAGTTACAGAATATTCTCTAGTGAAGCGATTTTGATAAAATGAAGACTAAATGTTAAGATATGTTTTAGAATTGTCATGCCGATTTTCGAACCTGCACTCAGCACTTTAGCTGTGATGCGTGTTCAAAGAAACGGACACAGACATTTCTGAAAATGATAGAAATGTCACGTATATATCATTTGCATTTTTAGACTCCTTTTTTTACGCTGGGAAATACGTTTACGTATCCCGCCGCCCAAGGTGACGGGTATGTGGGACTCGCTGACTGCAAAGCCAGAATACCCAGCCAAATACCCAGCGGTGCCCTCATCGTCGTACAAGGACGCCACGGGATCACTGGCGCATGCCACCGTGAGCTTCTTTAGACCCCTACAATTTTTGTTAATAAATCCTGAAAAAAAATTATATATATATATAAACAAGGGCATTTGAAAAGTACGTAGTGTTCGTAGCCTAATATACTGTAGTTAGGAGCATGCAGTTCTTAAGAAACTAGCCTCATTTTAAAGTTACATTATTCTTGAGCAATTGTGTCAAATTATTTCCTTATTTGCATTCGTTACGGTTTCTGACAAAGAAAGTATTAAATGTATATAAAGTTAGCCTTAGTTACAGAATATTCTCATGATTTTGCGTTTATTATTTATGTATTGTGTTTGCTTATTATTATTGTGTTATGAAAACAAGTCTTGTCTTGGAATCAATTTACGTTGTTCCCTTATAATTTACCATTGTTTGGGAAAGAAAATTACACTCCGAAATTATTATGAAAATTGTTATACAATATGCTCAGTACCAGTATTTGTTTTAATTTTTTCATACAAACGTTACAAATGGAATCATAACACTGTTTATATATTTGTAACTGATTTTAATAAAACTGGCGTTCCGATTTGGCTTTGTACGGTCTAATTTATTAATTTAGAATATAATGTTCGCTAATTTAAAAGTATATAATATAATAATATGTTTTAAGTATGCTTCTGTTATTATTAATGTCTCTTTACTCAATATTTTAAACTGTGTCACATGTTAAACTTTAACTTAACTTAACATTAAAACATTAACATGTTAAACTTTAAGGTAACTTTATACTTATTTCTTGTAAAAAACTGACAAGTGATAATAGAACTATCAAAATACGTCATTTTTTATAAAAATTTTCATAAGAGATTTTTTAAATAAAAAATAAGTCGTACTGCCTCTTAAAAAACGTGGTAGAGATTTTTTTAACGCGCTGACATACGTAACGTAAATTTTTTATTAAGTTGAAACTCAATAAAACAGGACCTTTCGCATTGCAGGAAAATGTTTACTTTGATATCAAGAAATGTATGGAGTTTAATGGAACGATTCAAGTATTTGTCCTCCGAGATTTTGTCGACATTTCCGTTTGCATAAGTAATTATTTTAAATAAAGATATATATATATATAAATTTATTTATGCAATCGGTTTTATTATCGAATCTGTGTCTATTATTTTATAAGTTGACTATATAAACTGAGCAAATTAGATCTACGTTGACGAAATAGACCATGTAAAAATCCGATGTAAAAACATCTCGAGATAAAAAAAAAGTTATAAATAAAAAAGTATTTGAAAAACATTTTGTAGTGGACCGAGTTGTCAATCGAAACTATTCTCAAATCCACTTGAATACACACAATTTCATTAAAATCGGTCCAACCGTTTTGGTGGAGTTCGGTAACATATACACGCACATCACTATATGTATAGAAATAAAATAATCAATTTTTTTATAATATTGTAACTCCCTTTATTTTTAATGCAAATAATAATAATAAATAAATAAATATGCTTAACATACACACACTCGAATCGAATCGAACCCACAACCCTGGAGCAGAAAACAGGGCCACTGCTAACTGCGCCACGGGCCAGTCATAATGAAATAAATACGTAAGTGTTTATACAATACTGTGTAATATACAGTACTTAGCTCTTTATAAATTATTTACAAACAAAATAACTAAATAAATCACTCACCTGTGAAAATAAACCAAAAAACATTTGAAGCTCTTACTTCAGTTTTTATAAAATATAATTTCTTATAATAATAAAAATTTTACTCCTTGAATAAAAATCCTATATCACAAACGTCAATCGTGACATTAAAAAAATAAAGAAAAGAGGCGACATTATCGTGGTTTTCTTATAAATAAAAAAATTAATAAAAAGACCCTTTTTTAGAGGGCCGAATTGTGAATCTAAACCATTCTCGAATCCATTTGAACACACACAAACAAATTTCATCAAAATCAGTACGAAGGTTTTGGAAGATTTTAATCACATAGACACGAGCAAATGAATTGTATATATTGGATATGTATACATAGCTTTTGTATTAATTATAATGTGTTCCTTATTTCATTAGCTTCTTTTTTGTCTTTTTAATGTATATTTCCTAAATTTCCCCTTTTGCACATCTTCAAACGTCCTCTTTGTACATCATAGATTGCCTAGTAGGCTGCGTGGTTGACGCTCTCTTAATTTAATAAATAGTTATTTTATTTTGTGTTGTGAAATAAAAAAAATAAAAAAAAAACTTTATTTGTTTAATTTTTTTTTATACAGTGATTGAGCTTGGGCCACACTGATATAGCTTTAAATATAGGACACAGCTGTTTAATACAGCCTAGGGTATATGTAAAGTAAGCATGTAAATGCAATAAGGCTACGTTACAAAAATTATGTTTAGATATATAGAAGCAGTAAGCATATACACGAGTGAAACCAAGCAAGTTGTCAAGTTATACATTCTACAACAATTTACAGATGTGCTAAGCTCTAATTAAATTAGAGAACCTTACACTCACCAATTTTTATAAATACCGATCATTATCAAAACACAAAGTCACGCCGTAAAAAAATATTTTAAACGTTACAGCGTAAGATTTTTTGTTATAATCTAAAAAGTTACTCGACCGTATTTTTCCCTTGTTAATACATTTTTTTTTCTGATTTTACGCGTGAAATATTTTTACGGAATACTGTCAAAAGCTATATTTTTCATTTGATAATTTATGAATTATAAAAGAAATTAATAAAAAAGATCCAGGTCTAGTTCGAGTCGAGCTTATAAACGAAGGGCTCTGTACCGCTTTTATGTGTAACATGTTGGATGAAAAAACACGTTTTTCGTATGAGCCCATTTCATTTTTATTTTATTTTATTTTTATCATCTGTCGTGTCTGCGTAGCGGTTATATTTATACACATTCACTAAAAAGATGTACTTATAACGTTTCTGAAGATAGCACATTCTGATAGACGGGTGGGCTGCCGGAGAGCGGAGTCTCAGTGACAGGGATCCGTCACATATGACTGGCTCGTTGTGGGTTTGATTACCGCCGCAGGTCTGGGTGTATAATGTGTCTTATGTATTTATTATAAATACGTATCAATCGGATATTACCTAAAACACAGGCCTAAGTTGCCTACATTAGGAACAGACTACCGTATGTATGTTAAGCATTTTATTAAACATTTTGGGCAAATATAAATCGCTCTTTTATTATTTCTGGTTTAATATACGTTTACGACTGAAATTTGTGTTACGCAAAGGTGCCAGTAGAGTATTGTAATGAAATAAATGTACCAATACCAACTAAAGTACTCCATTATCATTAAAAATAATGATTTGAGCATGATCTGCCTCACTGCTCTAGCGACGATAGACGTAAGTGCCTTAGATCTTCTTCCGAGTCATATACGAGTACGTTTCCTAGCAATTTTTGTCCTCACCGCCAACCATCACATGAATTCCAAATAAGTTTGACACTCTTGAGGTCAACTCTACGTGCAATAGTGGACATCCAATGATTGATATGTTGATAAGGATGAAGATATTAATTTTCCTTAACATATATATTTCTAATACTGTATTTTTTTTATATAAAAATATAAAGTATAAATACATACATCATAGTATTTATGTAAAAAATTAATTTAGAGATTCTCAATTTCTGATCAAAATTGTCACTATTATTAAAAAAAAAAGTACAAAACATCAAATTTTTTATTGCGATTTGTTTTTACAACAGTTTGAAGTACAACACTATCATAATAGATGTCATTAAATAGATGTCGATGTCGTGAAAACCTTCACTTAAGGATAAAAAATGGTGAAGATCTATTAGGACGGCTTGCCATAACTTTTTGAAACATGTCAATTTGATTATCATTCAGGCCTTAATCGCTATTACCACGTATAATTTTATACTGGGTTATCCTATTTTATTTTATACATAAGAGAACGAATATTGAGAATGATTTATTGTTATCAAATAAGCTTAGTCATTTAGGTTTATTATATTTTAGGCTCTCATTTTCAGTGAATATAAAAAAAATTGTGATTTTTTATGATTAATATAATAATATTAATTAATCTTATAATATGATAGTATTATATAATTTGCAATCAAAAGTTTTAGTTACGTTCTGTGATAGAAAAGGTATCGGATTTCAAAGAGAGAATAAGAACAGCTGTCGCAACTGTATTTCTAATAACTTTTTTTTTTCTTTTTTTTTCTTTTATTAATTTGAGAGACTTTTGTCCTACATTTCCCATAACTGTTACAATTTTCACAAAGATTTTATTTTAAATATTAGACGAATAGCAAATGCACAATAACGACCTTTGAGTGATCGCGCACAGTAATGAATTTCCGTATGAATTTTATTGTTTTTCATAAAATCTATGAATTATGGACAAGATCACCAGCCTGGTAGTTTTGTTAATTCAGTTAACTTTAATAAATTAAATAGTATTAATATGGCGTCATTATGACAATAATAAATAAGAGGCTAAGCTATAAAACATCACTCTATGACGCATAGTAATGCTATAGAAATCATTAATATTAACGCGGGTAAAACCGCCTAGGGAGGCTTAATTTTTAATATAAAAATTCATTAAAAATATATTAAATTGTATCCGATATGAAAGAATATAATATATTAAAAGGTAGTTAGTTGATACCAATGCTTTAAATTTTTTCTCTATATTGCCCCGTAAATCGACAATTGTCAGATTATCTCGTCGGCAAGCTACATCTTACACGTCATTATGTATCAATGTTTATCTAGTGGAAAATTAGGATCGAGTCCATTCGTGCGTACTCCCATCAATTTCCCTGTACGTACACCAATAAAATTACCACAGACATATAATACTCGGTTATCTCGATCCACTTGTAACTTCTGTTCCTTATATTTTGTTGAATTGATTAATCTTTGCCCGATTGCGCCAGAAGGAGGGTTATGTTTTTCGAGAGTATGTATGTATGTATGTATAATTGTTTGGCACGCTCTGTGGCCTGAACGGCTTCTTTGATTTTAGCTTGAGAGGTGTCATTAGATTCGTATTTACTATAAGAGTGACACTGGGTATATCAAAATAAAAAATAAAAAAAATTAAAAAAAAAAAATTAAAAATTTTAATTACATAAAACCGCAGTTGGGTTTTTTAGTTCTTTTTTTTAAATTAATAACTTATTTATTTCTTTTACTTGCAATGAATAATAAATACCAAAAATGAATGATTAATCGCACAAAAGTGTTACATAGTTCATTCGGTTATTAAACATTAAAGGTATTTACATTGATAAAATATTGTATTTTTATCAATGAAAAATCGAATATACACTTAATTTGTGATTTTGAGCAAAATAAAGTTTTTGTACTGAACTGCGATATCCTTAATTTCTGATGTTGAAAAATTTACACTTAGGAACTACGCAGTATTATGTGCGCAAAAAACATCAGTTTCACAATCATAATAAACTGAACTAAAGCACTGGTGAGCAAAGGCCTTTTTTTCATGTACGAGAAGGATCTTAATACACTACTATAATTTTTTTATAACACTACAAATAAAAAATCGCGATCAAAGAGACTAAAAATACACGACAGCGTCTCGCATGCGGTGGTCGCGGTAAGTAGGCACACCAAGACCTGCGTCTACTACGCTGACGACAAGGACGACGCAATCGGCCGATTCGTGGGGAGGGCGTCGGAGGCCTCAACCAAAGAGATCCTCGAGCACACCCTCAAGATGGCGATTCACCATAGAGATACCGCCATCATTGAAAAGGTCATACCATGATTATGCAAGAAGAGAAGGCATTGTGGTTGGTGAATAATTAGAAATAGGAAATACTTATTACTGCATGTAAATAGAATTGAAAAAAAAAGGGTAGAATTAAGTTGTAGAATTAAGTGGTAGAACTAAGTGTTAGAATTAAGTGGTCAATGTGGACTCATGGTTCCAGAACTAGAGATCCTAAGTATAGTTCATAGTTATTTAAATAATGATAATATATTGTCTGCTGATGTAATAATCTCATCTCTCATCAGCCTATAGCAGTCCACTGCTGGACGTAGGCCTCCCCAAGCTCGCGCCAGACATCCCGGCTTTCCGCAATCCTCATCCAGCCAACACCGGCAATCCTGCGAAGATCGTCGGTCCAGCGGGTCGGAGGGCGTCCCACACTGCGTTTGCCAATACGTGGTCTCCACTCCAGGACACGTCTGCTCCAACGGCCATCGGTCCTACGACACAGGTGACCAGCCCACTGCCACTTCAGCGTGCTAATCCTCTGGGCTACGTCGGTCACTTTGGTTCTCTCACGGATAGTCTCATTTCTGATCCTATCTTTGAGAGAAACGCCGAGCATAGCCCGTTCCATGGCACGTTGAGCGACTTTAAATCGGTGGACCAGTCCTTTCGTCAGTGTCCACGTTTCAGCACCGTATGTCAACACAGGTAGGACGCATTGCTCGAAGACTTTCGTCTTCAAGCTTTGCGGAATCTTCGAAGTGAAGACCCGACGAAGCCCGCCAAATGCCGCCCAGCCCAACTGAATCCTCCTCTCGGCTTCCTTCTCGAAGTTGTTTCGGCCCAGTTGGATGGTATGGCCTAGGTAGATATAATCCTGAACAACTTCGAGGAGGATACCATTAACCGATACCGGTCTCGGTATGACATGCTTGTTAAACATAACTTTCGTTTTATCAAGATTCATACCAAGACCGACTCGTCGGGAAGACTCATTTAGGCTGCTCAACATTTGGCCTAGCTCCTCCAACGTCTCCGCAAAGATGACGATATCGTCAGCGAAACGAAGGTGAGAGATGTAGTCGCCGTTGACGTTGATGCCTCGTCCCCCCCAGTCCAGGGTTTTAAAGACGTCCTCCAGCGCAGTGGTAAACAGTTTCGGTGATATGACATCGCCCTGTCTTACCCCGCGTCGAAGGAAAATCGGTCTTGTCTGCTGGTCCTGGATATGAACGGTCATCTTCGCCGCGTCGTACATACACCTCAACACCTCGATATATCGCCAGTCGATATGACATCTCTGCAGAGAGTCCAGAACAGCCCAGGTCTCGATGGAGTCGAAGGCCTTCTCGTAGTCCACAAAAGCCATACACAGCGGCTGATTATACTCTTCGGTCTTTTGTATAATCTGCCGAACAGTATGTATGTGGTCTACGGTGCTGTAGCCTTTTCGAAACCCAGCCTGCTCTGGTGGTTGGAAGTCGTCGAGCCTTGTGGCGAGACGATTCGTAACGACCCTCGAGAAGAGCTTATAGACGTGGCTCAGAAGTGAGATAGGTCTGTAGTTCTTCAAAAGAGACTTATCGCCTCTTTTGTAGAACAGTACCACCACACTCCTGGACCACGCCTCCGGTGTGGTACCTCGTTGGATGACGGCATTAAAGAGTCTAGCTAAGGCCTCCAGGACAGGTCGCCCTGCGGCCTTAAGAAGCTCAGTCGTAACGCCGTCATCCCCCGGGGCCCTCCCGTTTTTAAGCTGCCCGAGCGCCGCACTAATCTCGCCGACTTCGAAATCCGGGACGTCTTCCGAATAATGGCGCAGCAGTGGTGCACGTGGATCTTCGGCGCCCTGGGTCTCAGACTTCTGTACGCTCGACGAGTACAGCTGCCCATAAAATTTCTCAACCTCTTCTCGGATCTGAGGGCGGGAGCAAACGGTTCTGCCATCAGCTGTTTTTAGCTTCGCAAGAAGACTTCTTCCCAATGGTTTTCGGAAAACCTTTGACCCCCTATTCTGCTCAATTAGAGTCGTAATGTCTCTTGTATTTGAGCAGCGGAGGTCTCTGCGTATGAGTTTCCTCACCCGCTTGGAAAGAGCCTTCTGCTCTGGCGAAGCTGCTTGAGCCGCGGGCATCTCGCGCCTCCGCCTCATCAGATCCAAGGTTTCGGGAGAAATTTTGGACTGCTTAACTGGTCTCGTCGGCGTAAAATGTCTCCGACCCAGTGAATACACCGTCTTCACCACGTTGTCGGTCATCTGATCCACGTCGTCAGTGGTTTCCAGCGAATCGAATCGGTTTTGGAGTTCCAGTTGGAACTGCTCGGAACCACATAGTATTTGGGGCAGCGTGGGTCGGATAATAGATTTCATCAAGCGGACTCGCTCTTTGCGTAGACTTATATTCAGAGAGCCCCGCAGGAGCCGGTGGTCACTACCGGTGTTGAACCTATTAACCACTGAGACATCTCTGAATATATGCCTTTTGTCCGCTATGATGAAATCTATCTCGTTCCTCGTCACAGTATCCGGGCTCTGCCATGTCCACCGCCTTTGGGGCTTCTTCTGAAAGAACGAGTTCATCAAGAAGAGCCCCTCCGATTCGAGGAAGTCGACAAGCATCTGCCCCCTGCGATTTCTGCGCCCCAATCCGTGTGGTCCGATTACCGATTCGTCGCGGTCTTGTACTCCCACTTTAGCGTTAAAGTCTCCCATAACAACGTTGTAGAAAGCCGAGGTCGTGCCATGCAGAGCTTTCGATATATCCTCATACAAGGCTTCGACCTCATCGTCAGAGTGTGTCGAGGTTGGCGCATATACCTGTATCACTTTCAGGGAGTACCTGTCAGTGAGTTTAAGTACAAGGTACGCTACCCGGGTCGACACACTGCTGACCTCTACAACGTTGTTACTGAGAGTCTTGTGGACCAGAAAACCGACGCCACCTTGGGAAGGACCATCACCTTCACGGAAGTAGAATAAGTGTCCGGAGTCCAGGATCATCGTGTCCTCACCCTGTCTTCGGACCTCAGACAACCCCAGAATACTCCATTTTATATGGCTTAGTTCTACTTCGAGTTCGGTGAGGTGATGGTCCAGCCGTAGACTGCGACCATTATACGTTGCCAGGTTCGTCACAAAGCAGCCTCCCGTACCCCGGAGATTCTTGGCACCCTCTGCCCCACCGTTACCGCAGCCGCTGCCGTGGCCGGGAATAGTGGGGCCGCCGGGAACTGAGGGCCGTATCCTTCTGCGCGCACTCATTGGGGGTGATTGCCCATAGTCACCACGCTGGGCATGCGGGTTGGTGACCGCAGGGCCGGCTCTATCGCACCGAAGACGCTGCTGCCCATCCTCGGCCTGTGTATTTGAAAAGCCAGCATTAGGATGGTTATCCCGCCATCTATCGGCTTCAACAGTTCCAAGATGGTGGTGGAACTGTGGTATCCCTTAGTCGCCTCTTACGACACCCACGGGAAGAGAGGGGGTGGCTAGATTCTTGATTGCCGAAGCCACACAGCAAGCCACACAGCAGATGTAATAATGCCTGTGTAATAATATATAAATGCAGTAAAAAAGGGTACGGGCATCTGAAAGCTCGTAGAGGAAAATTAATAAAAATAAAAAAATAAAAATAAAATCGCAATAAGAACTCAGTTCTTTTCTTGCACTTATTAGTGTAAATTTTACTTAAGCTTAGTCGAATGTGGGAAGCCATGAACGTCGTGGTAATATTTGAAGAAGAAAAAAAAAGGTAATTTGACCTTTTTGACTATGTATAGTATCACCAGCATAAAACAAATGCAAGAGAGTTCTAATCTCGAAAAGTTTTGAATGTAGTTTGATCTCGTACCTATTCCCTAGAGATTATCTTGCTTCGATGAAGTTTGATTATATTGATACAACATGTTGGTATTGTTGTGTCACGACGTCGCAGCAAATAGTATTTTGATTTGAAAAATGTTATAAAAGTCTTGATAGGTATTATTTACGTTGACGTGTATTGTTTTGTTTGAAATGCTCAATTTATTTGTTCTACTGCGAAATAAGTTTTCCTACCGTGTATCTATTGTTTTTATTACATCCTTTTCTCTTTCTAAATATTTATTTCTTGTTACTTGACTAGTACTTGTACCTACGTTTACTTTTCGCGGATTTGACGGAAGTTGTGTCATACGTTAAATTCTCCTCTCAGATTATTAAGGAGAGAGATATTAATCCACAAAACTATTTCATGCTAATATATATCTCACACTTTTCCTCCTCGGTATATTTTCTAACACAGCCAATATACAATAGTAGATATAAAAGTTTAAACTTAGTATAAGAAAATAAATTTAGCTTTGACGAGCCTTTACATAACAGATTCCCTATCATTTAAACAATTTAAAAAATATATTAATTCAGCTAGAAACGAGTAAATTGGTTAGACAGATCTGAAAAAAAAGAAAAATTTCGTAATTAACGAATTATGAAAATTTATCATTTTGAAGAAATATATGTACATATAAATATACATACAAAATTGTCTTTATAATATAACCGTTCGATTTAATACCATTTTTGTACAACATTAAATAAATGTGACATAAAAGGAATGATAATAAAAATCGGTGTATAAATCTTAAGTCCAAAATAATAGGACCTTCATACGTCCGCTTAGTTATTCTCAAGGTCACAAAAGTACCAGTACGAGTTGTTTGTATGTGGATCAAGAGAGACTAATCTGAGTTTTAGTTAGAAATAATTGTGCAAAACGACCTAGTTTTTATTTAGAGTAAGTATTTTATAAATGATAGTAATATGACAAAAGATTTGGCAGATACTTTTTCTTTTATTTCTTTCAAATTGCTATTTATTGTCGATCTTATTTATATTTTGGTAGGAAAGCCTTATTTAATAATAGGTATTGATAAAAAAAAATGGTTGTCTGTAAAGTCGGTTTACGGACGATAGATAATTTTACGTGATAACGTGATTTTGTGAATTGAATTGTTATCACTGAATTATCATTATTTTGTATAATACAAAGAAGAAGTTAATTGAAAATTACATTTTTTTTTTTTGATAAATTAACATTTATTTGCACTTGTTAATTCAAATATATTTTTATTTTTATGAATTTAAATATTTTTTTTCCTTTTACAAACAAAGAGTTGTGGCATACGAAATGAAACCTTTAGATATTTTTGTTCTGTTACGTCAATGAAGTATAACTTCTTACGTGGGTACATATTATGTACACACACTTTTTTTTTTACCTCTTTTTGGTAATCAATAACAGAACATTAACATCAAAGAAAATAAAAGTAATTTATAATAATAACAAAATAGAGAGGAATGTTGTTTTACTACATAGTTATGTTGACGTTGAATGTTGATAATAACACAATTAAGAGCTATGAGTTTTAATTACCACGCCATATTTCAATTATCAAATAATATGGAACACAAATTAACAAACATTAATTTGCTAGTTTAAATACGCGAAAACGATTGTACGTGATAATTTTTTTTTTTTTAGAAGTTAGAATGTACATTCTAATTATTTATGCTGTTCTTAAAAGATATATGTCATCGCGTACTTTTCTGTAGACAAAATAGGAATATAGAAAAATATTAAAAAAAATAACTTTTTTATGTTTTGTTATATATCAGAGATTAAGCAGCGTTTTCGTTCAAAGATTCCATGCGGCTTGACATATTTCGAAATTTTCAACAATTATCATCACATTTCACCAAATTTCACAAAACCTCAACAAATTATATACTTAAAGCATCCTCGTGAATCACTCCATCCATTAGTGAAAGCCGCATGAAAATCCGTTCAGTGGTTTTTGAGATTTTGGTAACACACATATAGATAGACGCAGCAGGTGACTTTGTTTTGTAATATAATATATCAATACGATTTGCACAGTGCCACACAGTGCTCACACCACCTGAATGTAGCACTAATGGTCGTCGTATTCTTGACGTTTCTGCTTGAGTTTTGTGTGTTTCCGGGTTCCCAGCACAGATTTGTTAACATACTGGGACCAAGAAGATAATCATAAAAGCGATAGCCGAAGGTTGCAAAAAAAATGCAAAGATTAACTTAAAATTAAATTTATTACTATAGAATTACAACTAATGAGGCGTGACAATTGTTCGATGTTAGAAACAAGAGTGACAGCGTCATCCAGTTGCATCGCGTTGTATAGCATCAGCACCTTCGTGTGGGGTCGTTTTCACACGACGCAGTATCCAGGTGGCAAAGTTTCGTAAGAAGCTCCGGTTAGCGATTTATGTCGTGGGAACGTTTCGTAGCACATCCTGGCGTAACTCCAAAACTAACCACCCTAGACCACCAATATCCCAACCCCTGCCCTCAATCACTCCCCCCCCCCATCGATTTCTTCAATCCGATTTTTGGCGTTTAGCTCTGTAAACGCGTTTTGTTTGGAGCTTCCAACTTAAAAACAAATACTCGTGTTTATTGTGTTTATTAATTCAAAGACAACCTTTTTTCAATAGTTTTTTCTATTTCCCTACGTTTCGGACCCTTTACAGCGTCCATGATCTCGGGGGACTAAGGTAGTGGGTGTTTTTGGGTGGGTGGTGGCTCCATTTTTCGTTTCTCGTTTAAAAAAAAAAATGTTGCTTATCTACGAAATTTTTCCATCAGTGCTAAAATTTAGGGTTGTTGGATGTATATTATATGTAGTAACTAAAAATTTATTAATTTTTGTTATAGTTAAGCCAATAAAACCTTATTACGTGTTTGGCGGTTAAGTTCTAGGAAACAATGTTAAAGTGAAAATTTTAACGTCTAACTAGGAAATACATGATAAATTACAATTTTTCATTAATAAAAGTGTAACAACCTTATACGCGATGACTTTTGGTTTGCTTACAAAAATTCCACATCGAATTTAGCTTAAGCATAATATCGAAGTGTCCTACATTGTTAAAATGTTTACATGTAAGACAATAGCGGAAAATTGCTTGTCATTTTGCTATTGTTAATTAATTCGTCACCAGATTCAATTATCATACATATTTATAATGAATAGTAATTCTGATTATGAACGGATACCATAAAAAAAATATATATCTATGTTAAATATAGAGAAGATGTCGTTTTGTATTCGCCTAATTATTCATTTCGAATTTTTTCAGCATAAAGTTGGTAACAATTTTTTTTTGGAGTGAAATTTCTTTAGAATCGTTATGATTTGAAACTCGATGTAAAATGCGTCACGATAAAGAAACAAATACATAAATGTATTGGAGAGAATTATTCGGACACCCATCACCTTAGTCCCCCGAGATCATTTTTTTGACGTGATAACGTCTTATAAATTGAAGAACGCCGGCTGCACGCACGAAAAAGCATGACTCATTGTCACGTTCCATAAGCTAGAGCAAGGAACAAGAGATGGAGAGGCGCGATCGGCCTATCGTTTGACGCATCTACCTCTCTTCCACTCTATAGGCGGATGCGTCCGAGTAGAAGAGAAAAAATATTTGCATTAATGAATGCAAATAAATCTTATATTATCGAAAAAATTGTAATTTTCAATTAAGTCCTTCTTTGTATTATACATAATAATGATAATTCAATTCGATTCATAAAAGTATGCAATTTTTCATCAATTTTTTCTTACTACGTTATCACGTCAAAATATCGCCCATAAACCGACTTTACAGACAACGAATTTTTTTAAAAAGAAAAACTACGTTTTATTTATAAATCTAGAATAACATTTTATTTTCAGTCTATTAAATAATTGGATATATTACTTTTAAAAAAAATTAATCAATAGTGAACACACTAGTGTGTTCACACAATGAAGTTAGATATGTATGATATTTTTTTACATAAAAAAAAATCATTACATGTCATACACATAGTCACACGTCGCAATCACAGTGCGAGAATACTCCCATTCTAAGCACATAGATACAACTGCCTTTGTAAGTGGGCAGTGATATAAAGGTGGTACACCTTTATATCACACCTATGAATGTTCTTAATCTTACAATTTAAACGCCAGTGCTTTGGTCTAATTTCTGTTTACTAAAACAAGACGCAAAAATAAAATTATTATAATTCATAACAAGATGCTCTAAATTCAGTTACGAGTAGGTACCAAAACAGGCTTTCTAGAAATATAATAAATTAATGATGAAATGATAATTTTCGATACTGGCAAATTTTTTACGAAATAATCCCTCCTCATAATCTCCACATTCCCTCCTGTAAACAACTTCTAACTCATCAAACATGAAATAGAAGGTGAGCCATCATTGAGTTCGGAGGTTATCGGATTTTGTAGAAAATATGCTGATTGTGCCGAGTAGTTAAACACATAAGGAGTATAAGTACAGATGTATTTGTATACTAATTGATTTATAGTCCAAGTTGGTAAGGACACTAAGAGTAGGTACTGTTAAACTAATACTGTTGAGTTTGGAATATCGTGCCTATGATATTATATATTGATTGAGAATATTCTGGTGAAATAGTATTGAGTGACAACCGTTCTGGTGTAGTGGTGCGCGTAGTTGCCTTAACATCAGCGGTCGCGGGTTCGATTCCCGTTTGGGGCAGATATTTATAAAATTATCGGCCAACCCGCAGTGGTGAATTAACCCTTATGAACTAAGTACTGAAGTATTCAGTATAAAATAATATATAAATGGTCAAACAAAATGGTGGGTTTTTATTAGAATCATTAGTTCCATAATAATATTTGTAACATTAATTATAAGTATTTAATTGTAAATACATTGCAAACATTAATTATTATCTATTGCATTAGTATGCGTACAGGTAGAAATAAAAAAGGTTTAATAACTTTTCGTAAATATATATAATTATATATATTGAATTTAAAGAAACATTATTAAAGTTATCTTACAGCTGCATTTACCCTTTAGTTGCCGTGCCTTTGTTATATCACGCACAGCGCATTTTGTACAAAAGTTTCCGCTGTTTCAAGTAGTTCGTTTTCTGGAAATCTACGTAGTTTTGTATCTTCATGTTCCGGTTTAATATAATTTGTTTCGAACCGAGTTACAAATACAAACCATGAAGTTCCACACAGCTAACGATAGTTAAGAAAGTAAATGAAGTGAGTTTGGCTTGTTAAGATTTACAAAATGTTTTATAGGTAGGTACTTATGAGGCGAATCATACATCAGATAGAACACATCGTTTTTCATATTTTATTTCGCTCCTTAGTTCTATAATATAAATCAAATGTCAAAAGATATTGATATTCCAAACTTTTATGTATAAACAGAAAAATAAAAAAATCTTTTTCACAAGTTTAGAAATGACGAACGACCACACACACTTTCATCCCCTTAGGCCATTAATATTCAAAGTTTCTTTACTCCTTCTTGTGTTTCTTTGCTTTGTTTAGTTGTTATTTACAATAAACGTCTAAAAAAAAACCAAAAAAGGTTATGACTGCTTGGTTCATCTTCATCTCTTAGTCTTTTTTTATTATTATTTATCGTAATTGCTTCACTCCACCCGTTCATTATAATTATAAATATATATAGGGGAGAGTTGGATAACACCGCGCGTTTGATAATTCCACGCACTAGCATATTTCAAAAACTAAACGCTAATTGCGCTATCCAGTCCTTAAAGATCACAGTCCGAGTCCTCTACCCCTCCCCGTGCACAACGGTAATTTACTCGGAGCAGCGATTAAGATAAGACACATCGTGTCTTACAAGTTTTTACTCTCGTTCCTTATAATTTCGCGGGCATTTTTGACAAGAGGTAAGCTATTCTATATTTGTATTGTAACACATTGATTACTTTTATTTTAATCCTAACATATTATAGAATTAATGACTAGATTGATTTGAATACACAATTAACTTGACTGTATTATTTTGAGGTTATAAAATGAAATAACAGAGTTTTTCAATTCCGCGGCCGGGGCGTGTACGAGTGAACACCACGTACCGGCAAGCACAGTGTCGGACGGCCATCCACGAGATGAACAGACGACTTAAAGAGAGTCGCCGGAAGTCGTTGGATGGAGGCTGCTTTGAAACGGAGTCGATGGGGGGAGGCCTACGTTCAGCAGTGGACATCCAATGGCCGATATGGTTATAATAATTAATCTAGTCGTAAAATAATAATTATATCTAGGTATAGAAAGGAGTCTATGCTTCTTTTTCTACGAACGAGTTTATTCAACGTTGCATTTTTTTAAATTCTAAGTTTACTGATAGAAATTCACGAAATTATTATGGGCAAGGTTTTATCAAACCTTGGCACGATATTATCAGACCAGTCTGATAATACCACGCTTTCCCGTTTTTTTATTATTTTGCAATAATTAATTTTTGTTTATTTTTTGAAATATTTTGCCGTGTTGTATGCGTAGCTAAATAAATTCTGTACTATTTACTGCATTTTTGAATATATATATCGAACCTTCTCCGAATTATAGGTCTAAGTTCTTAGAGGCTCGGTAATATCCAACTCTCCCCTAATATAATACATTACTTATACCTACAGGTTGAATGGTGAGTTACTATCAATATTTAAGGAGAATACTCGGTACGATTCTCATTCGAATTATGTAAAAAAAAGGTAAATATTAATAAACTTTTAAGTAAAGTTACTCAACAATTATCTAATTATTTACGCGTCGTCTGGACATCCTAGCAGCTAGCTGCACTTTCGACACAAAACAGGTAGTTTACCTACGTCCAAACGTCGCCACGCGTTAACAGGGTAACAGGATAAACAAGCATGATCCAGTCCCCCTTAATATTTTAATGCTGGCTTAGGTAGGCAAAAATACTAAGATATTTTACAAATTTGTTGACTAGGTAAAAGATGTGAACTGAACATTATTGCTCAGAGAATCGGTTGCGGACGGACGTATTCACAGTGTTCATAATTTTTGCAGTTTTAATTCGGTACAGAATATTAGTCACTAGACCCTTGTTAAATAGGATCAATTTCCTATCAAAACTACGTCGACAAATAAAATTCGCTCTCATCGGGGGAATATAGTATAAGTAAAATCAATAGAAGCAATACCGGAATAAAAAAAAAAATGCAACGATCTCCTAATAACCAACATGGGTCTGGCACAAATACTGGTGTTACTCAAAGAAAAACTAAAAGAAGAGATGACTCTGAATTTCAAGACACATTTCAAGATTTCAAGGATGAGATCAGACGCACATTACACGCAACCAAGAATGAAATTGGACAAGAAATAAAGAATTATAATCAGTTATTACTTCAAGATATCAAAGAAAATCTGGATAAGCTAACTACCACCACGGAAGAACTCAGACGAGATGTTGCCGGAATAACCAGAGAGTTCTCAGTAATCAAGGAAGAATTTACCTCTTTGCGTGCATCTGTGGAGTTTGCTAGTAATCAATACGATGACATAAATAAAAAACTATCATTGTTCTCGAATGACATTAAAAAGATTGAAGCGCTGGAAATTGAGCTCCAAGATATAAAAAACCAACATCAGGCCTTGGAAGCAATTATAAATACTAATGATCAGAGGGACCGCCTTCTTAATCTCGAATTCGTTGGAATACCCGAATCCAAGGATGAAAACCTAAACGATCTAACCGTAAAAATCGCGCAAGCTGCTAACGTGACTATAAATATCTCGGATATAGTACAGGTAAATAGAATATCGCCACGAGTCAAGATACAAGGACGCCCAAGAACAGTAGTTGTTAAATTTCAGTCGAGATTAATAAAAGAAAACATACTCTCCGGAGCACGTAAAAATCGCATATCGACTAAGAGCATACATCTTCCCGGAAATCCTGTACCCATATTCGTGAATGAACATTTAACTCCTTATAACAAGATATTATTAAAAAAGCTGAAAGACTATGCTAAAAATAAGGAAATTCAATACGTTTGGACAAAAAACGGAAGACTGTATATGAGGAAAAACAATCTCAGTCCTGCTGTCCAAATACAAAAAGAACAAGACTTCATAAAAAGGAACTTCAATTGATTTGCTTCAGACTAAAAACTATAATAATAATCCTTGTTACATGCATCAATTTTGCTTATGCTATGCATTCTCGGCCTATTCAATGTTGTCCTCTCGAAACCTGTTTTATGTTTATGCGACCTATGCGAGTGCGTGCTTTTGGAATGGATATTAAAATAATTCGTAACTGTAAGTATAGCTGCTTACCATTTAAATTAGTGTATTGTATAGTGTATCTACTTGGTTATATCATATTATTTATCATTATATTTATAAACATTTATGTACTTAGTAATATTATATATGTAAGTAATTATCACAAAGAATATATTTTTCTCATAGGTGGTATGATATTATATATATATGTCTACTTCTTGCACTTATATGTCATAAAATATAAACTAAATCACGATAACTTGGTAACCTTTAAATTATACCTATCTCTAGCCTATTTGACTTATATTGTGCACACCCATTTAGTGTATGAGTTACGATGCAATATTATTTTTAACGCGCAACTTGTTATACAAACAAAACACATCCATTGTATTCCTACCTCCGACTTACTATATCAAATAATTTACTTAATATTTTACAACATAATATATCAATTCGTAATGTTTATCCGGTATGGAATGTACATATTTTTTGGAGAATACCTTTGTAGATGCAACGTAGTGAATGTTCTTGGTCTGATGTTTTATTTATATTATTCTTTGGTGAATGCACTTTTTAAATGAGTAATAAAAGCTTAAATATATATTACCAGAATGTTCGCGGCTTAAGAACTAAAACTACTGATTTCAAACAGAGTTTGATGTGTAATAACTTTGACATTATAATCACAACGGAGACATGGCTATGTGACAGTATTTTTGATCGAGAACTAGCGGATAATAGATACGATGTATTTAGACAAGATAGGAATTTAAAGAGTAGTAATAAAAAGACAGGCGGCGGTGTAATGACGTTAGTGCGCTGTGGATTAGATGCATCACGCGTAGTACTTGACGATTATATAGACATGGAAATTTTGGTTATAACAATACCTGCCCGCGTTCTTTCTGCTTCTGCCGACCTTCAAATATTAACCGTTTATTTGCCTCCCGACTATAGCCGCCTATCTTCTAACATAGACCACTTAATAAACTTAATTAAAAGTCTTCATAGTAAAAATCCAACGAATGGTTTTTTAATTATTGGGGATTTTAATCTTCCAAGCATAAAGTGGGGTAGCAACGGTCCTAATTACGTAAAAACTGGTACGACGGAACTACAAAATACAGGAATTCGCCTAATTGAAAATTTAGCTTTCTTAGGTATTCAGCAATTTAACTCACTGACAAACTATGTCGGAAACACATTAGACTTGGCTTTCTCTAATTTATATCTTAAAATTACAGAGTGCAAGTATCCTCTTTCCAAAATAGACAAAGCTCACCCACCTTTGGAACTTGAAATTTTAGACCTATCCATTTCCCCACTCGTCAATTCATCTGCACAAAGATTAAATTTTAGAAAATGCGATTTTAAAAACCTCAATAAATATTTGAATGACTTAAATTGGCAAACTATTTTGATTTCTAACACAACGGAGGGCTTAATCGATAACTTTTACTCATGTATTTATGAAGCCATTAACAAGTATACACCTCTAACAAGATCACAAAATAACAATCGTATATATCCTGTATGGTTTACACCGGCATTAATCAATATCATTAAAGAGAAATCTAAAATTCATAAACTATGGAAAAAATTCAAAAATATTCGTGACTATGAGGAATTTTGTGTGTTACGACACAGACAAAAAAAAGAACAACAGACGTGTTATAATAATTATCTTCAAAAAATTCAAATATCTATCAAGCAAAACCCCAAATCATTCTGGTCGTACATTAAATCGAATCGCAATACCTCGAATTACCCCAAGACAATGACTCTTAATGACAACAGATATGAAGACGGTCAATCAATATGTGATGCATTCAATATATTTTTTCATAGTGTCTTCGGTGATCCACTCGCTGACTTTGCGGCTTCTTCGAAGGATAACCTTACCCTGGATTCGGTTTCACACCTGTCTGTTTCGAAAAGTACTGTTAAAAATTTACTTACACGACTAGACATTAATAAAGGGGCCGGTAGTGACGGCATACCACCACTATTTTGGCGTAACTGTGCTAAGTACTTGTCGAGTCCAATTACTTTAATTTTCAATATGTCTCTTAAAGAAGGCGTATTTCCTACTATATGGAAAAAAGCACATATAGTACCTATTCATAAAAAAGATTCTAAAACTAAAATCGAAAATTACAGAGGTATATCTATTCTTAACACCCTAGGTAAAATACTAGAAAAATGCGTCTACGCTGCAATTTACCCTGTAATTATTAAAGGTTTACCAAATGAACAGCACGGATTTCTTAAAAACCGCTCTACAATCACTAACCTCGCATACTTTTCTGACTATATATTATCTAATATGGAGCGTAGTGGTCAAATTGATGTTATATACACTGACTTCGAGAAAGCTTTCGACCGTGTTGACCACTTAATACTTTTAAGTAAACTTCAACAATTGGGAATACACGGAGATTTGTTAAGGTGGATAAAATCTTATTTAACAAATAGATCCCAAGCAGTAGTCGTAGGCGGCTATAGATCTAACTACGTAAATGTACCTACAGGCGTCCCACAGGGCTCCCACTTGGGGCCACTTCTCTACAATTCGTACTTATATGACATAAAAACCTGTTTCAAACATGCTAATCACGTAATGTATGCGGACGATAAAAAAGTATACTTAAAAATAAAAAACCTTGAAGATTGTAACTTGTTGCAGTCTGACCTTAACTCCCTCTATACGTTCTATACTCGAAACAAAATAAGCGTCAACGTTAAAAAATGTCAATGTATAACATTCACACGTAAGAGACATCCCATAAAGTTTTCATATAAATTTGGGGGTAATACGATAGCCAGAGTCAACATCGTTCGGGACCTAGGTGTATATTTTGATGACAAAATGACATTTTCCAATCATAATCTTATGATCACGCAAAAAGCGTTTAAGAATTTGGGCTTTGTAATTCGGGTTTGTAAATATTTTACTGATATTGATGCCATCAAAACTGTATACTTCGCGTACGTTCGCAGTGTTCTCGAATATGCAAGCCCTATTTGGTCACCAATATACAATATTTACAACGACAGCCTTGAAAGGGTCCAAAAAAAGTTTTTAAAACACATTCTCTATCGTAGTAAACAGTTCTCTAAATCTTATGTGGAAGACTGCCACCGAAATAACCTTCTATGCCTTGACGAACGCCGCAATGTTTTGGATATGTGTTTTTTGTATGATATAGCTAATGGACACGTGGATTGCCCGGAGCTTGTAAGTGCACTGTCATATTGTGCACCTAAGCGTCGTACACGTCATACGCCCCTGTTATTTGTTCCCTGTAGTAGCAGAAATTACTCTGCCAATTCTGTACTAACTAGATTACCACGTATATTTAATGAGTCATTCAAGAATATAGATTTATTTGCATTCTCTAAAGTTAAATTTAAAAAGAAAATAATTGAAGTTCTTAAAACTAAAAATAAATAAAAGTGCGCGACTTTCGCTAAATATTTTTGAATCCTTAGCTATCGAGATAATTAAACTATTGCGAGCTAACTCTCCCTAGTGGTCATGTACCGATCCCAAGATTTTGACATCGTAGGGCTAGGGCGTCAACACCTAATCCACACAACATACTGTGTAATGACACACATAACATATTTTATCTGCCTAATACCTATTTAATTAACCAAGGAATATTTATATGTATATATTATATATGTTTATATTATTAATATTTATATTAATATTTGTATAATATTTATATTATTAAAATAACTTTTTATTATATGATAAACAACATTATTATATATACATGTAGAAACATGGATAAATATGCTGTACTTCCTATATTATACTCGTATAAATTTATTAAATAACAAATAATTGTTCCACAGCTGTAACTATTATGAGCACGCCATCCCATTGGTCCGAATGCAACAATGTAACTATACTTATATGTATTATAAAGGGAAACCTGTTATTGGCCTTATTTTTTGTAATTGTTTATAGAATGTATTAACTGAAACGCTGTTGGTTTTCTTAATAATAAATAAATAAATAAATAAATAAACTTTGGCAATTTTTAGATGTGAACAAGCGGCACAGTAAAACACTTGTGCACATGCCGCCGGCATTTATTTGAATTGAAATTTATGAAAATTTGGTGAATAATCAACTAACTATTTTTTTTTTTTTTTTACATAATTTGAATGAGAATTTTGTACCAAGTATTCTCCTTAAATAATGATAGTGACTCACCAGTCAACCTGTATAAGGCATATAATAAATGTATATACACTTACATAGATAAATATAAGCGGGTGAAGGATTACGTCCCGGCAGGGACATCAGACGGCCGGGGGTTAGGGCTGTAGGCTGAGAAATCGGTGGACAATCCTAGCTGAGTCGAGCAATACCGCCTTCTGCATCCTGGCTTCAAGCGAACCGCTACGGATCTCCAGCTGCTTCAGGTGGTAAGTAAGGCTAACGGGTATCAAACCGTTGGCAGATATCACGATACGGATGATTTCAGCAGACTTTACACCCTACATGTCGACAATCTTGTGTGCCAGATCCAAATATGTATTTACGTTTTTTCTTTATTTTGACTTTCACAAGGTTCTCGTCATACGGGATGGTTATATCCACTAAAAATAACCTCGAGCATGTCCTATCCATCAACCAGGATATCAGGCTTGTTCGCGAGTATCGTCCTGTCCGTGGCGATAGGCAAGTCCCAGTAGAGCCGGACTTCGTCACGTTCGAGTACTGGCACCGGTGTATACTGATAATACGGCATCGTTTGTTCCAGAAGACCGTACATTAAAGCAAGCTCTTGATGAAAAATCTTGGCTGCTTGGTTATGTCTGTGCAAGTACTCAGTATTAGCAAGCGCTGAACACCCCGAAAGCATGTGCTTTCGGGGTGAGTCACTCAGATATGTATCTGAGTGACTCACCGGGATGACGACAAGCTCGGCAAGAAGTCGGGAGTGTCATTCTTCAGAATATATAAATATATAAAGGTAGTTATTATTCTTAACCACCTGATCTTGTAAGCTCGGACCTTGTTGGCGCCCGACAAGTAGGTCCGAAGAACCCTTGTCAGCCGTCCAAAAAAGACCTCGTAAACTACCCGTTTCATATCCACCTCTTGCAACCTTATGCATTGTGACATGCCCAGATACCGGTAAGATTCAGCCTCGAAAAGGGTCTTGAAGTTGGAGAGTTCTATAAGCTAATATGCATCGATTGCGTCACCTGTGATCACCTGCCGCTGTCCACATGCACGTCCGCACACTTATCCACACTAAGCTGCATCCTGATGGAGCCGCTGAACTTAGTAGTGATTTTCAGTAACTCCATCATGGTCATCCATGTACAGAAGGTGTAAGACTTTAGTCCCTCCTCTTCGAAACTGAAAACCTGCCCCGGACGCTCCGGCAGAGTGCTTAAAGGGTTCAAGGACAAGCAAAACCAAAGCGGGCTCAGAGAATCACCACGGAAAATACCCTTTCGTATCTTTATTCAGTCATCGGCACCCGTCAGTCGCTCGCTCTGGATACAGAGGATCGTACTCCATTGCCACATACATACTTCGAGGAAGTCTCGAACTGCACCGTCGATTTTGTACCGCTCGAGGACCCTCAGAAGCCATGAATGAGGCACCGAGTCGAATGCCTTCTTGTAGTCAATCCAGTCAGCAGAGAAGTTCCAACAGTTGCGTTTGACAAGCGGGCCCGCAACAGAGTCAATGAGAAGGAGCTCCTTTGTGCCGTGACTGCTTCCACGACATTCGTTCTGAGCTGCAGACAAGATATTAAATTCTTCAATATGAATCAATATGATACCTTGCAGGTCAGCTGTATTCGGTTTTTGGGAAGCACAGCACGGTGTCTCGTTCTCCAACTTTCTGTAGAACCTTTTCTGATCACTCACGAAGAGGCGATTTTGTCGGAAGCACTCAACTCTCTCAGAGAATCCACGAATGCGTTTCCCCCATGCTGCAATTCTCTGCTCTGCTTCAGGTCGTCGATGCACTCCGTCAGTTTTTGAGTAATATCAGGCTGATCAAGCTCATTGAGAGCTATTTTAACGGAGCGCACAATCCTTGGCCTAGTGCTGCCCGACCTGAAGCTTTGCATTCTGCTAATGAGGGCACTGGCCAGGTCTATACGCCGTTCTATTCTCTTCTTCCAGGCTGATACGTCACTACTCTTATCAGTAGTGCGTCCAGGATCCAGGGTTTTTGCTCCTATTAGGCGGTGTACCGTCAGAGTGGTACCAAAGAGAATAAAACCCGTATCATCCAAACATAGACTGCCATCCAAATATGGAGGTTGTAGCCTGTCAGCTGCCTCAATGGCACTCTGCGTCGCAGCATTAAGAGGAAGATGGGAGAGTCTCGGCTGCTGGGTCTGCTGCTGCTCGGCTCCGGATCTCGTAAATCACCTCTCCCAAAATCCCTCTAATATGTTCTACTTTTTGGGAGACTGCTCCTTCAGTGATCGCAACCATAGGCACATACCTACGAACGCTTTCCTGTTGCGTTATAACTGCGTTATGCTCTCTAGATACGGGTTCGTCTTCAGGTGCAGCCTCGCGTCGGAATTGTTCGAGCTCGACAGCGTTGTGTACATCCTTTCGTTGGATGTGCCGAGCTTGATCTGCCAGGTTCTGTTCCGTGACAATTAAATTTGGCTCAAGCAGGAGGAACTCGCGATGCATTACTGCTCGGTAGGTAGCCCCAAGCTCTAATATACGCACACATGACATTTTTATTCATCTTAAGTGTCCATCTCATGCAGCGTACTCCACAGTAGTGGGCACTGAATGCTGAGGTCGAATGGTTTAGGTACATACCAGAATATTATTGATAGACAGACACGTGAAATTCACAATTTTATTAGGTATAGATATATAATTATATATGCATAGATGGCATGATTATAATAAAATCTCACCTTACACTGTAGAGTGGACAAACACTTTCGAAGTCTTACGAAACTGTTGCCGTTACAAGATTTTTCTTTGTGTTACTAACATGTTTTTTTTTTAATCTACCAGGATAATATTTTATGCAAATTACGCTATTTACCTATTAAGAAGAAAGGGTACCTGAAGGAGTTGAAAAATAGGTATTTGAATAAAAAGTTCCTGTCTCACTCTCGCAAACCTATCCATTAACTACTAGACAAGAAGGGACAACTGCAGCTCAGACCGTTTTCGGTAGATATTTATCGACTAAAATAGCATTTCGTAGTATCTTAGTAGTCAACTATTTTCTCCCCAGAACATGCCATTTTTTTTATGTAATTTAAAAAAAAAAACCTTTAGCTATATTATATGCCCCTAAGCTCACGTTTTTTTTTTTTTTTTTTGTAAATATGCCTATTTTTTTTTTAAATGAGTGTCTGAAAATGTATAAAAAAATTAGGCAATATTTCTAGTTTTTGAATACTCCTACTCCCTATGATTATAATAATATGAAAAAAAAAAAACCAAGACAGCGGCATGTTCATGGCAGTTAAAGGTTTTGTTTCAAACATTTTTGATCTAGTGTCATTATCTAGGGAGGAAACAGTCGACTACGTTTGTATGGTGAAAGAGCCGGTATCCTTTCCTCTTAAGCTAAAATATTTTACTACCCTATTGAAAAAATCTCATAGGATCCGATTAAAAGCGACAAAAGCCGCATAGAAACCTATGAATAGTTATTGGTTTCTAAGCGGCTTTTGTATTTTTTTTTTTTTTTTGGACTGTAATTCTAACTTTTTGTGGAGAAAATCTACTTAATCATAATAATAAAATTGTTTTATATTTGAACGTCCTATCAAATATATCAGAAATATTAAATCGTAGTTATAAATTAGCCGGATAGGTCATGTTAAGTGAGTCAATAGGTTTGTAGTCAAAATGAATTTAGTCGGAAATTAATTGCTGAGTGAACTCTGGCTTTTAGCGTTTGAGAGGTCAAATGTGCAAATAGGGAGGGATATTTCGATACGATATGCGACGATTTATTCGGTTCATATACCTAATCGAAAACGTTATGTAGCGTGAGAGATACAGGTTCGGAAAACTACTACTTATTTTGTTGTCAAAAATATCAGTGATATTTTATTAAGGCCAAAATAAATACTATATAAAATTACTATCTTCTGCCCGCGGGTTCGCCCGCGTGGATGTATTGATAAAAAATAGCCTATGTCCTACCCCAGAATTTAGACTACCCGTACCAAATTTTCTCATAAACGGCTTTATGCAGATTAGCCATGAAACATACATTCACATAAATACAACCTAAATAACTAAAACTAGAATCCTATAATCAAATTTAAAAAAAAGAACAATTCTAATAGGTAGGTACGATTGAAATTAAAATAAAAAATAGACTATGTTTCTATTTAAAATATACTAACTAAAAATAATAATTATGTCTGCTATACTAGATAATAATTCGCTCCGAGAATCGAATCAGCTATAAGAAAAACTCAAAATGAACACAACCGTCTATGACATCTGTACGTCTACCATGAGTTTTTGTTACAAGCGCACATGACATAACTACAGTAGTAAAAGTAGAAACGCAATAGTAATGATAGTATCCGGTAGAGGCGCTGCTCAACTTTCCATACAAATTGTCTACTACACTCGCTAACGTGATACACGTCTCTGGAAACTCATGGTAGACGTCCTGACCTCGCGCGTCTGCTCCCGACTCGCATTCGGATCGCACACTCGGCGATCGCATGTCATTACTTGGACCGCCCTTGTACCCCTGTCTTGCGCGCTACGCTGACTGACGCTCCATTCTGGCCAATCGAATTCTCGTGAAATGAAGTTAATGAAGGTCGTAAACGCCATGAACAAGGCAGCACTTACGCGTTCGTGATAATTTTTAAACTCTGTTATATTATAGCCAAATTACACACAATTTTAGTAAATTATAGCCTATGTGTTATTCTGATGTACAAGCTATATTACTGTGAAGTTTCATTTAAATCCATTCAGTAGTTTTTGCGTGAAAGAGTAACAAACATACACACAAACTTTCGCATTTATTATATTAATAGGATGTTTGATATCATAGAAAATATTATATTAAAAAATTAAACATATTTTTTATTAATTAATACAAAATAGTGAACAAGAATAGAGAAATTGGTCACTCAAAATTTTTAATTTGGAACTGATATAGGTGTCGATTCAAAATATTTAAATACTTAAACAACAAGTTTGCTTAATTAAAAAAATCTAAAAACCCGACTGCGTAAAATACTCTTATTATAAACTAAAAAGAATAAAACAATTTACTAGCTTTCATTTGATACCCATATTGCTAGTAAGAAAAAAAATTCAACTCCCCTTCCCCTCATTCCGCCATTTGAGGGCGCCATTTTGAAAATTTATATAGCCTATGTCACTACTACAATTTATACAAATCCAACGACACCTCATATGTCAAAAACCGTCCAGCCGTTTGGGCTGTAGGGCGTGCCAAAGAAATGGACATACATACATACATACATGCATTATGGCTGAAGTACGCATACGCCAAAAAGAGATCCTAAAAATCCTGCAAACTCTAGACGTGAACAAGGCCAGCGGACCTGATGGTATACCAGCGATAGTCCTGCGTACATGTGCCCCTGAGTTGTCTCCACCTCTTACACGCCTGTACCACCTGTCACTTAAGACTGGCAAAGTGCCGAAGTCTTGGAAGCTTGCCAACGTGCAGCCTGTGCCCAAAAAAGGTAGTCGTGCAGACCCTGTCAATTACCGTCCCATCTCGGTCACGTCCATACTCTGTAAGACTATGGAACGTGCACTAAACAACAAACTCCTGGCCCACTTGGAAGGTAACGATCTCCTCAGCGACCGGCAATACGGTTTCCGCCAGAACCGTTCGACTGGGGACCTTCTAGTGTATGCCACACATATTTGGAGTGAGGCCATTGATAAACACGGTGAAGCACTTGCCGTGTCCCTCGATATCTCGAAGGCTTTTAACAGAGTTTGGCACGCGAGCCTCATAAGCAAGCTTCCTTCATATGGTATTCCACCTGGCCTTTGCGCTTGGATTTCTGACTTAATGAACGAACGTTCAATACGAGTTGTCCTTGACGGGTACTCGTCAGACCAAAAGGCTATCGACGCCGGTGTTCCTCAGAGATCAGTCTTGTCCGCTACCCTCTTCCTGCTGCATATTAATGATCTGCTCGTCCCCGGTACCTTTGGGTATGCTGACGACAGCACAGTGACGGACAGATACTTTTCGAGTGCACGGGCTAGTAAGGATGTTATCCAGTCTTGTCGAGAGGATATGGTCAGCCGCTTGAACATCGCCCTCCAGGCAGTCTCCGAATGGGGCGATGCCAATCTGGTCACGTTCAACGCTACAAAAACACAGGCGTGTGTGTTCTCCTTTAAACGGAGTCCTTTACACCTGGCTCCGACTTTCCGAAATGTTTCTGTAGAAATTACCGACTTCCTTCAGCTCCTCGGAGTAGAGCTATCGTCCAATTTGAGCTTTGGGCAGCACATCGAGTCCAAAGCAAAAACTGCAGCAAAAAAACTAGGTATTCTCTCTAAGGCCAGGCGATACTTCACTCCAGAACAGCTGCTTCAACTGTATCAAGCACAAGTTCGGTCTTGTATGGAGTATTGCTGCCATCTTTGGGATGGATCCGCCAAATACCAACTGGCAACTTTGGACTCGGTGGAAAAACGAGCTAAGAGACTCATAGGTGACCCTACTCTGACAGACACCAAGTTGCAGAGTCTCGATCATCGGCGTAGGGTTGCTCGTCTGTCGGTGTTCTACAGAATATATTTTGGTGAGTGTGCGAAGGAATTGCACAATCTAATTCCCCCAACAACCTTCCGCCATCGGGACACTAGGCGCGGTCGATCGTTCCATCCTTATGTCATTGATATGCCACCTACGCGCACAAAACGCTTCGGCACTACGTTCTTGATGCTCACGGCTAAGGAATGGAACTCGTTGCCCGCGTCTGTGTTTCCCGAACGATACAACCTGGGTGCCTTCAAGGCCAGAGTGAATAGACTGCTATTAGGCAGGCATGCTCCACCTTCGACCGCATCGTCACTTAACATCAGGTGAGATAGCGGTCAAATGCCTGTCTATTTGTCATTAAAAAAAAAAAAAAAAAACATACACTCGAAAAACATAACCCTCCTTCTGTCGCAGTCGGGTAAAAATAACAGAAATGATAGAGGTACTAACGATTTTGTGATTCTGTTTTAAATATCGTTTTAAATAAATTTATTAATAACAACATGCAAAAAAAAGGGAATTAAAAATGACTTATGACAGTAAAACAAAGGGTTAAAATTATTATGTACTCATTTAATACCACATACTGGTTGAAAATTCATGTTATTATGAAAGATTATACAATAATAAAACAAAAATTTTTAAGCATTGAAAAGGCAGTCGTGAGAAAAACTCAATTTTATTAATCAATGTAGACTGCGTTGATACACTATTACAATTCTTTGTGTGAAACACGCACATAGATATATAAAAATAAGATCATAAAGGCCTTACCTTTAGAAACAGCATATAAAACTATTTCTTGATATTCAATGCTAATGAAAATTCACTACTATATTTATATCTAGAGAAAAATCACTCATTTAAATATTGAAAAAAAAATTACATTCATAAAAAATATAATTTACAGGAATAGAGTAGTGAGGTTAACAGTTTAAAAAAACTTAACTATTCTATTTTAATAGATCCAGGCTGTATCTGATTGAAAATAATTCATATACTAACTGAGTAGTACCACAGTCAAAGATAATTAACTAGAAGTAGCCATACAGTTCTGTACTTAAAGTAGGGTGGACCCTCATCGCACTCTCTTCGCCATGCTAACTTAGCTAAAAGTATTAGTATGGATAAAACAAAACGATTTAGGTTCCTTTAGTGCTAAAGTGTTTATAAGCTATGGTCATTACTTAGTATCAAATGTACCAGCTGTTATTTTGTTGATCTTTACCAGAAGAAAGGGTTAGGCTTATCATTTAGTTCTATAAGCTTTAACACACCTAACAGCAGAGAAACTGAATGCCATATATTCATATTATTAACAATACAATACAAAGTAACTAAAATTAACTGTTAAAATATAACATTAAAAGTTATATATAATGTAAAGGTCTATATATTGCTGAAATTTCTTTCATAATAAACTATACACATCTAATTTACTCTGCAAAATATTTGTACAACCATACAGACACATATTTTGTGTAGATTAGATACATTTTCATAATATGTGATCATTACATCATAGTCGTAGAATAGTGACAGATCTTGCAGATTTGAAACTTTGCAGGGCAGACGTTTCAAACAATTATGTTGTTGTTGTTGTATATTTGAAATGTCTGCCCTGTGTGGTTTTGAATTTGTGGGATCCGTCGCCATACTAGGACTATGACGAAACACCAACAAAACATACAACAACAACAACATAGTTGTTTGAAGTGTCTGCCCTGTAAAGTTTTAAATTTGTAAGATCTATATATATATATATATCACTAACAAGTGGTTAATACTGACAGGAAGTCCATGTGCAGCTGAGACTCAAATATCAAAACACCACTTCATATTCTTTGAAAATATCTCATTCTCATATGACCACTAACATATTTTAAACATTTTTATTACATATTTCATAATTATTAGTTGTAATATTTTAGAATCAGTTTTATGAGTTTTTATTGCTTTTCTTCCTTTATTTATTCTGTTTTTCAACCTTAAGAATGATTAAATTACATCCCACTTTAAAACTAACTTATTTTAAAGATTATAAAGTTCAGATTACATTGCTTTTAATAAGTTTGTTATAAATAACATAGAAAGCAAGCAGTTAAAAACATTATAAAGATAGGATTTAGATAGGACATTAAAAATTCTATCTTCTCTCATTTAATTCATATTAGATATTTTTATAATTAGTTAGTCATTAAGTACAGATAATGCCATTTCCTTTGAAATATCATCAGACCTATTATTATCTTGATTTTCCGTTTCTTGTTCATCATTTGACCACCAACTTTCATCTTCATCGTGAATGAAACACAGGAATAGATCATCTTCATAAGTCGGAAAATAATATTCAGGCTGATCCCATTTTTCTCTATGTAATATCCAATGTTTCATTTCTTTCAAATGTTTTTCTAAATTCTTTGAATCGTCAAACTTTGTTTCACATGATAGACATTGTTTCAAGTGTATTTGACGTCGGATATAGTTAACAATTTTTATTTTATGATAAAAATCTAGACCCGATGTAGCTTTTGTGAACGAAAATTCATGTTTCTTTTCCATGTGGTCAAGAATATTTTCATACTCCATTTCTGTGTGGTCACAGAGTAAGCATGTTATTAAAGGTCCGTTTTCTTCTGTCCATTCTGACCACTCTGGATCACTGTCAATATTGGAATCACATTCATAATCTTCTTTATTGAAATTACTTTTGTTTTTAGAAGTACTTGGTTTATTATGTTTAAGTTTCAACACTGGTTGCTTATCTCCTACGTAATTGACTAGAAAGTATTTATCATATTCCTTATTAGCTGGATTTATCCGTTTATGTCCTTTCTTTCTCATATGTTCTTTTAAAATTGTTCGATCCTTAAATAGTCCTTCACAATAAATGCACTGTAGTTTTTCTAATTTTGAAGCTATGAAATCGACTAGATCATCTACAAATATTAAATTGTCTGGTTTTGCAATATGAAAATTATGTTTTTCATACAAATGATTTAAATAGCTTGCTCTCGTGCCATTCGAAACATACCTACAAAAGAGACACTCTTTTGAGTAATTTTTATCTTCTCTCTCAAATGCATGTCTTTCTAACAATGTTTCTAGCTTGGTTTGTCTTAGGTTAAGTCGCAGTTCTTTATCTTCGGGTAAAACATCACTTAATAAAAAGTATTCTTCATTTTTAGATTTTGTACCATCAGGTTTATTATCAAGGAGCATTGTTGTGCAAAAATACGGCAGATTTTGATCTGAAAAATAAAAATAATATTTGCTAACAATGGATAATGACAATAACTGTAAAATTATAGATAATAAATAAATAAATAAATAAATATTGTTGGGCATAATGCTAATGCATTTTCTACCAGCCAATTTTGGTATGGGTGGGAAAGTGTGTGTGGTGTACAATAAAAATAATTAATATAATTTAACACAATATAATAAAACAAGATGGTTATAGGCAGCAGCGTCACCATAGCCTGCTGCAACACACTGCGCTCAGCACCTACCAAGCCTGACGAGTATTGGCATCCCTCCCCCTAAATGAGGAGCAATACAGAGCAGTTGGTCGTTCTGAAGGTAAATGGGGATGGCCTACGTTCAATAGTGGACATCCAATATGGATACTCATATACAGTATTGTTGATGTGGTTGTTAATAGAGTTCTAGACTATACTAATCTCAAATATTTCAGCTTATGCCTATTTAATTGTTAAACATTGATGATAAAATCTTTAAGATATTTGAAGCAAAAATGTGATATTTTAATTTAGTTTACAAATTTCTATCAAATTTAAGTGTAAAAAAATACTCAAAATATATTTAAAATTATATTTTAATAAATATAAATGAAATAATCAGGTAATGTGATACAAAACGTTTGTACCTTTGAATCTCAGTTTCCAATACTTCATATAACCTCTTAAATCTGCAATTTCATTAATATCCGCTATAACTAATCGATGTTCCATGAACAAGTGTGTAAGTAATTGCTTCTCAGAAGACGGTAATACGTATATTTCATCACACAAAACACACATACATTCTGCTGGTTTTTCACACTTAAAAATTGATGGTTTTTCACTCTTTTGATGCAAAGTCAAGGGACCAAAGAATTGTTTCTCGTTTGTACCCATATTTAAAAACTACTTAGTATAATATTATTATTCAATTATGTTGTACTTTTAGTTTTTTTTTTTTTTAAATCTTAACTGGTGGCAGTCCTGCTAAATTGCTAATGTGACAGGCGACAGCGAAGTTTACTGTCATTCGCTATTCTGACATTGATATTTTGCGCATTTAATGTTACAGGCAAAGGTATAAAACTACAAACTTTACGAAACTAAACAATAGGTGACATCTTCTTAAATAAAAATTCTTTTTAAAGTAAGTACTTATTGATAAAAAAATTTAAATTGCGTGTACTAGCGTACACTCGTAAGAAGTGAAACTTATAATAAAAACAGTTTACTTTTTATACGATCGTAATTATATGAGTCCTGTGTTTGCGTTCGGACATATTTATATTCGAATTACCTACTCACTATAGAATACATCATACAATAACTGCAAACTTCTATATAGTGATACTTAATTTCACTCAAGAATCTTAGAGATTGCTAGCGCAGTGGCTGCCAACGCGAATTGAATTTCGTATACGTCCATAAAGCTAGAATGTTCAAATGGGCAGGATCACTTAATTTTATTATGAAAAATAAGTGCTCATTTAGTGCTAATTTAATGCTGCAAAATTAAATTTTACGCTCCAATAGTTTACCGAAAAATTAGAAACCTGCTAACTTTATATTAAGCTAGCAGTGCACTACTTCTTAAACGCTAACCGCAGGATATAGCATCAAATCGAAATGTAGATAATTTAGTGCTCAATTAGTGCTAATTTAATGCTGCAAAATTAAATTTTACGCTCCAATAGTTTACCGAAAAATTAGAAAACTGCTAACTTTATATTAAGCTAGCAGTGCACTACTTCTTAAACGCTAACCGCAGGATATAGCATCAAATCGAAATGTAGATAATTTAGTGCTCAATTAGTGCTAATTTAATGCTGCAAAATTAAATTTTACGCTCCAATAGTTTACCGAAAAATTAGAAAACTGCTAACTTTTAATTAAGCTAGCAGTGCACTACTTCTTAAACGCTAACCGTAGGATATAGCATCAAATCGAAATGTAGATAATTTAGTGCTCAATTAGTGCTCCTGACATACGAAGACAAAAATATGAAATAATATATGGTCTATAACTTAATTCGTGCGGTTTGCTAAGAGATGGCGTAACTTGATTATTATTGCGTCTTTCTAATATTATGAACATGCGTTGGAAAGCTATTGTCATTGTGCGTCTGTTTCATAGAGATGCGCAAAATGTGTCAGCTAAAAGAAATGAATGAAGTATATCTTTTCGCTCAACGAAGTAGTCCACTCATTTAGTTCAGTACTTCATTTAGTTCAGTGGACGACTACGGACTAACGAATCCATATCCGTAAATGATATCGGAGTGTGATTGAAAGTTACGACGAATGATGCACTTTAGTTAGTTCATTTTTATACCTACCTATCTCGATTTTCCTTCATACTTTAAACAGGCTTAGGACTGTCAACGATGAAATATGAATAATTTGCTAATCTATTTTTATTAAGTAATATGTTTTCGGATTTTTTATTTTTTTATTTTTTATTGCTGGTAGTTAGATGCTTTTTTGTCTAGGTTGGCGTATTTAAAAATCGAAATACGTACAGTGATTTAATATTATTTACAAGATATTTACATACCTATTTACATTTACATTTTTCACCTATTTACATACTGATTACTTGCAATTCGTCGCTGCGCCTGATAAGTTCCATATGTGTTTTTTGTAAGGCTTGGGGAAGCAATATATAATATGTTATTAAATATTTTTTTTATTTATTTTGTTAACGGCTAAAATGCATATGGAATTTGTTAAGTTTGTATCTAGTTCGAATATCACAAAAAGAACTTTATCAACACAGAGATTGAAGCTGAGATTAAGTTTAGTAAAAAAAAAAAAAACGAAATATAAAAAATGCACATATGGAATTTGGCAGGCGCAACGACGAATTACTATTCACAAATAACAATTGGGAAAGTTTTTTTGGTTGTTCCTCGTGTCCTTCTTTCATTCAGTATATTTAGAAAAGAGCTTTAGAAAATTTGTTTTTAACTCCATTGCAAAAAGTTCTGTTTTGATTGCAATGTTACATAGAAAGGGATACCAGATGCCGCGCGCACAGTTGGCGCGAACGAGCAAAAAGAGAGACTGAATCACTGAACTAAATGAAGGAAAGACACATTTGAATGACAACTGAATGAGTGATAAGTTTGTTTTGCGAAATGAAGTAGTTCATTTCCTTCAATCGTTCGCGAACTACCCATGTCTACTGTTTCAGTATATGTCATTCATTTGAAGCGTAAACAACGATTTTTTTTTTCACTCAAATATGTCGAACTTTGTGCCTAAAAAAGTGTTTTTGCGGGGAGTTCTTCTTCATTACTTTAATATTAAGAAAACTGCTGCTGAAAGTCATCGTATTTTAGTGGAAGTTTATGGTGAACATGCTCTAGCTGAGCGAACGTGCCAAAAGTGGTTTGCACGATTTAAAAGTGGTGATTTTTGCTTGGAAGACGAAGAACGTCCTGGGCAGCCAAAAAAGTTTGAAGATGAAGAACTGGAAGCATTAATCGATGAAGATTGTTACCAAACACAAGAAGAGTTAGCAGAATCTTTGAGAGTCACTCAAGCAGCCATTTCAAAACGTTTAAAAGCAGCCGGATACATTCAAAAGCAAGGAAATTGTGTGCCATATGAACTGAAGCCGAGAGACGTTGAAAGGCGATTTTGCATGTCCGAAATGCTGCTAGAACGCCACAAAAAGAAGTCATTTTTGCATCGGATTGTGACTGGTGATGAAAAATGGATCTATTATGACAACCCCAAGCGCAAAAAATCGTATGTGAAACCCGGCCAACCAGGAACATCAATGGCAAAGCCGAATATCCATGCCGCGAAGGTAATGCTCTGTATTTGGTGGGATCAGAAGGGTGTGCTGTATTATGAGCTGCTAAAACCGGGTGAAACCATTAATGGAGAACGGTACCGAACACAATTAATCCGTTTGAAGAGAGCCATAGCCGAAAAACGCCCGGAATATTCCACCAGACATGAGTCCATAATTTTCCATCATGACAACGCTCGGCCTCATGTTGCAACACCGGTCAAAAACTATTTGAAAAACAGTGGCTGGGAAGTTTTGGCTCACCCGCCTTATAGCCCAGACCTTGCCCCGTCTGACTACCATTTATTCCGATCGATGCAGAACGCCCTCACTGGAATACGGTTCATATCAGAACAGGGTATCAAAAATTGGCTTGATTCATTCTTGGCCGCCAAGCCGGCGCAGTTCTTTTGGGATGGAATCCACAAATTGCCAGAAAGATGGGAAAAAGTCATAGCTTCAGATGGGCAATACTTTGAATAATACTATGGTACATGTTTTTCTTAAATAAACGTTCAATTTTTAAAGAAAAACCGCACGAATTAAGTTATAGACCCAATAATAATAATAATTTTTTTCATAACTGAACTTGCCAATTTAACAATATGAGCAGAGAACCTGCTGAAAACTTGAAATCTAGGTAAGTTATCGCCTAATGACCTAAATGAATAATTAAGTGCTCAATTAGTGGTCTTGATATACGAAGACAAAAATATGAAATTATTTTTTTTTTATAACAGAACTTGCTATTTTAACAGTATGAAAAGAGAAAATGCTTAAAACTTAGAATCTGTGTTAGTTATCGCCTAATGACCTTAATGAATAATTAAGTACAAATTTAGTGCTGTTGATAAACTTCGTATGTAGACAACACTAATTGAGCACTAAATTATTAATTAAGGTCATTAGGCGATTGCTTACTCAGATTTCAAGTATTCAGCATATTCTCTGTTCATACTGTTAAATTAGCAAGTTCTGATATAAAAATAAAAAAAATAAAAATTTCATATTTTTGTCTTCGTATATCAACAGCACTAATTGAGCACTTAATTATTCATTAAGGTCATTAGGCGATAACTAACACAGATTCCAAGTTTTAAGCATTTTCTCTTTTCATACTGTTAAATTAGCAAGTTCTTTTATAAAAATAAAATAATTTCACATTTTTATTTTCGTATATCAAGAGCACTAATTGAGCACTTAATTATTCGTTAAGGTCATTAGGCGATAACTTACCTAGATTTCAAGTTTTCAGCAGGTTCTCTGCTCATATTGTTAAATTAGCAAGTTCAGTTTTGAAAAAAAATATTATTATTATTATTTCATATTTTCGTCTTCGTATGTCAGGAGCACTAATTGAGCACTAAATTATCTACATTTCGATTTGATGCTATATCCTGCGGTTAGCGTTTAAGAAGTAGTGCACTGCTAGCTTAATATAAAGTTAGCAGTTTTCTAATTTTTCGGTAAACTATTGGAGCGTAAAATTTAATTTTGCAGCATTAAATTAGCACTAATTGAGCACTTAATTATTCATTCAGGTCATTAGGCGATAACTGACACAGATTTCAAGTTTTAAGCATGTTTTACTTTTCATACTGTTAAGTTAGCAAGTTCTGTTATTAAAATAAAAAAAAATAATAATTTCATATTTTTGTCTTCGTATATCAAGAGCACTAATTGAGCACTTAATTATTCGTTAAGGTCATTAGGCGATAACTTACCTAGATTTCAAGTTTTCAGCAGGTTCTCTGCTCATATTGTTAAATTAGCAAGTTCAGTTTTGAAAAAAAATATTATTATTATTATTTCATATTTTCGTCTTCGTATGTCAGGAGCACTAATTGAGCACTAAATTATCTACATTTCGATTTGATGCTATATCCTGCGGTTAGCGTTTAAGAAGTAGTGCACTGCTAGCTTAATATAAAGTTAGCAGTTTTCTAATTTTTCGGTAAACTATTGGAGCGTAAAATTTAATTTTGCAGCATTAAATTAGCACTAATTGAGCACTTAATTATTCATTCAGGTCATTAGGCGATAACTGACACAGATTTCAAGTTTTAAGCATGTTTTACTTTTCATACTGTTAAGTTAGCAAGTTCTGTTATTAAAATAAAAAAAAATAATAATTTCATATTTTTGTCTTCGTATATCAAGAGCACTAATTGAGCACTTAATTATTCGTTAAGGTCATTAGGCGATAACTTACCTAGATTTCAAGTTTTCAGCAGGTTCTCTGCTCATATTGTTAAATTGGCAAGTTCAGTTATGAAAAAAATTATTATTATTATTATTTCATATTTTTGTCTTCGTATGTCAGGAGCACTAATTGAGCACTAAATTATCTACATTTCGATTTGATGCTATATCCTACGGTTAGCGTTTAAGAAGTAGTGCACTGCTAGCTTAATTAAAAGTTAGCAGTTTTCTAATTATTCGGTAAACTATTGGAGCGTAAAATTTAATTTTGCAGCATTAAATTAGCACTAATTGAGCACTAAATTATCTACATTTCGATTTGATGCTATATCCTGCGGTTAGCGTTTAAGAAGTAGTGCACTGCTAGCTTAATATAAAGTTAGCAGGTTTCTAATTTGTCGGTAAACTATTGGAGCGTAAAATTTAATTTTGCAGCATTAAATTAGCACTAAATGAGCACTTATTTTTCATAATAAAATTAAGTGATTCTGCCCATTTGAACATTCTAGCTTTATGGACGTATTTCGTATATCGCTCGAGAGCTGCAAGTTCAAAATCCTGCGAGAGCCACATTTTGTAGCATTCAAAATTTGATATTTGATTTATTTAGTTTAACTATTTATTTATATATATATATATATAGGATTTCATCTACTACCACTCGGAATATTCCTTGCGCATGTGTTTATTGAAAAACGACTGAAATACGCAATAATCAAGAACAAGATGGCGCGTAACGCAAGATGGCGCGTAACGAAAAAATCTTTCCAACCCCGATAAAGAAGTTTCACTTCAAAAAGGATATAATTAAAAATAATTAAAAATGTATTAATAAATTTGCAAAAAAATTATAATGTGAGGAGATATTATTATTTTTTCACATCTACAATCACCCAATAAAAAATAACAGATACTATGTACATAATTTATGTTCAAATCGAAGTCTCACATGATGAACATTTTATTGTTCATTTCATCATTCATCCTATTTTGTTATTTACTTGCAGATGTGGGATATGTTTTAAAAATTAATTTAGATTCAATTTCAATGTATATGATTATAACCAATTCATAAAGATGAAACATTCAAGTTTCCCTGGGCAACAATAAACCATAAAATTTTATTTTATTTGCATATTTCAGACAATTCTTAAATAAAGATCTTAAGCAAATTAGCTGCCTTTTTTCCATTATTTATTTATTTATTTATTTTTTATTTTTTTTTTAATCAATTCGATATTTTAAATGTTATTAAAATCCGCTCTTGTGTAAAATTAATATTTTGAAAATAAGTGAATATATAAATAAATTATCGATTTGAAGTAAAGCGGGAAAATAAAACAATTATTACTTACCACTTATGTTTTATAGTAATTATTCATAATTATATTTAAATACACTCTGCATAAAAATAGTAGGAACTTACAATCTGTTCAACTAAATGCCACAAGAAATATATTTATAATAAGATTAATTGATCTAAATCTATTAGGAAAAATATTAGGATATTAAAGTTAAGGTAATATGTTATTGACAATACTTTTTGTGATAATTACAAGAAATGCCTCTCAGATATTTTCTTATCTAAACTTATATAACTTATAGTTAATTATTTCATATATTTTGTTTCATTTATTACAGCACGACTTAGAAAAATAAATACAGATTTATTCAGCGTCTTTATGATTTATATGTATGTACACGAAAGCTTTAAAACCAGTAAAGCTGGTTAGAAAAATATTTACTAGAATTTAACAGTATACAGATAATATAATAATATATATAGCTAATACTGATTTTCTAACGCACTTAATAATTATTAATTAATATTCATCTTTACATGAAACATTTGTATCGACGTACAAAATTTTGTATGGCACGTAGCTTCCCTTTGATGAAGCAGTCACTTGAATGGCATACTTTCTTCCCGCTTTTAAACCAATAACTTTCTGCACTATCACTCTTGATCTGAAACAAAATATACAATAAAATAAATATAACGGTAGGTGTGTCATATTAATTTCTTTTGAGAGAAAATAGGAATATCAGGAGATTGTTTTTGACGTTATTATGTTGTTTGAAGCATTGAGCCTCAATAAGACTAAAATTACTGCAACATCAATTTGATACTAGAGAAACAAAAGTACAATAAAATATTAATTTTAATTTCAACTTTTTTTTTTTCTTCGAGAAAGAGCGTATTGTGAGTTCTAAATAAAAATAAATCATTTAATTAGAGTAGCATTAATAATATATTTATATTTTTGTCAAGTAAAAAGTTTTGATATGATTAAATCCGGTTGCTTATCAAAATAGGTGTAGTATCTATTAATTTTTTTTTATATTTTATCACGTTTTATGTTTTAGTATTGAAAAAATCCTACGTTTTTAAGAATTATATTTTTTACTTACGGAGGGCGCTGCATATGACTTATGCACTGAGTCTTCGCTATAGATTTTTTTGTTAAAGCACAAATTGTGATGTCACTATCAATAATTTCACGAGAGAAAATACAATATCTGAAAAAAAAATCACATATTAAAAAATAAAAAATAAAAATACTATTTAGCGTCAGTGTCATGGTATACTTTTGAATGTTTTTATTTGTACAAATATTTGTTTCTGGTTTACTGCAAGGAGTTGCAGGAAAAATAATGAAGATAATTGGTAGGAGGAGTTAAGGATGGGAGAGAGAGAAGAGATAAGTTACCTAATAACATCAGTAGCATTATGTGCAGCGGGTAGGAAGGCAATATCCACGGATCTGCATGATCTTCTTGGTCGAAGTTCTCGGACAGTTCCACCATCTTCCTCAAGCTCTGGGATACTCATACCCCATCTTGATGTTGACGCTGTGAGCTAAAACATGAAAGAATCCTTACAATCCTTTTTCCTTAATATAATACCCCACCACCAATGCATCAGCCGTTGTACGTCCACTGCTGAACGTAGGCCTCCCCCATCATCTCTAATTGTAAGAGGAGTTAGGTTTAAAGAACTTTATTATCAACAAAGACAGATATTGTCACTTATGTGATAACATAAACTTAATTAGTTACGTATAATAACATCGTCGTTGCCATTATGTGCACAATTATTATGAAGGCCTATTTGGAAACTTAAACACAAAAACAAAGCAAAAACATAAGTACAATTTTGTTGAATTTTGTCCCACCTCATACATTCGAACCAATTATATAATAATTAAGATTCGTTATTGTTTAATAAATAATCAGACAATTGTTTTTTAAATGTATGAAATGAGTCAACATTTTTTATATGT
Source organism: Euphydryas editha (assembly GCA_036937285.1). Taxonomy (NCBI): domain Eukaryota; kingdom Metazoa; phylum Arthropoda; class Insecta; order Lepidoptera; family Nymphalidae; genus Euphydryas; species Euphydryas editha. Next base: position 4,636,253 of record JAUPFZ010000020.1, read on the forward strand.
GAGGGTATACTGTTATACAGCCGCGCTCCGTTGACTGTTATCATTGTTTTGCCGTACGACGTGCGATGTTTTGGTATGGTGAGGTAGCTAGCGCGCCGACTGCTGCGCTTAGAAACTTGGTTTTGTTTAGTAAACGAAAGATTTGTGTGGATATTCCTATTAAAATATTTTCGAATAAAAATGCAGATATTGTATTTATATAATTTTTTTATGTTCATTAAGTTAGTTTTTTCATATATTTTGGTAGTTGGCGTTAGGAAGTGGTAATTGAAAAGTAATTTTATTATTTTATTTTGTTGGCGTTGCAATTTGTTTAATTGAGTTTTGGCTGCAGTTCCCCATATCTCTATAAGATATAGGAGGTGGGGTTTAACTAAAGCATTGTAAATTGTGTATCTTAGGGTACGAGGGATGCATTTTGTAATATTACGGAGTGAGCCGCGCAGTGATATTAATTTTGTTTTAATTTGCTTTAAATGGGTATTCCAATTTAGTTGACTGTCGATGTAAAGACCGAGATACTTTTCGTGAGTTTTCTGTTGAATGGGTTCATTATTGATTGTAAGAGGAGAAGAGAGAGTAGAGTAGAGTAGTAGAGTTTGCCAACACTAGCCACGCTTGGTAGGCGGATTGGCTAGTGCAGTGTGTTGTGACAGGATATGGTGCCGCAAGTGTCTATCACCATCCACCAACAAGGTGTACAGTTGTTCGCACCACTATGGCCTTAGTCGCCCTTTATGTCACCTCGGCAAGAAAGAGGTCGGGAATTTTCATCTGTACCGATCACTGCACGGCCAGTATAATCTAATATATAAAATTCTCGTGTCACGGTGTATGTAATTGAACTACTCTGAAACGGCTTGACCGATCCTTATGAAATTTTGTGTTTATATTCAGTAGGTCTGAGAATAGGACATAAACTATTTTTTATACCTCTAAGTGATAAGGGTGGTTCACCCTAAAAAAAATTTTTTTTGGGTAAAATTTTTTATTTTTTTATTTTTATATGATTTGGCATCAAAAAATATATACAACCCTAAATTTTCACCCTTCTACAACCAACCCCTTTTTTTAATAGCGATATTAGTACTTTAATAATTTTCTACTCTCGGCGGTCGATAATTATATTGATCCTACCATCAATGGTAACACTCTCCTACCCTTACTATTTTTGTTGCATCTACCAAATTGAAAAACATAGAAGTGAATCGTGAACTGCAGTACAATACTGTAGAAATGGCAGCGATTGTTACTCGCAATGTCCCACTACTGACTGAGGAACAAAGAACCATTTACGACCGCATTTTGCTTACAGTTTCGGGAGGACAATGCGGATTCTTTTTTTTTTTGGATGCACCAGGTGGAACTGGCAAAACATTCCTTATTTCGCTAATTCTTGCCGAAATATGATCAATTAATTGCATCGCATTGGCCGTTGCATCATCTGGCATAGAAGCAACTTTATTGGATGGAGGCAGAACAGCTCATTCATCACTTAAGTTGCCACTAAATATTCAAAATTCAGACGCAGTTTGGAACATAAAAAACAATTGTTCATGGCCACAGTGCTGAAACAGTCTAAAATTATCATCTGGGATGAATGCACTATGCCTGATAATGTTTTTTTTTTTTATTTGGCATGATTTGTGAGAGATGATGATGATGATATGTAATTTAAAATTTATTAGTAAAGATAATAAAAGTACAATAAATTCAAAAAACGAATATTTGGTGATTTGTTATTTTTATAGAATGTTAAAAAATAAATAAATACATTAAGACCTGATTAAAATAACATTGAAGTTCTCATTTGATTCGACAAAAAACAAGATGATCGAGAATCCAAAAAAAGAAGACTTTTCACATTGAAGATAACAAATCATTGTCAACATAATAATTAATCATTCAATCATTACCTACTGTTCCGTAAGTCACTAATGGTAACATGTTTTGGCTAATGTAAAATCAAAATAAAAATGACAACAAAATCGCAAAATAATTATTAAATAACACACTACAGTTGGGAGATAAAAATATACGCCGTATGGATAATGAGAAATGAGACTGATTGTGAGTCGCTTCAACCGGCGTGCGCAGTGTAAACTGCGCACCGCACCCATCGATAGCAACGACGACGTACAGCGGCGTTGATGCAAAAGAAAAAGTTATAAACACGATCGAACTAAACTTTCAGTACTGAAATTGGGCTTCGTTGCAAGACCATTATTTAAGGCCGTGGTTATTGGCTATCAAGCATCACGCCGTGACTTATCATAGAAGAAAAGTTAGCAGGAATTATACATTTTTTTGTCAGCCATGTTTGTATATATTATACATACTATATACCTACGAGTAGGTACTATATACTTTCAGTTATAGTTAAATATTCTTACCTCAATTGTAACCGCTTCCTCTCGATACCATTTATTTGGAAAAACTCGCATAACATATCTTATTTTAGTTTCTTCAGAGCTGGAGTCGAATTGAGCTGAGCCTTCATCGCTTGTTTCTTGGATAGATGAACTAGTTGCAGGTGGCGGTACATAAAATTTAGAATGTGATTCTGAAAGATAACATTTGATATAATAGATCACGCCTGTTACAATATTAATAAAAACAAATAAAGTGATAGAATGAATTAAATAATTACTGATTGAATTGATTTAAAATCAGACTCCATAGGTCGCGTCTTAAATGCAGTCGTTCAGCAAAAGAATTAATGGGGACGAAGATATTTAACCACGTGTGTGAAGTGTCTTTTCATATGATTATGGTACAAATATATTTCTTTTTTTTTTTTTTTTTTTTTTTTTTTTTTATTTAAGGTCGCTTGGAACTACTAAGGTTATCAGCGACCACAATTAAAAACTTTAAATTAGACTATATAAATTACAATATCTAAGAAACCGAATTACATTTTTGCACATATTAGGGTCAGACAACAATACATAATTATCACTAGTTAGATTGAACATTTTTCTCTCAGAATCATAGTTGGAACATTCTAATAATACGTGTTTTACAGAAAAAATTGAGTTGCATCTAGGACAACATCGAGGAGTGCTCTTCGCGAAAAGATGAGAGTGAGACGCATTGGTGTGACCTATTCTCAAACGTGTAATTACACATTGGTCTTTTCTATTTAATTTAGATTTGTTTTCAATTTTGAACACATCATTTCTAAAGTTATGTAATTTGGATAAGTCATCAGTCCATACTCGATTCCATAACCGTTTAATGGTGTTATTTAGATCACGTTTAGCATCACATAAAATCATTGGAATATCGGTATTTGTATAAGGTGTTAAACTTGCTTCCCTAGCCATCTGATCCGCTAATTCATTACCATCTATTCCTCGATGAGAAGGAATCCATACAAATACTACTTCAATAGATTGTTCTTTTAAAGCAAAAACAACAGAGTGTATTGACTGAATTAGGGGATTTTCGGTAAATTTATTTTGAATTGCTAAAAGGGAAGATTTAGAGTCGGTAAAAATAGCATAATATGAGTTAGTGGGGTCGGTAGATATAATTTTTACAGCACGATAGAGAGCATACGCCTCACAATGGAATATTGAGTATTGTTTTGGCAAACTAATTGCAATAGGATTATCTTGTTCAATAATTATGGAACAACCACTTCCAATTTCAGTAACAGAACCATCAGTATAAAGCAATTTATAGTTATGATATCGATTAATTAGCTCGAGGTAAAGTTGACGGTAAATTGAAGTATCAGTAATATCTTTAACAAATTCACCAAGGGATAAATCCACGTCGATGATAATATTTGTCCATGGGGGGAGGGGATGAATATTTCTTTGATATAGAAAAGGTATAGATATATTTGAGGATTCCAAATATCTTTTCAAACGTAATCGAAACGGAACAGGTAACCTAATTTTCGACTGAAAAACTTCATTTAGGTAGTCGCCTGCTATCATGTCATTTACAGGATTTGAAGATCTTGAAATAGAGTTCAACGCATAGGTTATACAGATTTTAACTCGTCTAAGCCACAGCGGAATTTCACCTGATTCAGCAAGTAAGCTGTGTGCAGGGCTGGTTTTAAAAGCACCAAGGCATAATCTGAGGGCCGTGTTATGTATCGAATCTAGACTGGATAAGTGATTCTTTCTAGCTGAGTCGTAGATTATAGACCCATTATCAAGTTTGGACCTTATCAAAGCTCGGTAAATATTCAGCAAACTTTCTTTATTAGATCCCCAGGTGATAGAAGACAGGACTTTAATTATATTTAAACGTTTATAACAATCGGCTTTCAAGTTCTTAATGTGGGTTTTCCAGTTATGCTTACTATCGAATATCATTCCAAGAATTTTGATAGTATAGGTTCTGGTAAGTGGATGACCATCAAGAAGTAAATTAATATTATCAAATGGTTTATTTTGCCGACTGAATATAATGAACTCTGTTTTTGATTTGGAGAACTTGAATCCATTTTCATTAGACCATTTATAAATTTCATTTAGAGATTTTTGAATTAATTGAATAGATGTTTCAATATTTTTACCCATACAGAATAATGTCAAATCGTCCGCGAAGAGCAATCCTTTAACCGGGTTATTGATAACAGAGAGGAGACTATTAATAGTTATTAAAAATAAAATAACACTGACAACAGAACCCTGTGGGAGTCCATTGGCAATATCAATTGGATCAGAGTAATCATAATTTATTCTAACTTTGATTTTCCTATTTGATAGAAAATTATTTACAAACTTCAATGAATTTCCTGTAATATTAAGTGACTTTAAGGCTTTTAACACAACTTTTTTTGAAACCATTTCGTAGGCTTTTTCTATATCCATTGATACTGCCAATAGGTGTCCTTTTAAAGCTAAGGCTTCACAAATAGCTGTATCTAATAATATCAAGTGATCGTTAATTGACCGAAACTTACGGAAGCCACTTTGATAGGGTGATATAAGTTCTTCATGTTCTAATTTCCAACGTATACGGTTGGCTATTATTTTTTCTAATATTTTGCAAAGATTACAAGTTAAAGCTATTGGTCGATAATTGCTAGGTAGGGTGTGATCTTTACCAGGTTTGGGAATAGGGATGATAATAGAAGTACGCCATAAATCGGGGAATAAATTATTCTGCCAGATTTTATTATATAGTTTCAGTATATATATCAAACCACTATCAGGGAGATTTTTTATAAGGCAATTAGGAATATCATCGGGGCCTGGTGAAGAATTTTTACAGTTATGGAGAACTAAAAGAAGCTCATCAAGGGTGAGTGTGCTGTTTATTGGGTCATCTACATCGTTAGATTCATTTTCAGTTAAGTCAACTCGAATTTTAGAAGAATAAGACGTAAATTCGTTGCTGTAATTTAAGTTTGAAGAATTTTTTGCAAAACTTTTTGCTAATATATTACATTTTTCAATTTTATTGGTAATTTTATTTAATTCGTCGTTCAATAAAAAGGGGGGGATTGTATTAGCGTTATTATTTTTTAATCTTTTTATTTTATTCCAGATTTCTGAGGTTGGAGTTTGGGGCGTTATTGTCGAAGTATAATCATGCCAGGACTTGAGTTCGGTTTCTTTTAAAAGTCTTCTAGCCAACGACCTACATCTTTTATAATCCACCATATGATCAATCGTTTTATATTTTAAATATTTTCGGAAAGCCTTTTTGTAATTTTTTATTGCTATTATACATTCATTTGTAAGCCAAGGCAGTTTTTTTTTGTTATCTCTTGTTCCACGTGACTTCGGAATAGCTAAATTTGCAGAGTTTAATATTAAATCATTAAATTGCAATAAATTCTGGTCAATAGTAGTAACAGAATCGGTTGAAATATCACTTAAATCCCTAATACCTATATCAATTAAGGATTTGAATAATTCCCAATTGGCTTTTTGAAAAATCCATTTTGTAACATTTGGATTATCTTGTAGAGTAGGAGACGAGTGAGTTATTATGATTGGGTAATGATCGCTATCGTGGGGGTTATCTAAGACGCTCCATTGGAATAATGGGGCTATTATACATGATGATAAGGCTAAATCAATTGCGCTTGTAGAAGCATTAGAGACATTAAAATAAGTAGGTTGATTTTCATTCAGGATAGTTATGTCGGCATATGCATCTAATATTTCAAGTAGGATTTTTCCACGAGAATCAGTTTTGGTGCATCCCCATGTCAAACTATGGCTATTAAAATCACCAACTAATAAAAATGGCTTCGGTAATTGTTCAATCAGGTCAATTAGATCTTCTTTATTTAAAACGGTACTATTAGGTAAATATATATTACATAAGGTTATATTGGTTGGATAGTTTATAATACCGGCAACTGCTTCTAAATTTGTATTTAGAGAAACTTTAGACACAAAAATATTAGACTTTATGTAGGATACTACACCTCCGCTAGCGTGAAGAGAGTTGTTTCTGTTTTTAAAAATGGCTTCATATCCTGAAAGTTTTTGGCAACAATTATTTTTAAAATTAGTCTCTTGTAAACAAATACAACTAGGATTTCTTTCTGTTAACAAAATTTTTAAACGTTGCTTACGTCTATAAAATCCGTTAATATTCCATTGCAAAATATCTAATCTAGTCATTTTTAATTAATAATTTTAATTTCTTTTGTAGACGTGTAATACGACTTTTAATGCTTCTATTAGAAAAATGAGGGTATAATTCACTTAACATTTGAATAATACATGAAGTATCTTTTGAATACTGAGAACAAATGACCCTTATGTCTTGAACACCACGGGTGTTTTCCAAAAAACTTTTAAATTCAATATGGTTCATTGGATAACAATTATTCGATGAAGTTAAAATTTCAATTATCTTGTCCCAGTCTTCAGATTCGCTGGCGGAGGTCGCAGTCTTGATTTTCTTCCGGACATCCTTAGCTAGATGAATTGATGAAGAATCGCTGAAGCTCGATCCATCCTCAGACATAATATTGTCTTCGTCGGTTAACATAGTATTTCTATCAGGTAGTATTATTGGTGTGTCTTGATGTGATGAATGAGATTCGGATGATGGAGGTCGAGGATGTTTTAAATTTGAACGGGATGATGTTAATAATTCCATTTGAGGGGTAGTTAAGGTATCTGTAGTTGACCTACGAGTTTCGTCTATTGGTGGTCGGTTAGCATTTTCTGGACAATTCTTAACAATATGACCGACTTTTTTACACATGAAACATAACATGGATTCAGATGAAAAATATATCCAGTAGTTAGTGTCTTCATAGGATAATTGTATAGACTCTGGAAGTTTGACTATGTCCTCTGGAGAGATGTAAACCTGACGTCTGAAGCTCATAATATGGTTGAAACCAGGTTCAGTGAACCCGGCACGTAAGAAGGTAATTGAAGATTGCGTTTTTATATTCATTTCTTCTAATTTCTTTTGAATGACGTGATGGGGAATGACTGGGCAAACATTGGAAAGAACAATCCTCTTGTTACGTGTAATAAGGGGTCTAATGGCAATATTTTGCTTATTAATATATAAGAATTTGTGTTTTTCAATTAGTTCGTCAGCTATTTCTTTAGTCGAAACATAAACACATATCCTGTTATTTGCTATTCTGGAAACAAATCTTATTGATGATGGTGTTATTACCTTAGATAAGGCCTCTGTGTATTCCTTTAACTGTGTGTTATCAATTGTATCCATAACGATTGCTTGATCTTTCTTGGGAAAAGTGTCACTTTGAGTAACGGCGGAGTAACTCGATGTACTTGGATTCGATTGGGTCATCTTCTTCGCTGAATGATCCCTGTAGTCAGAGATCAAACAGCACACACAACAACATATACTTTAACGCGTGAGTTATTTAGTTCAACCGTCTACACGCCGCACGTGCGAACAGTACGAACGTCAAACGTTCACTGATGATATATTTCTTTTTGTTATTCATACGATTATCGTATAAATAATTATTTTTTATGGAAGTGTCTATTAATACGATTATCGGAAGATTAATTATTTTTAGAAAGTGTCTATTCATACAATTATCAAACGATATATAATTTTTTTATTTCTACGATCTGTTTTCATTATTTTAAAAATATTAATTCATTTATTATTATTCTTTGTTATTGTTAGGTTGTTAGGTTTTATTTTATTTTATAAAGAAATATTAAATCATTTATTTAGTTTTGACTTTATTTAATAAAAAATTTTATTCATACGATTATCATATAAATAATAATAATATATTTAAAATAGTCGTACGAATATTTATTTTCTTAGTCATGCGATTGTAGTATAAATAGCAACAGCCTATTAATTTTTTTTTGAGATTTGAAAAATAAAAAACTTTTCTAATATAAAAGAAGAAAAAAGTTCTTCACTAACCTATGTTCTTAGCCATGTATAAACGTTTTCCTCTAACAGAGACTTCTATATCGACAGATCCACCGCAAGTTGATACAACCAACCATATACCTGATCCACCGGACGAGGTCTAAAACAAATTAAAGGATTCTCTCAGTTCTTTAATTTAGAAAATATAAAGTTTAGTTCCTATACATTTTTAAATTTAATAAAGAACAATGGCAGATCTCCATACATCAAATTGTCTGGAAGCAAATTGAAGAGTCCCATAATAAAAAATATGTGTAAAGATTCGGCGTTAAACGTAGAGTCTCCAAGTGAGTTTATTTTTATTCGGGAAAGCCGGAAAATCGAAAAAAAAAAAACATATCTCATATCATAGTTTTTAGAATTGTAGCATCAATCATCATTTACAATTGTCGATCTGTCACAGTTAAAGACAAAACTAGAGTAGCTACAAACTACACAACTAGACAAAACTAGTTAGAGTCGATTTATTGTAAAATCGATACATTATTAAATAAATCTCATGATACAATTTTCTATTTTTTTTTTTTTTTTAGTTAATAATTATATTCATCTATTACTATCATGTTGATTAAACATAAAATAATTTCATTAAATAATTATTTTCGAAACAAAGCACAGCCTTGTAGGAAAGATTCTATCGATCGATTTTTAATCGATTCAAATTAATAGTATTCCGTAGTGTTTATTCGTGTCTACTATCTAATATCTATGTTGGAATCTGTTGATGTACTTTTATTTTCATAATTTAACTGCGGCTCTTAAGAAAAGAGGTAAAATATTGAAAAATCATAGAAAAATAGTTCAATTTGTTTCCTTTATTTGATATCTATGGTCGTCAACAAAAAAACGAGACAAAATTCTGCCATTGTTCTTTATCAACTTTATTACTATTTACTAAACATTAAATAAAAATAAAAAATAAAATAAACGTCTCACACTCAACTCAACATTGATAGGGTTAAGAAAACTTTAATTAAATAAAAAAATCAAAAGTAACAATTAAATATATATCCGAATAAAATTAAGTAGGAATAGAATACGTTTAAATGAATTCTATAGTATTATACGAGTATTGATTACTTTGAATTAATTAATTATCAATGAAATGTTAGGCATCATACAGTGTAGAATAAAGTTTATGAGACAGTAATGTTGCTTCTATGATCATTGACATCGACCAAAATAAGCTCAAAGCGTTTGCAAATTAATTACCCGCAGTAAAAATTCTTACGCAAACGTGCGAATTTCATATCATTATCCAAAGTAGTAGTATCGTCGCTTTGAAATGAGGTTCAGAAACTCATATTACCAAAAATGCATTATAATAAGGTCACATAAATTCTACCTTGGCAGTAATGAAATGGATGGTCTGCGAAGTCTCTTACCTTTAAGTAATAAACATTTTTTCCCTTTATATCGGCTTTATATGGTACATTTTCTCGTAGTCTTTTAGCTGTTGATGTTCGAGGTCGGACATTGCCGGTTGCAAGTAAGGAACCAGCTCTTCGATCTCTTGCGACGCCGAAAACACTAATAAAATATGTCTGCAAAAAAAAAGTATAACATAAGTAATGCAGACTCTAATTCGTCATATTCATGGCTAGGTTTTTTATTAATCTTTACAAAAAAAATAATTTTAATACTCACCGTGCTTGGGTCTAAATTTTCAATTAAATGATGCGTTCTATCTCCAACGCACGCGACAACCGGATCTTCATTTGATACTTTTGTACTACGACCTATTATAAAAGAATAAATGAATAAATAAAATACGCCATAGCTTTAGTTTTTAATGTGACCTGCACTTTTTAAGGTCAAGAGATAAATGCGCTACACCATATAAACAAAAGGCACTATTTAATATATCTTTAACATGAATGTAGGTATTCTTGGTTATGAAAATAAGCTGCTTCGGCATGCAACACAAACCTTAATTAAATGAATAAATAAATTATATTTGCTAAATATTTTCATTAATAAACTCGTTTTACGCTTAACTAGTAGCGATTAAAACTTCCATAACTTGATAGTATTTTCATATTTTTCTTAGTACCTACTGTTAAACTAAAGTGCGAGTAAGTGCGAGTCAGTTAGTTAATCATTATTGAATGTTCCGAATTTTCTTACCAAATTTCTTTCTTCTGTAAACACTTTTGAAATTCTCTTCGAATACGTTGAAACTATCCTCGACGTCAATTTTGTTACTCTGTGTTATGGTATTATTGACTGATTTTTGTTTCGACTGGTCAGTTTCATTCGACGGGTCTTCATCTGAAAAACGATTCTGTTTCTCTGCTAGACTGGATCTTATATCGTACTGAGCTGCGCAGAGTGATGTATAGTTCTTTCTGTGAGATGTGACTACGCAATACGTGGTTTCTTGGGGATCTATTGGGCTGAAAATTTTATATACATAGTTAATTTTAATAAATTTAATCCATTTTATATCTTAAATTAAACTATATTTTGTCACTTGGAATAAATAATTTTTAATGCTACGGATATTTTGCTAGTATATATATATATATACTAGCAAACTAGTATATATATATAGTATATATATATATATAATTTTATATACATAGTTAATTTAATAAATTTAATCCATTTTATATCTTAAATTAAACTATATTTTGTCACTTGGAATAAATAATTTTTAATGCTACGGATATTTTGCTAGTATATATATATATATATATATATATATATATATATATATATATATATATTGTTTTTGTATAAGGAAAGAAAACAATCGATATATGTTATTTTATTTAAATGTCTTTTTTTTTCAAAATTTTTATTTTTCTTTCGAGAAATGTATATTTGCTTACAGTGTAAAATAAATTTTAAAGAAAATTTAGCACAAGAAAATTCAATAGTGCTAGCATGGATCTGATCCCGTAACTATGTGTTCTCTTCACAAGACCGTTTTGGCTCTAAGGCCTCTAAAGTTAGTAATTGAAGATTATATTGAAAGTACTAGACATATTCAGAAAGACTAGAAATCTGCTTATTATTGATGCAGTTTTCTAAATATGGTGAAGTAACCGCTTTGCAGAAAAACCGTTTGTTCACGACATGGCGATCTGTCAGCGATACATCGTTGTGGTAATTACTTTGCCATGTACAATCGTATAGTAATTCCTTCAACACTGGTACGTGGATATTATAAACAAACTAGGATCACAACAACTAGGATCAGGACACTAGGATTGCCTTTTTACTATCAAATAGATACGATAATGATCAATCCATTATCCACATATATATGTACAATTGTATAATTCTATAATAAATCAGTATAGTTTAGTCAAGGAGATATAGGTATAGACTATGTAATATTGACGTGAGAATAGCAGTGAAAAGCTTACCCAAGCTTACAAGTGTTAAAATTTAAAGTGCAATAATAAACAATTGTATATACCTTATATCATTGCTACCATTCACAAAATTGTATACTTTTAAAAATAACGATTCGATGGTGCTTTTGAAGCCTACTTAAAATTTTTGGTTTGATTTGATTTGATACATTGTGTAGTGTTTAGTTAATTTTGTAGTGGAATTTGGAGATACACATTCAGTCAATATCATGCATGATATAAATATTAAACCGGAAAGTAAACCGAATTTCTTAGAGCGTCGACCGAACCGAATTATTTAGTATCGATTTTCATATAAAACAAAACTAGGTAGGAACGGTAAACGATAGATTTATTTCTAATTGATGTAATTAATCTAATTTTTAAATCCTTAATACTCACACAATATAAATATTTTTACTTTATAAAGCGTAAATTACAGGTAAGGTTTTTAGAAAATGAAAAGGCATGGAATTATTTAATAGAATTCTTTTATATTAAAAAAGAAACTGTCGGTTGAAACTATGTTTTAAGTAGGTAAAGCATTTTGAAAAATTCTATTCAATTTCTTTAAAGGTAAAGTGAGTTACGCTTATAGAATCTCGTAAGCCTTTAAGTTTTTCTTCGAGTGCTATCCTCTGATGGCATCATTACTCTAATTAATTATTGACAATTAGAAATAACAAAACAAATATGATAATTGTTTTTAAAAATATTTTAATATTTGTTAATTTGAACGTAAATCATCAATAAGCAACTCTACAAAAATTAATTTGTTTGTCAATCTTTTCTATTCCGGCCGCAATTTCTAAGAGGTCATTTACACACGAGCATTTTAAACAGGCATCGGATTTTAGGAATGTTGACATGGAAAAACAACTTGTTAACATTTAAGTTATTCTCTACGATGGAAATATTGTTATGGTATATCAAATCTATGTTTATAAACTGTTACCGTATACATATTATACATTCGATAAAATAACTAATAGTAAATATCGGTAGTGGCACAAAGAAATAATAACAATGTAATAACTAAATTAAGGCCCTGTTTCACCACTTGCTATTAAGTTCCGGATAACGTAACTGGCACCTATTTTGACAGAGAAGCCATACAATTACCTGTCTAAAAAGGGCCAGTTAGATTAGCCGGAGCTTAATAGCAAGTGGTGAAACTGGGTCTAAATTAGTGTTTCCCAACGTGGGGCCCACGCCCCACTGGGGGGCAATTTGATAGTTAAGGGGGGCAATTTAAAAATGGACTTGACACGATTTTAACCGTTTCGCTTTGGGTTATTTAAATGCAATGCTATACCTTGTCCAACCGTTTATTATCTTTTTGACAGCTTACGTCTATAAATTACAGTCTTTCTTTTTCGGAATAATGTATTACAGTAATGTCGTACTTTATAGACGGATAGTGAAGTGCCCTGTGCATCGACTTAATATAACACAACGTGGAGACTTGAGATTAAAGCTAAGTAAATTGGAACCTAATATAAAATCTCTGTGCAGCAAGCATCAAGCGCAAGGATCGCACTAAATCAATATTAAAATTATTTTGAATTTCATTATATGTTTTGAAATTTTACTTACGAACAATTTCATAGTGATTTCTTCCTAAAACTTATCATTTATTTTACTTAAGGGAACAAAACAATTTTAAAGGTTAAAAATTATGCATGGGCGCATAAAAAATTTAGAAATGTTAAGGTGGGGCATGGCCTAAAAAAGGTTGGGAAACACTGGTCTAAATAGATGTATTGAATATATTTTTGCAACTAATAATGTTAAATTAAAACACAAATGTATAATAACTTACTAAATACTTCTATTTTGATTTCAGTTATTATCAATAAATATCATATATTACATATTAGACTTTCTTCTGGGAGAAGAACTTGTGACGTCAGTGACGTAGTAATCGGCCGTCGTATGGGAAAAGGTATAACGGTAGACAATTTTACTACAGTTGAAGTGAAAGAGTTACCAACACTTTTCAAAATTATACCTCAATAAATAATAATAAATACTATATATTATATGTAATATATACAATCAATTCCAATAAAACACAGATATATCTATACATTTATATGTAACACTATACCTAAAATGTCCTGACAGATCGACTTCTAGAACTAAAATAGTTAGCTTTCCATTCATATTATTAGAACCGTTTGTGAGATCGAGATTTTTTTTTTTTTTTTTTTATTGGAAATTTGAGTGCGTTTGACCTCAATCTTGTCTGATGGTAAACAATGATGAGGTCTAAGGTGAAGCACGCAAACTCAAATAATGCCTGTTCACTCTTGCCTTAAAAATCCCTAGGTTGTACGCATCGGGAAACAGTGACGCAGGAAGAGAATTCCATTCCTTTGCAGTTCTAATAATGAAAGATGATGCGAACCGCGAGGTACGAACCGGAGGAATGTCGACCACGTATGGATGGAACCCCTGCCCTCGTCGAGTTGTCCGATGGTGGAATGGTGCTGGGGGAATTAATTGATGCAATTCCTGTGCACACTCACCGAAATGTAACCTGTAAAAGACACACAGACTGGCAACCAGTCGGCGATGTTCGAGGCTCTGGAGCTGTCTTGAAGTAAGCATCTCATCACCAATGAGTTTTCTGGCACGCCTGTCGATAGCTTCCAGGGCTTCGAGCTGATACCGGGCGGAACCGTCCCACAGATGGCAACAGTACTCCATGCAGGAGCGGACTTGAGCTGTATAAAGTCTTAGCAGCTGGTCCGGTGTGAAATAGTGACGGACCTTGGAGAGGATGCCCAGTTTTTTTGAAGCAGTCTTAGCCCTGGATTCGATATAGCTTCCAAAATTGAGTTTGGACGATAAGTCTATACCGAGTAGTTCAAGGTGGTTCGTGACTGGAACAGGCACATTTCGGAAAGTGGGAGCCAAGTTAAACGGGCTCTTTTTAGCGGAGAAGAGACACGCCTGGGTTTTTGAAGCATTAAATCTTACTAGATTGGCATCACCCCAGTCGGAGACAGCCTGAAGAGTAAGATTGGCACGGTAGACCATTGCTCCTCTAAGATCGTCCACTTCAGTTTGTCTTGTTCTTGCACTGGAGAAGTATCTCTCCGCGACGGTGCTGTCATCTGCGTACCCAAAGATACCGGGCTTAAGCAGATCGTTTATGTGAAGCAGGAATAGCGTTGCGGAGAGAACAGATCCTTGGGGTACCCCGGCATTGATAGTCAATAGGTCAGACGTGTAGCCATCAACAACTACACGAATTGACCGTTCCCTCAAGAAATCGGAGATCCAAGTACATAGACTAATGGGAATACCGTAAGCAGGAAGCTTCGCAATAAGACCATCGTGCCAGACCCCGTCGAATGCCTTCGAAATGTCAAGTGAGACAGCTAGGGCCTCACCATATTTATCGAGGGCTTCCCCCCAGAGATGTGTAGCATACACGAGAAGATCCCCAGTAGAGCGGCGTTGGCGAAATCCGTATTGCCGATCACTGAGGAGATCATTATCTTCCAGGTAAGCCAGAAGGCGATTGTTGACAACACGCTCCATTACCTTGCAGAGGGTGGAGGTGATCGCGATTGGGCGGTAGTTTGCAGGATCAGCACGACTACCCTTCTTGGGTACGGGTTGTACGTTCGTGAGCTTCCATGCTTTCGGAACAGTCCCAGATCGAAAAGAAAGGCGATACAGACGTGTCAGGACTGGAGACAGTTCGGCTGCGCAATTTCTCAACACAATAGCAGGAATACCATCAGGACCACTGGCTTTGTTCACGTCCAGATTGCGTAGTGTTTTGAGAACCTCCTTTTGGTAAATGTGGATTTCAGGCATTTTGCATCCACAAGGAGGTAACTGAGGTGGAGTTTTATTACCAGCATCTAGACGAGAATTTTCGGCAAATAGAGAGGCAAATAAATTAGCCTTATCCAAAGCCGTGTGTGCCAGTGTTCCGTCAGGTTTCTGCAGGGGAGGAAGTGAGGAGCGACAGAAGTTTGCTTCAACACACTTCGCCAGGGACCAAAAAGCTTTACTGCCCGATGGATACGAAGCGAGTTTGGTTCCCACTCGGCCTATGTGGTTGAAGCGCGCTTTTTTGAGCACTTTTTTGTAGGACTTAGCTGCTGAGTTAAAGGCTTTCTTCTTATTTCGCGTATCTGGAGCTTTGCGATTTCTGGCTTCTAACCAAGCGTGGTATGCTGACTGTTTTATAGCCTCAGCTTTTGAGCAGACAGCATTGAACCAGGGTTGAGCTCTGATGCCAGAGGGCTGGTCGGAGAATGGAATATAATATTCCATCGCCTGTCCAATAACTTCGGCAATAGCGCCAGCGCACCTCGACGGATCGCTTGAAGAAAAGCAGACTTGCAACCAAGGGTAAGATGCTAGGAAATGTCGCATCTCATCCCAATCCGCTGACTTGTATCGCCACACCCGCCTAGTTCTTCTAGGGTTGGAGTCGGGTGGAGGACACGTGAGGACGGACTTCACCAGACAGTGGTCAGAACTCCCAAGAGGGGCTGAAACAGACACTTGGTATCGGTCCGGTTCAGTCGTCAGCAGAAGGTCCAGGCAATTTGCTGTGTGGTTCTCAACATCCGGTACTCGAGTCGCCTGGTTAACCAGCTGGGAGAGGTTCATGGTCAAGGCAAGCTTGTACGCCTCTCTACCAGCATGGTCAGTTTTCTGGTACGGGAACAACCATTGTTCATGATGGGCATTAAAGTCCCCCAGAAAGACGACTTGCGCAGTGGGGTACCTTTGTTGAGCCACGTCGGCAGCCTCACTTAGATGTTGGAAAAGCCTTGTTGTCTCCTGGTCTCCGCTATGCGAACGGTAGACACCAACATAAACAATTTGTTCTATGCCGGTATCCACAAGCACCCAGATAGATGAGGAAGAGGGATCCTCCAGGTTACGGAGACGTTTGCAGCAGATGTCATCGCGCACAAAGAAACAAACCCCAGCTCTGGGACGAAAATTGTGCTCCAGGATGTAACCTGGGTAGTGGAGGTATGACGTATCGGCAGGGGTTGTGATTTGCGTCTCGGTAAGCAAGAGCAGATGCGGCTTGGCAGTCTCGAGATGGTGATGAACTGGAAGGAGATTAGAGTGCAGACCTCGGATATTCGTGAGGTGCACTTTAAGCGAGAGGCCGTGCATCCGCTGCAGATTCCTCAACTTTTTATTTCTTTTTTTCATTGTGAATTTGAAGGGCAAGAGGGAAGGAAAGGCGAAAAGTGGCAGTTACGTGAGGCGCCAGCCAGACTCCACCAGAAGTCACAATACTGCCGCCCGGTGGGGAAAAACCTGGCTGGAGACCGCGGGGACGCCCGGACCCCCCCAGGGCCGGCTGTCGAGGCCTCTCATCCGGTTGCCAACCGGCCCGACAGAAGCAACCCTGGGATTATGCGCGCGATGGCGGAGCAGCCTTTCGCAGGTGGCTAATCTGCAATTGGGCTCCCAACTATCGGCGGGCGGCCAGCGGAAAACCGTTTCTCCGGATCCCGCTGCTCTCCAGAACCAGGCACCGCGGACGGCAACACTGTGAGCCTGGATGCGGCACACCGGTAGGCGCAACTACGTAGACCCACTTTCCGTAGGGCTACTCAAGGTTAGCAGGGTGGAACGCGCGAACGCTTGGCACCTTGATTTATACCTTGAGGGTGGTGACCAGCCACGGCCGAAGCCTACCACCGGAAAGAGTGTCGCTCTTTAGCACCACCCAGGGGTCACGTGTAGGGTCTCGAGGGTAAAGCCTACGGACGCGAGCGACAATCGACCCCCATGGTCATGGATACACAGATTATAATACTTTGTGAGAATATTTTTCGATTTTTTTTTTGCAAGAATTTATTAATACAGTTAAGGAGTTTGTTCATTGGTTTGTTGTATTAAGTTCCAATTTTTCATCCTATGTAAAAAAGCTTTTACTCAGAAGTATTTTAAATTTTAAGAAATTTACAATCTGTTACAGGTATATCTTTACTTTGAATATTTTTTAATTATAATGCTTAAATTGGTCAAGAAATAAAATAGTAAGTCTCAATTTGTTACCCTTTATCTCATAATCGTAAAAGTTTTATAGGCTTATAATTCATAATTTTACATTATATTAGATACTCGTATATATTCAATGTTAAATAAGGACGAATATAGCTTATGTACTACGTATGCTCACACATGTCACATCTATTAAGACCTTCTATGGTTTTATTCGAAGCGATAACTTAGCCATAAAGTTATCACGACATCCGTATGTGATGGAATCCAAATAATGACTATAGAACAAAAAAATAATGATTAAAGACGGCGCTATTAAATTAATTAATAGTTTCAAGATCGACACGAAAGGTATAGTGAGTTTTAAACGTTAATCCATCTACGGACTGTTCGTTTCTGGATATGCGTAGTCAGATACGCGTCGTATAAAACTTACGTAAAATAAACCAAGTCAAAGTCAAAATCAAAGTCAACTTTGACCTTGACTTTGACTTTGATTAAGGAACATCGAATATTCTATTGAATATGTTTTTGGCGGCTTTGTGGGCTGCATATGTTCGGTACCTACTTAGCAAAAAAAAAAAAACGTTATATAAAATTCAAAATATTGTTCGCGCAGAGCTCAGAAGCGTGATGGGATGTAATGGTACGAAAGCTAACAAACCTAGTATAACAGGAGACATATAATTGCAGAATACTTGTATATTTTTGAATGAACTCACTGTTCGTAACTGCAGCATGTATTTGTTTAACATCACTAGACTAAAGCGTATTCCAAAACGCACAGTCCGCTCTTAGTCTAAATTTTCCCTGTTTTTGCAACACTACATTGATTATATGAAGAGCCTCGTAGTAAGGTTATAAATATAATTACATTATTACTTGTAAGGTATAGTATTTAGTGATGCTTAGAAAGAAACCATTAACGGCTGCAAGCAAAAGCTAACGACAACATTTAACCTGTATTCGATTTTATTGATATCATTTGCACAAAAAATAAAAATTAAAGTGTGAAGACTTGCTTATATAATATTTAACTTAAATATTGCCTATTTTTTACTATCTTATAATAAAAATCTAATATTAAGTTTTTTCTCTATGTCTGCATCTTGTCTGTGCATAACACCACAAGTAATGAAGGAAATTAAAAAAAAAAAAAAAAAAAAAAACTAGGCATGATTTTATTTCATGCTACAAGCTAGGATACTTTATACTAGGTAATTTTTATCCGGACATTCTGCACCGTTCCATTGGCAGAGGGGATGAAACACAAAATGGGTACTTAGTTGTAATTCATTAACGGCTAGTCTGTTTTCATTTATTTTTGTTGTTTGATAGCAGATACTTTAATTTCCTAAATATTTTAAACCTTTTGGTTAGTAGTAGGTTAGTTCCTTAATAATAGACATATATTAACTGAATCTGCTTGTAAGCGTCCTACATCTGATCAAAGGGTTCATATCCATACAGGAGAAGGGTTGTAGCTTCATCTACCACGGTGCTCCAGTGCGGGTTGGTGGATATTGTTTCCTACCAAGATTATCGACTGCTATCAAATATCCATTATAATAACCGGGACTAATGGCTTTGCTTGTTATAGTACAGACATAATATAATCCTTAGTAAGATGTTTTACCACACCATTTATCTTCAGTTAGCGTACGTACTTATAACACTTATAGGTTTAATAAAATGGATGGAAATCGTGAAAAAATGCACAGGTGCTAGCTGTACCTGCGCCTTCTTTCACGATTTCACAGCTAGTATAATATAAAAGTATGAAATAGATCTATAACTCATCTAGATTAAGTAATTTTATCATAAAGATTGGCCAAACTGACCTAAAAGACTAGGATTTGCAATTCAACCCGCACCACCATTTATGGCCATTATTCCGCTACTATAAATCGTAACGTGATATTTTATAGCATACCTTATTTCTGAGTAATATAGTTGTCTAATGGTGAAAGAGTTATTATAATCAGTTTAGAAATTTTAGGGATCGATTACGTACAAATAATAATGTCATGGTTGAATGCGAAAGCGATCCCGTGGCGTCCTACTACGACGATGAGGGCACCGCTGGGTTTTAGTGGGTATTTTGGCTTCGTAGCCAGCGAGTCCCACATACCCCTTGCCTTGTGTAGCCGGATGCGTAAATGCATTTCCCAGCGAAAAAAAAAGGTATAAATAATAATGCTAATCTTGTCTTTTTGTGATAGTATTGATACAAAAAATACGGCAATTAACAACTAAAGATTTATCTCTACGAAGGTAAGTTCATGTACGATTCTTAACATTTTTCTTTAGCTATTACCTAAATTGATTTTGATTAAATTGTTTATATTAAGTTGATATCACTTTCGATCTGATTTTTAGAACCTTTTTACTTTTTTATAGGATCTTTATAGATGCTCATACTGACTCATACTATTATAATTTGACTTAAAAAACGTATGAAAATTTCCATTTTTTAAATATTTGATTTTTGTTTCCTTTAAGGACGTCCACAACATATTTGGGGAAAAATTTATCCCGTACAGATTGAAGTTCAGGAGTTTTTTGAAAAGAAAGAAATAAACAGAATTTTTTTTTGCCTTTGTTTCAATTTTTAGAGTTTTATCAACATCATCTTTCAGAATGAAGGGTTTGTTTCTTTTTCAGTGTTAGTTCTTACGTTTCTGAAACTAACGTAACTTTTTAATTAGTCTTACGAATTTCATATTTTTAAACTTTAATGTTTCCCGGAATTATTCGACTCGCATTTTGCGTTTTTCTTTTAATTGAGTTGTAATTATCGTCAAATCATAATAAATTATTATGAGTTTCAGCTTTCTGTGTTATTATAATATCCTTTCACAGATATAAATAAAACCTATACCCGCATGTAAACTACAGATTCAAATCATGTTTTCAAGGGAACAATTATGCAAACATATAAGATTTATTGTCTCTAGACTCTATCTGAATATGATTTTAAAAGGCAATATCGATTTCCTTTTAAATAATAATACATAGGTACATAATCACATATAAAAATAGAAATAATTATGTGTGGAAAATAAATTTTAAAGGGAAATACTAAAAGGGAAATAAGAATATAAAAATAATATGTTGCATCTCTATCTATTAGTTAATAATCTACGACAACCATTTCAGATAACTAATTGGAATAAGAATGATACAACTTCTAACAATTCATCAGTTATCATTTCATCTCTAGGGGGAGGGGGGTTACTAATACTCGCCACGCTTGTTACTACTTGCTGCTCGCTACTTGCTACGTTAACTGCTTACCTACCATCAAGTGAACCGTAAACTTATTTGCCACCAAAGTGGTATATAAAAAAATATTACCCGCTTTTCTACTGATTGCTTTACTACAAATACAATTCCATAACTTTAAATATAATA
Organism: Euphydryas editha; assembly: GCA_036937285.1. Classification (NCBI taxonomy): domain Eukaryota; kingdom Metazoa; phylum Arthropoda; class Insecta; order Lepidoptera; family Nymphalidae; genus Euphydryas; species Euphydryas editha. The sequence goes on from JAUPFZ010000020.1 coordinate 4,657,405, forward strand.
TCACTTCATACATTCTACCTAATTAAATCAACCTTACCATAAGAAACAAAATAATAAATAATTATAAAAAAGGGAGTAATGAAATTATTATAATAGTTCATGCAGGCAAAGTCGCGAACGAAAATCATCTCACATTTAATATCATTTTGATTTACGACACAAATCCAAGTATTAAATTATAGCCTCGATCCTAGCAAATAAGTAGGTAATTCAATCCGCTTTAAATACACTATTCAAAATTAAATTTACACTTAACTCTTCAGATAAACAAAAGTGTCACTAAAACTTAATTTATTAAGCCCGGTCAATGAAGCCGGAGGCTTAAAAATGAAAGGCGACCAAAATTAGACCTAATATCTACAGTTTTAAAATATTATATCACCTATAAATTTTCCCGTTCAAGTTCAAGGATTTATACCGTAATGGAATTTTGACTTTAATCCTTTAAGTTAGGAGATAAAATTCTTTGATACTCGAAATGAGATGGCACAAAAAGTTGAAGGAATGAAGCTTGCCTTTGCCGAGTGTCTGTACGTGTATTTCTATTTATCGTTGTATCCCAGTAGCGTTCCAGCAAATAGTATAGTTATCTTAGTACCGTAGTTACTCTTAATTATTATCTTTATAGCGCTTACAAGTGTTGTCGGCGTTACTAGGAATACGGTTTTATTTTTTGTTCAGATTTTATAGGTAGGTACTAGTAAAATTTATGCGAACATAAAATTACTTTAGCTCGTTTTAGTCGTATTGTTGGTTCGCTCGTTAATGTGAATGTATATTGTGATTGCAATATGTAAATTATAATATTTTTTGATACTTTTTCTTTCACTTAAAATAGAAAAAAAACAGAGGCTGCGTCAGGCAAATCTTTTCTAGCAATGCGTTCAACATTCTTTACTCCTAAGTGAAGTGTGGTGAATTATATAATTTAGGCGTTTTATCCGAATTAATGTGATTTCTTTGACGTGATAACGTCTTGTTAATCGATGAATGCCGGCTGCACGCACGAAATATTGTCACGTTTCGCGAGCGAGAGCGCGGAACAAGCGATAGAGAGGCACGATCGGCTTAAGAGTTCGGCTTGTGAATCAAAAACAATAACGCAGATTGGAGGGTCTTAAATATGACACATTTATATAAGTTGTAAATAAACTGTTAATTGCACGTTGTAACTTGTAATTAATTTTATAATTAAAGTAATAAAATATTTGATTTAACGATTGCAATTAATGTTAATTTATCGAAAAAAATTGTAATTAATTGAATTAACTCATTCTTTGTATGATAACTCAGTGATATTAATTCAATTCATAAAAGTATGCAATTTTTTTAAATGTTTTTTCTGACGTTATCACGAACTTAATCTCCGCCCTGGGAGGCTGAACTGCCAACCCGCGAAAAATCCCTGCTGTATCAGTCGTGCCGGAGAAGGAGACCGGGGTGGACCCGGCTGTTGCAGTGGGGGGGGACTGGGGGCCCTCTCGTTCGCTGCGCCGACAATTCGCACTACCTATGCTAACCCGTGGCTGGTCTGCATTGCAAATTTGCCTCTTTAGCTATCAACACAACAAATCTTCACAAAAAACCTATAACCTTCCCCCACAAAATGAAAAACAAAAAGAAAAGTAAGGTATACACGGCGGCTCCCCTCTCCACACTAGTGGACTTCTGCAATATCAGGGGGCTCCATGCTAACCTTAGCGCAGTCCATCAACATCTGGAGACTGCGCAGCCGACCTTACTATTTCTAACGGAGACGCAGATATCTTGCCCGGCCGACACTTCATACCTACACTATCCCGGCTACAAACTCGAACATAAATTCCTGAGACGTGCCGGTGTATGTATGTTCGTTCGGGAGGATATCTGCTGTCGCCGTCTCCTTCATTTAGAGGACAGGGACCTGTCGATATTGTGGGTGCGCGTGGACTACGGTGGCCACACCCGTGTTTACGCATGCCTATACAGGTCTCATAGCGGTGACAGGGAAACAAAGCGGCTCTTCGAGCACCTGCAATTGACGACGGACAAAGTTCTTGAGCTATACCCCTCTGCGGAGTTGGTGATTTTAGGAGACTTTAATGCCCACCACACTGAATGGCTTAGTTCTCGGTCCACTGACTACGCGGGGAGGTGTGCTCACGAATTCGCTCTGGCCTATGGTTACTCACAACTGGTACATTCTCCAACAAGAATACCAGATATTGGGGACCATACGAGCTCTATACTGGACCTTCTGCTGACTCAACGTCCGGATGGATATTCCATCTCAGTGGATGCACCACTCGGCTCGTCCGACCACTGCCTCATCCGGACTCTTGCACCATGCACGCGCACAGATCCACCTCGGCCAACTAGTTTGCGGCGCATATGGCAGTACAAGTCAGCAGATTGGGATGGATTGCGAGAATACTATGCATCGTACCCGTGGAGGCAGCTTTGCTTCACATCAGAAGATCCCGACACCTGCGCAGCTGCTGTCTCTGAGACGATACTGGCGGGTATGGAATATTTTATTCCGAACTCGCTAGTTGCTGCCGGGACAAGGAAACGACCGTGGTTTAATCGGCCTTGTAAGGAAGCGAAACGGATTAAGCAAGCCACGTTCAGGGCTTGGACCACGGCTCGGAGTAACAGCGATCTAAACGTATCTGACGTGAAACGCAAGCTAAATGCTGTCTCAAGGGCCTGTAAAAGAGCAATTGCCAGAGCTAAATTCGAGTTCATCGGGAGAATTGGCGAAAGGCTTGCCAACTACCCTTCCGGGAGTCGAGCCTTCTGGTCGCTCGCCAAAGCTGCCGAGGGAAATTTTTGTCTGTCGTCCTTACCACCATTGCAAAATGCCGACGGCAACCTGGCCCATAGCGCCAAGGAGAAAGCCGATCTTCTAGGTACACTCTTTGCCTCAAACTCGACTTTGAATGTCGATGAGAGCGCCGTACCGCCAACCATCCCACGGTGTGGACACTCCATGCCGGAAATAAACTTCTCACAAAGAGATGTCCGGCGGGAGCTGCTTACTCTCGATGTTCATAAGTCGAGTGGGCCCGACGGCATTCCAGCGATGGTGCTGAAACAGTGTGCTCCAGAGTTGTGCCCTGTATTAACGCGACTTTTCGCACTTTCTTACCACACTAGGCAAGTACCATCTTCATGGAAGACCGCCCATGTGCACCCGGTACCCAAAAAGGGCGATAGATCAGATCCATCGAATTACAGGCCTATCGCTATTACCTCCCTTCTCTCCAAGGTTATGGAGCGTGTTATTAACACCAAGCTCCTCAGGTACCTAGAGGAACACGATTTGATCAGCGACCGGCAATACGGCTTTCGCCACGGTCGCTCGACTGGTGACCTGCTAGTGTATCTGACACACCGATGGGCTTCAGCCATCGAGAGTCAAGGTGAGGCATTGGCAGTTAGCCTAGATATGGCGAAGGCGTTCGATCGGGTCTGGCACCGGGGTCTTCTCTCGAAGTTGCCATCGTACGGACTATCCGAGGGTTTGTGCAAATGGGTTGCCAGTTTTTTGTCTGGTCGATGCATACGAGCCGTTGTAGATGGCTGCTGCTCCGCAAAACTAGACATAAACGCTGGCGTCCCGCAAGGTTCTGTGCTGTCTCCAACACTGTTTCTCCTGCATATCAATGACTTACTGTCTATTGATGGCATTCATTGCTATGCGGACGATAGCACTGGAGACGCTTTCTACACAGGCCGTGCAAACATCCCTCGTTCCGCTGTGGTAGAAAGTCGCGAACAACTTGTGTCTGAAATCGAGAGTAGTCTTTCCAAAGTCTCCGATTGGGGTCGAGACAATTTAGTCCAATTCAACCCCTCCAAGACACAAGTTTGTGCGTTCACCGCTAAGAAAACCCCATTCACTGTGGCCCCTCAATTCCAGGACACAACCCTTACCATCTCTAACAGTATTGGTATCCTTGGTGTCGACATATCCAGCGACGTCCAGTTCCGATGTCACCTGGAAGACAAGGTCAAGATGGCATCCAAAAAACTCGGTGTGCTTAACAGAGCGAAGCGGTACTTCACGCCGGGGCAAAGACTGCGTCTGTATAAATCGCAAGTCCGCCCCCATATGGAGTACTGCTCTCATCTCTGGGCGGGAGCACCGGCATACCAACTTGGCCCTCTTGACTCGGTTCAAAGAAGAGCTGTGAGAATTGTCGACGATCCAATACTGACGAGCGATATCGAGCCCTTAAGTCTAAGAAGAGATGTTGCATCCCTATGCGTGCTCTATCGCTTGTATAATGGGTTGTGTTCCGAAGAATTGTTCGAAATGGTGCCAACGGCCACTTTTTATCATCGCACCGCTCGCCATCGACAGGGAATTCATGCTCACACATTGCAGCCCCAATGGTCCCGTACAGTTCGGTATCAGAGGAATTTCCTCCCACGGACCATTCGGTTGTGGAATGAACTCCCTGCCGAGGTTTTCCCGCAGGACTACAGTATGGGGTCCTTCAAGAGGGGAGTAAATAGGTTTTTAAAGGGTCGGCAACGCGCATGTGATGCCCCTGGTATTGCAGGCGTCCATAGGCTACGGTAACCGCTTACCATCAGGCGGGCCGTATGCTTGATTGCCACCGTCGTGGTATAAAAAAAAAAAAAAAAATTTTTTTAATGTTTTTTTTTTTTTTTTGTTTTACGGTTACTACTCAGCATAAGGTACATAGGCAGTCGTAATAAGTAGGACAGTTTAAAAAACATTAGGGAAGCTCTTACGAAACTTTTAAAAGTTCTCGTCGATCTGAGTTTCGCTTAACTTGTTACAAGGTCAACGAAGTTTATCAATTTAAACTTTTTACAGAGTAGGTAGTAGAATTTTAATTTTTTTTTCATATTAATTGAAAAGATTATATTATTTTAAATTAAATTAGTACTATATAAATTACAAAATAAAAAATAATAATAATATTAGTGTCAATAAATAGTGAAGTTTTACGACGGTTATTAACCAATTTGAATTAATATTTTTTGATTATTTCTTCTTAAATAGAATATACCTTGAAGTTTATTACATTAAAATTAAAACCCCAAAGAGTATTAAAAATGGGCGATATATTATTTTTTTACAACAGAATTTTTACTTTTTAACAATTTCACCACGCACGTCTTTATACCTGATTAATCGACTAAGATGAATATTTGTCCCTATGATGATTGTTCAGTAGCTTTTAGTTCACTAAATAATTTTAGTGACTGATTGATTGTTTACTAACAGATTTTTTACTTCTATAACGAATAAATTTATAATGTGTTGTATGACTGAGATGATTTTTTTAATTGAGTAGGACTTACACAAATTATTGTATCCGACGAGAAATAATTTTAATATGTAGAAATATATATATATATATATATATATATATATATATATATATATATATTATTCAAAAGAAAAAAGGGCTTTGTCGCATAAGCGAACATGCCGCCCTGGTTGAGGATTAATACAAAACTAGCATAATTATAACTTAAGACTAACTTAATTAATAGGTCTATGACTTAATTTGGACAATATTTTCGCGAGCTTTGACATCGGGTCTGCCATATTTTTATTTTATTTATAAAATAAAACAACCATTTCTTACGAGATCAACTATATATTGGAATGTAGATACGGAGGCAGTATTGGTCCATGATCGTATACAATTAAAACAGTCGCTATGTTCCGTGCATTACTACAATGTAGCAAGAAGTTTTATGGCAAAAATAAATGAAAAAAATCTTCTTTGAGTTTAAAAAAAAAGTAAAAAAAAATTGTATTTCCATTTCGATATGTTGCTTTATGTTTATCAAAGCAAATTGTAAACAATAGTTCAATCTCCTGTTGAAATGTCAATATTCTTTAAACAATTTTATAATATAAAAAAGGGATAACTTAATATACTCTCCATAATAACTCTCCATGTGTTTATTGCGCAATAATGCCACCGATTACAAGTCAATTTTTACTATAAATTCCTCACTCAATTAATTATGTTTTAAGTATTGCTCCTTGAAAGCTTAATTAAAGTTCAATGAAAGTAATTCGATCATGGTCCGATCCAATTTTGCATTTGTGTCACATAAGCACGTTGTATACGACCATTCGAACCGTAGTCAATGTTTTTGATAGTTTTGGTGGTCTACCATTTTTAATGACTTTATAATCATATCGAAATTATATGTTTGATCTGAGTTGATTACCAAGTAAATGTAAATGTTACCATTATAATATCAGTTATCGACATTGAGTTACTATTACTAGCGTAGTAATAATAGTTCAAGGGTTATCGACAACCGATCAATGATTGTAATATAAGTGTAATAGTAGTGGATTCGTGTTCAAGAAAGACGGAATATTTCAACGAACTACAGTAATAATTTTAGTAGAATATGCTCTTTAACGAGGTAATACAAGTAGGTATATTTTTTTTTATTAAGCTGAATAGTGTTTGCAAAAAAAAAAAAAAAAACTACACAGTATAAAATAAACAATATATGTATTTGCTTTAGATAGCTTATTTATATTATTAAGGTAGGTAGGTACTTTATGGGGAATATTATGTCATGTTACAACTCAGAGGAACAGAGCAGTAAATATTTGACACAGATCACTGAAAACTAGTGAAACACCTAATAAAAAATAATAAAACTAATACATTTCTGGAAGTGACCATTAAGAGCATGGGTTTATATTTTATACCACACAACTATTTTATATTTTTCTTATTAATATTTTTTAGTCAGTTATTTAATGAAAGATGAATGACACCAACTAACATTGTTTGTCCCTAATAACAACGGAGTGAATGTTCAATTTATATTGACAATTATTTCAATTACGGGCCTATTAGGAAATAATTACTAGATGGTCCACGCGGTTTCACTACCGCTTATGGTGATTGATCAATTGTTATGATTCGTAGCGTGTTATATTACGGTCTGTTATGTTTTAAAATTTATAACCTACCGCAATAAAAAGGCTTTTTATGCAAAAAGAATTGTACCATTGATAAATTTTTCAGATTCATATAATAATATTAATATGATATATTTAATGAAAAACCATGTGTTGAAAATTTATGAAAATATGTATAGTCAATTACATATATTGGAATACAAGCTGTACTTGCAACTTAGTTCGTGATTACGTAATTTGCGAGATCGCCAGAAATCGCTGTGGTGTCGAATTTCAATAGTAGCTGAGCCTCAATTAGTATTGAAATTCGACACCACAGCGATTTCTCGCGATCTCACAAGCTACGTAATAGTCCCCGATAAGGTAAAGTATGTACAACCAATTTAAGATGAGCCGTACATTCAAAAGAGTTATGATTTCGGATACAAAACAAAGACCTTGAAATATTTACAAAATAATCTTCGAAATATCTCTTTTAAAATAAAAATAAAAATTATAAAATCGGACAACGCGTTAATGAATTAATAAATAATAATTATTATTGAATAAATCTTACAATTAGTAGGTACACATTTTGATTTTCATTCCCTCTCCCAAGGGAAGCGTTTTAAATTTCGGGATAAAAAGCATGCAGTGTTCTAGATAGTAATACAACTAAATAACAATACTAAATTAGTAGTAATACAAACTCAAAGCATTTTTTTGCATTGCCTAACTTAATTGAATAAAAACATTAAATTAAACAATAAAATATTAATTAAATAAATAATTAATTAACATTAGACATTGCCTAATTTAATTTAATTTTATCTACTCGTAGTAGTTGTGGAATGATGCGTAACCAAAATACATACACGTAGATAGAGAGATAAAAAAAAAAATACGTTTTTGGAATCAGCAACGAATATAAAGTACCCTCAAAATTTTTTTTCAAAACTTCTTCAATGTAAAAAAAATCGACTTGTTACAGTTTTATTATAAGTATAGATTTTATTTATAATCTATTCTATCGCTAAGTTTTTTTAAGAACAATATATAAAAAATATCATTCTTCATTAATTTTTTTAGTTTTTTTATTCAAGCTTAAGCATTCAGTTACAAGACTTTTCATTTTAGTTCACATTTAAGCTAACTAGTCTGTCTGCTCCTATTGGTAGAATTGTGTTTTTTAACGTTTAAGCTTTCTCAATTCTCTGACAAACAAAAATATCTTATTTGTATTTAGATTAGCACGTACAAGTAGGGTAGACTGGGTACGATTGAAACAACACGAATATCTCGCAAACCGTTGGCGGGATGGTAAGGAGTCCAAGGAGAGAACGAAACGGACGACAGGTCTGAACACGACCAACAATGTTGCGTTGCCCTCCACGGACTTTAGCTGTTTTTAGAAGGCCCTATTGTGTTTTTTTTAAAAACCAAAAGTAAGTATTTTAGCTTGGTGAGTTTTCCAATTATTATTGTTCTTATTTAAGTAACAGTATTGAGTGTGTGTTTTTGTTCGAAATGAAGGTCATGGAATATTATATCGTGACTAGCTTTTATTTATCATTATTTTCACCATCACTTTAACTGTTTTACAGCTAAAATCGGAGATGGGGACGGTTTATTTTCTAGATGCCAAAACTAGGCGTAAGAAAGACTTTGAGAGGACTAATAGACCTGTAGAAGTTCAAAGAAGATTTTGATGAGATGAAAGAGGGAGATTCCTTACGAAAAGTGACACAGAAGCACGGAGTCAGCCAGAGGCATATTCGATATCAAGATGCCTCTGGCGAGCAAGAAACTCAAGATATAAGGATAAAGGATATAAAACACACAACTTTGTTTTTAATGAAGAGCAAGAGCTTTCAAAGTACTTGATGCGATATGTAGATATAAATTATAGTCTACCTAAGAAAGTGGTAAATAAATTGGCCTATGAACTTATAGTTAAATATTTTTATCACGACCTCAGACTTGAGTGGCAAGGAGCTAAAAAACTTTTTCGTCTACGAGCTGGCAGATGGGAAATGGCTTATGAGAAGAAATCCTGAACTATAATCGCAGTGCAAGCTTCAAGCAAGATTAAAAATACAGTTACAAGTATTTAAAATATTGATAGTTGATTATTATTGCCAGAGTTGTTTATTTATTCTTTGAGTTTAAATAAATAATTAATAAAACATCTTATAATATTCTATTTTGTACTATTGGCATGTGTTTCAATTGACCCCATCACTGTTTCAACCACCTCTAATTTCCGATTTAAACAAATCGGCCTTTTTTTTTCAAATTCGATTTACTATTAAAAATAGCATATTAACGTATATTATATTATCTGTGAGTAGACAGAAACATGCTCTTTTATTAAACATACATTTTTAATTGCTCAGATAATAAATAGCAAAATTATGGACGATATAAGCAAAATTGTTTCAACCGTACCCAGTCTATCCTAATTAAAATATGTTTTTGAAATAAAAACATTTTTAATCTTTTATTCAAATGACATAAAAATTCTTTATTAAATAAGACGTTACTATCAAATTATAAAATGTAATAAATAGACTTAATAATTTGTTCACAACTAATCCTTACGCTCGAGAAAATTAGCTTGTCAAAAGTGCGTAGATGACTTACAATATTGCAAGATAAGTAATATATCGTATAATGTGACAATAGGGCTGTCGGACATCCAAATAAAAAATAAAAAATCAATAAAATTTTGTAGGCTTTTTTTAATTATTATTATTATTTTTTAGTATTATATATAATTTGATATTATTTAGGTATAGTAATATTTAAAAAAAAAACACTATTTCTGATTTAAAATATATTCGAATGAGTTTTAAGAAATATTTACTTTATTCCTTGTCTTTAGTTTATTTCAGTTTAACCTGACGGGTGACGTATTCACTTCTCTCGGTTGCCTCCCGGTGTCTTCAAATCTAGGTTAGATACGATTGACAACCCTAACAGACACTAAACCATAATGTGACATAAGATTATTTCATGATTTTGTTAATTTCGATACGGCACCGATATTACACCACGTATACTCGTACAAATAATTTTAAAATAATTTATAATTTACCTATAACTAGAAACAATATAAATTGAGAACTATATCTTCGAATCTGTCAAAAAATTTAAATGTGTAAATTTTAATATATGTTTATTATTTTAAATAGCTTCTTCATCTATGTGTCATTTTGCAATGCTATTACGTCCATAAAGTATTACGTACGTCAAGAAAATACGTATCGTGTTTGATCAAGGTATTAAAGTAATTATTATTAAATATTGTATCAAATGTCAAAATAACGAGTATATATCGTGTCACTTTTTCTTGCCCTTTCGTCTAAGAGGTTGTCATATCACAACACCAAGGCACGGCGTGACAATGCTCGCCTTTGAACGCCTCACATGCAACGTCTCTCAAAAGGACGAAATGTTGTGTCGGTGGTCAGGAAAAACTTTCAACACAAACGCAAAAACAAAAAAAATATCAACAAGCATCAGCTGTATAACCACTGTGACATCCTGTCTTCGGAGCCTGTGAATTGTTTAGACTCCATAAATAGCAAAATAGCAAGTAGCGTTTACACTGTTTGATAATAATCTATCAAAATCCGTTGACTCAGGTCGCTGTACGTCGTCGTTGCAGTGATAATGCAGACAAACGCTTACAGATTATTTTTTTACAAAATTTACATCTAATATGTAACATTTTTGATAGTTAAAAAAATGTAAATCGTTTCAGATTACCTCGAATACTTTGCCGAAAATTTTAAATAATTAGATACTATTTTTAAAATAGTAATTATTTAAATTTTTCGGCAAAGTATTCGAATTAAATTAATTCAATACGTGCATTCTGCCAAAATCCTTCGTAGGCATCAGGTACGCAGTAATTATTTCGAAATTTAAAACAAATATCGATTTATAAGTTACAATAATATAAAATACTGCTTACAAAGTATCGCATACTGTTACTCGTATACCGAATACGTCATCAATAATTCACAAAAACGTTGCAACATACATTTTAAGCTTAGTCTATCGAGTCATATCTAACACCATACATGGCATATCATAAATTGATCAATACTTGTTCTTGTGACGAACAGACGGACAGCTTAGATTTATGGCCTGGGAGAGTTATGGTTAACGGTCCTATTCCACTTACAGGTTTTATATATTAAGATGTTTTCCCGTTAATACACCTGACATTTCTATCAGAGGACAACAATAATTACTGCAGAAGTCTTTAAATTATTTTGATTAAAACTTTAAAATTATCCGATTTGAATATAGAATGTTTTTCTTGAAAAATATAATATCTGTGTTTTTTTTTTTTTTTTTAATAGAACAAACACTCAAAGCAGGTAAAACGTAGGTACCGTAAATATAGTTTTATAATTGGTGACTATAACAACGCATTTTTATCAACAAATGATGATATGTTAGAATCGATTGAGAGTTTTCCTATTTACAAAAATTATTATTTTTGTGAAATTTCCAATTCAAGGCAACGACGTCTCAAAAAAAAGTATAATTCCACAACTCTTAGCGCGTTAATCAATTCACATTCTCAACGAATAAAAAAAAATGTTTTTTTTTTCTAAATTTTTTAAAAGGCCTTAGATTAGATTATTTTAGTAAATGTGTATAAAAATATAAGATATTTTATTTATGTATTCGACTTATAAATTATATATTCAAATGAATGTTGTTTGATAGATATTATATTATTTCACTGCGATATATGAAATCTATTAATTCTATAAATCAAATATAATAATTATAAAAAAAAGGTTATAAGTTATGAAGACCCATACTAAGTCTCCTGGGTCATTTATGTTCAAAAACAATATTATAAAAATGAATATTTTAATACGTAATGTTTGGATTTTTAGCTTGTAGCTTTCGCTATTACCGACTAATATTTTAATACTGCAACAGCAGCATTACTAAACAGAGTATTCTTATGATGAACAACGATGTTGTCTGTGTCTAGTGTGGTTATTTATGGAAATTAATTTATTACAATTTTATTTATTATTACCGAATTCCTCTTTATCGTTCCTGTGATTTATCCATTTAAACGCATTAATCGAAGGATTTACCGATATAATTAATATCCAAGACGGTAAGCGTAATATTTTATAGGCCATAAAATTTTACGCCAAGGCTTATACGAGGGAAATAGTAAATTTAAATGTCAACCTATCTGGCAAGTATCTAAAATCTCATAATATTTAGAAAATAATGGGGGTGTCACTTATTTTTATGAACATTTCAGCTTCTTTTTAAATACTATTAACGTATGGGTAAATTAAAGAAACCGGCAATTACTATTCATTCACATATCGCGCTTGTGTAGTGTTTGTGACGACCGTTCTGGTGTAGTGATGCGAGTAGTCGCCTCAATGCCACGCGCCAGCGATCACGGGTTCGATCCCGCTCGGTACAGATTTTTGTATTTGTTCAAATATTAGTTTTAGGTCTGGGTGTATGTCTTTGTGGGTCTCCCCACCGTGCCTCGGAGAGTAGTTTCTTCTATATGGAGAAGAAGTCTTCGCTCAGCATTGAGTGCTTTACAGGCTGATACAATACAGTACTGTGTTTGTGAATTATCGTGTGTAATGACGTCGCACAGCGTAAAATAAATCTATCTCTTTCACAAACAATGCGATTTTACGAGCATGACAGAGATCGATAATACTGTTTGTGTACTTTTCCATTAAACCAAATACATTAATGAATTTACTACTATTACCAAATCAGGTCACGTTATAGCGGCATCTATATTAATTAAGAATCCGTTTGGCTTTTTTTTATTTCAGACGACCAGAAGGGTTAATCATGCACATCAGGATACTTTTTTTTTTAGAACCTTTGCACGCTTATAACTTTGTGAAGATCGATGTATAATGTTTGTGTATGTTGAATTTTTTTTTTTTCGGTTTATTTATGTAAGCTCGAAATATCAAAAACAAATGATTAAAAAAACTGGTACAAAAAATATTTTTTGTTTAGTTTGTACAGACCCTCAACAACCGCTCGAAATTCACGCCTCTAGACTAGAATACCTCCTTTATGTGTAACCGTGTACATATGAAATAAATAAAAATAATAATTCCAAATTTTCATCATACCAATTCCATGCCACCATCTTTATATTAGAATAATAGGGTATTTATAATATTGACAGTAAAACTGATAGTAAAACTCATCTCGTAATGTAGACGCCTCGATACCGAAATCTCGTTGTTCGCCCATATATCTTAATGATGCTTAAGAACCCGACTAACAACCGATATAAAACTATTATTATAACGAAAAGCTTATTTCTGTTTCACGCAATTTCTGATTAGATTATTTGATTTTATCGGAGTGGTAAACTCAGTATAATTCTTACTAAATAGATTGTCTAACACAAAAATATATTTCTAATTACACACGTATTTTCGCGTTAACGTAACGACTTCATTAAAACAGTCTGACAAAATTTAATATCGTAATATTAGTATTGATTAAGTAAATACAACTATTAATTATTTATGATAGGACAATTTTTATAGATTAGGTAAGTATAATTACCTAGAATCACAATAATTATAGATTAAGTATGTACACATATCTAGGATCCCAATTAACAAAGGTAAAGTAATTAAGTTAACTAACGAGTTAATATAGATTAAATAAATAGGTACAGTTACTTAGAATCTTATCTTATATTGATTAGGTAAGTTCATACACTTATAATTCCTATAACTATAGATTAAGTAAGCACATCTACTTAAAATATCAATATTTTCTTCTTATCAGCATTAGATTTCCACTGCTGAAAGTAGGCCTCCCCCAATGACCTCTAGAGCAACCACCTGGGCTTTCAATTGCTGGTCAGTTTTGTCACTACTCGCCACGCTTGGCAGGCGGGTTGGCGAGCGCATTGTGTTGCGGAACGAGCGTAGTGGCTGGCTCTGGTGATGCTGCTGCCTATCACCATCTTATTTAGTGTACGGATCATTACGGTCTTAATCGGCACATCGGCAAAAAAGAGGTCGGGAACATTCTTCTCTGTCTGTCAGCGCACGGCTAAAATACTAATAATTGTAGACAAAATAAGTTCACCTACCTAGGATCCCAATTTGCTGATAGTCTCCGTTTAGACTTGACTCGCAAACGCAGACGCACTAAGCGTGTAGCTTCACCGCGGACGCTAACCGCCGCCGTACCGGCTTTTGATGATGACAACTGTAATTAGATTAATATTATATCAAGAAATTACTGCTTAAATAGTATCTAATTAGGAAATAATAAAATATATTAGAAATAAAAACAACGCACAAAATTCGTCATTTTGAAAGCCTGTTAATAGTTTGCTGTTTAGATCGATGTTTTTGGGCCCGAAAGCGATTAAGCCTTATAGGGAATTACTGGATTTATAACCTTACTAGATATCCCTCGCGACATAAACGATTAAGTTCATAGTATTTCTGAGATTTTTGGTTGGTGTATTGCTCTTTTGAGTCTTAGTGTAATGTTTCATGGCCTATTGAATCCACGCATTTGAATCTACCACGCTGCTCCTCTGCGGGTTTAATTAAGCTACTTTATCCATGTAAAAATTAGGTGTCTATGATAATAACAAAGACCGACTATGTCATTTTATGTATGTATATAGGTTTTATGTGCTCTCCGAGGCACAGTGAAGAGACCAAAGAGGACATACACTGATACCAGAAACAAATACTTGTATAAATTCAAATATTTCCTCCGAACAAGAGTTGAACTCACAACAGCCGGCATTAAAGCGACTCTTTGCACCACTACACTAGACATACATATATTAATATATGTCGACATATTAATATATAGGTCGTCATATTATATACTCATACTATCACTCTTCTTTTACTTAGCGGTTGTTCTCGTTTTTTCCAATCACTTTATAATTTGCATAGGCCTAAAAATACTCCAACATGGAACAAATATGTGTATAAATATATTTCTGTTCCAAGTTATAATCTAATCCGTGAATGTCAAAGGATCTATCTACACCACTACACTGCAATGGTCGACACTTGTTCTATCATTAAACATCATTACTCGTATATCAACGGTTTACGTATTCTCGTAAAAACCAGTTAGGAGAAATCCAATAACATTTTATTATATATTTGTATTTTAGTTTATCTATAAAATGATAAAAGTCATACCTGTAATACATATCTGTCCTGTTTAGATATAGGAAACTTAATCGTGTGCATCTCTCCGCCCCCATGTTCCTCGACCAGTGTAAGTTGAGCTGTAAATTTTATTTAAAATTTAAAATATTATACCTATATAATTAATATAGAACTTCATACTTCTCACTATACCGTTATGTTCATTTAGAAATGAACACTCATAAAGTGATAAAAATCCATATTATTATTAATGCTATGCTTATATTAATTGTCATGAGGGAGGTTAGAACTTGTAACCGTTACCGTAACAGTCGTAGTCCATTGAAAAGTTACATTTAGGGTTGCGTTTTTTAGAGGACGCAATTTTCTTTTTTTGATGTGTAGGGAGGCTCAGTGTAAAGCTAAAACCAAGTTTGTGGGGTCGCCACCCTTGTCCCACGGCCGCCATCTTGAAAATAAAGTAAGGCCTAAAAAATGTAACATTTCAATGGACTATCGTACCGTAACAGTTTTCTTTTTAAAGTACGTATCTATGTACATATGAAAAATTATTAAACCGAGTATAATATTTTCAATTAAGTTTTTGATGATTTTCACAGAAATAGAAAAATCAATTAATAAACCTAAAAGGAAATATAAATAATAAAAACAAAAAAAATAATGATATATCTATAAAACTCACTATTATAAAAAAAATCTATGTAATCTAAATCTAATCTAAAAGGTACTCTTCGGCAGACAAACACACACACACACACACACACGCACACACACACACACATATATATAATTATATGATAAGAACTCTACTCACTGTCACCAGTCCCAGCCGGTCCGCGATAGAATGCCCAGTGCAAGTGTCGTGAACATGGACTCACTGTGATGTACACAACGGTCTGTGATATCAGCGAGGTATTCAATTCCAGACTGAAACAAATTGCATCGTTTTAATATTATCAAAATTAAACGAATTAGTATTAGCATTTATTAGCAGTTATTATGAAAATAATTCATCAACACACCTTTGAAGATAAACTAAGATCTAAGAACCATCATAGAATGCAACTATCTATAATTACATGGCAAAATAGCTTAAGAGCCCACGACACTAAACCTAGTTCGATAAGACTCCCACATGATATATGTATAATTAGTCATGTCATTAATAGAGGAACACGAAATGGCGATGCTGCAATGCAAAAAACCTGGCGGCGACATATAATAAAAATAAAACAATCTAAATAAAAAATCCTGTTTCAAGTACGATAAGACTCCCAAGTTTTGTTTGGTCCTCAAAACAGGGGAGTGATAGGACTATACGATAATGCTGTGCTGCAAGTTCCCCTGATTGACCTTATCAGTGGCAGCAGCATGATAAGCGATGCCTCATATCTAGGTATCTAGTACGATCGACCTCCTAAAAAAACCCAAGCTCATCCGAAAGATCATCAATTTCTGTGTAAGAAAAATCACTGCTGCATTTTCCAAACAGTGGAGAAAGTGGTTGCTGCAGCGATTGAAGGTCACCCTCCGAGCAGCTGTATTCGGCATTTTAATTCAGTTTTGTCAGAAATCACCCGGTTCCTTTCAATTTTTACTGGTTTAATACGCTTCCCACGGTCACGTATGAATAATTTTACGTGTCGTTGATTGTTTAAACAAATTAAATCAGCATATTGTATGTGATATTGTTCGATTTTTCAGACTCAGCTGTCCGTTCGTCTGTCACCAAGCTGTATCTCATGAACTATGATAGTTAGACAGTTGAAATTTTCACAGATGATGTATTTCTGTTGCTGCTATAACAACAAATACTAAAAAAACAGAATAAAAAAATATTAAAGGGTGGCTCCCATACAACAAACGTAATTTTTTATGGGGGCCCCCCTCGAATATTTGTTTTATTTTAATTTAGTTATTTATTTTTAACTAAATATTCTGTAAATATTTCAAGCGTCTACCTGTTGCCGTTATCAATATCGAGCAAAAACAAGAAAAAAAAACATTAAAGTCTGTAGTAACTGGCCTGTTAGTGCAGATTGCAGCGTTTTCTGCTCCAGGGTTGTGGGTTCGATTCCCGCCCCGAGTCTGGGAGTAATGTATGTTTATTTATATTTGTATTATTTTTATTTATATTTAATCAAAAATAAAATGTATATCGGTTGGCTGTTACCTAAAGCACAGAAATTAAGTGGCTCGCCTTAGGGACAGACGACCGTGTGTGTGTCGTCGTTGTACAGTATATTACAGCTAATGTTACCACTGATTCGGAATTAAGATTCTGCTGACAAGAATCGGTAAGAAACTTACCAGTTACTCTTTTACAAACCGTCAGTACATAAGTCAAACATTATAAATTCATTCAAATCTCCTGCATGAAAGACGACTTCACTAAACGCATACATATTTGTCATATCACATTAATGTTAATCCCTACTAATATATAAATGCGAAAGCAACTCTGTCTGTCTGTCTGTCTGTCTGTCTGTCTGTCTGTTACGCTTTCACGCCTAAACCACTGAACCGATTTTGATGAAATTTAGTATGAAGATAGAACTGAACTTGGGAAAGGACATAGGATACTTTTTATCGCGAAAATAAGGGTAGAAGGGGTTGAAATAGGGGACGAAAGTTTGTATGGAAGTTCCTTATTGTCAAACATAAAATCATGTAAGATTGATCAATTGTTTAAGACAAAGACAAAAAAAGCCTGCACGGGAAAGGGGGGGGGGGGGCGTATCGGGCGGTAGGCGGAGCGCGGAGCGACGGCGGCGGCGCGCTTACATGTCGCGCGATATAACCGAATTCCACGCGGGCGAAGCCGCGGACGGAAAGCTAGTATTTTATATACACTTAAATGTGAAGAGGAAATATTTGTTTGTTTGTAATCGACAAACAAAAATACTACTTCGATTTTAATAACTATTTTACTATTAGAAAGCTAAAGTTTAATTTATAATATAACGCAACAGAGAGCGGTAGAGACCATCAAAAGTTTAATTTTTTTAAAGAGTTTTATTTCAACGTGTTGATCTTACAGATATTAATAAAGTTATTGTTAAGTACTGGCTGGCAATGATATGTAACTTCCGAGTCTTGATATAGACTAAAATCAACTAAAGCTTAGAAGTTAAACCATTTGCATTTGGAACTGAAACTCAGCTTAAAACTTCACTTCACATATTTGAATTTGTAATACCACAAAGTACGCCCTTATACATACTTAAAATTTGAAAAACAAAACATGAATCGATGTATGTACAATAGTTTTCATTTAATGATCAAAAGCTCTTTCCTTAGATTCCTCTACCCTTATTAATTAAAGCGTTCCTAAGTCTTATGAACTTCCAAGTTGAAGTCTTACGAACGACGGAACCAAATGAACTACGTATTAAAACATCAACTTCTTTTTGATTTTTCATAATACTGTCTTCAATGTCTCTCCATGAAAATTAAACATTTTGACTTCAATAAAAGAGCAGGTTCTTAATTCGTATATTTCGTTACCAATGGCAAACTGATTTTAATAATTATTTTATAAATAATTTAAGTTAAACTTTACAATATGAATATTTATTTTTTTATTTGTTTTTCTTAATATATTGATTATTAAATTCATAGATACTCCCCACTTTTGAGGTCGATAGAGAAGGATGGTGAACTATTTCATTGCTTAATAATATATAGGTATATAAAATAAATAAAATGTACTGACATACATAGTTCTTTTTGGCATAAATTACTATTGGCTAATATATATAATATTGAAGTTGCTTGTTTGAACGGCGGCGTCTATTATTTTCAAGTTTTACTGATAATTGAAATAACAGGCCATAAAATATGACGTTACGAATCATAGGAATGGATCAACAAACATAAATATGGATGAAACTATGTGTTTTTTTAAGTATGGTAATAATAGCTATCCTGTATTTCGTTTCTCCGGATTACTTGATTTATAGCCATCCGCACGCAATTGCTCCAATTTCTATCTTGTTACGGTAATTCTCTGAAGAATTACGTACTATTTTAAGATAGTAAATTCTCAATGCCTTATACAGAAAATGAAACATATAGTAAAAAATATTGCTTTATTATACGACTAAGCGTCCCGGTCGTTTTCACCCGCTTTGAGTTCTAACACTGGTCAGAAAAACTGATATATTAGATCAGAACTCCCGTCATGTAAGATAGCGTAACTTTTTATACTATATAAGCCACTGACGATTTCAAAAATAAATAAATAATAATATTAATAACTTAAGGAACAGGGTTAGTATTTACCGGCATTGACGTTATTGGTCAATATTCTACTCCTTACAAGATAACATATTCTATAACACAATATTTCCCAACAGTACGGCATTCTAACGATAAAAAGTTTATAATTAGGACATACATGAGATTTGAGATCGGTCAGTTTAAACAAACTCTTCTTATTTTTATAGATATAGATAGATATAGATATAGTCGCAAATACGATTCAATTTATTGATAAAGATATGGTTTTAAAATATTAAATTACTTACTTTCGACTCTCTCCTTCCTCTAATCTATATAAAGTTTGGTTGTCCATCGGCAGCCACTCTAGGGAGACCCTGGATACAGGCCTGGTAACCAGCACGCTCGGTGCTGCGAAGCCGGCTCCGGCTGCGTTGATGATGACCAGGACAGTCATCCTGATTGTAAGGATGTCTAGATTTCTGAAATAAACCGTAAATATATATTAAATAAAAAGATTGGTAAATTTGACAACCGTAGGTGTGTTCAAATTGGATATATTATAAATTGTACAATTATTTGTTTTGGTACAAATCTTTGTGGTTCTTATCGCCGTACTTCAGGGAGCACAATAAGTCATCGATCCCGGTTATTATTATGGCTTAGTTAAATTATGTTCAAAAGGATACGCTTCACTGTTCTTGTCTCAGAATGTCGCCTGAGACAAGCACGCTTCACGATCTTTTTCTACACCCCTACTTAAATTAGAATATAAATAAATGTACCAGTTAATAATTAATAATTAATGATTAAAATATTAATAATTAAAATATTAATAAGAAATTGAATGTTAGTAAATTATTCTCATAAAGCTGAAGTTATCGCATCTTTGTGCATTTTCCTATAAATTTAAGTTAATTCGACTAATTTTCGTTATTATTTATTTATGCAAAATTTAATTATATACGATATCCATGAATAAATTTCATTGAAAAGGTATTATCGCAAGTGTGTCAACTTTACCTAAACAGGTGACAATTTAGCTCTTACAGCTAAAGCTAAGCCAAATTACATACATACATTGTTCCGTAAATAGTAAGCAAATATGCATCAGATAGTATTGAAAATTTTACTGTTAATAATCCATTTGTAAAGGTAATTTTGAACAATAAAGATGTTTTATTGTCGATTATACGATTTTGAATCGGCTGTCTTACAGCAATCGCTATTATTTCAAATTGATTCGTGAATTGATATGAAAATTATCATTTATTTCAAATAATGATAATTTTTTATTACGAATATTTATAAATCAATTTGTTTCGGTCAAAAGGTATTGTTGTTAATACTCTCTAGCCTATAACCTAATTTTACTAGCCTTGTGTTAGCGATGCTTTTTTTTTCATATATTTATTTCTTAGTAAAAATGCAATTGCTGTATAGTCCAGTTTTTTTTTCAAATTCTCTAATTTCAATGTTGCCCTATATTTAATAGTCCAGTCAATTATTTCACTACCCAATTTTTATTATGTATACTTATATTACAAAAAAGAAGAAATTGTTTTTTTACGTGGTAATCTCGGAATCTATTTATCTGATTTTAATAACTGTTTTAACTTTATAAGCCTATTTACTGGAAAATGTTATAGGTCATAAACTATCATACTACGATTCAAACAGGTAGAACCGTAACCATAAAATCTATATCAAATAACCTATATCAACGTGAGAGAAGCCGTATGACTTATCTCTTTACTTAATAAAATATATACTACAGATTAAATAAAATATACCAATTTAAAACCACACACGAAGAATCTTACCCAGCTGTACTATGCATTGATTAGGCTATTATAAAAAAAGGCTGTATCATATTAACTATTAGAAAACACTGACTCAGCGTAAATCCTTTTCTAAAATATTTATTTCGATCTGATAGCTTTCAAATTAATGACGAGGGTACGACGCTGGTAAGCCCTTTGACATTGACACAAATTCCGTCCGTTTCTACATATTTCAATTATTACGATTTATTTAGTAATACTAATGATATCTCTACTTTTGTTTATAGTGCATTTTTTTTATTCCTCTATTATGTTTTTGGTGATTCTCCTTTCTGACAATCTTACTAATAGAATAAAGTTACTTTTAAGTAAAATGTTTTGAACGAGTTTGGTAAGCAATGGATCCAATAAAAAAAAAATTAGTTTATTTATTACGCTTAAAGGCTTTAAATCGTCATGATATGTCACAAGAAATATATAAAATACCACGCAATGATACACAGGAGATAATATAATCAAAATATGTGCATAGATCTATCAATCTGATAAAGACCCTGGCGTATGGTTCTGATTTAGATGGTGTCGCAATAGTTAATCTGTGACGTTTATTATACCTATAAGTCTTTTTTACTCATACTGTTATTCCACAAAAAAGTTTTTATGTAGTTATCCTTATGTATCGGCCACAATTATTATCAATATAATTGTGACAGATTGTAAAACAAAAACAACCTGAAACTCTTTAAAAGCTCTCTAAAAAGACTCTGTTCTTGAAGAGCATCTCTGATTAGCTACATCTGTCATTATAATCTCATATCACCTTAAAATTTATGATATGGATATGACAAAATTTGTGTGTATATTATAGTCGCAACAATTTCGCTACATATCGTATAGCTTCTGATGTCATGTAGAACCACGGCCTATAAGGTAAATAAGTCGGGTGATACACAAAATATGGCAAATTTTTTAATTCTTTTGCTTTAAAATAAAAATTTTATATCGTAATTTTTTTATATATTTATTTTTGATGATGCTCAGAAACGTAGCGTGATTTTTTAAAGCCTAGACCCTTCTTCAAAAAATATGCTATCTATCCAATGTTTTATACAAAACAAATTCAAAACGAAACGTTTGAAATAAATCCTACATAAAAGACTTTTTCACAATAAATCTTGTTCAAATAAAAACCTATTCATAGAGAATCTATATAGGCATATACATACGGCTTACTAATAAAATAGAAACGAGTTTTTCAAAATGTTCTAGTATTTTTCAAGATTAGCGCGTTTGAACAAATACCTTTTTTTCCATTATATTACTCACAATATTAGTATTACAATATTAGTATAATAGTGTCATATAGTATCAAAGACTGCAGTCTCCACTTTTTCCTCAAAAAAGTTATCTATGCCAAAATTTCCTCTATAATCAGCTCATCCATCTCAGTTTAAAAAAAATGGAATTAATAAAAATAGTGAGACTTTTTACAAAAATATTTTCATCAACAGACAAAAGCATTTCAACTTTACTATGTGTATTGATCCCACGTCAATAACTACGCAATACAGTACCTAGAAACAATAAATGTAGTTTACGTACAAACAACGTACAAGCGTAAAAAACTGGAGTAAGGTATATTATATTAGGTATATTTAATTTTTTTATTATTTCTGTTTGTTTGTGAATTCTTCGCACAAGTACCTCCGGGGTTCAATGTACTCATATGGCAAAATGACCATAAATCCGTGCATGTACTATACGTCATTGTTTCACACATCACAAAAGAAATATCCAGAGGAAAACGTTCACGCCATCCTCACCCCTAAAGTTTTGCCACAAAAACTATAATAGCTTCACGAAATTCAACAGGAGGTCCATTACAGTAAACCGATCCTGACTTTACTCTATAAATCTCGGAGTAGTTGTGTGTAGTAAATTTCACATTGATTTATAGTTTCCATTAACTATGTTTTTTTTTTTGTATGTAGAACATGCGCTCGCGCACGTTTTCAAGTGAGAGTTACATTGCCAAGGTAGTGCTTCTTGTGTGTAAAGAAAACAATAAAACTCAAGGTTGTAATTATTTTTATTATATATCGTAATATTTCCTGGTAAAATACGGGTTGAGTATTCAATGATTTGTTGGTTAAATTTTACTATTACTCGTAACAAACTTAATTACGAAGTTAAAATTTTTAGAAATAGGCAGAGAGAAAAGAGCTTCTACATTGTACTTAAAAAACACATTTTGCTAAAATTGTGCTGCGTCTCATTTATTTTCATTTTCATTCAAAAATTGTCATAATTTTCATATCTGTTAGGAGCAATCTAGTGACAAAATATTTTTTTAAAGTATAATTGTGCAATTCAGAATGCTAGGAGGTCGAAAACAAACACGCAGACGTAGAATAATCAATTAAAGACTGGAGTAGAGATATACATTACTCCAAGTTAATTTTATTTTAGTGGCACTATATTGGCACAATTAACACAGAGTCTTTACTAGTATAATACATCCGAATTTGAGTTTGTTATTTATTTGATCTATTTGATCCACTTTTACAACTCAATCTCAAAAAATCAAGTGGCAACTTGTGATGCCACAAAAAGCATAATCCTATATTTTGTTTCGGTAAAATTTGTATTTTCTTAAAGAAAGCCATACATTGTTACAAACAAACATACACTCGTATATTTTTTCTAAGACTGAATTCTCAAAAACCATTATTATTGACTAAAATCGCCGAAATAAATAGTAAAATGTCTCAAAAATTATTACAGCAAAGATATGTGTCATCGTGTATTTAAAATTGCACATTATTTATATTTAAATTTATATTTGTTCGGGTGCTTACCGCGTTTATAATTTTGTTGAGTTCCGGGGATTGATGATCACGGGGAGACTGACTGTCTCCCCGTGATCATGGCGATTGAAACATTGCCGAAATATTGGGAACTCAACAAAATTATAAACGCGGTAAGCACCCGAACAAATATAAATTTAAATATGAATAGCGATCGCGTTAGTTTAAAACAATATATTGCACATTATTTATTGGAAACAAAGATCATGCAATTGTAAAATAGCTTAAGACGTATATGCATAAAAAATTACGGTTAACGGTTGTTGTAAGTAAAACAGAACATTTAAAGTTTCATAAATACGTAGTAGATAATACCATATATAAGCCGATTGCAACCACGCTTGTAAACTACCTTTAACTAACGTACGCTACTAATACCCTTGTAAAACAGAATATTAACTCTAAACGTCACATGATAACGTATATGTATATTAATGCATACAATTTATAATTTGATATTAAACATTGATCATAATAAAGTACAAAGTGGTCTGATACGAGAATAGTCGGTTTGATGAATGGAGAGCAATCGACTGATTCATGTTCGAGCTTTAATTCAACACCCACTCATTACACGTGGGATATTTGGCGGTAAATGACGGAAGAGCCTTAAATGAAAGCGTGAATTAATACAGTTATAACCTTATAATATTTAAATAAAATAACATAATCGTTTTATAATGAGTTTAATAGATTTTAGGTAGATAAGTACATATTTATTATTTGACAGCGGTTTCACCGACTTTGATGTTGTAGTCACTGCTTCGATCTTGTTCTGTGATATTTTAACTAGTGATGTTTTTAAAAAGTAGGCAATTTATATTAGTTGAAGTAAAACTTCTTTAGGCGCGACTAAGGGGTAACTGAATGCTTTGGATGACGACAATGCAACGGAAACGCGAAACGAACAACGAAGATGACGCTCTTATATATAGAATTCGATTTTTAAATATTTAAAATATAATGATATCATATTTAAAGTATAATGATAATTAAATTAATGTATTTATTTTTATAATGCTCGATACAAATAAGTGTATATATTACTAATGTATTATGATTATATATACCTATACTTTTTTAAATTTTAGCATGACATTTACTTTTAACTTTTTCGTCATCAGTCACAACGTCAAAGAAGTTTTAGGTACTTCAACTGCGTGTGATGGATGCACACACTCTTTTTTTATTTTTAAAATTGAACAAGATAACCCTGAGATTAGCAAGTTGACCGCTACTATCAAAACAAACAAAAAACCTGACCACTGGGCTAATCCGTCGTGGTTATTAATAAATATGAAATAAATACATTCTTAAAAAAACAGTGCAGATGTCTATCATCATTTATCTATTTATTTATTAACTTATTTATACTTTTGCACACCAATACAATATAGACAATACATGGAATGAAGTTGCAACAAGCGTCCTTAACGCTAACAACAGCAATCTCTTCCATCTTTAGATTGAGGTCCAGCGTAAATGTGTGGGGAGGGGCGTAAAATTATACTTATAAATTAATCTGGATTAAAAAAAAGGATCTTTAATAACAGCCTACTACTACGACAGCGTATTCGTTAACTAACTTCATACAGGAATAAAAAAGGCATTAACTACAAGAATCATTCGGTAAGAAAACAAAATAAATCGTTTCAAATTAAGTAGGCTCTTATGGGTAAAGGAAAACAACAAAACCGAGCTGTCATTCACAAACAGTCGTATAAGCTGCGAGAAATATTGGTAATTCTTATTTTTATGGGCACTCATAATAATTACCTTGTTAGGCACGTATTACCTTAGTAATAAAATGGAAGTAGTTAATTTAACTGAAATTATTGTATTTAGTGTATTACATTAAATATTTACTTAATTATTATCTATCACTTCGAGATGCTTGAAATACGAAATATTTTCCCAAAAAATACCCGTCATCGCAAAAAAAAAAAGTGTGCACATTTTTTTTTGCTAATAAATATATCAAAAAGATTTATTACTATATTTATAAGTAAACTTGAAAGACGTGTCATTGCGAGTCGATAAATTAATCCATTAAGAGTACTGCCCAAAAATCAGCTGTTGTAAGAAAACTGTAACATGTACTCACTCGTATATCAATAAATGTCATGGGGGAGTAAAAATCACTATAAATAAGCGGTCTGCCCGTCTGTCTGCTACGCTTTTGTATTTCTGTCTGTGTTTTGATGTATTTTACTTTATGTCCGCGGTTTTCGAGATGTCTGGATATATTTAGAGTCAAGGATTAACACGCTTCGCTAACTGTAACGGTTCGGTCGCGAGCGATTTCGATTTATCTCATCTTTTTTTAAGAAAAAGTAATTTTGTATTCCGCTAATTATGAAAATTAATTTTTGCGATTGTTCTTTATTTAGACTTCGTGACGAATGTAACAAAGTCATGTTCGGTTCTTCGAACTAGTTACATATACCTAAGTGCGATTCATGAAAAAGTTTAAAGATGGTATGGGCACTCGTGAATCTTTACGAAATAAATTTAAGGAAATAAAAATACTAACTGTTTACTCTCAATATATTTTTGAAAATTTATTATACACACATAAAAACAAAAATAAATTTGTCAAGAACTGTGATAGACATAATATAAATTTAAGAAATAAAAATAAATTGGCCATTCCTAATGAGGATCAGTAAAGGTATAGCAAATTCAATAGAACTAGTATCCACGTTATTCTCTATGACATAAGAATGATATTCCTTTTTGAATTATCCAAATCGGACCATTACTTACGAAGATATTAAGTTATAAACATTATGCCTTCCTGCCGCTAAAAGTTAGTGTACGCGGGTGCGTGTGACGTCATTGTGCCCGAACGAACGCAGTTCACGAATCAACGGAGCGGCGGCGACGCGGTTGGTCGTTTTATTTGAAATTTATTTAAATATAGTGTTGTTATAAAGTGTAATTTTCTGATATTTAAATATAAAACGTATTTACTAATCGTACTAATAAAGTAGAAGCTGGTTTTGTGCAAGAAACAAAGAAGAAATATTCGAAGATTATGATGAAAACTATTGTACTGATATTTTAGAGGAGTCCACGCATTTTTGGAAAACATCAATATTTCCGAAACGAATTGAGATTTGAAATTACTCTTCTATTAATAATATGACATGTGCTTTTTATTATGCAAGATTTCGAAATAAAACTCTATAAAAGAAAGAAAAGCATTTTTATTTTTATACTTGATTACTAAATAGACAATCCTGTAAATTAACTAAACTACAGGCTATTATTACAATATTATCCAAAAAATTTATGTATGAAATATCGACACATGCGTCAGGTCCGATCATTTTGAAGTCTCTCAACTTCCATATGCTTCTTTCAATGTGAACTTTTATAGCACCAATTCTCTCTGTTTGCAAAACTTCCTCTGCTATAGGTTTGGAGTTGGAACTCACACACGGCGAGCCGTATGCGGAAAAGCGCCGCTCCCTGGCCGAATGGGGTACCCGCTCTAGTGCTGGTCCTGGTCCTCGACCACGTGAAGTCCCGCATCAGGGTACTGTTCGACACTAGACTGGTGTCCGGACGATTCCCTCACAGCTGGAAGGAGGGGAATCTCGTGCTACTGCCGAAGCCGGGAAGGCCTTCGACATCAGTCGTTGGCTTCAGGCCCATCGTGCTGCTGAACGAGGTACGCAAGCTGTTGGAGAGGGAAGTCACTGCTCGCATCGTCCAGCACCTCACGCGGATCGGCCCTGACCTGTCCGACGTCCGGCTCGAGTTTCGGGCTGGTCGGTCGACGCCATTCTGCATCTGAAGATCGTGGCTTCGGAGGCCGTCGCCTCGAAGGGAGTGCTGTCGGCGGTGTCTCTCGACATCGCCAACGCATTAAATAGTCTGCCATTCGGCTGCATCACGGAGGCACTCCGGTTCCATGGAGTGCCCTCTACCTAAGGCGGCTAGTGGCAGAACCTTGACGGTCGCAATGTCCTCTTCGTGAACTCTTCGTGAAGGGGACGTTGTCAGGAGGTCCATGTCGTGTGACGTCCCACAGGGTTCTGTTCTCGGATCGCTCCTGTGGGACATCGGGTACGACTGAGTCCTCCGTGGCCGCCCCCCCCCCCTGGGCTGGGTTTGATTTGTTACGCCGATGACACTCTGGTTACAGCTCGGGGCGGGACCTTCGTGGAGGTGGCATCTCTGGCCACCTCAGGTACCGCGGAGGTGGTCAGGAGGATCGAGGCACTGGGGCTTAGGGTGGTCCATAACAAGTTTGAGGCACTGCTTTTCCATGGGTCTCGATGTGATCCACCCGCCAGTACTTCGATAATGGTACGGTTACGTTACGTATACGGTTGACAATACTGTGATCGGTATCCGAGCCTACATGAAATATCTGGGCCTGGTACTTGACGGAAGGTGGTGCTTCGACGAGCACTTTCGCCAACTAGCACCGAAGCTCGTCGGCACGGCGTCCGCCCTCGGTCGGCTAATGTCGAATATGGGCGGAAAAAGTCTAGCGTGCCAACGACTCTACGCCGGGGTGGTCCGGTCAATGCCGCTGTACGGCGCCCCCGTGTAGGAGTCCCTGACTGCCCACAATAGATCCCGTCTGTGACGTCCACAGAGGGTCGTGGCGGTCAGGGCCATACGCGGCTACCGCACGGTAGTTGCTGGAGCCTCCTGCGCATTGGCCGGAACCCCCCTATGGGACTTGGAGATGGAAGCGCTCGCCGAAGTTTATCGGCGGGTGTCGGCGGCGTGGACGGGGGGCACTAATCCCCCGCCGATCAAATTCACCGCATGGTGGGATAACACCCGCCGCACCACCTTCACACGGTGGAAGGCTCGGCTGGAGACGTCTCGGGTTGGTCTTTGGGCCATCAGGGCGCTTCAGCCGACATTGGAGGAGTGGACGGTGCGGCAGCACGGAGTTCTCATCTTCCGACTCGTGCAAGTGTTGTCGGAGCATGGCAGCTTCGGCAAATACTTGCACGTCGTCGCAAGGAGGGAGACTACTCCGGACTGCCACCATAATGACTACTGTGAGGACTCCGCGCAACATACGCGAGATACGAGCGTGTCGTGCCCGGCCTGGGCTGAGCAGCGCCGGGATCTCGCTGCAGTCATTGGAGAGGACCTGTCGCCGCCGGCCGTTGCGCGAGCTTTGTTTGGCGGTAATAGGGCCTGGACCGCGGTCGCCATCTTCTGCGAGAACGTCATCTCGCAGAAAGAGGCGGCGGAGAGGGCCCGGGAGGACTTACTCTTTTCGAATCACACCGGCGCCGCGGCCTTTACTCTTTGTTTTTTTACCCGAGTACATCCCTGTGTCATTGTTTTGACCTTGGAATATTATATAGAAATCGGAACGGGCGAATAGGTAAGTACTTAGGTTTATCCACAAAACACAGAAAAAGTAAGTAGGTATGTTTTTATTAATACAGCAGGCTTAAAATGAGTGAATACTTAAGTACATGACACGTTGTAGTAGGTACCAACTTATATTCATATTAACTAAATAATATAGGTATAGGTAGTTATGTAGGTACTTACATCGAAATTATCTTCGCAACAATGTCTTGTAGCCCGGGAAGAAGGTGAAGTTTTATCATCTCTTTTCACAACGGCATAGTATTTTTCACGTAGTTTTGGGTCTTTCGGCACGTATAAAAAGAGTTTTTCAGGCTTTTTAAAAGAAGTATTTGTACATTACGGCACTATACAATATTCATACATAGTTAGAAAGGAGAATTAGACACAAATCGGACACTTAATTTGTTTCAAAGACACAATAAACCAATGAAAACACCTACGCGCCTTATCGCTGACAACGGGTTCGGACACAGTGACGTCACAGCCTACCGTGCCGGCCGGTTAGTGAACTCCGCTAGTAATTTGATCATAACTTCGTCAATTTTTGTCGTAGAACAAAAATTTTTTCACTGTATCTTAAGGATTTCTTAGCTCTATAAATCTGCATTCTCAACTAAAAACGTTACGGATCCTCATTTTAGGCTCCACAAAATAAGTAACTCTTTTGTAGGTAACTGTATACGCATGTACAATACACTGCCTGGTAATGTGCAAGACTTGTCCCTAAATAAATTTAAACACTTCATTAAATCCAAATTATGTAGTAAGGCATATTATAGCATTAAAGATTTTTTAAATGACAAGACTGCTTGGCAGTGACATGATTTGCTCGTTCTTTGTGAATATTTTTTTTATATTGTATGTACAAAATATGATATGGTAAAAAGAGTACCGAGAGTTTTTTTTCCTCCGGCTTTTTTTCTCTCGGCCTACACTAGGAACATTATTATATTATTGTAATATTTAGTAAAGCCGATGATGAAATTGTAGATGTCTACCGAGACATTTTTTTTTTTGACGTTCGTTGAGTGTGTGTAATCAATCACCTAATAACGAATAAAATATTTTGATTTGATTTGATTTGATTTGAAGAAAAAAAATTATATTTAAATAAAGTAATATTTCCCGGTCATATCAAAATATACTATATTAAGGATTCTTTATATATTTAGTGCTATTAAATTAATATAGAACATACGTATAACTTGAATTATTAAATAGAATCATTAAGTATATTGTTCTCTTATATTTACGCGAATTTTACTCATTTAATTAAAAGTTTACAACGGATTTTATCGCGTTTATTAAAAAAAAACTTTACATTTAATGATTTTTAAAATTATTTCCCGATGTTTCGGACGCTTTACAGCGTCCATGGTCTCGGGGAACTGAGGTGGTGTGTGTCCGAATAAATACTTATTCTGACACACACATATATATGATAAAACGGATAAAATCCGATGTAGACTTTTAATTAAGTAGACTCATTAAAGTACAAAATAAACTAAATCGATACTTGTCAATTTCCAAATACAAGTACATATTGAGCTCAGAACTAAAAATAAAAGTGGTTTTTGATGATCCCCTAGTTTTTACTCTTTTTGGTAAATTAAAAAAAAAAAAACTTTAAAAAAAATAAACTACATAACTACGTGGTTAAGGTAGAAATCAATCAAATAAAATAAAGAATCATTAAAATCGATTCATAATTCATAAAGTGATCGTAAAATACATGGTATGAAAAAATCAAATTGAGGTCTTCCTTCATTTTTATACTGATATTAAATTACATCACTATGTAAAATTTCTATTCTATAAATAAACAAATAAGCCGCTAAAAATTTGTTTCATCTCTCAGCGATATATCACAATTAATGAAATGAACTAAATCAGTCTGTAAAAGTTCCGCTGCTAGGCCAAAGGCCTCTTCTCCATGTAGAAAGGTTGGAGCTTAATTCACCACGCTGCACCAGTGCGGGTTAGCGGATGTATTACAAAAAATATTTTAATAATACTAATTTTCAAATTATGACGTATTTTTAATCTCTTTTGATATTAAGTACAGATTGGGCAAACGCATTTATATAAATAAGTCATTAAAATGACCAAGTTTAAAAAGCTTGCAGAGTTTATGAAAACATTTTGTGAATAAATCCAATCCAATAATCGAATTATCTTCTTAAATGCCTTACACAAGATACAGGAGATAAGCTTTATTAAGTTAGTAATAAAGACGGTTATAACATGAGTATCCAGATATAAAGCGGCTCTCACAATCCATTGAACTGACAGACTTAACGCCTTAAGGCGATAAGCCTATTAATAATAAAATAACGATGGAAAACTCCTTTAAATGTGTATTTTAAATTCATAAAGTTATAATTTGCAATTATATTGATTCATTACCCGTTCATGTGTAAATTAAAATGTTCTCATAAAGATTACAGATATCATTGTAGTTTAATAAAAATATTACTTTATAAATGTATAATTAATAAAAATATAATTGCTTTATAATTATATACTTTAGTAATGTGTTAATGTATTAAAATATTCAAATCGTGTCAATAAAACAAAAACAAGGACGGGTGGAAAGATTTTTTAAACATAATATTAGGAGACTTCTAATCAAAAATAAAATAAAATAATTATTATTATAACAATAGAAATTAAAGCGAATTTTCACCATTTAGGTAAAATTAATCTTAAATCAAGCTAGTATAATATGTGTGATGACTTACTAAAAATAAAATATTTTAAATTTTTTATAGTTAGTATTTGTATTTGTACAAATAATATCGTTAAAAATAAAACAATTAATATGGCAATCTTACTTTCCATACTAACAGATAATATTAATAATAGTCAAAGAAATAAGTAATAACCGTTGAGTTGACACGAGTACATAGACACGTAGAACTTAATCAATGCAGTCACTAAAACGCAACGTCAAACCCACGTATGAAACAAAATGACGATTTAATCGTTTATAAATACATTCAGACTGTCACAGATCTAATTTAGTTACAGGATGTTACTTTTGCAATCCTTTAATCACAACGAATTCAGTTTATTTACGTTTCAAGCTCAACAGCTTTGTACCATATCCGTATAAGCTTTTATTTATGTGTTGTTTTCGCAAATCTCACTTCGGTACGTGCTTCGGCAAGAGTGCTTACATTGTTGCTAAATATTATTATTCCGATATTGTTCTGCTAATTGGTAATTCGATATTGTTTGAACTGAATGATGTTTACGATTGGTTTCATTGTACAGATTTAACGAAATTAAATGATGATGCGTGGTAGGTTGTTACTTTAATTGTTATGTTAATAAAATATTTGTGAGCAAGTTGTACCGGAAATGTAATAAATTAAGGATTCATTCAAAGATTTCCATTAGTGTTACTACAAAAGGGACGGAGTGAACACGGTAAACCTTTTACAGGATTCGTCGTATATTTTGCGCAAATATGTGTCAGTGTGTAGAATTTGTAGTTTTGTTTATGAAATAAATTCTAATGAAATAATTTGTTTTTGCTTCGATTCAAATTATAATTATGTTAAATATGTTTATTTACTACTAATATATTTTGTAACAAACTGAAATAGCCTGTAAATGTCGTACTGCTGGTGAAATGTGTCCTATGTTAAAGAACTATTAGAGCTTATTCTACCACGCTGCTCCTCTGCAGTTTGGTGAATAATTTCCCTATCAAGTATAACGACCGTTTTATTTATTTCCACTCCAGTGTCGTAGTTTCAATTCTCACCCCGAGTCTGGGATCTGGATACATGCATATTAAAAAAAATACGTATATTAGTCGATTGTAACCTAAAACATAGGCATTAAGTCGCCTAACGTGGGAGCAGATGACCGTCTATGTATGTTAAACATATTTATTTATATTTATAAGGTGTTTATGATGACAAGTGGGATCGACGGCTTTATGTGCTTTGAAAGGAATTGCAAAGATTCATAAAGACAAATCCAAACCAGAAACAAATATCTTTACAAACAAAGCAAATCGGCACTAGGATAACTTATAAATTTACTGTGGCATTTTTAATGTAATTAAAATTAATTATTTCAATTAATTTAATCTTTCTTAAAATTAAACGTCACGTCATAATGCTTTCATTTGGGATCATAGAAACTAATGAGTTTTTGCTATAGATAGTACTCAAGGAGACGAGTTCATGGTGTATCAAACTGTACTTAGTGATTTTTTGCTATTGGGTAAATATTTGAAAATGCGCATATGGCATAGTTTCGGAGATTAAGAAAAAAAGGTGAGGAAAATGATTCTTTATATGATTTTTGTAATCTCAGGTACTTTCTTTTTAAAATAGTATCTAAGGGAATGCCTTAAAATATTTACTTTTTGTATGATAGGCAATTCAAAATTCATACGAACGGTAGTGATAAATATGAATAATTGGTAATTAGGTCACTCACAATGTAATGAATAGTTTTCAAATAGTAATTATGAAAAAAAAATTAGAGATGATAACTAAGATATAAAAGCTGCTTTACCAATTAGAGATGGTGGCATCGGCGTGAGAAAAATTTCTAGTGTCGCTCTTCCTGCTTTTTTTGCTTCTGTGCATAGTATCAAAGGCCTATGTTCCGAAAATTTAAAATTAGGTTCAGTCCAAATTACAGAGGCTACAGACGCAGTAGAAAACTGGAGGTTGGTGTGTCCTAATGACGATAGCCCCAAGGAAGTTACAAAACAAAAACACAATACTCGTGAAAATTTGACGTAAAATCTTACTAGTGACAAAATCCGTGCAAGGCAAAAAATGCACCAACCCTCCTGTCACTAGTGGAGGATATGAGACGTAGAGTTAATTCTTTTAGAATTTTTTTTGCACTGCTACTCTAAGGTCCAAGTGTTTCGACTGTAAACGGCACAAAAACATAACATGGGATAAGTTACAAATATTTGTGCCATTTAGTCATTTCAACTTTCTCTGCAGCGGCTTCCACTCTTAAAGCTGTCTCCCTGACGTGAGACGGAGCTAACGCAGGTTGAGTCCCATAAAAGCGCCCGTTCCCTTTCCCAGGGAATCAGTGTTAAACCATCAGGCCTCTTGTCATTATCGCGACCAATTCCAGTAGGCTCAATAAGAGCAGGAACGTCGATGGTGGCAAGAGCCCTTTTAATGGTTTCATTCAGGGAACCTTGGCGGGAAAACATACCTGAACTCTTGTTGCAAGAAAGGCCGTGTAGTCCGAAACGTGGCTAAAAACCACAAGTTAAGTGAAAGAGAAGTACTTTACCGGCGCGCCGCCCAATTTGGCTGCAAAAGGCTTGCATTAGGCCGCTGCTTCTATAATAAAATAGACCAAGACTTCAAAATAGACCAAAAATGTTGTCACAAGAATCACCTCCTTTCCACACAGACATCAAAAATGCTGTCACAAATTAAGACGAAATTTCAACATAATTACCATTTCTAAAAAAAACTAATTACCATTCGCTTGTGCGAACGGCAAATATCGGTAATGAGACAAATGGTAAGTAGTATTTCAACTATTTTATTAAATAAATCAGTCTTCTGTTAGAAACATTCTAATTCTATTCTCAAAATCCAAAAGGAGTCACTATAGGGACTATATAAAACATGTTATCAAAAATATGTAATTGATCACTTACCTAAAAAACAATAAATGGTTATTAGATAATATTTTTACTAAAACACTTTGAGGACGAGATAATCACAATTGGCGCCAAAAAGACTGATCTTTGACACTAGTCTTCGCTCGGTGTTCGAGCTCTAACTGGTACCCACGCGCCTATGTACTATTGGGTTGGAATATTCCAGTTTTACAAGAAAAAATCATTACGGAATGTTCCCAAATGGTAATTAGCAAGTTGTCCATGGACATTTTTTAACTGATTTTATTTTTAATAAGTTATGTTCTTTGCGTGTTACAGCATGGTTTTATGTGTTCATTAACAACTTAAGTTTATGAATATCTTACCAAAAGTATAATCTTCAAGAAGAATTTAACAATTTTAGGATAATTATTGATTGAAAATGGAGAATTGGACACGAATGGGAATTAGATTTTGGCTCTTTGATTTGTAATATCTCTAAACTCAATTTATAAATAAGATTTTTAGTTATCTGTCCATATTTGAGATACTTTTTTACGTAAGAAATAATTCACAAAAGTAAAAATATAAACTCCGCATTCGTTCTTTAATAACCGCCGCGCGATTTGCATGTTTTCAAATATTTGCCCTATTAATGACTTCTTGCAGTAAATCGACGAAATAGTAGGTATTTATACGAATGCGTTAATTGTAATGTGTCGACGTGTTTTTAGCGTTAAAAGAATCATACTAATGTAATAAAATTATTCGTTTGCTTTTTCATTGAATGCGCTTATTGTATTGAGTTCGAAAGCCTGTTAATTGAGGGTATTTCACAACAAGCTACAAATCACGTCGTAAGCGCGGATTAAACCGCGATGTTTGTCTAGTAAGGAATAAGGCACCTTGTTAGCCGAATTCTGAGCGAAAAAAAAATCTTAAGGAAAAATCTTCGAAATATGTATACAATAGTGACAGGAACGCACAATAAAACAGGAAACATTTTACGTCTCACGTGTATCCGAATATTCTATGTGACAAACGCATTATTATTCTTTGTAACAGCCCCTTGGGCACCCGTGCTGCAGATTTAACAAAGGATTTATTTTAGCTTTTCTGTCGTGACTTTAACGGAAAATAATTATTTCATATAAAATAAAGTTTATTAATGTTTTAACCTTCGGTCTCTCATCTTTGAGGTCATCTTAGCATCTACTTAAAAACTTCGATTTATTGGCTCACGATACTACAAGATTTTAAAAAACAAGGATACCCTATTAAATATCTTCTGACTTCCAACATAACGCATTGTGAGAATTGAAGTGACTCAATCCAAAATTCACAACTTTAGGGAATCATGGAAAATGATAGCATAAAATAAAAAAATATTTGTCACCAGCACTAATTACTAAATCATTATGTAAGACTAAATTTGTTTTAGGTCATAATGATTTAGTAATTAGTACTAAAGTGAAAAATATTTTTTATTTTATTTTATCATTTTCCATGATTCCCTAAAGTTGTGAATTTTGAATTGAGTCACTTTAATTCTCACAATGCGATAAGATCCACGAAATTTTTAGATCTATAGAAATTGGTAAAATAGTACCAATCGGCAAAATTGTGACGAAGCTATAAAAAGAAAAATAAGAAATTAAGTAAGATCCACACCAACTGCACCACATCAGCCGTTGGATGTCCATTGCTAAACGTAAGGCTTCTCCTTTATCTCTGGGAAGGTTTGCCAATACTTGTCACGTTTGGCAGGCGGGTTGGCGAGCACAGTGTGTTTTGGCAGGATATAGTGACGTTGCTGCCCACTACCACCCTGGTTGGTGTAGTTGTTCGAACCACTATAGCTTTAGTCACCTTTTATGTAACCTCGGCAAGAAAGTATTCTTCTCTGCCGGTCACCGCACAGATATGACATACCTATAATTTATGCCCACTCATTCATCTCTTCTTTTTGACAGATTTTATCAAAAATAACTTTGTAGTGGGTTATCTGATTAATATAATTCTTCTTAATTGAATAAGGTCGTATATCATCGAAGTTCGCTCCACGACGCTAACATTACAATTCATCCTAAGATTACCAAAAATAGAACTATCGATTCTTCACATACTATTTTTTTTTATTTTAATCAATAAATTCAACTTTGTATTCGGTTATCTAATTACGATGATTTTTTTTTATATTTAATAAGACACTCCTTGAGATAGTCAAATTTTATTAAATAAAACCCTAATAATAGTACAAAAAATAGGAGACAATTCATTGTTAACCTAGAGAGTTTTTACATCTTTAGAAATTCTAGCGCACATTACTTAGTAAATAAAACTTGTTTGATTGCAAATAGAACTTGTTTGATTTAAATGTGTCAATTAATGAAAATTTTTATCTGCTGCGTGACAAAATTACACAGATGATATAATTTTATTTTATTCGCGTTGAATATTACGTTCGTTACAAGAGAATAATTCGAAATAATTTCATGAATATTGTAAATCGTAATCATTGTATGTGTCAGTTGACGCCTATTTTATCTGCAAATATATTTCGTTACAGATACAGACGTTTATCTGTACGTGTAAAAACCATTAAAATTCTAAAATGACGTAACATCTACAATTTTTAATTTTAAAAGTTCCTAATCATTTATTAATTTCAGTATGTCATTACGGTACCTTTATGATATCATTGAAGAAGGAAATTACCAAAGCCGTCAGTGTGACATAATTGCAATAGCAGATGGTCATGCTGACTTTTTCCGTAAAAAAACAACAATAGAGCAATCCTTCTAAAACTTGACAAGCTTGCTATAATATTTGCTAAATGATACTAAAATAATCGCCTGATTTAAGTGTTATTACTAACAATAAGAGTATCCCTAGGCTATTCAGGCAAAAATGAAATATTATTCGTTCGTTAATGCATCGCATAATAATAAATTATTATATTTATTAATTTATATCTTTTAAAATTAACGATTATCAGAAAAAGTTTCTTTGAAGAGACATGAGTAGGTAAAGTAATCTAATAGGTAAATGAGGAAATGCGCAAGAAGCACTTTCAATTTTTTTAAAGAATTTGGAAGCGGAAAAGTCTCGTTGGTTTGCCATTTTAGCATAAATTTAATTTGTAAAAAAAAAGTAAGAAACCGTCTCTCAGACCGACACTTTTAAAGAAAACGTATTGGTTTGTTCTTGACAAATTCTACGACTAAACAAATTTTAATTATTCTTCGTTCATTACTAGACAAGTACATAAATATCATAAAAAATTCATAATAATGGAATAAGAAAATGACTAAGTGATTGATTGAAAATGACAAACAGTTGATTTACCGAGAATCGTTGACGAATATATAATTTTGTTGATACGTTAACATTATATTCGACATTGAACTGTAACATCTATCAGAAAAATCCATGAAATTGAAAATAATTCTTGATATTCCAAATAATTATTTTATATTAGTTCATTTGACGGCCGGCTGGTCTAGTGGTCAGGCAACTGGACACTTTACGCAGCGGTCGCGGGTTCGAATCCCACCAGGTTCAGATAATCTGTATGACGAATATAGATGTCTGCACCGGGTCATGGATGTGTATTTATGTATATATGTATTTATATCTTAAATTTATTTCCGTTCCTAGTACCTGTAACACAAGTTCTTACGAACTTATCACGGGGCTAGGTTAACGTGGTGTGATTGTTGGTTAATATTTATTTATTTATTATTATTCAATTATTTACGGATGTAATTCAAAGTATGCGGATACATCTAATTAAACACAAACAACGAATCGTCCAGGTCCCAGGTCAATAAACAGAGATACATCAAAGGTGGCTAAAAATAAATTAATGTCGTTGTCCTAGGTACGTTATAATTGTCTTACTGTAACAACGAATATTAATTAGTGTTAACTGGAGATCAAGGTACTGTTTAGATTCAATGTCAATATAATATCATATGTTTTTTTTAACTGTGACGTAAGTACACGAGAGAGTAAAAAATGTTAGCATAACTAAGCTTAACTCAGTGGCAAAGTCTGCTTGTTGGAGTGATTTTTTTTTTAAAGTATTGAAAAATCTTTTGGATTATCTATCTTGTCTATTAAAGCAGATTGTAGGCTATATAAGTTGATACTGTGTATATGAGTGGAAGATCAACCAAGTCATATCAAAGTGGTTATCACTGATGAAGTACTAGATAATACGAGAGGGTAATATGTTTTAAGAAAAAAATGTCAAATGAAAAATATGTAATCACAATATTGACACTACATTAATATATAATA
Source organism: Euphydryas editha (assembly GCA_036937285.1). Taxonomy (NCBI): domain Eukaryota; kingdom Metazoa; phylum Arthropoda; class Insecta; order Lepidoptera; family Nymphalidae; genus Euphydryas; species Euphydryas editha. Next base: position 4,696,650 of record JAUPFZ010000020.1, read on the forward strand.
ACATTTAAGTTTTTCACATCATTTTCACTAGTAGCAACTACGAAAATTTGTTTGCACATATCTATAGTTGTACTGTACTGTATCAGGATGTAAACAACCCACCGCTGAGCGAAGGCCTCTTCTGCATATAAAAGAAGGGTATCTATACTTTTTTACGGTTCTATACTTATTCTACGGTTTTGAAATGTTTCTCATTTATTTATACATTTCAATTTTAAGGATATAACATTCTAATAATGATAATAAAATTAGTTGTTTTGTGATATCAATTATGCGTTATTATAGAAGGTTATGTGAAATCGCATATGATTTTCTTGTTAAATAAAAATGTATATTTATTTATTTATACTTTTGGACACCAATACAATATAGAGGAAATACATGGAAATCAAATCAATCAGTTTGCATCAATTGCAAAAGGCGGCCTTATCGCTAACACAGCGATCTTTTCCAGGCAACATCTTGGCAGAGGACTAGTATAAAAGGTGTGGGAAGGGGCGCAAAACTATATATGAACAGATATTATTAATAAAAATAAAAATAAAACAAAATGGATACATTAATACATACATATATACATACACATAAACAAATACCTATATATACGTAATAAACAATTTGATAACTTATAACTCGTATGTATTAAAAAGCTCGTCCTAAAAACAAAACTTACACATAATACTTTTAGAGTACCTCATGTTCTATAAAAGTATTTGAAGTGTGAACACAATAACTTAATAAAGTGAATTTTGTAATACAATATTTAAAAAGAATTCATATAATAAAATCATTTCGAACCATAATTTTTGAAGAATTATTACGAGAAAGATCAAGGTTATCAAGTCCTTAACACTAGAATGCCTAAAAAACGCTGCCCGGTCATCGAAGTAGCTCAAACCATAAGAAACCAGTCAGAAAGTAAATATGCGTTTGATTTTTACATCTTAGAAAATCTTTGAAAAAAAAAGTTTATGCGAAAATAGGTTTTTAATAATCAAAAAAATAGGTTTTTAATAATCATCAATCTATTTTAGCATGAAAATATACGCACAACTAATTAGGATAATAAATTTAAATCATAATTTTGTTTTTATTTCATTTTATTTTATAATTTTAATTATTACTGCTTATATATTAGAATTAAAAAAAAAAAAAAAAAAAAACTGATAACGTTGTAATTACATATAACAGAAAATGTTGATTTAATCATTTTTATTCTTGTACATTGTAATTTTTGTTCATATTAAAAAATAAAATGGCCATAAAAACAAATAAGTTACAAAAATTCTGATGTAGAAGCATCATAATCTATAATTGTCAGTCAATCTAACAAAGGTCGAAAGTTACAACATCGTAATAAAATTAAATATAAGATTAAATTATGTATGTACACAGTAATACGAACAAAAGTTGAGTTATTTAAAACATATGTAAAATAAATACATATAAAAAAAATCATAATAACGAAGAAAATCAATTAAATATTATTTAAAAACATTATTCCCTTTGAATGCTTTTATGGTACCAAATTAAAATGTTATTAAAGTCAGTTAACTTTTTTTTTATCTATAACGCGTATTCCCGATCTCCTTTGGCCGGTAAAAAAGGTATAAAAAGATATAAAATCTGTTCCATCACATTGATTCCTATTATAGCTTTGTTCACTGCATGAATAATAAGATGAATACGGTTCGGTTCCTGTCAAAAAAAAATCTATCTTCGTTACGTCAAAAAACATGGTTTGGGAGAATTTCTATTTTATTGTTTTCGTATGCGACGGATGAAGATTTATTATTAACAGTTAGATCTCGTTTGATGGTAAATTTAATAGTTTTTATGTTTATGGGTCGTTTTTATTTACTTTTTAATGTCTATTATTTGATACGATATACTATGTTTCGAAATGGACAGTTTTATTTCTAGAAACTTCATAAAACTTTTAATTTTTAAATGACGATTCGAAGGTGCTCGTGGGGCCTATTTGAATAAAGTTGTTTTTTTTATTTTGATTTTGAAATACAATAACACAAGTATAGATAAAATTAAACATGTCTTTAGCTACAAATTTTAATCGACCCTTTTGGGGTTGGTTGTTATTCGTGAAGGTTTTTTAGGGTTGTTTTACCCTCATATGATAACAAACGGTGTTTCCACACCCTTCGTATACAATTACCATGTATCGTTTATTTAACGTAAACATTACAAATATATATAAACATAAAAAAGCGATATACGTTGTCTGTGTATTTAGATGGTAATGAATTTTTTTCTTAGGTAACATTTATTATCCATAGTACTCCTCCCCATACTACAATACTCAAGAATCTCAAACTGAGTCGTGTCGTGTTTTACAGCCTATAATATCCCTCGTGATGCAAGTTTTCTTGCAGAAAAAGGTGAAATCGCTGGAGACTAGTGTGACTAATCAAGTAATTTATTTAATTTCGTTTTAATTTAAAAATAAGAAATGTCAATTTTTGTATTTTAATACACATACCTATTTTTTAAATTTCACATATAAACTAGATCTTAGTTTTTTTTTTCTTTTTCTTTTAAATATCACTACAATATGAGTTTTAAATCTATTACTATAACATCTACAGATAAAATATATATAAATTGGTTAGCAATTCTCAAAGATTAATCGTAATTCAAAGTATTCGTACGCGATAAACAATGTGGCGAACATAGTCGAACGCTGACACTATGTCATGACACTAATGAGGTAGTAATTATGTCGCGACAGGGCTTCGGGATTCTGTTACGAAGGGGTTAAGTTGATAGGTATTTATTTATACATGTTTATTCTGTAATCAATATTGAATTCATTGTGAATTTATTGTTACAACACGAAATCCGTCTTTATATATATATATTTTTTTTCATATAAGGAATAACGCGCTTAAACAAACAAACATGATATTTATTTATATTATATAAGGATAAATGTACCATTCCTTTAATTATACATGGACAAGACACCCTATAAGGAGAAGGATAAAGTTGTCTGAGCTCCTCAGTTGATATAGTAAATTTTGCAATATACGTGTCATATAACATCTATATTTACTTTACAGTCCATGAATAAACACGTACTCGTAATGAAAATTTCTTTTCAATTGCACTATTTTCATGTAACATGTAACATGTAAGTTTCTTTAATAACAAATAAAAAATGTCTTCACACATGATATAAACAAAAAAGCAATATATTAAATTCTTATAAAATTTAAATTTTAAAATGTGTATAAAAATATATATAACTTGTTTTGATAAAAATAAAATAGAAAATGTATAAATATAATAAGAAAATATATAAAAAAAACAATAATCCATGATAAAATACTATATTCTTTAACTAATCCAAAAAATATTGAAATTTAATGCGGTTACAGTCGCGCGTGTCATCCTTCCTTTTGTGTATATAAGAGATTGAAGACTTGGTATACGTATATAATTTACTATTTCACCTCAAATATCTATTACTAACTTGAAAGAAAACATCTTTGATTTGTAATCATACAAAATTTCTGATAATAATCTCCTTGCTTAAGATTAAGATTTTCACAATTATTACTTTTAGATTAGTAAACAGCATATCGTGACTAGAGTCACTCAAGTGCCAACAGAACCTTCTTACAAAAGCTGCCCGGTCGTCCGATGGTCTATCACACAGCTGTATATTTGGTATCATAATAGGACGACACTTAAAATTTAGACAAATATTGAAAATAAAATACAGTTGAAAACAATGGTTGAAAGACTGAATTAAGATTATAAATTTTAGATTAAATTAGACAATAACTGAATTGCTACGAAAGTCAGGGTCATAATATTTTTAACGTAAATCACATATATCCGATATATTTCCTTCTGTAATTTTATTGTATTAGCTCTCTCCTTAATATAATCCTTACAATCAAAGGAAATTAAATAATTTAAAATCTTTTAAATCTTTACACTACTTACCAAGTACATCAATTTTACAATTTTTCAATATTTTTCAGATCAATTGAAATGTTTAGTTACTGTTCCACTTATATGATATAATATAGCCTATAACAGACTAATTTTTTTCAACTATGACTGGAACTTCTGACTTTTTCACTTTCAAAAAAATAATTTTATTAATTACCTTGTTATAAATCATTATTGCCTAGAACTGTATACCATATAAATAATATTTTTTTATTATAAGGTCATAGGACATAGACCTGAGTCCTAGATAAGTAATTACTGAAATTAAAAAGATTATTGAATGATTTATGTTACTTCTTATTTTGTAAAACTTCATTTTCTAACGAATAATTAACGGCTAGGTAAAATTAAAACATCTGTATTTAAACTGTCATCGCTTTAGTTAATACTGTAAATATTTGTATATTTTTTTTGAATAACTGAAGAGTTAGCATATCTGTTAGATAAACTGTTTGATAAGTCTTTTTTCTTTTTTTTTGGTTTGAGATAGATACTCTGCTTGCTTATAACGTTCATCATAAGCTTATCATGCTACGTCTCCTAGAAATAAGAGTTATAAATATTATTAAATACCCTCCAATTGGACAAGCATCTATATAGCGCAGATAAAACCACACCGCTTGTCTAGGTTTGTTTAGTATTATTTTGTAATAATAAAACTATTTCTGTTAAATTTTAGTCTTTGGTTTAGGCTGTGCGTCATTTTACACAAAATATTCATTAACAAGGAATACTTTTTAGAAGTTAAGTTAACTTACTAAACGGAAGCGATTTCAATCGTTTCGTTTCTACGCCATGAATTTCGAAGCGTAATGTTTTACAGCCTATGTTTTTTAAAAGCCGGTCTTTTAGGATATTTTTTTTTAAATCAAAGAATTTCTATCTCAAGATCAAAGTTTTTAAATAAACTAACCATTTCGTGATATAATTTTTAGTTTAAATAAAAAAATATAGCGTAATTTTATTTTAAAAGATTTTTTAAGGAAGCCGTTGTTTTTTGTACCACTTGTTACCTTTTGTTAACTTGGTAATTTGAAATGTAATAGGTCAATAGTAATTTCGTTCTGAAATTATGAATTTAAGCAGCCGACTTTCCCCTAATTTTATGAATTTTTAATACGTTAAGGCCAGTAGCGTGCACAACTTGTGTATTGTACAATACTAATCGCCCAACATGGTTTTACCCGAGTTTTTTTGGTATTCAATAAGTTTCCTGTTTAGACCACGACTACGTGCCTGGGTATCTTATCGTTCTTTATATATATTTCTTTGCTATGGTAATCAAAATCATTATAAATCGAATCCGTAGATGATAAATCAGGTCAAACAAACAAAAAAGTCACTTTTTGATGTGATAACGTCTTATAAATCGATGAACGCCGACTTCACGCACGAAAAAGTATGACTCATTGTCACGTACCGCGAGCGAGAGCGCGGAACAAGCGATAGAGGCACGATCGGCCTAAGCGTTCGGCTTGTGACGCATCCATTACTCTTCCACTGCATCGGCAGATGCGTTCGAGTAGAAGAGAAAAAATATTTGAAATATGCAAATAAATGTTAATTTATCGGAAAAGTTGTAATTTTCAATTAACTCCTTCTTTGTATTATACAAAATAATGATAATTCAGTGATAATAATTTAATTCAATTCATTAAAGTATGCAATTTTTCATCGATGTTTTTTTTTGTTGTGAATTGACGTTATCACATAAAATTATCGTCCGTAACCCGACTTTTTAATTTTAATACACTTTTACCTACATATAAAAAAATGTAGTAGGTAAATACCGAAATAGATATGTATTATTGTATAAAAATTTATAGAAATAGCATCACTATTATTTCGCAAACAACGCAAAATCTAGGACAAGGGATAAATAATCCCTATGATTCTGATTCATTGTTTCTAATATTCATTTTGTAATATACTAAACTACTAACTTTAAAAAAAAAACTAAATATCCCACGCAGTTTTACTCGTGTTATATTATGGTATTTGTTAGATTGGTGCATATTTTATCGTTTCTATTTGATGGGACGTTTCACAGACTATAAACCATTCTTAATAAAAGTACTATTGGATGTATAAATGTAATTTTACTATCTTATTGTTGATAAATGCGTTCAAACAAACTTTTTATTATCTGTTCATATGTACGCATAAATATAAAAAGAATAAAAGAGTAACCAACGAAAGAGTGATTGATAATAATTTTCGCTATATATTAATATGAATATAATCGTATTGTATTTGAAAAAAAAAAGCGAATAACTTCTTTTTTACTATGAAATGATCTGTTATATGTAAAAAAAAATTATATGTTTAGCTTTGCCGCGAAAAGTTTTTTTTTCAAATATAACTGTTAGCTACATTTAATGTAAATTACGCATAAACGACAAAATAAATTATATGTACCTAATAGAGTCAAAAATATTTCGTAAGTACCAAATTACTAATAATGATATTTTGAGTAACTTTTTAAAATAATTTTGTGTACAAAAAGTTATCTTGACTTAATTTTTGAATATTTATCAATAAAACATTTTTTTCAAATATTTTTGAATTATTGATTTATATTGCACTGAGAAACCAATTTTTTTACATTTAACATTTATTAAGTAAATAATGTTATAAATATTTTGTGCTTAGAATTATTACATGCTTTATTTTTAATTATTAAACAAATCCTTCTGAAAAAATTCCTATCAAAAACAATTAGTCAAGTAACGAAAATATAAAAAATATATATTAAAAAAAAAACGTCTTACCTCATATCGCAAAAAAAGTTGCACAACAGTACAAGAAAAGAAAATAAAACTGAGGGAAAATCTCGTACACAAAACGACCTCCTCGAAACAACAACGGGAAATAGTCAAAACGCTTGAAAACAAGAACGCTTATAAACTAATATTTGAAATTCAATTCGTCGATGAAAAATTGGATTTCATTTAAAACCGAAATTTTGAACGTATTTTATGCACCCAGCAAGTGGATATGATTTGAATCTATTTCGCATTTTGATATTACGACGTAAATATTTTCGTAACGCGATAAGGGTGCGATCACATTCGCCGTGTTGGGTGACGCGTGCGCCGCGACTGCACTGCAACCATGCGTCTGCAGTGAGTGCATAACAAAAAACTGCAGATCGGTCGATCTTAGGCGGGGTTCGCGCTATTTCCCAGCTATTAGCGGCTACAAACGGCATATGTCTTTTATGATTATTTTTTTTTAATCGTTTCAATTTATTCTATAATTTTATTAATGAATTTTAACTGTTTTTATATTTTATCGTTTTATTTTATTGTTTACGTCATATTGAAGATCTGTTCCGTTTAATATACGGAACTGGATCTTTATTCAAATTTATTACAACTATAAGTAACGTTACGTGACCTACTGAAAAAAAAAATCACTATGATATTATTGAATAATATAACGCTTTAGGCATAATTTGATATAGCGTGCTTTTGCGCTTTCAACTATATTAACATCTATAGTAATATATAGTTTCGTTAATATTTCACATTGTATGATGTATTATAGCCTATATTATTTCTGTATTAATTCGTTGTCTAATAGTCAAAGAAATATAATCAGAAGAATCAAAAAACAATTATTTCTTTTTTATTATTTATTCCATGCTTACTATTTCTCATTAATTAAATGTAGTCCTATTTATTATTGAAACAAGTATGATTATCGAGTTTTCGATCGGTCTCAAAGTGCTATTTAATTGATTGTAGTAAAAATAAAATGATCGGCGCGCGAGCAGCATCCGAGCGTCAGGTTTAAAATAACCAGCGACAATGGTCAGTTAGCTTTCTAAACGAAGGGGACAATTTGCTTACATTATTTATACAATTTTATTATGAACTGAAGTCCGAGATGAGGATAATGAGAATATTTATTTACACGAAATAAGTTTTAACATCGATATGAGAGAAGAGTATCAAATTATTGTCGCAAAAAAAATTTACATTGTTCATAACGATACTATGTGCAATAACTATATATAAGAAAATTCGATAAAAAATGTTTACAAACAAACCGTTGCTTAGCAACCAACCATAGGTAGATGTTAACAACCTATTGAAAAATAATTATAATAATTATATTTTTTAATATTTATACACATTACATACATAGTACAAGCTACTTAAAACTTGAAATAAATAAGTCAGGGAGTTAAATATATTTATATATTATCTATAATTATGTGTTATAGAGGTAAAATTTACTTGTTAACGTGGGTATAACTAATTTCTCACTGAATGATTTTTAATTTATTTATTTACAATATAAATATGTATATGCCTATATTAAAAATAGCTACACTATCCCTGAATAGCATTCAAAATTAAACAACATTTGTTTTAAAAATGGATTTATTATGATTAAAAATCTATGTTCAGACATTCATTCTCTTTTATTATTTATTTTACTTTACTTACGTCGAATAAACATAATTATTATAATATTTAAAGTTGTGTATAAGAATTGATTACAATTTACCTTTAACAATATAATATAATATAACGACTAATCAAAAAAAAAGACCAAATGTTGCTTATCTGCGAAATTGTCCCGTCAGTGCTAAAATTTAGGGTTGTTAGATGTAGAGTTCGACTGACCCGTTGGTGCAGTTTGCAGTGACCCTGTTTTCTGCTCCAAGGGTATATATATATATTTATTTAAAAAAATGTATATCAGTCGGCTGTTACCTAAAACACAGGCATTAATGCATACCTTAGGAACAGACGACCTTGTGTGTGAGTTAAACATATTTATTTATTTATTTATAGTAGTAATTAAAAATTTGTTATTTTTTGTTATAAGCTAATTTTCTTATATATTACGTATTTGACGGTTAAGTTCTAGGAAAAAGTATTAAATTAAAATTTTTGGTGATAAATTACAATTTTTCATTAATAAAAGTGCGACAACCTTATACACGATGACATTTCATTTGTTTACAAAAATTCCACATCGAATTTGGCTCAAGTATAATATTATAAATTTAAATCTTCCGCAGACTCGTTTATATTAGTATTTCTAGTAGTTAATTACGGCTTACCTGGCGCAAAAGTAGATTATAAGTAGTGTTGTTTTAAAAAAACTTAGCTTATAAAAGTATCCGTAATTTCATTTCACAGACAGAAGCTTAAACATTCTAAAAATTCACACTTTTATTATAAACAGTCAACTCCAAAAATGGCAGTAATCGTACGCAAATTTTCATCCCTAATTTGGTCTCTTAAGGGCAAAACTTTGAATCACGTAATCATTCATACACATTATTGTTTCAAATAAAAACAGCAAAATAATCATTTATAATACTAGCTTAAAAGTAATGAACCTCCCGTAAGATTTTTTATTTTCAGTATTTTACTTTGCAGGGCGGGCGGTATTTCAAAACACGTGAAGAAACGCGTGTTTATTTATCTATACTTATTAGAAAATTGTAATAGTTTTGAAAATATTTGTTTATTTTTTTGTTTCTGTAATCGGTACTTAAGACAAAAATGTATTTTTTTTCCATTTTGTCTATATGTCTGTCTGTATCATGGCCGCGCATCACGCTAAAACTATTTAATGAATTTAAATGAAAATACTATGAGCTTGAATACTGGGTACTTTTATCCCGAGATTCGGCACCGTTCTCTGGAAACTGGCTTACTTTATCTTATAGGCTAGTGAAAGAGATGGCAATCATGAATGAAACCGCTGGTACAGCTAGTTTCTAAATAAAAGCAAAATAAATAACATTCTGACTTCTAAAATAACGGATTATCATACAAACTTGATACCTATTCTAGTGGTGCGTGTCACCTTAACGTAAACCGTCGCAAGTTCGATTCTCGTTCGATATTTATGTTTGGAGAAATATTTGTTTCTGATCTGGGTGTATGTCCTTGTGGGTCTCCCCACCGTGCTTCGGTTGATATTATAGACACCTCATAGCGACCGTTTGTCGTGATAGGGAAATTATCCACCAAACCGCAATGGAGAAGCGTGGTGGATTAAGCTCCATCCCTTCTTCTATATGGCGAAGAGGCCTTTGTCTTACAGTAGGTTGTTTAGGGGCTGATTCAATTTAGTTCAAACAAACTAGCATCCCTTACTTCAATCCCCTTAGGTGTTACATTATAAAAGTTTAATTATATCTAACTATATTACTTTAGGTTTGGAATATAATTGTATCAATCAATCAGATAGTCAGTCAGTCAAAACAAGACATTTTATAAATATAGTTTTTTAAACTTCTAGCTCGAAGTTTACACTAAACCCTTTATTGTATTCTGTTAAATACCTTTCTTTTTTTTTCTTTTTTTATCGCTGGGAAATGCATTTACGCATCCCGCCGCGGAGAGTCGGCGGGTATGTGGGACTCGCTGGCACGCAGAACGTGCCAGAATACCCGCTAAAACCCAGCGGTGCCCTCGTCGTCGTAATGGGGCGCCACGGGATCGCACGCGCACGCAACCGTGACGCCCCGACGGTAGGCCCACTTATGCGGGCCACCTTCGCCTGTAGAGCGCTCGCGGGCACCGTGAGCGCTCTATTGCCCTAGTGGCGAGTGGGAGAATTATAGGTGCCCCTCCCACTCTAGTGCGGAGGGTGAAGGAGCGCGTAGCGGCGTCTCCTTCTCCCCGGTCGTCTCCTGCGGAGCGGGTCAGCGTTAACGTCTGCTTCACGCTCCCGCTCCGCAGCCTCCTTCAAAGCCAGACCTCCTCGCAAAAGGAGGTCACAGCCGACCAACACCTCTCGCTGCCGAGCATGCAGCAGATCACGCTAGACAACGAGAGGTCTCCTCCTCAAAAGGGTCTTGTTCCGAGTGGTGAGTGCGTCACTCCAAATGGGTGCACCGTATAGCGCCATGCTCCACACTATACCGACGTATAAGCGCCGGCAAGGGGAGTCCGGTCCTCCTACGTTGGGCAGGAGTTTTCCCAACGCAGCGGCGGCGCTCTCGAGCCTCGAAGCGAGCTCCGCAAAATGTGGACCAAAATTCCATCGACCGTCCAAGGTCAGGCCCAGGTACCTCATCTGGGCCCGAACCTCCACCTCTGTACTCTGGACGGTGATTCGCGCACCTCAGGGGGGGCCTCTACGTGGGCCATGGAATAGGAGAGCCTCTGTCTTGGATACAGATACCCTCAGGCCCAGCATCTCGATACGGTCGACCTTTATCGACGTGCCGGCTTCAGCTAGGTGGGCTGCTTCTTCAAAGCTCCTCGCCCAGGCCGTGAGTAAGGTGTAATCAGCATAACAGATGACCCTCAGCCCGGGCGGTAGGGGTGCCCGCAACAACCAGTCGAAGCCGACGTTCCACAGAGTCGGTCCCAGGACGGAGCCCTCTGGAACGCCGTACCCGACGCGACGTCGATACAGTCGGCCGTCGCCCCCCATTCTTTTAAATACCTAATTAAGTATTACAGTGAGCATACTATTTACAGAGTGATAACTCTACTAGAAATATTTATTATGGTTATAGCTCTATACTGTCATGGCTTCGAATGACATTTTGGTCCGTCAGAGGAAAACCAACCCAAAAGTTAACACAAAAAAGTTTATATATGTTAAAGTTTATATATGTGTTTTGTCTGTGTATACACAGTATTGTATAATATCATTTAAAGCATGTATTAATTGCTGTTACTCATTATAAAAATGTCAAGACTGTTATTATATAGCCAAAAGTATTTAACCTATTTTGAACGTAAGACGAGGAAGCTACTCCTTTTTGTAAATCATTTTCGAAGTCGAATTGTACAACATCTTGAAAAATTAAAATGGTGTAAAGTGTAACTACTTAGCAACCTGTTTTTTGGATTTTTTTTTTTTATTGTGTGGTTATATGGTCATCTAGTAAATGATATTTACGTGTGTACTAATAATTAGCTCTTATAATAAAATTACAAAATGAAAGTAATTGATAACGCATCAACCTAATGTTACAAAATACTATGTACAATTCCAAGAATGAATATTATAATTTATTGTTTCGTTACAAAATAAATAACACATTGATCAAAGTGATCTAACGAATTTTCTCTTTCTAACTTCCTATTATGAAAGTATGTAAATTTTTAACACTTTAACTATATTTTTCTTTGAGTCGTTGTCTGATAATGTCTGAAACATTCCGATTAATTAATATCCTTTTGGAATAACGATTGGTCGCACAAACTTCCTGACTAAATGTACATTACACAGGAATCCGTAACATGAAGTATATTCTGAGAATATACTTCTACCTAAAATATATGTCGGCAATATTGTTTATAAAAATTAACGGAATCGTCGGGATCCATAAAAAACCAGGACACGATAGATTGTATTTTATTTTCCAAGAAGAAATCCGTGATGTTTGAGTGTCCGATAAGTCAAAGTAATTTCAAAAACTAAAAAACCCGGCTGAGTTTCTGTATAATTTGGAAGTTATTTTTTTTTTTATACGCCGTGTCACTCTCACTGTAAATCTAATGACATCTCTCAAGCTAAAATCCACCGATCCGTTCAGGCTGCAGAGCGACACCAACAATTATACATACATACTTACTCTCGAAAAATATAACCCTCCTTCTGGCGCAGCCGGGGAAAAATATACTTATTATCAAAACAAGAAAAATAACGAAAAATACAATGATAATAATTTTACTATCTGAAAACAATTATTTAATTAATAAAACATCTGAATATAAAGTTTGTTGTTACAATTTCAATAAATTAAAAAATAAAATTTACTAATATTAACATTCGCTCCTACTATAACTATATAACTATGTAAGCTATGGAGCATAGGCTATAACAAAATCTCTCAAAAAGTACGGTCCCTTAAACTGGATACAAAGGTGCGCAAATTGCAAAAGATATGATAACCCGCTACACCTATAAGTCAGAGAAGTCCTTAAAAGCAATTATTGCTACGGAACAGGTATAGGGTCGCGCCTTACAATCCTTGCGACTCAGATACAGATTCGTGAGACAACGGTGACTTTGCCAACTAAATTAAAGACTACAAATATACACGGTAGCACTCAAACAATATAATAATATACTACACACAAAAATTAAGGAAGCAGAAAAAAAATCCAAATTTTTGGGGGATTTTCAACAGGCTGTAACTTATACACAAATGGTCGTACAGCAAAAAAAAAAAAAGCAAATTGTAGTTCTAAGTGTCTAGTTTTTGGATCTGAGTTTGAAATTTTTTTTTTTTTTTGAAAATATTTTTCGAGTTATCATAAGAAAACCACCGAAATTTTTTTTAAAAATCTCGATACGAGCATTTCTCGCTGAGATATCGGTGTTTGAATGGAAAAAGATTATTTTGTCTTTGATTACCAATATCTCAGCAACCAATGATCGCACAGAAAATCCCCCAAACATTTGGATTTTTTTTCTGCTCCCTTAATTTTTGTGTGTAGCTTATTTAATATATAATATAATAATAATATTATTTATTGCACACAGTAGCAGCGATTGATATATATTTGTATAAAAATATAATACAAATATATATTCGTAAATAAAATAATATATAATATACGTAAAAATTTACATATTATATAAAAATATATAAATATAAATTGTACGGTGATAGCACAGTTTTAACACTGGACCAGTTTCTTTCTTTTGCTAATCAAAATTCTCATTTTTCTTAATTAGTGAATGTCCATACGAAGTCAGATTGGATCGCTATATAATTTCATTGAGTACAACATTAACTAATTAGTTTAATCGTGTATTTAGAGTTTTTATCGTCAATATTAATAGCATCACTTAGCGATACGATGTTACAATGTAGGATAGATGTTATTAGTCACGTGGATATTCCACAAATGTTGATAATAATTTAATAGTTTCTTGCAAGCGCTAGTGTTTTCTTTTTTTTTTTTTATACTTGGAATCCTGTGATCAGCTTTTTGAATAAAGAGAATATGTGTGAATTATTGAGACGACCATGAAGACGTCCGTCCGTCTATTATAAATTTTTTTCCAGTATCGACGTAGGTGTAGGTGATATCTTTTTTGGAACGAAGTACCTTACGGAAGGCTTGGAGGAGATAAGGATTTTGCTGCGCGACCGAACTGACAAAAATGTGAGACTAAGACTGTAAGAAAAAATATATAAGTGCGCGTTCGGGAGGTGCGGGGTCGAGAATAGGAGAGGAGAGAACAGGAGAGGAAAGGAGAGGAGAAGAGGATAGGAGAGGATAGGAAATGAGGAGAGGAGAGAAGAGGAGGAGAAAAGGAGATGAGGACATGGGAGGAGAAGAGATGAGAAGGAGACGAGAGGAGGGGATTAGAAGAATTGAGGAGATAAGGAAAGGAGAAGATTAGAGGGGAGGAGAAGAGGAGGTGAGAAGAGAGTGGGATAGGGAGAGAGAGAGGGAGAAGAGTACAGCTTAATTCAAATTGTTAAATTCTGTTTTTTTTTTTTTTAATGTAAATACTTCTTAGTGCTTAGCTTTTGATTTAAATTACATTTTATTTTATTTTCAGTATCGACGTAGGTGTAGGTCTACTTTTTTTTTTACTGTTGGTCAAAGTGAAAAGAAATCGTGATATCGCCTTAGCGGCTTATAGATAGGGTTTCGAAGCCTTAAATAGATCTTTACAAAATATTAGGAATAAGTACTAATTGTCAAATGGGAGAAGTTATTGTATTGTTAACAGGCGATTTCCGCCAGACTTTTCCAGTAGTGCCCAGAGGAACGCGAGCGGACGAAGTTAAAGCGTATAGTGAAGCATTGACGTTCGTTCTGGTGTAGTGGTGCGAGTAGTCGCCTCAACGCCGCCTCAATGCCGGTGGTCGTGGGTATGCTTCCCGCTCAGGGCAGACATTTATATTTGTGCAAATATTTGTTTCCGGTCTGGGTGTATGTCCTTGTGGGTTAACCCAACGTGCCTCGGAGAGCCCGTAAACCCGTCGGTCCCGGTTGTTATCATGGATACCTGGTAATGATCGTTACTCATATTAGGGATATTATTCGCCGACCTGCAGTGGAGCAGCATGGTGGATTAAGCTCCAACTCTTTTTCTATATGGAGAAGAGGCCTATTAATTAGTAATTTATAAAGATTTTGTGTAATTTGGCCGTAATATAAAATAGTTTAAAAAAAATATCACGCGAAAACGCCTAATTGCTATCTATTCCATGACGCTTACGATCTTCTTTTCCCGCGAATTCGATTGGCCAGAATGGAGCGCCATTAATCGCATTGGGATGTTCACGTAAAAAAAAGTATCTATATTTTTATCGATAAAATATATGTTATGAAAACTATATCAATTAATTTTTCGATCCGATATATGGGATAAATATATCGATACTCATTAATATATTCGAAAAATATATCGACACTTATTGATATGTATCGGATGAAATATATCGATAGTTTTGATGTGTCGGAACTCGGAAGTGCACACGAAAAAAAAGGTCATCGCTTTAACGTATCGATATACATATATCGGTTAGAATACTATACCACTCGATATATATCGTATGAAATAAATCGATATTATTTGGGAATTATTACGAATTATCGATATATGTATATCTTGTTCAAATTTGCATTAGTTAACAAAATTTTATTCATCCAATTTAATTTAAATACATTTTTTTAAACTTGTAGTGACTTGATCTTAATACAGTTTTTCCAAAAATATCAATTCATTAATTAAATTTAGTTATTCGGACACCCACCACCTCAGTCCCCCGAGATCATGGACGCTGTAAAGGGTCCGAAACGTCTGGAAATAATTTAATTTAATTAAAAATCGTTAAGCTGTAAAGTTTTAAAACAAATAAACGCGATAAAATCCGATTTAGACTTTTAATTAAATAAATTTAGTTAATTAATTTTAATTTTATATGGGAGAAAATTTATTTTCTTTCTTGACCTAAGTACGAATTGATTTTAATTTTTGTTTTATATTACTTGTTTCTTAAATAAAATTTATTAATTAAAAAAATAGTAATGTGAGTAATATTTTTATTTTAAATTTTAATTTATATAACAAAAAGTAACGGGAATTTTACTCACGGACAACCGTGATAGTATACAAAATGCTTAGACAAAAGTTTTCTATGCGATTTAAAAAAACTAATTTCACGTATTTATAACAATTTTCATATGAATAAAAATATAGATTTTAGAAAATTTTCAAAATATAACAATGTTTTGAACTCAACGTGTTTTTATTTCTATTAAAACGTCCTTACAAAATCAGTGAGAGATCACAGTTATCCGATTACGAATTCAAATTGACTACCATCAATCAACCGGTCGTCGGGCGCGCTAATAAACGTAAGAAAAGCAAAACACACCACCTACTTAACTCAAAATTCATTATCCGGAGTCACTTAAACCATTCAGGGAACCGATTAATTTATTATTTCATGCCAACCTTTTCGCGCATCCAATTTAAAATTTGACATCTTAAACAGTTTTAAATTACATGTGGAATTATTTCATTAGTGCCGAAACGCCCGGGGGCTAGCGCCGATGTGGTCGAAGCCGAATTTTTCGGTACCGAAAGTTGTAATCAACACGTCACAGTGGCCACGCCTTAAACTCTTCGCATTAATGGCCAGATCCCGATATCGGCTCATTCTACAAACCGCTTTACAAATTGTTCGCAACCACCGAAACTTATTTTATACTATTTTAGTTTTTAGTGCCCCGATTATAAAGGAGTATTTCGAATTTAAACGTGTAATCGGTACATTGTTGTGCTATAAGGTCCTGTTTATACCTTCGTACGTGTTTTGTTTGTTTACACATCAATATTTTAACGAGGAATGCGTATATAATCGCTTTGAGTGAATTTAATGTGAGTGTGATCATAAAACTAAAGTAGAAGTTATATATCAATGGATAAATTATTGAGAATTGCAATCGTGTGAAGTTAGCATCAAGCTAAGAATTCATTTAATAGAGTTCTAGGTTATTTTAGTTAAACGAGTCCGCGCTAAGATATTTTTTTCTTAGCGACAATGTTAAATTTTCTTATGTAGAATTTAATACCCTGATAAATGTACATATTTATATATTGTTCTACCTAGGTAGTCTTACAAACTAATTCTGTTAATTAATAATAATCAACACACTCTAAAGTCTGAATAACCGATTTTACCGATTTTTATATAGTCCAATAACCATACAATCTCAGAAACTCTAAGGAAAGTATCTTTTTAGTTAAGAATGATAATCATCAAGAAAATAATAATAACGATACTCAAGTGATTTAAATTGTAAGCAACGTTACTTCAAATAATATTTGTACAACTCCAAATATCCATCATGAACGTGAATTAAACCCACGACCATCAGCAATAAAGGAACTTTTATTACACAGGCGCGCGGTTTAAAGCGACTTATTCGCACCACTACACTAGAACGGTCGTCGTTTATTACAACAGTAACATCAATACAACAATATAGTTAATGTTGTGTTTTCAAAGACTATATTAAATTACTAGCTGCTGCCCGCGACGTCGTCTGCGTGAACGCTATACAGCAACAAAAATACCTACGATTATACCTTTTAAAATAACATTCATTTACCCGTTTCTTCTTTACATTTCATATCTACAGAAAGTACAGTAACAGAGGGAGACTGTCTTTTGTAAAATTGACTTTCAAAAAGTGCTTATTTTTAGCCTGCTTTGAATAAATGACTTTATGGTGATTCTGCTGAATTAAGTCATAAGTTGTGACTGAAACGGATGGAGAAAATAATAAATAAGGAATACAGAATAGGGTAAAAATACATATTTATAGGACTTCTCGATAAACAACATTAGTAGTTTGGCTCTCCGCAGCCAAAATGTAAAGAGAGTCAGGACTGGTGACGCGGGAGCAAGCGACGCGACGTACAGCTGCCCGTGTGCAGCAGCTCGTCCTGAGGTCGAAACCAGCTACCCTCAGTGTCTGCCCCTGCGACTTATTGATGGTCATCGCGAAGCAAACACTCACGAGGAACTGTACGCGCTTGAACTGGAACGGGAAGTTATGAGGAATGAGGGGAATGCGTGGTATAAATACTGCTTCGCCGACGCCACAACCCGTAAGAATTTCCACCTCAATGGTGTGTCTGTGGAGCGAGATGACTTTAAGGCGGGTCCCGTTCCACAACTTTTGAGGAAATAGGTTCCGGAGAAGCATAAGCATTTCTTATCTTTATAACATATATGGCATGCTTCATTTTCCTCTTTCTTCGTTATTTAGCTCAAATTGCTTACAGCAATAGCGTGCCGTTTTCGAGTTTAAATTTTGTTATACATCTATTCAGTTCTTTTTGAGTTCTGTTTGTTATTACATACAGAAAAACTCGATGAATTTTATAAGACATAGATGAAGCAGCTTAAAACTTATATAAACACATTTTTTAAATTGTCTTGCTCATCATGGAGTTGTGCATTTTAATTTTTATTAAAATGCACAACTCCATCTATGACTTTTGTAAACAACTATTAACCTCGCCAACATGATCAAATTTAAATTATTTATATCCAAAAAGGGTTTA
This sequence comes from Euphydryas editha, assembly GCA_036937285.1. Taxonomy (NCBI): domain Eukaryota; kingdom Metazoa; phylum Arthropoda; class Insecta; order Lepidoptera; family Nymphalidae; genus Euphydryas; species Euphydryas editha. The sequence continues at coordinate 4,715,172 of JAUPFZ010000020.1, forward strand.
CACATGTAATTCGACTTGATGTTTTTAAAATCTCATAGATGGCGCTGCTTGTCTTGATACTACTTATATTCATTTCTTATATTACATTCATTCTTACATTTATTATGTTTATCAGCCTAAGTTACTTATATTTCATGATTTTTATAGTGTGAAGATAGCTTATAGCATGGTTATTAACATAATAACAACATTCAAATATGCGTCGTTAGATTACACGCTGTTACAGAATGCGTTGAAGAAATAAAGGTTCACTGCTCGTTCCCCGTAGGTGATAGCGTGATAATATGTAGCCTATGTTATGACCCGACTTCTTAATAATATTCGTGCCAAATTTGAAGTAAATCCATGCAGTATTTTTTGAGTTTATCCCGGACATACATACAGACAAACAGACAAACAGACAAACAGACAAACAGACAAAAATTCTAAAAACAATATTTTTGGCTTCGGTATCGATTGTAGATCACACCCCAAGTATTCTTTTTAAAAAATATTCAATGTACAGTTTTGACTTTTCTACCATTTTATTATATGTAAATAGATGATGTCATAATCACATCTGCATTTAACCGACTCATATTAGTCCATTGAAATGTTACATTTTTTAGGCCTTACCTTGCGTTTTTTAGAGGACGAAATTTTATTTTTTTGATGTGTAGGGAGGCTCAGTGTAAAGCTAAAACCAAGTTTGTGGGGTCGCCACCCTTGTCCCACGGCCGCCATCTTGAAAATAGGGGTTGAAATGGTTTTTACGATATATCTCTTAAACTATTTATCTGATAAAAAAAGTTCTTGACATTTTTTGTTGCAAATTAAATTATCTACAACTTTGGTCCAGTAACTTTTTGTCGTAGAACTATAAATAAAAAAGTTATAAGCGAAAATGTTCAGAAATTCGAGAAAAAAATTTAAATATTTCGATATAACTTTTTTTTTATCATTTTACGAAAATGATATCAGACCATTTTTGTAGATCGTTTTTTGAGGAACAACTTTTTAATAAAACATTTTTTCATTAAGTCAATAGCTAAGGTTTTACAGCGCTCCGAAGTGAGTATTATTTTTCAGTAGTCTTAACTATACATATATTATACGTGTGTACCTACTAACAATGTGTCATCAGTTATTGTTTTTTTTTTCTTTTTTTGTTATAATTTTTTTAATTATTAATTTTGCAATTTTATTAATAATTAATTATTAATAATTATTAGCGTTTGCGCCGCACGAAAAAACACCAGTCGATACAATTACAAATCTAACTTTATTTATACTTCTTAAAACTGTATTCTCGGAAGCAGGTTTCACTGTTGACCAAGCAGAATCAGATGCAGACACTGTTATCGTTCGCTCTGCTCTTGCTGCATCTCCATTATTCAATACCGTTACTATTGTAGCTGAAGATATTGATATACTGATATTGCTCACAGCACTTGGTAGAAAACAAGCAAATGTATTTTTTTTTAAACCATCAAAAGGACGAACAGCAGAACTATTATATAGTGCTTCAGTTTTTATGTACGGAGATAAAATTACGGATAACTTGCTGTTTCTTCATGCTTTTTCAGGATGTGACACAACTTCAGCTCCTTACAATATCGGTAAAATGAAATTTGTGAAAACCCTGGAAAAACACTTAAGAGTTTGCAAGTAGAACGGCCTTGTTTCTCAACAAGAGAGTTGACCCTGCTTTGCTCACTGTAATTGGTGAACGTTTTTTTATCTCTGTATACGGTGGTAATAAAGATGATAATTTTCTTGACAACCTAAGATACAAACAATTCGCCAAGTCAGTGACAAAAAGTACATTTAATTTATCTTCACTTCCTCCAACACAAGACACAGCTCGCTTTCATACTTTCCGAGTCTACCATCAGGTCCAGTCGTGGCTTGGTAATAATATTGATCCTGAAGACTGGGACTGGAAAAAATGTGGAAAATTATTGATGCCAGTGCAGAACTCTAAACCTCCAGCACCCCCTGAGCTTCTAAAATTGATATTTTGCAACTGCAAAGGAAACTGTGGAGCGATGTGTGGATGTCGAAAAGCAGGGCTGAAATGTTCTGCAGTGTGCTTCCATTGTTCTGGAGAGACTTGCAGCAACGTAATGGGGCTCTCAGAATTAATAAATGAAGATGACTTTGATGATGAACCGCCGACATTAACACCCCTTCCTTCTCCAGTTCTCCCACTGATATTTAATTCATAAAGCCGATCAGATGCTGAGCCGCAGCCTGGTCCATCGAAAAGACTGAGGACGGAGTAGTTGTAATATAGAAAATCACCGTGGAATTATGCCTATTGGGGATACCATGAAAAAGCAAAAACGCGCCTCCAGACTCTACACATTGTTAGTACACACGTATAATATATGTATAATTAAGAAAAATAATACTCACTTCGGAGCGCTGTAAAACCTTAGCTATTGACTTAATGAAAAAATGTTTTATTAAAAAGTTGTTCCTCAAAAAACGATCTACAAAAATGGTCTGATATCATTTTCGTAAAATGATAAAAAAAAAAGTTATATCGAAATATTTAAATTTTTTTCTCGAATTTCTGAACATTTTCGCTTATAACTTTTTTTTTTATAGTTCTACGACAAAAAGTTACTGGACCAAAGTTGTAGATAATTTAATTTGCAACAAAAAATGTCAAGAACTTTTTTTATCAGATAAATAGATTAAGAGATATATCGTAAAAACCATTTCAACCCCTATTTTCAAGATGGCGGCCGTGGGACAAGGGTGGCGACCCCACAAACTTGGTTTTAGCTTTACAATGAGCCTCCCTACACATCAAAAAAATAAAATTGCGTCCTCTAAAAAACGCAACCCCAAATGTAACTTTTCAATGCACACGAACAGCAAGTTTACTTTACTTGAATTATCCTGAAATAATTTCTCTAAATTACGAACACTGTGGTTATTACGATATTTTTTTTAACTTCAAAAAAAAAAACACCCGCCTCAAAACCAATATCGTATAATACGACCCATCTAAACTTCTTTTATGTGTTATTGTTATTTTTTCTTTTGATTTGTTCTTGAGTTGATTTGTTCTTCACGGTCTAGCCTACTGTGTTTAATTGAATTAAATACACCCACGTTTCATCTGTATAAGATATTTTCTTTTTTCTTTGTATTAACTTTTAGTACTTAATTTATAAGCTATTAAGCTTATAACCGCTAAGTTCAATAGATATTTTCTTATTCTCGAGCGATCCATACAGATAAAATAATTGTTATACTGAGAAAATGAAGATAAGTCAAAATAAAATCGTTCAATGATTTAATTCATTTATATTTCGGTATCAATCTATTCTTAACGTTTTTATGCATTAAATAATGATCATTACCATCACCACCTATAAATGTTTTCGAAGTTAAATATTATTTGTATTTTCGAATGAAAATTTGCATATATAAGTGTTTTGTGTAATAAGCAGCAGTAGTCAAATGTACAGTGCAATTAACCGATTTCTAGTTACTGCATTTTTTTTCCTTGAGGCTGATTCAGTTCAATTCAACTCAATTTTCAATTCAATTTTCTAAAATTTTTTGTATATCTCACTAAATGCAATTTTTTTTTCTTATGTAACATATTTGGTTTATCTTATGCCAAATAAAGCAAAATACAATGAGCTGACAAAGAATATTAGAATTTGGATTAAATTTCATCTGTCCTTGTTGGCTTTAACAGAAAAATATTTTCTCTAGTAAAAATACACTGAATAATCCCATATCAAAATATTTTTTTTTCGTATCCATTTACAAAATATGATACTCGTACATATATTCACGCAGACGCATAACGAGATAAAACGGAAGCGATTAATGAGTCGAGTTAAAAGAAATATTAAAATAGCAAAATATGGCAGTCGTTACATATATTACAAAACGTAATTGTAATAAATATGTTAAATAGAAAATTATCTTTATTTTAATTTACGAATGACATTATCTTCTATGATTTAAGTCAACAGTTCTTGGCACGGATTTTTGTTGGTTTTTGGAAATCCTATTTTAAATTTTTTGATAATTCGTGTCGTAAAGTTGAAAAGTTAAATTTTTTACACAGTCTTAATCCGATTTATATAACATTTTTTGTAATTCTAAGCACTTATTTATTAAAAAAACAAAGTCTAAATTTATACATATTAGACAATTATTACGTTCTAAGCCAAACTAATTATATATTATTATTGATTTTCTATACTTTTTTTATGTGTGGCAAAAGCGAAATTAAGAATAGATTCATTATCTGTATAGATACGTACTAAAAATTAAACTAAATCAGACGTTTAAATAAGAGAACTGACCATCAAAACTGAAAAGAATTATTGTCTTTTATGTTAATAAAAATTACGACACCATAAATCTTTCGCAAGGAAACGTTCCCGTTATATTTTATTGTATGTATTTATAATTTATCATTTGAGAAAAGTATGGAACATGAAAGTTATTTAACGTACGTGAGAAATTGGCGTCGTAATCGACATCGATTTGATGTCCTACATTATAAAGCAAACGAACTTTAAAAAAAACCATAAGTTTTATCCATTACTGCGAGCCTATAACAATACTATGATTACAGCGTTTAAATACGTTAAAATTGTTTCTGGTTTATCTCTGTATAGAGACAATTTAGGCTACAGTTTCACTGTTTACGACTGCGATAAAATATAATCCATTATATTGGAAACAAAGTTAATTTTAAAGAAAACAAAATACATATTCAACGCCTAGTCTCTTGCACATATGCCATACAACAAAAAAATATAAAGCATTGTATTGCAAGAACAAAATAAAAATTTGTTCGTACATCACTATCAACAATATTCTAATTGTGTAATATTAATAAATACTATTAAGATTCTGAGAATATTTGGTAAAATGGTTATTAAACATTCCCACAATACCTTAGGAATCCAATAATCTAAGTTGACTTGACTTGACACTTAATAGATTCCATCGGACACTATTATTATATATAAGAGCATGTAGAATGACGTTAATGAACGCGATATTAGATATTGGTACCTATACTTGAGCCAAATTCGATGTGGAATTTTTGTAAATAAGCCAAATGTCATCGTGTATAGGGTTATCAAACTTTTATTAATTAAAAATTGTAATTTATCACCAATTTCCTAGTTATACATCAAAAATTTTACTATAACACTGTTTCCTACAACTCAACTTAACCGCCAAATATGTAATATGCAAGAAAATTATCTTATAACAAAAATTAACAAATTTTTATTTAATTAAAAGTCTAAATCGGATTTTATCGCGTTTATTTGTTTTGAAACTTTACAGTTTAACGATTTTTTAATTAAATTAAATTATTTCCCGACGTTTCGGACCCTTTACAGCGTCCATGATCTCGGGGGACTGAGGTGGTGGGTGTCCGAATATTATTCGGTAAAGTTTTAAAACAAATAAACGCGATAAAATCCGATTTAGACTTTTAATGAAATGAGTAATATTCGCGTAAATATAAGAGAACGAATTTTTAATTACTAGTATACATATAAAAACCCTAAATTTTAGCATTGACAGGAAAATTTCGCAGAAAAGCAACATTTGGTCTTTTCTTGATCAGTCATTATATTGTTAAAGGTAAATTGTAATCGATTTTTATACAATACTTTAAATATTAGATATAATTATTATGTTTTTTCAACTTAAGTAAAGTTAAAATAAATAATAAAAGAGAATGAGTGTCTGAACATAGATTTTAAATCGTAATAAATTCATTTTAAAACAATTGTTGTTATATTTTGAATGCTATTCAGGGATAGTGTAGCTATTTTTAATAAAGGTATATACATTTTTATGAAAATATTTAGAAATCATTCAGTGGGAAATTAGTTATATCCACGTTAACAAGTAAACTTTACTCCTATAACACATAATTATAGATAATATATAAATATATCTAAATCCCTGACTTATTTATTTTAAGTTTTATGTAGCTTATACTACTGTGTATAAATATTAAAAAATATAATAATTATAATTATTTTCTAATAGGTTGTTATTATCTGCCTATGGTTGGTTGCTAAGCAACGGTTTGTTAGTAAACATTCCATATCGAATTTGGCTTAAGTATAGTTTGGGCAACAGTGCGAAAATATGGGACCGCGAACAATTAATTCATTTATCTGTAGGCGAAGATTATTAATTTTTAAAATCTGCTCACAGCATAGTTTGACATGAAGATCTGGAACATCGACATTTCTCAGTAGTTGATACGTAAACAACCAAAAAGATATTTAGTTGGATATATGAATGGGTAATATCCATAGAAACGTTGAAACAGGTTTCTTTGGAAGGAGATGCTACGTCGGTGACCTCCTCGTGGTGCATCCTGGGCAAAGTAGCCAACAGTAACTTTAGAACCAGCTAGTGCTAGCTGCGGATAACGACCGACCGGTGGGCGTTAAAGTGCAATGGGGTACCGAGGCCATAGCCTTGCTCTAACTGCTTGCACCCGAACGGGGGCGCGGAAGCAAACCGACGTCGGCGGAAAACGCGTGGGATGGCGCGAAAGCACGAAGGTAGGGCCGGCACGTAAGTGTAGACAGCGCGGGCATGGCGCTGAGAAAGCGCAGAGAAATGAGGGGGAGATTTTTCCCCTATTCGGTTTAAAAAAAAGATGGTAAGATTTTTGAACTTGTTCTAATATAAGAGCACAATTTTTTATATGGGTGCCAAACACAGTAGCTTGTTTCCAGTTTGCTGAAGACTAAATCGTAATATAATATAATATAAGTAAGCAAATATGCTTATTATTAATTTATGGAGTAATAACTAAAGGACTATGGAACTTCCGAGAGTTGCGTAGTATGAGTCCTACCCTTCGAAATGAATCATTTGCAACTGTGTTAATATTGTCTCGGCAGGTTAATTTAGTATCAAAAACCAACGCCCAGGTCTCTCATCTGTTTTACTCTAGAGACAAGAAAGTCACTAATTTTATACTCATAAATCAAAGGATAGGTACCGAATTCCACCAAACCTCATCACTAAATAAAATACGAGTAGGTATATCGTATCATAAATCCATTGTATATTTTAGCACATAACAATACGACTTAAGCATTAGAACGATTAAATAAATGCTACCGTAGCACAGAGATCACGATGAAGATAGAACAATCGAATCTCATTACTGTTACACAAGCACAATAAAAGCTTTGGTATTTATCAATACAATTGTTAAGATTAATATCTGTATATGTGCGTGTATATACGTGTGTTGTTCTCAGAAAATCTTTACATTTTAAATCGTATTTGTGATCATTTAACTTTTAGGCAACTTTTTTAGAATATGTTTTATTTTAAAAAAACGATCTAATTATTAATTTATGTAGTTTATTTTATTTTTATTTTTATTATTATTTTTTTTACTATACGTCCACAGGCTTTATTTGCCCATGCCTTTTTTATTAACATTTTTAGATTGTTATTATTAATATGTTTGATGCGTACTTATTTAGTACTTATTACAACGAAACTTAAGCTAAGCTTAGGATCACTATCTATCGCGAGTCCTTGCACTGAACACAAATTCACTTATTCAATATATAAAAATAAACTTAACTTACTTAAACAATAAACTTAACTTAATTTTTTTTTTATTATTATTTTTTTTTTTCTTAAATCTATTTATTTACATATTTTTTTTGATTCTATTGTGTATATAGGTACCTTGTTTTATATTTTCATACTAGCTTATATGCATTCTTACTACCTTAGCCTATTTACATTCTTTCGTTTACATTCTTTAAGTTATATTTAATCTAATTTTTGGAACCAACATACCAGATCATTTTGTCTAAGTTTCGGCCATCACATCTTTACCACCAGTCTTGGTTTGCAATCTTCGTTTTACATTTTTTTTTTTTTGTTTTTTCATTTATCTAACTCCGTCACAGTCTTCCCCGAGAGACTCCTCAGCTGTTCGAGCACATTCTCAATGACGGCGGTATGTAGTTTATTAAATATACTCGTATACAACTAATTCAGTCATCATTCTATATGACTTCGTCTGTATCGGACAGAGATTTTTGGCAAAGTGACGATTTCTATAGAAGCTCTCAAGTCAAAATATAAAGTTGTAGGTACCTACAGAAGTAATAGAGTAATTTAGTATTATACAGTAGTTTTGCAGCGTAATACTACAGCCCGCAAGTTCTAAATAATTTTATTAAAAAAATATAGATGGATAAATGAGTAAAGTTCTCTTTGAATTTTTTCTACAAAGAAAAACTTTTGCACTTACAGTTCGGCTTATATCAATTAAACATTTATGCTGTTTTGAAAGTTTTATTATAGAAAAAGATAAACAGAAAAACAACACGACACATTCACATAACGCTGCACATGTTTTCAATGTGGACATGAGATATGTAATATGTGGAATCCTGACTCCCCTTAAAATAAATAATATATTTAGTCGTTAGTTTAAAATTATGACTCATATAAATATTTATACAATAAAAAATGGTTGTCAATATACATTTGAGTACTCATAAACTGTTAAGCAGTTTATCTTTTATATTTAATTAATTAAGAAAATCCCCTTTAAGGCTAAGATTTTTAAATATTTGTAAGATTTATTGTATGTATACATTTGGCTGAAAGCTTCGAGGTGATGAAAAAAAATTCGCCTAAAATATACACAAAATCATAAATGAATATCATAAGCTATGCTATATGATATAGATTTACATAAAAAAAAAACTAATTAAAATAAAATTACAGAAGAATCTTACACCTTTCGTAACTTGAACGTTATTATTTCATAATTCGAGTCACAATAATGATAAAAATAATATACATCCGTCGTTTCGCCTTAAATATTAAGTAAAAACGTTTAAAATAATTACAGAACAATTTAGTTAAGTTTCTGTTGCCCTGTTGCGTTAAGGATACTTTAAATATATTTATTAAAATTAATAATTAATAATATTAAAATATTTAACATACACACACGTTCGTCTTTTCCTATTGTAGGCAATTAAGGCTGTGTTTTAAGTAGCAACCGACTGATATGCATTTTTTTTTGTTTATACGTACATATAAATAATACTAATATAAATTACACCTAGACTCGGGGCGGAAATCGAAACCACAACCGAAGCAGAAAGCAGTTCACTGCCAACGGCGCCAACGGGGCAGTCACATTATGTGCATAAATCAAATTATCTTTACTATATTTTTTATGTTAATACTTAATAATAATTTTAAATAAAAAATATTTTTTTTTTTTTTTTAATAATTTTAAACGTCGAAAAATTACAAGCAAATGCTGCATGCATTTTTTGTTCTACATGTACAAAAATACATTTTAAATGCTTAAAAACCAAAATGAATAAATAAATGTGTAAATAATTTAATTTTTCATGTCTTGCGAATGTCTTGCGCATCCGTGAAACTACACCTTAAGCGTAAAGCAGCGATCGAAGGGATTGCAAAAATTGCGTTTCTTACATTGAAAATCGATCGATGGAATGTCATTAAATTTTATGAGCTATTTGTGTGATAAGTTTTTGTTGTTGTTTGCAACTTTGTATCAAAGTCGAATAACAATGTATATTGACAAAAAATCGTGAAATTAAATTATTTAAAATTATTTATGATATATGAATTGGTCTAGATATATTATCAATTAATTACTTTCTATTATTATAAGAGTTAGTCATGATCGAATGCTAATGGTTCCATCACCAATTTTAGATTTTGATAAATAGATAATTTAGATAATGTTTTTGTTATAAGTTTCCAGAGTTCTGAAACAGTGTTTTGAAAAAGACGTTTAATTGTAAAAATATTATGAATTACTGTAACATTTCTGTAACAGCTTATTACTGTCCCACTAATGAGCCAAACCCTTTACCTATTAACAAGGATTGGAGTTTTACTCATTAAAGATTAGGGAATTACGTTTATGGATATTTTATAGAAATTAAAGAGAAAAATTAACGAAACATTACGTTAAAATGAATTATTTTACTTAACAAATCTAACCGAGTTTTATACATAGCGAAGACCAAACGTACCTTTGTGACTTGTGTCAAGAAGCAAAATATATTGCTAAGGAATTCCTTGTATGCCCGTAATTTATTGTCCAACAGATTAGACAAAGGCCTTATACTCCTTTTCGGAGAAGGTATGGAGTTTTCGTTCACCACGCTACACTAACTGTCAGCAAACTCAGGATTTCGTCCGAAATATGTAAAAGTAAAAAAAAAAATACAAAATGCAGTTAAAATACAAATTTACTTAATCTTAATTAAGTTTTAAGATTAAAAAAGTATAAATGTTAGATATTTTAAATTTTTTCCAATGAAATAACTTTATCAGCAGTAGGTATATTTACTATCATAATGATAATTAACAGACAATATTTCAGTTTCTAATATTTTTTTACTTTCGCCTTCTCTTCTTCTCTTCTTTTCTTGTTGCTTATACAAAAGTATTTTAATATTATAAAATTTAAGTAGTTAAGTTAGGTTTTAGTTAACTTGAACATTGTTGTTTCTTGAAAACTCCAAGGAGATCGCAGTTGATACAGTTTATAGTAGACTGACATTTGTCTAAAAGATAAATCCTAGGCTTCTAAGAATAATGAAATATACATTAAAAAATTATGCTGAACTGAAATAAACTAAATCAACTTGTAAACGTCTCACTGCTGCGCAAAGGTCTCTTTTACATATAGGAGAAGAGTTAGAACTCAATCCATGATGATCAACTGCAAGTTGGAGGATAATTTATCTGTCATTAATAACAATTGGAATCAGATATCTATGATACAATTAATAACCTAGAGCGACGGATTTACGTGACACGGTGGGGAGACCCACAAATAAAAAAAAAACACTGAAACCAAAAACAAATATTGGTACAAATACAAATATCTTCCCCGAGTAGGAATCAAATCCGCAACTGCCAAGTTAGGGCGACTATTGGCACCTATATGGCGACTATTGGCATATATATTGGCGACTATATGAAAATAGTATTCAAGTCGAGATAGACCGTTGATTAAATAAATAACGTTATGACATTATTAGGTCTTTGTATTGACAGATTTTTGTATTGCTTTAAACTTTTTGAAAAGAATTGACATATGAAACAAAAAACGTACTTGAATGCAAACGTAATTGAATGATTTACTATCTATATAAATTTTGTACTTGATTTGAAGCATGTGTAGTTACTTTGAAATTTCATAAAATATTTCTTACTGTGGCCGTTATAACAAAAAATCGTAAAAATAAGGAAAAGTTACAAATTAAAAGGGGGTCATGGTGCAATAAAAGTTTTTTTAGCGTTTTGAGCTCAATCCTATAATATAATTATGTAGTATTAAACATTTTACGATGGTGCGGAAGCCTTTGCATACGAGTTCCACTTGCACTTGGCCGGCTTTTATTACAACATCAATATTTCATCTGCCTATGAATTTTTATTGTATATTATTATTGTTTAACATCAAAAAGTTCAATTAAAATTCAAGGGTAGATACCACTACAACAGTTCATACAGTTTTTATTTTTTATTTTTTTATAATGTCATATCATATCGCTAATTATACTATAATCCAGAGGTTCCCAAACTTATTTCGTCTAACGCCCATTTTAAAAATTAGTTATTTTGTAGCGAGTTAGCGTGCCGTAATACATGCATCATAATGCATTCTGCTGACTCCAGACGAACTCAAACAATAGGACAATATGAAACCGCATTTTTAACACAATTAATTTCTTTTAATATCAGATCAGTCTTCGTCTAGCCTCGATTTAATAAAGTTATGTTTTAAATATTTTATATTTGAATAATTGTAATTAATTAATTAAATAAATATTTTTTAAAAAGACTTCTGTTGGTCGCCTTATCATAACTGGCGCAGTCGGTAGTTGTCGCGGCAATTGAGTGAATAAAATCTTTATTCAATTGAACAATTGTGAGTGTTTAAACCGTGACTTTCCCTACAACGAATCTACGACGGCGGCATCGGAGGAGTCTACCTGAGGCTACGAGGACCCGGAAAGGAGATGCAGGGGATACTGTGGTGAGTACTCTCTCAATTCCAAGTTCCTGTGCTCTATTTCCTTCCGTATTTAGTATTATAAAATATATATATAAAAGTGTTTCTGTCTGTAAGCTGAAATCGCTATAGACGTTTACTTCGCTAAATAAGAAGTAGTAATAATAAGTAAATAAAATAATTAATATATAAATAAAATTTTATTTTAAAAGAAAAGAAAAACGAATTTAATAAAATATTATAGTTATATACTTTGAAAGAAATATAAACTTAACTTTGTTATTTTGCTTATATAATTAAATAAATTAATTAAAGAAAATGTCTTTTGAAAATTGCGATTCTTCTAGTTTTAAGTTAATTTCTGAATTTATGCCAAGATATGATGGCAATCCTAGATTACTGAATTATTATATAAGAGAAGTAGAAAATATTTTAAACTTATTAGATAATTCGGTTAGAGGACATCCAGCAATATTATATTTAATTAAGAGTAGGTTAAGCGGAGTTGCTATAGACGCAATAGCGTACGAAGACTCCCTACCTTCATGGGAAGCTATTAGAGCTGCTCTTATTCAAAGACTACGTGAACCGAGGAATGAAATTCAGGTTATGCAGGAGTTAAGTAGGATGCGACGCAATAGAAACGAAGACGCCGAGAGTTTCGGTAGGCGCCTTCGCGACATATTGGATACATTGTTTTCAGTAGGCACGCATTCAAATAAAGCATATTATGAAAGTATGGTCATAGAACAGTATACAAATAATTTAGATTTTCAAGTATCAATTGGGGTACGAATAGCGCAGCCCATTACATTAGAGTCAGCTATAGTAATAGCTAGACAGGAGGAGGCTAAGCTTGCATATAGTAGAACAAATAATTATAACAATTTTAGTGCACCTTCAACTTCTCAAGCAAAGGTTAAAGAACCAATTAAAAGCTTTAACCAGTTCCCGAACCATACACCTTTTAAGTTTAATAACCAGGTTCCTAGACATAATAACCCAGGTAATGTATTAAATACTAATTTTGTCCCTCAAAAAAATAACTTGACTCCGGAACAGCGGCAGCAATGGGTACAATCCATGTTACCATGGAAGAATCGTGCAAGTAACTATAGACCTTCTTCAGGTAATTTTAGAAATAACTTACCCCAACAGCAGGTCAGTTACCCCCAAAAGGTTTCCGATGTGAGCATGAGATCTATCTCTAAACCGGCGAAACCACAGTTCGCAGTCGAGGAACTATTCTATGCAGATGAACCCTCTTCATATGAACAATTCTGTGATGATGGAGCAGAACAAGGTCAGTATGAACATTTTGATAATTTTGAACCCAGCCAACATGAATATCAGTCTCCGAGTGAGGAAATCTATACCCAGCAGGATTTTTCCCCGCATCCAAACCAAAACGACTCGAGTTAGTGAAGCTCAATAACCAGGATAAAGACCACCTTCCATACATTGAACTACAGGAGTTTCAAGGTAAGTTTCTCATAGATACAGGAGCATCACGCTCTATGATATCGCCTAGTGTAATTCAAAATAGTGTTTTTCAAAATTTCGTAGAATATGAACCTTTTGAAGTAAAGACGGCTCATGCTACTACGCGTCATGAACAAGTAGTCTATTTACCCCTTCCCCCAGTATTCAATAGTGATATTATACATAAATTTTTAATTTTTGATTTTGACCCGAAATATAAAGGACTTATAGGTCTAGATCTCTTAAAAACATTAGACTGTAACATAGATATAAAGAACAAGCTATTATACACTTCTACTGCCGAGATACCTATTTATTTTGACTATCCTAGTAAAAAATTAACAATCGAACCCAGATGTGAAAGAGTTATAACAGTAAAAACTAATTATTCGGACGGTCAATATATTCATGATGAGTACATTTGGTCCAACGGTTTAAAATCACCCGCGGCAATAGTGGAGGTTAGCAAAGGAAAATTTAAAACTTCCATTATTAACTTTAATACTGTTAACAAAGTAATACGTAACACGGAGAATATTCCACTAGAACCTTACAGTAGTAACGCGAATATAACTAAATGTAGCTTAAACTCTAGCACAGTAAACCCGGACATAGATAAAGAATTATGCGATAATTTACGAAAAATACGTACAGACCACATGAATGATGAAGAACGTCGCGAAATCACTAAGATTTGTTATAGGTACAGAGACATCTTTTATTCTGAAAATATTCCGCTCTCTTTCACGCACGCTGTTAAGCATAAACTAAGACTGACTGACCAAACCCCAATATTTGTTAGAAGTTACCGACAGGCCCCCCAACAACGTAATGAAATACAAAAACAAGTAGACAACTTACTGAAACAGGGAATTATACGTGAAAGTATATCTCCATGGTCTTGCCCCGTCCACATTGTCCCAAAAAAGGCAGACGCATCGGGAAAGGTAAAGTGGAGGTTAGTAATTGACTATCGAAGACTTAATGACCGACTTATAGAAGATAAATACAACTTACCTAACATTAACGATATCTTAGACAGACTAGGACGAGCACAATATTTCACTACGTTAGATCTTGCTAGTGGTTATCATCAAGTAGAAATGCACCCAGATGATATCGAAAAGACAGCTTTCTCTACCGAGAGAGGACACTACGAGTTTCTTAGGATGCCATTTGGTTTGAAAAATGCACCTAGCACTTTTCAAAGGCTAATTGATCATATTCTTAGAGGTATTGAAAATGTTTTTACTTATTTAGACGATGTCATAATAATATCAACCTCATTACAAGAACATATTGAAAAAATTAAACAAGTTTTTGATAGGTTTAAGATTCATAATTTAAAAATCCAATTAGATAAATCCGAATTTTTGAAAAAGCACGTTAAATTTCTAGGACATGAACTGACAGAACAAGGACTCGTACCAAACCAAGACAAAATTAAAGATGTTTTGAACTTTCCATTACTTAAAACTCATAAAGATATTAAAAGCTTTTTAGGACTAGTCGGCTACTACAGAAAATTTATTAAAGATTTTGCTAAACTGACTAAGCCCATGACTCTATGTCTCAAAAAGCATAAGAAAGTGGTACATTCCCCAGAATTTTTAGAATCCTTTAATAAATGCAAACAGATTTTAACTAATGCACCTATTTTACAATATCCAAAATTTGACCAGACTTTTATACTGACAACAGACGCATCAGACATAGCCCTTGGTGCAGTATTGTCACAAGGACCCGTAGGCGCGGATAAACCAGTAGCATATGCATCTAGGACCCTTTCTGATACCGAGACTCGCTACTCAACAATAGAAAAAGAGCTATTGGCCATAGTATGGGCAGTTAAATACTTCAGACCCTATTTTTATGGTAGAAAATTTATTATATATACCGATCATAGGCCCCTTACTTGGTTAATGTCGTTAAAAGACCCGAACTCTAAGTTGACCCGATGGAAATTAAAACTAGCCGAATATGACTTCGAGGTTATTTATAAAAAAGGACAACAAAATACAAACGCAGATGCTCTCTCTCGAGTAAAAATTTTTCATAAAAGCATCGATTCTCTTGCAGTAAATCTTGATGACAATGACGATGACGAAATAATAAATAGAATATTTGACAATGTTCGCCGAGAAGTAGAGACCGAAACAGTACAAGAAACCCCCACTGTAGATAATAATAGCAATAACGATGACGATAATGACATAACACTTAGAGCAGACGTACAACCTCCTAGCATAGAATCCGAATCTGACAGTATGAGTGTCATTGACCCTGACAATCTTGTTTCTACTAATCATACCCAACCTGATAACGAAAACCAAGGTATACCAATCTTAGAAGACGCTATAGATAGGCAACTTAAGCAATTTCATATTAGATCAACCCCCGGTTCAACTATAAGTTGAGTAGACAATAGATCAACGACTTCTCGTAAAATTATTAAAGACGTATTCATCCCAGTGAATAACACTGAAAAAGAAATTATACAATTTTTAAAAGAACATACTATCGCCGATCGAGTATTCCATTGCTATTTCTATAATGAAGATCTTTATCGCGCATTCTCTAGAGTTTATACGACAATATTCAATGATAGAGGCCCTAAGCTATTTAGATGTACTACACGCGTTACTTTAGTCGAAAATAAGACAGAACAATAAGAAATAATTAAAAAGTATCATGAAGGCAAAACGGTTCATCGTGGTATTCAAGAAACGTATAAGAAAATCCAGAGGAATTACCATTGGCCTAACATGTTACTCACTATTCAAGCATTTGTCAATCAGTGTAATACATGCTTGCAAGCTAAGTACGAAAGAAACCCCCTAAGACCCCCATTAGCCCTAACAGAAACCCCTATTAAACCTATGCAGCATCTATTCATGGATTTATATTCCACAGAAGGAGCTACTTTTCTCACTATAATTGATAACTTCTCTAAATATGCTCAAGCAGTCCCTTTAAGTGCAACTAGTAGCGTACACATAGCTGAAGCCTTATTTGACGTTTTCTCAGTGTTAGGAACCCCTTTTAAAATTACAACTGACTCTGACACTAAGTTTGACAATGACGTTATAAAAGAGATGTGTGCTTTACATGACATCAATATTCATTTCACGACTCCGTATAATCCAAATTCAAATTCACCTATAGAGCGCTTCCACTCAACAATAGGAGAACTTATTAGGATCCAAAGGATGACTAATAAAGAAGACCCCATTCAATTAATTATGAAATTCTCAGTTATTGCGTACAATAATTCTATTCATTCAGTAACAGAATACACCCCACATGAATTACTTTTTGGACATACTGATTCCAGAAATCCCTAAGAACTTCATTATACAAAGCAATTTTATCAGGATTACGTGCTTAAACATCGAAGAAACGCTGAAGCCGTACAGGAGTGTGTTGCCGCACACATGTCTAAGCACAAGGAACAGATCATAGCAAAACGTAACCAGACAGCAGAAGAGATAACGTTCAAGGTAGGTGAAACAGTTTTCAAACAGGTTGCCAAAACTTCGAGGAACAGCAAAACGAAGCCGATATTTAAAGGTCCGTATAAGATCATTCATTTACACCCTAATAATATAGCAGAAATTATAGGTAATCACCCTAACTCTAAGTCTATAAGAGTTCACTTCAAACTTCTACGACGACCTCATCTTGTTCCAGGATCATCTTCTTCGGATCCCTCTGGTTCCAATCAAAATCCGACATAACATTGAAACCTATCGAGAATAATAATGGAATCCTTTTACTTAGACAAGGCCGTATCCTTAAACAAATTGATTCATTTAACCTCGCTTGTACTTATAATATTACTCACATAAATTTAATTTTCAATAAACTAATGTCTCTATACGCAAGCGCGAAATCAGCCGAAATCAATAAAGGATCGGAACATTTGCATAAAACATATAGAGATCAAATAGTACACAAATTAGATTTGATCGATAAAAAGTTATCGTTCATAGCACCTAAAAATAGAGTAAAACGTGGAATTATAAATGGATTAGGCTCAGTTGTTAAATTAATTACAGGTAATCTAGACAATGAAGACGCAATCCGTTTTGAAAATGAAATTAACAAAATACGTAACTCAGTTTCTAAAATTCAAACATCTCAAAAGCGATCTCTTTCTTTGGCAGAAAACACTATAAATGAATTTTCTATTCAATTAAATAAAATTAATGAAAATCAAAACAGATTAGCGTCTATATTACAAAACATGACCGTAAGCGCGAACGCGGTTACAAATCAGTTAAACTTTTTAGAAATATATGTACAAATAAGTTTTAGTTTACAGCTCTTATTAGATAAGTTAATGTTACTAGAAGATGCTATGTCATTTTCGCAATTAGGTATAATGCACCCTAGTATTATAAGTCCACGTAATTTAGTACTAGAAATTAGAAATTTGCAGACATTTTCTTTATTAAATCCAGTTGCAGAGATTAATATGGAAAATATTCATAAAATAGAAAAGTCTATAAGCGTAAAAGCGTATAGTACAGGACACTCTTTAACATTTATTCTAGAAATCCCGTCCATTGAATATAATATTTATGATTATATACATATTTACTCCATCCCAAATAAACAAAACCTTACAATTATTCCAAAATCCAAATTCCTTGCACTTGGAAGCGAAGAGTACGCATACATAGAAGAACCATGCAAGAAGATCTCTGACGATACTCTACTATGTAATTCACTAGACTCAAGATCAGTAGAAAAATCCGAAGACTGTACCATCTCCCTCATAAAACAACAAAAAGGAAATTGTACCCTTGCACGTATGAACCTAAAACAGGGAAAGCTTCAAAAAATTCGTGAGAATATGTGGCTAATATTACTAACAAAACCAGAAATAGCGAAGACTCAATGTGGAAGTAAGACAGAATACAGAAGAATAGATAACATATGCCTCGTAACTACCACAGAAGACTGTCAGATAAACATAATGAATAGAACACTTAGAACACACAGCAGTACCATTACCGTCAACGAAGTAATCCCGTTACCTGACCAAAACTATATACAGCAAGAAGAAGTCCAGTACGAACTTCATCTAGAAGATATCTCATTAGACAACATTCATGAACTTATGAACAAAATTAAAGATGTTCAAGAAATAGATGACTCCTATTGGCTTGACATCATGGCAATCCCTAGCTGGCCTACGTTGCTTCTGTATATAATAATTGGAACGCTGGCTATATGGAAGTTATACAAGTGCAGAAAACAACCGAAGGACATAAGTCGCGAGGACGCTCCTGGAAGCTGCAAGACTAGCTTCCATCTTAAGGAGGGAGGAGTTAGCGTGCCGTAATACATGCATCATAATGCATTCTGCTGACTCCAGACGAACTCAAACAATAGGACAATATGAAACCGCATTTTTAACACAATTAATTTCTTTTAATATCAGATCAGTCTTCGTCTAGCCTCGATTTAATAAAGTTATGTTTTAAATATTTTATATTTGAATAATTGTAATTAATTAATTAAATAAATATTTTTTAAAAAGACTTCTGTTGGTCGCCTTATCATAACTAGCGCCCCACATTTTTTTTTCACCTTAAAAACCTCAATAACATATGAGTCTCGCCTGGAGTTTAATTATTTTAAACCTATATTACGACTACTACTAAACGAGACTTTTCTTACCAAAGAGAGCAACAATAATGCAACTTTACAATATTAAGAGTATCTTTTACCTATTCAAAATTAGCCAATAATCAACATTCTGATGATTTTTAACAAGTTTGTTAATATCAGGTTCCAATTGACTCAAGAAAAGCCGCAAGTCGCCACGTTCGGTAACGTGTTGTGAACGCATTAAAAAGAATAAATATTTCATATATTTTTAGTTTATATTTATACGATAAAATAGAATATAAATATGAACTAATAAATGGATGTTGTGTAGTAGGAGGATTTTAATTTGAGTTAATTTTAAAATATGAAGTTACAAATCACTCATCGCCCCCCTTAAATTACATCAGCGCCCCGCAATATTTTCTAGACCCCTTACCGCCCCCCTCTAGGGGTCCAGCGCCCACAAGGGGGCGTTATAATTCAATCTACGAGTAAGTTATGTTAAAAAAAAACGAATCCCTCGCTTTAGCTTTCTTCTTAGGGGGTATTCTAGTCTAGAAGCTCGAATTTCGGGCTTTTTTTACGGTTAATAAAAAAAAGCAATCAAATTTTTTACTGTCACTTTTTTAATACTTTTTTATTATTTCTTAAGAATCCACAAAAAATATATAAATAAATATATAAGTTTCACAAAGTTATAGGAAGGAGAAAAAATGCGTGTCCTGGTTGACACGATTTCTACCTTCCTAATCAACTGAAAAATAAAAAAAAGGTAAATTCTTAATCAGTACAAATGTCATTCTGGTACGAACCAAGAAAAATGCAAAAAAAAAATCCTGCAAAATGTCGGCTGCTCATAAAAGAAGTAGTTTTTTTCAGTCATTTTTAACGGTTTCGACGTTTTGGTTTTTTTTTTATAGAAAAAAAAATAGAAAATTTTAATTTTTCATTGGTTCATGCGAGAGAATATACAAAGAAACCTCATGCTAATTTTTAACAAAATTAGTCAATTAGAACTTGAGATTTTATGACAAACGTGTCGAAAAAAGTAGTTTCGAGAAAAACGCGTTTAAAGTTCTATGTTTCTGTCGTTCTAACTGATAAAACAGTACATATTACTTACATTTCGTCAATCAGAGATTCTGGCTCCATACATAAAGACTTCTTCTACCTCTATAATTGAATATTTAGAGAATTTCTCTCATCAATATGAGCAATATTTACTTCTTTTGAAGTACTTCAAGCTTAAAACTCAAAACGTTCGATTCTAGTTTCATCGCGCTGAACAACAAACCCATCGCTTTCCGGACCAATTGAAAGCTCCATAATTTTCATAATATCCAAAATAGTTCGGAAACCTTCATTGAAAATACAAACTGCAAAACATTTTGCAATTTGAATTGTCTGTACTCCGGCATAAATATTTTTCAAGTAAATTTTTACTTGGTTAAACACTGTCTAAACAACTTAAAGGTGATGAAACTATCTCAAACTAGACACAAACTAAATAAAGATTTCAGATTTTGTATACCTGAAGTACAAAGAAAAAACTACAAAAATATTTATGTTTCATTTAGACGAACGACTATTTAATACGACTAAATATTCATGTTTCATTTAGATGACTACAAAAATATTCATGTTTCATTTGGACGAATCTAACAATAGGTAGTTCACAAACTCCGACTATCTGAAGTCGTAGTTTGTGTCCCGTCTTAACCGGTCGCGTTGCCATAACACCAAAATTTTTTTGTTTCTCCGTAAGCTTTTTTTTTTCAGTATTGCAGCTCAATCAGAAAAGCAGCCATGTCGTGCATGTAACAAAGATTTTATGACGAAACAGTCCAAGCTTCCGACGTCGTTTTTTGCTACAAGAACAAGTCGTAGTAGTCGAAGAGATCTAATTTTGTACATATGTTCAAAGTACACATGGGTATAAGGTACATTCCCTGGCCAGCTTCGATGTCTCTCGTCGAAGAACATGGTCATGCTGGCAAACGTGCAATTTACAGAACCATTTCATTTATCACTTTGTCTTTCCATAGTATGCTCAAGATTATACGAATACAATGAATATAAATGGAATTTTAATCAACGTTTTACTTTCGCATAAGTTGTCCAGGGATCACCTACAACAACGGCGTATGAAGTATGCTTATAGCGAAAGACTTAAAGACCAATGTCTTGATCTTGATTGTTAAATATTTCTCCCAATTATCTGTCTAAACATGGTCTCTACCAAAAAGAAATTTCTTAATCAGAATTGTCGTTCATCCGAAAGATTTGTTACTAGTCTTTTTGAGCTTGCGTTTTTTCTATAGATGTTATCTATATACCGCAATCGAACAAGAGTCGTTATATGTATCGTTTTTCTTAAACGTCCCAAATATTTGAAATTGAATAATCCCAAATTAAAACATATTATCTATTTGAAAATTTTGTTTATTGATAAAATCTATAAAATATAACACTACGATGCGTCTGAAATCAAAAGAAAATTCTAGTTCTTTCGAATATATGTAATAATCATTAAGATTATTCATTGCCTTCCAGGTCACGACAGAGACTAAGACCTCCAATGTCGATTATTATTTCACCAGTCGATCGCCTATTAAGTGCATCATAAAACTATCATAACGATAATAATATTAAAACAAGCTATTAAACCGTTCAAGTACTACGAGTACATGAAATATATAAAAAAAGTTAAATAAAGTTGTTCTTTAAATGATCAATATAATATTGAAATTATATGAAAATTGCTATCGGTAATATTTATAAACCTGTCTCGAGATTATTGCGGAGTTGATTCTAAGTATTAGGGTTCCGTTCCTACAAGGTGCCACGGAATTCTATTACTAAGACATCGCTGTCCGTTAGTTTATATACGGCTGTACCTTTACAACCGTAATAGGTAAACACTCGGAATATTTATAGAACAAGAAGTTATATAGCCGCTACGACGAAAAATACAAAAGAAATAAATAAATTTGTAATAGCTAATAAATGGGGAACCACGAAAAATTCAAGTTCAATAATAAAAATTTTCACCGGTGGGAGGGATGTTCTGTGCCGCGCTCCCGGCTGCATGGGTACCACCATCTTGCCTGTTTCTCCCGTGAAGTAGCTTTGCTGTGTTTCGGAGAGAAGGGCAAGACAGGTAGCGTAATTACTGGCACCGAGACTTTAACACCTTATGTGTCTGGATAGGCAATACACAGATGAGTTGCCTGGGCTAGTTCCAGGTAAACTAGTTTATGTTCATGGGCGACGTCAACCACTTACCATCAGGTGGAACGTCTGCCAGTTTGCCTATCCAACTAACATTAAAAAAAATGCTAGTAGAGTGTAGAACATTTATTGTCTGAGTTCGACTGGCACTTGGCCGGTTTTTTATGTTACCTGAATAACGATTATGGTAATTTAAACACCTTAAAATAGGCCGATAAATAACAGTAAAAAGGATAAAATTAATTCATCGTTATAAGTATTATACTTCGGACTATGAAGAATTGTTGTCATGTAGTTATTAAATATCTTTCCCGGTTATACTTGATTTATATTTCACATACGCGTTAGATTGTTCGACGTTAGTTTAACAATTACAATTGGTTTTGAAGTCTATAAAATAATATATCCTTAATTCAGTATATATAAATAATATCGTTATTTTTTTTTAGTTTAACAAGCTATTTAACAAATAACTTAATTTTAGTTAAGTATTTAGACCTAAGCAGTAAGTATAAAAAATAATTTCTATATTTTATTTCATTTGTTTAAATTGTAGATAGTATACCAACATCAAAAGAATTAAGTTATTAACGCATACTGTGAATAATTCGTCAATTATTAAATCGAAAATTAAGAATATTTTTTATTATTATTTTAATTAATTTTAAAAATTTTTTTTTTTAAATAAGATCTTATTTTTTTATTTAAATATTAACTTATGTAAAGTTAAGCGTTAAGTTTTTCCTTCAAATTGATACACGATAAACCTCGAGGTACTTACTCTATACAATAATTAAAAAATATATAATTATATATTATTTTATTGTTCCAAAATCAACGAAGCTATCGAGTACAATTTACTTATAATAATTGAATCAAAAAATCTATATATTGAAAATCAAATAAAAAGTCTCATAAAAAATACCAACATTTTACACACGTCTTTACATAGCTCTTTACCGTAGTGTCAATTTCAACCAATTACGTTTAAATGTGGCCGATTTATTAGTTTACAATGTTGATGGCTGACCGAAGCTACGATTAAAATGCAATCAGACTCGACGATCATTAAAACGATGGATGGCGCGAAAAAAAAACGTCAAATGCAACTGGACTGTCGATGCTGACGGTTGTGTAAAAAGTTATAAAGATCGGCTTATATGTTTTACACTGGGTTGTTATACGGTTTTACCTGCGTGAAAATTCGGTTGACCAAAAACCGTGTTTTGGTTAGGACCAGAGTTTTATTAATCTTTTTTTTTAATTACATGTATAAAAATAATTTCAGCCTTTCATCTGTATTTTAATTTGCATTAAAAAAACTTGCACTTAAGCCTTAAAAGATTTAAAAAGGAATTATGTTGAATTAGCGGAAAACGAGCATCTCTACTGTGCCCCTTATCTTCTATTAACGGTAACATAGAGATGAAAATTTGTATTGCTAATAAAAATATTGCACTATGACATCAATCGCACGGATGTATGTAAAACAGTGTGCATTATATTTATGTTTGAATTTATTTCTTTTTTTTTTCAAGTGTAACTGGCATCGTATGAAATTTCTTGAATTTTTTTTTAATGTAACAAGCCAGTATTATATTCAAATATTCAATGAAGTAAATAGTAAAATAAAAAAGTTAAAATTATTATATTTAGGTATATTTAAAAAATCATCAAAAGTCATCAATCATAAAATTCCTTATATATGAAAGTTTTACCAAAAGTGTAAATAATTTGAAAATATGTATATTACTAAACTGTAAATCTGTCAAATTAAACGTGTAAATAAAATAAATAAATATTGACAGCGTTTCTATAGGTTCTATAGGTATATACCATATATTTATTTTGTTTTAAACTAACGCGATCACTATTCATATTTAAATTTATATTAATTTAAATTAGTGGATTTTTCTGATCTGCCATCATCCACGATCTCCGTCCGTCAGTCTCCCCGTAATCATGGCGATTGAAACATTGCCGAAATATAGGGAACTCAACAAAATTATAAACGCGGTAAGCACCCGAACTAATATAAATTTAAATATGAATATATTTATTTATTTATTTTATAAAAAATAACGCACACATCCCTCTAGCTGACATGTATCTATGAAATATTAGAATCTATTTCATTCTTGACGTCACTACTTCAAAATTTTAACAATAAACATACAGGATTCACCTGCCAACAATGTTTTTTAGTCCAGAAATCGTTTTCAAAAGAGCCCATTTGACATCAGTTCATCGAATAACTTTAAATACTAAGTTACATTTGCATTTGGACCAATCTATTTTCATTCTTTTATAGTTCTTATGCGTAAGAAAATAAGATATATCATATGGCTATGCGAGCTGTATATTAACAATGTCGTGCCGTAACATTGATGAATCTTCATCCTGTTTAGGCAACTGCCGAAACTGACATATACATGAACTAATTTAAAATTCCAAATAGCAAGACCGCTTTTGTTGTCAATGGCGATAGCAAAAAGGACTTGTTGCATATTGGATCTTTTGCTGATATGACGTTGAGATTTTGTTTTGCTTATTTTGTCCATGTTTAAATAGATGCGTTTTCGTTGTTTGATGGTCACCGACTCTCATACATTTACAATTATTTAAAACTGCATACACGTGTTGTTTTTTCGGTTGGTTTAGTTTGGAGGATTTTGTTTCGGAATATTATCTTTTAATAATGGATACTTGCTGATACTTACTCGCATATGTGTATGTGATAATAGCTTTAACAGTACTTTTACGTGTTTTAACATCAACGTTTATGCTAACGAACATTTGTGTGTAACATTTGTTGTATGTAAAAGCTAATTTCCTTAACTTTGTTAACGCAACAGTTAAAGTGTTTAAAACTTGCTTGGTATGTTTTAATCTATATATTAATACGTGAAGCGAAAACTTCGAACCCCTTTTTACGAAAATTACGCGGATAGAGAAGTATGAAATTTGGCACAGTTAAAGTTTATACGGAGAAGAAGTGCAGAATGCTAAAATTTTTTTTATAATAATGCTCAAAAAATACATTAAATTTATTAAAAAACACTACACACACTAAGACACACTAACACATACGTACAATGTACCTACAATCTACATATATACACAAATTTTGTTTATTGTCAAAGTCTGATCAAATCACGAGCTATCTCAAAAAAATCTGTTAAATCCTTTGAAGAAAATATTTTTTCCTAATAGCTATGTGATACTGCTTTCATCAATTACTTAATGTCCTTGACCTGAAGAATCGGTATCACCTGGAACACGAAAGATACCCAAATTTTTCCCACTTACAAGCCATGTATCACACATATATATCGGGCTAATTAAATGAGCCTCAAATAATATTTTATTATTTTGAATATACGACGATGTAGTACAATTTGTAGTGTATTACTTTCTGAATACGTAAATTGAATTAAAGAAGCTAGTGAAATGGCCAGTTGCTGTGTCAACTGTACCAACTCTTCGTCAAATTAAATTTTATGTTACGTTCAACAAACTATAGTGTATAGATAGTAGATATACTAGTACTAAATAAGGCTAAAACTTATAAAAAATAAAAACCTGCTAATTAACAATTTATAAAAAAGTTTAAAAGTAATATGTATTTGTCTTTTATGCTGAATATCATCATCATTTTCGTCATAATTATATCAGCCATTTAGTCCATTGCTGAACTTAGGCCTCCCCCATCGACCTCAAGAGCGACTGGTTATACGCAATCCCCATCCATGAGCTTCCGGCGATTCTCCTCAAGTCATCTGTGATTCTCTTAAAATGTTGAATACAAATAGTAATATTTTGATACAAACTTTATAGTATTGGAGGACTCTTAAATTAATAAAATTAAATAGCAAGTTAGCAGTATTTGTATTTTCTATGGCATCATAAGTACTTTCATACCATGAAAATGTTTCTAATATTACAATCGGATTACAATGTAAAATAAGTGGTCGAACAATATTTTATAATAGTAGTCTTTAACAGGTTGTTTCGAATTAAAAAATGAAAGTCATCATAATGGTGTGATAATGATTTTACTATTACGTACTAATAAAAGTAAAAATAAATATAAAAATTCACACTATAGATGTGATTGACCTAACACTTCCACAATTGAAATAGCAGAGTAGCGCCCGATTTTAGCAATCATCTAAAGGTCCTCCGACACGACGTTTGAATTTAAGAAAAGCAGTAATTACTATTTACATTCGACATAAATCGTTTTTATCTTCTAAGAGATTTCTGATAAATCAATTTTACGTTATAAAATAGAGAATAAATATTCTTACTTCATTTATAAATATTTGGGCATTTAATTGATGAAAGAAATCGTAAAAAGAATGAAAGAAAAAAGGTTTTATATATTTTTATCTAAGACGCGTAAGTTTTTTGAATAGTCCTATTAGAATAGTCACTATTCTTTCGGTTTCAGATTAGGTATTAATTGGATTGATCCTATTGTAACTTAGACTAAGCGAATAACGTTTGCCTCGAAGCTAATGTATTTATCAGATTATTATGTATCAATTCCAATGAATCATTTTTATTTAATAGTACATAGTAGTATACTCAATTATTGAGGCTAACGCTTACATATTAATAACGTATTATATGAGTCATTTAGTATGTGTATTAATGTTGCTTAAAGAAAAAAAAATACATTGTTTGTGAAATTGGGTCTGTTCTGTACCACAACATATTTAGTCCTTAGGATTGTTTCTCTGATATATCTCAGAACCCACAAATCTTATTGATTTTTAGAAAATCTGAATGCTTACAAAAATAACAGAGACTATTATTTTATTGAGGGACTAAATTAAACTCAAGTACTGTATATGACCAACTTCTTGACACAAGCCTCTTCTACTAAATAAGGAGGGTTGAAACTTAATCTGTCACGCTATTTTCCTGCGGATCGACGACTATTTTCTCTAACATGAGTAACGATTATAATATAATATATGAATTTATATGAAGACCAGAATCAAGTATTCTTGTAAATACAAATACCATCACCGAATGGGAATCGAAGCCGCGACCATCAGCGTAACTGCAATTTCGTCATCGTCGACACTTTTTTTTTTATCGACGGAAATACATTTACGCATCCCACCGCCCGAAGTCGACTGGTATGTGGGACTCGCTGACTCTCACCGCTAAAGCCAGAATACCCACTAAAATCCATCGGCCGTCTGCGCCGTAGTGGGGCGCCACGGGATCGCAAACGCATACAACCGTGACGCCCCGACGCTGGTCCCGGCGGCCCCTCCGTATGTGATTGGAGCCGCTCGACCGGTCCACTCTGTTCAGAGAAGAGAAGTGCCGGGAACGGCCCAACCACCGTAGTGAAGGGAGAGAGTACCCTTGATCTCCCTCCATCCTCCCTCCACCGCTCTACCAGTCCAGTCTGCACGAGGCAGAGAAGACAAGGAGCCCCTTCTCCTCTCTCCGCGCCCTTCCGGCTCCACGCCCTCACCGACCGCACTTTCCGTGCCAACACACTCTACTGCGCCTCCACGCCCCGCCGTATGTAATTGGAGCCACTCACCGGTCCATTCTA
Source organism: Euphydryas editha (assembly GCA_036937285.1). Lineage (NCBI taxonomy): Eukaryota > Metazoa > Arthropoda > Insecta > Lepidoptera > Nymphalidae > Euphydryas > Euphydryas editha. The sequence continues at coordinate 4,743,149 of JAUPFZ010000020.1, forward strand.
CTAATTCAGAGAGGTACCGGGAGCAGCCTAACCACCGAAGTGGAGGAAGAGAGTAGAGGAGAAAAATACATTATAGTTTTCTTGTTATCTCACTATCTATGAAAAATGTATTTGAATTGAAAAAAAATTAATCTTTTTCCGTTCATTATCTACTAGTTTTTACATTGTTTTATAATTAACGCTACATATTTTCATAAAAAAATAGATTAACAATTGAACTTTAATTTTTTTGTAGTACATGCACATACAAAGCTGTCGAGATTTTTACGAATTGTTATCAAAACTAATTTTGATTATAAGTTGTACTAACATTATGCTTTTTTAAATGAGCAATTATTTTTTTACTTATTAAAATTAATTAAAATAAATAAGTAAATATGTTGTTATGCACGCACATACGAACGCACACACGCACACACACACGCACACACGGTCATCTGTTTCTAAGATAGACAAGTCAATGCCTGTATTTTAGATATCAGCCGACTGATATACATATTTAATTTTGGAAGAAACGTAAAATATAATATAATACATGTATTAACATATGAAAATATATATTACACTCAGACTCGCGGTGGAAATTGAAACCACAACGTAGAAAGTAGGGTCGCTGCCAACTGCCCCAACCGGCCAATAATTAAATACATTAATCAATTGAAGTATGGAGTAAACTATTTAGTATGCTGCTTAGCAAATTCTGTAAAAACCTAATTTACTATTAATTACTAATAACAAAAACTAACTCTTATAGAGTCACCCGTGTCTGTCCATCAGTTATAGTTATTTTAGTTATTTTTTAGTTATTATTATATATATTATATTTTTATATTTAATCTATTTACCCAATTAAACTAACTTTTTGTACTCATTTACACATTTGTACATCAATGATCAAATCTCGCACGTGTCTATAGCACAAATATCATTTTTCGAGCAGGTGGTAGTTTTACGTGGAACTGACACGACAGATTTGAAAATGATGTTTTAAAAGTCCTTATTATAGTTAGAATGAAATGATTTTAAGTAGGAAAAGTGTAAAATAAGAAAAAAAAATGCAATTTATACTTTATAAATTATAACATATAAAAATGATAAAAGGCCCCAGGGTTTTTTTTCTGACTGGGTTTTTAGTTTAAAAATTTACCACTCCGCAATCGTTTGTGTCCCTTACAAAACCACTGGGTTCGACAAATATAAGTAAAGATAGCAATTTTTCTAGAAAGATTATTATTTCTATATAAAATTCTACATGAAAATGAATACAAAGAATGAAATTTTTTATTATTATTTTATTTATTTATTGATGACACCATATTTAGAATATTATAATAACATATGAAAACGATAATACCATAGACAAATTCTATAAACTGTGTTGCAGAGATCATTACCCTCCAATTACATAGGACATACATATTGGTAAAGTAGCTCGTGTACCAAAAAAATAAAGAGAAATAAGAAAAAAATATATATGAATTACAATGGTTTTAACCCTAGAAGCCTAATCTATTTCGGACTTACACAAAGCCTTAATATACGTCTCAGAGGCGTACACATATAAATTACAATCTGTATGCAAAAATAGCCCTATTTTAGAAATATTATTTAGCGGAAATTGAAATTTGGCATATAAACTAAAAATAAAACAACACTTTTTTGAATTATAACTATAATCACAGTTATTTATTACAAAGAGAAAACTATATGCATAAATTGGAACAAAAAAAATTAACTTTTTCAAAATCAACTAAAACGTAAAATTTTTCTTAGAAAATCTTTTTTTTTTTAACGCTAATTAGTTATTCTTAGAGCAAACATTAAAAATAATTAGACTTTAAAAGACAAACTAAACTTTAAGAGCAGTCTACACACTTATCAACCTTGTGCACATTTTTTGTATTTGTAACACACTGATTTTGACCTTCTTTTTTTTTATCGGCGCAAAAGTTGGTTTCTTCAGAGGTACTAGATTCTTGTAAAGACGAAACGTATTCAGTCACATAATTATTTTCATCTTTGCTTTGAACGTCTTCGATAATCTGGTCATCCTCAACTTCGGAATCTGAATCTTTCAAAGAAGGATTATTATCCTCGTTAAAGATTGCTAGAATCTGTCTTCATGTAATCTTTTAGACCGTGACATATTTGTACCTAAAACAAGGCCGAAAATAAACATAAAATGTACGAAAATAAACAAAATTAAAATCACACAAACCTAGTTAAAAGTTACACAAAGCCTAAACATACGTCTCGCAGGCGTGCTATACTTCGATAAATCAAAAATGGGGGACTTACCTTAACGATACAGGCACCATCCGCTAGCTCCTGTCGGCCACAGAGTTGGCAAAAGAACACGATGCGCTAATTTTAACCGATACAAAGAGACAAACGATATTCGGTTGCGTGTATGCCTCTCAGACGTAGATTAGGCTTCTAGGGTTAAAATAACACATAATCCTATTTACATTTCTCAAACTCATATTTGCGACTAGAATGTATGAGCTAACATGTATACAATCCAGAATGTTTAGTATTTTGACGTGATAACAAAAGCACGAGAAAAAGCATGACTCATTCTCACGTTCTGCGAGCGAGAGCACGAAACAAGCGATAGAGAGGAACGATCGGCCTAGGCGTTAGGATTGTGAATGAAGAATCTTAAATGAATGTGAATGAAAAAGACCTTAAATACCACACATGTACATATATGTTGTGAATAAATTGCTAATAGTACATTGTTACTTGTAATTAATCAGTATAATTTAAGTAAAAAATATTTGAATTAACGAGTGCAAATAAATGTTAATTTATCGGAAAAATTGTAATTAATTGAATTAACTCTTTGTATTATACAAAATAATGACAATTCACTGATAATAATTCAATTCAATTCATAAAAGTATGCAATTTTTTATCAGTTTTCTTATTACGTTATCACGTCAAATTATCGTCCGTAAGCTGACTTACGGACAACCAGCCTTAAATATTAAGAATTTATTATCATAACAATTTGCATAGATCCTTGGAGTTGTTTGATCGTGTCGTTCGGTCCGCATATTTGTAATGATTTATCTTTTCTTATCGCCCGCTGCTGGATACAACCTTTGTCGAAATATCATTTGAGAGCATTATTGTGATTTTAATTTTTGAAATATACAATTTCCAGACGTTTCATTTATGTTTTATACAGAAACACAATAGATAGACAAGGACAAAAAATGAAATCTTTTATTTTTGGCTTTAGTGTCGAATATAGTATCCTAAAAAAATTATGTTTATCGACATATAGACGTAGCTGACGATAATCAATACCATAATTTATAGGTTGCTTATATTTTTAGTCTTTACTTGAAACATAATGGATTATTCAAAAAAAAAAAAAAAAACTTTATGACAAAGATGTCAGATTTCGTTTGAAGACTTTAATATTTAGAGCTGACTTTTATCAATCTTTGTGTTTAATTTTCTTAAGAAATCCCTTGTAATTGCACATATATAATAACAATCCGTTTTAATTACATGTTTTAAGGATACGTTACTGACACCTTCAAGCCGTCACGATGCAACATTGTCCTAAATCCTCGTCCTTAGCCGTGACAATGTAACACATACGAGTACATCTATCCGTATGCATCTCAGGCGCAGCCTTTGGCGCACGTTATGTAAGGTGACTACTGTTATAGATACGAGTCTTGTCGATACCTTGTATTATGATGTTCTATGTAGACGTGCTCAATTTGAATAGAATTAAGCCGGTTAAGTGCGAATTGTATCGGGACTAGGGTTCCGTACTTCACAGAGTATAAGAAAAAAATTATAAGCGATGCTATGTTACAGCGTTAAGTTGGTACGTTAAAAACATTTAACAAAATAGTTGAAAAACATATTTTTCATGTTCAAAAATATTTACTAACCCCAAATTAAATTTTTTAGTAAAAGTATATTTTTTCTTAAAATCTAATAGAAAAAAAAAAAATGTTGTTTATGTATTTCGAAGCTTTTGTCTTACTTCAATCTGAAGTGGGTGAAATGATAATTTTTGTAAATACTTTAAAGTAATAATGTTCTACTGTGAATTCAGAATAAATAAGAGTACCCACGCACATTTATTACTATCTGATTTCCTCTTCGAAACTGACCTCATAATAAAATGTATTTATTTAAGTTACACTTTCTTCCTTGTATCACTGAACCTTATATGACTGTACTGTACTGTATCAGCCTGTAAACCACCCACTGCTGAGCAAAGGTCTCTTCTCCATATACAGAAAAATGGTTGGAGTTTAATCCACCACGCTGCTCCACTGCGGGTTGGCGGATAATTACCCTACCATGAGTAACGATCGTTAGCAGGTGTTTATGATAATAACCGGGACCGACAGCTTATACATGCACCCAGGCCGGAAACAAATATTTGTACAAATACAAATGTCTGTCCTGGGTAGGAATCGAACTTGCAACCACTGGCTCGCGGCTTTGAGGCTACTACTCGCACCACTACACCATAACGGTCGTCACTTATATAATTATCTCAACTGAATCCATCCAGACTCGGAACGAATTGAAAGTGACGGTCAAAAATATTATCGAGTGATACTTATAAGGATTTTAATTACAGTCGTACATTAGAATATACACAAAATGTATTAATTTTTAATGTTTAATTTAAATTATTTGATGAAATAATAGAATTATTTTGATTGGTATTTATACTGCTTTTTAATATTTTATTTGACTGATTATATATATATTGTTTTATTTTAGTTACATATTTTTTGTACTTAACATACATGTTACATATGTTGTCTATTCCTAAGGTTAGAGTAAAAGACTAAACTACTACTAGAGTAAACGACTGACACACTTTTTTTTTAATTAATAAATATACATATTTATATATTGCCAAATAAGCCCACTGGCCAGTCAACATTAATACCCCACATTATAATAATACTATAATTATAAATATACAATTATACATATATACTTTTGTACTACCCAGAGCCGGATTAACCCTGTCAGGGACACTAGGCAATGCTATACTCGGGGCCCCTTTTTTTTACTTTTGTTTTTAATGTTAAGTGAATAGGCAAACTGGCAGACGTTCCACCTGATGGTAAGTGGTAAGTCGTAACGTACTTTACCTGGAACTAGCCCAGTTATCGGTTCCATTGTTTTGTTCCATTGTTATCGGTTCCATTTTCGGACGACGAATAAAAAAAAAAAAAAAAAAAGAAAAAGGTCATCCGCCCTTCAGTATGGACATTTTCCTCCGTACCCTATCCGAATACCTAAAAAAAATAAGGTGGGTGGCTACGTGGAGTCGACACAACATGATTTCGTCTCTGTCATGTCTTCTCTGGTGCCCCCCAAGACGGGATGCCCTAAGCAATTGCTTTAATAGCTTATAGGCTAATCCGGCACTACACATAAGATGTTAAAGTCTCGGTGCCAGTAACTTTTTTTTCTTCTTGTCGCTTGCATGGGGCCCCTAGTGAAAGCGGGGCCCCTAGGCAATTGCCTACTCTGCCTATTGGTTAATCCGGCACTGGTACTACCTTTGAATGAACACTTTGTTGCTTTATATTTTAGAATTATTTTTCTTATTTCATGTAATATGTTGGCTATGTAATAGCCAAAATAAAAATAAAATAAAGGTTAGAACGATAAAATGCATGATTTGTTGCTAAATCCTTATCACAAATGCACTGTGAGAAAATTGATTAAATACTTTATAGTGTTTGAAATGCGGGTATGCGGTATGCCCAAAGTTAGAATTCAGAGGCCACGGATTGACCTCACCTCTTATCACCACCATACAAACAAACTTTTCCGCTTCGCACTTCCGCAAAAATCTGTTAAACGTTTACCAAAAACGAAATATATTTTTCCGTAACAATGAATGTTCTTATCAATTAGGTTCGTCTGATAACCTCAATGGTATGGAAAAATTATTTAAACACATTAATTTATACAAACTACGCAGCTAAATTTTTTGACCAAGGAATAATAGTTTTTGCGTGAGTAAAGCCTGTTTATTAATGAAGCAGCTTTTTTAAAGCTGTTCTACATATGATGTTAATAGCTCACACTTTATACTGAACTGTCCGGAAACACACAAAACATAAACACAAACGCCAAGATAACAACAAACATCTGTATGGTTCAAATAATTATTATGGTCGGGAATCGAAGTCGCAACCGCTAAAACAACAGTAAGACGCTGAACTGAGAAGTACATTCAGCCAATGTCAACCATTACGAAGAGTAATGAAACGAAGGAATATAAGAAATACGGCCTTGGCATTATAACATTTTTACTAATAATATCTAGTATTCAAATTTAATAATTAGTATTTAATTATACTTAAAAAAAAATATATTTTTATTTAAAGGCAATAATGTTGTTCCTAATTAATTTTCAAGACCTTGTAGTTTTGAGATTGATAAAGAAATCTGTGCGAATGTAGGTCAAGATGCGACTAACAACTTTGTGTTGCACTTGGCCGACTAATGTATACTTCTAATTTCCAGGGTGACCATGCATTTTGACGGATTAAATAAATTTTTCTATGAAGAAAATTCGAATATAACTTTTTACCTTAACTAAAATAAATTGAAAAAATTCAAACTACTGGGGAATGACCTCCGCTCCTATTACGGAGACTCAGTAACGGAGTAGAATTGAAATGTCGGTGAATTGACGCTATTTGTCACAGAATATCTTGTGGGTACTACAAATTTCTACACGATATTTTTGCTCACCGCCGACCAAAACTACTGACTTACTACTATTACTACTACTGAAATTAAATTATGGACTTCTGTGTATACTATTGTTATATGTATTTAATGTATAAAATTCAAGTTGTACATAAAAAAATAAATGGTATTGTAGTCTCGTGTAAATTCACTTTAACGTTTATGGTTTTTTAATTCATATCGCGGAAGAAATAATTAGCGTTATAAGAATGAACGATACATAATTATATACAAAAACATTTTGATCCGAGTCTCAATGGCCATTGTGTAAAGTGTAATTTTCATCAGTAAGGTCAAATTACAAGGAATATTCCATGATATAACATTTAACTTTGCAACATTGTAGAATTCAAAGTAAACATTAAAATATTATTGTTTTAGCTTTCGTTTCTATCGTCTATGTTGCATTGACTGTTATTATAGGCATATGATTCATATTATATAATTATATCAGAATGTTGCCCTCATTATTAAAAAAAAAATTACTGTTATAACTGAAAATCTTGAGCGTCAGCTACATAAAAAAATTATCGTATTTAGTGTATATGTTAAAATCGAATCCCACTTCTGGTACATACACATAGTCAAAAAAAAATTATAGTAAAAGTAGATTATTCTTGATGTCTTGGTATTTATCATACCTAAAAAGAATTTACTTATATAATAAATAAGTCGAATGTGTAAATATTTTTTTAAGTCATTTATTCTTATCACTATCATAAGTATGTTTAGTATGAATATATTGTATTTAAATATTATATTATGTTAAGGTAAAACTTGTTACAGGTTATATTTTGTTGTATATTATATGAAAATTAATAGTTGAAAATTAAAGTAATTACTATGTATATTATAGATGTATACAGTACAGATTTAACAAAATTAAAAGTTGGAAATCAGATTTAAATATCCATGTCAGTTTTTGTAACAATATTTAAAGGCAGAATTTTGAAATAATTCCTGAAACCATATGGTTGGAAATAAAAAATAAAAAATACAAAGGTTGTCACCCTAATAGCTCACACTGACTTACATCGCATAGAAATATTTCGATAATGCTCATTCATTTGTATAATGACAGGTGGTTCCGCGCTCGTTATCTACGCTTATCAACCGAGGTTACGCGCCGAACCTGACAATGAAATGAAATTAAGTGATGTGCACTTGTCGATGGAATCATTATGTCGTGCAATTACAAATAATACAAATAATAATATTACTATCGATACTCTTTGTATTATATAATTACGTTTTTTTATTTCATTTACTGTTATTATTCTTAATTTTTTAAATACATATAAATTACGTATATAAAAAATATAGTTTATTTACTTTTACAATTATTCGCTTTAAATTTTATTATTTGGTAAATATTGAAAGGAGCAAGTCGTATTTTATGCTAAATGATTTCGATATTTTTATAGGACAATGCAAATATTCAAGTAGTTAAATAGAAAAAAAAATATGAAAATTTAAATAATAGATGTTAAATATGAGATTTAACCTATCATAATGCTACTAGTATATATGTGCAATGTCTCCAGCCCAGCAGTTTATTTTAATTTTTTTTATCATTGTTTAAGTGGATTATATAAAAGAAAGTTTAAATCGTATGGAATCAAAAGATCAACCCTATCGATACTTACTCGTATGACAGTAACATCACTAGATGCAGTGAGTTATAGGGGTCAGGCCTTCAAGCGTTCGAAGGAGGCTCGTTCCAGCAAATCATAGTTCCTTTAAATATTAACTGTATGAAATCTGAGCATATAGTAAGTGCACGCACTTTGACATTAGTGCACTTGTGTTTTATTTAACTTAGTTTTATTAATTTATTTAATTTATTAATTTATCTTCTTGATATATTGAAATAAGTTGTTGTTGAGAAGTCATTTAAAAGCAATTGTTGAATTATCTGCTTCAGATTACAAGTGTTCTCTGATAAAATGTGTCGTTTTGTTTTGTTATTATTAATATTGTTTTATGTGGATTTTGGATTGTGCTATGTCAATTGTAAGTTTAAGAGATTTTAACACAACTAGGTTATTTGTTTGATCTATATTAATTTTACGAGTACATGAATATATAGATAGACAGCTTCGATATGACAAATTTTGATGATGATAATTATACCTGTCGGGAAATCGTTGAACTTTTTCAACGTCATTCAATTAATAACGTACATAAATACTGTTTCTGATGCCAGCCCATAAATTATATTTTTCTAGAAAATTTATAGTCAATATTAAGTTTTATATGTCGGTCTTTACATATAGATATGGGATTTTTTATATAATTGAACTACATATGAATCTTAATGGCAAAATATTATTTTTCCAAACCGATAGATTTATTTATTTATTAATCATACAGATAGTAGTCGGCTATGCATTCTTTAACATTTTATTACCTACATAATTTTTTTGTTTTATTACAATACGTAGTTGATAATTGAAATTACTGTAATTGAAATAAAATAAATTAGGATTAGGGAAGTCAATCCACTATAAGCTAATCACAACCCAATATAAATCAATTACAATAATAAACCATTATGTCTTATTGCTGAAATAAACAAAAAAAAATCTTAAAATACTTTAATAATTTTAATATTAAAGTCTTACATGGTATCTGAGATGTAGCCTAAGTGATCTAGATCAATTGTGTTTAATAAATAGTAGTGAATATAATAATAGTAGTGAAAGCTAAATGTAATATATAATGAATTGTAAATATGTACAATATTGTAAAATTTCTGTAATAAATATAACCAGCCATTTAATTAAAGCTAAATTATTATTATTAATTTATCTAGTTATTAGTATATTGTAATAAATTTTTATTTTTAGTGGCGGACGTTGAATGTGGCCTTGTAATGGCCCGGAAGGGACGTATCGTGGGCGGGATTGACAGTCTGCCCGCTGAGTTTCCCTGGGCGGCCAGCATTTGGAGACAAGGCACTCACCAGTGTGGCGCCACTGTTATCAGTGATAGGTGGTTGTTAACAGCGGGACACTGTGTTTGCAGGTAATTATAAAATATAAATGAATTCAAGTAAAATATATATTTGTTACTTTTTTGTTAATCATTCTAAAATGATTAAAATAGTCTAGATTTTCATTAATTTATTATCAATTCTTAATATTTTGTATATCAATCGTGATTAAATAAAATTCTTTTAGTATATTTTTATTAATTAGAATTATTAGATTAAAGAACAAATAACGATTTACTCATATTAATGTTTTCAGAGTAGTATTTATGTTTTAGCTGTAAGTTAAATTCTTTCAGACAAATAGCGTGCAGTAGCACTAGCGATATTTTTACAGATATGAACAAAACTAATTTTATGGCAAAAGTTTAAATGTATCAGACTGTCGACAATAAAACTCACATTTATAAATTTTAACTGTAAAACTTTTTGTCGACATGTACGAATAAAATAAAGATATTTTTTTGGTATTAAAAATAGAGTTTAATAAAAATGTTTTTAACACCTGTACCGTCTTATATTAAGTCATAATATATGTATAAATAATAGTATATAAGACAATAACTAGGAGGATTAAGACAACCGAGAGCTACGGCTTTACATCATACCCTCTATATATGAAGCAGTGAAATTTGCATTAATTATGTTAGTGAAGCTATATTCACTAAAAATCAGTCAATCCGAAGCACGGTAAATAAACAGCTACATCAGAAGTAAATATTAATTTGTACTAATAAAAATATCATTGATGGTATTGATTGAACTTTCGTCACTACTTCACTAGAATGTCGTCGACACGAAAATTATAAATATAATAAATAAATATTTTATTGTCATATTTATCATATTGTAAAGACTATTATTATTTTTTATTATTTTTTGTTTTTATATTTTTACTATATATATAATATTGCTTCAGTGTGTTCGATGAATTCTACAAATCCAAACAATTAACAGTCGTTGTTGGGTATATAGATATATCTGTTAGTGATCAGAATGAAAAATTATCGAAAATTTTACCACATCCTCAATACAGGTAAGTATTGTACTCATTTATGACACTTCACAAAGAAAAAAAATTATAAACTCATACACTTATTTTGTTCTTAAGAGAATCATGGAGTCGGCTTAATTTTCGTTAAACTATTATTTTATTATTTTGTTTCCTATTTTTTCTGAAATCATCATTATTATTGTTATTAATATTGATTCAAACAAAAGGTTTATCAACTCGTCGATTTGTTTTACTAAATTCTAAATAAAATAACTTGTTCGGCTACATATGTATTAGTGCCACTAAAAAATCGAATAATTTTGGAGCTACGAATTCTGGTAATTGGTTGAATTAGTCAGCATATTATAACTCTTATATTATTAAGCAATACATCAATTTTTATTATTTTTTCTATGTTTCCCTATGTATAAAACAACTACACCGTGCTACACACATACACAATTACACAAACACATTGTACAATTACACTACAACTTGATTCATCATTTACTTTATCTATAAGTATTATTATAGATGTAAAAAGAAAACAAATGATGTTGCCCTTCTCAAAACGGTCCGTCAATTGGAATGGACCAATGATCTTCGACCCGCGTGTCTGCCACAACCGAAATCTTCAGATTTCACTGGTAGAACGGCTACAGTAGCTGGTTGGGGCTTCACTAACGAAGATAGAGGAGTCGGTAAGATTAATATGAAGAGTTTGTAACGTTTAAAGTGAATAAAATTGATTGTTTGTAATCTCAATTATACATATATATTATAAATATTGTCTATCAAAACTTATTCTAAAAACGTGTACATAATCGTAAGTAGATATTCTAGAAGACTACTTCAAATTATATTTATTATTTTTAAAGTCTTAGTATTTTACACATTTTTATTGAAGAAATACTGATTACTATTAGTATATTTAACTTTTCGTAAGACAGCAATATAAAAAATTAAGTACTTAATAAATATTTATTCGTATTTCAGGAATAAGACCAAACATTCTGCAAAAGACTGATGTTATTGTAGTGGAAAATAGGGTATGTAATAATTGGTATGAATCAAGAGGCAGCAAAGTAAGAATCATCGCAACGCAAATGTGCGCTGGTCATGAGCAAGGAGGGCGAGACTCTTGTTGGGTTAGTGCGAATAAAAAAAAAAATAAAAGCTAAAACGAATTGTATAAAATATTTTATTATTATATCAAATTACCTGCGCTTGTTATTACAATAATAGATAAAAATAAAAAGCTTACTTAATACATAAAATATAAAACAACAAAATATAATAATACAAAATAAAAACAAAAAAAAATGAAACAGTTGTGTATCTAACAGATATAGAAACAATTGAAAACTTTTTTTTTTTTTTGGTAACATAATAACAAATTATACATTGTCAATTTTAGGCCGATAGCGGTGGTCCTTTGATGTTTAAAGAAGAGAAAGGTCATTCAATGGTGATTGGTGTCGTATCAACAGGCAGTGGTTGTGCTAGAGCAAGAATGCCAGGAATATATTCTAGAGTATCTAAGTTCACTGAATGGATAGTATCATCTATCAATGAAGATAATGCAAGATCTGGTTTAAGCTGGTATACAAGAAAAGGCTAACAAGTTATTTTGTTTTTAACAACGACAGAATCAGGGATCCTTTTACAATTACCAAAAAATATTATTATTATTGCTTTACATAACCAAACAATTTAATGTCTGTGATATTAGAATTAAGATTTTAAATTAAGTTTTATTTATATTGTTTGATTCATTATATTTATTTAAAATGAAATATTTTTTTCTTTACAATACTTATTAAAATCACGTTGGCTCTCTTCAATAACTTTATATAATTTTTTACCCGATGTTTCTTCAATATCATCTTTTAAAGAATTTAATGCAATTTCTAACGACTTTTTAGCTTCCGCTAACAAGGGCTTAGTTTCCTCAATAGATTTAAAAGTGCCGTCACTCTTAACCTTTTTAGATTTTAATAGTAAAGCCGATTGCAATTCATGATGTAAAACTGCACTATATAAGCTAAGCCTAGCATTACCTGGATCTAAGGTTTTCGTTATAGTAATCAAATCTTTACACATTTTTATTTTTTTATCTAATATTTCTTCCGACATATAACTAGGTTGTCTGCCGTACAGTTGGATTAGCGAATGCTTGATAGAGTACAAATGATAATGATTCGGATGTAAGAATGTTGATAAGCGACATAGAATATTTTCTAACATATTTACTGAACCACCCATCATCTGAACATTTTCAACTTCTTCACCCATTTGAGATATAAGCATATTTATTTGTGAATTATTAACTTTAATAGAACATTTGCTGCAAGCCCATTCTGTCTCGTCATCTAATGGATCTTCTGGGAGATGCACTCCGTCACAGGGTCCTTTGTCATCCCCGAAACATTTCATTGCACTTAAATATGTATCTAATTCGGTAGGGTCGCTGCACCTTTGACATTTGCAGGAAAAATATTTTGTATCTTTTAAATGTTGCCTTCTAGCTTGTGTACCCCACAACGCATGAGTGTACATCGTAGCTATATGACTTCCTTTTGTTATTGGAACTACTACTTTAACAGTGATTCGGTAAAAACCATTTTTATCTTTTGTGGAAAGATTAAATAAATGTTTCGTGTTCGGTATACAACTGTGTTCCATTAAACATGTCGTAGGATATAAAGCGTTCAGTTCGGCTCTATCTGGCAATCTGATTTCTAAAGCATTCGTATCAATGATTCCACACATAACATGTAGTAGATCTGGTGATATTTCTTTTAAATATTTGTTTTTAATAGAATCATCTAGTTTATTGATAAAACTGTTTATAAGATATTCCACGATGAACTCATTTGCTTCGCTAAAAACATAAGACATGTTACTTTAACGGGAAATAGTCTTATAGTTTAATTTACGATAATATGTTTTAATTAATACATTTAACGCTATTAATTAAAAAATCATAGCCTTTTACTAAATTGACAACCGTTCTAGTCTAGCGGTGCGAATAGGCACCTCAACGCCGGCGGTTGCGGTTTCGATTCCCGCTCGGAGAATATATTTGTATATGTACAAATACTTGTTTCTAATCTGGGTTCTTGTGGGTCTTGCTACCGTGTCTCGGAGAGCATGAAAAGCCGCCAGTACCGGTAGTTATCATAGATACCTGATAGCGATCATTATTCATTATAGGAAAATTATCCGTTAACCCACAGTGGCCAGCTTGGTGAATTAAGCTCTAATCTTTCTCGTTGGGCGTTTATTAGTTTACTAAATTCACAAATGATAAACCGAAATTAATTTATCTTTACAACTTTATTGTAGACCACAGATTCAAATTTTTCCACAGACCACAGATAAAAATTTCAATTTGAGTTATTAACTCAAATTGAAATAAATATAAGCATAGTACAATTGGTGATCTTATCGCTTTATGGTGATCTCTTTGAGACCATAGGTATATATTATATAACAATAGGTATATATATAATTCGCTAATGGAAAGGCCGCCGCCTTAAATAGGAAATGAATAAACTACATAAATAGCATATAATACCCAAAATTTAAGCTATTTACTGGTTTTGAATAATTCTCCTTTATCATTTTTGATCAGTTGTTTTACTTTTATTAACTTTAACAATTATAATCAATGCCTTGTTCTTAGATTGTCATAGCGTACAATGGAATTTTTAACTACATATTTTCTTTTAGACAGAAAAATAAAACTCTACATTGACAATGTAATCATGCTCTTACAATTTACTGATTTTAATATCTCCTTTTATACTTACTCATAAATTTCAGTGCCGGGCGTACGACATTCCATATGTGACTGCATTTCCAATAAAGTTTTCCATTTTTCGGGATCTGTATGTTGAAGTAGAGCACATCGTAATGGCAATAATGCATCATGCCTGTAAAAAAAAAAGTATACTAACGCTTACTAATTTGTACAACAAAACGATTTATTTATTGAAAGACTTTTAGTAGGAAGAAACAATATGTCGGGGATCCGGAAGCACAGAAACATAAGTTTCCTCACTACGATAAATATCTACTCGTATATAGCTTATAATAAACATGTTATCAACATTATTAGCCACCACTGCGCCAATATTTGGTCATAAGATGAATTGTTAGTCAAATTTTAATCCAAACCTACACAGCGAAGATGAGAAAGGTATAGATAGAATTTATTTAATTAAAAGTAGTCGCGTTTATTTGTTTAAAAAACTTTAATTGAAAATTCGTTAAACTGTAAAGTTTTTTAAACAAATAAACGCGATAAAATCCGATCTAGACTTTTAATTAAATGAGTAATATGTATTGATAGTGACCTTTCTTCGGCTTCAGGGTTGTGAGTTCGATTCTCGCCCTGGTTCTGGATGTAATATATATTTGACATGTTTGCTCGTTGTGACATGATTTGCTCGTTCTTTGTAAATATTTTTTTTGTATGTACAAAATATGATAAGTGTTACAAAGAATACCGAGAGTTTTTTTTTCCTCCGGCTTTTTTCTCTCGGCCTACACTAGGGAGATTATTATATTGTTGTAATATTTAGTAAAGCCGATGATGAAATAGATGATGAAATTGTAGATGTCTACCGAGACATTTTTTTTTTGACGTTCGTTGAGAGTGTGTACCTTATAACGAATAAAATATTTTTGATTTTGATTTTGATTTATTTATATATGGACTATTTATATGTGTATTTATTTTAAAAAAACTATATCAGTTGGCTGTTACCTAAAACACAGGAATTAAGTTTCCTACCTTAGAACAGACGACCGAGTGTGTGTATGTGTGTTAAACATATCATAACATATTTTTTATTTATTAAAAAAAAAAAAAATAAAGAACACTTTCCCATCATTTTTCAATTTTTCTGTCCGTGAAAATGAGTGAATCTAACGAAGAAATACGATCCATTCTGAAACTTTATTACAAAGGAAAAATTCGACACAAGCCGCGTAAAAAATTGTCATGCTTACGGACCTAATGCAGTGCTAGTAAGAGTAGCACAAAGTTGGTTTAAGCGTTTTCAGTCTGGGAACTTGATGTTAAAGATGCAGCAGCAGCTCTGTTTGCCCTCATACGGATAAAGTTGATGGCATTTTTGAAAGAGTGAAGCAAGATCGGCATATCCGAGAAACTAAGGATACACATAGCTACGACATAGCCGAGAAACTATGGATTGACGACAAAACAATTTTGACCCATTCGAAAAAGTCTTGCTGAACAAAAAAGCTTGATGTTTGGGTGCCACACGAGCTCACGGAAAGAAACCTAATTAAACGTGTACTCATTTGCGATTCTCTATTAAAACGTAATGAAACTGAACCATTTTTATTTATTTATTTATTTATTTAATTTTTGAAAAGATTGATCTGTACTGTACTGTATCAACCTGTAAATCACCCACTGCTGAGCGGAGGCCTCTTCTCAATATAGAAGAAGGCTTAGAGCTTAATCCACCACGCCGCTCCATGCGGGTTGGTGGATAATTTCCCTACCATAAGTGACGATCGTTATCAGATGTCTGTGATAACAACCGGGACCGACGGCTTTACGTGCTCTCCGAGGCACGGTGGGGAGACCCACAAGGACATACACCCAGACCAGAAACCAATATTTGTAAAAATACAAATATCTGTCCCGAGCGAGAATCAAACTCGCGAACGCCGGAGAACGGTTTGAAGCGACTACTCGAACCATTACACCAGAACGGTCGTCTTATCATCTTGTTGTGTTGTCGTTGTCGGAAAAGATTGATCACTGATAATGAAAAGTGTATCACCTGCAACAAGAACGTGCGAAAAAGAAAATGGTCTAAGTACCCTTCAGTCCTTGGAGTCAAGCTCCACATACTGTAGTTAAACCCTGATTAACACGCAATAAGGTGATGCTATGTGTATGGTGGGTTCAGAAGAGCATTGTTCATTATGAGACTTTACCGCCAACCAAAATCATCCATTCTCTACTGCCAATATTACATTTTAAAATTACAAAATCATAAGTTTACCTACTGTAAACGTGTATAACAGAGCAAGAAAGGACATCTTTATTTTATGTTTGTAGAAAAAATCATGTCAACATTTTAAATGTCCCATAATATATACATTGATTTTAACATGTTACATACCAGTAATTAGGATTAAAAATAAAGTTAAAAATACCGTATCGTATCGTTTGTTACAGTTAATTATTTAATTAGTAAAAGAAGCCATTCACGTTGACATACATACCGTGACTTTGACTTGTTTTTTATGCGATAATTTCAATTAGTCATACATTTATGGAGTTGCGATAATCGCCTCAAAATCGTAGCATTAGCAATCAGTAGAATTAAATGAAATCATACACAATATAAAAACAAATTCCCAGAGTACAATAAACATATGCATGGCCTATCCAAATATTTGTCATGAGCGGGAATTGAACCTGCGACAGTTAGCATAAATGACTGTGATATTAATATCAAAGTAATGTAACTAAGTAGAGGCAAGTGTGTCTATTCCTCCAGAAAACCTATTTTTATCTATTTTTTTGTGCAGTCCTCAAAGATATTGCCTCAATCTCCAATAACTTGTACCGAAATTGGGTAATAAAACAATTGATCAGCAACTTAAAGATTCTATAATCATTCTGTATTTTATGTTCCTATTTCATTTTGTCTAGAATAAAAATTATATAAATTCAATTCCTTTATCAATCAGTCTTCTTTCGATATACACAAAAATATTCTAAATTATTTTTAAACTAGAATATAATTATAGCACTGAGAATCACACGTTTAAAAATACCTGTAATATTCGGCCATATTATCGATCACACATTCAGGACGAGCGCTGAGAATAATACATTCAACACCATGGTGGCGAGGATCATTCAACCCTGGACAGTTCCCTGAACAAACAGGCCACCCGCATCTAAAAAGTGCAACTACATTAAATAAATATTAAACATTTTTAGTATTTGAACAATATAAGGGATAATATTGAATAAATTTTGATAATTACAATCATATAACATTAAATACATACATACGAGTACTAGCATTAACGTTTTAAGTTCAGGGGAAATACAAGTTACTCTATAAAAAAAGCTTGAAACTGCAAGAATTTAATTGTTCTTATGACACATTTATAAGAGTATTGAAACCCCAAATGACAATGAATCGAAAAGTTACTAAGTTTACTAAACTAGTGCCAGAAACACACAAAAAAAAAAAAATATAAGATGAACATCATACTTAGAACATCTCTCTCCTATGTCAGTGAATACTGGTTTATAGCATCCCACACAAGGCATCGACGCTTCAGGGTCAAGCATGGCTTTTGGTCCAAAGACCAATGGTAGTTCCGTCAAAACAACATCACCAGGTGAGAGGTCACGTGTAGCGACAAGGTACCTGCCTAGTTCATCAGATTTATGGACCTGGTAAAATTTAAAATACACAATTACATTTGGTAATATTATCTTTGTTTTTACGGCGTACAAGTGGGTTTCTAAATTGAAAAAAAAATAATGTTTCTAGATCACGTGAAGCCGTGTTTTCCAGTTTTTATCATAAACAGATCTCATAACGACTTTTACTATTAGTTGGGAAATTATTTGCTGACTTACAGTTGTGTAATGTGGCTGATTAAATTAAGCACCCCTTTAATCTAACTTTCCTCCTATACGGACATGAAATTTTGCTCAGTCTGTCATTTACAAGCTGATTTAGTTCCAGTTCATTTCCTTTATCACTACTGCCGCTCAAATAAATAATAAAAATGAAATAGCGATAAAATGTAGTGAGTTTACAAATAAGAAACGTCTATGTATTTTGAAATAAAAAATAATAATAATAAAGAATTTAAGTAATTATTGTTACGTTATGATTTTTGAGAACCTTACTAGCGACATCTACAAATTAAAAAAAAAAACACTTCTTACTACAGCAAGGCAGAAAAAGACTGACATTTTACTTTCGCTGCTATGTAGTACAAAGTATATTCTATAGATGGCAGTGTGGCCTAATATTTGAAAGTAGAACTTTCCGAAATAATGTACATATAAGTACTATACATTAATTCATTATTATTGTTTAAAACATTTTTCCAATTAAATAAGTTTAAAAAATCGTAACTCTTTGGCATTATAACATTCCTATATAATTTTATTTGAATACGAAATTTAAGTTTTCCGTCATTTATCAATCCGTCAAAGATGATTCTTTTACATGTTTTTGTTGTAATGATTAGAAAATACCTAAAAGAAAATCCAAAATGGCCGCTACAACTAATAATATTAGTTGTTACTCATTGTTAACCGCTGATTAATTTTCGTTTGTTCGTTTGTTTCTTTGATAAACTTTGAAAACTACTGAACTGAAAGCTTCCCTTTCTCATTTCCTTCACAATTAGAAAGACGATGGTTATTATATTTTTTTATTTTATTAATCCTTCGCAAACACACAATACCAATTTTATAAATATTCACTAGACATAAAAACGCAAAACTCGGCAGTTTCCGCTAATAAAGCAGTGTCAGTTTTATAATTTATAATACATAAAATACAGAATATAATCCAGAAGTATTAAAGGTTATAAAATATCACGCTACGACTCTAAAGACGAATAAATGTTCATGAATATTAAACAATACGATAGCATTAGAATTTGGAATACAAAGCAGAGCGAAACCTCGTTTTTCCGAGCCGAGTTACCTCAAACATTGCGGGCAGTAAGAAATACATAATATATGCCTACCTCATACAGCCTCATCTTTGACCCTTCTAATGATTAATTATAAGAATGTGTTACAATATGATAAAAGGGTAATTTACCTCGTAAATTTCATTATTCCTCTCTTGACCCATTATCTGTAACAAATACGATATTTTAATAAAAAAAAAAATAAACACCTGATACACCACCTGAGAGGTGTTGCTAGTATATTAAATCCTGTCTCGGTGGTCCGGAAACATATCACATCCCAGACCCCACCAAACATCTGGCCATACAAACATGATGAATATGTAATAAATTGCGACTGATATGTAGCGAATAAAATTATTCAGGAAAATTTTGAACTGCATTTATCTGACTGTGTTTAACGCTTAGCATTTTTTAAGCTGCACAGTTAGTATGTTTTTAATGTATCTTTCAATCGTTTTCTCACTTTTTTTTTAATTTTACGACTGCATTTTTTTAAGGCGGTCGCTTTTTTGTTCGTCGGAATCTCTACTTTCTGATAGTGTAAAAAAAATACATTACTATGGTAAATTTTCTCAGAAAATGCTACGAAGTAACAGGTAGTAAAGTGTTCCACTTCCCAACCTAAGATCGCCCGTTAATTATTTTTCCTTTAATTTTTGTTATATTCTCTTCCATTTCCAATGGGTTTCATCCTACTATTAATTTTTTTTTGGTTTCAAAAATTATCGACCCTGGTCTAGTAATTGTCTTAACGCCGCCGATCATGGTTTCGATTTCCGCTCGGAGTAGAACTAATATTTGTTTCTGGGCTGAGTATATGTCCTTGTGAGTCTCCCCGACGTACTTCGGAGAGTACATAAAGCTGTCAGTTCCGGTTATTATCATTAGCACCTGGTCAGTTCCATACTTATCACTTTATCAGGTTCTCATAGTAGATAAATCATCCGCCACCCCGCAGTGGAGCAACGTGGTGGGTTAAGCTCCAACTCTTCGCCTATATGTAGATAAGGCCGTTGACAACCAGTCGGATGGAAACCTATGTCAGATGTCCGAAAACAATACTCGCATATATCGTCGTATCCTACGAATAAAGGTACTATGGCCGTTGTGCCTTTCTATTTTTATTGCATAATTAATATCGGATATACCTATTACATCACCTTAATTACTAAAATCACAGAAAATAACATTTTATCCACCAGAAAATAAAGGTTTAAAAATAGCCACTATTGTTATCCTCTCGAATCATCCGACGAAAACAGCCACAACAGTCGCAGAGTCTTTTCTCGTCCCGGGAGCATGGGGCGCGCGGGGCTAAGCCACAGGTAAATTGTAAGCATTCTTTAAATTAAAACGATAAATAGCTCTTAATGCTCTTACGAACCGGTATCTTTCACCGGCATCTGCAGGTGAAAAAAGGCGTAACGTCTATTGTTTCGAAGTTTTCACATTTTATTCCGAAGAATAAAGACGTAAGGGACAAATTTGACAGAAATATTGACGAAAAAGTCATATTTACGATTTTATTTTACAGTTCAGTTCAGTTCATCAATCCCCGAACAGTTTATCAACACTTCAAATGTTAACATCCCAAAAATGTCTCGTAATGTTTAAATAAAACACAAAAAACCTCCTCCTGTAAAGTTGTCAATTTGCAGTTACGCCTTTATTCGTAGGATACGACGATATATCTCGATCTTTTAAACAGGCTTCCATTACAATTTCGTATTCATATATTTAATCAATAAATAAAAATAAATAGAATGCTATGAAGTATTCAAAAATTGACTGGCCTGTTCTCAAAGCTGGGTGAGCTTTCTGCTCCAAGATTTTTGGTTCAGTTCATATCCCAAGTCTGTCAAGTCTCAAATAATTATTTATATATGTATTATTTTCTGTGTTTTTTTTTATAAAAGAAATGTATATGTGTTACCAGTTGGCTATTACTTAAAACACAGATAAATACCTGTACCTGTACCTTAGGAAAAAAATATGTGTGTGTGTGTGTGTGTGTGTGTGTGTGTGTGTGTATGTTAAACATAATTATTTAATTATTTATTTACAAAAATATTAATTGGAACATCTTACCTACATCTCTTAGTAAAATCGTCATAATGTGATGTGTATTTAAGTAATATATAAAGTAATATCTAATGTTATATAAGAATTAA
Organism: Euphydryas editha; assembly: GCA_036937285.1. Taxonomy (NCBI): domain Eukaryota; kingdom Metazoa; phylum Arthropoda; class Insecta; order Lepidoptera; family Nymphalidae; genus Euphydryas; species Euphydryas editha. The sequence goes on from JAUPFZ010000020.1 coordinate 4,764,804, forward strand.
AAATAAAATTTATGTACACTAATTTATTAGGAAGATTATACCCTTAACATTTTTATAATGTAAAAATATTCAAAATAATAAATAAAGTCGCGATGCATTTATTTATTATTGCACGCGTAACAGCATGCGGTAAAGCAATTTTACTACCGCCCACGTTCAACCTAATAAAATGCTCTCTATTTTTAGTTCGTGCTATATTTCATAATAACAAATTATACTTATATACTCAAATATATTATATAAAAAATGAAATTAAATACATAAATTTTTGATACTTTTATATTATAAAAATGTCACTTTTGAATACATTAATTTTAAATTAAATATAAACAATTTAAACATCATTACACAATTTTCACTCTAAAATAAAGTTACTATTGAGTCTTTGTATTAGTTTCATTAATTATTATATTATACACTTAACGCTTACATATTTATTGAAGAGTGAAAAGAAGAAATAGAGGAAGAGTGAAAAAATTATATTTGTATTTTTTAAAATCTTATTTTTCGTTAAAAGCCTGTCTTTGCAGACTGAATATAGGCTATTAAATTATCCACGGCTAATAGGGATAGAACTGTAACAATATTACGAGGATGAAATCATAATATATTCTATGCCTAGTTTTCAATGAACAATGTAAAATTAAACCTCTTTGCTCTTTATGCATAATAATCATTGATCTATAAAAAACCATTTAAATTTTTTTTAACTTTTTTAATTCATAAATCAGAATTCCTGATAAATATTCATACAAATAGTATAAAACCTGACATATATTACATATGACTCTTATTTAATAAATAAATAATAATATTTATTATTAAATAAAGCTAATATTTACATAAATATCAAATTTCGTTTTATTTCATCGTATCGTAATATTAAAGAAATAAATATCATAAAACTCACCAATTTATACACTACACTACAAATGAAATATTAAAAAACCATGAAAAAACTTAATACGGATTTTTTTTTTTTTTGTAAGGATCCGTGTAATTACTGTCGAAAAAAGTTTCTTTCCACATACACGAACCGCACACGCGCATGTAAACTTCAGACTACTGGCGAACGAAACTGGACGTAACGTTGCGTAATTGAATGCCAGTCAAATGATTTTTTTAAAATGAAATTAGACATTCATTGTTAAAAATTTTGTAATTATTTTGTTTATGACCTATAAATAAACAAGTAAGTGAAAAACTAATATATATCTTCATTTATAAGGTTTTTAATCATATATTAATTGAGAAATATTATAATGAAGTATAAATAGGAAGGAGACTTTATAATTTAAAATTTTAAAATATAATTATATTATAGATCATTCATAAATTGTTATTATTCATTAAATTAAATGATTTATGGGAAGTCTTTATTATAATATTAAAACTTAGATATCTATTAATAAGTTATATTAAAATATTTTATTATTACATTGTTTATTTATTCGCAAATTTACATATTATAGTAATATTATTATTAATATCATACGATCAAAGAACTGTTGACTGAAAAGCGACATTTGTTCTTATAAAGGATCACAAGTTTTGTAATACTTCATTTTGTTGGCAGCAACACAAGTCTTTAGTTAGCAGTGATAATTAAATACCCGTATCTATTTTGAACGAGTATTGTGTTAGGAACGAGCCTAGATGCCCGCGCGCTCGCTCTAAGAACTTTTAGTTAAACACAATAAGACAATAATGGATTTTACCACGCGCGAAATACCACTCTGCGAAGTTTGCCAACAGCCAGCCAGGCAAACATGTGGAGGATGCAAACTTGTATATTATTGTTCGAGGGCTCACCAAAAACTTGGGTGGAAGGAAGGACACAAATTAAAATGTTGCGCTTACAAGATTCAATATTCCGAAGATTTTGGGAGACACATGGTAGCAACCAGAGATATCCAACAAGGTGAAATAATATTGAGGGAAAAACCGGCAGCAATCGGTCCCAAGATAGCTTGCAAGCCACATTGTTTGTCATGTGGCCTTAAGCTAGAACCGATACAGAAAAATGATGAATTAGACTTCTACAAATGTTCATCATGTAATTGGCCGATGTGTAGCGTTGACTGTGAAAAAGCTGAAGTACATAGAGAAGAATGTAAGATTATGACGAAAAGAAATTACAAATGTGAAATAAAATACGAAAGTGCAGACAAAGTGGAAGCAGCGTACTGCATCATTGCACCAATGAGAGTACTGTTGATGAAACAAACTAATCCTCGTCAATTCGAAAATGTAATGAGCTTGGAATCTCATCTGAAGGATAGAATAAACACACCTTTATATTTGGTTATAAAGGCCAACCTTGTCACGTTCATCATTCAAGTACTCGAGCTACCGTTTGATGAGGAAACTATTTTGAAAGTATCTTCGATATTTGACACTAACTCCTTTGATGTCAGATCTCCGGATGGATCTAAAAGGTTACGTGCTATTTACGTGACAGCATCGATGATGAACCATAACTGCAGACCTAATACAAGGCATATATGTATATTTAGGCGATGATAATAATTTAACTCTCATTGCAACTGTGCCTATTTCAAAAGGCGAAATGATAACTGCAACTTATACGCAGTCATTGTACGGAACTTTGGACAGAAGAAAGCATTTAAAAACATACAAATGTTTCGATTGCGAATGTGAAAGGTGCCAAGATCCAACAGAATTTGGTACATATTTAGGAAATATTTATTGTTCCGTCTGTAATGGTGCTAGCTCAGACCGTACTATTGGACAATGTGGAATGTTGGTTTCAACAAATCCTTTAGACGAGACAGCATCTTGGAAATGTGAAAAATGCGGGTACTACATACAAAGTAGGCAAATGTTTTGGGGCAATAATGCATTAAAACAAGAACTGAATACAATCAACAAATCTGGGCCTAGGTGTTTCGAAGAATTTATCGATAAGTATAAAGCGACACTTCATCCCACAAATCATTTGGTTATTCAAGCAAAATTAGCGTTATTGCAGATTTATGGAAACTATGAAGGGTATACATTAACAGGTAATTTATTATTATTTTTATATGTATATAATAAACCATCTTTTGGCAACACACGCAAAACAAACGCCAGAACTAAAACAAATGTCTGGCTGTTACAATCATTTTTGATTTGGATTGAACCTCGAACCACTAGTCTGTCAGCCTGTTGCTGAGACCGCTGCGTCTACCAGTCGTCAGATTATCATTGTATTATTTTATATATTTATGTGTCATTTTATATCAAATGGTAATAAGGTTTAGTTTCATAATAAATATAAATTTCAAATTTGTGATCATTTACAGAACTTCCAGATTATCTGCTAAAGCGTAAAATAGATCTTTGCCATGATCTGTTAGAAGTGGCTGACAAACTTGAGCCAGGTTGGTCACGGTTCCGTGGCACTGTATTGCTGGAACTACAAGCTGCTATGACGATGCAAACCAAGAGAGAATTCGAAGATGAAAAAATAACTAAATCTGCAGCACAGGTAACATAAACGTACTACTACATCTTTATTTTAAAAATACAATATGATATTTATTAATAATTATTGTTATTAGGATGAACTCGATTTTAAATGAATCAAATTTATTTATTAATACGAGTGTAAGAAATTTTTGACTACTAATACCAAAGTATAAATCGAGAATATTTCGTGCTTTCCTGTTTTTAGTTGTAACTTAAAATGTTGTTATTACTAATATGTCTCTTTTATAAACAACAATAATTCAAGTCAAGTTCAAAAACGAAAGCATTTATTTATTATTCGATCTGTAAAATGCTTAAAATGACTTCAAATAGATTTAAGAAAAAAAAAATTGGCGATGTTCCAAATAAAGTAGCTGCTCTCGCGTTGATAGGCAAAACTGCGTTCCAGATTTTATTAATAGTCATAATACTGAAAGAGGAATAGTTGTGGACGGATTTTTATGTTTCATAATACTATTAGTATAAAAAATTGACAAATAAATTTGACAAGTTGTAAAACGCCCGTTGATCTAGATTCTAGATCAATGCGCACGCCTAATAAAATAATAATTATTGTACACCATAAGATGTATAAAAAAACATTGAAAAAAAAAATACATAATGTGGTCTCTCTCTAATATAAAATTTTGCATATCATTGTGGATCATGTAATAAAAAAATAAACTTTTTATTATATTGACCGCTTATTGATTAACTGTATTTATTATAAAAATAGAAAGGAAGTTTTTTTTTACTTAGATAATAAATGGTCAAAGTAAAGAATAAAATTGAACTACCCTGCACAGAGTAGAACGATTTGCAAAGAAAGAATAAAATAAATCAATATTTTCCAATAATAAGGGGTGAAAACCATTTAAAATGACCATTGTGACAAAATAGAAACAAAAATGAAACCATAACAAAAATGAAACTCGTAACAAAAAAGTAACAAAAATGAAAACTTAGGGTCTTTTCACAATTCACACAATAACGGATAATTATCTCTTTACTATCTGTGCCAGTGAATGAGGTCCTGGAATTTCATTATCATTTAAATTTTTTTACGTCATCAGAAAGTGTTCATCAATCTGAACAACTATTCCTAAGACGCTATATTCATGTATTTCTCAAGGTTTAGCTGGGCTGCTAGGGTTCCACATCAAGTGCTCCAGCAAAAGCGAAAAACAGTACAGAGAGACAGACACAGACAGATTTTTCAAAAAAAAAAAACATTTTTGACTTCTATGAAGATCCCTAAAAGAATTTTTTGTAATTTTTATTCAATTTAAAGAATTGACACCCGTTACAGTTTTACTACATGTATAGATTGATCGAACACATAAAAGCACAATAAAACACATGAAGTTTTTTTATGATTCGTTTAATTAATAAAAAAAAGAAGATTCTCACTTTGGTACGTAGTGATTTAGTCTCAGAAGATTAAAAAATAATTAACAATTTATATATTTTTTAATTTTACTTATCTAAATAACTCTTACATTCTCAAAATATAACGTACATTGTTATGTAAAAATTAAAAGGCACAAACAATAATAAATTCGCTGATATCCGATTCAGTAAAGCAGAAAAGATTTACATTTGTGTCTTCTTTGAGAACAGAGTAGGCTACTGAGGTGTTCAAAACATCAATTCCGTGCGACACTTTAGCATCTAAAAGACGCTTGATTACTCCTCCGATTCCATCAGCAGCCCCTTTTCCGTGATATGCCTCTGAAAATTTTCCAAGTTCCCTTTTAGAAGTCTTAAGACAAACAATAAATTCACCGTAAAAACTATGGTTACAGTCCCTGAAGTCCTCAGTATTTGAGATTTTGAAACGTAAAAAAAAAACGAAAAAAAAAAGTTTAAGTTGAAAATATAAAGTTAATATAATAAAAACAAAAATCTGACTTGTGAATGAGTCTTTAGTTCATTTTTGTTATATCATTTTTGTAACGTAACAAAAAACGTGACGAAATCATAACAAAAATGAACAAAATCTCTACTTGGAACATATAACTTTAAATATTTTAAGTCAAACAAGAATATCAGTATGTTAAAGCACCTTGCTTTTCAATAATGATTAAAATAATCCGTGCTTATGAATGAATTAAATATATAAATATTCGCTTACCTGTAGAGTTTAGTAGACAACAAAAATGATGAAATAAAGTTGTAATTTCGTTCGCTGACACAAAAGCACGCATTCATTCACTTTGACATACGATAACAAAATGGCCGACAAGGTATCGCTTTTGGCATCTAATTGGCTTCTTAAGGAGTGATTGTTGGCATTTGATAAATATCAAATATTACTAAATTAGGTTGTACTAAAAAGGAACAACAAAAATGAACAAAATAATGGACATCATTTGTTTGGAAACAAGTATTTATACAAAATAAGTAAATTAAGATACCTTTACCCGATAACTATAAGTAATCATATTATCTTCACAAAAAATAATCATATATTTCCATATAATCATTAGTATTCTTTTTAAAATGTTTTTTGTTACGCTAGTCATGAAAGGGACAAATTATTTTGTATGGACGTAATCCGGTTTCGGTCTGAAAAAAGAGTTGTATTTACTAAATACTTTTAATAAGGTACATAAAACTATAATATTATGTTAGATAATGTACCATTTTACCAAAATAAGCTCTCATTGCTTGAGACAAGATAATAGTTTGTTAAATATTGCGTATGGACAAATTATGATGTTAAAATGGTCATTTTAAATGATTTTCACCCTAAGATAATATTTTAAAATTATTAAAAAGGTAAATTTCTTTATTGTCATATTTTATTACAAATAATAACTTCATAAAAACTTTATTTTACGATAATATTTGTTTATAAATATATAGGGTACGTTATGTATGGTTAGTCGTAACTACTAAATCATTTTTGCGATTTTCGAGTTCGAGCATTGTGTTACACGTGTGATGAGGATTTTAAATTATTCCATACCTTAATTCGTTTTAAAATGTTTTCGTCTTTAAAGCACAAAATGATTAATGAATATATTCTTTTACAGGATCAATTAATGGAAAGCATGGTGCTTCTGCAAGAAGCTGTAAACATATTGAGGATAGAACCTCAAATGAAGACAGTTCTGGAGACGAAAGTTCAAGAATTGTCAAATTTATTAGACAATACCAATCTTTAATATTAACTTTATCATTAATTTAGATTTATAATTAGTTTGTGACCATATCAAAATTAAAATTTACGTTAATATCGATAAGGTTAACTGTTTATTACTTGTAACTTAAACTGTTTGTTACTTGTATGTGTACAATAAAGAGTAAATAAATAAATAAATAAAATAAATAAGGTTAATAAGTACAAATAAAAGTCGTGTAATCTCATTTTGATTAATAATATACAGTGGATACACAAAACACATTATACAACTTTATATTTAGCATTTATAACATAAAATATAATTAATAGAATTTTTACAATTGTTATAAAGACATTATACAAATGCATTTATAATTATTATCTAATCGATCCTTATTAATTTCAATATTTTCATATTCATCACCACCATTTTTTATACTTTGAGACGATTATCCTCAAGTTGTAAGTTTTTCCAAACATTCGCATTTTCAAAAACGTATCTATAATATTCCAAAGTTACTCGATTTTTGCGTTAAGGGCTTAATTTCGTCAAATACATGCTCTTTAGTTTAAATATCTTGTATGTTTTATTGTTGTTCTACTTTAAGTGGAGTAACCTTAGTTGGTCTTGTAGTAGCTTCATCAACCTTAGGAACACTGAGTTCAATGGTGTGTTTGTTTATATGCAAAATGTTTTTGACGACTCTTGATATTTTTCTATTGGGCCGTGGACTATTATCGATGACGAAGATTTTTTCAATATTGTTATTTTGAATTGAGTGTTTCTTCTTAATAACCTAGACAATTAAATAAATTTTTATTAAAGCATTTTTTATTTAGATAAACGTATTTATTTTAAATTTCATTTATCTTAGAAGCATCTTCGTAACTTTAAACGATGTTGATTTTGATTGTACTAAAGAGAAAAACCTAATAAACGAAATTTGTGGAATAATTGATATGTCATCAATATTTTACCAAGGTTGTATCAGTAGGAATTATTTTTATTATTTTTTTAAAAAAACTGTGTATGAATATTCCTTTTATTTCCAATCAACGAATTAATTTTGTTAATATAGAAACAAGGTTTGCAGTTTTAAAATATAGAGTCCAAGAACGTCCTCGTGTGATGTAAGGTCTTACCATGGTACAAATGCAGCACCAGCTGCCAAATCTGAAACAAGCGATACATGGAGTGCGGTCCATAGCTCTTCTGAATCTAACGTTCGTGAATCCGTATATGAGGGGATTGAGGGCACAATTTAAGTACATGAGATAGCTGGCTGTAAACCACATTATTTCATAGGCTCCTTCGACCTAAAATTAAAATAACACAGTTAAATATCATGGAAAATAAAGATTGAGCTATTATAAAATGGCAAAAATGGTTTGAAATAAACAAATAAAATAATATTGATATTTATGTAAGTTTCTTTGAATATTCAGAAAGGATTCTGTGTATCTTTTATACAATTATATGATGTATTCATATGTAATACCGCATTAATCTCCTTCACCATGGTACTTCTCCAATACACTAGAACAGTGTATGGAACCCTACAGATAACTGCGGCTACTAAAACACAGGCAGTGATTCTCATGGCTTTTCCTCTTGCCCTGGATATTGTTTGACCTCCTCCCCTCGAAGATAGTTCTCGAGCGCTCCATTCCAAACGCCACATTATCGTTCCATACTGAAAATGGTAAGGGACGATTATAGTAGAATTATCTGAGTTTATATTGATCCACCGGCTTATTTCTCGTTTGAAAAAAAAAATTGTTAATTTTTGCTTATTAATTGTTACCTTAAATAATTTGTATTTGTATTAAATTTATTTCTTTGACGTTATTTTGTTACTTGAAATGGAAAAAAAAATAAAATAAATTTATTATTTGTTGAAAAGTCAAAAAGATAAATTATTTTATATAGGTACATTGGTACATGTTATATAAAAAAAAACGATACATACCGTCACAATCATCACGCCGAGCGGTATCCAGACCAGCAATATAATGATAAAATGCCAATAGATAGGAAGAACAAGAACGTCTTCAACACATAAATTTTCGATATAATCAAGCCACTTACGTTCCTGACAAAAGAGTTTATTTCTATTTTTAATTATTTTTAATTTATTTTATTTTTCATCGGCTGGCTTACATGTTTATAAATTCTTTTTCTTGTTGTTATTTTAAAAGAATTTCGAAGAAGTAGAGAATGTAAACCAAAAATGCGTAGTCATGGCTAAGTCAAATCTGAGGAATCACCATGCATTTTAAGTAGTAAATATTGATTTTGAGCTTAAAGGTGAAACTGACATAGCTTATGTGAGATAAATAATGATATAGCTTATATGCTGCGACCACTGCGCCAATCGCAATTGTCTGGGAATGGATATATGTATATTAATGGAGCATAAAAAGTCTTAGAAATATCAAATACAAAAAATATATTCTTACCATATAATTTCTTTTTATGATCCAAGGTAATGACAGTGATATTGGAATGACCCATGATGCTATGATAAGTTTTACAGCAGCTGATTTAGTAACTCGAGCTTCAGAAGTTAACGCCGCTGCTGCAAGTCTGTCGTAAGATACCAGCATGACAGCTACTACACTGGCTAAAAGAAGTGTTGCTGAAAATTTCATATCAAATCTTTAAATGCATTCTTTACAAAATAAAGAGTTTTTTGATTAAAGTAAATCTAACTTTATTCTAATTTATATTCGGTTTATTCTAATTGTGGTATGGATTACACAATTTAATTGAACGTAGAACATGACATATTGACTGAATCAAACTTTGTATTTTTCTAGACATTTTATCAGAAACTTATAGCATTTACACAAAAAATAAATTTATAACGGGACCAAATCTGTACATTGAAGATAAATTGAAAAAAAAAATAATAGAAGGTACTCTATAATCGACACTAATTTGAATAAATTGTACTTTTTTTTGTCTGTACCTTGGTCACGCATCACGTTAAAACTACTTAACAAATTTAAGCAAAACTGGCACTAATTTGATTTCATACTACGAGCTTAGGACATTGGATAATTTTATTCTTATGCCGAAATTCGGCATGGTTCCCTTTTGAGAGTGGATAATAATTAACATATTTTGCTTCGCTTCAGCCTATCACAGTTCACTGCTAGACATAGGCCTCCCCAAATTCGCACCAAACATCCCAGTTCTCCAAAATACTCATCTAGCGTCCGCCAGCAACCTTGCGTAAGTCGTCGGTCTAGCGGGCCGAAGGACGCCCCACACTGCTTTTGCCAATACGCGATCTCCATTGTAGGACACGTCTGTTCCAGCGGCCATCGTTCCTGTGATATACCCACTGCCACACGTGATCAGCCCACTGCCACTTGCTGATTCTAAGGGCTATGTCGGTTATTTTGGTTCTCTCGAATATATTTGATTATTTAATAAATTATATTAACGCGCAGTTTGATTACATTATTTTATCGCTAGAAATGAGATATTTTAAAGACTGTGTCAGAAATTACAGAAATCATAACCCCCAGTCATATTAACTTGAAATAACTTAAAACCTGGAATATACAGAAAACCTTTCAACGTACGGTTCAACTTAAGCTGCCTTTCGTTCTTAACCACAGTCCCAGGTACAGTATTTCATATAGAAGCTGGTAAAAAATATATATAAATATTTCAGCACTTAGATTACCTTGTAAAAATCCCTCGAACCTGCAGCCGAAATTGCCTAAAACATAGTTTTGATAGAAATCTCTGACTAACAAAAACCAAGGACAAAACATTAATGTTATTAGGTCAATGAACGCTAGATTCCCTATCAGGTAGTTGCTTGCTGTCCATAGCCATTTATTCCTCAAGAGGACGATGAGAATTATGGAATTCAAGAATATTCCAGTGACTCCTATTATAACCATTGCGGAAGATTTTAGTGCTATTTCTTGTAATGGCTTGATATGCCATAGCTTGTTTGGGAACGGATACTGCGATATATCTATCTGGAAAAGAAATAATTTTATAATTTGTTTATTTAATAAATAACATATTAATAACTGAACGACGTTTTGACGACAGTTCTGGAGTAGTGGTGCGAGTTGCCTTAACGCCGTGTGCCGGGCGGTCGCGGGTTCGATTCCCGCTCGGGACAGATATTTGTATTTGTACAAATATTTGTTTCCGGTCTGGGTGTATGTCCTTGTGGGTACCATACTGTGCGTCGGAGAGCACGTAAAGCCGTCGGTCCCGGTTGTTATCATAGACACCTGATAACGATCGTTACCCATTATAGAAAAATTACCCGCCTACCCGCAGTGGAGAAGCGTGGTGGATTAAGCGCCAACCCTTCTTCTACATGGAGAAGTGGCCTTCGCTCAGGATTGGGTGGCTTATAGGCTGATACAGTACAGTACAGTAATAACTGAACGGAACTAAACTGAATAAGCCTGTAAACGTCCCACTACTGGGCAAAGGCTTAACGAAAATACGCTGCTCAGATGTGGGTTGGTGGATAATTTTCCAGACATGAGTAACGATCGCTGTCGGGTATTCATGATAACAACCGGGACCGACGGCTTTACGTATCCTACGAGGCATGGTGGGGGGGCCCATATGGGTTACACCCAGACCAGACCAGAAGACCAGAAGACCAGAAACAAATATTATATTTGTACAAATACTCGTATATCTGACCCGAGCAACTAGTCGTACTTACTACTACAGAAAAATGGTTATCATATTAATTATAAATATAATATAATAATAAAGTTTAACAATATCACCATAAAATATTGGCTTTTTTCGATGTTCAATAATTCAATCAATCAAATATTTAACAAATCATGTCCATATGATATTTTTTTAATTTATTAAATATAATACAACTTTATACTTCTAGTTATTCCTTGTTGAAAACCAACTAAAGAATTTAATAAATAAAAAAGAGAGTGAAATTTTCATTATTAGTATCGGCGATGGCGACTAATAAGTAAATGTAGAGAAAACTTACGTCGTTCAAATAGTCGTTGCTCCAATTGCTCAGGAGCTTTGGTATTTCATCGAAATCCACGTCTTCAGGCATATCGTAAACGTTTATAATATACTGATGTTTGTAAGAAGCTATTTTCACATGACAGCGAACAAAAGCTTTGTGGAAAATGAATAATTTTGACCAAAACCTCTCGAGATAACACTTGAGTACGGTAGTCCATTAGTATGAAAGCATTTTTATCTGAGGTGCGAATGATTGATAATAGGATCAAAAGTAATGTGTTTATACCAAATAACGTCATGAAATAAAGAAAAATGCATCCTTTTTTAACTACTATTAAATAATTTAACAAAAAATTCACAACAAATTGCACGAAAAACTAATACAATATAACGTGATATCAAGCCCAGATTTTTCGGGCGATTGCGATAAGGGCCATCCATAAACCACGTTACACACACTCTATAGGAGGTGTATATTAATATATTTATATATTAGTATTTTTTCACTCAAACAAAGTTTTCGTATTTATTTTAATTGTTCGGTTTATTTAATTATTTTATTGAATTGAGAGTTATGTAACACAAAATGCCTATGACAGGGAGAGGGGGGGGGGGGGTGACAAAATATCTAAGTGGAATTACAAAGTAGTGGGGAGGGGTTAATAAAGTACAAAAAACACGTTACGTGGCTTATGGATGGCCCCTAACAGCATAATAAATTTTATTTGAAAACAGTATAATAAATTTTATCTGATAATAAGGAACAACTTTCTGAATATAAGTTGATATCACTATAGTATAAAAAAAACAAACACCAAAAATGGATCGATTGAACTAACTCCAAAGTTGTTATTTATATAAAAAATAGTCATAATACATCTTTTTATTATGACTAAATAAGCCATCTGTTTTTTTAGGTGTAATTTTCTTATAGGCCGTTTTATAGCAAAGTAAAGTATATTAAGGATCAATTGTTAACAAAAATATTCTTACAATTAGTGCTATATAATCCTGCGTAAGAAGCTTAGCGACGTTTGGTCCAAGCCTTAACTACTTATTTTTATTTTATTATATTTATGTGTATTGCCGTGCGGTGACTGGCAGAGAAGAATACTTCCGACTTCTTTCTTGCCGAGAGGTCATAAAAGTATTTTTACCGAAGTAGCGCCATGCTGCTTGCAGCTGAATGAGCCGGCGCGCCCGGGAAAGTACTTTGCTCTTACTTAACACCAACGTGAAATGACGGCACTGTCGTCGTGTTTCGTTCGGTTTGTGAGAGATCCGGTGGGCCATTCCATCCCTTACCTGGTCCTTCCCTCCACCGATCCGGTGGAACATCCCTCCCCTCCCTAAAGGCCGGCAACGCACCCGCTAATCCTCTGATGTAGCGGGTGTCTATGGATGACGTTTTTACTTACCACCAGGTGAATCAACTATCCGTTTGCCCCCTCTAATATAAAAAAAACACATATAAATAAAACAAAATAAAATAAATGAATTCTAGCCTTGGTGTGTTCCAGACTAGCTTATTGGGTTATTATATTTAAGGGAAATTGTACCTATGTAACCAATGACCGGATGCGCCTCTAAGCATAATTTTACGGTAGTAGATATTCCAAATTTTACTATCTGGTATGTAAAATTAACAAACAATAATAATATTAACTTAAAATTCTAAGAGTAACTAAACATACTTTGGAGCTGGGTCCAAAACTTAAAGAATTCTATATTCTTTTAAATATTTAATATATTGATCAGTCATCAGATAACATACTTTTTTATGTAGAATATAAAATCGTCACAGATTTTTGAGTAACACATTCAAAGACAGCGAGCGATATTAACTTATTTTTGAGTCGTGTTTAAAAATATATTATTTTTGTTGATTACGTTTAAGAGCCATCTGTTATATTATATTAGAACTATTATAACACACTCCTGTGTACAGTGAAGCGTTTAGGTATCAAAGTAGTTCTAACTCTAAATCATAGATGTCACTTTAAAAAAGTTAATTCATTTTATTAGAAAATATAATACGAGAATAATAATAATTTCATATGTACCTACATAATTATTTTGATGTAATGCCAATATTTTTTACTTTTATATACCTAATATTCAATTAATATTCCTTTTATATTGTAGAATATTTTAGCAAAGCTTAGTAATTAAAAAAAAGATGTACAAGAGAGGACCTTTTCGTTAAAAAAAATAATTAAAAAAAAACTCTTTTCTTTCAACCATCTTAAGGTAAGAGTGTACGAAATATTATCTCTATAAATACTAAAATAAATGAGTAATGGACACAATAATATCGACTACGTTCAGCGTATTTTTATGAGATCGAATCAGAAACTGATCTCTGGGACCGGAGTGAAAGACACAATTTCTAAACCTGAATTAGCATTGGGCAAATACGTAGATCAAACAGATAATTAATGGAATTAAAGCACTGTCATGGCTACACCACATCTGAAAGCATAGTGTCAGTTCAATCCCTATAAGGTGTACGAACGACATTAAACGAGTCGCTTGAAGTCGCTAGGTTCCTAGCAGTGAAAAACCTCATGTGCTGGTACCTACTCATGAAGCAGGTCTATGTCCAACAGTTAACATCGGCAGACGACGATAACACCGAAATATATACCTCTATGTACATATTTATATGAAGATAAATATGTACATATTAAGGAGATATTTATATGAAGATAAATATGTACATATATATTTACTTTGACCGCTATAACGAAAAAAATTATTTTCAACTCAGGCTTCATTTCGAAGTCAGGCCAGGTAAAAATAATATATATAATATATATATATATATATATATATATATATTTTTTATAATGTCTTTAGACATTTAGGGATCCCAGTAAAATAAATGCAATAAATAGGATGAAGAATAAGAGTATTTTTATTAAAATTTGTGAGACACGAGTTTTTTAAAAACTTTGGAAACGTTACTACAGTGCAAATACAAATTGAATGCATGCTCGTAAATTTTAAAGATGCCAAAACTTATTATTAACAACTAAGGCTATTTCATGGATTAGGTTCAAAAGTATTTTTTCCATAAAAAATGTTGTACCTACGTAATTATTTATGTCAATTTGAATAAAAACTTTTTTTTTTTAATGTGTTAATTGAATAGGCAAACTGGCAGACGTGCCACCTGATGGTAAGTGGTCGACGTCGCCCATGAACATAAACTAGTTTACCTGGAACTAGCCCAGCCAACTCATTTATGTGTTGCCTATCCTGAGACATATGATGTTAAGTCTCGGTGCTAGTAATTACACTGCCTGTCTTGCCCTTCTTTCCGAAACACAGCAAAGCTGTTTCACGGAAGAAATAAGCAAGATGGTGGTACCCATGCAGCCGGGAGCGCGGCACAGCGCATCCCTCCCACCGGTAAAATAAAACAAAAAACTACAATAAAAAATGATTTGTATAGGTACAAATTATTAAAATAAATAATTAATACAAATACGTTTAACCAACACGCACTGTTGTCTGTTCCTAAGGTAAGAAACTTAATGCCTTAGGTATATTTTAAGTAACAGCCGACTGATATACATATTATTTGTTGTAATTTATACTTAGTATGTAGGTACTATACGGCTATACCGTAGATGTAAAATAATATTTGTACGCTCTTCGTGATCCTCATATTTTTCTTATAAAGTGAATGTTGCGACAATTTAGATCTATTAATTTTGAAAAGATGACGTCGACGGTCGATTACACCAATACATTCTACCTGAATCATCGAAAAGGAAATAATGAAAAAGGAATAACCGCAGTTGCGCGCACTTTTTTATTTATCCCTTATGCATATAGGATTTTCTAACTAGACACACAGATAGACATACGTTATAATTTTTCTACAACGTGAAACAGATCATTATAGTTATAAAAAATTGTAATAAAGAGTCTACAAATTTTATTTTACATTCACCATCTTACATAGGTATTAATCATAACAATATTATTAAAATAAATAAAGCTGCATTTTGAATAATATACCTTCTGAATAGAAATTCATTTATTACTTTATCCTAAGTAGAAATGTATTCAAATATAATAGCCATAATAATACAAAGCAATTCAGTATGTAAATCATACATATACATCAAATGTTAACAATCACGGTAACAACCACACATCCGTTATTTGGGTAAAGCTTATCACACATTATAAGAATTTTCTGTTAGAAACTTTGTTTACGATTCCAATCATTTGATTTTTTTTTTTGAAAATTCCACTTTAATTTTACCTAAAGTAAATTATTATATATGTGAATAAAATTTGCTTTTTGCTTTAAATATAAAACTTTTTCAAATACCAGTAGTTAGAAGTGGATGAACATTGTTGGTCTTGAAGATAGACTACAAACAGACACCCAAGGTGATTGGAAGGCTATTTAGTTAACTCGAGTAGTTAGACCACCTCGATTGACCAATTAATCAGCAATTCGGAAACTATTTTGGGCAAAAAATCCCTTTTCCAAAATGAAGTGATTTTTTTTTTTTTTTTTTTGTGACGCAGGGGAATCCATTTACGGATGATATCCAAGACGCCCGGGTCGGCAATCCTAGACCTATGTCGGACTCGGCACTTTGGGAGTGCAATACCGTACTAAACCCCTGCGGGAGCCTTCAGCCGCTTTAATTGGAGGGTCCCGGATCTGCAGGCAACAGGATCCCTCCAGCGACAGGCTGGCCTCGGCGAAAAGGCCAGACTTCTCCTCCATGGGGACTGTCCGGCTCAAAATGAAGTGATACCTCAGACCCCCATAGCCAAATTATTTTAAAAATGCTATCTCTAGTTCTTTTTTTTCCTATTGCCCTTGTGGGAAAAGACATGGCTAAAGACGGGGCCTATTTTCGCACACTACTGGGATGACTAGACTTGTTTAAATATACTTGGACCATAATATTTACAGTCTAAGTCTAAAATAGTAAGCATGCTAAAACAGTACGAATTACCAGTCGAGGCCCGAATTTCGGCCCAAGAGTCGATCAATATTAACAAACCAACCCTTAACATGTCAGACCTAGTTAGAGACTCAACCAAAGAAAAACTTTACAATGTGCCGTGAGGTTAAGTAGAAAATTCATCTAATGTCAGTTTAATTTGCCCGCCGTTTGTTTGTATCGATATTATCAAAACAGGCGAGTTTTATCTAAATTCTAGTATACATTTCCATAATCATACATAATGACTGTTATATGGGAAATTTTTATGTACAATACGTACATGATACGCATAAATCAAATAAGAGAGTTCGTTCTTTATTACGAAATGTTAACCAAATTATAAATATTTATTTGTTTTTAAACTCTGGAATCTTTCGAGATTTTAGCGCACTTGAATAAGTCCTTATCCGTCACGGGGTTACGAGATAGTTTCTTAAAAAATCTTAGCTGTAGAATAAGTCTAGCGTTGGAGGAGGTCCGGAAAAAAATCAAGTAATATCACAAGGTTGTAATGACATATCACGTGTATTTATTTTTTCGTTATGCGTGCGATTTTGAAACATACAATTTTTCCCTTATTATTTTTAGAAACTTATTTGTACTGAAACAACACACAGCTGGACAAAGGCCTCTTCTACATATAGAAGAAAAGTTGGAGCTAAATCCAAGACGCCACTCCACTGCGGTTTGGTGGATAATTTCCCTACCAGGAGTAACGGTTGTTATCAGATGTCTATGATAACAACCGGAACCGACGGTTTTCCGTGCTCTCCGAGGCACAATGACCTACAAAACCAACTAATCTACAATGACATAAACCAAAACCACAAACAAATATTTTTGTACAAATACAAATATCTGTCCCAGGCGGGAATCTAGCTCGTGACCGCCGGCGTTAAGGCAAATACTCGCACCACTGCACCAAAACGGTTTTCATTTTTAAAAATGAAATAAAAACAGTGGTATAATCTAAAAATTAGCCCATGAACATCCAGACAGTCAGTGCTCACACGTTTTGACATAGATTACACATAGAAATATAATCAACAATAATCTTCTAATTACGCAATTCTAACCCCACATCCGTTCTGTAATTCCCTGTAACCATAATCGCTACTAATTCCGTCTGTGCATTAACACGTAACCGAAGTCTAGAATAATGGAAGTATGGAAGAAAAAGGAATCGTCAACTCCGCAATTACTAATGTCTTGTGTCTGACACTCTGATGTAGGAAGTTTTTAGAGCGGGCATTAAAAATGTTTTAAATAGGGATAAAGATGTTTAAAAATCTAGACTCGACAAATATTTTGATTATGATTTGTATGTGTTAGTTTAGCATTACCTTGAAATTTTGTATCGAAACATTTGATTATTATTGAAAGACAATCAATACATGATATAAAATTTTATTTTAACAAACGCGCAAACAATACAGTATAGATAAAAATAGTTCAGGAAAAGATATTGTTAATAAGAATTTTATGAATCGTGCTAACCGTTACGCCGGGAATAACTTTTTAGGTTACACGTAACTTTAAAACTATAATATCTTCTAAAAATTAAATAAAATGAAAAAATTATGTTGAATATTTATTTTCAATAAATTTAAATAATATTTTAACAAATATTAATACTGATTTGTAGAAAACAGTTCTAAAAATATTTTAATATGTTGTATAGAATTTGAAGTTTAAAAAATAAGATTACCTTAAGAAATAGATAAAACTACGCAGTAGTGTAACTTTATCTAGGCTTTGTAAAGAAGTATAATTTCCTAGGACAATATTTGGATGTACTTGTTTATAAATCTTATGACTTAGCACCTTACAGTGTACGCCCCATGAACAATCAAAAATTAATATTTTCCGATTTTAATCCAAAACATTGAATTGTCTTTATCATACCAAAACTTTATTAATTAAAACCTATATAAAACTTTTGCTGAAATATTATATAAATAATGGCGAAAAACATTAAAGTCTGTAACATCAAAAAGTATGATAGATGAGGATAGCGAATACATACACATATATATTTATACACATTCAAATTGATGATAATAAATAAAACTAATTAAAATGATGAATATTTAAAAGGTAATAATTTTAGACGATATTAGTTAAATTTAGTAAACCTATGTTTAATAACAATAACCGTGCAATAAGATAGCGATTTAAATTATTTTGCGAAAAAAGAAAAAAACCTTACGATGGAAATTAATTTTAAAACAATAACCACCTTAATCCCGCAAAAACATCAATCGTCAAAACGTCAATTAAAATATGATACTTATACTCGTAATAGTTTCTAAGTAATAATATTTAGTGTGTTCAAGCAAACGGACTTTAAAAAAAAATGTATTTAGGTACTGTAGACTTAAAAAAAGGGAACTCATCGTCGCACACATCAAGATACGTCTTTAAGTTTGAAGAACTTCAGTGTAATCTTAAAATAATCCCCTCACACAAACCACAACTGTCGGCTGCAATTTCGTACGAATGAGTTTGTCTACACGTCTTAGAGCTGTTGTACATCAAATTTATAGCGCTATAGTATACTATATACTACTTCAGGGAAATTATTACGCCTTATAAATATTTTTAGTTAGTATTACAAAAGAAATAATATGAACAGAGAGTTTTCATAATGTTTAAAGTACATGATGGTGGCTTCATTAATATCAATTTTTTGTTTTATAATGAAAAAGCATGTTGACTCCCTACTGCTAAGCATAGGTCTCTTATCCTATATATGAGAAGAGTAAGGGCTTAATTTACCTATCTCTAATATTTTAATAGTCACCCTGGGTGGGAATTGAAACCATGACAGTCACCGTCGTTCCACTAATTTATATCACCATTTCACGAGAACGGTCGTCAACTCTAGAAAGGTCTTCGAAAATTCCCAAACTTAAAACTCGTCCTTGAAGCCTGTACCCATACAGATTCACGACAATCTATTCTATTTATACTTACATTAGGTGTGTAAAAAATAGTTTAAAGGTTAACCTTTAAGTAGTGACGTGGGTGTCTCAGAGACGCCATGGATGCAAAAATTAGTCTCCCACAGTCGATTTTAAAGTGACGCCCCTGCCCTCCCTGCTACCTTCGCGTTTCGGTAGTGTGATCAGTCAGTCGAGTGCTCGCGCTTGTGGCTGTAACACTTGTACCTGTATAACCATTAGGTGTCCCTGAGACGTGAGGTCAGTATTTGCGTATATGAAATATTAAACGTCTCATCAGTATTAGAGTATATTTTTCTAAGTGTCTATTATTCGTCACCTCATTATATGTGCTACTATTTTAGATGGATCAACCAGGACCTTCAGGAAATAGCCGCTTTCGGCACCCTTAAAAAAATAAGCGTCATGTTCCACCTGAATTTCAAGTATCCAAGTCACGAGAACCAGGAATACCTAAAACATCTAAGGCAGTTCTACTAATTTCATCTATGCATCACACCTCAGAAATTGATCCTGATACCAGTAAACCTATTATCATTATGGACTACAATAAGACAAAGGGTGGGGTGGATGACGTCGACAAGAAGTGTTCAAATCATTCTTGTAGCCGCCGCACTCGCAGATGGACTTTAGCTATTTTTTCAGATTGCTAGACTCGAGCGGGGCGAATGCCTTTGTGCTTTATAAGCAGTGTGCTGACTTACCAAATATATCTAGAGGACGATTCTTGCAGGATTTATCCTGAGAATTAGTTTTGCCACATTTACCTCAGCGAGCTTACAATGACCTTCTTCCAAGAGAGCTAAGGCTGACAATAATGAGGATTCTTGGAGAAGACTTACCGCCGGAGCCTAGCCGTATTGAGTCAGTTGTTTTTGACATAATTATAAAAGACTTGTAGGGTGTGTCCGGCAAGGCTGAATCAGCGTACCAAGTATAAGTGCATTGCATGTCGCAAACCTATATGCTTGAGATGTTCCAAAACGATCTGCAGCGACTCTATTGATTACGGCCGAATTTAGGAGACTGATTATTTTTTACTTTCATTTTTTTCTTAGTTAGTAAGTTAAACTAGTAGAAAACTTTGTTACTTTTGATAAAAAATAAGTCTGTTTGCTTATTTCATAAGAACGAAGAAGTACAATTTTCATTATGTGATTTATTCACACCCGTTACCAAATGTCCTAATAAATGTTGATTTATGCTTATATTGGGTTTCTTTTTATAACTAAACATTAGAAGATAATGATTTATTTCAATTATCAATAAAAACAATGTCTAAAAATAATAAAGTTTATATAATTTACATAGATTATATAGACGTCTAAAAAACGTCACATCACAATTTATGAGTCATCTAAGCCACGTCACTACTTAAAGGTTAATATAAAAATATTTTAAAACTAGTTATGCGACGCGTTTTGACTAACACAAAGCTGGAAATCAACTTTAAAAAAAACGAAATGCTGCGCTTTTTATGGATAGTAAACATTAAACGCTATAATGCATGTCAACGCGTCATTTTCAACTTTATTTTATTGTAATAAAGATTACAGAAGAATTAAGCAATTTTGTATGAACGTAATTGAAATCGTGAACATGTAACTTTGATGTCTTTCGCAAGACAGTTTTAAGTAATTATGTGTCTCGTGTTTGTGACAGTGCAAGGAATTTATTTGGTAACATTTAAAAGATCTGTTGGAATCTTGTCTAAAGAGTAATCTCA
This sequence comes from Euphydryas editha, assembly GCA_036937285.1. Lineage (NCBI taxonomy): Eukaryota > Metazoa > Arthropoda > Insecta > Lepidoptera > Nymphalidae > Euphydryas > Euphydryas editha. The sequence continues at coordinate 4,786,069 of JAUPFZ010000020.1, forward strand.
TTGTTATGAACGTTACTTATATAAATTCCAAGTACACAATATATGAATATATCTACTAAAAATATATGATAGTTCAAAATATTTTATGTTATAAAACTATTCGTATATAAGATTTATATATATAAAATTTTATTGTTATAAATAAACAACTTTGTGCGAATCAGTTATAACACAATTTTCTCTTTCTTTTTTCGTCTTATCTATCATTAAAAATGCTAAAAGAGACTTGACAGTAGTTTAAAATGACAATAACATAATTTACTTCCTCTCTTTTTTCTTTTGAGGAGTGCGGTAGGCTAAGCTACAAATCTTAGGAGAATAAAGTAGTAGAAAAGATTTTTCACGGTTTAAAATTGGCAGTATATTATGATATAACAAACTAGCTGTGTCCCGTTTTTTTTTTTTAAATCAGTGGAAGTCCCGTTAGTCAAGGCCTTTATTTATACACTATCAAGTGTATTTCTAAGCCGTTTCTGTAGTTTTATCATCAAAGAGTAATAAAAGTAAATCAACGTTCTACAGTTTATCGCCCCCAGTTGGATTTGAGCTCTATGTCCGGGTTCCGTAAATACACATAACACAATCATATACGCTTAGACCACGAAAAACATATGTATGGCTTACACAAAAAAATTGTCATCTGCAGACATTGAACCCGCGAGCGCTAACGCATCATTCAGTTGGTTATGACCACTGAACCAGCGTGAAAAATCTATCCACCCATCTGTCATTAAATGTTAAGTTATATAACATTTACATATATACAAATTAATTTTAGATTATTTCTAATAAATGGAAATCTTACACAATATAATAAGTTCTCGTTGAAAATTCTAAGAAACTTAACATACGTCTTCAAATTGATTTCTCTTAAAATACAATCTTCAGTTCCACAGACTGAATAAAATCTAATAATCTCGTCTGTCTCGGAGAAAAATCCACCGAGACACACGGAGAGAAATTAAGCATAATGGAATGAAATGATGCGAATAGGGGGGAGAGGGGTTAGGGTGGTTTTGGTGCATTTGGTTTAGTGGGTTTACAATATATTGTACCTTGATGTACTTATGAGTGTGTCTGTGTTACTGTGTTATGTGTGTGTACGTGCTACATTAATGCCACAATTATTATATTAATGTTATAAATTCAAATTAACTGCTAATAATATGGAGTTTACTTTAAAAAAAAAAGGTGTTATTCTGACAAATGTTTTGTGTGTATATGTGTGTCTTCATTTTAATTAATTTACTTTCATATAATAAAATATTAACACTTGTACTTGGTGCTGATTCTGAAGTAAAATACCGTGGAGGTTTGATGAAATTGCATGTTTTGAAATAAATTCTATAACATATTTCCGCCAAGCCGCTACATAATGGATTGGCGTTTCCTTCATAGAAGATAAGGCCAGTAGACATATATATTCTGTTACAATATAGATTAGTATAATATACTAAACAATACTAAAATAATTGTAATAACGACACTTCTTTTTCGTGTCTTCTCTTTACTAAGAAATTAAAAATCTAATTGAATAAGAAATTTCTCCGTGTTCATAATTTACCGAACGAAGTCACAAGCCTAGCTCATTTTAAATAAATTAAGCAGATGCCTGGGTGGAACTGTGACCTTTCGTGCTATACATTCGTTCACTTGTACTCTAGATTCGAAGTTTTAATGTGTGCATTTCTTATCGGAAACATGCAGTCTACGGAGAGGAGCGTCGACATAGTAATGTACCATGCATATTTTATTAATTAATTTTTTATTTATTTTATAATTGTTTGTCATTTAGTCACTAGCTGTACTCGTGATTTCGTTTACACCTGTTATCGATTTCATCAAGCGTATAAGATGAATTATTTATACCATCTTAAGATGAACCGTCAGTAGGTACATTCCATGTTTCAAGTTATTTGGACCTAATACCAAGTCTAATGTCTAAAAAATGTTTTTTAAGGTGCAATAAAGAATATAATAATACCAAGTCTAATGTCCGTAATTACTTGACTAACGAATTAATTTATTTGATTTGTTATTTTGATTATGATTATGATTTTATCAGATACTTATTTGTACAAGTATACAAGACATTTTTACTCTACATATTTTTTTTTAAATATTGACATTAAATTTAGCTGGAAATCTAGAATAATACAATACTCAACATTATTTTCTGTTGACGGTACGTTAAGCAAATTCGTCGCCATATTATCGGCGCATCGGGCACATTTGAAATATTCATACGGTAACTAGAAAGCATTAATGTTCAATGAGATTTATCATACGGGAGCGGGAGCGGTATGGGACTCGGTATTTTTACTTTCATAAATTCACAGACGATGTATTTCTTTGTTCTTTAAAAAAATGCTTATAATAAAGGAATAATTTCTATCAATATTAACTGTGTTGTTCAAATAGTTTATTTTTGAGATGCTATATTGGAGCCTAATATACTTTACACGTAATTGTACCAGTGCAGCGTAAGGACATCCTCTTGTATTAAGTTGGATTGGATCCAGCTTTCTTACACTCTTTTTTCGCTTTAACTGTATATTAATCTAGTCCTTTACAAGTATATTTTATAGACATTATCAGTTTCTTCCATATTGTTTTAACATTTTTCTGTTTATTACATTAACATACCAACTGTGACACACGGTTTTGTACGTTTCTTTCCGTAGGATTTTCGAGATAAAAGCCTAACCTGTGTATCAAGACATATTAATTATGGTTCAGTACTTTTAGCGTGACGATCGTTTTCGTATTGTGATGCGAGTAGTCGCCTCAACGCCGGTGGTCGCGGGTTCGATTCCCGCTCGGGGCTGATATTTGTATTTGTATAAATATTCGTTTCCGGTCTGGGTGTATGTCCTTGTGGGTTTCCCCACCGTGCGTCGGACACGTGCTCTCCGTAAAGCAGTCGGTAACGTTTGTTATAAATACCTAGGGAAAATTATCTGCCAACCCGCAGTGGAGCAGCATGGCGGATTATGCTCCAACCCTACTCTTATATGGAGACGGGGTTTTGTCCAGCAGTGGGTCATTTATAGACTAAGTTCAGTTCTAGCGTGATATAAAAAAACATTCGTCCACACGATTTTTTTTGTTTGTAGTATTTATATCTATATAAATAAATAATATAATAAATATATACTTCGAATAATTAAACTATGTAATTGAACGAAAAAATTACATTACTTAATCTCAATTTTTCATTCAATGTTAAATAAAATTACGTATATTTCGTAGACAACTCAATTAAAATCCGCCAACTCAATTCCAAAATACAACAACGTATTCATAATACGCATAATTATATCCCGGGTTTGCACTCAACGTTATAAATAAATTAACGCGAATAAGCTTACTCATTCGTTTCCATTCATTAATTAAGATCACATGCGGGGACTTGAACCGATCTGAGGAACAATTGCCTTTCCATTCGGAGTCGGGTGACGATGGTAGTAAGTTTTATAGGATATATCTATATATTAAATAATAGATATAATAATAGATAAGTACCGTCACGGAAATTAGTAGGATGACATTTCGAAATCCGTAAATAAATACAACAGAAACACAAACGTCCAGACATATTATGTATCTATAAGTACATACATTTATCATGAGCGGGATATAACTCACTACCAGTAGCAGCAGCTATTTGCTACGACTACTAAGTCCCGTCTGTTTTTCTACCAATAATACATATAATAAAGCTGTCAAGAGTGGTTTAAACAAGGTAATTTAAGAAAAGGCTTGATTTAAAATTAATGAATTATTGAGTCACAGTCATTATCACGTTGAAGTGCTATAAATCATGGCACAGAAAGCCTCATAGGTTGAACATTATAGATAGAAACACATGGGAAATATCGCTTTTTTTTTATTGTTTCTTCTATCTATTCGGGAAACTTACGTTACAACAATACATAAATAATAAATAAAAATTAAATAAGATATAAAACAATAAGTTTAAATTTTTATATCAATATATGTTTATTAGACGGCCGGCTGGTCGAGTGGTCAGGCAACTGGACACTATACCTACGCAGCGGTCGCGGGTTCGAACCCCGCCAAGTGCAGATAATTTGTATGACGAATACAGATGTCTGCACCGGGTCATTTACGTGTATATATGTATTAATATAAATTTTTTAAATTTATTTTCGTTCCTAGTGCCTGTAACACAAGTTCTTACGAACTTAGCACGGAGCTAGGTTAAGGTGGTGTTGTTGGTTAATATTTATTTATTTATTATCAATTTATTCTGTAATAAATACAAAAACATGGCTACACTAGTCTTAAGAAAAGCGAAGTACGTGTATTACTCTTACTCAAACTTTTGAATAGAGTTTGAAAGAAAGGAAATGGAGGCTTAAAAGGGGCTAACGATAACAAACAAATTTTATTATAAATAATAAAATAAATTATATGTGAAAATTATTTATATTTATCTTCTCTATAATATTTTATAAGACTAAAATGATCGTGTATGTTAGAAAGCGTTGATCTGAGGTACTATCTATCAGTACCAATAAAGAATGTTAAAGGTATATTTCTTCAAGACAAGTTTAATAAATTAATATAAAAAAAATTATCATTATTTATGTAAATTTGTTTAGAACAAAACTATACCGTATAATTATTTGATTCATATTACTTGAGAAGAAATAATCTAATTCTAAATCTTTCTACTGTCTTTTTGTTAAAAATTATAATGAAAACAACTTGGGGGCGATATTCAAATTGTGTGAATCCAAGTTCTAGTGAGACGTATTTTTATAAAATTTTAAAATTATTTTAAAGAGTTTTGTTCTTGATAATGATACATATTATTAATACTTATAACACCAATTTCAAGTACATTTTTTTTTTATAAATTACAAAAATTATCATGGAAATACAATGAATATGTTATTTATTTATGTATTTTAAATTAAAATATAAAAAATATATATAAAATGAATCAGTCTATAAAAGTCCCACTGCTGGGCAAAGTATTCTTCTCCATGTAGGAGGAAGGTTGGAACTTAATCCACCACGCTGCTCCACTGCATTAAAATTATTAGTTATATTGTAAATACCAGCTTCGCGTTAGGCAGTCTGTTCATTGAGGAGAATCTTGGATCATAAAAATAATTATGTTACGATTCAAAGATAAGGAATAGGAACCAAAAAAGCCAACCAATCATACGAGTATGAGAAAAACTTTTTTAAAAATATTCTTTTAGTTTAATTTAGTATAGATATAGTTTAAAAATATAAAAACGGTTATTATTTCCTACGAATTTGACACAAGTATCGTAGACGGTTGTAAAATTGAACTAAAGAAAGGATTACAGTGGTTTTTTTTTTTCAAAATACTACCGAAACAATATGAATTGTTCTTTCGTTTCATTAAGATATAGAATGCATATTAAAATAAAGCTCCAATAAGAACAAAAATCTCTTCGGAATCGGATGCGAGGTTTCAATGTAACAATGCATAATCACGGTTTTGCGAATTCGCGATACATTCATTAAGCCGCCTTTTGTTCTCCAAATACATTTGGGGAACAAAAATTATAACATACAGTGTATTGTGAGACTGAGGGAGTCGACGCGGAATAAGTGGCAAAATTTTGATATTTTAGGGTTGACGTCTTAGGCGCAATACGGGCCGTTTATTTTATATTTTATTTATTTATTTTTTAACCGTTTGTATCCAGATATTCAAAAACGTTTCTCTAAAAAAGAAATGAACTGACATAGTTATACTATTTATGCTAAGTTGGTTAGCTTGTTTAAAGTATAGTCAAATATCACTTAACTTTTAAGTATTTTTATGAAAGTTTAGTAGTAGAGACAATACAAATGTGAATTACTTTATATGTGTAAATATATTTGTATAAATGAAAAAATCGCTTCAACTATTTAAAAGCTACTTATCTGTACTATAAAATATTAAATAATTAAAATATTAGATCCAATATACCATCATGTATGTCTGTCCTATCTTGAACATAAAATTGAAACAAACATTCATAAATTATAAATTTTAAAACACTGATTGCTTTAAAAATTATAATTTAGCGAAATACTACCATTATAAGTGTGCTAAAAAGAAAGAGGTTCTGTTTAAGCCTGTTGATAAAATTGCTTATTGTAGATCAGGACAAATTTTGTAGAACAGGTTTTCTTTAAAAAAAATGTAAACAACCAAGGTCATATTTAATAAGTAGCGATTTTAATATGAGGCCGTTTTGACGTGAAAGTTTTTGATGATGAAATATTTTTGACTTATGTTGAAATTTTAGAAAATAATATCGATATAAATAACAATAAAAATAGTAATAAATTTAGCACAGGTAATCAATATGTAACTCGTAGTGACCGAACTGTTAAAGTTAAAAATAAGTTTTTGTAAATTTTATAGTATTGTTATAATATTGTATATTAACACAGCTATTTTCAATCATTGTCTATATTTAGATTTATTATTTTTTACATCTGCACTCAACCACCATCTTTAATAGTCTTAATCTTAAGAGAATCGCTAGAAATATAACAGAAAAAGCTATAAGTACATTTTATAAAAATATTTACAACACAGTAGAAAGTACTTATAGAAAAAAAAAGTTTTCATTTCTAATTTTGTGTCAACCCTGTCGTGCGTATTCGCAGATTTAAAGCAGCGACGCCTACCTCACGTTAACGCTGAGAAAACACCGAATCTACAGGGCGATGTAAATTCATTCGAGTAAACAAATAAATAAAATCACCCGGGATCTTTTTATCACGGGATGTGTTTGTCAGACTTTCAAGAATATTTTAGGGGACGGTGAATATATTACGGGGTAGAAATCTAGAGTTATATGTTTAAGTGTCGAAGTTGTTAATTCTGATTATTATTGCAATAGACTTGTATTGTTTCAACAGCGTATATCTATAGTATTATCTTCCAATTATAAGGTGTTTCAGTTAATTGGGTGATGTATTAAAGGCTATTGTCGTGTTCGAGAACCAGGCTTCCTAATTTATGACAAAAACAAAATTATCGGCCTCATATATCCTGTGGTTGGCTATAAAAAAATTAAACCAAATTATAATTCATTCATGTCATTACTCTACTAAAAAAAACTTTTAAATCGTCAATAATAAATGATAGTTAATGATTCTGCTGAATTATAAATTTAGTTATATGATCTACAAGAAAGTCAACAATATTAAAAATAAATTAAACTCGTAACTACACGTTTCTATTTCAGCATTTTTTTTAAAATAAATAAAACTAATACTTATATAGGTACTAATCTTATTTTTATATGTTTAGAAAAGTATTTTATTATTATATGGGATACCCTACAGCTGATCCTAAATAGCCCTTTCTGCATTTTTAACTTATGAAGGACAAACATGAACTAAAAAGTAGGTATAAAATAATATTTTAATTACTTCAAAACAAAGAGCGTTAAAGGACGATCAACGAAATTATCGATATTACCTATAAATTATATACTTACCTATTCACAATTTATGATCAGTTATTTTTGGAGTCGGTGCCAACGAAATTGCCAGCCAAGATGGGCACTTTAATAGGTATATAAGTATCGATAATTTCGTTGATCGTTCTTTAATGCTATTTGTTTTGAAGTAATTAAAATATTATTTTCTACCTACTTTTTAGTTCATGTTTGTATATGTAGGCATAATCTTCAAGTCAGTTTTTGTTTTTTTTTTCTTAAAAATTTATTTTATTTTTCAATTTTTAGTGGTTGGCGTATTTTGCTTATTTATAACTAAATGGACGTTTTCTACGTTTCATTAGTAGTAATAGATAATAGACAGATGGTTTTAGATAGATTTTTATGAACTTCTATACGAACTTTCATCTCCTACTTCATCCCCATGTAGGTCGAAATTTCAAAAACTCTAGTACTAATGTTTATTTACTTCTTATCAACTGGCTAAATACAAAGTTTCGTGGATTTGTCTTCGACAATGACGAACTCCTATACAAATCTTCATCCCCTATTTCAACCTCTTCATGCCTCCTTTTTACAACAGACGGTAGCTTATACACTTTCCGACGATCTAGTCATCTCTGTACCAAATTTCATCAATATCAGTTCCGGAGTAAGCCGTGAAAGCATGACTTGCTTGTACTTCCATAAGAACTTTCACCTCCTTTTTCATACCCATACAGGTCGATTTTTCAAAAACTCTAAAACAAACATTTTTTTTTTTCTTTCTTATGAAGTACTAAATACAATGTTTCATGTTTTTATCTTTGATGGAGTAATCGCGTAACAAACATACAAAAAGAAAAACACAATATTAATTTCCATAATTTTTTTACGGAACCACCTCTGAAGTATGACCTACCGATAAAAAAAATCATCAAAATCGATTCATAATTGACGGAGTATTCGCATAACACACATACAAAAAAAACGGACGAATTGAGTACCTCCTCCTGTTTTGAAGTCAGTTAAAAAGGTTGTTTATCTCGCATATAAGTTACGGATAAGCTATCAGAGAATTTTTTTGGAGGAGGTGAAACAGTTTTTGGTTTGACAGAAGAAAAACGCTGTATCCTGACAGATGCAGTAGGTACCTACTAAGTGAAGGCCTTTTTGGGGATTAGTATTTTAGTTTATAAATAATATTTATTAAGTTTTCCATTTTTATTACTTTTGTTCCAAATTCTTTCTTTTGTTCTTCATTTTTTAAATTCTATCGACTAAACAAAATACTATATAATGTTATGTACTTTAACTCAACTAAACTGAACTGAATCAGCGTGTAAGTGTCCCACTGCTGGGCAACGGTGCTCCAATGTGAGATAATTTTCTTAAGTAGAACGAACAAGCCAGAAAAAAAAAATTATAAAAATATATCTGCTCCGAGCGTAAATCGAACCCGTGACAGCTGTCTTTAACACGACTAATCGCTCCACTACACTAGCGGCTGTCTATGGTTACAGTTATGTACTTAATATCTTGTACATACTCGTATACCACTGCTGGGCATAATCTCTCCTACAAAGGAGAAGAGTTAAAGCTATGACCGGCACGCTCAAGAAAACTCGTATTTAGTAAAAATTAAGTACAGTTATTAAAAAAAATTGTCTATAAGTGTTTTATTTTTTTCATATATTCATAATATTATACTTCGATACAAGGTTAGCGCAGTGATCACAGAACAGTTTGTTACGTTAGCGGTCGCGGGTTCAATCACCGTTCGTATAAGTCACACAAATACTCGTATAACTCCGACATAGGATTTCAACCTAAACAGGGTAGTTTAATGTAAGGCGTTTATATATTTATTAAAACTGAAAATATGATGCTAAAAATATTTGCCAATTCACATTCTTTTTTTTTTTTTTTCACTCAATCATTTTATATTGGCAATCATACCTTTTAACATTTACTAACTTTGTTCTAAATATACGAGTATGTGTGTATTAACAGCCTTTATAAGGTACATCCTTAGAAGGAATCCTTAAAACGCACCGCAGTGAACGGGTCCCCGCACAAATTAACACAATGTCGCGTGCTTGGCTATACTTAATTATATTTTGATACTTGTGGTCTACGTGGCCTAATTTCAAGCACACACTAAAAAGGATCAAATAATATCAAGTGTTTTATATTTGAGTCATCGTGTTATATTGAATAATATGATACTATGTTATTTTGTTGATCATAAGTATAATAATACTTATAAAATAACATACATATATAACATACATATATAAGGTCGACAGCTTTCTGTTAAAGTAAGTTTTGTAAGTAGAATAAAGTAAACACTTAGAAGAAACGATATTTTGTACCTTTAACCTTTAAAGGGAATTTCAAAGTATAAAATAGAGCACAAAAGTTATTATAGAAGTCCAGCGCTTATCAGGCAATAAGTATGAAAACAAATTTTTAGATTGAGGACTCTGCTTTTGACAATAAATAAATAAATCTATATTATGACGAGTAACATTTTTGATGACCGAATTAAATATTCAAAAGTATTTAATAATTTAAAAATGCATAAGATTAATATTATTTAACAACAACACACAAATAACACACTAAAAAAATAATCAACAATAAATATAAATCTATACAAGTAGTGAACAAAATATAGTTCCGCTACTGGGTACTAGATGGCAGTAGTATGTACAATTTGCTTAATGTTTTGGTAGTTTAAAACAGGTTTTACAATTTATTTTATAACATCCTTATAAATATAAATGTAACTTTTTTTGTCGGATTGATTTTAATAGTAGTTTGATTAACAATTAAAACTAATTTAAATTGTTTTTATTTATTTCAAATTACATTTATTGGATTTCGTTTAGTTCTAACGACAAAAATGTGAATTAGTCCTTAAGTTATTGAAATAATCTATGGACTTACGTCTAAGTCATTTTATTTTGCTAATAATGATTGAATTTAATTTTTAATTTTTCTTTACTATACTGTAGGAGACTTAACATTCTACTGGTGGAATTTTTCTTTTATTATGTGAAAGATTGAATCAAAATTCTCCTTTAATTGACTTTCTTTAATATGTTTCTTGAGTTAAGATATTGAAAACTCAAATAGTTCGGATTTGAAGCTGTGATCATCTATTATCGATTTACGTATTCCATCTTCTAAGTTGGCCTAGGACTGGCCCGTTGGTGCAGTTTGCAGTGACCCTGCTTTCTGCTAAAGAGGGTTCTGCACTTGGGTTGTGGGTTCGATTTTCGCCCCGAATCTGTGTGTCATATATATTTATTTATATATGCATTATTTATATGTATATTTATTCAAAAAAGTTTTCTCTCAATTTCTTGTTTGAGTCTACCCTTTGACTTGACAATGATCTTTTTCGGACGTTCTTGTCGTAGATGATCCACTTTTTCGTTTTCATTGTGTTGCAATAGAGAATGGCAAATGGATACACGATTCATTAGGAGTTTTTTTTTTTTAATGAGCTCGTATGGCACCCAAAATATCGAGTTTTTTTGTATGGTCAGACTTTACCTTGGTCAACCCTAAGTTCCTCAGTTATATCGTAACTACTAATATGCCGATTTTTCTACTTTTCTACTTTGTTTAACCGTCCACTTTATTAAAGATTTCATCATCACCTTTATTCGTATGACGGCAACCAAAGCGAGCTGCATCTTTGACATCAAAAATTCCAGGCGGAAGACGCTTGAACCAACTCACTGAAACTACATTAGGTCCACAAACGTCACAATATTTTTTTTCGCGACTGATTTACATTTTTTCCCTTTTTGTAATAAAACTTCAGAATGTATCGAATTTGTTCGTTAAATTCATTCACTTTGACGGACAGAAAAGCAATTGAAAAATAGCGGGAAACTTAATGGCCTATATTTATTGATATTAAAACGAGCCAGACACAAACAGTACAACCAAAGTGATCAATTTCATACATACAAAATACCAAAAGACTTTTTCCCCGACCTATCATATTTGTCAAGGGGATTGGTCGCATCGAGTCGTGACGATTCGCGTCGCTCCTTATCGTTTTTCATAGGTAATCTAAAATAATTTTACGTCATATCGATTAAGAAACCTTATTAATCCATTGGTTGTTGCTATGCTTGTAATATTTAGGAGCTTGTTAAAATACCGAATAAAAATGATACTCATACCTAACGATTGTTCAGTAAGACATGTTAGTTAAGATGTCGATACGTCAAAATATCGTTATCAGCCTATTGTTCTAGGTACATCCCAAGCGAGATACTAATTCAGATAAAATAGCGAGAGATTAAGCCTTAATTACTTCGTGTGTTATCTGTCATCAGAAAAATATTTTTACTCTTTATCTCAGTATTTTTTGAGATAATATATTATTATAGGGAATTAACAGGTGATTTAAAATAGTCTTTTATTTTTGTTAAAGATTTCTAACAGAGCTTACGATTACACGACTGTTCGAAATGTTACAGTAGAAAGATAGTTTTAAGACTAAGCGATGGCTTAAAACAACGTATTAACACTAAGGATAAAGTGACAAACAAAAAAAAAGTAAGTTAATTTGAATTTAAACAGCAATAACATCTCTTGAAAATAAGACAATTTCAATTGATTTTTATAGCAATTTTTCGGGCAAATTTTCAGTAATAATAATAAAATACCATACATTAAAAAAAACCCTGTCATTTAGATCATATTCGTGGTTATATTTTAAAAATAAAAATTAGTTAAATTCCTTTCTCTTATGACAAAAGTTCTGGTGTAGTGTTTCGAAACTTAACGTTGGCGGTCGCGGGTTCAATTTCCGCTTAGGACAGATATACTCCGGTAACACGTAAAATCGTCGGTCCCGGTTGACTTTATTGTCTATAGACATTCGAAAAATATCCGGTAACTCGCAGTGTAGCAGTAGGCGGATTAAGCTCCAACCCTTCTCCAATATGGAGAATAGGCATTTGTCCATTTGTACGCTTACAGGCTAATTCAGCTCAGTTCGGTTTCAGTCTTTATATGATTTACAAATCAACAAGTAATATATATTTAAAAAATTGAAGTCCATTCTTACTTAGGTCGAGAAGAATTTTTTTTATGTCTACAAAACTAAAATTAATTATTTAAATTAAATTTATGAAAGTATTTGGAAAAACTGTATTAACAAATAGTATCATCGACTAAAAGTTAAAAAAATATATATTGTAACTTGTGTCGATGAATTAAAAATATTTTATTAACGATTGAAAATTTGAATAAGAGATATAAAAATATATAGAGAGAGTTTGAAGTAATAGCCAGAATTGAAAAAAGGTTATGAGATAAGGATGAGCTTTCAAAATGCAAGAAAAAGTAAATTTAAAGTAACAGTAAACAGGATGTAGTCGTTACGACTGAATGCACTTTCTTTATTGTTTGTCATTTATACAATTTAATATATTCCTTATGGTTGTAATTATAAGGTTTAAAATATAAAGCTTTTTTTTTATTAATTTTATTGAAAAATAGACTGTTTTCCAGTAGTGATGTAGAAAGGTCGCATGCGTGAAAATCGATTATAAAATATTGCTTGAGAGATTTCAATTGATATTAATAAAACTATTTTTTATAATCATGACAATGAAATTTTATAAATAAAATTGTTGAGGCGTATAAAAAGTTTATCTCAAGGTTCGGGGTGTGGATAATATCTTAATTCTTTTATTGTTTTTTATTGCGTTTATGTTTATCAAGAAATTCAGTTATGTTTTTAAGTACGCAATAAAAGAAATTATTTACTGCCAATTTATATACCAACACAAAACTGTAACTATTTGAAAACGAATTACGTAAAATAAACAAAGATATGTTTAAGTTAGATATTAATATAGAATTCAAATGCTTTTCATAATATAAAGAATAGTGTTTAAATACAATATGTGTGATTTTTTTTTTTTTTTGTTAAACTTATTAATCTTGTCATACTTAAAATCGAACTACTAAAATAGAAAACGTAACTTGAAACAAATATTTTATATTCGATTTCAGTTCATTTTCAATTATATTCTTATTATTTTGTACGATATGTACGTACGTAATGTATATATCGTAATAAATTTGAACGTGATCAGTGAACGTGAGTTTAGATTGCACCTAAGAATAATAAAAAAAATACTCCCTTTCAAATTTATTTACATATCTATAATGTTTTATAACCTTAAACTAATCTTTACACTTAAATGTAAGCTATAAACATTTATTATTTTGCATGAACAAACTTCGGTACAATTTCTTCGTATCTTCGCATCCATCAGCAGTTCACGCTCAAGCTAAACGCTTCCATTTCTATCGTTCCCACGCTGCACATCACTATTCTTAAACTAAACGTCACAGTTTAGCCAAAGAAAATACAACCTCTTTGTTAGGATTTAGAGTACAAATTCAAATAGCAAAATTAGCTACTACAGATGAGTTCTGAGCATCTTTCTTTTGAGTTTTAAACATAATATTTCATTTAATTTAAACTTTAATATCAGAGATATAGAGTATATTTATGTTTGAGATAAAAGTGGTAGCTGAGACCGTTTCAGCGTGGCGAATGTATGTAATACAGTATTCAAATATTTCGTGAATCATGCGCATTCGTGTGTATAATTACGTTTTTATCGTGGCTTAGCTAATCGGTCAGGGGTTGGGAACTTTGTGTAGTCAATTGGTAAATTGTTCGATAAATAATAGAATATACATTTCATTAACGAATATTTTTAATAATTAACATGACAGTTGTTGAAAACATTTTCAGTTCTGTAAATACACTAAAAAAATAAGTTACTTGAACGGCCACGGCCCTTAACAGAAAAGCTCAACGTTGACCAAAATCCATCGAGTTGGATATCTACTTCAGAAGAGGGTATCGGGAGTAAGAGAGAACGCTGGTTTCTAAGAGCATGAGACCGCCACCATTGAATACATAAGTAAGATTCTTATGTACAGCAGTAAGAAAACATCAGTAGATAAAGACTATAACAATGGTAACTTTAAATTACTGTTTAAAAATTGATAATAATACCCAATAATTCATAGAAAATTTCTTGACAATTTCCTTTCAGATCCGTTATTACAGGTTACAACAGGCTTATACTCTTATTATCAGGCGCAGGTAAAGAGATAAAGTCTTATTACCGGATTACCTATTTTGTTTCTTAATGAAAAGGTTTATGAGATCTGGTGTAACGGTTCTTGTGTAGTTCGGTAGCGGATCTGCATTTCAATCATGTCACGATACCGATCTGTGACCTTGTTAATTGCTGAATTAACGAATTCATAACGATTCAAATTGATTTATTTGTGTGAAATTTTTATTTATGATAGATTGATACATGAATAAATTGAGTAACGGGTTCAATAGTAGATCATTCGTTCCAAGGAACTTAAGACCATATTTTATTAAAAATGCATGAAATTCAATTTTCAATTCAATAAATTAAAATTATGTAAAAAAAATCCTGATTAAAAAAGTTTATCAGGTATCGACATAAACAAAAATCCTTTGCTAAGTGTCTTGTTATTTAATTAAGGCTAAATCTTCTCTTCTTTTATCTTCCGGAATTGTCTCAGGTAAGATTAATTCTGCTGTTAATATAAGTATTTTATAAATCAAAGCAGCGTGGTGCTAATGCTTATGCTAAGCGGTTACACATGCCTGCGTAAAGCCGGAGAGGATCGCTAGTATTATAACAAGCTCCTACGAATAGCAACCAATCAGCTGAATTCTCAATTTTAAGAGTAATCCATAAAGTACCATTTACAGTAGAAAATAACGACCATCATAAATTGATAGGATAATAACTTTACGTGTTGTTATGTTCCGTTCTCCAATGCACATATCGCGTACAACGGATATGGATGTGTGTGTTATAATTATTGTCATTTAATGGGCGTGTACGTAGTTGTAGATTGGCCTATTATGAGTTGTGATTGGTATTATCATTATGTTACGGTTAATTTCGATTATGTCGCTCGTAATAATTTTATGACAAAAAACAGATTGCCCAAGTTAAGTTCATTAATGTAACAATTTTCTTTAATAGGTGTAAAGAAAATCGATTAGAGCCTGAGCTATATATTATTTCATTTCAAAAATTAATATTTTTTTTATTGTATTTTATAGGTGTGTACGATATTTTTATTACTCATTCAAGGACACTATCTATCTATGCTTACTGATATAAAAGGTGAATAATTATGAATATGATATACTTGACGACGCGTTGACGCAGTGGTCACATCAACTGGCTGATGCGCTAACGGTCGCGGGTTCAATTCTCGCACATGACAAATATTTGTATAGGCCATGCAGATGTTTGTCGTGGTCTGGGCGTTTGTGCTTGCGTATTGTGTTTCCGGACCCCCGACACAGGATTCACATCCTACTGGAGGCCGTTGAGTGTGAGACGTTTATTATTTATTTATTTAATATTTTGTTTTTTAGTACTTTTTAATCGAATTCTGAAATTGTATTTTGTCTATTCTCAGCAGTGAAAATCTAATGGCCGATGTGGTGGTAGATTTTTCTATTCTATCTTCAAAGGTTTGAAAACATTTACACCAGCAAGCTGAATTAATCTATATAACCAAAAAAAAAAGTTTTCAAAATCCTACCAGCAGATCCTTAGATCCGGTAGTAACACGTTCAAATGAAGTCTTTCATGTTATATTTATTAAAAAGACAATTAGTTTTTTTTTAAGCTTACAGGTTTTCTCGTTATTAATTAGTTTTTTCATCGTGCCTTTTTTTGTGTCGCAGGGTAATCCATTTACGGATGATATCCAGGACGCCCGGGGAGGTATTCCTAGACCTATGTCGGGCTCGGCACTTTGGGAGTGCAATACCGCACTAAGCCCTTGCGGGTGCCTTCAGCCGCTTTTATTGGAGGGTCCCGGATTTGCAAGCAATAGGATCCCTCCAGCGACAGGCTGGCCTCGGCGAAAAGGCCAGCTCCTCTATGGGGACTGTCCGGCTTACCTACCATCCCGGTCCGACACGGACACAGGGGCTTTACTGGAGGCACATTAAGAAGCGCCTCCTACGCATCCCCATTCGTCGCCCGCGGATGGAGGCCACGTCGGCAGCCTCCTCTCTCGCCCGCTCGTCGGTCTCCTTCTGGGACATTACTGTCTCGCAGAAGGAGACCATCGCCTTTCAGGACTCGTCGTCACCGAGCATCGCGGTGATGACGCTCAGGAGCGACAAGTCCCATTCGAGGACTGACGTCAGACCCTGACGCAGCGCCACCGATCTCGGACACACCTCGAGGGTGTGCTGGACAGAGTCCACCGCCGCGCCACAATCATGACATTCAGCTGTCGGCTCCCTCTGGGCCGTCCAATACATATAGTCACCAAAGCAACCGTGCCCGGTGAGATCCTGCGTCAGACGGAAGGTGAGGGCTTGCGTTTTCGACGCATCCACCGCTCAAGGACGGGGCGAATGGCAGACGTTACGCGTGTGCCATAGGGCTGCCCCGCCAGGTCCTCCCCCCACTTCCGCATTAGCGCTTCCTGCCCTATCCGATGCACTCGTATGATCCCGTCCAACGTGGGGTTCTCACCAAGAGCCCTTCCTACCCGAGACGTATGAATAGGTCTCAGCAAGAACCTCCGCCATGAGCTCCCACGGGGGTTGTTATTGTGCTACAACAGTGTATTTGGCTAATGTAAAGCTCACATAATAAATTTTATATCTCCCACATTTCTCCCTCGAGATATTTTATGTATTTATTTTTATATATATTATATTACTGTTGAAATTTACTATACTCATTACAAAGGGAAGAGGATATATCTAATTATATTTAAATTGATTAAGTTAGAGTGAAACACACACACATACACAAGCAAAAATGGTTCCATATATAGAACAAATGTTTGAGAGAGTCTGCATGATTCGGAACCGATACAGAGACGTAAAATAAAATAGAAATAGCTAGCGTCTTGAACGGGGACGCAATACAACTATTCCAATTAAATATCAATTTTCGATCACTGACGTTTACCATGAGACATTCTTGTCATAAATTTACATTTCAAACACCAGCGAGAAACCTTTATTACATCATTATGAAGTCTTCATGACGGCATTAAAATAGTAGGTAGTACACGAAAATTGTCCGAGGTGATGTGATGTAATGTGTCGATGTGACGACCTTTCTGGTGTTGTGGTGCGAATAGTCGCCTCAACACCGGCGGTCGTGGGTTCATTACCCGCTCGGGGCATATATTTGTATTTGTATAAATATTCGTTTCCGGTCTGGGTGTCCTTGTGGGTCTTCCCACCATGCCTCGGAGAGCACGTAAAGATGTCGATCCCGGTTGTTAAAATAGGCACCTGATAGCGATCGTTACTCATGATAGATGATGCTCCAACCCCTGTACGATTTGAAATGTAAAATAAGGATTCCTTCTTTTTTGAAGTAGCTTTAAAATAGATACAAGATTACCGTGTAAACATTTTGAAACAATTAACGCAGAGATTAACCTATAATGTCTGTAATAAAACAGTGATGGCATCTACTTGTTCGAATGTTTCCACAACACGCAAAATCTGATAAACCGGTTTTGATGAAGCTTACAGTATTGTAGAGACTGGTCTAAGAGAATATTCCTCGTAGTTTTCGTATTGAATTGACACCTAAAAATAATGGTAAATTATAAGACTAGAGATACAATAGCTTGAAATCGACTTCATGTGTGTAGAATGATTTCTTAACTTTTAATAGCCTATTTTTTTTTAATCTTTCCGATTTCAGTATTTAAGGGAACTGACAATAAGACAGGTTTATCTACAAGTAAAAATGTATTTGTTACGAAGAGACTTTCTGTTGAAAATTATAATCTGTTGTAACATCCTTATTTGAACCTGCTGCTATATTCAAGTTCACATCCACATGCTCTACCTACTAAGACAACGATGTGTTCACAAAAAGGAAAGACGTCAACTTCTAGACAATTTAAGATAAACCTGAATATTTTTCCTACCTACAACCGATACACATACAGTCATACAATCACGGCCCCCACACGATGGCGACTGACCGATTTAGATAAAACATGCTTTATTACAAAACTATTATCTTAACATCTACGAAATCATTAATCGATTTCAACCTTTATCACATTGATAATAAGGTTCACAAAGAAAAATATCAAACGCAAATTAATATTTGTAAGGCTATATGCAAACCTTAGCAAGTAAATGTCGGGCCAATAAATTGTCTTGTGTGTCGTATTGATTTAGAAAACAACATTAAGGGCAATGCAAATACATTACTATAGTAATTAAATTCAGTATAATGTCAGAAATATTAATGTTGAACTAAAATTACACGTATTTCAATATTTTTCGTTAGTAAAATATAAATTAAAAACTTTGCTATATTACTATAAATAAATTTTTCGTGTACATATATATGTATGTACAAATTTTGAATAGAATATAACATAAAGATTGAGATTACCCCATGGCCAAAGAACAACCTTTACAAGTACTCCATTTCAGCTTGCCGGATACACATGACTTAGAATTCCTCCCAACATGCAGGTCTCGAGATGTTTCCCGTCCCCGTGTAATACGGTTTAAATGAGAAACACAAATAGGTCTTTAAAAACAAGGATTTGTATTGGACCCATTATGTTTGTATATTTTTACAAACACTATATCTTATTACTAAAAACCGAGAAACACGAAGTGAGAAGACCTTCAACCAAGTGGATGGATAACTCAAAAAAATATCCGGGGACCCAATGGTTTAGGAAGGCCGAAATTGTGAATATTGGTGATTCATGCAGGCCACCTATGTCTATTAGTGGGTACAATGGGCTGACTTCTGAAAAATGACATGACAAGGCAACATATATACTATTTTAACATTATACATTTAAATTACATGTTCAGAATTTGAAACACCACTCGCTATTCATTTAACAATCGAGAGATAAAACAAAAACAATTCTAAATTAAAGCGTAATATCAATCAGGTATCTCCGAAATCCAATACAAACGCTTCGATAACTCCTCAACAAACTCAACTAATCTCGCCTCGAATCGATACATCGTCTAGCGAATTATGGAATCGAATAGAATATATTAATACGTGAGAACAGATCGAGTTAGTTTGGAGATGTCTGCTGCTCTAAATCAGTGCAACAATGCCGCTAGCTTGCTCTGATTTGCTTAGAGAGCGATGGTTTTGTATGGATATTACTTTTATTTAATTTATCGAACACTCTGATAACTCAGTTTATAGAAAACGTATAATTTAAACAATGGGTCACATATTCTACATTTGATTAAATACGGCCTGTGCTCAAAGACAAACCAAGAAAATGGTGGGAAATTTACATAATTCAGAAAATTTCACAGATATCTACGTACATCTGCAGTAGTGCAGCTAGACGGACAAAGCTCCAAACCTAGTCATAAATAGAAGATGAAGCATTTGACATTTAATGGCATGTTACAATAAATGATATTAAATTTCTAAAAATATTATCGACAGGAAGAAGAGTATACAAGAAAAGTTTTTAAAAATATTATTTATTAGATGAAGTATGTATAAGATATTTCTTATTTTCAAAATAGTTAACAAATATAAAAGGGTGTCTATGTAGAGATAGTCGACCATTTGCAATTATTTCAGAACATTAAAATTTAATAATATACACAACGATATATTTAATTCATTCAAATTCTCTTTAAATGACTGTGTTTTTGGTCCGGTCTAACCTTTCATTAGGCACGTTTAAATTATTTAGATAAATGCATTTTTATTGTAAGTCACAATGAGTTAATAAAGAATGATCACCATTTGGCAGGACTTTAAGCTGTTTACACATCTCTACTCCTCGTTCCGTTAAAGGCCCATCCAATTAATGTGCCACTCCGCTCAACTGCCCGTGTTTTGCGGTTAGTTTGTACTCTTGTCAACTACTAGTTGACAAGAGTACAAACTAACCGCAAGCGCCCGTGTCAAGTAATGGTCGCCATATTGCCCATGTCAACTTTTTTTCGACACGGGCATTAGTACGTGAAGTGCACTTGTCAAATACAGGTTGATTAATGTATATTACATTATCACCGGTGGGATATTACGCAACAAAATGTGAGAGGCCTTGGGTAGTTTTGTGCAGTTGGTAAACTAAAAGGCCATTGCCTGGACACTCAAGCGGATATGACTGCTCCTACATTTTTTTGCTAATAATTTAAATAGTTTTAAAGTTACTTTTAGAAGGTCCAAATAAATTCACGGGTGGTTGTATTTAATTTATTGTTATTCTAAAAAATATCTTGCTACTAACCTATTGTGTTTATTTTTATGTTCTATAATTGCGGTGAAAATGTGAATGTCATGGATTATACTTCTATTTTATCCCTTTGCATTATTTAATACAAGTTAAAATGTCCCTCCTTTCTCTTTAATAACATACGAGTAGGTTGCTAATGTGGTTTGGTAATAGATTATATTTTTTTTTTGTAGCAATAATCTAGCACGAATAATAGTATTAATTAGAGAATATCCACGTTAACACAATGACAGTCGTCGCGCGGACAGCAGACATCACAAAGTCCGTTCGGCTTATCGCTCACTGCGCATTTCCTGCGCGCCAAGTATGCGTCACTGCTACACAATGATATATTAAATCTGCACATCTATATTTCTTATCTCCTAGTACTTTCACCGTTCTGTGATAGATTAGTGTGAGTATTCTTATTATACTTTACGTCTACCTGCATTATGTGTATTTGATATGGCATAGCCAACGACGAGTGATGTAAGCAATGTGTTTGACTTTGTTTTTTGTCTATTGCTTAGTTTGTATACACTATTATGTTGATTATAAATAGTGTACAAGTATTAAGAAGCTAAAAAAAATATATATATTTTTTTTTACATCAGTTACTTAGTAGATTATTATAACAATAAAATAATCATAGAAGCAAATCAATTAACATGAATTTTATACAATTATACTATAAACTATATTACAAAATTAGTTAATATACATATTAAGATATACCTAATATATAACATATTTAAAATACATATTAAGATAAGTTACAGAATCAATTTAATTAAGGCATCTTTTTAGTAGAAAATAAAACATTAATCGATGACAATAAAAACTTCATTTAATTTTAATTTATTTTTTCACAGTTTTATTTTATTTTTACTCTTTAGTTCTTCGGTCACATATTTAAGATATTTATTTTCCATTTCTTTAATTGTCTGATTGTCAAATGAACATAATTAGGTAAATGATATAAAAATTAATTCAAGCTGTATAATTACCCGCGTGTTACATAATGAATAATCAGTTCCAATAGGGTTTCCATAAGAAATATATTGTTTCATATAAAATAAGAAAATAGAAAAAAGTCCTATGAATGTTGCGGATTTTTTAGTTATTCTTTTAAAATTATAATTTTAACAATTACAATTTACAAAACAATTTTTTTAACCCACATTGATATAGTATTGTATATTATACTGTATCAAGCCGTAAACAACCCACTGCTGAGCGAAGGCCTCTACTCCATATAGAAAAAGGGTTGGAGCTTAATCCACCACACTGCTCCACTGCGGGTTGGTGGATAATTTCCCTACCATGAGTAACGATCGTTATTAGGTGTCTATGATAAAAACTGGGACCGACGGCTTTACGTGCTCTCTGAGGCACGGTTGGGAGATCCACAAGGATGATGATAAAGTATAATTAGTTTTTACTTTAATAATTTGTGTCTAATGAGATTACCTAAGTCAATAATATATGCCTAAGGTTTTTTATCCGGGGGCCAAAGTCCAAATATAATATGGAATATTTACCGTGTGTATATATATTTATTTATTTATTTATTTATTCATAAGGGATGGTACACAGCACAAAAAATTATAAAAGAAAAAAAAATGTATTACAATTACGAAGGCCAATTACGACCATCCATCCGTTTAAAATTAAATTATTTATATAAAACAAACGTGCAAAAAAAAAAAAAAAAAAACTTATTATTATCCTATTAAACTAATTATTACTCTTGGGAAGTATAGTATAGTATTAGTATAAATAATTTTCTCTATATTTGAATAGTAATGTACATAATATATAAAATTAATAAAAATAGAATAAAAGAAGAATACATAAATATTTATAGAACGTATACAAATAATAAATAAATATTTTATTACTTATTGTTTAGATTATGTTGGTTTAAGATGTGTCGTTTGATATTATTATATCATATTATTATTATTATATTTTTATATCTACTTTAATTCACAAAAAAAGTCTTAACTGCATCACAAAAAATAAAGTGTTAGCGATCCGTATACCAAAACAAGCCCTTTAGGGTTTTTTTACGGTGCTTTATATATTTTTTTTCTTTTTGAGGATAATTACGCGGAAATAATTGAATGAATATTATGTATTTTTGGTCTAACATCACATCGCTTAAACGATGTTTTTCTATATAAAATCAACTTGAATGAATCAGCCTGTAAACAACCTATTGCTAGGCTAAGGCCTTTTTTCCAGTTAGAAGAAAGGTTGGAGCTTAATCCGCCACGCTGCTCCACTAAGGGTTGACGGATAATTTTCCTACCATGAGTAACAGTCGCCATCAGACATCTATAATGACAACTAGGACCGACGACTTTTCGTGCTTTCCGAAGCATGGTGGATACCACACCACAAGGATATAAGCCCAGACCAGAAACAAATATTTGTACAAATATAGTTACCTGTCCCGAGCGGGATTGGAACCCGCGACCGTTTTCGTTAAGGTTGAGAGACATTCAAAAAAGAAAAAAAAGGTTACAAAGGTATTGTAACCTTGATACACCGTTTTGAATTGAACTTAACTGTGTTGTGTTACGAATTAATACAATTAACACTGATTGAAAAAAGAAAACAATTTTGATTTATAAGAACACAGATTGAATTCCGTATAAAAAAGAACAAAACATTATACAATAAGGAAACCGGTTGGTTTTCCATATAAATTCGTCATTATAATAAAGGCCGTTTAATCCTGATCCCGATCCAATTCCCGTCGGTTCTGCGCACGCGCACAGCTCGTGACTCTCACCGACATTTTATTACCATAATTTAAAACAAATATCTGATTGTGTGTACAGCATTAAAGTGTTAAGACGGTATGGTATATATCTATCACAACGGGGCCGATCTTACAGGGTTTCGTTAACGGTTAATTTTTCACCGTCTAACTGAAAATTTAGTGAAATTCAGTTCATAATAGTTAAAGACATAAGCAATGTAATTCAATAACTAAACGTTATGTAGAACTTTCTTATTAGATTTGTTAATTAAAATTCGAATAGAAATTCGTAATAATCCAATATTTTTTGTGTTCTGAAGTAGTCATTAAACGAGTGTTACATTGTTACGTTACGTTACGAAAATACTACTTACAGACTTATATCGCTTGCTGAATCACAGGGGCCGTAAACGCATTGTTAGTTAAGGACAGAACTAAGGATATAAAATAGAGGGGAAATCTTGCCTCAAAATTATTTTAATCACTAATTTATTTTGTAAGCGTGTTACTATCTAGTCAAGCTAGCAGCTTATACCTGTTACCTATTACCAACAGCTAAGCTTGAATACAACAATCATAAATCCATATAGTTTTTAAGATATGCTATTAAAACAATGAATTTATTATAAGAGTCAAAAGTAAAGTTGTCTACTCTTTTATATACTTATTAACTACTAATTATAGTTATGAATTCCATGTAATTGACTAATGCAAACTGGGGATGTAATTTTGTAAAACAGATTTATGTAAACACAAAGTATGTGTACAAAAATACTGAAATAAGTTTATACCGATACTGAAATATATTATTATTTTCAAATTTATAATATTTTAAAAGATTTATGTAAAGATAAAAATTATTATAATATTCCATTAGGATCGTAAATACATTGATAAGTTTTATGTTTGACATTAAATCTGTTGTCTTAGAAGTAATTTTGATACATTAGTATAATAGAATGTAACGCTGGGCCACAATAAAGATTGTTAGTGCCAGTCACGCCGTACCCATCAAGGCACACATGGCGATTACAATGCCCACATGAGCTTGTGTGCATAAGTGAAGTAGTGTAAGAGATCGCAGTTTAAAATAAAAATATATTAATAATTTTATACAAATTGTAATGCATATTATTTAATTGACTTAATTGAAACTTATAAAATGAAATCATTATAGCGAATAATTATTAGTAATTATTACTAACAGCTATTGATTAGTAACTGTACTGTATCAGCCTGTAAGCAAACCATTGCTGAGCGAAGGCCTCTTCTTCATATAGAAGAAGGGTTGAAGCTTAATCCACCACGCTGCTCCACTGCTGATTGGCGGATAATTTCCCTATTACGAGTAACGATCTTTGTCAGGTGTCTATGATAATAACCGGGACCGACGACTTTACGTGCTCTCCGAGACACGGTGGGGAGACCCACAAGGACATACACCCAGACCGGAACAGCCAGCGCACAGTTTGAAGCGACTACTCGCACAACAACACCAGAACGTTCGTCAAGTTTAATAGTAACTAGTATATAATTATTGTTTTTATGTATAGGTGTTTATATTAATAACATTAAATTTTTTGCCTAGATAAATGTTCATAATAATACTAGCAAACCCGGCGAACTCCGTTTCGCCACCAACTTATTTTCGTGAGGGATACTCACAACACGTACTGCAGCCATGCAAAACCATATTGGTTTGTAGTACATGCTATGTATCGGAGATGGCGCTGTATGTGAAAAATGATTTTCCCTGTTTTCCTGCTTTTCTGTTGAAAATTTTCCTGAATTTAGTTTGCTATAAAGCTCACGGAGCCCGAGACCTTTCCAACGAATGCAAAACCGTGGAAATCGGTTCGTGCGTTCTGGAATTATAGCGTCAGGAAGGAAAACCCGACTTATTTTTATATTATAGATAAATTTATAAGCTGTGTCTACTTCTCGATGACTACTGAATAATATCTACGTATGTACCTATTGACATTTATAAAATAGTAAAATTAGTAAATTAATTTACTTGTTTGGTTGTATTACATATAATTCGTTCACGTTTAACAATACAATTTAAATAATAATATTAGATTCATATGAAATTAATGACAATTATTTATCAAACCAATGACTGTTAGAACGAATGAGTGTTAGATACGCTTTTCTTTCTCTAATTACATATATTTATAGTGAATAAAATATATAATAAAAATCTATATTTCTTTTATAAGTGATATTTTATTTGTAATTAGATTTTTTAATGAATATATAGTAACACTTAGTAGTAGTTTTTTTTTTTTTTGTTATATATAAATTTCTTACTGTAATAACTCGAGCCCTAGACTCTGGGCGGGAATCGTATCCACAACCCTGAAGCAATAAGCGGGGTCACTGCCAACTACACCAATGGGCCAGTTGGTTATATGATTTTAATTTATCTATTCAAAATCCGACCCGTTACTATTAAAATAAAGATTTCATATTTTTAAAGAAATAAAAAGACAAAGCTCTTACACTACGAAACGGCTAAGAACTGTCGTACAGTACAAGTGCTTCGTGCCGCATGCCCCGGGCGGATCTCCGACGCAATCTTTATAAGGTGGTAAAACATATATTTAAGATTAAACGTCCGACACGAACGCTGAGAAACGCAAGTTTATATAAACGCTACTAAAACTTGCTTCTTATGTCGCATTTATAGTGGAAGTTGTACAATTAGGATTTTCAAGTAAATCACGTGTTGATTTAGACATAAGGATTTGTAATGTTTTATAATTTTGGTAGTAGAGATGACCGAGTCGATAGATTACGTGAATCGACAACAGATGGAAGCGGGTTTGAATCCGGTCTAGCTAAAATTTTATTTTGAAATGCTATACTTGCTTAAAACATTTATTTTACTTTCGGGGCAAAATAACTTAAGGAACACAAAAAAGATATATCTACGTGACATACGAGTATGGTCAGACAGCTGAGACTAACTAACAGAGTTGGCATACTTGGGTGCGGGAGTCCTATAAATGTTGAGGCAAAGTAGGGCTCGACTTATTTCGCCATAAACAATTTCGTTTAGAGAAAATAAATCTAAGCTTAACATCTGCTCTTACACCTTACAGTATGCACATTTTAAGCCACAGCAACTGACTTGTGCCAGCGGTCGCGAGTTTGATTTCCGCTTATGTCAGATATTGTATATACCACACAGATGATTGTTGTATTTGTGTGTGTTTCCGGTACGCTGGATATCAACCTTAGGCCGTTGAGTGTGAAGCATTTATTTATTTTATATTTTCAACAAAAACAAAAAAAAAATTCTTTTTTCTTAACATTATTATCTTATGACGTTTCGTCGCGAATGAGAGAGCTATACTTGAGCCAAATTCGATGTGGAATTTATGTAAACAAACCAAATGTCATCATGTATAGGGTTATCAAACTTTTATTAATTAAAAATTGTAATTTATCACCAAATTCCTAGTTATACATTAAAAAATTTACTTTAACACTGTTTCCTAGAACTTAACCGTCAAATACGTAATATGCAAGAAAATTAGCTTATAACAAAAATTAACAATTTTTTAATTACTAATATACATCTAACAACCCTAAATTTTTGCATTGACAGGAAAATTTCGCAGATAAGCAACATTTGGTCTTTTTTTGATCAGTCATTATATTGTTAAAGGTAAATTGTAATCGATTTTTATACTCTACTTTAAATATTATAATTATTAGGTTTTTTCAACGTAAGTAAAGAAAAATAAATGATAAAAGAGAATGAGTGTCTGAACATAGATTATTAATCACAATAAATTCATTTTAAAACAAATGTTGTTTTATTTTGAATGCTATTCGGCGATAGTGTAGCCATTTTTAATAAAGATATATACATTTTTATGAAAATATTTAGAAATCATTCAGTGGGAAATTAGTTATATCCACGTTAACAAGTAAACTTTACTTCTATAACACATAATTATAGATAATATATAAATATATCTAAATCCCTGACTTATTTATTTCAAGTTTTATGTAGCTTATACTACTGTGTATAAATATTAAAAAATATAATTATTATAATTATTTTTCAATAGGTTGTTATTATCTGCCTATGGTTGGTTGCTAAGCAACGGTTTGTTGGTAAACATTCCATATCGAATTTGGCTGAAGTATAGACCCATATCGTTTAGTAATATTTTTGCCGTTTTTATTTTTATTTATTTTTTTTCACATGACGATTACTTTTATTTATCTAATTTTGATATTCATATTACTACATATGTAGTTTTTTTAACTAACTAATAACTCAACTTCATGAGTTGTTTGATCCCAATTTAAAATGAGTTCATTAAACTAAGATCTGATAATTATATACGTAAAATTACAAATTATTTATTTAATGTAAAAAATAGCGTGTATGTGAGGTTAAATAAGGCCTAGTAAAATTGTTTCGGAAATGGACCAGTCGGTATAAGGTCCAGAACAATAAATCTTCCGATCGCCTTCCTCTCCAGATAATGTATTTCTGTTCGGACGTTACACTTACTTTGGCAATTTGCGGCAACCTTTGTGCCCTTTAAGATATCTCGTCAGACAATTGTACTCAGCTTTTCCTTTTGGTATAAATTTGAGTGGTGTTCAAGTGTGATCATTGGTTGTTTTGGTGTGTCTCGTTATGATAATATTGTTCTTGGTGTATGTGTTAAATTATTAAAATAACACAGCTACTTATGACTTTAAAATGAAATAATTAAAATACATATATGGACAATGACAAGTAACAAAGATTTGTTTGTTTGAAAATTACGTGCATATGTATATGGTTCTATATTATTTTAAACTTTTCTACTTGATTTGTATAAAATTAATAAAAAAAATAATAGTTACATTTATGAGTGTCTTGACCATAAAACTCAACAAAAAAATTTAATGTAACTTTACAATTACGTTAAAAATGTTTAAAACATACACTAAGCCGTCAGTCTAAAAAAAATATGAGATGTATTTTTAATATGACGAAAATATAAATTTTAAGAGAAGCATATATTTTTTATTTTATAAATTAATTGAAAAATAATTATAATGACTCCATAGTTAAATTCTTACATTAGTAAAATATATTATGGCAGTTCTTATTTACAGCTCTATGTAAATCCGAAAACTAAGTTATCTTTCAAGGCGCGTGATATATCCTCGTCTTCAGGAAGGGCTAAGGTCTGAGCCCATTTACAAATCACAAACACTGACCAACCCCCGCCACCTCCAGCACCCCATACACCCCCCGGACAATTATATACAACCCTTCTGTTCACCTTTCCGAGTTACACTTGAAATATGGTGGAATTCGGACACCCTTAAACTGTCTTAAACTATAAGGATGGTTGTATTATTTATACGTTTGAAATGGCGAGGATTATTGATAAATTTTACTAGTTTGATCTCTAGTTATTGATGATTTATAATATAAGCTCTACCTGCTATTTCACTTAAGCCAATATCGGATATAACAATTCTTCTCTTTATACTCTAAGTGATAAAAAAAAAATTAAAAATAAAAGATCCGAACGTATTAGTCGTTTCAATTTGTATTTTTATTACGTTCTATTAAGGGAAACTTATTTTCGAGATTTTCTTAGTATTTACAAGTAGTAGTAAACGCTGCCTTATTTTTTACTTCAAACATATTAAAGCTAGGATTTTATCTTCAACTTCATCAACTTTTTTTTACTGACATATATATTTTAGACCTACTGAAGACTCAAAATTTTGTACCACCTATGGTTTATATTTTTTCAGCACAAAACCGCCCCTAAGCAATTTTGCTTATAAGTAACAAACATTCCATTTTTGTTTATAAGTAACACACAATAAACACAATGATATTTCCTACGGAAATCTCATTTTAATCAAGTAAAAATGTCCCCTTTAACACTCAGTCACAATATTTCATTAAGAAAAACTTTCTTTTGAATTAAGAATGGGGTTAGTAGTTTCAGAAATTACCCTATTGCTATTAAAAGCGTAAATTAGCATCTATTGACGAATTATAATTAATGTGCGTGAAACGGTAATCGTGAGCTCGTACAATATATTACGTAGTATACGAGTATAATTATATTATGTATATTTTACAATGTAGGCCACCTTATCGCCCTTTTCGAGCGCATTTGAATAACTATCGCTAGTTAATTCTTCAGATAAAGACGTCATGACTGCGGCCGCTTCCGCAGGAAGTCCAACTTGGACGGATATTCGAATTCGACCGGAAGTTGATGGAGCTGCGACATATATTTCGAATTTGGAAACGCTATTGTAGGTTAGGAATAAGTTTCGTCCAATTTGATGGTGGAAATTTCGCTTCAAAGTTACATGGGAGATAAAATATTTGTTCACAATTAGTAATTTTATTACTTAACAGATATTAACAACATTTTTATCCTAACGCACGTAAATCACATGATATATTGACTCAGATTATTTAAAATAACTGGTTGTTGCATGGTTTCCGATTTTCTCAGGCTTGAAGTATTTTTTTACTTCAAGCCTTTAAGTGAATAACATAAAATTGTTTTTGGGCAATTTTTTTAATGACACTCAACAAAAAACTCAATTAACTAATTCAAATAAAATATAACTACAAACAACAAAATAAACACTATAAATTATTTACTTTAATTTTAAAATAAGAAAATGATTTATTGCATTATTTTAAATGAAATGGTTATTATTAAGATAAAATTTAATCAAGATATATTGAGTTACAGAAAGATAAATAAGCCAATTAAGATATTCGACTAATTAGAAGTGTTCACTTGACCGAGAGTGATCGTGTGATTGTTAAGATCGGATCACATTTCAGAATCATTTGTTTTAAATATTTTAACAAAAAAGAATATTCCAAAATATTACTTCCTTTTTTTAATACTATGTAACATAATTTTACAGAAACTTATTTTGGGTATACATAACAAAGTCGGGTAACATACAAATTGGAACATTGATTAATTTTTTTTTTTCTTTTCTACTTAATAAAAGAAAAAAAACCTTTAACTTAATAATATTGTTAGTAAATTTATTCCTCAAATACTGTCTGTAAGTTGAAAAATGACTCCATTGATATTGTACTCGTATTAATTATTCGATTGGTTTATTTCCAATTCGACCTATGTAAAATTCGAATTTCAAGGGGTTTGATCTACATTGAACTCATTTTGAATTTTGAAGTTCGTGTACACAAATCTTAACGATAAGTCGGCCAGTGCTAATCAATTAAAACAATATTTGCGCAAACTGACCGACCGTTATAACAGGAATAATATATCGTGGCAAGAACCTCTAAAATAACACCCGTGAATTGTGGCGACCGGGATAACAATATAATTTAAGGATATATAAGTTTATGTGGGGATAGAAGCTTTAATTAAGACGGAATGTGGGATACGATTCTTCGGGATATAAGAATTGAAATTGTAGTTTGATATAGATATTGTTTTAAAATCAGTCGAATATTTTGGATGAAGAAAGAAGTGTAATTGAAATATTATTAAAACATTAAAAACTTGATTTGTTAAACAATTTTATTAAAATAATAGTAAATGGAACATTAAAAGAGAAAACTTATTAAGTACTATTTAATAATTAACGATAGTTTGGAGCAGTGTTCACAGCAACTGGCTGTTTCATTAGTGGTCATATGTTCGAACCCCGCATATGACAAATGATATACTATACTCGTATGCCATAGAGAGATTTGTCGTTGTCTGGGCATTGGTATTCGTGTTGTGTGTTTCTCCTCTCTCTGTCATACATAATTTTAATTTACTTGGGACCGTTGAATATGAAGCGTATAGTATGTTAAATTATATTTAATGTTTCTTAAGAATAAGATGAACTGTGTTATTTCTCGACATTCATTTAAATAAACTTAGTAAACCTTTTGTGAAAAATTATTAAGTATTCAGTCTTGAAATTCCACATGCGATTCTTTATTGACATCTCAATCAACCAACTTCATTTTTCAACTTTTTATAAAGGTTTGATGAGACGATGATCTTAATAATATTCGTACCAAATTTGAAGTAAATCCATGCAGTACTTTTTGAGTTTATCCCGGACATATGTACAGACAAACAGACAAACAGACAAACAAACAAAAATTCTAAAAACTATGTTTTTGGCTTCGGAATCGATTGTAGATCACACTCCAAGTATTCTTTTAAAAAAATATTCAATGTACAGTTTTGACTTTCCTACCATTTTATTATATGTATAGATAAGGTATAGACAGGAAGTTTCACCAAAAAAGAAGTGTTGTATATTCCGCGACACAAACCTGCCCCATCAGTAATTCGTGTTTGCAGCAACGGTTTTTTGATTTTCCTTTCGCTGAACTTATTATGTGGTGCATTTTATTGTCTATTTTAAATAGAACATTTGAAGACAATAGTAGCAGTTTATTAACCACTAGTTGTTGCCACGGCGGCACCCGCATATAAGTTTTACTTTAATATGTATGTAGTTGTATAAGTGATTGAAGATACTTCAAGATACTAACTGCGATCCGAATAGCGTCAACAGCGCCATCTATATCAATACTTTCGTACTTCATATTGTTGTATATTACGTAAAAAATAAATTTGACGTTTTGCCACTTTTGTCGTCTTTTTTCGTTTACAGAGTTTTTATATTAGTACCAAAGATTATTAATTAAATGCTATAAAACATTATACAACGTTATTTCCATTTTAGGATCATATACTTGATATATTAACTTACTTATTTCTTCGAATTCTTTCCTTTCCTGCTTTGATCACCTTTTTCGTACGGACACTACGTGGACGGCCAGATCTTCTTCTGTCACAAACAGAGGAGGTTGCATTGTACCTATTTATAGCCCGCTACACAAATATTTGAATAATAACAAGCGTATTGAGACTTTTAAAAATTGTATTTGGCTCTATACGTGCGTATTTGTGTAATGCAATCACAGAGATTTGGTTCTCTTTATATTGGCCCCAATCCATTTTAATATCACAAAATATTTTTCAATGTATTGGCGCGAAAATGAGAACACAATGCAAAATCATATAAAAATGACAGATTCCAAATTCAAATGTAGTACTTTATTTATTTTTAATTGTCACAGTATTTATGTATAATAATTCTTAAGAAAAGCATACACCAGAAATTTACAATTTTATAATAATTATTGTAAAATGTGATATAATTTAATTATTGTAAAATGTAATGTGATTGTTAAAAATTTTAACAGCCTACTTGAATAAAGTATAATATTTTGGTTTAAATTATATTTTTTATTTTTAAAAACGATGTTGAATATTCTTATAAATGGACTGTACTTATCCGATTGACGTCAAAGGGTTATGAACGAACTAAACAATTTTACATTTGAATATTCATTAAAGTAAGGATAGTGTAAGCAATCAAATAACCTAGAACCATTAATTATTCCCTAAGAAATTCATACGTCAAGTCGCCTTCTTAGCCGCCGGACAGGGGTCAAGATATGGTCGAATTAATATTCATACGAAAGGCCCAGGTGGACGTCACAATCTGAGAAGGGTGGACTTAGGCAATGGACATTGGTTATAGATTAAAAATCAGATCTGCTAATCGTTAATCGAGTTTAATGCCTAATTTCACTGATTGTTTAATTGCTTTTGCCTCGTTAAATGACATATTAAACGAGGGGTAATTTTTTAATAACTGATTAGATTGAAAGAGACGGAAATTCAACGTTTAGTAGAACTACAGCTTTTTATACGGTAAGTAAGCAAGCTAGAAACCTAGTTTTTGTTCTGTTGTTATTGTTACACACTGTTAATTTACATAGACAGCGTGAATAACTCAATATTGTTTTTAATACCTGCTTGCGTTATTGTTATAAAAAAGCCCTTTTGATAAAATAAGTGTGTACTTTTGATTCGTGTATCTTTTCCACTTTTTAAAATTGTTGCCATTTGTAAGCAATGCCTCATTTACTTAATTTAAATTAGTTTTGGTGTGTCAAACATGGCTGTTTATTTATGCAGCTTAACATTATTAAATTTATGAAAACATATTAGGTACCTTTGTATATTTTTTTAATCTGCGTGTCACTTTATTTAAAACCACTACTTATGAACCAAGAACGAATAATATTTTCTCATTTGTTAATAACATCATGTTTGATTATTCGGAAAACATCAGCGTGCAATAATTCTGTTTCTTTATTTTATATTTTTTCAAATTATATTGAGTAATTAGTTTCAAATATTGCTTGTTATTTGCATTATAAATGAAATAAAAATGTCATATGCTAATTATCAAATTTTGATATAATTCAAATCAAACGTTGTCATGGTCGGAGCAGTTAAAGGAAATCAGCAGGAAAACTTTTACAGCACTAAGCTCATTACGTCGCCTCAGATGTGTTCTGCCAATCCCTACCAAAATTATGTTGGCAACCTCCTATCTATTCTAGACTACCCAGATGCAAGCTATCCTAATTTGACCAAGGACCAACTTAATAAACTTGAGCGACTCCAAAATCTTGCTATCAGATTCATATTCTGCCTTCGCAAATTTGACCATGTTTCCGAATTTCGCTTAAAGCTCAAGTGGCTTCCTATACGCCATCGCCGGAACCTGCATATTCTTTCTCTGCTGTACTGTGTGCTATTTAATCCAAAGGCTCCTTCTTATTTAAAGGATAAATTTCAATATATTAGAGATATCTTGGAAAAATTAAGAGCATCTCGAAGTCTTATGCTGACACTGCGTGCGCATAGAACTAAATTTTATGCTCAGTCTTTCACTGTTCAGGCTATAAAATTATGGAACAGTTTGCCATTGCACATAAGAAAAGCCGAATCACTTTCAATATTTAAGAAGTATGTTAAGGATCACTATCTTAAACTGGAGACGTTTTAATAAAGATTTTTTTTTATTATTTTTATTTTTATTTTTTTTTTTCAAAATTCTTTCCATGCTTTTATATTTTTATTTATTTTATTTTATTTATATTTAATATTTATTAGTTTATAATAGAGATATTGATTATATTTTCATCTACATAATTATGTATCTTGTATAAGTATTAGTATGTAGACATTAGTGAGTTTATTATATAACTGCACAACCTACCCGTTTCTTTCTTTGTTGAACTCTCCTTTTCATTTGGGTTGTCTGGAAGAAATGGCTAATTAGCCATAAGACCGCCTATTGTACTACAAAATCTTAAGTCAACAATATTGTAACTATGCTGTCTATTTTATTTGTGGTGTGCAATAAAGAATAAATAAATAAATAAAATAAATAATTACAAACACAAAAAAAAACGTGTGTGTGTATGCACGTAAGAAGTTATACTTCTTTGTCGTAGCAGAAAAAAAAATTGCTAATGAATTCATCTCGTATAGGTAGCACAACTCTTTGTTTGTAAAAGGAATAATAAATTATAGAATAGACAACTATCAGCTAACTTCATCGTGTCGCTTTTTCGCTGTCGGTGTGCGCGCGCATCATAAAATTTTTACTCTCATAATTTTTTCCAAACGCGTCAAAAGAGGTATAATTTCAAAAAATATGATAAGTACACTTATAATAATTTGAGAATATGACAATAATTTAAGAATTAATTATAAACAAACACTACAAATGTCATTATTATTATTTCTTGTATTTAAGTAAATTCCACAAATTTTAGATTAACTCAACCAACTTTGCTTGAAAAATGTAGCGTCTGTAACATGTCTTATCTTTGACAGGGTGGTTACCCAAGAAGCCGGGGTGGGTCGAATACGGGCTTGTCTTATCTCTGCCCACGCCTGAGGACTCGGCCTGATGGATTAACTTCATTGTTCCACCGTTGCCGAGTGACGCGGAATTTATAATTATGAACCGCTACACGACGGCGATTTTGTTTTGGTTTATTTTGCCATTTCGTGTCAACTTTTTAACGTATTCTTATATAATACGATGTTGTGGTTTCATTATACCCACATAAGCTGAGTGTATTAAGGATAAATTATATATTAGCTAAGTGATTTTTAGAAATTTTCATTAATTTTGTATATATGCCAAAATTGAATTAAATTAAGCTCCATCCATTTTCCTTCCTAGAAGTGGTATTTCCCTAACAGTATCCACATTTGTAGTTTCCTATAATAAACTTACCTATCTTAACATACGGCTGATACTTCTGATAAGTTTTTTGATTATAATAATATGAATCATATTTATGATATGGTAAATGTTTTAAACAAAAAATCAGCTGTATTTAGTTTATTGTGTATTCTTAGCTATCCAGGCAGACTTTGTTTTGTCTTAGATTTATGGGAAAGGCTTCTACTTTCAGCTATAACTCTCGAATTTTTAAATTTACAAAAAAAAATTCCAATGTTTTGCACATAAAACAGAGTTTAAGTCATCGGTATAATTTAGTAACTTATAATATGAATAAGATCGTTAGTTAAATGTATAAAATACCTGAAATAATACAGAGGAGAAGTCTAAGGTACAATAGCATATATCAAAGGATTACGTTGGAAGATACTTTGATCTAAGACGGTGTTCTGTTGGGCGACCGCTGGGCATTTTACATTGTGGGGGATAGATGCGATAATACGTAATTTATATTAGCAATTTCCTTGAATAGATTATGTGGTTTTATTTATATAATAAAGTTAGTGAGTTTGTTTAAATGAGCTAATTGCAGGAATGTTACTGATTTTTTTAAATCTATTCAGGGATTATAGACACTAATTTATAACACGCTAAGCTACGACTCATAGAAGTCGAAGTCCACAATCTATTTGACAATCATTGAAACTCTAAACGTGCGTGTAGTAAGCATATGGCTTCGTTTAAGTATAAATGGTATAAAAGTAGTAATAAAAAATCAACAGCTTTAACAATAATTGAAAGATATAAGAATTGAATATTTTATTATTTACATGAATTTTATGATTGATATAATAAATTTTTTCATTTTAGTTAATTTAATTTATTACTATTTACTAACTTTGTTCTCTTCAAAAGTAGATCGTGTACTGTAAGATACTGAGTTCAATGAAATAAATAATTGTTTCAAAGTTATTACAAATTTTCGAATATACATGGGTTTGTTAAATACTCTTCTTGACTTATGTTTCATTTTTTGTTAACTAGATGATCCTCCATTGCAATTACACCGACGACGTTGAGATTAGAAGATATTTATGTTTACTTATCCGCTTTTATGGGACATAGCTTGATGTTTAGTAGCCTATAACATTTATATTCGGAAGACGTCCCGGATTTCGAAGTCGGCGAGATTAGTGCGGCGCTCGGGCAGCTTAAAAACGGGAGGGCCCCGGGGGATGACGGCGTTACGACTGAGCTTCTTAAGGCCGCAGGGCGACCTGTCCTGGAGGCCTTAGCTAGACTCTTTAATGCCGTCATCCAACGAGGTACCACACCGGAGGCGTGGTCCAGGAGTGTGGTGGTACTGTTCTACAAAAGAGGCGATAAGTCTCTTTTGAAGAACTACAGACCTATCTCACTTCTGAGCCACGTCTATAAGCTCTTCTCGAGGGTCGTTACGAATCGTCTCGCCACAAGGCTCGACGACTTCCAACCACCAGAGCAGGCTGGGTTTCGAAAAGGCTACAGCACCGTAGACCACATACATACTGTTCGGCAGATTATACAAAAGACCGAAGAGTATAATCAGCCGCTGTGTATGGCTTTTTGTGGACTACGAGAAGGCCTTCGACTCCATCGAGACCTGGGCTGTTCTGGACTCTCTGCAGAGATGTCATATCGACTGGCGATATATCGAGGTGTTGAGGTGTATGTACGACGCGGCGAAGATGACCGTTCATATCCAGGACCAGCAGACAAGACCGATTTTCCTTCGGCGCGGGGTAAGACAGGGCGATGTCATATCACCGAAACTGTTTACCACTGCGCTGGAGGACGTCTTTAAAACCCTGGACTGGGGGGGACGAGGCATCAACGTCAACGGCGACTACATCTCTCACCTTCGTTTCGCTGACGATATCGTCATCTTTGCGGAGACGTTGGAGGAGCTAGGCCAAATGTTGAGCAGCCTAAATGAGTCTTCCCGACGAGTCGGTCTTGGTATGAATCTTGATAAAACGAAAGTTATGTTTAACAAGCATGTCATACCGAGACCGGTATCGGTTGATGGTATCCTCCTCGAAGTTGTTCAGGATTATATCTACCTAGGCCATACCATCCAACTGGGCCGAAACAACTTCGAGAAGGAAGCCGAGAGGAGGATTCAGTTGGGCTGGGCGGCATTTGGCGGGCTTCGTCGGGTCTTCACTTCGAAGATTCCGCAAAGCTTGAAGACGAAAGTCTTCGAGCAATGCGTCCTACCTGTGTTGACATACGGTGCTGAAACGTGGACACTGACGAAGGGACTGGTCCACCGATTTAAAGTCGCTCAACGTGCCATGGAACGGGCTATGCTCGGCGTTTCTCTCAAAGATAGGATCAGAAATGAGACTATCCGCGAGAGAACCAAAGTGACCGACGTAGCCCAGAGGATTTTTTTTTTTTTTTTTTTTTTTTTATTATTAATTTTCCTCTACGAGCTTACAGACGCCCGTACCATTTTTTACTGTTTTTATAAATTGTTACACAGGCATTATTACATCAGCAGACTATATTTTATCATTATTTGAATACCTATGAACTATACTTAGGATCTCTAGTTCTGGAAACATGAGTCCACATTGACCACTTAATGCTAACACTTATTTCTACCACTTAATTCTACAACTTGATTTTACAATTTAATTCTACAATTTAATTCTACTTTTTTTTTTTTTTTTTTTTTCTTTTTTTTTTTTTTTTTTTTTTTGTTTTCAATTCTCTTTACATGCAATATAAGTATTTACTATTTCTAATTCTTCACCAACCACAATGCTCTTCTCTTCTTGCATACTCATGGTATGATCTTTTCGACGCCGGCTCCTAGCTGTGCGAGCACATCCTCAATTATGGCGGTATCTCTATGGTGAATCGCCATCTTGAGGGTGTGCTCGAGGATCTCTTTGGTTGAGGCTTCCGACGCTCTCCCCACGAATCGGCCGATTGCGTCGTCCCTGTCGTCGGCGTAGTAGACGCAGGTCTTGGTGTGCCTACTTACCGCGACCACCGCATGCGAGACGCTGTCGTGTATTTTTAGTCTCTTTGCCCTTGTCTGGATGACGATGACCTCCTCGCTCGTCTGACCCTGCGCCTCGTGAATGGTCATGACGCTCGACCCTTCTCCGGTACCATATCCCTGGCCTATCAACACCTTCTTCTCCTCTTGTGTGAAGACCAGGTACAGGGTTCGGTCCTGTTTCCCGGGTATTTGAGCGCCGGTGAACCTTTCTGCTCGCAGTGAGTGGACGATGGGGCTTGAGCTGTAGATCCTGTCATAGACCTCACTGATGGCGAAAGCGACATCCTTAGGATTCCGGTGCGTACAGGACAACTCACATGTTGTACTTACTGTCATATTTGGTCTGCTATACCGCACTTCAAACAGGTTTTCCCTGTCGATGTACGGCAGCTGATTTATGTCTCCGACGAGAACCACCTCTTTTGCCTCCGACAGTCGGGCGGCCATCACTATGGCTCCAAAGTGGTTCATGAGGGCTTCATCCACCGTTAAACGGCTTATTTTAGTACCCTCATGAAAACCATTTACCAATACGGAGGCCATAGTGCGCACCCTAGACTTGGCCTTATTGCCATAGTGGTGCGTCAGCTTTTGTTTTAGATCTTTGGCCGCCTCGACTGTTGTCGTGATTACGACTTCATTGTCCTCGTCGAAGTTTCTGACAATGTAAGTTGTCTTGCCGCATCCAGGAACTCCATTAACCCATTGCAGTGTCGGCAATTCCCAAGCCCCGAAAATGTCGCCGACTTCCGGATCGCCCATTATGGTTTTTGCCATCTCGAGTATCCGGTCGCCTAGCATCACTCTCGTGCACTTGGCCACTACCACCACTGGGTCCTCTTTTGGTGTTGAGAAGATTAGAGGCTCTTCGTTCTGCCCCTCGGCTTCGGCCGCGCCCACGAAGCCGGCTGTGGTGTTATAAGCGGCCATATACCGTCCCGACATGTTTCCCCTGAGTATTTCATGGGTGTCGTTATTGTAGATGGCCGCCTCGGCTTCTCCGAGTTCCACCCTCAGTAGGTTTTCATGGCCATACTGGAAGCTCTGCAT
Source organism: Euphydryas editha (assembly GCA_036937285.1). NCBI lineage: Eukaryota > Metazoa > Arthropoda > Insecta > Lepidoptera > Nymphalidae > Euphydryas > Euphydryas editha. The sequence goes on from JAUPFZ010000020.1 coordinate 4,825,853, forward strand.
GATTTTCTTGCAGATGGCCAAGCTTACCTCGCGGTTCGCCTTTGTTATGGCCAGGAACTCGATATACGCGTTTTCCGCGTGTTGTTGCGGTGTGGACGCTTGTCGTAACCTTGGCGGTGTTACTTGCCCCATGTCGGCTCTTGTTCGAGTAATCGGTGACGCCTTTAGGTACTTCGGACTTTCGTCTTTGGTGAACCTTATTAGCGCCTCCGATTGCCGATCTCTTGACTCCGACGGTCCTGGGACAAGATGGGGCAGTCGTCTGCCTCGTTTAGGCGAGGTTGTTGCCTTAATTATTTTTGCTATCGCCGACAGATGAGGCCCCGACTTTGATGTTATGTCGCCCGGGGTGCGCGATGTGGATTCTGCTTTTTGGACCCCGGCCTTTTGCTGTAAGCGCTCCGAACCACTTAGTACGGTCTCTACCAGAGCCGGCCATGTAGGGGGTGAAAATGTTTTGGTCTGGGGTTTTAAGTATCTCAGGTCCTCCCCTCTATCTTCGTAAACAATGACCTCGTATGTTTTCGAGGCCATTAGGCAACCGTATCTATCAGATACGTTGCCTCTTTCATAACCGACTCTCATAGAGTCCACACTTATTCTTCCGGGGGCTACCCCGGGACATTCGCCCTGCTGTCTCAACCACAAGCTTGCCTGCGCAAAAGCAGACTCCTCTCCCCACTCGAACAAAGCGATCACCTTGTTTTGCAACCGCACCGTCCGGTAAGTCGAGTCATCGTCCGATTCCTGCACAAGAGCGTCGATTTTTTTACGCTTGAAGCTTATTTTTTGTGTGCTTCCCTTTAACAGCAGGGCGAGCCCCGGAGAGACCACCAGTCGATCCGGTCCCTCAGAGCGACAGAAGCTTATCCCGATCCTCTCCGCTTCATTGTCCATGAAGAGGGCCACGCCTCTGGTTCTTATGCCCACTTCCCCGCTCCCATTCCCTTCTCTGAGCAATGATTCTAAAGTCTTGCCGGGGGCGGGTTGCGGGGGTGCGTTATGGTCAGTCCTCTTCTGGATCAATCTTCGCAGAGTTGATGGGATGGCCCTGATGATTCGGTCCAATGTTGTTCGGGTCGGTGACCGGTGAGATGAAGCCGTCGCGATTGGCTGTGCAGCCTGAGAAATATGATTTTGGACGGTTGTTTGGATTATCGTGTTTATTGGTATGCTTGTGGTGGTATTTTGAGGCTGTGATATTGTTGACCGTATCCTTTGTGGTAGAGCGGTCGAGCCATTTCTTTTCGCGGCTGTAACGACAGCGTGTCTCGCGAATTCGAGGAAAGACGCTCTGTCGGCTTCGTTCTCCAGGATGGTATGGAGTGAAGGCCGGTCTAGTTTCCTTTGGAGTTTAATCTCCAGATCCAGCCTTCCTTGGCCGAATCTTGGACATTCCAATAGAATGTGGAGAACTGTCTCCTCACAATTCGGATCGCAGACACACGAAGGACTGTCCTTCAGGTGAAACCTGTGCAGATACGCCGCAAATCCTCCGTGGCCGGTCAGCATCTGTGTATCGACAGATGTTAACGTCGCTTTTCTTGCCAGCTTGTAAGAGGTCTTTACATCTGGCAAGAAGATTTTCGTGACCGAACCAGTTTCCGAAGAATTGTATCTGTCCTGCCACAATCGAACAGTCTCTTCCCGTATCTGCTTCCTGACGTACGAAATTGGAACTGTGTCGTAGTCAGGGGCCGATCTCTTCGTGAGAGCCGCCTTTTTAGCCAGCTCGTCCGCTCTTTCATTGCCCTGTGTTCCTGCATGGGCCTTCAACCAGAAGAACCGCACCGATCTGTTCTCCTCCTGGATCTGCCTGATGCATCTCTTCATCTCCACGGCCAGAGGGTGAGTCGCCGATGGGCACTTGAGCAGGTCAAGCGAGGACCTTGAATCGCTCAATATATTGACTGTGCTCTCTTTCGATTTCCTCACCATGTCCACGGCTCTGAAGAGCGCATACATCTCCGATTGGAAGACCGTGTTGTGCCGCTCGAGTCGGAATGTAGAATGTCTTACTTCCCTGCCTTTGTCCCACCACGTTAGGGCTGCGCCGACTTTGCCCTCTATTTTACTACCGTCGGTGAAGATGAGTGGGCCGACGATGTGGTGTTTCTCAAGGGTTTCAGGGTTCAGACCTACCAAGCGCTCATACTCAGTTGTTATGAGTAGAGATGGGTGGGGATTCTGTATTGGTCCCACCCTGCGCTCCAGCTCTCTTCCCGGTGGCAAAAGGTCCACGCAGTGGCCTTTCTTGGCCTTGTATAACATAGCGGCCTCCCGGATCCGAAGGTCGAGTGGGAGTAAGCCTGATAAGACGAGTGCCGATGTTAGAGATACCGTTCTATATGCTTTACAGATTTTCTGGGCAAAGCCTCTCTGCAGTGAATTTAGTTGTTTCCTTATTGACAACTTCTCTGCTGCAGGGGACCATGCGCTTGCCGCATACAGGATGATGGGCTCTATCACCGCCCAGCCCAGAGGATTAGCACGCTGAAGTGGCAGTGGGCTGGTCACCTGTGTCGTAGGACCGATGGCCGTTGGAGCAGACGTGTCCTGGAGTGGAGACCACGTATTGGCAAACGCAGTGTGGGACGCCCTCCGACCCGCTGGACCGACGATCTTCGCAGGATTGCCGGTGTTGGCTGGATGAGGATTGCGGAAAGCCGGGAAGTCTGGCGCGAGCTTGGGGAGGCCTACGTCCAGCAGTGGACTGCTATAGGCTGATGAGATGAGAGATGAGAACATTTATATATCAATGGGTTCCTAAGAAAAAAATAATTAGTCGTATGTCGCTACACGTACTAGTTTTATTTGTAATAAATGTAGATATTTTATTCAGAGAACTAAAATTTTCTATTAAAAACTATTTTTATGTCTAACACAGAAAATACATAAAAGATAACTAAGGAAAGGTAATTCCGAAAGCGACACATCCGTTTTGAACCGAGACAGCAAAAAGAAACCGATTTAAGTAGCACTTTTAATAATTACGAGTAAAGTCGGAAACAATAGCCATTGTCATTTGTCGTATTGTCTTAAGTTTTCGCGGCTGTTACACATAAATAAAACTATCTTAGCGGAGCTTGTTACTTCCGTATCTAATATTGCACTAAGCATTCAACAGATGGAATATTTCGAATTATTTTCATATTCAAAAATAAAATAAAAGTTAAAAGTACGAATTTTATGAAAAAAATAAATAAATAAATAAACTGGTTGGCCGTTGGCTCAGTTAGCAGTGACACTGCTTTACCGTTCCAGTGTCGTGGGTTCGATTCCAACCCCGAGTCTGGGTGTAATATTTCTTTACTAGGTATGTGTATTAACTAACTACTTAAAAGAAACTGTGGCTATTACCTAAAATAACTAACTGACTTAGTTTAGGAGCAGGGCACAATGTAAAAGATATTTTAAAAAATAAATAAAAAAGAAAAGTCTCTTATACTATTCTCCTTTTTTTATATTTACTTAGTGATATTTAAATAATATTACTCACGAATATTTACTCATAACACAATATCGAGATACCTAACAAAACACTAATTAAAGTTGCTAATGAGATTTTCACCAAATGGAAAAATCAATAACTAACCAAAAATTACCTAAATATCCAATATTTACCATAATTTCAATGAACCTTAAAAACATCAGGGTGGAATAAAACAATTCATCCCCTTTCAATATTTGGTCCAGATAGTGACCACCTGAAGTACGTCTTGAAGGGTCCGACCCTTATCAAACTAAATTAACTGTTTCAAACATCTTGACCAAGTTATTGTTAGGAAGTCATTGGGGCGTGTCGAATCTTTTAAACAAATAGACGTATGCAAATAGTATCAGTAAACTAATTAGAGTGGGTCTGCAACGGTACGAGTGTGTTTTGTTGATTATTCGTTACGTTAAATGCACACTCGGCTTAATGATGAAACGATTTTTATTTCATACTTGTATGTTGATTGTTTTATCTTATTAAAACAACGGGAATGAGATTATTATATACATTATTTATTAAATTTCGGAATACTGTTAGAATGTTTAAAAAAAATCTGTTCAGAAATGTATTACTTTCTATTTATTTTAACTCCTTGTAACTCATTAATACTTTGATACAACTATTTTCAGTACATTTAAATTTGACGGTTATTTCTTTAGAACTTATACAAAAATATTATCTAAAAGTTTTTCTTTTTACTTATAAATAATTAATAATAATACAACAGCTACAAAATATATATTAACACTATTAAGAGACTACTATGCAAATTATGTATATAACGGGATATATATCAGGTTTGTTATAGTTTATTTTGAATTCCCGATACTTTGGTACCATTGCAATTGCCCTGGTCACTTCTTCACTTTAGAAACTTATAGTATGCCAATGTTTATACGTTTCGGAGAAATTATTTTCTTGTTTTTATTTTACATAATATCGCCTGTAAACAATCGTTACCATATTTCTTAACATTGTGAATAAAAAAAGTAGCTTGCTTATTTGATTGATAACTCTGAATATCTTTTAAAGCTTACAGTATCGAGAGTCTATAAAATATAACGGTACAACTTGTACTAATTAAAGAGTATTCATAAATTTTAATAATATGTCTAGTAATAAATAGTTTTGGCTTATAACAAGTGACAGGTAATATGTAAAGGACGTTGTTTATTTAAGTCGGACTGTAATAAAAATGAAAAGGATGGATGGTTATGAATTTCAAAAAAATACACGGACTTTCATTGTGGGAACTCACTATTATATAGTTAACAAAACCAAACAAAACCAAACACAGAAGTAATCATACATTTCTAATAATCCTAATTATCAGTCGAAAACAAGAACGCAGCTAATAGTACTACGACTCAGAAAATCGCGCAGTCATTGCACTTTTCCAAAAGAGCATCTTCAATTTCCTCAAGAAGTACTAAGTCATGACTTCACCACACATGTCACGCGAAATACACCCTTAGGATGTCAAGAATAGGGGTGTAGTGTTGAGAATACTTGTGGTTTTTATATACGGTGGTATATTGTGTCGAACAAAAAGTATGTACAAAATATTTGTTTTAATTTTATTTTATTATTTAGTATCGCTACATTTTAATGGAACTTATAACAATAATAATAAGAACTCTTTATTTTGCACCAAGAATAAGCAACAGTAGAAAAAAAAGTAAATAAGCACAAAAGGCGGCCTGGATAAAGTTCCGAAAAGACCATACCGGCAAATGGCAATTTTTCAGAGTTTTGATCTTGATTTTAACTATCATGTTCGAGATCAGCGAATCAAAATACATAAGTATACGAAATATCAAGGAAAAGCTTTTCGGAATTACACCCGGCGGCCTTATCGCTAAAGAGCGATGAACGATTATTATATATATATATATATATATATATATATATATATATATATATATATATATATATAATAATCGTTCATCGCTCGCATTTCATCGCTGTATATATATATATGTGTGTGTGTGTGTGTGTGTGTGTGTGTGTGTGTGTGTGTGTGTGTGTGTGTGTGTGTGTGTGTGTGTGTGTGTGTGTATGTGTGTGTGTGCGTGTGTTTGACTGAAATTGTTTATTTGAAGCGACATTTAAGATCAGGTGAGCTGTCTGATCTTTTGTTACATCTCGTAATAAAATAACAAGATAAAAAAATAAAAATCTTTTATTGTCAAGTAACATAGCCTAGTTGGTTAGTACGTAATAACAAGCGTTAAAATTTTAACTATACTTTCATTTTCTTGAGGACATTGCAATGTAATTCACGATATTAAGCACTCTTGACTTCAGTTACTCTGTGAAACAAATTTATACAATAATAAATTTAATATAATTCTAACCGGCTGAAGTCTGTACATGACAGATGTTTTGGAAAATTCAAATTATGGGATCTTTATGAGAGCGATACAAGCCAAAACTCTATATTCTTTCCCGCATCACCCAAAATCTGGTGCATGAAATTGGATGCGGTTTTCACGAATATAAACATTCCTGGTTTATTTCAATTACGTTAATTATTATTATTGCAATTTGTCAACCCCTCATAATTAAGCATGAATTATATAGTTAGGTATTAGTTTAAAAAAAATTAAATCCACATTATCTACCTATAGTTAAATAAAAACTTTAGATAAAATTCGAAAGAAAATCAAGATCGAAAAGAAGAATCAAATTTGCCCTCAAAATATTATATATTCGATAAGATAATCTTTTAAATATTATAATATGCAATGATCTCGTATTAAAACTTTCATACATAGTAATCACTTTTCTAATTTAGTCAATAACAGGTGATGAAGGCATTACCGTAGTTATATAATTATGTTAATCTAAAGACATATAAGCAATTTATTATAAAACTGACTACTGGTTTTTCCAGAGTCAACACTTAGAGCAATTTACCGTGGTTCCATTTAATAGGAGACTTAGGATTAAGTTAATAATATATTTAGAATAAAAATCCGATAATTGGCTGTTTAAAATTGTTGCTTATGGTAAAAATAAAAAAATCTTTAATTATGGGAAAAAGTGTATACAATATGTACTAACAGATAAAATGACATAAAAACTAATCTCTCCCTCCCTTCTATTCCTGTTTATACGGCTATCGCGGCTTATCTGATTCTACCAATCTTCATGACTGGCGGTGATTAGTTAACATCAAATGATTTGCCAGTCTAAAGCTGTTCCATAAAAAATATATGTTCTTGTGTGTTAATTTAATATAACTTAATATTCTCATACTCATACCCAGTGCACAGCCGTTATTTTCGATCGTGTGTTTCCAACGAAAGGGTAGGGTGTGCTGTGGCATAAATGATCACCGGGCAACGTTGACGAAGACAAATGATAGTCGATGTCGAACTTACATAGAGATAAGGTAGGCATCTTAAATTAGTCGCGTTTTACTTACACTCCACCGTTTTATCGTTTCATGGTCTATCTGAAATGGATAAATTATGGTGTGATTTTTTTTTTGACCACTACCTATAAATTATTTTTACCTAAATTCTATTTATTTGGAACATTTTCAAAATACTACTTCTGATTGTAAGACTGCAAATTACCCACACTGCAATTTATTTTGTAATTTTATCACAATGACTCAATTGCAGTCTTTTACAGAAGAATCTTAACATTGGTCTATGTCAAAGCATAATATACTGATTTCTACATAGATCCAGCCAAAGCCTGGGGTCAGATGACAATCAACCTGACCCCCGTAATCCTTGGGAGAAAATAATTGTAAAGACATAATATATATAGACATAATATATTTGACTAACGAATACGGAAATTAATCATGACCAAGATTTTGTGTGATCATTAGTTTTTTTTATTTATTTCAATATCTGAAATAGGAGTATCTTATACATACTTACATAACTATATAAGAGTGGAAATCTGCGACCATTTTAATTAAAGGCTCTTAATTACCTACACTCCTCTACACCAAAATAGTATAAAAGCCAACATATTGAATAAAACCTATCTATATCTTAATACAATAAAGCTAAAGAGCTGGTTGATTTGACTTTTAATCACATAAGTCTAAATTTGTTTCTTGGAATGTTCTTGTATCGTCAGCCTATTTATAGATGATTATACATAAGAATATCATTATCAAATCAATTGCATTTCTTCTTTACTATAAGCGAGTATGGTATCTATTACTTTTGGTATTAACGCTAATATAACGTCAATTTTTTTTCTGTTTTTATTTTTTTAATCATAAACTAACCTTTAATTCTCATAGTGAACAAGTAAAAAAAAACATCAACATTTCTTTAATGAAAAAAAAGCTACAACAAATTTAAAAAAAAAAAGAAAAATGTTACTGTCGGTCGCTAAATGCCCAGTTTGTTCTCTATGACTCTTTTACGTCAGAGAACAATCCAATACACCTTAATTTTAGGTAAAACGGAATGTTTCGCGTTTTTAATATTGAAAGAAACGTGTTTATTTTCAAAGTGGTCTTTTATTTTGTGGTGGCGAAAAAATCGTGGTTCCATCCGGCATTGTTTTTAGTTCTGATGCGAATATTCGAGTGGACGGACGAAATTTCACAGACAATGCTTTGACAATGATAACTTTTTAACCATATTTTTTTAAGAAGTATTATTTATTAGCAGGTCGTTTTTTGTAATAAAAAATGAAACGTTGTTCGTTGGTAAGCGAATCTTTTGAATACGATTGAAATTTTTTATTTTTTAAATAATATGTATTAAAAAATAGTTAAAATAAGTTTTATAGGTGAGGAAAAAGTGGAAAATCGTAAAAATTTGGAAATAATATTGTACTATTGTAAATGGTTCTGTAATATTATAAGGCAATTAATTGTGTTTAATTTGGATTCCTTGCTAACCGTTTGACCAAAACATGATTATAATATCTGCCAATTAAAAAGATAGAGAACGTACTTTAGGTAACTCTACATATATTTGTTAGATAGATTAACGCTAATTCATTATTCCAGGCAGTCTTAATATATATATAGCCTATATTTATTTCAATATAAAAAATCATATTGGACCGACAGCTGAAATACGCTTCTTAAAATAAACAATTCAGCTATGTTCTACTAATTCAATTGGAAAGAATATATTTTGCAATCCTCTAGCGATTACCATATGATATTTAAACACTTAAATGCCAATCCACACAATAAACTAGTTATCCAAGTTGTAAGTAATCAACCGCAAACAGATATTGATGATAACCTACCCTATTAACCTAACATTCACGTAACGAAAGTAAAAATATATTGGTACGTGTTTCTTATAAGTATTACTTCAGATTCCAATAAATATCGTAAAAATATCTTTACGAGTGCGAGATAAACTTGATCAGAAACCGGTGAAACAGTCCTTAATAAATAGTCTATTTTTATAACCTCAATTTTTTATTAAAAAACAGAAGTTTTAAGGTAAAAATAATTTTTCAGACCGAACTGGTACATGATTGGCCAGTTAAATATAGAGAAATAATCAACTGTCTTTACCATTTCCTTCGCTTCTAACCGTAAAGCTAACATAACTCACTCCGCTATACCCACATAAGACCCAAAACCAAAGGGAAGACCGCGGCGATTGTCCGAAAATTACCTTCGACCGCATATAAATACATTAAGATAATCTAGTTTACTTTAAAGTGATAAGCAAACAGCGACTTTTGTATTTATTAAAAGTAATATATATTCGTAAGACAAAATTGATAATGAGTACGCAAAAACAAGTATGCTTAATTAAAAAAATAAAAAAAACCCGACTGCGTAAAATACTCTTACTATAAACTAAAAAGAATAAAACAATTTACTAGCTTTCATTTGATACCCATATTACTACAGTAACCCAACTCCCCCAACTCCCCCCCCCCCCCCAATTTCGCCATTTGCGGGCGCCATTTTGAAAATTTATATAGCCTATGTCACTACTAAAATTTAGACAAATCCAACGACACCTCATATGTCAAAAACCGTCCAGCTGTTTGGGCTGTAGGGCGTGCCAAAGAAATGGACATACATACATACATACACTCGAAAAACATAACCCTCCTCCTGTCGCAGTCGGGTAAAAAGATGATTGATCGAGGTATATGGCGGGTATTATATTATGTTGCACCTTCATTTCAAACACATCAAAAACTGCTTGACGAAAAATCATTGTCTGGTCGTTGATTAGAAGCACTTATTTGTTTAATTTGTCATTAATTCAAAGCTACATCTCAAAATGCTTTTAACCTGCCAAATTAAGCTTTAATATTTGAATTATATCCTGTGACTTGTGGCATAACCCTGTGCCGCAGTGCGAGTGCGGGCGGGCAAGTAAAACACCAAGCGCTGGTCCAACGTTTGTCCAAGGATAAGTTGCTGGGCAATGTTTTCTAATTTGAAATGGGTAAGTTGACTGTTTAGATTACCGAGGAAACTAAGAATTATTATATTTATATTGTTGTATTATGTATTAATATAATATACTTTTTAACATAAAACACTCGTGTTTTTAAAATATACATATATATAAAGACAACAGCATTTTATAAGGATTCTTGCGCATTTTGTCTGAACCAAGTAGGAAACTCACTAAACAAAACATTTTTTTAATCTGATGATCATACAATGCATGTGGTCTGTAGAAATATTAAGGTAAATCATCTGCATCATCATATCAGCCATTGGATATCCACTGCTGAAAGTATACGTACGTCCCCCGTCGACCTTCAGAATGACCGGTAAGAAGCAGCCTCCATCCAATGGCTTCCGGCTACTCTCGTTAAGTCGTGTGTTAATCTCGCGGACGATCGTCCGACGCTGAGCTTACCGATTCGTGAGACCACGAGAACACCACTCGAGAACCTTTCTGCTCCATCGGTCGTCAGCTATAAGCTATGTGCCCTACCCACTGCCAATTCAGCTTGCAAATCCTTGGGCTATGTCAACAACATTCATTCGTCAACATATCTTATAATTTTTTATTCGATCTCGCAGAGAAATACGTAAATATTTTATACAAATTTCACAGTATATTTGTAGATATAAAAGTACGACAAGGATATAATATGGTAGTCCGAATTCTTTATTAAGCCATAATTATGCGTGAGTTATGTACTAATAACTCCCATATATAGTAGACAGACATATAATTACAACATAACTAGGAAAATCTTGTATGATATATATTAGAAAAACTTCAAATGAAATGAGGTTTCCCAGTGAAGAGATGAATTAAAACAAAATTAAATAAAGTAACTCTTTCTTAACTAGTCGTAGTAATGGCTTATGCTATTGACATTAAATAGACTAATAATATAATAATTTTCACTTTTAAACTTATACGTGACAGTTAAAATAATTGTTCTTAGTTAAATCTAAGCGTAGTTTTAGTATATCTTTATACATTGAACTATACTCTATGTCCTTCTGCAAGTCTACAGAGGTTTGTACCTTAAATCTTAACGCCCGCACCTCGGGGTATCGTGTCTGAAGACGCCTTGATACTTCTCATGTATAAGGTTGCAAATGAATTTTACCTTTTATTTTTTTATATTTTTATTTTTATTTAAAGTAATATAAAACAAAATTCTAATAAAATATTGTAATATTAGAACGTAACTTGCAAATATATGACTAGTGTTGTTTATAATACGATAGCGTAAATTTGTTTGGTTAAGTGTTGTAAAAAATTATACGAGTATATTCTATATTATATTTTTGTAAAGTTATCATATCCCAGGTACAGTATTATTTTTTAATACATAGTGTACAAATTATTTTATACGACAACTTTATATAAAATGTATAATAATTTTAATATTTGACAAACATAGTTTTACAAACAATATGATTATTATAATCCAAACAATTTAAACCGCACTTAATAACTCCGGTACGTCATTTTGCTTATTATCTGACAGTTCCAACCCTTCAGCTGACCACCACCCCGGGTCAAGGCGGGGGACTCATCCCAACTTCCAATACATTTCATATTCCGTTGACAGAGGCACAATAATAACGCGCTCCTTCGTGTAAAAGCAAGACATAGTTGATGATCACAGACATCATATCCCTGGAAATATCTATTTCATTATCTATTTATATAAATAATTATTTATATATTTGTATGTTAAATAATTTTTAGTGCATCATTGACTCTATTTCGATTGTACTAAAGATATTTTAATTATGTATAATAAAATTCCTAAAATAAAATATGTTAAATTTATACAGATTAAAAACAATACAATCTCCTCTATTTTATTACATTTATTTTTATTAAAAGAGTGAGGATGAAATTATTAGTTTGTGTTAGTTTTATAATTAAGACAAAAAAAAAAGGTTATTAATAAACAATTAATCTCTTCTTTCACCTTTCTAGAATGCTTTTTATGAAGAACACTTAATAACTTAAAGTACATAAAGTACATAAACACACACAATAAATTAGGTCGACACGGGTTTTTTCCTCCTTCATAATTATGAAAATCTAAAACGACAATTCGTTATATTGCATCCACTTTTTACGTGTGCCTTATCTAGTAACTCAATATCCATACTTGACCAATAGTTGGAAATAGTTGAATTTGAAGACGTTTGGAATTTACGAGTGGTTACGGCCCTATGGGTGCCGGACTATAGTAATAGAATATTCTGTGTATAACGATTGCTTAGCAACGAATTCTTGAGGTGGCCCCTTTCATTCGCACTAGTTCATTAAATTGTACATAAGATTAAGGCAGTGTGAAAAGTTATTATAAAAAATGGTTTTCTGTAAAGTTGGTTTACGGACGATCATTTTTACGTGATAACGTCATAAGAAAACATAGATGTAGAATTGATGTACTCGAACGCGGTCCGATGGAGTGTAACAGAGATGCGTTATAAGTCGAACTGATCGTGCCTTTCTATCGCTTGTTCTGCGCTCTCGCTCGCTCGCGACACGTGACAAAATGGCGTCATTTTTGAAAAAAATACCCGATAGCTTTCATCAATTTACTAGACGTTATCAGGTCAAAAAGTTGAATCGTATTTGCAGTCAATATATATATACGAGTACCTGAATTTGTGCCTGGTTAGATTAATGATGAATTCTACATGTACTATACTGCTCATAAATTTAGCCACCTATAGCACCATTGTTAGGAAGAGGCTGTTGGATAAAAATGAAAGTGACAGGTTAAGGGTGAGGACCGGTAGATATACGAGTACTGGTACATGTAAGGCTCGTGCCTTACAAATTCTCTCGAAGCATGGAGTTTCCATGGTGAACTTCTTTAACCTCAAGCACAATTAATTTTTAACATCTCCACAAATTAACGATAGCAACCTTAATTTGAACCCACATCCGTTCACCATTGTATTTACTAGTGTAAATTATAGGAGACCATCATAGGAGATAATTAATAACCACATTTTAATTTTTTTTCAAGACGGTAATACAAATACATAAAAACATCAAATAATGTATTCAAAAAATACCTTTAAATTAATTTTTATGAGTAAAAAATAGTAATAAAAAAATTTGTTTAAGTGTATAATTAGTAACACAGTCCCATAATCATGTAGGAATGCTTAACTATAATTTTGCAATGACGGTCGAGAAGGAAATGCATTCATCTACAAAATACCTGTGCCTTCACCCTAGTTTTAGAAGTGTTGTTTATCCCAGATGCACCCAAAGCAAAGTTTATAGAAATCAATAAACAAAAATAATTATTATAAGGTATATATTTCATTTAATAAGATAATATTGAGACATATTACAAGTACAAGACATAGTACAAGGGGAACTTAGAAACGTAGAACGTTTTTTTTTTTTCCTTTTTTTTAACATGCTATAATAAATACCTTTTCTTTAAGTGAAGATAAAAAGCAGTTAAAAATTTAACAACAGAAAAAGAAAGTGGATTTCGGAAAGACGTATATAAATAACAATTTATGATCGATCTAGAAACCTCGGCAAGAAGATAAAATATGTTTTTGATATAAAAACCGTCAAAAGTTGTGAAATTATGAATCAAATATAAATTATTTTGTCAATATTCCCGTACGAGATATTACGAGCCGAGACAAGTTGACCAATGGTGAACAATTGCTTTGGTGATAAACTGTTCTAAGGTAAACATTGTTCTAAGTTCAATATCGCTTTGTACAATTTTGCCCACTATACTTGTAGTGTGTTTCCATCTGATTGCAAAGAAAAGTCTGTGTACGACGGTTGAGACTTGAACCTATATTAATTACTCACTTCAGTCAGGGGTACCCATTGCAACTTCTGCCGAATGTTGCATTGTGGTATACGGGTATGCGACCCCGGCTTCCCGAGCTGCTACTGTCTCTGGCCCCCTCCCGTCGAGACAGTAGTATCCCACTCAAAGTCTGCTTCGGCGAGGGTGGCATCCTAATGCAGATATTGCGAAAGGGCTTGGTACACTCGGCGATTCAGCATGGCAAGGTGGATGGCCTAGGGCGATGGTAGAGGGCGTACAGTTACCGTCGGCCAGACACATCATCCGACCTCTTCTCCAGTCGTAGCGGTTCACCGTTCCACTGAATCGGGAAGGGGGAGGACGAGTGTGTGCGCCTGCGTATGCGCGAACGCTTGCGCACCTTAATATATCCTGCGCAATTGACTGCTTCCAATACTGGACTCCGAGTACTATAAGTCCTATGGCGATGAGTTGAGGTAGAGAGGTCTGGCGCGATGCAAGCCGGGCTTCGTCTGATACTTGCACATAGGCGGCCCCAGGGGCGTGAGTACACGTCTTGGTCGCCTTCGCGTTGCAAATTTGGGACGACAATGCGAACTCGGCAGCACCTGGGGTGACAGAGCAGCCCTATTTAGGGAGGCACTGCTCTCCTCGCTCAGCCGAGGAGGGGGCTAGAAAAGGTGCCCTAAAAAAATGCTCGTCCCGTCCCGGAAGGTGGTAGTAACCACGGCTACCACTGCATCAATCTAATTCGTGGTCGACGTATCAAAAAGAATAAAACTATCATGAAACTACCTATCATGACATTTGGCGCGTGGAATGTAAGAACGCTGATTGATCGAGATGGCAACGCCTGCCCCGAGCGCAAAACCGCTATAGTAGCTCGGCAACTTCATCGCTATAATGTGGATGTGGCTGCACTCAGCGAAACACATCTCGCTGATGAAGGAGAGCTGGTGGAAGTTGGAGGTGGTTACACTTTCTTCTGGAAAGGTACCCCTTCACCCGAACCTCGTAGGTCTGGGGTAGGATTTGCCGTCAAAACTCAATTAGCAAAGCGATTCCATGAATGTCCTGTGCACATCTCGGACCGCGTTACCACACTGCGCCTACACCTGGACTCGAACAACTATCTTAATGTCATCAGTGTTTATGCCCCAACGTTGGACAAGTCTGATAACATCAAGGACAAATTCTATGAGGAATTATCTCAATGCCTTAACAACATCAATAGCGAAGAGCAGATATTACTGCTAGGCGATTTCAATGCCAGAGTTGGCCGGGACTATGAGGCTTGGCCTGGAGTTCTGGGTAGACACGGAGTCGGCAACATGAACAGCAACGGTCAGTTGTTGCTCAGTCTTTGTGCTCAATACGACCTTGCGATATCGAACACTATGTTCCGGCTTGCCGCCAAGCACAAGACAACGTGGAAGCACCCGCGGTCTAAACACTGGCATTTGATAGACTACGCTATCATACGGCAACGAGACATCAGTCAAGTGCAAGTCACCCGCGTTATGAGAGGTGCGCACTGTTGGACTGACCATCGACTCATTGTCACTAAGCTAAGACTCCGCCTCCGCCGGCCTCGTAGATCCATGGAGAAAAAGCCTGCGTGTTTAAACGTGGATAGGCTAAAGTATCACGAGGCTAGAATGGAATATGCCGAAGCCTTATCGGGAAAGCTGTTGCCTGCAAATGAGACGGATGATGTCGGTGCTGCTTGGGGAGCTTTGTCTAGTCACATTATGGAAACCGCTTCAGCTACATTGGGGACAAAAGACAGGCGTAGCGAAGACTGGTTCGATGACAACAATGAGGCTCTCAGAGCAGCATTCGACAAACATCGAGAGCTCTTGCGACAGCACAGTAGAAGAGGCGGTAGCATTGCGGCGGTCAAAGCGAGTGACCAAAAATTGCGCAAGCTGTCTCGTCAGATAAAAGATAAGTGGTGGCAGGACAAAGCTTGTCAAATGCAGTGGCTTGCTGACACTAATCAGCTTCGGGAGTTTTATTGCGAGGTGCGAAAACTGATTGGAATTTCCTACCGAGCAAAAGTACCTCTGAGGTCTTTAGACAGTTCACACCTCTTCACTAGCAAGGAGGAAGTACTAAAACGTTGGGCTGAACACTTCAACACTCTGCTCAACGTTGATCGATCAGCCGATCTACAAAACATCAGTTTAATGCCTCAACTCCCTTTATCTATCGCGCTGGATGAGCCACTGACGCTCGACGAGGTTGTCACTGCCATCAGACAGCAGAAAAACAAGCGGGCAGTTGGCATTGACCATATACCAAGCGAGCTATTGAAATACGGCGGTAGGGATTTGCACACGTCGGTGTGGAAACTATTTGTTCGAATGTGGGAGGAGGAGCGAGTCCCAGACGATTTTAAATTGTCTCGTATTAGTGCCCTCTACAAGAACAGGGGTGACCGATCCGACTGTAATTCATATCGCGGTATTTCACTATTATCAGCTCCTGGAAAGGTCTTTGCAAGAGTTTTATTGAACCGCCTAAGTGACCTATCAGAAAGGATCCTGCCTGAAACCCAGTTTGGCTTCCGACCTAACCGAGGCGCATGTGAAGCTATTTTCTCGGTGCGTCAACTTCAGGAGAAAAGCAGAGAACAGGGACGTCAGCTGTACCTCTGCTTTGTTGACTTGGAGAAAGCATTCGACAGTGTGCCTCGCGAAGCTCTCTGGATGGTACTCGGAAAGCTAGGATGCACAGAAAAGTTTGTGAGACTTCTGCGACTCCTGCATGACAATATGCAGTGCTGCGTCTCCGTAGATGGCGAACAGTCCGACTTTTTCCCCGTTACCTGTGGGGTAAAGCAAGGGTGCGTCCTAGCACCCACACTGTTTGCTATATACTTTGCAGTAGTAGTCAAGGAGGTCCTACAGACTGTTTCTGAAGGAGTTCGCATTCGTTTTCGCACCGATGGCAGTCTTTTCAACTTGGCCAGACTTAAGGCGCGCACCAAGGTCTCGTATACATTGATCACAGAGATCATGTATGCTGATGACTTGTGCTTCTTGGCAGAATCCCCAGATGGCCTGCAACAGCTGATGTCTGCTTTCCACCAAGCATGTTGCAAATTCGGCCTAAAGATCAGTGTCAAAAAGACGGAAGTGATGTCCCTAGACATCCATGGTCGTGAGACACTGACCATTAAGCTTGGTGAGGACGTGCTGAAACAGGTTGATAAATTTCGTTATCTGGGGAGCACTATAACAGCTAAGTGTGACCTTGATGCCGAGATCAACAGCAGGATAAGTGCTGCAGCTGCAGCATTTGGAAAGCTGTGTTCCAAGGTCTTCTGCTTGCACGACCTTAAGCTGCCTACTAAGATCTCGGTTTACATGGCGATCGTGCTGCCAAACCTTCTCTATTCTTCCGAGGCCTGGTGTGTGTATCGTCGCCATATACGCACTCTCGATCGATTCCACCTAAAATGCCTGCGCACCATCATGAAGATCAGATGGTCCGATCGGGTACGTAATACCGAAGTTCTAAGACGCGCCAATGTCGGTGGCATTGAGGCGTATTTGATGCGTCGGCAACTTCGGTGGTGCGGTCACGTATCACGGATGGCGGAGGAGAGAGTGGCGAAGCGCATCTTTTACTGTGAGCTGGAGGAGGGCAAGCGAAAGCATGGCGGACAACTCCTCAGATATAAAGATGTTCTGAAGCGTCACATGAAAAGATGCAATATAAAGCCCTCTCGCTGGGAGAGTTTGGCAGCACAGCGACCGGAATGGCGCGAGATTGTGAATAAGCGAATTCGCGAATTTGAGGAACAGCGCTTAGCTGACCTCGACGCCAAGCGCGATGATCTCAAAGCCCGTCCACTCGCCGCCATTCACTATAATTATGAGAGTGGTAAGCTCACTTGCCCACTTTGTGCAAGGGAGTTTGCTGCGAAAATTGGCTATATAAGCCATCTCCGGGCGCATCAGCGCCATGCCTTATAAGGGATCAAAGTGGTCGCCATGGCCGAAATCGGTCGGATTACAATAATAATAATAATAATAATTACTCACTATCTTTTATGATTCCTTTCTTCTTGCTTTCTTCGCTCTTTCTAGCTGAAGTCTACATACATGTACCACTAGGCTAAAATTCTGGTTTTTGATTATCTTAAGTCGACATTCAATTATACTGTTATTGAATATAAAATTTTATGTCACTTTATAATTAAATTTTCCGTGCGGTCACCGGCAGAGAAGAATAGTCCTGTGGGACTCTCAAATAAGTTTTGAATAGCGAACGCTCGCGAATTTTTCGCGCTGTAATGTCACATGTTCGCTAGAGTCTGTACTGTCGCGAGCTGAATTGAAATGTGACATTACAGCGATTTTTCGCGATTAGCGTAATAGCCCCACCCGACCCCACCAGATAGAGGTCTATCTCGCTGAGGTGTCGTAAAAGATGACTAAGGCCATAGAGGTGCAAACAATTGACCACCAACCAGGATGGTGATGAAGATGTAAAAATTGTATCTCCTTATGATATTTATAGTTAAAAAAAAAACTTACATAATTTTCTAATCTTTCTTAAAAAATAGACTTCCTGAGACAAAAAAAAAGTTAGATGGAAATAACATTAGCAACTTCAGAATCCATTAAATTAAGAATTTCAAATTGCAAATGTGGATGTATGGAATATCTTAAACATCATTGAAATGCAATGTCTTATTAGGATTCATGATTAATTTATATATTTTATCAAATATTACTGAGACCACATCAAATCTATATTTCAATAAGATCATAGAGTAGTTTCTGCAAATTGGATCCATACGAAACTATTGTCCGCTGGTCAGCCGTCTTGTCCCTGCGTAATTGACTTACACTTGTGTGATGAATTTTGATTTCAATTTGCCTTTGAAATGTTAATTTAAGATATGCATGTGGCTTCGTTATGATAAAATTGAAATTAGTGAAATTTAATAATAATTAAATAACGTAAAAATTGTTAAAATAAATTTCAAGTTTCTTTTTCAAATATAAGATATTTTCTAAGAAAAATTATACTATCTGTTTAATTTTTTTAACATTACACTTTCTAAAACATTCCTTGACTATTTTATAAGTTATGAAAGGACTTCACTAGTAGCATTTAATATTGTCTTAAAAGAGGTATATTCAAAATCAAAATCAAAATCAAAAACAACTTTATTCAAATAGGCCCCAGGAGCACTTTCGAATCGTCATTTAACAAAATTAATATTGTAGTGATTATTATTATTATTATTATTTTTTTTTTTTTGTAAAAGTAAAGCTACCACCGATTCGGAATGTAGATTCTGCAGAGAAGAATCGGCAAGAAACTCCGCAGTTACGTAGTTAATATATTACAATAATTTACCTGACAAGAGTAAGTTATGAACTTAAGAACATAAATTTTATTTATATATTTATTTGACACTTTAAATTTACAAAAAAAAGATGAAGAACATATCAAAATAATGCAATTGCTGATTATTTCTTGTAATTGCAAAATATTGAAATATCTGTCAATACTCGACTCGACATTTTTAAAAAGAAGTCTGTGCAATTTTTATATTCTATAGAATTATAAATTATACTAATTATAGGCCGCGGTTTTACCTCCGTAATTCTTGATTGACTAAGAATTTTGAAATAAAAATCATATAGCATTTGTGTGAAACTGATTCGTCACTTTTATATCTATAAAGAAACTCCACAAACACATCAGGAGTTTTAGTTTTAACAAAAACACGAGAACGAATGTACGACCTTTATTTGTCATAAGCGAAAACTCGAATGACAAAAGAATGACCGAAGTAACTGCTGAGGTTGTTAACAGATCGGAGGCAATTTTAATGATAAACTATGCCTATATGTACCTCTTTTTTTTTTTTTTTTTTTCTTTTTTTTTTTTTTTTTTTTTTTTTTTTCTTTTTTTTTTTTTTTTAGGAGGTAACTAATTTTTATTAAACATGCATGAGACTTTACATGTCTTTACATTTAATACTTTCCAGTTATATACCATATCCTTATGTTTCTTAACATGTGTTGCTTACTTCTAGATAATGCAGCTTTTTAATTGTGAAATAAATATTAAAATTGGTTTAGTAGTTTGATGGTAGTTTGATGGAGTCGGTAGTTTGGAGATGGTAGTTGAGGAGAGAACTCCGATTCTGTATATTAAAGATATCTTAATTTTTTTTCAAAGGCACTCTATAATCCATACTGGAGCCAAAGTTATATATTTTTCCATTTTATCTGTTAGTCTGTACCTTGACCGCACACGCCGAAACTACTAAATTAATTTCTACTATATATATATAATAAACAAATACTAAAATAATTGAAATTGTGGATTGATAAAGACTTAACTTAGATATCGCGATGGATAGTACTTTGTCCTGGGTGCCTTACATTGCTGAACTTAGCCGTAAGATCTTCTGTGGTATAGGTGGACTAAGTAGGCGGAAAAAATCTGATAACAACAAAAACGAAAATATCTCTGATACACCTATACTCGATTATGCTGATTCCTGTATCCTAGACTTACCTCATTAACTAACTAATAAGCAAGAGCGCCTACAGAATCTTATATAATACGATTTATTTTCGGTCTGAGAATGAATAAATAATAAATAAATAAATAAGCGTCTCACACTCAACGGCCCCCCAGTAGGATGTTTATCCTGTGTCGGGGGTCCGGGAACACACACAACATACAAGCACAACTACCCAGACCACGACAAATATCCGTATAGCCTATACAAATATTTGTCATGTGCGGGAATCGAACCCGCGACCGCTAGCGCATAAGCCAGTTTCTGTGACCACTGCGCCAACACGTCTTCATTATTATTACAATTATAAATCGAATATATATTTTGGTGTTTTTTCATCAATCAATACAGATCTATGTCATTTAACGTTGGCCGTCAGCATACAGATTCCATGATACATGTATAAATTTTCACCGAGAGAATATCAACAATGACATGTTGCTACCATGTAACCGCATATGATCTCCATAGGATCGGACGATCGGAATAACTAAGAATGTGTGACGTAATTAAAAACAAGTCGATTATAAATGAGATTTATAAAGTTTCCTAGACTTTTTTTGATTTTTTTTAAAAGTACTTATGTTTATTATTCATAAGTTGTTTTATGAATAAAAATACAAAATACCAATCTAAGCAGAAATTTCAATTATTATTGGTTTCATTTCAATTTAAATTATCTTTTTAAAATTTTAAATATAATTATAAATGGTAAATAAAAATAGAAAAAATTGATAGTAAATAAATTAAAATCAAACATTTTGCTTTTTAATTAATAATTTTAATTAGTTTCTTAAACTTTGTATTTAAAACATACGTTTTAGTTGAAAAATTTAGTATTTTCGTTTCTTAAATTATCGTATCGTTAAAGTGAAAAGCTTATTATGTTAAACATTCTAAATATTATCAAACTCATTTCATAATAATGATGTGAGGTAATACAATTGATGTAAGCCATCATTTAATATTGAAAAAAAATATACGGAGACGCTATGTTTATTTTCCTTGCTCAGTACGAGTATAAATACCTCCATTCATATAAATACTGAAGAGCAAAGACTTTGTAACTAGTCTAGTACGAATATCTAGAAACTCATCCCGCTTTGCAAGGGATGCATAATATCTACATTTCGGTCAGTCGGAATTTAATATCTCATATACAAACGTTTCTGAGTTACAATCGTGTTCGTCGCTCTTTGGTAGCTGATTTGATACAGTGTGGTTTTTAAGCGTTTCTTTTTTTATTTCTAATTTAAATTTATTTTAAAAAATCCCTGCATTGCTTGTAAAGAATATTATTTGTTATATTATAATTATCTTCATAATATAATTCATTTGTATGCTAATTTTCGCTTAATGCTTAATTTCATTGTAATAATTTAAGTTAAAACATTACGGTAATGATTAAGTAATTAAACAACTTTCACAAATTAATAAAATGCAAATAAATAAAAAATTTATACACCAATAAAGTTGTTATTGAATGTACTAATCAAAAGAGTCAAAGTTCTAATCCTTCGTAACAATAACTTAGAACACCCTGTCATACTAAATACATAGACGCTAAGAAATTACTGACGGTCAAAATATCTTAGTTATGACCACTTCTGTCCGGCGCACGGCTTACGTTTGCCAAGTTTACCCCCTTAAGGCATAGTTACCCCCTTAAGGCACAGTTACCCCTACCCCTACCCTCATGCTTATTAATAAATCTATCTGTGCATATTCGTAGAGTTAAAGACAGTTCCGGATTGAAAATCTAAAATGTTGTTTTGGTCTCGTTTCATCATTAGATTAAAATAAGGGATACCGTTTCGATAATAAAATAAGAGTTGAGATGTATTTTTAATTTTTTATGTCATGATAATACCTATTCCGTAAAAAAAAATCGTGATTACAACGAAACAATATTGTTTTTTAAAAATTAATTAATTTTTAATTAAATTTATATTAATATTATATACAAGTTTTTTTTTATTATTGTTTTTTTTTTTTAAATTAGCTGTATCCGCGACTTCGTTCGCGTCAGCCACATCTTTCATTAAGCCTACAAGATAAAATATGTACGTCAGCAGTCAGCTTAAGATAAAATATGCTCAAAGGTAAAAAATAAAGGTATCTAGTTTAAATTTGAATTTCCTGCTTTTGAAGTCGGTTTAAAACATGTGTTTATTAATAAGACATGCCTTCAGCCATAATAAAATGAATGACTCTTGAGTGATTGAAGTCAACTTAACATTAAATTAAGTAATTTGTACACTTAACTACAGTTTGGAAATTCTTACTAGTGCCTTCTAAGTTATACGCAGAGTTAAAAATCTATCAGAGAGTACTATATTTTTTTTTTACTTTTTTTTTTTTAGTAGATTATTTTTATTGGTTATAAATATTTTGCCTTTCTGCTATCATAAGAAATTGTGACATGGAACTACATCACTATTTGCGTTACAAAGAATTTAAACAATAAAGCTATAATGTTTTTATGCTTTCATGGTCACTAACAAATACAGTACAGTCGGGACCATGGCTTTTGCAATGCTAGCAAAATATTACGAAATAACCAACAACAAATATGATAAACATCCCGCCTTCAGCTACAGTGACCTAAACAAGAGAAAAGCTAAATGCCTGTTAGGTGTTATTAGTATAGCCAATATAGTGTTTAGACAAATTTATAAATTATGTCTAATAATTGAATTAAAATATACACAAAATTAATATTTTATTCAAATTTAAAATTCAATCATGTCGATTTTACGATACGTAAGAGAGTATATAATATACCTACATATACGATTACACGTTTCGATATAAAATTAAAACTCAGAATTGTGATGTCCTTTATAGAATTTTTGAAAATAAGTTTGATAATTAATGATGTGCCATTTATTTGCAATTAGTAAGTCGTTAAAAGGAGTCGATTTGGGTAAGACGGATACGATTCGACCTCGAGTGGGCCTTCAACTAACGACTTTCGCTCAGGTGCCAATCGCTCGTTAGATGAAATCTATCTTCTGTATAAACAAATGAGGGTAGTTTGATGACCTGAAACCAATAAGTGCTGTTTATTACTTGTTTAAGCTTATATGATAATTAATAAAACTCCTTAATCACCTATATGTTGAAGCCGCTACCTTTTTTTAACATAAAAATATAATTCATGTTTACAATAAATTGCTGCTACTTTGCGTATATAAAATACATTTAATATCTATAGAAGAAGTTTCAAAAATCTTTTACGGTAACCAATACACATTTGGAATGGTGTTCAGAGTATCTTTTTAGCAAATAACTGATAGTACTAATTTACGCTGACTTTAAAAGTAGAAAAGTACTCGTAATCTAATATCCATATATTTTATTGAACGCAGGGCACGCGCGCTTTTGTTAAATTTTATACTTGTTGTCAGATTGGTTGACGTTTACTGTAAGTCATTGCGTAATATTTTATATCAAAGATATTAAAATATTACTACTCGAAAAAAAAGAATTGGTTGTCTGTAAAGTCGGTTTACGGACGATAATTTTTACGTGATAACGTCATAAGAAAACATGAATGGAATTGAATTATTATCACTGAATTATCATTATTTTGTATAATATATATATATATATATATATATAAGCTACAGATAATTAATTGTATTTAATATAAAAGCGAAATAAAGTTAAATACTTTTATATGTAATACAAGAAATAATCAAGTTTAATAAAGAAGCTAAGTTTAATAACTTAAAGTTAGCAAAACAAATTAGATTATCATTAACTACTTATGAAAATTGTAAAAATATACTAAATAAAAACAGTTTACTTTTTATACGATCGTAATTATATGAGTCCTAATAACTTTTTAGTCAAAATTGTAATAGGTATAACCAGATATTACTGCACTCGCCCACCGATGCTACTTATTTTATAATCAAAGAACAAATATATGAGATTATATCGCTAATCGGATTCTTAAAATGCAAGAATTAATTACCTTTTTTGCTGCAATTGTTGTTGTAATAATATGTATAAATAAAAATATAATAATAAAAAATAAATTAAAAAAAAACCATTTTATGATTTTATTAACTTTTATTATTAACTTTTATATTATTAACTTACATTTATTTATTTATATATTATTTTATATTATTATTATTTATTACATTACGTTATATTATCAACTTTTCACTATTTGACATTACTTCAAATTTCAATATTGACAAAACAGTTTCCCGCCATTTGCCGCTGTCATTTCTACTCGGACGCGTCGTAAGTTAGGCCGACCGCCGATCGTGAGCCGAACGCTTAGGCCGAGCCGATCGTACCTCTCTACCAAGG
The DNA here is from genome assembly GCA_036937285.1 of Euphydryas editha. Classification (NCBI taxonomy): domain Eukaryota; kingdom Metazoa; phylum Arthropoda; class Insecta; order Lepidoptera; family Nymphalidae; genus Euphydryas; species Euphydryas editha. The sequence goes on from JAUPFZ010000020.1 coordinate 4,850,458, forward strand.
CTTGTTCCGCGCTCTCGCTCACTAATTGTGACAATGATGACGTCATCTTCTTCGAACGGGCACCCTTTCATCAATTTACTAGACGTTATCACGTCAAAAATTGAATATCAAACTGATACATACTGAGATTAGCGACAACAACCTTCAGCTTATTTTAACGAAGTGATAATAAAAACAAAATATTTAATTCGAAAAACTAAACTCAATGGAACACTTCGAAGATAAAGAAGATAAGAAACAATGTCGAGTCCGCATCACGAATTTCTCAATGTTTGTGTAACTACTACATGGGTGTTTTGAATCATCGCTAGCATTAAAGCTCTGATGATCTACAGTTTAAGTAGTGCCCGTGGTTTTATTACTCTTAAAGTTCTACCAAGATGATGCATTATTTGACGTAATTTACCCGTTCTTGTAACTTTGCTCTCGTATATTTGATTTTGACTAATCAATCAATTACTTAAGTATCTCTACATATTATTTTGTGTGAATTAAAGTTTTAACAAGTTATGGTTTAACAGAACGTCATTTCGTTAACTTTTAAAATAAACGCGTTAAGAAAATGTGTTATAAAATTTTTTAGTACCACTGTAATGGTGATTTTTTCGTGTATTTAAAATATATTTCAAAGATATAAATTAAACCATATTTTATAAAACAAATAACTTTAATAACCTAAAGATAATGATCCCGATATCATTGATCGTCATTGACCACACTAAAGTGTATCGGGCCATATATCGAACCCTGCGGCACTTCGTATAAACAACGTTATTCTTTGATACACGAAAAGAGGTTTGTTTAGAAATGACATCATAACACAGTAATAGTACACTGGTGCTACAACTCGTAAACGGTATTAATTTTGATCTGTTATAGCATTAAAGTTTTCGCGTGCATTACTTCGACGCTTAGCCAACGTAAATTTAGCGGTTAAGCAGCTTTTGCTTAGCATATGACCCACAACTAACTGTATAGTAGCAGTTGTCCTACCATAAAAAGCCTTGGTAACGCAACGCGAATGCTACATGAACGCAGTAATATCGCTTTTCAAAACGTTTTTCAAACGTAACTTTTTCAAACTTTGAAAACGTTGATGTAGAAACAGCTCCAGATGGTAGTCGATGAATGATTTATATCACTATAAATCATTTATCGACTACCTGTATAACTAGTATTTTGATATTTGATAAAAACAATTATTTGCTCAATATTAGCGGCTTACTCGGACCATGTAATTACACAACAAAATACGTCGCTTTTTTCCTAGTAATAAAATAGGTGATATGTTAAAATATGCAGTAGCTCTAAATATTGGGTATCAGTGTTTTAGACACAAAAATAAAATTATTGTAATCCATTTGTTGTATACTGTTTTATCGAACATTTCTACCACAGTCATTGTTCTGAGGTTATTACCGATAGCCAGGCCCGTATTACATTACATTTCTTCAAACGCCTGCATCACGACGCTAGCTCGTCGTGCAAATGGACGACTATTTCTTGAGCATTGCTCTAAATCACGAGTGGCCAAGCCGTATCAAGATCTTCCGGTCGACGCTCTAAAAGACCATACACATGTTCATTAAAAATTAATATATCGCGAAGTATAACATTTTCCTATTATTTCTCAATCCAATGGAATAGAATACAATCCCGATAGAACCACACTAAATTATTTTTATAATTGTTATTTTGCTATTCTGCTAATCATTAGTGTTTAAAAATTATGTTTTATTATAAGTTACATTACTTACGTATATAAAACACTTCGGTTTCAATTACGTATGTAATGAAGCTGGTTATTAGGACTTATTTTTAACATTGTAGTTATTTTTATATATTTTTAAATTTTCAACTTTTAAAACTATATTCTCATTCACAGTCTTTTGCTTAGTTCCTATATGCAATGAACTTTATGTGTTTACAAGATGGGTAATACCCTTTATGATTCACCATACCTTTATTCTGATCTGGGACCTGATTGCAAATTTCTATTGTAAGCGACGCAACTTTGAGTTGGTTTTGTCTGATATTTCGGACGTAATACATCGTACCTTTATTATCATTTCTTTTATGGCGTCTGATGATTCGATAAACGTTTGTATCCTTCATTGTATGTACACGGTAGATTAATGATGCGTGAGCTTTAAAATGACTTGGATTTTTTGCTTGTTATTTTTTAGACATCTTTTCATAATCGTAATATTATTCCATACTATATTTTCTATTGTGTTTCGAAATATATTCCACTGGCCGGTCTTAATGGCATCGTAAATTCACATATGACATGTAGAGTAGTCGAATGGAAACATCATTTAAGGGTTCTTAGTATCTTTTGAAGATATTGAGAAGAACTTAGACTTTTCAAGATTGAGAGTTGAATAAACTAAGAGCCCGAATCATATGTATGTACGTAATATTCTTAATTTTATTTCCACACTGAATTTGATATTAACATCGAGAAAGACTAATTTTTTAATAAAAATATTTAAGAAAAAAAAACATAGTGATTTATTAAGACTATTTTTAAAGCACTGATAAAATAAATTTAATGTAATTCGACGATAAAATGACGCATTGGTCATAGCATTCGTCAGTTTCGTAACCGTGGGTTTGATACCCGCTCTTAAGAAACATTTTATAGGCTATACAGATATTTTTTTAATTTTCTGCGTGTTTGTCTTTTGTTTTGTCTTTCAGTAGCTCCGACATAGGATCCTTATTTTACCGGGGGCAAGGGGGTTAAGAGTAAGGCGTTTATTTAGTTATGTTTTCGCGCCACATCTAGCGATAATACTTCAAGAAATCTGGTTAACAACAGTTAATTAGATAATAATTAATTTAATTAATTCGTGGTTAATGGTGTAGTTGGTGGTAGTGGTGTTGGTGTTACTTTAATTGTACTTTAATATATACTTGCTATGTCTTACTCATTGTAACACTGCTTGTTTACCTCAATAAAGTGAAAAAAAATTAAACATCAAACAAAACAAATAATAATATAATATTAAAAAAGAAATTACTAGTACACACAACAAAAAAGTTCGCAAAGATAAGACTCGGAATATTACTTTTTATGACATAAGGTATCATTTAATAACTTTATACTGCAACCATTGCACGTTTCATAGTTTTGATATTTACAAGGTGCTGCATTGAATTTTAAAACATAATTAAAAAAAAACCCTTTAATTGATACACTTATGATTAATCGGCCATTTAGTAGTTTTAATACATTTTTATTTTAATCTTTTTTATTATTATTACTAAAACAAAACTATATTTAACTATTTAAGCAATTATTTATCTATTATTACTAAAAATATAATTGTATAAATGTAACAGCAGTTTAAAATAATGACGATAAATTTTTCTCTATAATCATATTAAGCACGTTAAGGTTGTATCTCAAATCACTACAATCAAAGGAAATATAATAAAAAAAATTAGATGCAGACAAAATTAAGTTCAGCAAAATCAATTTCAGTATAGCAAACAAGACGAGCGTGTAATCACATATAACCTCTAACCTCCTAAACAACCTTAGATCACCTAACATCGATCCGGATTGTAAACAGCGACCCGTCTTTTAAGGCGCCGTCTATAATTTTCTTACAGTGCTCTGAATATATCAAAATTATCTAGAACTCTACAGGATAATAATATTGACACTGTTGTCTTAGAATACAGACAGGTTCGAGGGTCTTGTTGGAATGGTCTCTCGAAACACGATCGATCTCTGATCAAAGGATATTGCATATTTATCAACCTTTGACACGAGTAACAACTCAGCTAACATCTTCATGGATACAAAACAAACATATTTAAGTTTATTCAAACTTGTGTATTGAGTATATCCAATCAGATAATATTACAGTTAGAAGGATTTTTAATGGACGCAAACACATATATTATATGTCTATATAACTTCGATAAAAACAAGAAAAGCAGACTTAAAAAATAATGTTTTGTGATGTAATTGTGTATACATAAAACTTACGTAGTAGTAGTTACGTAGTAGTAATCAAAGCCCATATCAACATTAACTTGACGACAATAGTTTATCCAGTCAAGCTGTAATGAACGGAATAATGTCCACTAAATGTTAAATTAAACTACAAATAAAACTAAGGAAGTTTAATTGTACAAAATAATTTTCAATAGACCGTTTAAAATATCGAAAAATAATTCCCAAGTAACAAATTTTGGTAATGTATCTTGATGCAGATCACTTAATATTAATGCGATGTGATTTAGTTTTGAGTAGTAGAAAGTCTATAGAGACTGTAATTTAGTAATTGAAATACATATATTTATTTATTTAAATTCTTTATTGTACTAAAGATACATTAAAACAAGTGTGTACAAAAGGCGGGCTTAACGCTACTGCATTTTCTACTAGCCAACCTTGGTATGTGCAAGAAAGAATAGTGTGTAGGTGTACAATAAACAAGAACACAATTAATATAATATAATATAATATTATATAACACATTATAGCATAACATAATATAATACATTATAATACAATATAATAAAAATAATAATAATACAATAAAATATACATATAATAAAACAATATAATACAACAAAATATAACGTAATATAATACAAAATAATATACTATAATATAGTATAAGTAATCAAGTTTAAAAGTGATAAGATAATATGTCGTTTCTCGAACTCAGCCATTGGAGCCATTATTCTCCTGACTAAGGAGATATTTTTAACGGATTTTTTAAAGGAGTTCTTAGAGGGCGCTTTCCTAATATCTTCAGGTAATCCATTCCACATACATAAATATTGTATAATACAACTAGGCCTCCTAGGAGTGATTAAGTAGCGTTTCGATAATTATCAAACTAGTGGTCGCCCAGTGGTCGAAATTCGACCTAATCTATAATTGACAGCATTGTAAACATCATAAAAATATGTTTGCGTATAACATGGTGAGCATATGCAACAGTCTTTGGACCTGATCTGTGATATAAATGTCGATAAAAAATTAGTTGCAAGACCTGTATTTAAGACTGTGTTAACAACAGACTTTGACAATAAACAAATATTGTGTATATACTCGTACATATATCATTGTACATATGTGTGTGTCGTAGTATGCATAGTGTTTTACTTTAGTTTTAAAATTAATTTAATCAATTTTTTGAGCACTATTATAAAAAATATTAGCATTCTACACTTCTTCTCCATATAAGCTTTAACTGTGCCAAATTTCATACTTCTCCGTCATCGTAATTTTCGTACGTAAAAGGGGGTAAAAAGTTTTTACTTCACGTATTAATATAAAGATAGTTAACGCTGTCAATTTTTTTTTAGCTTTTAATCTTAACAGGAATATAAACAGGATAGGTATATCATACGTAAATGATTTTTAATCATATTGTCAACTTCTCATATGTCAAAATACATAAAATTTTCGAAATTTATGTTATTATTAGAATAGATCTTTAGCAAAAAATCATGTATTGTTTAAGTCGATTGGGTAAGTTCACTCAATATTCGCGCGTGACACGACCGTGCAGGCCAATTACGACAATTGTTCCGGATTACCGATTAAGTATTTTACATCACAATCCTGGGAACTATTGTTTTGACCGACTTCGATAATTCTTTGCTTCAATTAAAAACTGTATACATTAACGTATATGTATAGATGGTTATCTTTTTAATACAATTATTTTTTGTTTTCAATTATAATTAAAAGACTTTACGATATTTATGAAAGGACAGCAGGCTTTACGTGCTCTCCGAGGCAAGGCGGGGAATCTCAAATACTTTTATACAAATATAAATTTCTGCCCCGAGCGGGAATCGAACCCGCGACCGCCGGCGTTGAGGCGACTACTCACATCACTACACCAGAACGATCGTCTATCGTCGTATGGCCGTAATATACTACTAATTATCTTAAATTTATTTTATTCAATAAACAGACAACGTTCAATTACAATTTATTACAAGCTTTAATTAATTTTCACAATACAGTATTAGTAATAGCGTAAACTGTTTTATGAATAAAAACGTTATCGATAGACATAAATTTACGCTATTTTTTGACGTGATAACGTCTAGTAAATTGATGAAGGGGTGCCCGTTCGAAGAAGATGACGTCATCATTGTCACAATTAGTGAGCGAGAGCGCAGAACAAGCGATAGAGAGGCACGATTAGCCTAAGCGTTCTGTCTTACACTCCATCGGACCGCGTTCGAGTAAAAGAGATAGTGGCGCTACGCAATCTACACGCGAACTGTTTTGTAGGGATGTTCATCGGAAAAAAATATCGATAATTTTACTATCGATAATTATCGAATCGTTTTATCGATAATTATCGATAGTTATGGAATGAATAGTTATCGATAATTATCGGAGGAAAAGTTATCGATAGTTGGCGACAGTTATCGATAATTATCGGATAAAAATTGTCGATAGTTGACGAAAGTTATCGATAATTATCGGTCGATAGTTATCGATAATTATCGGTCGATAGTTATCGATAATTATCGAATTAAAAAATATCGATAATTATCGGATCAAAATTATCGAATAACACTTATCGATAATTATAAATAATTATCGAATGGAAAATTATCGAGTAGTTACGAATTATCGATAATTATCGCACACCCCTACTGTTTTGTGATTTGTCAATTGTTTGGTAGAAGTAGGGATGTTCAACGATAAAAAATATCGATAATTTTACTATCGATGATTATCGAATCGTTTTATCGATAGTTATCGATAATTATCGTATGAACAGTTATCGATAATTATATCGAAGGAAAAGTTATCGATAGTTGGCGAAAATTATCGATAATTAACGGATAAAAATTATCGAATAACACTTATCGATAATTATCGAATTAAAAATTATGGAGTATTTGCGAATTATCGATAATTATCGCACACCCCTACTGTTTTGTGATTTGTCAATTGTTTGGTAGAAAAAGGGATGTTCATCGATAAAAAATATCGATAATTTTACTATCGACGATTATCGAATCGTTTTATCGATAGTTATCGATAATTATTGTATGAACAGTTATCGATAATTATCGAAGGAAAAGTTATTGATAGTTGGCGAAAATTATCGATAATTATCGGATAAAAATTATCGATAGTTGACGAAAGCTATCGATAATTATCGGTCGATAGCTATCGATATTTATCGAATGAAAAATTATCGATAATTATCGGATCAAAATTATCGAATAACACTTATCGATAACTATTGATAATTATCGAATGGAAAATTATCGAGTATTTAAGAATTATCGATAATTATCGCACACCCCTACTGTTTTGTGATTTGTCAATTATTTGGTAGAGAGTACCACTTGAAACACTCCCCTTGATTTCCTACTTTTCCTATCGTATTCCTATTCTTAACAAAATAACTCAGATTGGAAACTCTTGAATATCACACTATCATCTATATAAAAAAAGTACTACACTATCATATATATGTAAAGTAATACACATTCAATTCGATTCATAATAGTATACAATTCTACATCTATGTTTTCTTATGACGTTATCACGTAAAAATTATCGTCTGTAAACCGACTTTACAGACAACCATTTTTTTTTTTTCAAAAACCTCACAAAAACAAATAGGATATTTAAACAAATGAGTGTGTGTGTATAAGATATTTATCCTACATGTACCTCTATAATTTTCTAACCGGATTACATTAGACAATGGGCGTAACGATCAACGTAATTATGGTAAATTACGCTCACATGAAAATGAGTGTAAATATGAACTGCTTTAGTGATTCATTCAGTAAAGTATAATTTTGTAACATCTATACTGATGTTATAGAGTTGATTAGTAAAGTTGAAAGTGAAATTATATTGTTAATGTTTTAATTTAAATTTCAACTATTTAATAATAAATTCATAAAGTACATTTCGATTTGATTACTAACTAGTATATTACTTACTATTCTTATTTAATGTTTTCATTATTATAACGCTAGTGACTATTAACGTCGTCGGAACTGCAAAATCGTTTTTTTTTATTGATTTCATAAAACGTTCCTAAAAAACCAAGTCTAACGAAGTCAGCTGAAAAGAAAAATATTATTTTATGCATAGTTTTTTAATCTCTTAATTAATAAATGTCGGTATTTAAAAAAAAATATGTAAAAACACGCATGCAATTTACACTTTGCATCGCTCTCCTGTCAAGTTATTTTTTTTTTCATATGCGACATTTTTAATAGTCATAGGCGATAATATATTACAAGGTTAGTATTACCTAACTAAAACATAACGTAAAAATATTGCTTATTATTCTACTAATATATGTTATATATAAAATATAACAATTTTTTTTTTTCAGAGTTTCAATCAGAACGAGATAAATAAGTAATTTTCGTATTCTAATATATTAAAAAAAAAAAAAAGTCTACAAGATTTTTGAACAGATTATATTGATTGGTAGTGGTAACTGATTAAATAAGTAAAATACTGAAATTATTATCAGAGGTAAGAACTGTTACGATTTAAATACGTAATCAGATTACTACTAAAAAGTCTATATATATATATATATATATATATATATATATATATATATATATATATATATATATATATATATATATATATTACGGTTAAAATTATGTATCTGTAATAATTTTACAAATTTTAAAAATCTATTATGTTTGATACACACTGCCACGAATTTCAAAGATTGTTGTTGTGGTTATTTAAGAAAATACTAGGCTATAAAACAATTTGCTAGAACTCAAGGTAGCAATAGTAATTATAAACGAAGTTTAAATCGTGCAGATTGTCAATTATAGATTAATAATTATAGTCACCTATGACAGATACAATTAATAATATAGTTCACCCCTATTTAAACTCTTACTTATAATTCATAGGTCACACAATATTCAGCTGATGTATTATGCCTGAAACGATAAGATCTTTTTTTGGAAATTAAATAAAACACCTTTTATTAATTAAAAACATACTGTACTAATACAAATTAACAAAGTCTTTTTATAGCATCAGAGGGTGCATTTTCTAACATCATAAGTCTAAAAATAATTAACAATCCGATCAAAAAGACCCTCAAATTGAAACGTCCATTGAAAAGTCACGCGAATCCTTTAAGAATACCAAAAATAAAGTTGAAGACCTGTCGTTAGTAATTATTACATTCTAAGATAGCGTTACACTCCCTCGGGGGGTTAGAACTGGGTGCTGCATTTTTACAAATTGATACAAATTATTTGAGCGAGCTCCCGCTTTGTTCCAACGATGCTTGTTACGACTCTACAGCGGCATTTTATTATTTTCGCATAACGAACTCACAGTGATGTGAAAAAACGTTGATAGGAGATTTCTTTGGTGTTTTTTTTTTTTATGGACGTTAGATGCTTGGAATAATGACTTGCTTAATTGTATCTAGTTCTAAGGAGGTTCTGTGTATTTTCTAACGTCACAACATAATTAGTTTGATATAATTAAATATTTTCATCAATAAATTTATTCGATTTAATTCCCATTATTTTAATTTAAAAAAGTATGTCTATTGAGAGGTAGGGCACAGTGGGGTATATACCCTACTCAAATCGGAGCAGCCCGACTGGCGAAGTACCTCCGCCTTACAGAAGATCGCAGCCAAATAACATTGTTCTCTGACGGTGTTGTGTTCCTGCGGTGAGTAAGGTATCCAGAGCTCCCGAGGATTCGTTGTGTTGGTAGCGGAAGGCCGGTGATGCAAACGATACAGTCATCGGCAGGTGTAGGCGCGGAGTGTGGGCGCAGCGGTCAGTGAGACCCAGTGAAACGGTTTGTCGCTGGCCGCCCGCGGGTCAGTAGAGTTCCCGAACCCAGGGATCACTTAATCTCCGCCCTGGGAGGCTGAACTGCCAACCCGCGAAAAATCCCTGCTGTAGCAGTCGTGCCGGAGAAGGAGACCGGGGTGGACCCGGCTGTTGCAGTGGGGGGGGACTGGGGGCCCTCTCGTTCGCTGCGCCGACAATTCGCACTACCTATGCTAACCCGTGGCTGGTCTGCATTGCAAATTTGCCTCTTTAGCTATCAACACAACAAATCTTCACAAAAAACCTATAACCTTCCCCCACAAAATGAAAAACAAAAAGAAAAGTAAGGTATACACAGCGGCTCCCCTCTCCACACAAGTGGACTTCTGCAATATCAGGGGGCTCCATGCTAACCTTAGCGCAGTCCATCAACATCTGGAGACTGCTGGCTGATATCTTGCCCGGCCGACACTTCATACCTACACTATCCCGGCTACAAACTCGAACATAAATTCCTGAGACGTGCCGGTGTATGTATGTTCGTTCGGGAGGATATCTGCTGTCGCCGTCTCCTTCATTTAGAGGACAGGGACCTGTCGATATTGTGGGTGCGCGTGGACTACGGTGGCCACACCCGTGTTTACGCATGCCTATACAGGTCTCATAGCGGTGACAGGGAAACAAAGCGGCTCTTCGAGCACCTGCAATTGACGACGGACAAAGTTCTTGAGCTATACCCCTCTGCGGAGTTGGTGATTTTAGGAGACTTTAATGCCCACCACACTGAATGGCTTAGTTCTCGGTCCACTGACTACGCGGGGAGGTGTGCTCACGAATTCGCTCTGGCCTATGGTTACTCACAACTGGTACATTCTCCAACAAGAATACCAGATATTGAGGACCATACGAGCTCTATACTGGACCTTCTGCTGACTCAACGTCCGGATGGATATTCCATCTCAGTGGATGCACCACTCGGCTCGTCCGACCACTGCCTCATCCGGACTCTTGCACCATGCACGCGCACAGATCCACCTCGGCCAACTAGTTTGCGGCGCATATGGCAGTACAAGTCAGCAGATTGGGATGGATTGCGAGAATACTATGCATCGTACCCGTGGAGGCAGCTTTGCTTCACATCAGAAGATCCCGACACCTGCGCAGCTGCTGTCTCTGAGACGATACTGGCGGGTATGGAATATTTTATTCCGAACTCGCTAGTTGCTGCCGGGACAAGGAAACGACCGTGGTTTAATCGGCCTTGTAAGGAAGCGAAACGGATTAAGCAAGCCACGTTCAGGGCTTGGACCACGGCTCGGAGTAACAGCGATCCAAACGTATCTGACGTGAAACGCAAGCTAAATGCTGTCTCAAGGGCCTGTAAAAGAGCAATTGCCAGAGCTAAATTCGAGTTCATCGGGAGAATTGGCGAAAGGCTTGCCAACTACCCTTCCGGGAGTCGAGCCTTCTGGTCGCTCGCCAAAGCTGCCGAGGGAAATTTTTGTCTGTCGTCCTTACCACCATTGCAAAATGCCGACGGCAACCTGGCCCATAGCGCCAAGGAGAAAGCCGATCTTCTAGGTACACTCTTTGCCTCAAACTCGACTTTGAATGTCGATGAGAGCGCCGTACCGCCAACCATCCCACGGTGTGGACACTCCATGCCGGAAATAAACTTCTCACAAAGAGATGTCCGGCGGGAGCTGCTTACTCTCGATGTTCATAAGTCGAGTGGGCCCGACGGCATTCCAGCGATGGTGCTGAAACAGTGTGCTCCAGAGTTGTGCCCTGTATTAACGCGACTTTTCGCACTTTCTTACCACACTAGGCAAGTACCGTCTTCATGGAAGACCGCCCATGTGCACCCGGTACCCAAAAAGGGCGATAGATCAGATCCATCGAATTACAGGCCTATCGCTATTACCTCCCTTCTCTCCAAGGTTATGGAGCGTGTTATTAACACCAAGCTCCTCAGGTACCTAGAGGAACACGATTTGATCAGCGACCGGCAATACGGCTTTCGCCACGGTCGCTCGACTGGTGACCTGCTAGTGTATCTGACACACCGATGGGCTTCAGCCATCGAGAGTCAAGGTGAGGCATTGGCAGTTAGCCTAGATATGGCGAAGGCGTTCGATTGGGTCTGGCACCGGGGTCTTCTCTCGAAGTTGCCATCGTACGGACTACCCGAGGGTTTGTGCAAATGGGTTGCCAGTTTTTTGTCTGGTCGATGCATACGAGCCGTTGTAGATGGCTGCTGCTCCGCAAAACTAGACATAAACGCTGGCGTCCCGCAAGGTTCTGTGCTGTCTCCAACACTGTTTCTCCTGCATATCAATGACTTACTGTCTATTGATGGCATTCATTGCTATGCGGACGATAGCACTGGTGACGCTTTCTACACAGGCCGTGCAAACAACCCTCGTTCCGCTGTGGTAGAAAGTCGCGAACAACTTGTGTCTGAAATCGAGAGTAGTCTTTCCAAAGTCTCCGATTGGGGTCGAGACAATTTAGTCCAATTCAACCCCTCCAAGACACAAGTTTGTGCGTTCACCGCTAAGAAAACCCCATTCACTGTGGCCCCTCAATTCCAGGACACAACCCTTACCATCTCTAACAGTATTGGTATCCTTGGTGTCGACATATCCAGCGACGTCCAGTTCCGATGTCACCTGGAAGACAAGGTCAAGATGGCATCCAAAAAACTCGGTGTGCTTAACAGAGCGAAGCGGTACTTCACGCCGGGGCAAAGACTGCGTCTGTATAAATCGCAAGTCCGCCCCCATATGGAGTACTGCTCTCATCTCTGGGCGGGAGCACCAGCATACCAACTTGGCCCTCTTGACTCGGTTCAAAGAAGAGCTGTGAGAATTGTCGACGATCCAATACTGACGAGCGATATCGAGCCCTTAAGTCTAAGAAGAGATGTTGCATCCCTATGCGTGCTCTATCGCTTGTATAATGGGTTGTGTTCCGAAGAATTGTTCGAAATGGTGCCAACGGCCACTTTTTATCATCGCACCGCTCGCCATCGACAGGGAATTCATGCTCACACATTGCAGCCCCAATGGTCCCGTACAGTTCGGTATCAGAGGAATTTCCTCCCACGGACCATTCGGTTGTGGAATGAACTCCCTGCCGAGGTTTTCCCGCAGGACTACAGTATGGGGTCCTTCAAGAGGGGAGTAAATAGGTTTTTAAAGGGTCGGCAACGCGCATGTGATGCCCCTGGTATTGCAGGCGTCCATAGGCTACGGTAACCGCTTACTATCAGGCGGGCCGTATGCTTGATTGCCACCGTCGTGGTATAAAAAAAAAAAAAAATGTCTATAAATAATCTATATTAATACTTATAATAATAAATGCTATATACAATATAATATCAATATTTAAAATTTTAATAATAGATAACAAGATTAAAAACAATTTAATGCTAAGAAAGCCTTACATTATAAAAATGATCAAATTTGCTTATAATACTTCATTGCATATTAAAAAAAAATATTTAAGGCTGCTGTTCCATTCATAAGATGAATTTGATTTCGCAATCTCTGTTCATCAATCGGCATAGCAGCTCCATATAGATATATTATTGATAACAGACAAGAAAAAACAAAAGAACGACTAAATTTTTAATTTAGCTATGATTCTTTTTACCCGTGTAGCGTAAAAACACATTCTTTGATATTCGAAAAGACAAAATATGAGTATCTCTTTTTAATACAATTAAACGGAAGAGTTTGTTTATTTGAAGGCGCCAGTTTTGGGATATATATGATTGATTTATTTTAACTATTAGAATGCCAAGCGAGGGTGATAATAGGCTAAGGCAATTAACATAAAAGTATTAATAGCTATAAACGTCTATGCAGGTGTCAAAACGTCCAGTTTAATATGTATCAGCTTTTAAACCACCCACTGTTGAGCGGAGGCCTGTTCTCCATATAGAAGAAAGGTCTTTTTCTAGTTTAATATGATATTATTCATATCAGATTAAAAGTACTTTTCTATTAAAATATTGTAAGAATTTATTTGTATAAAAACAGATTATTAGAGTCAAAATTGTGTAAATTACAAAACGTTATTGAACGATTATTTAACTCAGCATACGTTGCATATGCCACCTCATTCCTTAGACGGAGTCCGAAACATCTTATTCGCGCCCTCATAAAAGTAACTGCTTTGGCTCGTTTTTATTTCTACCTCTGTACCTGTACGGCCACAGTATTTTAATAAACCGTCTTCTTTTGCATACGAAATACACCTTTATTTCGTTACAAATGAGGTACATTTTAGATAGGTTAAATTTCAAATCATGTCTCGCCACTTGTATCTAGGACAGGATGACTTTAAAGGACAGAAGGAATTCCAATTACTTTATTATATGTACAATTTTTCTAAGTAAGACATAACGAAATTGAATCAAATAATAATATCACATCATAAACAGTTGAAGCAATTTATTTCCCAATTATGAACTGATGAATTATGAACTCGATTACAAATTAAAATTATAAATTGTAATTGTCATTATTTCACCAATAAACTTTTTTATGTGGATCAAGATATTAAAATTAACAAACAAACCGTATTTCATCAACATTATTAATAAGCGATAACAACAGCAATAAAGTTTTTATAAGATAATAAACAACCTAATATATTTTGGTAAAACAATTCATATGTTGTATATGTTATGTATTTAACTTTCCAATTAAAATAAAATATTTTCGTATTAAGATCATTAAATAAAATGTACTGTTAGGGTGGTATGCATGTGACGAAAATAATGCTTTGAGTGTAGGTAATTATTTGGCAGAGAAATTAAAAGGATGATTAAGATTTAAGGCTGTAGTGAAGGTATTAAGAGTATAAATGAATGTCAGCAGATAGTGGAAAAATATATACATATATTTAGTCGTCCAACCACATATAAGATTGGATCAGTGGACAATCGTGATAGATAGCAAATTTAAAAAGCACACAGAAATAAAATAAGAACACATGTATTTTCCATAAAAATATAAAAATAAATAATACAAAAATTAAATAAAATACATATATTGCAGAATATAGGCAATTCTAAACAGCTAATTAGTAGGTAAATTAAAATTAAAAATAAAGATAAAATATAAAAAAATAAAGTTCGTTAAATTTAGGAAGGAAAGTATATGAAATACTCAGCTTAAGTAGCTTTTATAATTAGCCTATAGAACATTTAGGCTAACGTTGATGAATCAACTGGTGCTTTCAAAAATTTCAGGGGCCAACGTTAAAACAAATCTCAATTCGGTAACCTAAAAAAACGTTAAACCATAAAGAGGCAATTACTCCGACGGATCTCTAAAAAAAAATTCAATACATTCCCGCGAAACGAATTTCGAGAAGTGCCTGCTTAAAATTATAATATGGCGACTCGTTAAGAAATCCGGATTAAAGAGTTGAAGTGAAAAAAAAAGGAAATGTCGCCGTAAGTCCGAGCCGCAAAATTCTTAAACGCAGTCCGGGGAAATGGGATGATTACTTCATCAAAACACACTTTAAACGTGTTACGTAAATCTAGTACCACTCCCCGGCCACCCCCTAAAGGGTGACCGGGAGGTAGGGAGGGAGTCACCCCCAGGAAGAGGGGGTAAGACGATATGGGCGAACGTGAGCGCCGTCAAGAAAACCTTGATTGCTTTTTTAATTAGTTTTTTTTCATTCCCCCCTTTTCGCATCCCGGCGATCGCGTAAGAAATATGTATTGAGTTGTGTATGGGGTGTATTATGTGCTTGCTTCACTTATATTTATTTTTTTATTTTTTGGATATTTAAATTATTTGACTTATTTCGTTGTATTGTTAAAATATAAATGATTTATTTATAAATTCATACAGTGTTTTGAAAAATAGACAAATAATACTAAAGAAGTTGTAACTTAGTAGAAACAATGACAAAAATAATTATAATTTAAAACTATTTATTTATTAAATAACAAAACATACCTACTTCTGATTAGTAATCTTATAAATAATTTTTGACTGGTGAATTTATATTCATAGACATTGGAATAAATTATTAAGATATTTTATATTAATATTAGAATGTAATAGTCAGGTGCATTGATCTCCTGGGACAGTAGGTCAAATTAGAAAATTGTTGTAAGATATAGTTTGTGGTTAATTTATTAAAATAGAATACCGTTTCATAATTTATGTAAAACATGTTATACGCGTAGGTACCGCGAATTTTTAATCCTAAATTTGTCTATATATCTTCTGCTCGACAGAGAAAAAAAAAGATTAAATTAGCATAATGCGGATACAATTTTTTGATACGTATATTCATCAAACCGCAGTAGAACAGCATGGCCCATAACGTTTTAACTCTTAAAAAAAGAAACTTTGACCAGAAGTAGGACATTTACATGCAGTTTAACATAGTCATGAAAATTACATTATTTTATATTATCAATGAATCAGCCCGTGAACTTCCCACTACGGGGCAAAAGCCTCTTCTCATATAGGAGAAGGGTTGGAGCTCAATCCACCACCCTGCTCCACTGCGGATGTGCGAATAATTTTCCTATCATAAGCAACGATCGCTATCAGGTTGTATAACAACCGGGACCGATAGCTTTACGTGCTCAGGTTACGTGTAATATTAAAAAAAATTATTAAATTCTGCGAGATCGAATCGGAAATGATAAGATGACGTAGAGAAACGAATATTGCCGACATATTCTAACAGATTTGCAATCTGAAGTTGCAATGGGCAGGGCACATAGTTCGTAGAACTGGCGGCTGATGGAGTAGAAAGGTTCTCGAGTGGAGACCACGTACCGGCAAGCGCAGCGTCGGACGCGAGCATCGCGAGATGGACAGACGACTTGAGGAAAGAAAGAAGTCGCTGGAAGCCGTTGAACGGAGGCGGCTTGAAACCGGTCGCTCTGGAGGTCGATGGAGGAGACCTACGTTCAGCAGTGGACATCCAATGGCTGGTGTGATGATGTGTAAAACTATATGAGAATATTTATTATATTCCTTTTACACCAAAAATTAATATACCAAGGATATCAAAATATTACTAAAATAACGTCGGCTGTTGAGATGAATTCAATAAGGCGATAAATGTAACATTGATACAGATTTTTATTTCAATATTACTACGAAGAAAAAAAAAAACAATTATATTTTATTTAGTGTATATTTCTCACTTGATTTTTCGAATATAATTATTGCGTATAGATGTCAAATAATAATTTTATAATTTTTATTTAATGTATTACCTTCTAGAAATATTTTTAGCCTTCCGAATGGACTCACAGAAATATAATTAATTATTGATAAATTTCGATTAATTAGTATCATTGACAACCGTTCTGGTGTAGTGGTGATAGTGGTCGCCTAAATGCCGGCGGTCACGGGTTCGATTCCCGCTCGGTGCAGATATTTGTTTCTGGTCTGGGTGTATGTCCTTGTCGGTCTTCTCATCTCTTCAGATGCTTTGAGCTTCAATATAGAGCAGTGTAAGTCGTATAGTGATTTTTATAGCTTATCACTAATTAACAGCCTCTATTTCTCAAATTAATACGTTGAGATAAAAATCAATTGACTTTTTCAGTTTTATTAAAATTTTGTAAAAAAATGGAACACAATTAAATTTTATTTATTTTTATATTAATTATTTTAACGTACAGATATCTTAAATAATATCAACAAAATATAATATGTAAGTATAGGATAAGTATGGTTATAAGTTTGTACTTTAATGGATAGATATACTGGTTACAAAAATATATAATAATTATATAATTTATGTATAACATGGCTAAAGAAGAACCTTCACAATTAATAAGTAAACAAACAGTAACTTATTTTAAGACATAAGGAAGCCGAGACAGTTATTAAAAGTAAAGACCAAGAAGATCAATAAGAATCAAAATTCAATTAAAAATAAACATCGAGTTTTTTGTGTGTGATCTACATATATTTTTATTATATACATATATTTTGTGTTATTTTGTATATTCATTATATCTATTATTTTATTATTTTGTATATTACTCGTAATTCCTAAGAACGTAAGGTTGTCTGGAAGAGATTGCTTATTAGCAATAAGACCGCCTTATTATGCAATAATATTTAGGCGTATATCTCTGTAATTTTTCTTTCAAAAGTGGTGTACAATAAAGAATTATAAATATTTTTTTATTTTTATTTTTTGTTTTTCGTAGAGTAGTTATTGCTGTGTGCGATTGCTGACCCAAAAAGTCTTCACGTGACCAGAAGTATCGGAACATCGGACAGAAACAAAATAATTATCCAAACAACGTAACTTAAAATATATTGGTTAATATATAAATTAAAAAAAAATGGTATGATACAAATATTACATTTTTAAATATTGTTCTGGAAAGATATGATGATACTTGTATACCTAGATATAAGCTGTCGTTCACATTAGCGTTTTTCGTCTCGAGGCGTCCCCACTAATTTATACGTTCTTTCGCTTTCATTATAATTATTATTCCTGGCAATTTATTTTCGCACACGAGGGGGCAGTGTCCCCCGGGTGGGGGTGGCAACTTCTTACAAATTCCCGTTTTTCGTTGGAACTTAACGCACCCTTTTCTTGGCCCTTTTTGTTTTTCATTACATTAACTTCTGAGACGTGGATTATGTGTTGTCCGTGTGTGCGTTTAATTTAGTTATGTAATCAATGTTTTTATGTATTTTTTTTTTCTTTGAAATAATTGTTTACTTAAAATACCACATACGGCATCAGTTGATTGTATTTGACTAGATTAGAAGGCCATGATTATGCTTTTGATTTGTATTATTTTTTTATTATTATTTCTGTATCACTCTAATATAATAAAATATAATTAGTTAGTCGGTTATTGTAGTGATAAATAATAAATATGCAGTCTTTGTACTAACTTGGTAAAAAACTATCAAACTTAAAATTCATCTAAAACACTTACAATGCATAACACGCTAACTACCCCGACGTCTCAACGGTTTTACTCAAAACTTTAAAGTACACAATTTACGTTACTCCTAAAATGTACACATGCACGAGAACGACGAAGAACTTCGACGAAACAAAAGCGATTACGACAGACTTCGACTACTCGAAAACAAAACGCAATTTTCTCTTAAGAAAATGAGGGAACTCTTTCTCCCCATTGAAAAATCATCAACACCCACCGCGTATGTACCCGCCGACCCCCCGAGTGGGGGGGAAGATCTACGCCACCGACTTGCGTACGCTTTAATTAAAAATAAAACATAAGAACGATGTAACTGGATGAGCCGAGGAGCGAAGGAAAAATGAAAGAGAAAGCCGTCCGCCCCCACCTTAGGAATGGGCGCTGGGGTGGTAACCGCGTACAAGTCAGTCGCGAAGAGACCACCGGGGGGAGCGGAACTCCCTTGCATGCTGCTGTGTCACAACGGAATGACATCACTTTTCTTGTCGCTAATGAAGAGAACGTCTTGGATGGGTTGCTTTGGCTGAAGGCTTTAAAAAATTCCCACTGCTTATAATTTAGCTTATCATTTAAATTTGAGCAAATTTACTTTAAATACACGCTACGTATATATTGAGTCCGAAATCTATCGATTCGATGCACCATTAAAAATGTAATACGTCATAGTCGAAGAGTGATATAGTAATATGTTAAATACACAAAGAGCAAAAGTAACAGTCTAGACATTTTAATTTTCCTATCGATACGTCTCGAGACATCGGCAGATCTGACTCTTTTCATTAGTCACCGCACATGTGGAAGGAAATCTTTGATGTAGAATTGTAGACGTCGTTAGTGGCGTGAGATAAGAGCATTATGACATCGCATGATGCGATCCTATTTTTCTGAATTCACTCGTTCTCTTTGATTAAAAATATTTTGCAATGTCAAGTGAAATTCTCTACTGTAATGATGAGAATAATCAGTCGAAAAGTTATATTTAAAAAGAATATTTATAATTTAATACCAAATATATTTTTAACGTTAACTTTAAATTTATATTAATAAAAGACGTAAGAGTTTCTTTGTATTTCAAAGTTTTGATCAATTCGACTGATTATCATTAAAAAATTGTAACTAAAAACAAAGATATAAAACAATCTAACAAAGTACAGAATCTTAATGCAGATAAAACCAGGTGTATCATTAATGTATCTAGACATTCATAAATAAGTAAGTTAATATGTAAAACTGCTTCAGAGATACCAAACTCTAAACTAAACATATTCAAATGGGAAGTAATCAATTTCTTAAACCGAATCATGTAAAACGAGAAAGAAAACAAATTTAACAAACGAATGTTCAAATAAACCAGATGTACAGACCTACACTCATACTTATTCAAAGCTAACCTGTTTGCGGCGTTCTCTCATTCAATTTTCTAACCCATTTACGTCTCAGACGAACTGCTTGCACCGAAAAAAAAAATTTAAAAAAATTATTCGTCATTTCGAACCGTAGATTTTCTACGATATAATTTCATAAGCAGACGGCGTGTGTGTTCGTTTTTCTCGGTTTTCCTCTTTTCGAATTGATTAGGTCGGTTCATATCGACTATGAATGGAGTTTGGTGTTTTAGTATTTTTTTTCTGCATTGGGAAATGGTTTTTCAATATTCTATATTAGAGGTATTTCTCGGTATTTATTGAATGTTGAATGATTAATATTAACCAGAGTTTTCGTATTTTTTTCAAAAAACAAAAAAAAAAAAAATTATAATTTCAAAGATTGCTTTTTAACATGTTTGAATGAGTATATGAACTAAACTGAACTTATTAAAGAGAATGAGATGAATAAAAATTTCTTTAATCACTTAACGAGTTGTGACCATATTTGACAATTAGTAAATGTGTGTGAGTCACACATTTTGAGTTAATACACATCGGTAGACCAGGTATCTTAATAATCTATACATGAATGGTGCCTTTAATATTTTCTTATGAAATGACTGATGTGTGGCATTGATTAATATTACATAAGTCCACATACCAGCTGTCATATAATTTGTACGTGTGTTTTCAAATTATTATATTGCTAACTTTGCAATCGTAACCTAATAGATATATATTTAATCTATTTAGATTTCAAATATTCATAGTAATGATTTATGTTGCAATTTTTAACGCGTCGTAATATTTAATGTTTCGGTCATATATCAAGTTGATATTCATAGCAAATATTAAGGGAGCCGAATTAAATATGGGTAGGCTTGCTTAATGATCCAATTCCTGTCATGTTCAGGAAAGGGTTTACCCCCTAAAAAACTTGAAACAAACGCCGCAAAAACCGAAGACGTTTTCTCTATCGCGCCCTTGAGGAGGGGGACACCCCCTTAAGGAGGCAGCGTGAATAATTATAAAAGAAATAAGATAGACATTGACTTTGCCTCGTCAGCCTGTAGATGAATAATAATGGACTTTTGTTTACGTGTGTAGCCGCCTTTATGAGCCGTTATAAGCTTTTATGCGTTTAAATATTGTTGCCCAAATAATGAAAATATTGAGGAAAGTTCAGGTGACTTTGATTATTTCATCGTGACTTGATACACTGATGTAATACGTATTAAAATAATATATTTTAATAATGACCAATAGATACATAAAAAATTCCAAATGTTAAATTTAATTTTAACAGTAAGTCTTATATTATTTTTTATTACTTATATAACTATTATAAATTTTAAGCATACAAATATGACAAATAGAAATATATATTATTATATAGGTATTCCTACTAGCAAACCTTTAATTGTAGTCACTAATGTAGAGTACAGTCTTTAAATGACGATTATACGACATATACAAAATTATAATACATAAGTAAATTGTCAATCCCGTTACATCAAAACTCATTTAAATCTGCCCATCTTAATGTATTTTTGTTTGTAACAGGGTACATTTTAATAGCAGATAAAAAGTGTAATAGTAAAAAAGTGCAGAGAAAATGGAATAGTCAGTGGAGCGGAACCAATAAACACTAGCTCGATACAAAACAGTATAGTGCAGGAAAAGTAATCACGGCTCTACGTAACTTTGTTTGACGTTGTCGTACCTTGCGCGGTGGGCGGGATTGTACAGTCCGAGGAAAAAAAGCTTAAGACTTTATTCATAAACTACTATTTAACTTACCATCAAATCTCGAACGATCTCTAATATTGATGTTCGGTTTACGAACACGGTTAAAACTTTTGATCTAGTTTCCATGTTTTTATCTAATTCGCTTTACCATGTAGTGGAGAAATGATTTACAAGTGAACATTTGTAATTGTGTAAATATTTTCAATGATAAATATATGAAAAATAATGATAGCAGCAATATTGTATATGTAGAAAAATATGATAGGTTAGATGGTGAGAACTTTAAGTATTAATGAGAACTTGATAAATTTTAAGTTATGTAAAACGTAATATTTTTTTAGTTTTGTAAAGCTTATTACTTGTAATCGTTCTGGGATTATAAAAAAGAAAAACTTATTGATAATCTTGTATTAATTGCTTTTTCAACAGCTATATTTCTACGCCAATATCTTCAAAAAAAGGTTTTACCAGTAATCAAAAAGGCTACTTACTTTATATAAGATATTTGATTATTATTTATTGCTTCTTAAACATTATAAAATTAAAAACATGTTATGAAATGTAGAACTGGCATCGACGATACGATTTTAAGGACTATCTCAACTGCACTTATTACGTCACTAAATAACAAAATATAAAAATATTAAAATAATTTTCACTAAATATAAAAAATAAAAACAAAAACGTTTTAATTTTTTTCATGTTATCATATTATTGACCAATGTGCCGTGTCCGCGGGAACTGGGATCGGTGGAGCAAGTCGGGGGATGGTGGGGGAGGAGCACCGTAAATTGATTATGAGTAAAATGGTTAGCCGGGTGACTACTTATATGCACCTCGCAACCTCGACGACGGTTAAGGAAATCTAATTTTCACATGTCTAAAGATGAACGTCTTGCTGGCGTTTGTGCGAGTAATTTATTTGATATTGCAAGCAATTTGTGTTCCGTGTTAGTCTTTTACAGTATTCAAAAATTACTATTAAGTTTAAAGTTGTAAATATACAAAATTTTGCAATATTTGTTTAATTTTAGGATAATTCATATAACTATTTAACGAAGCTCATTAAAAAAAATCCCCTCATGATAATGTTGTGCAAATACCAATTATCACATCAGAATAGTAACAATATTAACCCCATCACACCGGGTATAAATCTAAAAACCGTGTAACACGTAAAAAAAGTATAAAATACATCAAAACGTACAGGGTTGTCAAATTAGAAAGAATTTAAAGGGACCTCTCGGAATATTTCGTCTTATTTTACGTTTAATGATTACGATACGAAATGTAACCTTTACAAATGCGAATTAACATAAAGCTGCACTTAACGGAAGCACGTTTAAAAGATTCCATTTTGAAAAAATATCACAAAGACGAAAGTAAAATGGAAAGGTCGCTCACATGCGCCGAGTATAATTAAAGAGTTAAAATGAATATTTAAATATAGTAAAGGGTGCTTTCCTGACAGCACAATGACATTCGGGGGTGTCCAAATCTAGAAAGATACGTATTTTTGGTGCAGTTCCGATCAGTACACTGAGATCTGTAACTTCAGTTTGTAAGCATTTTTGAATGAATATTATAATCTTATATTTCAAGCATTATATATTTGTCGTATAAAAACAATGTAATTCGTTCAATAGTAATAGGTCTAATTATAACTAAGGAATATACTGAGACAATGGTTAATAACGCTTTTTAAATTTATCTAGTGCGTAATGTATAATTTAATTTACTACAATTTATTAATTTAATTTTTTTTTTTACTCAAAACGTTATTTCTTATAATTTTAGTTTTGAACATAATAAGCAATTTATGTATACAAATAAAAGACAAGTAAACAATAGAACATTTAAATAAAATTAAATTTTCTTAGTGTAACCAAAGCTCAATCGCCGGCGGGACAAGTCAAAGATACAGATACACGTCGCAAGGGGCAGGGACGTTTGCCAAAAATTATAATTTTAATTGCAGACCTCCCCTATGCGCCCCTAGCTATGATACTACCATAATTATACATATACTTTTTTGTATATATTTCAAATTAGTTAAAATAAACGAAAATTTTTAAGATCGAAATTTGGACCAAAGTAAAATGTTTGTCCTAAAAAATACTTTTATTTTTTAATCTATATTATATTACAAAAGTTTCTAACAGTTATTTATATTTGAATATACATATTTTCTTAAATGCGTAAAAGATATCAATGTGACGTCGAAATTCTTAAAAAGTTTTATTTTTAAATATTGAAGTTTTATCTTTACATAGAATGAAGACGGGAAATAAATAAAACAGATATCTACGTAGACAACTCAACAAAATAACAATTATTTTTGCACGCAATTTGTCTTAGAACATAAATTTCTATTATTAAATTCTGAATTGGTATCGTAGTAAAAGTTAAAACGAAATATTTTTGAGAAATAACTTAGTGCCTGGTATATAATATATACGATATTACATCCACTAAAATGTGTTTTCGACTTGTGACACCCACATCACTCCTCCTACAACACATACAAAATTCGTTTCCTTATTGACAAAATCCTATACCGATAAATAATTTTACCCGTACGAATAAAATCACACTTTGCATTTTAAATCAAATAAAAAAAATGAAAAATCGTAAAAAACAACAAATTATTCTGAAAACTTAACGCACTTTACTGAATCCCAAGTGAAGTCCTCCGAGCCCTCCCAAAAAAAAGTAACACTCACTTCCTCCGAACCTTGAAAAATTAATGACTTCCAGTACACACACGCGCGAAAACAAAGGGGGTAACTGCCGAAAATACGCAAATAAGGATTGCGCTAACAATTTCCTCCCAGGGTGTATCGGTAGTGACAGCGATACTATAAGCTGTATCTGAAGTGACCAAAATGCTAATGTGTGTATTTAAGAAATTAGATAATTCGCGAGAGAACCAAAGTAAACGACATAGCCCGTAGAATCAGCAAGTTAAAATGGCAGTGGGCTGGTCGCGTATATCGCAGGACCGATGGCCGCTGAAACAGACGTGTCCTGGAGTGGAGACCGCGTGTCGACAAACGCAGTGTGGGGCGTCCTCCGGCCCGCTGGACCAATAACTTACGCAAGGTTGCCGGCGGTTGGAGACTGAATGAGGATTGCGGAAAACCGGGATATATGGCGCGATCTTGGGGAGCCAGAAAAATTAATGAATTATTAAAAATAAATTTATTATTATTATGTCTTGCAGTGGACTGCAATAGGCTGATGTGATGCGATGTGATGCAACGAATTTATACGTGATTCATACTTGTGCATCACATTAAAGACTTAAGTTTACCGTACGTTGTAGTGCAATTCAATCTGGTGCAACTATCGACTTTTGAACGAAGTATTGGAGACAATACACAACACATCAAATGCAGTACGATTCAATTTCTTACCAGCTTTAGTATATTGAATAGTTGTTTTCCATTTACAACAGATATGAAACTTCTGTGTTTGTATCTAATATCTCCCAAAACAAATTTGAGAGCCACAAAAAGTATACTGGACAATATAATATAAATAGGAATATTTCTGCAGTACGAATAGGTGTGAACTTAATTATAACAGTTCTAGTATATTTTTCCGTGTCGAGCGGTTTATGTTTCTGCGTCACGCTGTCACTAGAGACGCACGCTCGGTCATTATTGCGCTTTGCGGGATCTCGCTGCAAATGTATGGGAATTTAATTAATTTGTACATATCTCTCGGACTGAGGTGAATTGACTACTTACTTTGAACTGTCTAGTAAGAGGCTCGGAAGGTTGCTTTACCGTTGAATTTGTTTTCATTTACGATTACTGTGCTTAGAAATGAGTTAATTATAACGTTTATTGTTTCACTATAATTTAAGTTATATTTTACAATTATTAATATTAATTATTATTTCGAAATCAGGTTCACAATTCAATAAGTGAAATTAAAAAAGTTAGCTGAATACGCTAGAGTACTTTTTATTGCTGGTTTAATTTATTTTAAGGTAGCTCTTACACAACTATTTAAAAATTGTTATTTTCTTTTAAAAAATTTAATTTTTTATTGCTTCGCTATTTGTGATTACAGCTTGCTTATGTCTCAGTCGACTTGCAGTACTACATACACGCATATACTCATGGAAAATCAACATGGTGGAACCGAAAGCTAACATCTCCATCCGTTCATATTACCAACAACGCATTTGCTGGCTGCTCTGCTGGTACAGCAAGAGTTTATCAAAGGCAACAATCGTTTAAAACTGTATTTATTCGTCAAAAAATAAATATTTCGTGCTATTTATTTATTTATTTAATTATCGAATAGAAAAAAGAACAATATTTACAAATTTATAACTCTAGGTAGCAAAAGAAAACCACTAAGGTTTGTACAATGCTACTTTTTTAACCCTATATTAAATAACTTTCTGTAATATATTTTAATAGAATAAACATACTTACGGTATGACAGCATATTTACATTGATATTATATAATAATAACAGTAAATAAATAAATATGTTTAACATACACACACGGACATCTGTTCCTAAGGTGAAACTTATATATATTGTGACTTAATGTCTGTGTTTTAGGTAACAACTGTCTGATATGCATGTATAAACAATCATTTATTATACCCAGACTCGGAGTGGATATCGAATCCACGACCCTGAAGAAAAAAGCAAGCAACAAAAAGCACTGCTAACTGCGCCAACGTGCCAATCTACATTTGTATAGTAACAGTATTTTTTTTAGAATAATAACTAAAGATACCTATAGTTTTAATTCGAGACGGATATTCAAGTTTTTGACTTCGCAGACTAAATGTTTCCTTTCTGGGGCACAGTATCCGTTTCTAAAATATGAATCCAGAATTAATATTAAGAGTCGCCTCCTATAAGCTTAGGGATCATAATAAAAATCTCAAATAAATATGGCAAATTATGTGATAAATAATTCAAACGATAAAATTGTGGATTAAATATAATATGTCGAATTACATACAAATTTTAAAATGACTATTCAATAAAGTACATTTTGATTTTGATTTTATCAGATAACCCGCATACTTATTTTGCTTAGTTTTTATAATATATTTATTTATTTCCCTATGACTTCCTAGCACATATCATGCTATCGATTTAGATAAGGGTGGATCGCAATAACTTTCTATAGTAACATATCCTTAAAGTATCCAATGTGTCATCACCTGCTGCTTATTAAAAGCAAATGTTGAAGTATATAATTATATTGTAGCTATCGTAAAAAAAAACAATAATAGTTATTTTATTTTTAGTTCTATCCGCAATGTTTTTAAAATTGTTGCAATTTTATTTACAATAACGTAATGAACGTATGAAAGTATATTATGAACTGAAATCACTAAGCCGTACATAACAAAATGTCGGATTCCGCAGCATTCCAATTATAAAACAGTTTCTTCTCAAACTTACTTAAGAGGTTACTTAAGCCTTGATTCAGTGAGATATAAAAATAAAAACGTTGAGGTAGTCCACTCAAGGATTTCATAAGACAAGAGATCCGTTGTCTCGAGGACTTAGTCAAGTTTGCTCAGAGGCACTTACATTTTTCACTACTGCAATGAGGAAATTGATTTGATTTTTCATTTTGTTTAAGGGTTGTTGACTTGTGTGTCTTATGTGTAATTTTTATTTTTTTGTTTATATCGTGCGTGTATTGGGGCTGAATACCAGTTAGTATCCCAACGGTAAACTGAGATGTTTTCGTGGATGTAATACGTCAATTAAAAGTGACAGTCACATAATCGAATCCAGGTTACCACAGCTGACTTTGAAGTGCTAATTTAAAATCAATTTCTAATTACGGTGGAGGGAAACATTGTAAGGTAATCCGCACGTCTCGAAAGAAACGAGATATTCTAGAGTCGACGGGCTTAGCGGAGTACCTAGTTTCGATTTCTACCTTTAATATGATTAAAAACCTTTGCCCAATAATAAAACTCTATAAGCTAAAGCACAATTGTATCGTAGGTATTTGACAGTAAAAGTAAAAAATTAAGTATTCCGTGGTTAATATAAAAATAATATTATAATCTTCATGCTTTTTTTCCATGAAACTCGTAAGTAGTAAATATACGACTAAGTAAAATGCCATATATTCGTGATTCCCGAACCACCAGTATTTTTGTTCGTTCAAAAACTGAGAATAATTTTGCAAGACCTTTTTTTTGTACTTGTTCCTGTGAGTTAGATGGCTTGGAGACTTTTATTTACAATTTTTTTTTTTTTAATTTTTCGACTCATTCATACATAGCATACACATAGGTATATAGATACACATAGCTCTCGTTTATTCTCATCCATCCTCTTTCACACTCAGGGTAAGTTTCCAAGCAAAGGCTTTTTTCTATTTTACTATTTTCTTAAATCTACACAACACTAGGGTAAATGAGGGGGAGGGGAGGGGTATTTTTTTAATTTTTTAACAAATTATTCTTTTTTTTAAACAAACTATTAACTTTAAACTTTAATAATGTACAGTGAGCCTAAGATGCCTCAAGATCCAATACATTTGATGTAGAATTTTACCTTTATTTTCCCATTTGAAAATAATAAGCAAATGCTGAAAGAAATGATTGGACAACTGCAGGTTATAAAAAGGTAATGTAATAAACTTCTAAGGGACATTTCTATCGGAATAACTAGAAGTCTTACGTTGATGTTGAATTACATTCGTTTAATCTAGGAAATATACTTCTATAACTACTATACTATAGAATAATCAATATATATTTGTTAGGAAAATGTTATTTATACTTTGATATGGTATTTAATATCGATGTAATATTAATATACCCAACACAAATTAAACGTTTTCGTTGAGTTTCAAGTGTATCAGACATTTACGAGTACACTTCTCATTACGCTTCTTATCATATACAATTCTACATTAATACGAGTATTAAATATTAAGCGAAATAGTATGTTTGATTAAAAGAACCTAGTGTAGAGTTTGTTAAGGATAGATCAAGCGCACATGATTTACTGACCCACTTTCAAATATTAATTTTATTATTATCAATTAACAACCGTTCTGGTGTGCTAGTGCGATTAATCATATCAACAACAGCGGTTGCGTGTTCGATTCCCGCTCGAGGAGATATTTGTATTTTTACAAATGTTTGTTTCTGGTATGGGTTCTTGTAAGCCTCCCTCGGAGCCGTGCCTCGGAGAGCACGTAAAGCCATCGCTCCCGGTTGTTGTCACAGACATCTGATAGCTATCGTTAGTAGTAGTAAGAGAAAATATCCGCCAACCCGCAGTGAAGCTTCGTGGTGTATTAGACTCCAACTTAGTGAGACATAAAAACACGAACTCATTAAATAAATATGTCTAAAACAAAGCTAGTTGTTATATATGTTTCTAATACTCACCAAAATAAATAATCGTATTGATTTATTATTAGTATAAATGTGTAAGCTTAGCCCTCATATTTATCCCCGTGAGCCCACACCATAAGCTGAGCTGTCGATATCAGTTCAGTTGTAATGGACACCGCGACCACGCCTCGGTCCTCGCCCCGCGGTATTGTTCTGATTCGGTAATATTGTTCATTATATAGTTTTGATTAATCGTTGAGAAAATTAATATAAAAGATAATTAGTGATAATATTAATTTCTTTTTTTTTTTTACTCTTGCTTCGATATCTTACACAAACCATTATTTGATAGGAAAGTTTTACCAATTTTTAATACTTTTGCAATAAACACATTACGAAAACTTCGTAATGGTTTGCATTTCGTAATGAAAAATAAATTAAAAATAATGTTGCGTACGCAACAAAAAATATATTATAAAAATTTCTGTTAAATAAATCAATAATAAGGAAAACAACACAGAAATCACATAATTTAGTGATTTTAATATTTACTACTTTTGAAGGGTATTAATTAATATTAAAGTAGGGAATGTAATACTGTTAAAAAATACTGAATTTAAAATATATTTTATTAATAACGACTGGCCCGTTATTGTAACGACTGGCCCGTGGCGCAGTTGGCAGTGGCCCTGTTTTCTGCTCCAGGGATGTGGGTTCGATTCCCGCCCCGAGTCTAGGTGTAATATGTATTTATTTATAAATGTATTATTTATATGTATATTTATTTAAAAAAAATGTATATCAGTCAACTGTTACCTAAAAGGCTAAAACACAGGCATTAAGTTGCCTACCTTAGGAACAGACGACCGTGTGTGTATGTTAAACATATTTATTTATTTATTAATGTATATATGTACTAGATTTAACTATATATCTGTATGAATTTCAGAGTCTCGTCGCTACAAGGGACCATAAAAAGTTACTATTATTATAAAATGATTTTTTTTTTCTCAAATAACAAAACGCGAAACGCGAAAAACCTCGCGTGCCAGTCACTACTCAACTAACATGCCAGAACCGACATCTACGCACATTTTTCAAGTCGTAAATTATTTTATATTTATTTTGATATTCTATTCGAGGTATTATGACAAAAAGAAAAGCTTTTGCATTTACACTATTACGAATATTTATTTAATTATATTTAATAATTTTTCTTTCTAATAAAAAAATGCTTATTATGACATTAAAAGCGAATTTAAAAAAGTAAAGCTATTAAACCATATGAATGAAATAAACAAATAACTTACTGCGTTAGATTCAAATGAACTTTTACTCTATTTCTTCTTCTTCTTTTTGTTTTATGTCTTTTACTCTAGTTACAAATTCCCTTAAAATTATATGTCAAAAAATTGACAAAAAATAGTATGGAATATACAGGGTGACTGGTGAATTACCATCAATATTCAAGGAGAATAACCGGCACATGATCCTCATTCGAATTATGTAAAAAAAATAGGTACTTAATTTTTGACCAAATTTTCATAAATTTCAATTCAAGTAAATGAAGCGGTGACACTCTACAGTCATGCCGGCGGCACGTGCACAGGTGTTGTACTGTGCCGCTTGTTCACATCTAAAAATTGCCAAAGTTCACATCATTTACCTAGTCATCAAATTTGTTGCTTAAACGAGTAAAATATCTTAGTATTTTTGCCTATCCTAAGCCAGGATTAAAGTATTAAGGGGGACTGGATCATGCTTGTTTATCCTGCTACCCTGTTAACACGTTGCGGCGTTTGGACGTAGGTAAACTACCTGTTTTGTGTCGAAAGTGCAGCTATCTGCTAGGGTGTCCAGACGATGCGTACATAATTGGATAATTGTTGAGTAACTTTACTTAAAAGTTTATTAATATTTACCTGTTTTTTTTTACATAATTCGAATGAGAATCATGCACCGAGTAGTCTCCCCAAATACCGACGGTAATCCACCAGTCACCCTGTATAGTATGGAATATACTTTTCATTATTAAAAATTTAAACTTGATATTGTTGCTTTTTATAAATATATATATATATAAAAAATCGACTGTGTATTGTATACCATCTGCGCCTTACGGATTTACCCGAGTAATTTCCAATCCTAAAATAATTCGGGACACAAAATTTGTCTGTTATTCTGGATCTCCAGCTATGTGCGTAGATTTTTTTTTTTTTGAATTAATTTCATAATTTCTGCTCGAAAACAAACATACATCCAATCTTTCGCATTTGTAATGGTAACGTTAAAGTTTAAGAAAGGTGAAATAAAGACAGTCTATGGACTTCTGTTAAATAGAAAAAAAGTACTTACTACTTTTTATATTATACATAAACACACAAACATACTTGTTATATGAACTCTGCAGTCAAGCTTCTTATTAATAGTCATTCCTATTATAACAAAACAGGCTTAAAAAATAGTTATAATTTGGTTTAATCTTTCATTAGAGATAAAATCTCTTAATAATAGTAATTGAAATAATCGGAGCACCATCGGGATGAATTTAGTTCTCATTTTCCCGTTTAATTTTTCAACTATACATTCTACAGAGTATAAAATATTCTTATAATAATTTAACATAAAAATCTTTAGTCTACATTATTATAAAAAATATCTAACAATTATAATCGTATACAATGAGAATAATGGTTGAATATTCTCTATTCAATATTTTAAAAAGCAAGATCATATTATCGTTTAAATAACCTTTAGTATAACCGTGTAGTCTGTACTTTATACTAAAATCTTTTGTTATCTGTGCAATATGAATACTTTATACACGTTCTAAATGCCCTGTCACAATAGCTCGCAAGTTGACGCTAAGCTTATATATTTCTACAACTTTTATTATAATTCGGAAAAGCACGTTGAAAAATACAATGCGTACTGTCAATAAAACCTTCTTTTATCGAAACAATGTTGAAATGGAACGCATTTATTTAAATTAAAAAAGGAACATACACCAGCAATACACTTAAAATATTCACACGGCGAAAACACATTCCATTTTTAAAATAGGAAAGAAACACGTTCTTAAAAAAATTTGTTCCCGCGCACAATGTATAAAGCGCCCCATTCATGACACAATAGCGGTTTTGTACTGTTTTGTCCGTCTGAATCGCATGACCCGACGTGTGTCACAATGCGGCCGTGTATGGGTGCACTCTATGAATTGTTTTGTTTTCCGACCTCGGTTATGCTTTTCCCTTTTATATCGTTGCCTCTATTTTTCATGGAGAGTATAATTTTGCTTTTCTTAAACCATTTCTTAGTGAAATATGAGCGTAGGGAGAGCATTAAATATGTTGAAAGCCGGTGTACCTTTTAAAGCTTATAGTACAAATACTCGTGAATACAATCCTGAATTATTATAAAGATTTGCGATTTCCATTTTCATGTTGGTTATAATAAATCATATAATACATATATTTATACTTCACAAAAATGTTACGTTTTTTTTTTTTTTTTCAACCAGTCAATATTCTTTAATAGCTATAAAAGAAAAATACCGATATAAAAGGAAAAAACTTTTTTTTTTTATTTAGGGTGCGGAAAGTCAACATGTATTCTGCCTAAAACATTAAACGATTATTTAACACCGAACAGCGAACACAATGTTAATATATTGACACCTTGAGCTCCATTATATTGGGGGTGTAACACGTGAATCATCATGTAAACATTTTAAAATGTACTTTGTTATGAATTAAAATTAAGGGTTGTCAGACTAATATTGGCATTTTTTTGCCATTCTAAAATTATTGTCTTGAAATTTAAGGTGTAGTCAATCATTACAAATATTAAAAACTCATATCATCTTGATATTTGTACATACGTATATATTATTTTAATTTGTGTAAATTTGCTCAGTGAAAACTTACATACACGTAATTAAAATAAAACGCTTAAATTTTTTTGGTTTACAAATAAATATTTCAGAAATTTTGCCTTGTAGCAGTACACTCGAAAGAGATTTATTAAAAAAAAAAAAAAAAAAAGTGGTAACATTTCTAATTGATGATAAAATAAACCGATATGAAGTAGTATAAATTACTCGTTATATTTTAATGAGGGTCTCCGAAACGAGAGGTTTGATTGAGAGTGACGTCACAGCTTCCATATTACTAATGAGGTGATCATGCGAGATTGAAAGACATTCCCGTCTTAGTTGTAATTTTTGGTACATTTCCGTAAAGGTGGATATAATTCTAAGCTGCTTAATAATATAAAGCAATTTTATATTTATTTTTACTTTTTTTTGGTATAATTTGTTTGTTTCCGTCAATCTCAGGACTTATCTTCATAATTTACTGTCAGACGACCCGTTAGTTACGGATGCTATTGGGTTATTTTACAAAACGTAAGAGCAATGAGTATATATATATATATATATATATATATATATATATATATATATATATATATATATATATATATATATATATATATATATATATATATAATTATTTTAACTAAGTACATATATTTTTATAATATGATTAAAATATGATCGCTTAATCTTCTACCGACACGTCACATAAAGATTACATTATAATATCATGAAAAAGAACGCCATAGAACAGATTTTTTAAAGATAAAAAATATTCTGATTCTATTAAAAAGTATAATAATAAATTATATTTATAAAAAAATTTATAACTGCACTGTTCAAATAGGGGAAAAATCATCAAATTTATAAAATATTTAATATTAAAAAAATCTTTTTATTAACTTGTTAAAAAACGTGTTACAAATATTAAACAAAACGATAAATAAAGTAATAGTCAAAAATAAAAACATTCATTTCAAAATAAATTATATATTTCTTATTTATTTTCGTATCAACGACAGAGACAGTATTAAGAGTAACTCGGGTCTTAATTGGAGGGACGCGATTAATGATGCCAGGCCGATATGTGGAGTGGCAGTTGGTGGCTCTGCAAATTGAAAGTTTTTCACTTATCCCTTCACTTAATATCATTAAGGCTACTGATAACACTTATTACAATTTTATATTTTGTATTTATTTTTTTGATATAGCTAATATAAGTAATTTTTATGCTGGAGAATTAATGCACCTGAATTCTACTTCCTACTTCCTATTAATATTATAAATGATAAAGTTTGGATGGATGTTTGTTACGCTTTCACGCAAAAAATACTGAACCGATTATAATGTTACTTAGTATGTAGACAGCTGAAGATCCAGAATATCACATTGGCTAATTTTTATCCCAAGAATAGCACCAGATCAGAAGTTACGCGAGTAAAACCGTAGGCACACCTTGTTATAATATAATGCTCTTAATTTTAATATAATTTAGTAAATGCTGGGAAAATGTATTGTAGGTAATAATATAAATATTAAAACAGTTTATTTGTTTATGTTAACAAGCTTGGATCAGAAAGACTTCAGACAGAGACCCTTTGACTTGAAAAAGTATTTTTGGCTATTAATCTTATTTTTTTAGGACTCATAAAAAAATCACGTAACGGCATATCCGCTCCTATGTCCGGGCCTCTCAAGCCTTGTTGGCTTAAGTGTCCCGCCGTTTTTTGACTTATTATTGCTCGTTTCTTCTTTTGCTTACGATACGTAACTATGAAAATATATACCTATAGCAAATTTTACGAAGAAGCGAGATAAATAACACAAATCGGCCTTAGCGCGACAAAGGTGGTTATTATATAACTTTGTTCGAGAACATCCGGACCACTTCGATCTTGTCAATTAGTAGTCGACGGGCCATTTTAGGGGTAAAATCTTGTCGACTAGTAGGCGACAGGAGCAGCCCAGCGGATATAGATGTGACTGAGTGACCGTAGTGTTAATGAATCTTACAAGCTTAATTTTTATCACGAGTGAAATAACGAGTTATTTTAATGTACGAGTAGATAAGCAAGTAATATTAATTAACTAACAGCAAAGTGATATATATTTTTCCTTAATATTTGATTTCTTATTTGACCACATGTACCTACATAAAGATTCAATTTGAAAATATCCTTTCCTTTTATTCCTGAATAAGTTATACATAAGATAAGACTAGTTCTCTTACTAGTCTTATCTTATGTATATTGGGAACCACATCCTGTGAGAGACTGGAAGAATGTAAGAACGATAAAGTATTAGGAATGAAAGTGCGAGAGGCATGAAAGCGAGAACTGGTATAAAAGAGTAGCAGATACAGTCTCCGATCTCCATGTCGGAGGATATAAAAAAAAAGATAGTAGTTTAGCTACTTCATGATGTTAAAGTTTAATAATTAACTTTACTTTGTGACTTTGCATATCGACATAATTCTATCATTTATTCTTCTTAAAAGATTTTACTTGAATAACCCATTAAATATCCTAAAATGATTCTGGCAGTAATATTACCTCTACATGCAGAAGTTAACAACGGGTGTTAGCTAAAGGTCAAAGGCGTGGCGTACGATTAAGAGATGGAGATTGCATTGGTAATTGTAAAACGTGTCCGTAAATTGAAACAGCAGGTATCGATGCACCGAGAGCCGATTGTGGACCGCTAAGTTATCCGGAAGGTTATCTGATGCCCTACATTCGTGAACAACTCGGTATGAATAGGGGTTAAGACTTCATTATATTATACCTTTTAGTAATTACATTATAAGTAGGTGAAATGAAAACTTCCAACCTACCTCTATACATCTATTGAAAAGGTCTTTTCATCGTTTGCAACAGGTACTTACTGTTACCTACCGATACCTACTGCTCATACGAATAAAGATATTTGATTATAAGACATATACCATATTAATAATTGTAGTCGTAAAATTTATAGCACCTAGAATTCAAAAAATGCCCGCTAAATGATTTAAAAAAAATTGGTTGTCTGTAAAGTCGGTTTACGGACTATAATAATTTTTCGTGATAACGTCGTAAGAAAAATCTTGATGAAAAATTGGCTACTTTATGAATTTAATTCTTATCATTTTATTTCCAGTTTTTACAATTATACTACAAATTAATTTATAGTTAATGATAGAGGTTATAAAAAAAAAAACTTTATTTATTCGTGTACATACTCAAAGTGATATGTAAAGAAATTTCGAAGCAAGTACGATCGTATCTGCAGTGGAGCATAGTATTTGATTAATATCCTTTTACAGCGAGTACCACATTTTTCTCCTGTCTCCGCGAAATATGAACTAGCGAAAGTATAATTTTATAACGATGGAATTCACAATGATATATAGATATTATGACAATTATATTAAATTAATTGAGAATAT
Source organism: Euphydryas editha (assembly GCA_036937285.1). Classification (NCBI taxonomy): domain Eukaryota; kingdom Metazoa; phylum Arthropoda; class Insecta; order Lepidoptera; family Nymphalidae; genus Euphydryas; species Euphydryas editha. The sequence continues at coordinate 4,887,008 of JAUPFZ010000020.1, forward strand.
TATTAGACCGCATTTTATTATTGACCCCTTTTTTGGATTAAAGAGATTAAAGAGTCTTAAGCACTTAGAACTTTTTCTACAAAATTAATTACAACAGCTTACACCTAATGTTTGGCGTGGTCAGTTTTATAAAAAAAAAACAATATAGGTATATATATATATATATATATATATATATATATATATATATATATATATATATATATATATATATATATATATATATACTTTTAAGGAAATATTTTACTATCCATGGTCTAAATTTCAAGGGAAAATATACGAAAATTCAGATTCCAGACGTCGAAAGAGTTCTCTATTAAAAATTCAAAAAATCGATAACATGCACGAACATCGACTGCAACGTAACTCTTTCTTTGAAGGCATAAAGATACGGTCTGAATGTGAAAGCAAAAATATAATAATAGCTACTGAATGCTATAAAATATTATTGTATGTAATTTATCATTTTTTTATTTATCACCTATATTAAACCATTTATCATCGTCGCTTGCAAATCTAGTTTAATTTTATTATTGAAGTTATAGTTCTTTTGGCGCTTTAGAGAAAAATGATGAGAGTAAGAGTTTTTAAGATACGCGCGCACACTGTGACGAAACCACGAATGTCTGTCTGTCCCGATGTTTGTTATCAAATCTTGTAAATTAAATTTGATCCACTTCCCGGTTATCGATTGAGCTGAAAATTTGCACAGATGTGTAAATTGCGTGACAATGCAATATTATGATGATATGGTGCTAATCTGATGATGGAGCTGGAAGGTTGCTATAGGAACTTCCCAATAAATCGACACAACCTCATCGAGTTTGGGCTCGTTTTAATCGTCTTGACGAGTAGTTTGTCTTCCAATGGTAGCCAGATGTAATTCTGTAGGATTCACCGAGCAACGCCGGGGGACAGTACGTTAGTTTCACTATAGGAGTAAGCGTTATGAAATTCTATATAGCCTCTTGAATCTTTCAGGTCGGTCATCTGTAAGAGATTTTATAGCAAATTTTGTGTATTATTATAAATTTGTTAAAATAGCATAGGTGGACTCGGTGTGACGATTAAATACGTTTATATGTATAAAATGTGAGGTGAGTGTGATGAAGTTACAACAACTGAGAATCGACTATTAAAATATCGGTTTTTTTCTTATTTTCTTGGTTCCCAGTGGTCCTCCTTTTATTAAGCTGGGGGTGATCAGATGGCAAAGACCTAAACGAAAAGATATCGTGAACTATGCAGAATTAGATCGGAAGAAACGAAAAAAAAAAACTTGTATAATTATTTTATTTACAGCGGATTTTGTATGGTTCTAAATATTAACTTTGTCAAGTCGAAGAAAAATTTTTAAGACCTGTAACCCCCCCCCCCTCTCTTATTTTTATAAGATAGGCGCAGTTGTGCTATTTGTAGTCGAAATACTGGGATCTTAGAGTAGTGAAAAAAAATTCCTACAAGGTATTCAGGTGATTACAGTTCGGGGTTATTTACATCGCGCCTAGCTGGTCTGTTACTAAAAATGAAATGCAGATTATAATTTTTATTATTATTTGAGAATCGGAATTACAAATTAACATACAAACGCTGCTAGCGTCATTGCGTAAAGAGAAAACTAACTTCACTTATATTTTAGTATGATTTGATTAATATATATGATTGATAATAGTAACTTTAAATGGTGGTATGTATATATTAAATACATACAACAAATTACTTCTACTTATAAATTAACTTGGAGGATTACGTAAAAAATATCTTAGCTTTTTATTAGTCAAACATTAGGTGAAAAATTCTAACCCTACACTAATTATAGTCGTGTAATGTCGTTATGTTGGTTTAATAAGCAGTTACATGCACTTTAGTATGCGCTTTAGCCTTAAATATAGGTTCTGTAGGATATATAATAAAAAAATAATAATATGTTAGTTTATAGGCTTTGGTAGGGTGACCAAAAATCTAAATCTATTTTCATATAAATAATAATCATAATGTATTATGTATACTTATAAATTTAGGCTGAACAGTTTTTTTTTTTGGATTAAATAATTGTTTTTTGATTAGTACTTAGTTTCTGCTAGCAAACTTTAAACTACAATAGATAAAAGCCTGGTGAATTACTGGATTTTGTATACTACGCTAGGTTAGTGCGGATTTGGGAAAATATACCTCTCAGAATTTCTCCCTAAATATGCAGGTTTTCACACGATTTTTTCCCTTACCGCCGACCACCAGATATAGATATGTTATAATATAGATATGTTAAATAAGCGGATAAGTGCGATTGACTTCCACGGAAATGGCTTGCCATCTGATATTTTTGGTTAATATATATGTATGTGTTAGTATCGAGGTAAAATCACGTTTCTTATGTGGAAACCCACATTAATATTCAACTTCATTTGATTTTTGTTGCTGATCTCTATTGCTAAATAATACGAGTACTGTCTAAATTTCAAGTATCTACCTTTTGATTTGCCAAAGATAACCCTGTGATAAGCAGAAGGTTGGACAGACAGATAGAAAATTTAATTTGTAATTCTCTGGTCGTGTCTCGGACGTAGTGTATAATTTTTTGAAGCCCGAAATATAAAATTTTATTTTTGAAAGTTAAATTATTCTTACATTTTTATGTAATTCATTAGCGATTACATGCAACAAGGATTTCAGCAATATGTACTTGTTCGCGTGCGGTGCGCGGGAACCGCGAAATGTGGCGTGAAAACGTTAGTACATTGTGGATACTCCTTTCTTTTTAAAATTACAATATAAGCCTATTATTTTTTTAACAAAAAATATCAAAACACCTATTAACCTTCTCTAAACTGTATTAAAGACGTACGTTCATCGTCAAATGCACGGCGCGTGCATGCTGTCGATTATATAATATATTTCATTACAACCAAACACGTTCGTCGTCAAATCGTTACTAGTCAGGGCATGCATCGTACTGTTTGTTAACGAAACGATCTCATATAAATAAATTGTTTCATATCAATTTATAAAAGTTTTTTTTTTTTTTTGCTTGTATTAGTTTTAGTACCAGCATGCTTCTTACGTCGTGACGTTATGTGACGACCGTTCTGGTGTAGTGGTGCGAGTTGTCGCCTCAAACTAAAAAAGATATTTGTACTTGTACAAATATTTGTTTTCGGTCTAAATATACATACGTCCTTGTGGGTCAGTGGATGATTTACAGGCTGATATAGTAATTTTATAAATGTATTTTTGTTTTGCTTCCATTAGTTTTACGACTAGCATGCTTCTCAAAACCACAGACATGCTCCAGATTTATTTTAAAAAACTCTATCTCATTAAAGTAGAATCACTCTATTTAAAGATTTTGTTTTCAGTTCATTTGTATCATCAATATATTACTATCACAATTTTTTACATGTCAACTATGAAAAATTACGTTTATCGAATTCTTGTCGACAAGAATATGATGTTATACCGATTATTATAACGACAACTTTGTAAGGTTACTTTGATAATGACAACAAAAATACGAATAAATTTTATCAACCACGAAACAAGTTTATAAATAAAAAATTGCAATATGTTAAGGTCAACGTGTGTAATATAATAAAAGGAACAACTGTTAGCAAAAGTTTATAGGCCAAGCGTTTAAAATTTTACTAAAATAAATCCACTCTATTCTAACTCAAAATGACGGATGGTTCGACTCGGCTATTCATTAAAGTCTCGTACGACACTCATAATCCATTCAATTTAAACCCTGCACTGTGTATACGGCGCCACGCGCATATTAAATGCATAATTGATTTTATACATGTTTATAAGTTCACTTTTTTCAATGGTTCTAAATAAATTATTAAGACGTTTTTATTGGCAGAGAATGTAGAACTAATCCCCATACATGCACATAAATACACACTATATATTACGAATCAGTCTTTCGAAAAATATTTTCGTTAGGAAAATCGTTCGTTCGTGGTTGACTTTCTTAAGCAGGTCAATTGGCAATAGGCATAAAAGTAGAACTAATATCAATAAATGTCAAATTATGTTATCTAACGCTAAATTATTAAAAAAAATATTTATTTTATTTAACACTTTATTATAAGTACAGTATTAAAAAAAATATATATGGGATTTAAATCTTCTTATATATATATAGGAGACTTTCTATAGATATAGTCACTCATCACGATATCTCTGAAACTACAAGACCATAAAATTTGAAATTTGGTAGAAATATTTCTTTCACCGAGTAGAGATCAGCTAAGAACGGATTTTACAAAATTCTACCTCTAAGGGGGTGAAAAAAGGGGGCAAAGTTTGTATGGGACAACGTGATTCCTTGGTCCAATCTACTTCAAATTTTGCATAAATATTCTTTAACAGAATTGATTGAAGACGTGTTTCGTATTTTATCGAAATTCATTCCCTAACGGGGTTAAAAGGGGTTAGAAAGTTATTTTGATATAAATACTCCTTAGTGCTTTTGATTTAAATTTAATTTTATTTTGACACAGTCATGTTTGATAATCAATCCGTCTATTATATATAATATACGCCAGGTGCGAAAAATATCAATTTTGTTATTTGACTACGTAAGTAGTTATTATAAACGAACTTTACGAAATTCACACACCCAGATAATAAATTAAGGCTTTATAAATATTATATGGATTAAAAAAATGATTGCCACAGCTTTCCACATCACCATGGAGGTACTGTGTTATGTCATGCGTCCCCATTATTTTACATGGCGGGATCCCCAGTAGGCCTACACCATGGATAGATGTGAGCATGAATATCAGGGTTTGGAATGTGTTACTCATATTCAATTTATAGAAATATGTATCTATAATAATAAGTAACTGCTAACTTTAATATCATAAATAGACTAATTTATATAGGAGACTTTCTATAGATAGAGTCACTCATGACGATATCTCTGGAACTATAAGACCTAGAGACTTGAAATTTGATAGGAATATTCCTTTTGCCGAGTAGGGGTCAGCTAAGAACGGTTTTTTCGAAATTCCAACTACAAAGGGAGTTGTGAGGGTGTTAATGAAAATTTTTTTTATAAATATTTCAATTATGGCTCTTAGAAGCTTAAAACTCGGTCAGAATATTATTACTTATATTTAGAATTTTTTTTTAAACGAATTCTGTGACATTTCACTCCAGATGTCTGTTCGTTGGCGTCAAATTAAGAAAAAAAAATCGTATCTTTTAAATTTATTTGGTTATTTATATTTATTTATTATTATTGAAAGCTTTGAAATTACCTTTAAAACAAATAGTTCACGTTAATATTTTATCAATTAAAAAAACGTAAAAAAGTAACTGTTAAAAAATTATATTGAAAAAATGATTTAAGTGATATTTTTATAAAAAAAAAATAACATTTTCAAGTTAAATTAATACTAGGAACCTCAATTAATTATAATTCGTAAGTTTTAATTATTTATAAATACTCTTAAATATTTTTAATTTTCAATATTACTTTTCATAAAAAAAATCTATCATCACAAATAATATAAACTAATCATCAATAATGAATGCATTTTTATTCAATTAGATTTTAATGATTAGGTAACACAATGACATTTGATTAATAATTTTTAAAGCTATTTTATTGATTTATTAAAAAAAAATTAATACATTATTATTTTATTTTATTAATATTATTTTGTTTATGATGATAATTTAGTTGATATAAATTATTTTTCCATTATTTAATACTCAACAGTTGCGTTACATTATTTACTTTTTATAATCTATATTTACACATCAAACATTTTACGACAGTAATGGAGTCTATAAATTCATTCAAAATCATCGACATTCCTGGTGATGGCGCATGTCTTTTTTCTTCATTATCGTTTTTATTTTATGGTACTATATCAATGAGTGCTGAAATAAGAAAAAAAATAGTTCGTCACGTGTTTGACAACTGGCAAAGGTTCCAATGTTTTTCTCAACAATTATCTGGAAAACCTTATGACACTAAACATTTGTACTTTGATGACATGTCAAAGTCACATACGTATGGATCTCTTTGTGAAGTTAAAGCAGCATCAGAAATATTTCCATATGAAATTAAGGTCTATGAAAATAACTGCTTTGTAGCTACGTTCGGCGAAGCAATATGTGGAATTAAAAGATTAAGATTCACTGGAAATTTTAATGGTGGTCACTTTAATGCTTTAGTTCCATTGACTGAATCCATTAACAGTGATATTGCTAGATCAGACCGTCTTGGTGTTCAAGTATCATGTACTATCAACAACCGAACTAATGATGCAATAAATTCATCTTTTACTCAAATTGATTCCCATACTGTTCTATATAATTCGGATCAATCTATTTCTGCTATTCAGTCACCATCAAAAAAAGGTCAAAAACGAAGAAAAAGATTTTCAGCTGAAATTAGAGCGAAACAACTTAGAGAAGCTGCTTCAAAATACACGGAATCCCATAAAGAAGTCAACCAGAAAGCTGTTAAACAATACAAACAAAATCATCCTGAGATCCAGAAAAAAGCTGTTCAAAAATATGTCCAAAATCATCCTCAAGTTAAGAAAAAAGCTCAAAAAGATTATCAGGCCAGAAATCCACATATTTTTCGAGAAAATTCAGTTATATATCTCGAAAAAAGATCAAAAACGAAATTATTGCTCTGGACTACTAAGACTTTTTCTGGTTTTAAATACAACTGTCAAATTGATTATTCAGAAGACAAAAATGTACTTCTTGGACCACGTTTACCTTGCTCTTGGTGTCGTGCCCTGAAGTGGAAAGATGAAACTGAAGGAATGTGCTGCAGTAGTGGTAAAGTTCAACTTTCTAAGCTAGGCCCTTATCCTGAACCCCTACATAGTTTACTTACTCATGAGCACCCATTATCAGAACATTTTTTTTCTAATATCCGTAAGTATAATGGATGCTTTCAAATGACGTCTTTCGGAGCAAAGCAGGTAAGTGAAGGTAATTTTATGCCAACATTCAAAGTTCAAGGACAGGTCTACCACAGAATAGGGAGTTTAATGGCTAACTTTGATCAAAAGCCTTCTTTTCTTTAAGTATATTTTGTTGGCGATGATGATAGTGAACGAGACATTCGTTGTGCAATTTACCCTGGAATTAATTCAAAATTAACTCATCAATTGCAGATGATGCTCCATGATCACAATAAGTATATTCTTGATTTTAAAGCTGCAATAGATTCAGTTCCGAAAGGTCAAAAGGAGTTCAAAGTCGTGATTAATGCTGATCGAAAACCATCTGGTGAACATAAAGGCCGCTTTAATGCTCCTCAAGCTAGGGAAGTAGCTATCCTTATCGTTGGGCAGGATTTTGAAAAACGAGATATCGTTCTCCAAAGCAGAAGTAATCAAGTGGTGCGAATCAGCGAGACACACCGTGCTTATGATGCTTTGCAATACCCATTGATGTTTTGTTATGGAGAAGATGGATATCACATTAATATTCCGAAACGTGATGAAAAGACTAAGACTTCTCTTAATAAAACCGTGTCAGCTTCAGAATTTTACAGCTTCAGGATTATGGAACGCGCTGGTGAAGAAGGTTACTTACTGTTATTTCGTAATCTTTTAAATCAATTTTTAGTAGACATGTATGCCAAAGTTGAGACTGAAAGACTTAACTGGATTCGTAATAACCAAAAAAAGCTGAGAAGTGAGGAATATGTTCACTTAAAGGATGCTTTGACGAAAAAATGATGGACAATCATCAACTATCGGAAAAATGGTTGTGTTACCTTCTTCTTTCACTGGTGGACCCCGTTATATGCACGAGCGAACTCAGGATGCAATGACATATGTCCGCCATTATGGACGGCCAGATTTGTTTATTACTTTTACCTGCAATCCTAAGTGGCCAGAAATAACAGAGCTTTTGCGTCAAGGTCAAAAATCACATGATCGACATGACATTGTAGCGAGAGTTTTTAATGTGAAAGTGAAACATATGATGAAGCTTCTTACAGTCGGTAGTATTTTTGGTAAAACAAAATGTCATATGTACACTATCGAATGGCAGAAACGTGGACTTCCTCACGTTCACATTCTACTGTGGTTGGAAGAAAAAATAAGATCTGAGTCTGTTGACCAAATTATAAGCGCTGAATTACCTGATCCTAACCTAGATCCGGCCCTTTTTGAAATCATAAAATCAACCATGATTCATGGTCCATGTGGTTCTTTCAACTCAAGTTCACCCTGTATGGTTGATGGTAAGTGTACTAAAAGATTGATTTGGGGACTGAGTCACCCTCGTCCGTAGGTGTAAACCCCGTTGTGAATCCCTACACGTGGTCCCCGGGTGGTGCTAACCAGGTGACATACTGGTGGTAGGCTCTGACCGATGGCTTGTGACCACCCACCGAACAAAGTCGTACCGTCAAGCGACTGTCGTGTTTCGGTACGTTGATCGGTGTAGCCGATTGAGTAGTTGGGTCGAAATAGTTGCTCCGCGCGAATTGACCAGTCAGACTTGCACTGGCACCTCTGCGCTGTGGTGATTGGTTCTGGAGGGTAGCGGGATCCGAGGCACGGTGCACCGCTGGCCGACCGCAGGTAGTTGGGGGCCCAATTAATGTGCCACACACGAAAGGCTGCCCCGCCAACTGTCGAAAAATCCCGGGATGCGCCATCGTGCCGGTTGGCGACCGGACGAGAGGGCCCGGTGGACATCTCCGGGGGGGCTCGGGCGTCCCCGCAGTCTCCAACCCAATCCCCTCTCTAGCGCAGCAGGACGGTGAGAGAGTCTGGGGGTTAGTAGCGTGGAGCCTCGTTTCACTGCCTTCTTCTCGCCTTCCTTCACTCGTCAACTTACAAATTTATGACTAAGAGGAACAAAAAAAACGCAGCACAGCGGTTGCAATCCCTCTCACTCTCAGTGCACCTCTGCAACATCCGAGGTTTGCACTCCAATCTCGTTGCAGTCCACCACCATCTCGAGACTGAGAAGCCAGCCCTATTGTTCCTCTCGGAGACGCAGATAGGCAGTCCGTCTGACACAGCATACTTGTGTTACCCGGGTTATACCTTAGAGCATAATTTTAAACCACGCGCAGGCGTTTGCTTATATACCCGCGACGACATATGCTGCCGGCGTCTCCGCAATCTTGAAGACCCCAGCTTCTCCAACCTATGGGTTTTGGTAGACACAGGAATGGAGAAAATTCTTTATGTCTGTGTCTACCGTTCACACAGCGGGGATCTGGAGACAACCAGGCTTATGCAACACCTTAGTGAGGCGGCTGATGCGGCTCAGCATCGGTATCCTTCTGCTCAATTGGTAATGCTGGGGGACTTCAATGCCCACCACCAAGAGTGGCTATTCCCATACCAGCACACTGACCACGCTGGTAGAGAGATTCGCAAACTTGCCTCAGCGCTCAATCTCACCCAGCTGGTCCGGGAAGCAACTAGGGTACCCGATGTTGACTCGCATACTGCCAACTGTTTGGACCTTCTGCTGACAACAGATCCAGACCGCTATTCGGTATCGGTCTCATCGCCTTTAGGCAGCTCCGACCATTGTCTGGTGAAGTCTGTATCTGTCCATACACCGCCCGTTCCCTGCCCCAAAGGTACCCGGCGAATATGGCGATACAAGTCAGCAGACTGGGATGAGATGCGTTCTTTCTTTGCATCGTACCCGTGGCGGCAGATTTGCTTCTCCTCTGATGATCCCTCATCTTGTGCGAATGCTGTGGCTGATGTGCTGCGTCAGGGGATGGAGTACTACATTCCATTCACTGACGCATCAGTCTCCGTGGCAGCTCGACCCTGGTTTAATGCTGACTGTTCTCTTGCTGAAGCAAAAAAGAACATTGCTTACCTAGCCTGGGTCGATGCTCGTAATCTCAAGACAATAGACGTGGGTCAGAAGAAGAGGGCCTATAACAGAGCCGCCAAATCTTGCAAGAAAGCTCTACGGAAGGCTCGATTTGATCATATTGGCAGAATTGGGACTAGACTTGCGTCATATCCACCTGGCAGTAAAGCCTTTTGGTCCCTTGCTAAGTCGGTCGAATCGAACTTCTGTCGCCCCTCACTACCTCCACTGCTAAAACCCGATGGATCACTAGCCCACACCGCTGAGGAAAAGGCAAACTTGTTTGCAAATCTCTTTGCGGAATCCTCACGTCTAGATACAGGCAGCGCCACACCTCCAACCACTTCGTCCCGACGCGAGACTTCTATGTCTGAAGTCCGAATCCATCAAAAAGAGGTCCTTAAAACCTTGCGCAATCTAGACGTGAACAAAGCTAGTGGTCCTGACGGAATTCCAGCCATAGTACTGAAAACTGCACCGCACCTGAGTTGTCTCCAGTCCTGACACGCCTGTTTCGTCTCTCTCTAGCGACAGGGCATGTGCCGAAAGCCTGGAAACTAGCTAACGTGCAGCCTGTGCCCAAAAAGGGCAGTCGAGCAGACCCTGTCAACTATAGACCCATTTCCGTAACCTCCATACTCTGCAAGAGTATGGAACGTATACTGAACAACCGGCTCCTGGCATACCTAGAGGAGCATGACCTTCTTAGCGACCGTCAATTCGGTTTTCGGCGCAATCGGTCCACGGGTGATCTTCTAGCGTATGCCACTCACATATGGAGTGAAGCTATCGATAGACACGGGGAAGCCATTGCGGTCTCGCTCGATATTTCGAAGGCATTTGACAGGGTCTGGCATGACGGCCTTATTAGCAAACTTCCTTCATTCGGCCTACCCACCTCGCTTTGTGTTTGGTTATCTGACTTCCTGAGGGATCGATCGATCCGCGTAGTCATAGACGGTTGCGAATCTGATCAATTGACCATCAATGCCGGGGTCCCTCAGGGGTCTGTACTCTCGGCAACGCTATTCTTGCTGCATATCAATGACCTGCTCAAACCTGGGATCTTTGGGTATGCGGATGACAGCACCGTTGTTGAGCGTTACGTGTCCAACGCACGAGCGAGTGTGTCTGAGATCCAGTCGCTGAGGGAAGCCATGATCCAGCGTCTGAACTTGTCCCTTAAAGCTGTCTCTGACTGGGGTGACGCTAACCTGGTCAAGTTCAACGCCTCTAAGACCCAGGCGTGTCTCTTCTCAGCAAAGCGGAGTCCTTTCCACCTGACTCCCTCTTTCCGGGGTGTATCCGTGCCCATAGCCGACCATCTGGAGCTTCTTGGCATTACTTTAACATCTACCCTCAATTTTGGCTCATATATAGAAGAAAAGGCCCAAACAGCTGCCAAAAAACTCGGTGTCCTCTCGAAGGTTAGACAGTACTTCACTCCGGAACAGCTTTTAAAGCTATACCAAGCTCAAGTTCGCTCGTGCATGGAGTACTGTTCTCATCTCTGGGATGGCTCAGCCAAGTACCAGCTGGAGCTTCTCGAGTCAATCGAGAGGCGAGCCAAGAGGCTTATCGGCGATGATTCACTGGTCGCTGCTAAGTTACAAAGCTTGGATCATCGACGCAAGGTGGCCTGTCTGTCGATTTTTTATCGGATACACTTCGGTGAGTGTGCACAAGAACTCCACGACCTGATTCCCCCCTGCCCCTTTCATCTTCGTACAACCAGACGCTCTGCGTTACGTCACCCCTATACGGTTGACATCCCCCCTATACGCACTAAGCGTTTCGCTAGTACATTCTTGATGCGTACGGCCAAAGAATGGAACTCTCTACCAGCGTCTGTGTTCCCCGAAAGCTACAATCTGGGCATCTTCAAGTCGCGAGTGAATAGGCTATTTCTAGGTAAGTGTGCTCCATCCTAGACCGCATTCTCACTTATCATCAGGTGAAATAGTGGTCAAACGCAAGCCTATCAAATTATAAAAAAAAAAAAAAAAAAAAAAAAGATATCCTAAGGCACTTTTGAAAGAAACTGTCACTGGAGAAGATGGCTATCCTCAGTATCGCAGACGATCTCCAGTAAATGGTGGAATGAAAATAACACTTAACGGAATTGAAGTTGACAATAGATGGGTAGTCCCGTACAATCCTGTTCTGTCCCGTACTTTTAAAACTCATATTAACGTTGAATATTGTAATTGAGGTGACGAAGTACCAAGCAGGACGTTACATTAGTAGTTCTGAAGCAGTTTGGCGCATATTTTGTTTTTCTATTCATGACAGATTTCCTTCTGTCATGCATCTTGCTGTACACCTTGAAAACGGTCAACGAGTTTACTTCACTGAAGAAAATGTAATTGATAAAGTTGTTAATCCACCAAAGACAACTCTAATGGCTTTTTTTGAACTTTGCGTCTATGATAATTTTGCAAAAACTCTTTTATATTTTGAAGTTCCGGCTTACTATGTATGGAAGAACAACCACTTCGAAAGGCGGAAAAAAGGTAAAGACGTTCCAGGCTATTTAGGAGTTAAAAAAGATCACGTTTTAGGTAGAGTGTATACCGTTCATCCCGGTAATGCTGAGTGTTATTATCTACGTCTTCTATTACATCAGATTCGAGGTCCAATATCATTTGCTGCTTTAAAAACTGTCGATGGAGTTATTCAGCCAACATTTCAAGCAGCATGTAAAGCACTAGGTCTTCTAGAAGATGATGCTAATTGGGATTGGACTCTAGAAGAAGCATGCATCTCTGATTCTCCGTTCAAAATCCGTGAGTTTTTTGCCATCATGTTAGCTTTTTGTCATGTTGGCGACCCACAGAAATTATGGGAGAAGTACCGAGACAATTTTTCTGAAGATATTAGGATAGAGATAGAACGAGAAGATGGAAATGTCGAGCTGATGCTTGACATTATTTACAACAAATGCCCCATTTTTATTGAAGATATTGTTATTTCAATGTCGGGAAAGAAACTTCTTCATTTCGGTCTCCCATCCCCATCACGAGAGGAAATATTTATTTTCACCAATCGTCAATATCTGAATGAATTGGCTTATGACACTACGTATTTGACTGAATTTGTAGCTGAAAATATTCCTAAGTTAAATTTAGAACAGAAAGAGGTTTATAGTGAAATTTTAAATTCGATTATTTCTAATTCTGAGAAATTATATTTTCTTGATGCTCCAGGTGGCACTGGTAAAACTTTTTTAATCAATTTACTACTGTCAAAAATTAGAAGTGAGAAAAAAATTGCTATAGCTGTTGCTTCCTCGGGGATTGCTGCGACTTTGATTGATGGAGGCAAAACAGCTCACTCTGCGTTTAAATTACCTCTAAATTTATGTAATTCTGAGTCTCCACTTTGTAACATCTCTAAGCAGAGTGATATAGCTCATGTACTACGAGAAACAAAAATTATTATCTGGGATGAGTGCACAATGGCTCACAAAAAAGGTATTGAAGCTTTGAACAGAACGCTCCAGGACATCAGAGGTTGTAACCAACTTATGGGAGGAGTAGCTGTTCTCTTGGCTGGCGACTTCAGACAAACCTTGCCTGTTGTACCACGAGGAACACGCGCTGATGAAATTCAAGCCTTTATTAAGTCATCCATTTTATGGCCTTCGGTCAAAGTTTTATCTTTGACTATCAATATGCGTGTTCATCTTCAACCAAATCCACAAGCTGAGGAGTTTTCGAAAATACTCATTGACATAGGTGACGGAAAGATCCCGGAAGAAGAGGGAAAAATAAATGTTTCTTGCATTCGTTGTGATATTGTCCCAGATTTAATCACATTTACTGAGAAAATATACCCGAATATTGACAAGGCTGGAGAAAATTGCAGTTCATGGTTAAAAGAAAGAGCTATTCTCACTCCAACTAATGAACAAGCTAATTCTATTAATAACTTTTTGCTGGAGCAACTGCCAACTGAGCAAGTAAGATATGAGTCGGTGGACACAGTAATGGTGGACGAAGATGCTGTTCACTACCCTGTAGAGTTCTTACATTCTCTTAATCCACCAGGAATACCTCCTCATGTTCTTAATCTCAAGATTGGCACCCCAATAATGTTGCTCAGAAATTTAAACCCTCCAAAATTATGTAATGGAACTAGGCTCCAGGTCATGATCTTACACAAAAATGTTATTGAAGCCACAATTATCACCGGAAAATATGAAGGAGAAACTGTATTCATTCCAAGAATTCCGTTAATTCCATCAGATTATCACTTTGAATTCAAACGTCTGCAATTTCCTATTAAAGTTTGTTATGCCATGACAATTAATAAAGCACAAGGGCAGAGTTTGAGGATGGCTGGAATTGATTTGAGAAATGATTGTTTCTCTCATGGTCAACTTTACGTGGCATGCTCAAGAGTAAATTCACCTGACAACTTAGTCATTCTTCAGCCAAGTGGAAAAACCAAAAACGTCGTGTACAAAGAAATTTTAAGTGTTTAATTTTATACTTTTAAGAATATTATTAATAAATATTTCTGATCGTCGTAGATTTATAAATAATTAGTGTACTATATTTATGACATTAAAGTTAACAGTCATTAATTATTATAATTATATATCTATATTTCTATAAATTGAATATGAGTAACATATTCAAACCAAGATATTCATGCTCACATCTATCCATGGCGTAGGCCTACTGGGGATCTCACCATGTAAAATAACGGGGACGCATCACATAACACAGTACCTCCATGGTAATGTGGAAATCTGTGTCAATCATTATTTTTTAACCAATATAAATAAATTTATAAAGCCCTTATTTATTATCTGGGTGTGAGAATTTCGTAAAATTCGTTTACAATAACTACTTACATAGCTAAATAACAAAATTGATATTTTTCGCGCCTGGCGTATATTTTACGCCACGCGAAGCGGGCGGGTAACAGCTAGTACAAGTATAAAATTTTAGCGCATTACGATGATAATTTGCTTTTTTTCGCTCTTTCTCATAATGGCATTAGCCAAAAGACACAGATAATAATAATTATAGCAGAAATAATTATAAAAAAATATCATAACCGTTATCTTAAAAATAAAAGGTTTTCTCTGTTTAATAAGAATAACAAACAAGTAAATCTCACACGTGGATGCTGCTAATTAGGGTTTTAGTTTAATCTCCCACTGCGAGTGTAGGGCACGAAATGTTTAAGTATGAGACGATTCCGCGTGTTAGAATTATAATATTTTCAGACGAATCGTGTTGTCCGCGGCTTACCTTCGTTTCCCTTTTTAAGTTGTTTGTTTGTCCACTTAATATTTGTGGAGTTATTTAACAAAAACCATACTATTAAATTAAAAAAAAAATACTTTGAGTAAAATGTATCTAAAAATATGCTATAATTAAATAAACTCTAATCCAAGATGACCTAGTCGTAAGAATAAATCTGAAATGAAAGTTTACGAGTTCAAATCATCAAGATCTTCGTATGTAATAATTGGTCTCATGCTCTGTAATGAATGAAAGAAAGAAAATAATTATCTTGAGAAAACATATATAATAATTTATACGATTCTAACAAGATAACGTCGGTCGAGCTATGTACATATAAAAATCATTTATCCAGTATTTGGAAGAACATGAAACAGTTCGAACAATTTGGATTTTTTTCATATTAGTTCCCTGATAAGGTTTTTAAAAAATAAAGTTTTGAATGTGCCGGAAAGGTCAAAAGTTAACGTAATTAAGATATAGTTTATTTGTATTAAAAAATGTCAATGTGTTTGAATTTCGTTTTCTTCATTAATAGATAAATTACTCTTGTGTGCCGTCGAATTTCCTTACTAATCTACTAATAAATGTTATGACTTTAAGCATCGTAACTTATAAGTTAAAGGATTATTAAAAACAATTAACCAATAAAAAAAAAATCATAACTTAATTATTTTGAACTAAACAAACATCAAACAAAACGGAATGTTTTACATTCCGTTTTAACTATAATATAGTCGAATAAAAATAACAAAATTAATCCTACTATTCAGTTTTCTACAGTTAAAGAAAAGTCTTTGAGATTTTAGGTCAAAAACAAACTAAATGACGAGAGACATAGTGTATTTTAATAAGGTAATTCATAAAGTTGTAGTGAACAATATGAGTTTTATAGCTTTAACAGCGTTCTCTCAGACCGGACCGGAACGTAACGAGCGGCGAAATAATAAAAATATCCGGCGAGAGAGCTACGAAAAAAAAAAACAAGATTCTGTATTGCTTTGATAAACTCAAGTTTGTTTCGTAGATTTCGTACTTTGGGCTTGTAAATTTATCGTTGACCTGGTCGAGATTATCCTATTACGACTGTGAATAATAATAGTAAGTGGTCAATCAAAATTTGGACGCGTTGGGTTCATGTATTTCGTTTAATTGCTTTCAATAGTGCCAATAGAAAAATATAGTAGTGATTTAATTTAACACTTCACCAAAGACAACACAAAAATTAAAGCTAGAAATATAGTATACATAATTATAATGTATATGTAGTAGATTAGGTTTAGATGCTAATTGAATCGTACCATAGTGGTGTCGTTTGTATTATATGTATTAATTTTCCGATAACGTACAACTGAAACAGAAATTAAAATACAAACAGTATAATAACACTACTCACACGTCACTCGACTATTTGAAGATTAAAGTAGCAGTCAGTCCTGCTCTAGTGCTTCATATATGATATTTATTTTTTTAATTTGGATCTAACGATACAACTTACCAGTTATTAGGATGAGAAGATTATGTTATATATGTATATGTTAGTCTTATTAAGGTTATTTCATTTATATATATAGAAAGGCACCCTAACATAGTATGACAATATTTTACAATTAGTAAGTAAAATATTTTATCATAAAAATTATAGTTTTAAGGGTCCAATTTTTAGTCAGACAGACAGGCTACAGTTGACACCGTTTGATCTTACTACAATACCTTGAGTCTGCAGAGATTCATAGACAAGCCTCGAATGCTGATTACTTGACATAAAAGTCGGTCACCTATCTCTCAGTGCTCGTGTTAAAGCAGTTTATTAAAGAAAACTGTTACTTCCAGATGAAACAAGGCCATAGAACAGTCTTATTTTTAGTTAGAATATTATACATATTTTATTTTTTTATACATAATTATATACCTTCATAATTATATCTACAATTTTATCTATTTTTATGTACTATATCTATAATATGTTACTTATATGTAAACGTATACATGAAAAAATATCAGGAAGTTACCCAGCCTGGAGACCTAACAACCAGTGGTGAGATTAACTAGAGAAAATTTTATATATTTTTTGAATATTTCCATATATTTAAAATTTGTTTAATCAAATAATAAAATGATTAAAAATAATAGTACTACTTTATTCAACTTTGATTATAATATTTACACATTAAATTTCCGTCCCAGTTTTTTAAACAACTTTTGAAAAGTACGTCATTTTAAATGATGGAACAATTTTTCAAGTAGGATTAATATTTTTAATTATTACAACAAAGTAACTCGTCTTAAAATGTAAACACTATTTAAATAAAATATTAACAAAAGTAATACCGATATTAAATTGCGATTTTTACTACTTAACCTAAGTGCAATGAAATTATATAGTTCGAAAGTACTGTCATTCCTTAAAAGAAAAAGGCACAAAATATGATGATCGGTACAAAACATTTGAATGTGGTTTGGCCTCAAGTAGACAAACAACGTGGCCACAAAACACGCGTAATTACATCTAAACAAACAAACAAAGAAATAAAAATATACCAACCTATTCAGAAAGATGCCGACTTTCCTCTATTTTTAAAGACAGCACTTTTTGTGGCCCGACTCGAACAAACGGCACTGAGGCATCTTTTTTTATCCTCCTTTACCGGGAAATGACTTTCTGACTCATAATCTCTCGCGATCTCATTAAAAATTCATAACTCAAAACTGCGAAAAAATGAAAATTCGCTATAGATACCCGAATGGGTAGGACTCTAAGTCGATGCACGCTCCGCGCAAAATGTTTCTTAATTAGTGATGCATTTTTATAAACGCTCGAAATGATAGGGATGTTCCGCATAGCAATTATTATGCATCCTTTTTGATACCGGTCCCAATTTGATTTTCTTTTATTTGCAATTAACTTCATACCCGCTCCACTGTGTAAGTACGACTTAGTAATATTTATTTAATCTTTTAATTAAGTCAGGTTATTTAAGGATTTTTATAAAGTAAATGAATAATGTTAAGGTATTTGTTTATAAATCTCTAATTAACAAAACTTACCTCTTAAAAATTCCTTTTATTAAAAGCTTAAAAAGCGCTTTTCATCATTGTACTTATTGTATAATAATAATTTTATTACTTATAGTTTATGTGAAGCTGACATCGGATTTCGGAATGCATCTTCTCTTGAGAAGAACCGATACGAATCTAAGAAATTACTATTTTAAATATTTTTAAATAATAAACATTTGAATCTGATTAATGTCCAAAAGTGACTTAATTACAAATTTGCCTAGTTTCTTTAGTTGATTAGATTTTATCTTCAATTATCTGTACATCCAATTTATGAACTTAATAAGTGAAGTTAATTACACTACTAATAAGTGGGTGGAGATAGATTTTATAACACAATATATTTTAGACCTTATTTCAAAGACATAAGTAACAAATTCCTAAATTGTCGACATGTTCTTTATAATAGTAATCAATATTGTACGTTATTGATAGAGTCTTTATTAGAAAAGTATTTAATACACTGCATATATTAAACAAATTTATAAGAAACTACAATACTTACAATAAATATTACATTCCGAATGTAGTAATATAGGCGTACCATGCGCTTTTACCCGCCTAATTTCCGATCTCTTAGTGCAAATTAGGAGGTTTAGTCTGTAATTTCGGTAACATACGAGTATGTTTAAATCCCTGTAGCAGACTGTCTACAAATGTCACTAACTTGTAAACGTCCTATTGCTAGTCAAATGCATCTTCTACATACATATATAAGGGTTGTAATCCACCACGCTGCTCCACTGCACGTTGGTGGACAATTTCCACACCATTAGTAACGACCGCTATCAGGAGTCTATGATAACAACCGGGACAGATAGCTTTTCGTACTATTCTAGGCGTGGTGTGGCGGTGATATATCCGTCTTTTTTTTTTCTTCTTTTTTTTTATGAGGAAGCTTTGTGATTATGCAAGCTCAAACTTATTGCACTTTACACCCAATGTAAAAATATCAAAACTTGTGACGGATATTTTAATAGATGTATGATTTTTAAAAAGTTTAGTATAAACTTAGTCGAGTATACTCGTATAAACAATTGAAAAACATATAAAATATATATATAAACATTTAAAAACTGCTTTCTATCCTAAAATTTCAACTGAATTGCGACATAATCAGGTAACACTACTAGTAAAACCTACGTTTCACTAGTTATGACCGGTGTTTTATTAGTCGTCTCGAGTTTTCATTGTCGAGTGTAGGTACACCGATCATCTTAGGTCTATCTCTCTTCATTCTGTGCTTCTTTACACTTTTATAACTCAATAAATTATCATCATCATCATATCAGCTATTGGATATACAATGCTGAACGTAGGCTTCAAAGCAACCTCCTAAGGCTCCCGACTTTTCTTAAGTTGACTCTCCATCTCAATAAATAAATTGATAAATTTTATCAAAAAAAAAAAAAAATAATAAAACGGTTCATTAAATAAATTCAATTTCCATCACGACCGTGCTTTATACATTGTTATATCGGTAGGGACATGCGACCGGACAAGTCCTGGGTCTTAATAACGGGTCTATCTATCGCGCGTGCTAAATTGCCTCCGTCTGCAACCGGCTCTATATCGGACATCGGAACAATGTAGTCGAGGTAATTATTTTAATATCGTGCGTGTGTACCGCACTTAATTCCGATAGTTAACAATGTAATATATTAGCAATTTTGTGATAATCTAATTTAATCGTAATTGATTTTTCGTAGTAGCTTTAATAGGGTTATGTTCTTTAAGGTCGGAGTAAAAAAATATATATGAAAAAAATAGTTCACAGATATATCGACATATTAATATTTCAATGAATGTGTTAATGGTAATATTGCACGTATTTTTGTTTATTTTCGTCGTGTCTATATGTATTAAAAATATTAAATCGTATAGGAACACATAACCAGTGTTATTATATTTTATTAAATAAAGAAAAATATAAGGATTGAAACACTTAATATTTATTTTACAAAGTATTTCAGGTATTATTCTATTATAGAAAATTATTTAAAATTCTCCAGTAACAAGACATAAAACATTACAATAAATCCATACCTCCACATATCCGATAAGCCCTTCTAAAATACAATTCATGATAGGGAATATATTGATAATGTCAATGCCACATACTCGGAGGCAAACCGCGGCAATAAACTAGCGTACGACGATTATCTCGGATTTCTCACACATTGTCGCTTTGCCATTTGTTTAAATTACATTAGCATGTGCAAGCTTTGCTAAGGCTCGTTGTTTATACAAAGCTATGCGAAGACTATGCTATAAAGTATTTTATCCGTTCTGAATATAAATTAATTTATAATACCTGGTTATCTTAAAAGAAAGAAGTATTTGACGGTAGATAGATAGATAGATAGATAAACACTTTATTGCACTCACATAAAAGTATACACAAAATAATGAAATAAACAATAATTTTAAAAAAGAAAATGGTGCTGGGCGTAAGCTTGTAGAATAAATATCGATATATCGATATTTTCAATTTTTCATTTCGAAATATCGATATTTTTGGGCGATATTTTTTGTAACGATATATCGATATCAAATATCATAAATAATATATCATATATCATAAATATCAGATATAATTCTTTTGTTTTTATTTCGTCGACTCAATTTGCTGCTTAACTGCTTTTTAATGTGGTACTTAAGTTGGTTTTTAATTGATTAGTATTTATCTAGTAATGTACCTTCTATAGGACTGAAGTAAATTAGACCATTTTTTTTCATATCGTACCGATATATCGATATTTTTATAGAAAAATATCGATGTATATCGATACTTTATTGCATTTCCGACATCCCTAGCTGGGCTTCTTCACTTAAATTGATCTCTTACAGGCAACCTTATGGATGAATTAATTGAAAATTGGACAGGTGGAAATGGTGCAAAAAGTCTATTTTCCGAGGTCTTCGATTAGTGAATTTTATACATACTTAAATAGCATACATACTCATATACATACATACACAAAAACATACATATTATGCTATTAAGATTCTATATAAAACGTAAGTAAGCTTAAATATGTGCTTTTCTTATTTGTTCAAATAATAGTGTTTGACACGATTTGGTAAGGTTTGGCCATTTAATTTATTAAATAAAAAATCGTCTGAATAGTCGTAGGTTGCATCTGCAATCATGATTATAATTTCAAGATCTGTTTATAAATACAGGTTTTTATATCACATAAATAGTTTAATTATAAAATATTTACTAGCGTAAATGTAAATTTAATCTTTATTTATCAGAGCAGTTAGTAATTTTCATCAAAATCGTAATGTGGTAAATATTATATAATATAATAAAGCTGAGATATATAGATAGATTTTTTTTTGCACACATACCACTCTTTTTGTTCAAATTATAATTTTTAAAGATTTACAAGACAATCAATAAGACAATAATTACATTTGTCAAAGAATTTAATACGATAATTACTGTTTCTAAATAGTAAGTTTATTGAACTTTAAAAGGCTTGATTTATTACACCACGCTTTGGCTTATAGTAAATCAAATCAAAAACGTTCAACCATTTTAGCAAAACGTAATAAAAGAAAGAAAGTGGAGCAATCACAGGTCACACGAATTCCTTTTAATAAGAGACGGTTGAAATAACATTATTCACAATTACTAATATAATTATTATTAGCAATAAAAGAGCTTTACCCTTATTAGTGGTTAACCAGCCTTATAATGTGTACGCGTGGGCGCAGTCCGGTGATGCGTGTGCGCAGATTAAATTGCATTAACACAATATACTCACACATTAAGCGCTATCTATCCGCGTGTGCTATTTTAAGAACAATGAATGTTTGTTTCTGCGATTACTGCCACATTGACAAATTGTGCATTGTATTTCAAAGGTAGTAAATTGTAATTTGATTTTCGAATACCTTTTCAGGTGTTATATGATATTTTTATCTTAATACAATTGAGATGTGAGCTATATTCGTTGCTATTTGTTGCCACTGTATATCTTTTTTTTTACATTAGTTTTGTAAAGAGGACTTAAGGTACATAAAACTCATAAGGTACATAAATTCATTTGATTTGGTTGGTTAAATACTTTGTTCAAACAACATGGTCAAAATACTTTGTTCTTACTCATAAATATTTATTTTACGAATAAAAATCTTTTTTTTTTTATTTTTGTTTGTTTTTCGTACATTTCCGTACTATGATATTTTTGTTTTAAAACATAATTTCACCATAGTTTTATCACTTTCTCACATAACAGAATTTCTAAAATGTTTTAAATAATGTTTATTTATTTCAAGAACTTTAGTAACATCATATTATAAACCACTTTCAAAGATTAATTATCTGCCTACCGTTGTTATTATCTTTATCATATTGAATACTATTTTACTGGGATTTATGTACGTGTTTACATATGTATGTATATCCTATTTACTTCTCATGGCTGGATCTTTATCAATACAGACGCTTTCTACATTAATTCATATTTGTGGTAATCGTTCTGACTTTAGACGTCATAATACGATGGAATGATATTGAATATATCACACGAAGCGAAAACGAAGCTGACCAGGTTTCTAAATTTCTGTAACTTGTTCTTGACATTTAGGATTCTACGGACTGAAAATAATCAAAAATATATGCTAGCAATGTAATATATAAATAGCCTTTAACTTTATAAAGCAAGCATAAGCATACTTTATTGGGAACTCCCTAAAATACGAACATAAAAATTTTGATTTCCCACAAAATGTAATTTTTTTGTTAGGTCCCTGTTATTTACATAATGTAATATCTTAGTCTTTGCCTTTCTTATTAAACATAGGCATATTTATATAATATAAAAAATATTTTCACGAAAATAGGGCCCTAGATAATTTAGGTTCTTTTAGAAAACTAAAAACTAGCTTTATATCTATATATATACAAATCCTTTTTAAATTTTTTTTACTTCTTATCTGATTAAAGTATTTATATAAATCGTTACATTCAATCATTGATTAAATGATTCTATCACATTTTTCTTACTCAAATGTCATATGTATAATATTAATTAAGAAGAAGGTGGTTAAGGTTACGGTGGATTAAATAAAATTTTATTTATCTGAGCTAAAATTTAGTACCTTATAATATATTTTCTGAAGTACCTATAGCTTTAGTCAAATGTGAATAATATCGGGAAATGATTTCGTATGTATAATACGTCGCCTTCCACATTGGAGCTAATACAGGTTCGAGGTCGGGATTATATTGACTTTAGATTTGGTAATATAGATACGTTGTCTAATAAATATGTATTAAGCTGAATTCGAAACACGTTAGGGGTTAATTCTGATAGTTTATTTTGAGTGTATGTAAAATAATAACACAACGTTTTAGTTACAATATATTGAATCGACGTTGACTTAACTAAATAAATATTTGAAAAAATCATGTATGCAACGATGTTGGTAAAAAAACGCTAGCAGCAGATCATTAGTTTAGAACAGTCTAGTAAATGGATGGTTTAGTGGATAGAACATAAGCATCTCAACCAAAATATTGGTAGTTCAAACCCGAGCTAGAACCACTGAAATTTTAATTTCAAAATTTGTTTCTATATTCATCTCGTGCTTTGTTGTAAGGGAAATTATCGTGAGGAAACGTCCATCTCTCTTTCTTTCCTCTCTCTCTCTCTCTCTCTCTCTCTCTCTCTCTCTCTCTCTCTCTCTATCGCAGCAGAGCAAAGTGGCGGATGAAGCTCTACTCCTTAATACGACAATAGGCTTTTGTCTAATTCTTGGTTATTAATAACTTAGAAGATAATAATTTAAAGTAGGTATGGCTGAACATATTGGATTATATTTCAAACACCTTCTAGCATTTTTATGAACAACGCACACAGCGTTTGAGTAAGAATATGTTCAAGTGATTTTGAGTTTGCTGGTTCTGTGTTTTTGTGTATATAATTTATATCTACACTATAAAATAAAACTCTTTTTTTTTAGGAAAAAAAAAAACTAGCAAGAAAATGGTTTAATTTCTTCTCTCCGTCTAAAGTTATAAAATTCTTATCATGGTAAAAATAATTATTTTCGAAAAACTTATAAATTGTTTTTGTCATAATCTATTTATAATGATAGAGTATGTTATGAGTAGTTTTGTTGATAATAATATTACTTGTACTATGTAATAGCTGAATCTCCCTACTTTTCCTACCAAATTTTTGAATAGTAACTATGTGTTAGATCTGTATTTGTTATCAATATAAGGTAATTAACTCGCAAAATCAAATTTGAGTTTCATCTTAACTCTCTTAGAGTTCAACACTACTTTTCTATTAACAAGACTTTAAAGTAATAAAAATGCATAATTAAATAAAAATAAAAAATATATCAACTATGTTTACGTAACCGAGAACAGCTCGTTAGGCTAATATAATCTCATTTCGAGCAACCTCTCCAGTCGGCGTGCAGTCGGGAATTGAAAGTAAAATAAAAAACAAATGTGTTGGACATTGCGGCATTCGTTCATTAATGTAATGCTTATCCAACATTCAAAATACAGCATTTGGTATATTTAATTTAATATTTTAATGTAATTTTGAATCGTACAATGTAGAATCTTTGGAAAGTACCGTTATAATTAAATCGATATTATAATTATTGTGAATATTGAAGTTTTGAAACTTCCTATTATTTACTCTATTAATTATTTATTTTTAATAAATACTTTATTGTGAAATGTTTAAAATACCTATATAGAGCAAAAGACGTGCGAAATCTTAATTATTTATCAGACAACCTAACTTGCAAGGAAGAGTGTTAGGTAGACGTACAAAAAGCTAAATGAAATTATGAATAATACAACTAATAATAATAAAATAAGTTTCAGTATATACATACGGTTCTTTATAGTGGTGTCAGTAGACACCTCAACGCCAGCGGTCGTAGATACGATTCCCGCTCGGGGCATAATATATTTGTATATGTAAAAATATTTATTTCGGGTTTGCGTATATATTCTTGTGGGTCTCTCCACCGTGCCTCGAAGAGCACATAAAGCTGTCGGTCCCGGTTCTTATCACAAACACCTGTTAACAATCGTAACTCATGGTATTAAAATATCTGCCAACCTACAGGGGGTAGCGTGATGGGTTAAGCTCCAACCCTTCTCCTATATGGAGAAGATATAGGAGAAGGGTTGATCTCCTTTGCCCATCATAACATCCAATCAATACATTCATACAAATATACATATATAACATGGACATACAAAGAATATGATTATACGAAATTATTATATATACCTATATAGAATGTAATAGATAGTTGAAGATCAGATTAGATGTTTTAGATTTTTTTAACGTAAAACATAATTGTTTTCTATTTTTATATTCAGCTATAAGATTACATATTATAATTGGTCTTAAGAGACTAAGAGAGAAATAATTAGAAGCATATGAATATGCTTGCAGAAACGAGAAAATACCACGGATGGCTGTCTGACGTCATACGCATAGTCGAGACAGATCGTAAGACCATTGATCCGGAGCGCAAATATCTTCAAATTGTTAGCACACCGGTTTGATTTGTACACATCGTTTGATCCATGTATTGATATAGAGCTGTTTATCTTAGCAATTTAATAATATTTTTTGTTACGCAGTGCTTATTGTAGCTTATTGCTTTGGTAATAGTTTGATAATAGATTTCTTTTTCCTTGTGTTTTTGTTTTTTGGTTTAATATATTAAAACACTAGAAGTTACAATATTGAGATATTAAAAAAGTGTCATTTAAGTTTATGTTTATAGTTACTATTTCGTATGTGGTTGCTTCTTTGTAGTCATAATATAGTCTAATATTCAAAAACTTATAAGCGTTAAATATTAAAAAATGACCTGTCAATTAAGACATACGCTTAGCTTTATTATTTTCTAATATATAACAACTGACAATGACAACCGTTCTATTGTGGTATTGTGGTGCGAGTCACAGGTTTGATTCTCACTAGGGGTAGATATTTGTATTTGAGCAAATATTTGTTTTTGGTTTGGGTGTTTACTCATGTAGATCTCGCCACGGTGCCTCGTAGAGCACGTCAAGCAGTAGGTTCCAGCTTTTATCATAGACACCTAATTACGATCGTTACTCATGGTAGAAAAATCATCCGTCAACCCGTATTTGAGCAGTGTGGTGAATTAAGCTATAACCCTTCGCTTATATGGAGAAGAGGGCCCAGCAGTGAGACGTTTAGAGACTGATTCAGTTCAGTTTAGTTCAATAATAAAAATAACACTTATACAAGGAATTTCTATCATAACTGGAACACTCTCTTAATAAAATTGTATATTCAAATATGCACCTTGAAATATTTGACATAAGGTTGACATTGGCTTATAACGTGTAAAGTGAAAAATCATTCCGAGCATTTCGTTGACAACTGGTATTTTTTCTCTTTCTTACGAGAGTTGCCTTGAATCCATGGTAGAAAGAGATGCAATCCCAGCTGTAGGAACGGTTTTGGAGTGCATGTGAGCATTCCAGTTTGTATATAAATTCCTTGCACTTGTATTATCAACTCCATACAATATTGCCACATGTCAGTTGCTAGCAAATTCGTGAGATTCGGAACGCTCTCCAACAGATCCTTATAACAGAGAGAAGGTAACTCGGAATCGAATAGCAGAATACTCATACGAATTACCTGTGTTACGATTTGTGTTGGTGATATTGTGTAAAAGTTATTTTGTTTTGAAAAGACTGTATAATTATTAATTGTTTGATTGATTCAATTTACAGATATAAATTTTATTATTTATGCTAATATAATAATCTATATATCAATGTAAAATTTTGAAAATCATTAATTTACAATCCACAAATTTCGGAGTATAAAATTATGAACCACATGATATTGGTGGACAATAATTATTATTATGTTACTGGTAAACTTTTTAGCGCTCGATGTAAATTATTTATTATATGTATGTTATTTACCTGTTTACAACTGGCAAATAAGTAGAACGATTACACTTACTTGCTTTTTTTTTCTTCAGGGAAGCGTAGAAGTTGCTTATCCGTTACTAAGATTTATCATCAATACTTCGATAGTACGAAACATATATAATTTTATTATTAGATATAATTAGTAAGGGATGTACACAAATTCCGATGACAAATTATTTCTCTAGCCATTTATGTTTGAAGGTTAAAATATTTATAAGTATGACTAAAAATTTATAAATAAAAACGTGTACACAGTGGAGCATATACATATATTTACATCCTATCAATGATTTAAAGTAATCGATATATGGTTGTCTAAGTAAGTGTTTCGATAAAATCAATAATCGATTTGTAGCTAATCGAAATACACAGTCATTTAACTCACATTAGTGCCAAGCGACAATATGTTATCGATATTGTCGGAAATTGAATCGACTAAGTCGTTACACTGAGCTACGATAAATAGGATAAGCTATCTGATATATTACGGAATATAAGTTGTGAATATTACTATTAAAGTAAGTAGACTACGACATTTTGATTTAAGTATATCCTATAAATATCTTTTGTGGTTCCATATTAACATCTGATATTCTTGTGCAATAATTGTGAAAATTGGTATAGTAATTCTGAAACTGTGAAGTTTGTAGATTTTTTTCAACCAACTTTTCAACCTTTTCAAAACAATAATATACAAACCTCTGGGTTTCACGCGCGTTAGGTTTCTAGTCCGTTCCTTTCTTAACAAAGAGACTAACAAAATGCGTACCTACGCTCAAACAAATAAACGAGACTCATGATATTTATTATTATTAGCTGTGGATAATAAATAGTCGTACGAAAGTAACATACAATGATTAATATTGAAGAGACAACCTTCTCACGCGAAAGACGTTTATTATTTTGTTTTTTCTCTCGCTTCTCCAACTTCGCTTTTCCTAAACATCTTTTTCGAAATATAAAAAGATTGAACTGATTTGATAATGTTTCATACACTGTTTTATCTTTTAAAACAATAGTTTAGTTTTAAGTCATTAATTATGAAAAAAAAAACAATAAATAATTAAGCAGCAACTAAAACTTTCGTAGCTCTACGCTATACACGTAACGAGTTCTCACAACGTATCGAAATTAATTCGGATATGAATCCGAGGCTTCAGGATATGAGCCGGTTTATCTGTTCATAACTTTTTATCTCAAAGACGTGCATGCAAAACTTTCTCGAGTAATAACTGGGAACAAGATCACACGTCTTATTTTTGCGCGTACCCATAATAAATAACTAACAAACTTATAGCATTTATTTTCATGTTTTTACCCGACTGCGACAGAAGGAGGGTTATATTTTTCGAGTGTATGTATGTATGTATGTCCATTTCTTTGGCAACCCCCAAAACCCCAACGGCTGGACGGTTTTTCACATATGAGGTGTCGTTGGATTTTTCCAAATTGTAATAGTGACATAGGCTATATAAATTTTCAAAATGGCGCCCGCAAATAGCGGAATGAGGGGAGGGGGGGAGTAGAATTTTTGTAACTGTAGCAATATAGAGCAAGATCCCAGGGCCGCCAGACGTCACGTATTTTCTGACGGATGAAATGTGGACGATTGAGTAGTGTTAGTATGTACTATGATTGTATGCCTACCTGCTAGCTTGGTCAAACGGCCAATTTCCAGGTATCAGGTAATCACGGTACATAAAAACATTACTTACTTCACGTAAATTCTCATGGCTGATTTTCATATATGTTTCCGAGTGTATAGTTAAAAATAAATTGTCAATACTCCCAGACACTTTCCGTCGGCCATATTGCTTGGCAGACGCTTTAAGGGTCTCAAAATATAATAATTAGTTAACTTCACGTAAATTCTGACGCTCCATTTTTATATATGTTCATCCGACAACTATTTTAAAACCTTTGACAAGAAAACAGACCGATCCAAGGGGCCAATCATCCCCTAAACTAAATTTTAATATCACTGTGAGTGGGAGCGCGAGAGCATTATTTACGCGCATGAGTCTGAGTGAGACCGACTGCGCTGTTAAGGCTATGAAAATTACTTGAACAGATATTTTATAATTTTTAGAACTTTTGTTGACAAGTAAATTATGGCAACAAAAATAAGAAAAAAAATTGACATATAATAAATAATACTAAAGTTAGCCGACATTTTTAATTTTATTTTTTTTTTCAATTTATTAATTAGAAATAAAAAATATTTTTTAAAAATAACACATAGTTTTTCAAATTTTTGACAAATGAAATTTTTTTTTAATAATTTTTTTAAATTCACTCATTCGGTCTCACTCAGTCTCATGCGCGTAGATAATGCTCTCGCGCTCCCAATCACAGAGATATTAAAATTTAGTTTAGGGGATGATTGGCCCCTTGGATCGGTCTGTTTTCTTGTCAAAGGTTTTAAAATAGTTGTCGGATGAACATATATAAAAGTGGAGCGTCAGAATTTACGTGAAGTTAACTAATTATTATATTTTGAGACCCTTAAAGCGTCTGGCAAGCAATATGGCCGACGGAAAGTGTCTGGGAGTATTGACAATTTATTTTTAACTATACACTCGGAAACATATATGAAAATCAGCCATGAGAATTTACGTGAAGTAAGTAATGTTTTTATGTACCTTGATTACCTGATACCTGGAAATTGGCCGTTTGACCAAGCTAGCAGGTAGGCATACGATCATAGTACATACTAACACTACTCCATCGTCCACATTTCATCCGTCAGAAAATACGTGACGTCTGGCGGCCCTGGGATCTTGGACTAATATGGGTATCAAATGAAAGCTAGTAAATTGTTTTATTCTTTTTAGTTTATAATAAGAGTATTTTACGCAGTCGGGTTTTTTGATTTTTTAAATTAATTTACATTGGCATATATTTTCATGTTATTTTTAAATCGGAAGTATTCTTTGAGAATATTAAAAATCCGCTAGTTTAAAAAGTTACCTGTCAGTACAATAAAGTTTACAACATTATAAGTATTTTAGATATATAATTATAATGTATTTATGAGTATGTTTGTAGATTTGTATGTACATATATGTGAGTGCTTTATGTGCACCAACTTATATGTTTGATTATATATCATATTTCCACAAGCGAATTCCCTATTCCTATTTTGTCTGTAAGAGATCACTATATAACGATAAGACTGATACTTGTACTGTATTTATATATTTATTAAATTAATTGTTTCTTTTTCATATTATGTGGTGTACAATTAAGCTTAAAATAAATAAAATATAATAAAAATATATCTTTGTTGTACAGTTTTCACACAAGTTCTTGGAAATATTAAAATATAATAAACGTAAAAAGTCTATTTGTTTAAAGGCGCCAGTTTTCAGAGTTATAAAGCAGAGTGAAAACATTCTTGCTGTTTTTTTTTTCTTACTTTAATAGCAGGTTTACTTAGAAGGGGTTACTTATAAGGGGGTTACTTATAAGGGGGTAAGGCAGGTTTCTATAAAACATCATGACTGAGATTACAGGAGGAAATATTATCACCTACGAGTATAACTCCATAGTACTACTACTAGTAGTAGCACTAAGCGGTGTATTACATTAAAAAAAAAAGTAAAAATTCATAACCTGTCAGAACAAGAATCTCAACTAAACAGACGAGTATAGAAGCTCAACGTGAATTATTGCATCCGCAACTACAGATAATTTTGTGAAATATTGCTTAAAATCTTTAAATTAAAGTATGTAATTGAGTAACGTTGTCCAACTTTTAAAAACAATCAAAAAGAAGTAATTAATTTCCCATCTATGCTTTAGTAAACATAATTTCACCAAATATATGTACATAACAAATACGGGTAGTGTATCTGTTACAAGCCTGCGGTGTTCCGGGATAATATTAAGTATAAATGGAAAAGTAATATGAAGCTTTCTTTTTTAGGGCTGCCGTTCTATTATCGTCTCATATGTCGTATATTGAAATCAAAATGATGTAATCGTATTACACTTTGTTTTTGTATTTTATTATACGAGCCGAGATGACCTAGTGGACAAAACTCGTGGAAATTGATAAGCGCGGATTCAAATTCGAGTGCAGATTTCTTTAAAATCAAGTTCCGAGAGAGATTTTTATCGAATGTGATTTTGAAACATGTACTAATTCGTAATGAATCCGTGTGACAAATTAGGCTCCAATTCCCTCAACAGGAGAAATTACCTTCAGCATTAAAACATTAATGAGCTTTTTATATTACACTAGCTTTTAGCCCACGACTTCGTCCGCGTAGAAGTTGAAAATGGAACTCTCAATAGGATTTTTAATTGTTTTTTACGTTACTAATTTTGTTATAACATATAAAGTATTATGTTAAAATATTTGAACAATTATAAAATATAAAAACGGCAAGGCAGATAAAAAGGGAGATGGAGATGGAGAGGAGAGTGAGAGGGAACTCTCATCTCATCTCCCCTTCCCCCTCTCCCCCTCACCCCTCTCATCTTCTCTCTCCCCCTCTCCTCCTCTACTCCTCCCATCCTCTCATCTCCTCCTCCCATCCTCTCCTCCTTTCCTCTCCTCTTCTCCTCTCGCCAACGCACCGCCCGCACG
This sequence comes from Euphydryas editha, assembly GCA_036937285.1. Taxonomy (NCBI): domain Eukaryota; kingdom Metazoa; phylum Arthropoda; class Insecta; order Lepidoptera; family Nymphalidae; genus Euphydryas; species Euphydryas editha. Next base: position 4,918,746 of record JAUPFZ010000020.1, read on the forward strand.
CGACCTGTCTCCTCTAAATAATAGACGCAATTATGTCAAAATAAAATATTATATAAATCAAAAGTACTAAGGAGTATCTAGATTTTTATAAAAAGGATATCACTTACACCTACGTCGATTATTACGGGAAAAAAATTTATAATAGACGGATTGAGTTGGCAAACATTTGTCAAAATAAAATGTAATATTAAATCAAAAGCACTAAGGAGTATTTTATATTTAAAAAAAAAGATATCACCTACACCTACGTCAATACTGGAAAAAATTTATAATACACCGATTGAGTTGTCAAACTGGTGTCAAAAAAATTTAATTTAAATCAAAAGCTAAAACTAAGGAGCATTGATATCAACTTCGAAACAAATACATAGCTTTCCACCCCCTTTTAACCCCTTTAGGGGAAGAATTTCGATAAAATACGAAACAAGTCTTCAATTAATTCTGTTAAACAATATTTATGCAAAATTTAAAGTAAATTGGACCAAGGAATCACGTTGTCTCATACAAACTTTGCCCCTTTTTTCACCCCCTAAAGAGTACAATTTCGGCAAATCCGTTCTTAGCGGATGCCTAAGTACGTCATACAAAGAACACATCATTTTATATGTATAGATTACAGTATAAAATAACATAATAATTACCGTACAGTGAACGGCAGAAAAGACTAGGCCCGACCTCTTTCTTGCCGCGGTGTTGAAAAAGGCGACTAAGGCGTAGTGCGAACAACTGTACACCCATCAGGATGGTGACGGGCAACTGTGTCATGATAATCTGTGACAAAACACTGCACTCGTCAACCCGACTGCCTAACGTGGCGAGTATTGGCAAATCCCCTCCTCCTCCAGTGTTGATGCGGAAGTTTTACTTGAAATCAAACGGCTAATGTGGTATAAAATAAAAGATATATCATAAAATATCCATTCAGGATTATTATATGTTATATAAAAGTATTCCGACTTTTGACGTTTCGACGAAATTTCACCCGCCGTGATCACGAGCTTAATTCTTCTGTGAATCTGTATTCCAGGCGCTGTCTACTTAAAGCCTACTTGCATCACTAATTATATTTTGATTTGCATTTTATATTATATATTTTGTGATTATCTTTAATTACGTGAAAACACATTCATATTTCTATATTATATTAATTTCTATTATTTAAATACTTTGAACAATACATTTGAATACATGCTTTCCATAAAACTTTGACATCAAATCAGAGTCATTAAATAATCACAGCACATAAGATATTCAAATATATGGTCCTTTCTGGGTCCTAATATAAGCCAAACATATTAATTTTAAACCCACATCTGCATTCCGAATCTAAACAGGCAAAGTTATGGGATACCCGCAAATAGTTTGGGAGCAGGAGGTCATAAGTTGTGAAAATTATCATACATTTACATATCACACGGTGTCGTTAAGTGTCTTCGGGAAATCAGGAAAGGTAGGTGATGCTTTATTTAATAAGGTTCAAAAGAGATGGAACGTCAACCGAATTTTTTTTTCGACTATAGATTTTTTTATATTCACGTAAAGATGTGAAGGCGCGTGTTTGTTAAAAATCGTACTATTTTATGTTTTGTTAAAATAACTATTTGAAGCTGTGAAATAGCTATTGAAGCCGTGTGTAGGAGAGTATGAAATGTAAAGGCAATTTATATACTAGTCTATGTTGAATATTCAACTGATGGAATAGTAGACATAGTATTCATGATAATTATTACGATAATGACAAAAAAAAATAACAACAAACTTTTATATGATAGAATAGTGTATGGGACAGACATTTATTTGTAAATACATATATCACAAACCTACTCTTCGGAGAGGGTATAAAAGTCAAAATGTGTACTTTGTTATCATTCACTAACGCGTAGTCGCATTTTATTTGGTATTTTTATTAGAAAGGAGATATTTTACGTTTCCAAAATTAGTCTTTAATATGACTGTATGTTAGATGATTACCAAAAGACCAAGTAACAATTTCCGATTATAACGTAACTTTTAGCTATAGTGATAATTTTCAACAATCAATTTCAACTATACTTTTATAAGTAAACAAGCGGCCCGACCCGGGGTATGTATATCTACCTAAACCTTCCTCATGAATCACTCTGTCTATCGGTAAATAGCCCATGAAAATCTGTGCAGTAGTTTTTGAGTTTATCGTAAACAGACAGACAAACATACGCGGTAGAAGACTTTGTTTTATAATATGTAGTGATAGCAGTGTTGGGCAAAATTAAATTGTGAAAACATTTAACAATTAACAATTAATTAATCGTTAATCACAACTGTTGCAATTAACAATTATTTAATTGTAATTGTTAGAACTCGCAATTAACAATTAATTAGTTGTAATTTTGAAAACTCGCAATTGACAATTAATTAATTGTTAATCGTGATCGAGTTTTATAATTAACGATTAATTTGTTATTAATTATTTTAACATGTTTGATTAAAAACTAACAATTAAAACTAATTATTATATGAAAAGATATATATAAAATAAGTAGATATGTAACTAATTATATGTAAAAAAAATCCGTATATTAAATATAATGGCGAAATATGAGATATAACAAAGTCTGATTATGTCAATAACTGTATTGTACTGTACTGTATCAGCCTGTAAATAACCCACTGCTGAGCGAAGGCCTCTTCTCCATGTAGAAGAACGGTTGGAGTTTAATCCACCACGCTGCTCCACTGCGGGTTGGCGGATAATTTCCCTACCATGAGTAACGATCGTTATCAGGTGTCTATGATAACGACCCGGACCGACGGCTTTACATGCTTTCCGAGGCACGGTGGGGAGACCCACAAGGACATACACCCAGACCGGAAAAAAATATTTGTACAGATACAAATAGCTGTCTCGAACGGGAATCGAACCCGTGACCGCCGGTGGGCGGTTTAAGGCGACTACTCGCACCACTACACCAGAACGTTCGTCAATAACATACTAATTTAAGTTTAGTTTTTTCAATAATTTGTTAATTTAAGTTATTTTTATGAATCAGATATTAGTTTAAATTTAAAATTGTCAATCACATTTTAGTAATCTACTCTTATAATAGTTAAGATTGAATTTTAACACCACCCTCTGCTGAAACATAAACTACTAACAAGCTTTTTTTTACTTATATACCTACTCTTAAAATAAAATAACGTATTTATCGAGAGACTCCCCGTAAAACATAAACGAAAAGATTTGCCAACTTGATGACAATGTGATAGACAGGTTGATCATAAACTTGGGAAACGAGTCAGATTCTGGGGAGGATATGGAAACTAAAGACTAGACTGTCTAGTGATGAAGAAGAAGCCGATATGGATTAATTTTGTTTTGTATAACGGTGATAGTGAAAATAATATTTTAATTTACAAATTGAGAAATGTTAAATTGCTTATAAAACTGTTTTGTATCATAAATAATGAAATTTAATGAACACTTTTAAACGTGTGTTTATTTTTGTTTAGGTATGTTCAAGTATAACGTAACGCAATTTGGGAAGGGAGGGGGGGGATCTTGTAAAACGTTATTATGCGTTATGAGGATGGGAGGAGGGTTCATATAACGCGTTGTGTAACATTGTTTTTTTTTTACTTAAATAAAAATCGAGGAAATTAGTCTCCCAAGTTGGTAACCTTTTAATTTATGTTTTACGGGGGTCCCTCGACAGATACCTTTTTGGAGTTTACTCCTTAAGAATCGATTTTCATATATAAGGCGCCCGGTATGAGAAAAATATGAGGGGTAAAATCTACTGATGAATGACCTCGTTACTTTTTAAGTGCACGCGCACCGGCGCGCGCCTATGGTGCGGTGCGAAAGTAATGTTGCTCTAATTAATATTGAAAATAATATTTAAAAAATAAATGATAATTGTCAGATAATAATAATTACATAATTTATCAACATTCCTAATGAAATATTTGTGCACATCTGAAATTGACTATTGTGAAAAGTTTAATGTAAAATATTTTGCCGATTAGTTATAATAAATGTATATAAAATGAATAAATATATATTTATATATGTATATTATTTTCATTAATTTGTTAATTTACCCTTTCATATGTTATTAATCTTATTTTCAGTTGGATAAACTCTTTTTGCGTATGTTTAGACAATCGTACTTAAGGAGTAAACTCCAGTCGTGCGTCGGAGCTGACACACACAATTTTTTATTTTAAGAGCTTGTTAGTAAAAAAACACCTAAAATATGAGAATACTTGAGAAAAACAATGATGAGTGAAGCCAAAAATGTATGTAAGAAAAAGTCCAAGTCAGAAAAATGGCATAATTTAATGTAATATTAGTAGTAATAGTTAAAATTAAAATCAAAATCAAAATTAAATTCAAATTAAAAAACAAAATCAAAAACATAATCAAAATTAAAATCAAGATCAAAATCAAAATTAATATCAAAATATGAATCACAGATACATTAATTAAATTAAGGCATTCGTGACATGCAATTTAAATTTATATTTATAATATTATTTAAAAAATAATTGTTAATTTTAATTGTTTTTTTAAAACAATTAAAAAGTTAATTGTGATTGATTTAATTGTAAGATACAATTAACATAGATTAATTTAAATAAATTAATTGCAGCGTACAATTAACAGTTAATTGCAACTAATTTTAACTGCAATTAATTTGATCACAATTAATTTTTTAATCAATTAATTAATCAATTGAAATTTTAATTGACTAATGCCCAACACTGAGTGATAGTAATAATCAATTATTAATATCTAACATATAATTTATTTTAAAATTTTAAAATATACATATTTACTATGCAAAACTTACTACTAATTATTTGGTATAGGTAAACCAAAACTGTCCGTATAAATATAATTATTTATATTTATAATTATAAATTATTTTACTTTAATAATATTATAAATTATACTATTTATATTTATAAATATAATGATTTATATTTATAATATTATATTAATTGCTTATGTAAATATATATGTTTGATATTAATACTAAAGCGCATAGAACTCGATTGATACTATGTAAACTTATCCAAAATAACCCCTAAACAGCACAGGTTTATTTGCGTGTACAAAGTTTATACACTAATTGGATACCAATCATGGATCAGATAGTAACTGACCACATAGTTCGAGCATGCAAATTCCATCTCTGGACCAATATTTGCGGACTTATCCCGGCTTAAGAGATCGTGTGTGCTCGTATTGAGGATCAAAGCCGATCACGTGATCCGACGAGATCGGTCCCTGCGTGTGTACTACACGTATTGTTGCGATACGACTTAAGTTATAAGATATCAAACGATTAAATTACACTAATGTTTTAATAATAGTTATGTTTCGAATTTTTTACTGTAATAGGTTATAGACGGGTTCTTGTTGGTTGAGAATATTTAATTCAACACGTTGCTTGTTTGTAAACGGGTGAATAGAAATTATTTATATATATTTTTATTTTTTGTTACATAAAATTCAATTAGTCGGTGATCAGGTACTTTATACAGAAGATTTCGTTTGTTAAAATTAATATTAATTTCTTATCTACAAAACGATCATAAGACCTGTCGTAATGTATGGATCAGAATGTTGGGCAACGAAAGTGACGGATGAAAGAAAAGTGCACGCAACCGAGATGAGAATGCTGAGATGGATGTGTGGAGTGACGAGGAAAGATCGGATTAGAAATGAGTATATAAGGGGAAGTTTGAAAGTAGAACCCGTGACGGAGAAAATGAGGAGCAGTAGCTTAGCGTCGTATGGGCATGTAATGAGGAGGGATGAACGATATATTGGTAAAAGAATGTTAAGGATGAATGTCGAAGGACGAAAAGCGATCGGCAGGCCAAAAAAGCGATGGATGGATTGTGTGAAAGAGGATATGAGAAAGAAAGGAGTAAGCGCCGAAGTGACGAATAATAGAGAGGAATTGAAGTAGAAAACATGTTGTACCGACCCTACATAAGTGGGATAAGGGCAGGGAGATGATGATGATGATGAATATTAATTTCTTAGTTTAATTAAAATAAAACCTAACTAATGATATACATCATCAATACAGTTAGCTCCACAGTGCTAGTTAGAAACTAACAAACATCACAGTGACATAAAAACAACAATAACATAATAACATAATAACAACTCTTTGCATAGTTAGTAATGGAGCCAGAAGGCAAAGGGAGCACCTTCTTTCTTATCATTAATACCCTTTTACTTTTGTTTCGATTAAGCTTAACATCAGATGAACCTCGTACCCGCTATTTGTCTTTTGCCTTTCAACTCGCTTCAGCTTCTCCATGTACCAAGCATTAATCGCATAAGTATAACTCTACCCTCGTTAAGATTAATCTCGGTCGGGGTTTGCGACATCTGCATTCGACAATTATGTCCATATGAAATCAGGGAACACTATACCTTAACTATATACTACTTTATAGTTTAGACAAATTGTATCTTTGAAGTGTTATGTAAATATCAGGAATGAAACAAGAGTCCTAATTATCTAAATTAATTATTATGCACTTTACCTTTGAGAAGTTAAAAAAAGCATATATTTTTTTTTTTTTTTATAAAATGAAAAATGCTTTGTCGTATGTATAAAAGATTTACTTTACTAAACATTCCTCGATATGCATATTCACTTTTCTCTTGAAGGTCTCCAAGCTATAAGAGACAAATAACATGGATGTTGTCTCGCCGTTCTGAAGTAGGAAGACGAAGGAAAAAAATACTTTTGTCGGAAGAAAGAAGGAGGTGGTTTAAAGGAGTCTTTAATCCAGCATAATAATTTTGCTTGTATTAGCAATTAGATTTGTATTTATTGAAAGTTTATTACTATATTATAATAATTAATTATTTATTTCTATAATTTTTGGGAATCCTTAATATTGTTTTTTATATTCAACACAGTGAATAATTTTCCACGAAATCTTTGATATCTCAATATTAGTACCTACATGATAATGAGATATCATCAGTCACAGTCTAAATCTTCAACAAGCCATGGTTGCTATATACTATGCAAAAGAAATAAAGACAGAAATCTATAAAATAAAGTAAAATACAACAGAAAATATTTATTGAATAAAGTAAATGACATTTTTATACACACGATAAGTCTATATATTGTATTTAATACATCCTGGTACCTCAAAGCGATCTTAAGGGATAACCGAGGAATTCCCATATAAGCTGTCTCCCACATTCCCGTCCCAACACATTTATCTGCCTCGTAAATAGCTCCATATCACAGCAGCTACCGACAAAACACATTATAATATCTTCTACATAAACAATAGAATGGGCAAGACGACAAGCCATGTGTGGTGCGTGTGTTAGAGATGATCGTATAATAGCAATTATTCAGAAACAATATTTAAAAATTTAATATATCCTATGAGAAAATTATCAATACCGAAAAATAAAAAAAACTTAAAACTGGCTTTATTCTAGTAATAATTTTTAGTTCACGTAAATTTATGTTTGAGTCTTAATACTTTTAGTTCCTACGACGACTACGAATAAATTGGTCACGGATTTTAATTAATATTTATAGTAATAATATAAGTTAAAGAGTTTGTTTATTAGTTTGAATACACATAGTTGAAACTATTTTTACTTGCGAAAACATCTTCTTCAAAATGGCTTGTACAAGCCGAGCATCATTAAATTATGGCAACTTTATCTTAATTTGAAATCTTTGCATAATGAAACAATTAATTACATGAAAACTATAGAGGGAAAAACCTTTTAGAGATCAGTAGGACTATTTGTTTTAAATCTCGTAACACGCTATCACTCGCGCCTACATTACTAAGAAGCCCAATTAATCAGTAGACGGGCTAATGAGCGAATATTTCATTGTCCGGCTCCTTCTGCGATAGAAAGCTAAGGGCTGTCATTATTTCAATACAGAATTTTAAATATATAATTATCGTCAAAATACAAAGAAAAGGATAATGACGTAATAAACTTTACTTACTGAACAATAAATAAATACATTTTTCAAACTCAAAGGTCTTTAGAATAATTTGAAGAATCACAAAAATGTAGAATTTTAGCAGGTGTTTGAATATTCTACAAAACACTACAAAAATGCACAAAAATGTATACAAACGTTTACTATAGTCGGGAATCGAAATCACGATCGTTAGTACAATACTCAAATGATATGACTACTAAGCCCTAGTAGATCGTAGTAGTTTCAATTCGAATATACTCTTTAAATTGTCAATATAAATAACTAAATATTTTAACAGAACTACCTGATTGAGATAAAAGTAGTTTTATACACGTGACTTTTTAAAATTATATTAGACTCTGTTTTGTTGGTTTGTTTTACTGAGTAAACACAACTTTCGACAAAACTTTTGTATTATCAAAATTGTCATGAATTGGTTTTTTTAAAAATAAGGTTTTATTAACATAATACTTACTTAACAGTTCTTCATTAATAATCTGAAAATAAGATTAGAATTTTGTATTGTTAACCGAAAAAATATCAGATTTTTTATGAAATGAAAATATTAAACAATCCTTGCAGTTTAATAAACCTTTGCTACAGTAAAATAACTATTGAATAGTTGTATTGGTTCCTGATATTATCCTCAACATATACAAATGTTAATCTAAATAAGTCTATCATGTCTACGTCACATCTTGTCTGTAGGTACACAATCAATTCAAATAATACCATATTCAACCTCCGTCTGGTGCAAGCAGCATTAATAATTCCCTTAGACACACACGACAATTGCAATCATATTATTATATTATCGAAGTCTGTGTTGGACAACCCTAGTGCGGTGTCTTGAGACGATAGTACAGGAGCTGAAAGCTTACAAAGCTCCTGTTTATGTTTAAAACACTGATCTCGAATGTAACGGTTACAAGTAGTATACGTATCTACGTAATATTTCTTTCAAGTGTTCAGTTATTTGTTAGCGTGATTGTTTTCACGTGCTTATTAGTATATTCTTGATAAAGGTGTTATGGTCAAGATTAGTTTGCGTCAATGCGTCAATGCGTATTTTAAAGAAAACTTTATCAAGTAAACTTTTAATCGTTTTTAATAATTTCTTTTTCATTTTTTTATTTTAACAATTCTTTTTTTAACTTTATTTTAAGCTTAGGCGTCATATAAAATTTTTAGACCCATCGGATGATCTAAGACTAGGTGCAAACATGTAAATTTTAATGCGTTGAATGACTATTCAAGCTATTTATCTTACAAACTAATTGTCATCAAAACCGATGGAGACTATAAATTAAAAGTAAACTAATGTTTATTTATTTAATTTTTTCTACATAATATTTATCTGGTTTTTATTTACACATCAAATTCTTTTCTAGTTAACGAAATATTGGACACTATCTTAAGTATGACTATGATAAATAATATTTTTTTTTTTACTAAACAAATATTGTTAAATATCAACATAGTGTTTCTGTAGGCATTTTGTTTAATTTTCGTGAACACAATATTTAATATAATCATCTAATAAAATTATTTGTAAAACAATTTACATAAAATATTATTGAAATCCATCTCCTAGACTAGACGGGTTGTCTCAATCGAAACGTATCATAGGGAAGGTTATTCGAGCCATGTGGCGGCCCATCACACACTCGCCAACTAAAGCAGGCAAAACATTCGGTGCGCGCTGATTGCCATAATACGGCACGGAAGACTCGGTTCTGTGAATGATTTTGATACTATTTATACTATAACGACTGACACAAGTTAAAGTATCAAAAATATTTTTGTATGAATTCTTCTCAATTCTAATAAATAAATCAATAACTACTACACATTAAATTTCAAAAGATAAGCTATTCTTGAAGGTTAATTAATTTACTGTTTTAATATTTATATTATTACTCGATGTATATTCTACACTTGATTACACTATAACTTAGATTACAATAACAGTTTAAATTTATGATCTTACATTTGAATTGATTTACAATTTTTATAACAACTTTTTTAGCTGGCATTCATTATTATTAGAAAAATATATTTACTTTGGAAATATGTACATTAAGACGCTTTTTAATACCATGAATCTCAAAATAAACAAAAATACGATGAGTGATCGATACATGCACTACATATAAAAATAATATAATAATATTGAAAAATATCAAACTGTGTTATACCATCTACAATTATGACCACGGTACCTCGGCCGCACAAATCTACATATTGGTAGAGCATTTCTTGCATCCCCGCCTGAGATATGTGTCTTGGGCCTCCCTGTCCGAGCCCGGGGTGGTTGCAGGGGCGGATTCTAAAAGCCATATTTTAAATTTAAATTTCACAACAATTATAATTTAAGTTACTTTAATATTATACATATAATGTTTATGTGCTTATTAGTAAATGTTTTCACAATAACATACGATTTATATGTCGTATTATAAAGTACCCTGTACAATTTCAATACTGAGTAGAAAATTATATAAATGACAAAGATGTGTGGGCTTAGTTGTGCTTTGTGTGGGCTTTCAAGATATGTGAGTTAATTTATAAATAATAAATAAAGAATAAGAATTATTTAAAACAATAACTATTTTGTTGCTGTTATTAGTTTTTCGTTGATTTTTCTCAAAATCTATATACCCGAAGCTGGTGGTAGCTTCAAGTGAACTATAATATACTTTTGTACAATTGATACTCGTGATAATTGAAACGGCTTGTGTGCTCCCTTTCTTTTCTTCTTTTCCCTTCCCTCTCTCTTTCCTTCCCTCCTGTTGTACTAAAGTAGCAAATTTTATAACTATATAATTTTGTAACTGGAGCTATTGTAAATAGATAATAGGTTATAATATATGCACTACGCAATGAAAATTAGAAAGTTCTTAACCTAAAACGTGGTTCTACTTAAATAAAATTTGTACGACTATGTATGTGCGACTATTTATTGTGGTAAATCGAAAATAATAGAATATGCAGCCTCCTAAAACAAAGTTCGATGATAATATTCAAAATCCGTCCCTTGATCATAAATGTTTAAGGTATGCAGGCAGTGATAAGTTAATTCCTAGCCCGTCCCTTACCCGTATCAAAATTATAATAGCTTCTAGAATATGTGCTGCCTTATTGAAAGCTTAATGGTTCTGTTCTGTAATTTCAATGAAATATGTGTTAATTGTAATGTTAATTTTGGTTCACGTTTCCATTCATTCGTATTGCCTATTATGTTTTAATTTACTATCTTATTAGCAGTGTTAAGAATATATAGTTAATTTTTTAAGGATATGAAAACCGTGAACGTCTATGCCTAAAAAGTTTAGTTTTGAATACAGTTAATTACTTAATCTAATTAGATTAAAACAAATTATATTTTTAAATAAACCATTCAGATCTTTATTCATTCTTATAATGAAACTGTAACAGTTCCAATTCTGTAATCTATATATATTTTATTTATATTTTTTGTCTGTCTGTTTGTATCAGAGTTGGCATTGTTTAAACATTTAAAAAAAAAAAAACGTGTTTAAAATAATTTTTAAAACACTTAGGAAAATGTATACGTGTTTGAAATGTATTTGAAAACAATTTGTCTTAAACGCTTTAAACACGCATAAAAAGCACTAATGTTTTTCTTAATTTTTTTACATGTAGTCACATAGTTAATTTTTAATTGAACGGATCCTAATTTTTTGTAGATATAATCTATGAAGCTGGCAACTCTAATTTATATTGCTGGCCTTATTTTCCCGAAACATATAATAAGGGACAGCTCGTGTGTACGGATGGACGAGACGAGAGTGTGTGCGACGTGCGTGTGCGTGTGGGTTAGCAAGTAGAGGCGATTGTTTGTTGGACGTTTCTTGTTGGAATTACGACTTTTCTTGTTAGAATTACGTTATAAATTACTTTATAACTAGGTCATTGTATATAGCTTACTAAGGTTGTGTGATAAAGAATTAAAAATGATGACAGTATGTAAAAAGGATCCGCTTTGGCGACATTTTAGTGATTTTAATCTAGGAAGTAATGAAAAAAGGCATAGTAGGTATAGAACTTTGTATGGTAGATCGAAAAAGAAACTTCATTTGCGAGGGTATGTTTTTTGAGGGAAATTGTTCAATATGACCAGCAGATCATGTGGTTAAAATATCATCGATTATCCCAGACTCACTCAATATAATAGAGTATATTTAATATGGCTGTTTTACTAAAAAAAATTTTTTGTCGCCTGGGAATCCATTTACGGATGATGTCCAGGATGCCCGTCCGGTCGGCAGTCCTAGACCTATGTTGGACTCGGCACTTTGGGAGTGCTATACCGTACTAAACCCCTGCGGGAGCCTTCTACCGCTTTAATTGGAGGGTCCCAGATCTGCAGGCAACAGGATCCCTCCAGCGACAGGCTGGCCTCGGCGAAAAGGCCAGACTTCTCCTCAATGGGGACTGTCCGGCTCACCTCTGAACAGTCCCGACGACGCCGTATCTAGCAGGACCGGGTTCCCATCGTTACTGGAGGCGCATTAAGTAGCGTCTCCTACGCACCCCCATTCGTCGCCCGCGGATGGAGGCCACGTCGGCGCCCTCCTCTCTCACCCGCTCATCGGCCTCCTTCTGGGACATTACTGTCTCGCAGAAGGAGACCATCGCCTTCCAGGACTCGTCGTCGCCCAGCATCGCGATGCTAATGCAATAAAAAATGCCCTAATGCTCGGGAGCGACAAGTCCCCTCCGAGGACCGATGTCAGACCTTGACGCAGCGCCGTCATCTCGGGCACACCTCGAGGGTGTGCTGGGCGGAGTTCACCGCCGCGCCACAATCGTGACATTCAGTTGTCGGCTCCCTCTGGGCCGTCCGGCACAGATAGTCACCAAAGCAACCGTGCCCGGTGAGAACCTGCGTCAGACGGAAGGTGAGGGGCTTGCGTTTTCGATGCATCCACCGCTCAAGGACCGGGCGAATGGCAGCCGCTACGCGTGTGCCGTACGACTGCCCCGCCAGGTCCTCCCCCCACCTCCGCATAAGCGCTTCCTGCCCTATCCGACGCACCCGTAGGATCCCGTCCAACGTAGGGTTCTCACCAAGAGCCCTCCTACCCGAGACGTATGAGTAGGTCTCGGCAAAAACTTCCACCACGAGCTCACACGGGGGGTCGCCGGCTAGAGCAGTAGCTGCAGCCCACGATACCGTACGGTACCCCCGAATTACCCTCACCGAGATTGTTCGCTGCGCAGCACGAAGCACCGCCTTATTTTTCGCGGTAATAATATTCTTTATTATACACCAATAAAAGATAGAACAAAAGTAGTACAATTAGAGAAGATGTACAAAGGCGGTCTTATCGCTAAAAGAGCGATCTCTTCCAGACAACCTTTATACATACATACTTATTAATGAATTTAAAATAATATTTTAAACAGCTGCATAAAAAAACTACATAATTTTTTTAAAACATGTTTATTTTTTAATATTTTGTTATAAATGGGATATTTTGTTCTTTAAAATAAAATATTCTATTTCCAACCCTGCGCATTACCTATGCTGAAACTATTGGATATATTGAAATAAAAATGATTTTAGATGAATTAATTATTTTTGTTTTAATCCGAACTAGAACAATAAGTACTTTTTATCCCGTATTTCAGTACAGTTCCCATGGGAAAGAGGATAATAGTTATAATTATATTATTATTATTATTCATTAACGTGTAGTCCGATTTCAAATTTTTATCATGATAGAAAAAATATGATAGTTTAAAGATTGCACCGTAAATATTTCAAAGCCATTGGTCATTGGTAACCCTTACTAGGTATTGCGTCCAAAGTAACTTACAACCTTACGGCTTACCTTATTACTACTACTATTAGATGAAGTACCTATCCTCAAATGCTTTATTAAATATTTGTCTTGTCTTGTAGAATCTTTTGTGTGTTGTCATGATTGATTAAATTATTTAAATCTTTTCATGTCAAACGAAATTTCGGATTTTTTTTTTTTTTTTTTTGAATTACTAGACATTAACATTATTCCCTGCCTTCTGACCCTGTTTTCTGTTCCACGTTCCTGTTTGTTGTTCCACGGTTGTAGATTCAAAGTCAAAATATTAAACAATTTACCTGTATACATTTACAGAAATGAAAAATTATTTATTTTATAAAACAACAAAATGAAAACAAAACATGTAGAACTGTGCTATCTAAACCTTTTTATTTTCATTTTTCTCTAACTAATAATAAAGTTAATACTTTTTACTTTGTTTAGACTCACTATCGTATTTTAAAATACAAACACACTAAAATTTAACGCACAAATGAATTTAATAACTAACTTTCTCATACATTATGAAATGGTACCTATCCTCAACTCCTATAGACAGTTCGGAGCGTGGGCGACGCGTGGGCATATGAAACTTTCTGCTTATTACTATCCTACGTGGCAATAGGGACTCAACATTAACCAGCTAACTCAGAACTGTCATTCGTATATAAGCTTGAAGATAACATTGAGACGCAATGGATCTAGGAAATTGGATCTGAGAACCAATGGTTCCGATATGATATCTAGTGCTTTATATTAATAGCACGCATGGAAGTGATGTGTGGGGAAAGTTTGTCTGGATTATATCTATGGGTGAAATTACTTCCACCTACGTATTGCCGTTTGGTATATTGTCTATTTTATTTAATTGTGATGTACTAACGTTAACAAATAAATGATTATGAAATATTTTTAGAACAGGTAAAAAAAAAGTCATGTTAGTATAAATAATTATATGCTTTTCAATTAGGTACTTATTAAAAAATAATTTATAACAAAATTTTTGGTATTTAGATTAAAAAAAATATGTTTATAATTTAACTATTACTGCTCTTTAAAGTTTCAGTTTTCAAAAAAAATAATTACCTAATTACAAACATTTCTAAATTTCGGGTCTTATATAAAGTTTGGTTGTGTACTGAATTAGTCTGTAAAAGTCCCACTGCTGGAAAAAGACCTGTTCTCTATATAAAAAAGTTGAGCTTAGTCTACCACGCCGATCTACTGTTAGTTGGCGAATAATTTCTCTAACATGAGTAATCACTATCGCCTGATATCATAGACACCTGTCTATGACAGCAACCGGGACTGACGTCTTTACGTGCTCTCCGAGAAACGGTGGGGAGACCCATAAGAACATACACCCAGACCAAAAACAATTATTTGTACAGATACAAATATATGCCCAGAGTGGGACCAAATCCGCGGCCACCGGCGGTAATTAAGGCAACTACTCGTACTACTTCACCTGAACTGTGTTATTAAATTTTACAGAGTCTGAATATATTTCGCGACCTTTTATTCTAAAAATTAACAAAATGTTCCCATTAGATTTTTAATTATAAATATTCTAAAACATTTCTTTAATCATGTATATTCGCTATATATGTCAAGAATAGTTTATACACCATCCGTAATCAGTAAGATTGAGGTCCAAAACTATCTTTAATCGGGCTCATGTGTCTCCCCTTGGACAATTCGTCCTCAAAACTTGGCCGCACATGTGCCTAATACCCGAACATTAGTCAGTCTGTAATTGCCAAGCGATTCTACTTTCAGACCCTTACTTAAATCTTAATGTTAGTTTGGTTAATCATTCATTTTGGACCGGATGTGGGTAAAGCGGAGTATTACGACAGTTTTGAGATATTACACGTACTGTGTTAGTTCCGTAATGGCAATTTATTGATTTGAAACATTAGTATTTTATATGAACGAAAACAATTTCTCGCATTATTGAAGAAATTTTTTTCGAAGTTTAATAATTTTCTGGATAAAGTTTAGAAGTTCTGGAAAAAGTATAAAAGAAAGTTTTTGAATAATCAAACAGAATATTCTGAAGAATGGATGTGGTATAATAATGTTAGTAAAAAGTCTAAGAATGTCAATATTATTGTAAAAACATGTATATTCAAAAACAGTTAACTTTTGAACTGTGATTTTTTTCCTCTAAGATTATCTATTTATATATCTATTTTATTATTATTTTCTTAGCTGAAAAATTAGACTAATGTGAAACCGATACCTCTTAGAGATTTCTGTACCATATATTCAAGTATGTACAGAATAATTAAAAATAAACAATAACATGAAAAGTTGTAAGTGATTATATTACAACGACTTACCTAAATAAGTAATTTAGTTGATACCACGTATTAATTGAATTATAAATTAAATTAATAAATAAAATATTAATTGTATAAAATAGTGCAAGAATCAAAACAAACAATCCATTTAATCAAATACAGCAACAAATTACCGAGCGCGCAAAGCAAACTGCAGCCATGTTGAATCAAAAATTGCGGGAAACGTAACGTAAAGTCAGCGATTTTTATTGTCGAACAAACAGCATACGTTGCACAAGTTTACATATTATACGGGCGAATGAAAAACAAATGAACGAAACGATGTCTGTTATTTTATAAAACCAATATTTAATTTTGGGTCAACATATTATATAAATATTATAATTCTTATTAATATGTTTTATAATTATTTTAATTAGAGAAAGAATTCTTTTTTAAAAAAAGTATCAAAAATAGATAGACTTGTAAGAACTTTTTAAAATAATTACAAAAGTGGTAGTGATTAAAGTAACTAATTTGGATTTGGAGTATACAAATAAACTGCCGAAAGCATAATATGTATTAAGGAACAAGTGAGCCGGATATACATGCTAATATGATGCTACATTCGTAATCGATGGTTTTATAATTGTTTTTGACTGTTTTTGTATTTTAGTAGTTATTCAATCGATTATCGTTGACATTCATAAAATTCTTTTGAAATGTTAGGTCAACATATTGTTAATTTTGGTAGGTACCTACTTATTTATTGCACTGACCTGGTTTGAACAATATTTTATTAATCAAATATATTTATTGTTAAAAGTTCAATGTGATCAATATTTTAAGCCAATTGAAAATGTAACACTTTAATGTAAATAAATTATTGCAAAAGAAAAATATGTATATGATTATTTAATATCAGAATGAATATGCAAACCCATCTCATAAAACAAGGATCTCAATTGGCAACCAAGTAACCTGACCGTGTAATCGACATACATCGGTTGGTATATTGTAAAACGCTTGGTCATGCCAAATTTTCCTAAACTTTTATATTTTTCTTCATATTAAAATAAATTGAACATCGATATGTACCATACGGTTAAAAAACTTAACCTACATCCAAACTTTCAAGAAACAAAATTGATCTCAAGAACTAAGCTTTAAACATAATCACTTATATATACTAGCCTATCGCAGCACTGCTTCTTGAAAACTAATTTTAATGGCTTAACCCAATATCAAGGTAAATCTATTTAACCAAATATGCTTAGTTTTCGTACAACAAAAAAATTAACCAGAATCCGTCGTTCGTAAACTTTTTAATTGCCCCAAGCGACGGCGACCAATCGAAAAATCGCATTGTTTGATATCGGATTGAAAAGTTGTAGCCTCAAGTCGTCGTAAATTTGTAACTGCCACTTGAATTAAAAATGAATACTTGAAATTTTAAGTGCATACGAGTCGAAACTCATTCTAGTTGTGAATTTTTTTTTTGAGCTCGTTCGGAAAAATGCTTGAAATGCAGACGTAATAATTAGTTGACGAAACAAAAACAGGCTCTGGAAGTGTAAAACTTTTTTGTGAGCTTTTTATTTTTACATTTTTTTTTTTCATGTTTTTGGTAATTATATTAAAGTGCATGTCTCTTATGATTATAGAAAAGTTATGCGCTCGAAGTTTGAATATTGTAACTTAGCTGTCATTTTTTAAAAAAAATTCAAAATAACATTCCGAACAAATGAAAACCTTTCTGCTTAATTTTTAATAATTCTATACAAAAGCTACAGCTCATTTATTTTGATTGTTATTTACGTTTTTTGTGATATATGATACATTTTAATTTTATGAGTAATTACTATAATAAATAAATCATAACTTACGACCGTCTAGTAACGTATAAATTTGTTACAATATAAGTATACCTACAATGTGACAAATCTTCCAATGAAAAAAAAATTTCAGTCGCGCAGACTCCAAGTCTGTTGAAAAATATTAGTATTATAAATGTTTCTAGACTAAAACAAGAAATATAAGAGGTATTGACATAAAAAATATAAATTATAGAAAAAAATTAAAAATAAAAATTATAAATTAAAAACAGTACTCTTTAACTTATATTTAACAAGCAAGTGTAAATAGAAAAAAAAATATCATACCGCTCTCAAAACCGGAGTAGTACAATTAATATATAAAAAAGTACATCAGGTTGAGTATAATAACTATTGTACATAAAGTACGTACTATATACGTATTCAAGATTACATTTTTTTATAAAAATTCAATGAAAGTAGCCTATAAATATAATATAAACCCTACCAATTTGAATTTAGACCTCGTAAGAACCAGGCGTAAATACCTACTTTGCATAATCATGTTTAGATAATATAAACATGTCAATAATAAGCAGCATGTCTGTCATTATGAAAACAAATCTTTTGATACAGAGACATGAACAACTACATTAAACGTCTCTCAAAACGTCTCACACTCAACGGTCCCCAGTAGGATGTGAATCCTGTGTCGGGGGTCCGGAAACACACATTACACAAGGACAAACGCTCAGACCACGACAAATATCTGTATGGCCTATACAAATATTTATCAACCCGCGACCGCTAGCGCATCAGTCAGTTGCTGTGACCACTGCGCCAACGCGTCGTCAATTCAATTCAATATTATACAAAATCTATTTGTTTGTGGGGTCTAATGAAAACTGCCAACCTGCTGGTTACCTGTATAGAAATATTAGCAGTAAAATAAAAAAGTAATAACCCAATATTCATTGCTAAAACCTTTGCTTAATTTAAACATTATTACCAAATCAAATCAAGACGACCGTTCTGGTGTAGTGGTGCGAGTAGTCGCCTTAACGCCGGCGGTCGAGGGTATTTGTACAAATACTCCCCAACCGGCCTCAAAGAACACGTAAAGCCGACGGTCCCGGTTATTGTCATAAACACCGGATAGCAATAGTTACTTATGATAGGGAAAATTATCTGCTAACCCGCAGTGAAGCAGCGTGGCGGATTATGTTCAGTTCAGTACCAAGTCAAATCTGAAATTAATTTATAAGCGCTTACTTCATTTTTACTTCATTATTTTACAAAAATATATTATAAATAATGTGAACAACCAACGGCTACGTAATAAAGATCACAATATTTAAACACAAGTATAGGTTATATCCATCAGTATAAATAAATATTTAGCTCATCGCCTATTTTTTTCTATATTAATTTAAGTTTTTTATTATAAAACGTACTACATAATCAACAAATTATTTCTAGGATAAAATGAGTCGCGTGCGCATCCCGACTATAATCATAGGAAGTAATACCTGTGTAATGTAATTATATATATTACCTCACACGTGTACATCTATTCGGTATGAAAGTGATTGAGGTGTATGGGGTACATCAGATTATCGTTATAACGATAATAAACGATTGGAAAAGAGATTGAGAACAGTGGAATGAAAACCGTTTATAAAAACACTTTTATAATTTTGCTTTAATATTATTCATTGAGTTTAGAGCTTATTTTATATATTTCGACTAGTTTTATTAGTAGTAGTACAGTAAATAGTGACTTTTTTAATATATTTTTTTTATAAATTTAACTAGCTACCAATCACAGTTTCGCAAAGGTACTATATGCACTTACCAAATAATATGAAAAAACATATCTATTAAATTGCACGTCACATTTTGAATTAAGAATCTTTCTTACACAGAAAAAATTACCGACTTCTTTTGGTAGGTTTTCCAAAAAAAAAAATGTTCATATACCTAAATGTTCTGATAATTATTACCACAAAACATAAATCAAATCACCGATTCGTTTTCGAATATTGATCAATATTGTTTTATATTTGCTTAGTTAAAATATATTTTTTAAGAAATTATTTGATAAACTTTTGCAATCGTTGGAGCTGGAAACAGAAAAGACGACACACAGACACCTGTCCACAGAATCCCAAAGATGGCATTTTTGCGCATATATAATAATTAGGAGACTTACTGAGATCTAAATATAGACTAATTGACAATAAATATATAGAGCCATTATCAAAATTTTCATATTTTCATTAATAATTGCATTAACAATAATCGATATTAAAACACGAATAGTCAATATTCAAACACATGTATATAAAAAAGGCTCATAGCTCTCCGCGTACAAAGCGCTGCATAACAATACAAAAGCTAAGATAACCACCATTGATACACGATGAATGATAGAGGTTATTACAGAATATCGACATCGAATACAATGACACGTTACATCCCTACTATAATTCCATCGTACGCTTGAGTTTCTTCAATTAACGCTGCACTATACTTAGTGGCGGACATTTTGTGGATCAACACGGTAACTCCTCACCTAATGTTTATCGTGTAATGGATATCCTCGGCTAATTGAAATATCATAATCTTACCCATTATAGTATAGATGTAATATGGTATAGAAACTAATCGAGTTATATTACAACTATTCGAGTATATTTACTGCTAACTAATAAAGTGTTTTACATTAAGGATGCACAAAGTGTATTCACAAATTTAAAAAATTTGTGAATACACTTTGATTACACAAAATTGTGAATTTGTGAATACACAAAATTTAAAAAAATGTCGTGGTAACATAATTTTTGTATAAAGATATTTAAAGAAATATTAAATCCTTAAAATAGCCACTGGCTTCACTGGCTACTGCATAAGTGACATGTTAACTTTTCAATAACGTGACGGTAAAACCGTCTGTAGGTTTTTAGATGGCAAGAAACTTCTTTTTGAGTCTTTGAAAACTTGCGATTCTTCAGACACGCAAATTGGGTAAAACTACAAATTCAATGAAGACTGGTATTGCACTCCCAAAGTGCCGAGGCCGAAATAGGTCTAGGACTGTCTACCCGGGTGTCCTGGATAACATCTGTAAACGGATTCCCCTGCGAAAACACACAAAAAAAGGGATAGAAATTTAGCTGACACTATTAAAGTGTGTAGCGTTATTCAATTTATATAAATATGTGTATATTAGTTCTTTAGAACTAATATAATGATAACAATTAGTGTATTATCTAAGATTAAATCAATTTATATTTATATATAAAACGATAAACTGTTTGTTTGTGGTCTTTATTTAACAAAATTACATAATAGGTACATTTCTTTCTTAAATACTAAATTTTATTACTCGACACCAGTTTCGCCAAGATTGTCTTGCTTCCCAGCATAGGCCTAAAGCTTGCCATAAAGTGCGATCTTGCATCTTCCTTCTCCATGTAGTGCCTGCTATTCTTTTTACGTCGTCTTCCCGCCTACATCGTTGTTTTCCTTTCTTTCTTTTGTATTGCATTGGATACTATTCTGTTACGTCCTCAATAAACTATAACAGAACTCAAAAAGAACTCGTTTTAGTAATCAATTAGAACTTCGAATTTAAAATGCAACTATCAATAATGATCCTTATCGTTTTAAATTTATGATTTAAACTAACGAATAGTATATTGTGTGAACTGTACAGTTTAAAACAGAAATCGCATACATGTAATTGTTTCCTAGCGGATGAAAGGAGATGATATCTCGACTATTTATATCGTTAATAGGATCGACTCATTTGGGCATGACTTGCGGGTTCGTTCGCATGTGAGGTCCGACATAGAACGTATACTGACGATGTTAATAAATTATTTTAGATAATCATTTTAATGCTTATATGATTAAATATGTGTATTTTTAGATTTTTCTTTATAAAACTTAGTATACTAAAGAAAAATTTGTTACACTAAGTATTATAAATATATTATTTATTTACCTTCGTCGAGTGTAAAAAAACTTACTTTGTAAGTCTGTATAATATAGTAAAATTTTGAAATAAATATATAGACGAACAAAATATGTTTTTAGTATAATTTTTATGGAAAATGGTATTGTACTATATAATACAATAATGTATGTAATATACAATTATATATATTTGTTTTTGCGTACAATATTCGATAGGGGCTTGTAACATTTTAATAAAATATAAAAACGGATCCTCCAAAATATATTTTTAAAAAATAAACATATTTCACCAAAATTCGTGTTTTCTGAGAATTATGTGAGAATGAATACTACTATAATATACTATAACCACTGTATGTTTACTATACTATAATAAATGCTTCTCAAATACAATAAATTAATAAACAACAATAGTAATAGAATTGAAGCACTTATAGGTAACATAAAAATTTACACACTACGACCTATCCTACAAAACTGTGGGGGGTTATGCGCTCTGCAGTTTGCTCATCATTAGCTGAACGAGTATGTGCCTCATCTATCTGTATTGATATTTCTGTTAAATTTATTTCGTTGGAAAAAAGTAAAATTCAATGATTCTGAGAGATAAAGTTTTAAGATCTGCTCTGTATACGTCTTAAAACTCTCTATATTATAAGTGCAAAATAGTCAAAAGTACAATAGTTCGCCTGCCAAATTTTCTAAAATAACAAATAATAACTGTAATATAATTTTAATTTATGGCACTAAACAACAAAGTAAAATTACTTAATAAATATAACAAAACTAAATAGTACTAAAAACAAACTATATAATATAATAAAACTAAATACTAGTATCAGTATCTTGGCGAAATGTACCTATATCTGAAAATTTTAAACTACTTATAAAAAAAAAGCATTTTGCTTTAGAAGACCATATTCCGTATTATACTATTCTAATTGTGTTAAAATAATGGGTTAGTGATCGATCATTAACATCAGAATAGTTATTTTTGATAGGTTTGTATTTCAATTTCATCACGTCATAATGGTGACATCATGACATGACTGTAAAGATTTGATGGTGTATCAGTGTAAAATATTAAAAAAATTAAAGCGATAAGCTCGCATAATAAACGTCGTGTCAGATGATTTGAATATGATTTTAATAGCAGAATTATGTAATAAAGACATCCTATGAATGCTACAATTAATCAAAGCGAAATAGTGACTGTAATAGTCAAAGTGGGTGACACGACGGTTCTCTAGTTCTAAGGTACATACTTATATGAAACATTTTGAAGTATGTATAACAGTATGAGAGACGAAACTCTAGATCTAAAAAGAACTAATAATACTTAACTAATAGTAGCATTCGAAGTAAATTAAAAAAGTAACTAACTAGACAACGTGAGTCGATACCAGAACAATCAATCTTCGATACACATATAATATTAAGGAAGAGCGCACGCGCACATTCCCACGTGCCTGCTTTGTCGGTCTGCGACAAAGCATTGCCGACGACATGCCATCTCTATGTATTACTGCTCTGCTTTTAAGCACTCATTACATTTACGACTCTACATTTAACTTAATAGAACCCAATTTACTATATTCTAAAACGAGGAAAAATCACATCGTATATTAAGAGTCAAAAGGTTTTAAGTGACACCAGATGAAAAAACCAAATTAAGTTATACGGTATTAAAGATAAGATTGTTTTTCGTTTGTAAGTGTTACGTTGATGGCGCTTGAAGTCGCAGCATAGGAAGGCACTATTGACCCCTCATTTAAGGTAAGGCTATTGTTTATCAATACGTCTATGATTAACTGTGTGCGTGGTTGCGTCGTGACTGCGATGCTCCGACGCAATTAGCGGCCATCACGATTGTGGATGATATGTGATTGGTTCTGCAAATTTGTTGATTTGGCGAATAGACTTAATTGCTAAAACTAATATTTATTAAAATATAATTTAAAAAAAAAACGTTAATTAAACAAAATTTAATTAGTAATTTTCTAAACTGGTTTAGTTGCATATTAATACATTAGAATTACATTCGAATATCTATCTTTTTAAAATAAATATGTATATTTTAAAAACCTATGCTAATATATTCATGAATTCCTTTTTACGTATATCTAAAGGAAATTGTATAAATCTGACAGAATTAGAATCATACAAGCTCACATTTTTCACACCGTCAAAGAGGTGTGGGCGTGCCATAACGCCCTAATTCGCGTCAAATAATTCCGCTAAATCGTCGCTAAATCGCCTGTTTCGTTCTACAATACCACAGTATCTCACACGTAATGTGTGTAGTGACAACGCTCTCTAAGCCTACATAGGTGGATCGACTCTCATTGATACTTTTATTATATTAAATGTAAATATTTATATACATATTAATATGATAAAAAAGATATATTTTGACTTTGAATATAATTCTTTCTTTATTAGCAATTCCCATAAGTTAACACTTCGTCACTAAACAACAGAACAACAGTAATCAAAAATGTTAATTCATGTTAAGTCACCATGGACGTCTAGTTTATATATAAAACGATTTAGTTACTATTTAATATTGGTTACAATATTTACAATTTTACTATACATCTATTGAGATAGCTTTATCAACAACCGGTGAAACAGGCCCTAAGTATTTAGCTTAAAGGGCTGTTAAAAATGTAAGCCCAGCGATATAAAAAATAACTACGACAGAATCAATAATATTCACTATCCATACCTAAAATTGAGTATCGACACAAACTTATTAATATAATACGTTAATCAATTACGTGAAACACAATACTATTTTTTCGATAAAAAAATTATCAAGTCGATAAAAATATTAAAATAAAAATATCAAGAGGCTGCAATCGAAGTATAAAAAAACAGTTTCGGCGACACGGCGACGGAGCGACATCGTCACTCCGATATACGACATCGGAGTCCCTGTAGCGTGTTACCTATTAACCACTAATGTTCAGTGAGTATTTCACTTTAAGGGCCTTTTATAAGTGTAAGCCTAGCGATTGAAATTGTATCGGCATTACCTCACCTTGTTCGACAAGAGATCTAATTCTAGAACCTGAACAGTTATGTAAGAACCGTGTTTGAATAAATTCTTTTCGTTTTTATAAGTATTTATTTATACATATATACCTTGTACGGTGAAGAAATATTCAAACATAGACATTAGGATAAAACTTTATTTTAATAAGAAATATTTCAATAGAGTTTAATAATAAAATTATAAACGTTTTATTTTAACTTTCCCATTTTACAAAGAGTATATGAATAAATTAGCCTTTTTTATATTTCAATATTAAAAATGTAATTACAACTACAATTTACACAATAGAATTACAATACAACAACAGAAGAGCATTGTGGTTGGTGAGTAATAAGAAATAAGAAATACTTATTATACATGTAAAGAGAAATGTAAAAAAAAAAAATGTTAAGAAAAATGTAGAATTAAGTGGTAGAATTAAGGTGGTCAATGTGGACTCATAGTTCCAGAACTAGAGATCTTAAGTATAGTTCATAGGTAAATAATGATAATATATTGTCTGCTGATGTAATAATGCCTGTGAAATAACAATATATAAAGGCAATAAAAAAGGGTACGGGCGCCTGAAAACTGGTAGAGGAATTTTAATAAACACAAAAAAAAATACAATTTCAATTACAACTACAGCTCATTAAAAAAAATGCGTTAAAATACCTTGTGATTAAACATATTTACAGATTCTTTTGAAAATAGATTTGTACAGATTATACCACCTATAAACGTTAAATGTAATAAAAATAGTAATGAAAACATTGCATAAGCCTATTCTTATAGACCTATGCAATTCATGTCATGTCATGTTCATTCAAACATGCATGGAATACGAAATATTTATTTATTTAATATTTTCAAATATATTTAAGTCGATTATTTTTGTTTCTGGTAACTTAATAAATAAGACAAAAATGCATTTTAACTTGATATCACTCTTTTACACTTTTCATTAAGTTTATATCTAAGTAAAGGAAACCTAAAGTCATCTAGTGTACAGAATAATTTCCAGTATAGGACAGATGGTTTCGATTACGTT
The DNA here is from genome assembly GCA_036937285.1 of Euphydryas editha. NCBI lineage: Eukaryota > Metazoa > Arthropoda > Insecta > Lepidoptera > Nymphalidae > Euphydryas > Euphydryas editha. Next base: position 4,944,727 of record JAUPFZ010000020.1, read on the forward strand.
TCCTTAATATAATAATAAATACATATAAGTTTATATAAACTTATGACATATTTTTATAAATAAATATGAAAAAAAAAAACAATTATAGCTAGTTAGTGTAGCATAAAGAATAAAATGTTTAATTATGACAAAAATTCAAAATAATGCTTCGGTCCAAGGACATAATTTTATATTGAGTATTTATTACATCTATTTAATATGTTTTATAGTACAAGAAACGTGATAGCACATAATAGCGATGGTAAGTTTAAATGGTGCATAAGGGTGTGCGATTATCGTAAACATACCGCGTTTAATGCATACTTCAATGTAACAGTTGTGTAATTTAAGCTTTTAAGCTCGTTTTTAAAAGACGTTTAATATATCGTGAATGATTTTGTATTACTGTGTGTAATATTTTCTTATTAAATATCATATCTAGTCATATTTAGTGACATCAACAGTCATATTAGTTTAAAAATTCTTTGACTTCAAAGTTTTATTAACTTAGCACGGGGCTAGGTTAACGTTGTGTAATTGTTGGTAAAAAAAAAATGATGATGATGATGATGAGGAATGTGCTCGTTTATGGTCATATAAGAACGATGTTATTTTTATATTTTTTTATATAAAGTTGGATAACTTTGAAAGGAGTGAATTTAATTATAAATGTTCTTTTAAGAAACTTTTTTATAGAGTATTAAATTTCATTTGAAAATAAGTATTTTGTACCGTAAAAATATTGATATTTCTCATACGTAGTTACAAAAATACAAAATCAAAACGCAAAATTGAAAAAATAAATCAATGTTAAGGCACGATTTCAAGGAAACGGCTTGTCTTACATTAATTTACTAAGAAAGCTTTTTTTCTGGGAAATTTAATTTCCTTTAAGAATACGCATCGCTCAAATTTTTCAAATTAATAATTGACGAACTTTGAGTAAAAAAATGCGATTACTATTAAAAAACCAATAGTTGTAACGATATACACCTTAATGTTATTATTAAGGGCTCAAACTTTCACAATAAATTTTCTTTATCATCATGAATGATATTTTCACAGTATTGTTAAAAAACAAAAATAAAAGTTTTTTGGCCCAGTCTGGTGTAGGTACATCCAATGAGAAAAGATTTTTCGAAATACGGACTATAAGGCATGTTAGTTTTTATTTTGAAGGTAGGAATAAACGTTCAAATCTTTATTTATTAGCTCTCGAATAGACAAAATCGTGTTTCAGCTTTTTTCATATAACGCTCTTAAAGATTTGAAGCGGCGAATGAAAGTTTCATTTTGAGTTAATTTTTATATCATTGGCCTTTAGTTAAAAATAAACAAAAATCTGATTCTAATCTACGCTGGGTGAATTTAAAGATGAAATTTTGCATGAAAATGATTTTTAAAATTAGAATAATTACAAAATTAAATTAATTTTTGTTGGGTTGTCAAGTACATAAAGACTCGTTTTAGATTTTAACTTGAAGTTTCTATTATTTATTTCACCTTTGAAAATAAAAATTGTATTCTTATTAACGTATTTTATAAAGAGTTTTACATGTATTTGAGTGGAATCTTGGATGGTTTTATAATTGATCCTGCCGACTCAATTTATACATTATATTATTGAGCTATCCCAACCGTAACAATCAAGTTGACGGATTAACTTCTATCGGGTCTGAGAATATTAAATCAAAACATTTATCCATAATTTCATATAGTATTCAATTTTCATATGATATGCGACGCGGCGGCGGTGGCTTGTCCAAATAAGCTCTTGTGAGTTCTCGCGGCAGGCTTATAAATAAATGTTACCTATGTATGTGTTTTTGCATTTGCATATATAATCTTCTATTATCAATCTATTTTTATTTTAAATTTAATAAAATCTTTTAAACAAATAATTACAAAAAAAGGATTAAATAAAAATTAGAAAAATTATTTCATTTAAGTATTAAATTTAAACCATAACATTATTAACACGTATTCTAGACACGATGTAGGAAACATATTCACAAGCACCTCTCTTGTAGACTCGGAACAGCGCACTAAATCAGTAACTTGATACGGTAGTGTCGACGCTCCGGGTACGTGTCCGGACGAAACATCGCTCTGACGTACTCGTATATACCGCTCTGAAATCTTACAAGACCTAGGTAGTAGGTATATAAAACATACATATATACAATGTATCTAAACCCTGTTAATGAAAAATTTATTAAAGTTCTATAGCTTTAAATATGTTTATTACAAAATTTATTATTTCATAGTTTCGTTTAATTTTTAAATTGAAATGTTTTTCTTAATTCTTTTGTTATAGTCTTTGTAGAGCTATCTTAAATATTTGTTATTATATTACTTGAGTCTGCTCAAATTTAAATTATAATTAATTTTATAATTAAATTCAAATTAATTAAACTTGTATAAAAAAAATTGTTTTGTATTCTGTATATATTTGTATTGATGTGTGCTTTGTTGGTGACCTTTTAAATAAATAAATAAAATAAATAAATTACTATCTGTAACCGCAAATTCGTTCGTGATTGCCATCCCGATCCTAGATTAGCCTATACGATGAAGTTGGTCCGTAAACCAATATAAGATGAGCCGTACGTTCAATGGTTTCTATATATTCAGAATATCTAATGATATATAATATATGTTTTAATTTATTTGATTAACATAATACCGAGGGTTATGTGTATGTCATTTCTGAGCTAACAAACTAAATAATAAGAGAAAAATCTTTAAAAACTGTCCTTTCTTTAAAAAAAAGAATGAATGAAATAAGATAACGTGTTAACGAATTACAAAAAAAGTACACATTTTGATTTTTATTTCCTCTCTCAAGGGGTAGTGAATTTCGGGATAAAAATTACGCAGTGTCCTAGCTCGTAGTATGAAGTTTAATTGTGACCAGTATCGTTTAATTTCATTCAGTAGCCTTGGCACGATACGCAGCCAGAAAGAATTAAAAGAAGTAAAAAAAGAGGAAAAAATTGGTTGTCTGTAAAATCGGTTTACAGACGATAATTTTAGTTACGTGATAACGTCATAAGAAAACATTGATAAAAACAGTTCGCGTGTAGATTGCGTGGTGTGCTGCCGCTGTCTCTTCTACTCGGACGTGGTCCAATGGAGTGTATGAGAGATAGATGCGTCATAAGCCGAACGCTTAGGCTGATCGTAAGCCGAACGCCTAAGCCGATCGTGCCTCTCTATCGCTTGTTCCGCGCTCTCGCTCGCGAAACGTGACAATGAGTCATACTTTTTCGTGAAGTACCTGGTGGCTTTCATCGATTTACTAGTCACTATCACGTCAAAATATATTTTTGTCTTTATTATTGATTATAGAATAAAAAAACTCAAAATATCTTCAATCTAAAGAATGAAACCTGTTACACTTTTATTATAATTACAGATTTAGTTTCACTGGAATTATCGTTATTATAGTTTAACTATGGGTTATCACAGTCGTCACCCAATGCAAACGTCTGTCGAGCGTGCTGTCGCAAATTAGATCCCTGCTCATCTATAATATAAAAATAAGTCGGATTTTCCTTCCTGACGCTATAATTCCAGAAATCACGAACCGATTTCCACGGTTTTGCATTCGTTGGAAAGGTCTTGGGCTCCGTGAGGTTTATAGCAAACAAAATTCAGGAAAAATTCAACAGAAAAGCAGGAAAACAGGGAAAATCATTTTTCACATACAGCACCATCTCTGATACATAGCATGTACTACAAACCAATATGGTTTTGCATGGTCTTTTAATCCCCAAACGAAATGTTACAAAAAACGAAGCCATCTGGTGGCGAAACGGAGTTCGCCGGGTTTGCTAGTTAAATATATTTTTGTGGGTCAGACAGATGGTTTTCATTGTCTGGGACTTATACCTTGTATTGTGTTAGTTTCTAGTCTACCTAGATAGGATTTCCTTCCACTGTGGATCGTTAAGTATGTAGTTTTATATAAGTATCGTATTTTTATTTACTATTTTTTATATTTTATTTATCAATACGCTAGATAACAATACATTATTTAATTGTAAAAAAAGGCAGGTTTAATGCTAAAAGAATTCTCTACCGGCCAACCGTAGGACGTAGGTATACCTAAGCGGACGTTTGTAGGTCTGCAAAATCGAAAATTGAGCAAATTCATATTCAAAAAAGGCAAAGGAAAATAAAATAAGTAAAAATTATTTTATAAAATATACGAGCAATAAATACATATACATACATATATAAACAGATACATACATACGTACATTCGTACATGTGTTGAATTATTAGTCGAAGTTGACGAATCAAAATCAAAAACGAGTAAGTAGAAAATTTAGTTCACATTCAATAGATAAAAATTTGTAAAAAAACGTCCAACACCCCATCTTGCCCCCTAGGTAGGGTAAGATGGGGTATGGCAGACATATTCCATTTTTGGCTGCAAAACTTGCAAATAAATACAGCCTCGTCATCCTCGATATCTATCCCAGCACAGCTATATTGTGCCCAATTCCTACAATAAGAATATGCGAACCATACTTCATTAGAATCCAAGTATTTTCCATGGCAGTAAAAACCAGGGATATTATCTTCTTCGTTGTCACAATCTGGTGAGGAATTAGGATTATTGTTATGTTTTCTTCTTATTCTTTTTCTTATCAACTTTTTTTTATTCTTTTACTTCTTTTTTCTTTGTTTTTGTTTCTTCTTATTTCTCTTTTTATTATCAACATAATTGCAAAGTTCTTTCTCTTCGTTATCAGAAAATGTTCGCTATTTTGGGCCTAAAGGAACTTTCACCGAAGTTGTAAGAGCAGCGGGATCTTCTAGGGCTGCAAGAGCCTCTGACTTTTCTTTCAAAGGTCATTTGAGGCACAGAATATCGATATTATTCGATTTCGATGCTAGTTTATACCCCTTTACCCTTCAATTACAACATCTACCGTATTTTTCATAGTCTGTTTACTCCAATTCCCCTCTTTTTCTTTTTTTTATAATGTTTCACTATCCTAAACAAGATAAAATTAAACTAAGTTTAAAGAATCATAAAGTCTCTTAGAGAAATCATAATTTTCTTCGAGGGGGCAAGATGGGGTACCTCATACCCCATTTTGCCCCCACACGCTCATTTCAATAAAATAGCATGCCTTAAAAAAACAAATCAAACTATGGAAACAAACATGTTCTTACCTGCTGGTGTAATCATTGATAGACAAGAATAACTTTTAATCAGTTCTAAAAAACTAATGTTGAGGTACAGAACACATGTGATGTATAACACGAAAATCACAACGAACTTAGCAAAAACCGAGTTTTTGGCGGAAGGGCGAAAACGCATGGACTCACAAGCTGGTCACAGCGCTGATTGATAAACAATATTATTACGCGTCGTTACGAGTCAGAGCGGCTGTAATTGGTCGTCCGTACGACCTACGAGACCCGATACCCCGTCTTACCCGCTACCCCATCTTGCCCCCCCCCTTCCCCTATGTACGTGTATTTTGTTAATTAACTACATAATGATTGTTGAAAAAATTCATTCAAAATTAATCATTTATTATATTATCATAATTATCATATATTTTAGTTACTTATTGTATCAAAGAGTTATATATTAAAAAATAAAAATTTATTATTATTAAATATACTGTATAAAATTGTATTAGTATATAATACTTCATTTCAGTTTGGGTCTGTGTATTTGTGTGCCAGCCTAACCTCGGTTCTAATATTTACTTAGATTTTCTAGAATTAATGTTATTATTACAAACTACATAGATATCGATTACAAATACAAGTTACATTGTTTCAGTAAGTAACAGAATTGTGATTCCGTTTCACTATTTTACGCACATTCCCCGTTACTGCCCTACACTCGAGTAATAAAGCCACGAGATAACACTATCAGTCGAATAAATTTGTCTGCCACACGTCACAGCCTGCATCTCGGTCGTGTTACACTTGAGTGTGAGACAGATACAGATAGAATTATATCCAGTGACTGTTTAACTGTAAATCGAAATTTATAAAGAACAATATTGTGAAAAAAAATAAGAAAAATCTAAAAATATAATTACGAAAATAAAGCTGTTAAAAATATTATTATTCAAGGAAAGAAATAAAACAAAGATTATTTCTTCCATAAATATTAATGAAAACACATTTATTTTTTCTAGGATTTGTTATGTCTTAACCGTATCTAGATTAACCAACGCACTAGACTATCTTTCTCTTTGTTGGTTCTTAGACTTCAATATATCTAGACTTAAGCAAAACATCTAGCTATCAAGAGCCATTATGAGTAAAAATGATAAATCTTGACATTCCACATGATTTAAATTCACTAAAAACAACATCAATACCTTAAAAGGACACTAACAGTTCTGGATACCATATAAAATTATATCGAATGATATTTTCAAAACGGGAACTGTTAAATCAGAACTGACATAACAGCGTCGTAAAGGCGCGTGCACATGAGTTAGTATTGCATTAGCTTCACTGATACGATATCTTAACGTCTCGCCTTCAGAGTACTTGGCAGAAATAGTTGTAACACACAAAACGAATAAACACACAGATAAGTACCGGTTACGAAAAACTGATTATGAGATATATTTATGGACGTGCGACAAACTTGATTCATATATCTGGTCACAAAAGATGAAAAATTAAGCTCTATATTTTTTATCAAGGAATTAAACTTTCCATTGTATCAACATCCTAACCACTTTCATTTAAAAAAAAATGGGTTTACGATTTTTAACAATCACACCAGTCAAAATAATGACGTAGTCTAAGATAGCCTATAGACGTATATAGAGCCTACTAGCTAAAACTGCCAATTCATTTGTTCTTGTAGGTCTTTCCACGTTACTTCGGATAGCACGTACAGTCGTTGGTTCTGTTTATTATCATAGACATTTAATAGCGATCTTTACTTTCGGTAAAAAAATTATCCATAAACACACAGTGGAGCAGCATGGTGGATTTAACTATAACCCTTCTTCAATATGGAGAAGATCGTCTTTGTCCAGTAATGGGACGTTTAGTGGCTGATTTATTTATTTATTTATATACTTTATTGCACACTTAAGTAATACATAAAAAAGTAACAAAGAGAAATATACAAAATAGAGTGCAAATGCGGTCTTATCACTGATAGTGATCTTCCAAACAACCCTTGTTTATATAGGACATCCTGGTAATAAGACAGGCAAACGGTGCAATTAGTTTGTTTTTTAAATTAAACATCTATACAAATAATAAATCTGTAAAAAACTCCGTTTCATTAATACACTATATATCATCAAGAATAAATTTTAATAGCGCGCTTTTATTTCGATCAGCGCCATCTCTTATCGTGTTTTTCTGTGTTCACGTATCACATAAAAAGTACAAAACCAATGTAAATAACTTTAATACATAAAAATTAGAAATAACTCACAGTATAATTTAGTTTTTGTTTCATTGTAATTAAATTTAAAAATAAATATTTAAGAAAATAGAAATAGGTACCTACGCCGCCAACGCCATCTGGTCTAAGGAATCTCAAAAACTCACAAAACTTATTTTTGAGTTATTATTTTGTTAAACTTAAAAGTTTACTAAATATGTCGGATAGGAATAGAAATCGTTTTAATATTTTAGATAAACATCATTTTCAATTAATATACTATTAAGTTAAATATTAATTATGTTAAATGTCACTAAATATAAAAACGATATTCTACAATTATACTGATTGATAATTTTCTGAATCGCGCTGACCAAAACTTCGGCCAAAAGAATGACACTTTATATATTTGGAATTTAGAAAACTGTTTTTCTTTTTTGCATTTAATTAAATACTTTAGGGTACTACCGTCTCCATTGTTTGATCGTTGTTAAAATTTAAAATATTTGGTCGTTATTTGTTTGTTGATTGTACAAAGTTGGATGGTTATAGCTATTTAAGTTGTAATCTATATATATATATATAAAGTCGTGTTAGTTACACCGTTTATAACTCGAGAACGAGTGGAACGATTTTTATGATTTTTGTGTTTTTGGATTTGTCTTCGTCGGGAATAATACTTAGTTTTAGTTTAGTTTAGTTAAATACCCGTGCGAAGCCGGGGCGGGCCGCTAGTTTAAAATATAATAACATAAGTTATACCTAAAAAAAAGTAAAACTTTGTCTTTAGTATAAGATACAAATATATGTACATACTGTTTTAGTTCAGTTTAGTTCAGTTAAGAAGATAAATTAATTATTAACAGCGCTTTATTTATATATATACATATTAAGTGTACTACACGATTATATTTCTCTTAATAGTTTCGAAAATAAAACAGCTTATCCGCTTTTCTTATCAATTGAAGTACTATTTCCAAGAATATAATAATTCAAATTGAAGAGAGATAATGAGACATGTTCGTCACTAGTTAGCTCGGCGCTGGGTGTACCTACGTGTGTGTGCCATTTTCAATACTTTTTGAAAGACTTACTTTTATTTATTTTTTATGCTTTTCTATTGTAAACTAATTCAATTGAGTGCTTTTATAAAAGACAATAACTTTATCAATTTCCTATACTTTTGAGATTTCCCCTTAAAGTAAGCCTCCCATTGTCGTTCTCTAACAGGGGACGACTTTAAACATTAAATCGGTTGAAAAACTTCGTGCATCTAATCTTGAACTTGCATACATCGGTTGAGCTTCACATATTCTGTTCACTGGACAGTCGCAGCTCTTGTTAGTGCATTTAAGTGTATTGCCATAGCACAAATAATTCATCTAATATCACTGTGAATGTTAGAAATTTATTGTTTAAGGTTGTCAAATTAATGACATATTGCTTAAACTCGTATTGCAGTGCTGCATTCGCAATTATAATAAGCTAGAATTATTGATGTATGAATTAAAATAAAACCCACTTTTTTTATATCATTGTGTTATTAAAATAGGTTTTTTTAAGCATCATAAGAAATAATAATTAGATAGTACATAATTTAGAGTTATGAATATTCTTTGTCCTACAATCTTTTCTATTTTTTTTTTCTCTGCCAAATATTTCCTGGAATATATCGCTGTTACAGCGATAAGGCCTACACATTTCCGTAGATTCTTTTTTAAATTATTTTTGTATATAAGTTTTTTTGATGTATGATTTATTTATTTATTTATAAAAAGATACACCATCGACAATATCAGTAAACATTTTTTTTTTAGTAGTTCATGTAAAGTTAATGATAACAGATACGCCTTTATAGGTGTATACAACATCTATACAAATAATAAATCTGTTAAAACCTCCGTTTTACTAATACACTATATATCATCAAGAAAAAATTTCTATAGCGCGTATTTTTTTGTATCAGCGCCATCTCTTATCGTGTTTTTCTCTGATCACGTATCACGTAAAAAGTACAAAACCAATGTTAATAACTTTAATATATAAAAATTAGAAATAATTCACAGTATAATTTAGTTTTTGTTTCATTGTAATTAAATTTAAAAATAAATATTTAAGAAAATAGAAAAAGGTACCTACGCCGCCAACTCCATCTGTTCTAAGGAATCTTTAAAACTCACAAAACTTATATTTGAGTTATTATTTTGTTAAACTTAAAAGTTTACTAAATATGTCGGATAGGAATAGAAATCGTTTTAATATTTTAGATAAACATCATTTTCAATTAATATACTATTATGTTAAATATTAATTATATTAAATGTCACTTAATATAAAAACGATATTCTACAATTACACGATAGATGGCGCAGTATACAAAATATAATTTTCTGAATCGCGCTGACCAAAACTTCGGCCAAAAGAATGACACTCGCCCGTATTTAAAAACCTGTTTTTCTTTTTTGTATATAATTATATACTTTAGGGTACTACGGTCTTGATTGTTTGTTCGTTGTTAAAATTTAAAATATTTGGTCGTTATTTGTTTGTTGATTGTACAAAGTTGGATGGTTATAGCTATTTAAGTTGTAATATATATATATAAAGTCGTGTTAGTTACACCGTTTATAAATCGAAAACGAGTGGAACGATTTTTATGATTTTTGTTTTTTTGAATTTGTCTTCGTTGGGAATAATACTTATTAAAATATGGTATTCATCAATGAGAAAATAATTAATAAAAAAAAAAAACAGTTCAAATGTTTCATCCGTACTATCTATATACATATATATGTATGTATGTATGTATGTATGTATGTATATAGATATAATAAAACCGTCACTCAATCCGTCTATTATAAAATATTTTCCAGTATCGACGCAGGTGTAGGTGATAAAAAATATAAATGTATAATTTTTAAAATTTTAGTTAAAGACCCGTGCGAAGCTGGGGCGGGCCGCTAGTTTGCAATAAAACTAAATAACAAATAAAACTTTTAAACATAAATGAGGGATAAAAGATAAAACGGTATAATAAAAGTATATTTGTATTATTATATCTATATAAAGAATAATGTGACCTTAAAAAATAGTATATATCTTTTCAGTTATGTATATATGATGGCATAGTTGCAATATCATAGCTGTGAGTCAAAAAGAAAATGGTATCACGTAATTTTATGTTGAAAAAAAATTATTAAACTTCATTGTATTTTTTATTTTTATTTAGTCGAGTAAAATAAACTTAAAGGACCACACTGCAATAACAATATATTAATTTTGTTCGAAAAATTGTGGTAATTAATTTAATTTAATTCGACTATTTTGTAGAGAAGATTATGTTATTAGAACATCTTTCATATAGCTTTTCTTTAAAACATAAAAACAAAAATAGCATAAAATCTAATCATTTTAGGTGAAATAAGTTACATTAACGCTAAATTAACATTTAGCCTTAATGTAACTCATTTCTCCTAAGTAGCTGCTAGCTAGCTAGTATCGGTACTAATAAGTAAATCGTTCCACTTCCAACTACCTCAACTATCCTAGTAGCACAAAACTCTTAAGCCTGTAATGTTCACCTCAATGTTTATCGCTGGAACAGCTATCGACCTGTGATTTGTGTATACGGACTAGAATTACACCGTTAACAATCAATGTGTTTCAAAATATGCTCTAGCTGAATCCATAAAGTCGTTTAGGACATTACGACACAAAGGTGTAGATAGATTAACTAAAATAAAGTAGCCATTAGTGTCTATGGGCCAAAGGCTAACATAAACATTAGCATTGTTCATAACATCTGGTTATAGTTATGCATAAAATATTGATAAATATTTCAAGTAAAATTCACCTTAATGTGTTTGTGAGTTGTAAATAGCTTTATGGAATTCGTTTCGTGGTTTCGAACTGTACCGTTATGCTTATAAGAATTTTGTGTATTAGTGGATTAACTATATGCAGAATGACAGTAATAATATTATGAAAAACTTGGCAGCCCATCCGATTCCACTATATTACATTTAATTTTTTCACTATAAAAGCTTATTTAGCAAGAAAATTTACAAAATTTAACAAGTCTATTCTTACGTAATCGCAATCTAATAAATAAAGAAAAAAAAACCAGCCTTTTCACCTTACAATATTAAAAATAAATAAAGCAGTTTTTAAACAATAATTTAACACACACATAATGAAAGATAAACTAAATACCTTCTTAAATATACTAAATATAATTAAATATTATGTAAAAAAAATCTGTGTAAACAGAAGGTTTCATTAATCATGCCTTTATACTATAAATATTTAAATACATTAAAGCCATATTATAACAATTAATTTGAAATAAGTTATGATGCTCTAACGCTGCCGCTTGTCACCCCAAAGTGATCTCGCAGCTCTATAGGACTTAAAAAGTCTCAATGAGATCCACAGATTACGTATTAAGATTTCGATATATATCATTTTTTTAGTCTTATGGTTGTAATTCTGTTCCTGTTTTGCGCAGTTTCAAAAATTATATTATATTACTAGCTGTAGTCACAACTTCGTGATTGCCGTCCGTTTCATTAAGCCTATAAGAAAAAGTATCGCCAGCTTGAAATGACCCGTAAGTTTAAAAGTTATAGTATATTTCGTGTTTCAAGTTATTTTGGAATTAATACTCAGTGTTATGATGTATTTAATCTCTGAACGAAAAATTCGAAGACTTTAAAATATTTACAGATATTTTTTTTATTATCTCCTTAAGTTAATTAAATTGGACTACGCATAATGAATTACAACTAAATACACATTTTGACCTTCATCCCCACAAAAAAAAACGAGCTAAATTACAAGATATAAAATATCCAGTATCTAACCCGTAGTATTAATTCAAATAACATTCGGTTTCATTGAAACTCTTTCAATAGTTTTGACATAAATCGCGAACAAGGTACAGACAGACAAACAAAAGTTTATAAAGAATATAATAATATATAAGCTTCATGTTCATTATATTCAAAACTTTTTTTCTAAATATCTTCAATACAAAGAATTGGACCTGATACAAGTATATATAAGACTAAATAAATGAGTCTACAATCACAAACAAATAAAATAACATTAAAAACAAAATCATAGACATAAACACAAATAGATAGAACAGTTTTATATGAAAACCTTACATTTTTCACACATTATTCAGCTAGACGGGTTATTACATTCATAATGGTCGGATAATAGCTCCTCGGCGCTTTCCAGGTGCGTGTGAATACCCCCTCACAGCTAGTGGCGAAACGTGAATGTGTTAGGAAGTTTTTCAGCGTTTAACTTAAGTGATATTATGAATAGTAACTGAAAATGTTCTACGTGTATGCACTTGAGCTTTTTGTTTCGATGTAATGTGTTAGCGAGTGTTTTTGCTGGTTTTATATATTCGTAGAGCTCTTAAGTGTACGTATATTTTAATATAGATTATATAACTAATATGATATAGTATTTTTTAAATTAACATGGTTATTTTTATTACTTAAATTATTTAAAACGGGATATTTACTATGTTTACCTATGTGTACCACGAGGCTCGTGAACAAGACATCGAGCTCCACCAGATAAAAATAAAAAACATGGTAAATATCCCGTTTTAAATAATTTAATTAATATGATACAGTGTAAGGAATTATCTGAATTAGACTGCGAATCTCAATACTAGGCAAAGGCCTCTTATCTTTATAAAAGAAGAGTTGGAGCTAAATACATAATTTCGCTATCATGAGTACCTAATGATTGGTATCAGATTTCTTTGATAGCAACCGGGACCAACGGCTTCATCTGCTCTCTGAAGCACTGTAGTGAGAACTACAAGAATATATAGGTACCTATACCGGAAACAAATATTTTTACAAATACAAATATCTGCCAGAGCGGGATCAAACCCGCAACAACTCGCACCTTTACATCAAATGGTTTTCAACGGTTAGGGAATGTGTGGATTTAAAAAAAGTCAGGCCTTCGAATGCATGTTCTATTGTCCAACCTAAGATATTTTTCTAGTTTTCACGGATAATACTTTTAATAATAATCAAAAGAGGAGACTAATCCAGATAATCAATAATTAAATTATTAAACTAAATTATTTAATATATAATAAAATATAATATGATATATTTGTTTTCAATTTTATTTGTTTATTAAATTTAGCCTTTGATAAATACAAGTTTTAAATTACATAATATGTACAAATAGTACTATTGTAGTAACTGTTAAAAGTATTATTAAAGGACAGAAATGAATAGAAAATAAAATATAAATATAAATAATAAAATATAAATATATATAAATAAAATATAAATATAAATAAAAATTTTGGTTGTCTGTAAAGTCGGTTTACGGACGATAATTTTTACGTGATAACGTCATAAGAAAACATAAATGGAATTGAATTATTATCACTGAATTATCATTATTTTGTATAATATATATATAAGCTACAGGTAATTAATTGTATTTAATATAAAAGCGAAATAAAGTGAAATACTTTGATATGTAATACAAGAAATAATCAAGTTTAATAAAGAAGCTAAGTTTAATAACTTAAAGTTAGCAAAACAAATTAGATTATCATTAACCACTTATGAAAATTGTAAAAATATACTAAATAAAAACAGTTTACTTTTTATACGATCGTAATTATATGAGTCCTAATAACTTTTTAGTCAAAATTGTAATATAACCTAATATTACTGCACTCGCCCACCGATGCTACTTATTTTATAATCAAAGAACAAATATATGAGATTATATCGCTAATCGGATTCTTAAAATGCAAGAATTAATTACCTTTTTTGCTGCAATTGTTGTTGTAATAAACTATGGTAACCATTTTATGATTTTATTAACTTTTATTCTATTAACTTACATTTATTTACTTATATATTATTAACTTATATTATTGTATTACATTATATTATCAACTTTTCACTATTTGACATTACTTCAATATTGACAAAACAGTTTCCCGCCATTTGCCGCTGTCATTTCTACTCGAACGCGTCGTAAGTTAGGCCGACCGCCGATCGTGAGCCGAACGCTTAGGCCGAGCCGATCGTACCTCTCTACCGCTTGTTCCGCGCTCTCGCTCACTAATTGTGACAATGATGACGTCATCTTCTTCGAACGGGCACCCCTTCATCAATTTACTAGACGTTATCACGTCAAAAATATATAATAAAATATAAATAAAATATAAATATAATATAAACAGAATAGAAAATAAAACATTTAAAAAGTAAAATAACAATACATGCTTTTTCATACTAAGACTATGTAATTGAAATAAATATAAGAAAAGTATACCACAGAAGCAACAGTAGCACACAACAATCAGTTTCAATAGTTTTACATACACTATTAACAAAAAATAAATCAACTTCTCTCAATATCGTAATAACTTCTTTTGTTGTATAAAAAAAAAATATAGGTACCTTATTAATGGTAAATGCATGTAACCTATTCATAGTCAGCTAGGCTAGAAATAAACGCTGAAAGACTCTACGATAGAATGAAGAGAGGAAAATATGTAATGTTTTAATATTCCCATCTGTTGTGCCTCTCCTTGTAGTTCAAGCTATAGGCGGAAACGGTACTAAATATCGTTAAATGTGTAAACAAATAGTAGGTAACAAAATTTAATATGAAGTTTGATCAATTACTTGCCCAAAATACTTAAAGTAGATGTTTGTTAATTTATATTATGTTTGTTAAACATAACATACGTAAACATACATAAAATATAATAAAACTATTTAATTTAAAATTAATGTAGAAAAACAGAACAACTATCTTAACATTATGCTCATCGATCGTCGCAATCGACGTCATTCGAAATTTAAATTCAATGTAATTCCAAATTGAAAAGTGTTTAATCGCTCGCGTATAAATCTTGTACCTGATCACGGTTGTGACGTGCGGACGTGTCATTAGTCGGTTGATGAATGCCGGGCGTTAATGTGCCTCCATTCAGATGCGTCGGCTGACACGCGCTTCACTGTACTTATTCTACTCGCATTTTTTAAATTTCGATTGTGAAATTATTTTTCAACCAAAGGAGTTTCATAGCATCGAATGTTGCATTATAAGACAATCATATTTGATACGTAGTGAAGAAAGTTTTATCCATCTTTTTTTTTGTAATAATTTGTTACAGTGTGTATAATTATAAATAGTAATTAGTAATAGCCATGTTATTTTAATATAAATTAATTAGTTTATTAATGCAAGTAATTAATCAAACTCGTAAGCTGCATAGTGTAAGATATGCGTGAAGTCGTCGTATATGATCTATGAAAAATTCTATCTAAAATTTCACGCTGCTACATTTACCAGCTTAGGTTGAACGATATCCGACAATCAGGCTGTACTCTACTGTAACGGCTTGTAAGCGTCCCACTGCTGAGTAATCCGGCTACGTGGATGGATGTAGCTTCATCTGTCACACTGCTTCACTGCAAATATAAAAATATGTCTTAGAATTTTCCCTAAAGCTTGCAATTTCTTCCCGATTATTTTCCTTTTTACTAAGCAAGAAACGAGTTTTCGAAGATATCAGACAGTAAGTGTTAAATTCATGGGACTCTTTAACGAGGCTGATTAATCTTTGGCCTAATTGTCAGGATTCGTAAATGGATATGATTAGAAAGTAGAACAGTTTTGTTTTGAAATTATACTTAAATCTTTAATGTTATTATTAATTTAAGCAAAAATACTCAATTTATATAGATTTCAATAAAATAACTGATTGTACAAGAAGTACAAATCCACCTGATTCGTCCAAAGAAAACAAATTTTAAATTTGTTTTATCCCTAGTTATAATACGATAACTGCCATATACCACTTTTGATTAATATACCATTATTGATTAATTAATATTATTCTAAGATAAATTTTCAGTTATTTATAGTAGTAATAATTCATAAGAAAAATAATAAATCATGTGTTTTATAAATTCAAAATTATATGATCATTTAATAACAAGAATATTACTTCAACACACCATTTGTATTTTTCTTTTTCTCTGAAAAGAGACCTTTGGACAGCATAGTAACATGTATATACTCAGTTCAATAGTAAGTACGTATTTGACAAATTTATTCCTAAGAAAATTTGTTATAACATAATAAAAGATTAATGAATAGAAAATGAAATTAAGTATAAATTATGTGGCTTGTTATTACTATAACAAGTAATTTATTTTATACCATATTATAATATATATTATTATATCTCCATCTAATAAAATTTATAGTCAAATATTGTTCGACTTTACTCATCATCCCTTTTAATTTCGCTCAAGTTGAGTAAACTACCTAACACTACGAGTACCTACTATACTCCTATTAGTCGTAGATGTCTTCTTATATCGTTCTCCTATAAAAAAAACTTACTAAGGCAGAAATTATAATCAAATTAGACTTTTAACTTCTGAGATTAACTCGTTTAAGCAAACTCCGTAACTTTATTACATAAGAGATATCTTTAGAGTATTCACATCAAATCTAATTAACAACCGACCAAAATGTTTTAATATCAAAACTGTCTGCAATTAGTTAGTTGTATTTACAGCACATAAAATATTTAAGTATAAATATTGTAAAATTTTGAAATAAATATATTAATTTATTTATAAGTTTACATACGATGAAATTTATGTTATAATATTTATTATACGAGTATCCAACTTCAAAGTATAATATATAAAAATACAGGATATATTTGATTTATATAATTTTGTAGTAAGTGAAGATATACTTTATGATATTTAGAAAACGTACATCAAACAATCACTTATGTACAAGTGATAAAAAAATACATAGTTGAAGTATTTACAATGAACTAAAAACATATAATGTACATTTCAGACGATGGTATCAAAAGTTAAAAATAGTTTTAGATTCTAATCTATTAAAGTTGTACCCATCATTTAAAAAATAACTCGTACCTGCCTACATAATAAACTGCAAACTTTTTTTAAGTTACGTTTCTTTTTTTTATTTACTTATTCGAGAAACATACAATTTAGTTATACATAAAAAAAGATATTTAAATTATACATAAACCAATCAAGTTCATCAGAGCTCTTCAGCTCAGAATCAGAGCGACCGGTTCGAAGCAGCCTCCATCCAACGGCTTCCGGCGACTCTCCTCAAGTCGTCTGTCCGTCTCGTGGACGTCTGTCCGACGCTGGGCTTGCCGGTACCTACGTGTTCTCCACTCGAAAACTTTTCTGCTCCATCGGTCATCAGTTCTACTAGCTATGTGCCCTGCCCACTACCACTTTATGTTGCAAATCCGCTGGGCTATATTGGCAACCATCGTTCGTCTGCGTGTCTCATTATTTCTGGTTCGATCTCGCAGAGAAACACCAAGCATAGCCCTCTCCATTGCACGCTGTGCGACTTGGAGCTTATTTAAAAGGCCTATAGTCGAAGATCACGTCTCAAATCATATATTATCACCGGTAACACACATTGATAGAAGACTTTCGACTTCAGGTAATGACGTATGACGTATGAAAAGACGTTTTTTAACTTACCGAACGCTGCCCATCCTAACATTTATTTGATTCACTTTAAATCAAATTCCTCGAAATTTACTTTCATGCTCTCAATAAAAGCTGACAATTCAAACTTAATGACGTATACATTGAGCAAACACATTACATGTCAACATATTAAGATTTCCCGCAACCGAAATCCTTAAATCTTGATCTCGTATTAGGGTAATCTCCCACGAGAGTTGCCCTCCGTATTATCACACATTCATGTTACATGATATCATGGGTTGGGGTGATTGTATCTATCAATAATTCTTACTATCAATAATAGCCTATTAATCACAATATAATTTATTGAAATAAACATAACTTGTCTATACTTATTATATAAAGTAGTATAATTACATTGTTTGTTTACATTCATTTCCGGTTTTACTAGTGTAGTAGTTTAGATAATATATATTATAAATATAGGCTATACAACATCTCGCTATAACTAATTGAAGCGTTCTTACTAATTACAAAGGCGGAAAAACAGCGCGTGTATTAAGCAAAACATTGTAATTTTATTGTTGACTTCAACTCAAATCAAGTATTAAGTAACTCCCTATCTGTGTGCTTAAAAAATAACGAGATTTATGGTTAAAAAAAATATATAATTATAATTTTTCGGGAGGCTATTTTAGATGCTATAACTTCTTACAATGAACCATCTTTCTCAAAAGAAGAAAACATTATTCGATTAAAAATACAAATGAAATCAAAGTCCGACAATCAAAGCAATTTTAAAACAATAACGAACCTAAATCAAAATTATAATAAACTCGAACACATCACAAGCAATCATAAATTTAGCCATCTCTTTCCACTGCATATAACATACGAGAAATAAATAGCGCTATCTCACTCATAAACAATGTTCACTAACCCGCCCGTGGCACTGTATTATGAAATTTATTCAAAGAGCTCGTAAAACAAAAGTGCGACATAAATTCTCCGCCATGGGCCCTAACACGCATTAGCCTCAGGATTTTCCACCATATGAGAAAACATTTTCCTGATATTGCACACGAATTTATTTTTCCGACTATGCTTCACTTGAGATTTTCATAGTATGAAATAGTGTAAAACTGTATATACTGGAGCTAGTTAAAACTATAAAATAATGTATATCGTCGTAAAAAATAATTTAAATTTATGAAATCGAACTGAGATGTTTTTAATTAAGGTGTAACAATTAAGTTGGCCTATCATGGTGTTTAATCAAGAGTTAGAGTTATAAATTTTGCCTTTATCCATAACAAACGATAGAGTATCAAAACATAAAGTTTGACTTAGGCCGTAAAAAAAACTAAAGACGACAATGACCGTAAACAAAAACAGAATTACAAAAATGTAGAGCATTCTTCCCTACGCGAGTCGCTTCACCATTTAACCCTACGGGCAGCCACCTGTTGCTCGCATACGACAAGCCATATACGGTGTCTACGGTACCCCTACGATGTGTACACGTAGGCACGGGACGATATTTGGGGAAATGTCGAGAGATTTTGTGGCGTCGTTCTAGAGGAAAATTGAGTTTATTTCGCGAGGCCGGTGACGGGTTGTTTATTTGCTGAAAACGGGAAGGGTTACTTCGTTGACATATTTCGGGAATTTCACTTCCAATACACGTACTTAGAACGTAAGTGAGCATTGAATGGCGTAATTTTATATTAATTTTATTTGAGTGGCTTTAATTGAATTAATGAAAAGTCGTATATCGTATGGGTTATAACTTAGTGATTGTCTTCTATTTCCGTATTCATTATATATCTTATATTTTCTACTATTCTGCAAAATTCAATTGATATAAGGTCTAAGGATTAAATTGATTGACTAGATATTTAGATTATGTTATAAATTATACGAAAAGTAAGTAGTAATTATATGGTATGGTAATTTTTTTTTTATAATTTTCACGAGTTATTCATACAAGCACTGTCAATTTTATAATGTATTTTGACCATTAGTTGCGTATTAGAATTAAGTATCGACCACTTACGGGTGATCTATCAAATTGTTACTGTAAACCCATACATACATAAACACTCATATATCATTGTAGTCTCTTTTTTTTATTCAAAAGAAAAAAGGGCTTTGTCGCATAAGCGAACATGCCGCCCTGGTTGAGGATTAATACAAAACTAGCATAATTATAACTTAAGACTAACTTAATTAATAGGTCTATGACTTAATTTGGACAACATTTTTGCGAGCTTTGACATCGGGTCTGCCAGAATCACATTACATTGCCCTACGGACCTTAGATCTAGTCGTCGTAAGGCGATTTATAATCTTTAATTTTCGAATGATTATATATATCACGGTAAAATTGTAAATACCGTTAGATTATAATATATCTTGTGAGATTGTGAACTGTCAAAAGATTGTGAACCGTAACATACTGCTTACAATTAACGTATTATTTTTCGGTAGATTATAATCTATCGAAGTTATGAAATCGTCAAATCACAGTATTTTTACTATTAGATTAGGTTAGGTTAGTATGTTAGTCGTTACGGTTCACAATCTTTCGACAGTTCACAATCTCACGAGATATATTATAATCTCACAGTATTTACAATTTTACGGTGCCATATATAAGAGCGAGAGATAAAACAAAATAATCTTGCTTATAAGATTGTACCGAAGATGTCTCGTGGAGCTATACGAAGCATGTTATAAAATTAACACTGACTTGAATTAAACTTAACTACGAGTTGGCGCTCTGGTCTTAGCAACTCGCTGTTACACTAACGATCGTGGTGTCGATCGCCTCTCATAATACATGTTTATATAGGTTATACAGATATTTGTAGTGATATCTGCTAATAATTATGGACCTCTGATACTGCATTTCATCCTACTGAGAGCCGTTAAGTGTGAAGCTATGATATTATGATGTTTTTGTATTAAAAAGGTACTGTTATAGACTATTTAATATCATGCTTCTTTTGTATTGCGGGGAACCCGTTTACGGATGATATCTAGGACGCCCGGGTAGACAGTCCTAGACCGTATGTCGGATTCAGCACTTGGAGGTGCAATACCATACTAAGCCCCTGCGCCACCGCCGCGTCACAATCGTGACATCCAGTCGATTTATTATTATGCTGCGACATTCTCAATCAATCTAACAAATATCTAAATTAAACGCGAACGAAGTCTTCTAGGGGTCTCTTTTTTAATATGTATATAGAAAACATTTGGCAAATAAGTAGTACGTAGACCATTTATAACTTCTTATCGCTACTGGATCCCGCACGATCCCTAAATAACCATCCATGCAAACTCCTTAACAATTACTCACACGTATTTAAGAGGACATTAAGCTTACCACACACGTTCCTGTTTCGTGACTTTTTGATACTTGGTGTATGACTTAAGTTAAAAACTCAGAATCATTCATGATTTCTGATTTAGGTTATTGTAGCAGCTAGTGAATTTAAGAGATAAATACCAAACTATAATCACCTGAGCAAGGACAATGACAAAAGATGAATAGTAAAATAGAAAAATCACTCGTTACAAATGTAAATACACACAACATAATTTGTTGTTGATTTATAAAATTGAACTTTTAAGTATGAGTTTTAACTTGACTAGCTGTTAACGTGATTAGCAGTGACATTGCTAACCACTCCGGCATTGGAAGTTCGATTCCTGTCACGAGTTCGGTGTATTATATATATTACGTAAATATAAATATATTTTAAAATATTTATAAGTATGTGTTTCACACAGCTGTAAGTACTAGAATGCCTACCTTAAGAATAGACGATCTTGTGTATATGTTAAACATTAAAAAAAGAACTAAAAGTCGAAGTGAAAGGCATTCAGTACTAAATTAAGGAACTATATATTTCTAAGTAAAGACCACTATAACTACATCCTAGCAACTAATAGCATCTATCAGTACTTCAGTTCTATTAAAACGCTACCACTCATGACTTAAATAGTACACTTATCGTTGACAATCCCGCCACAGACCGCACACGTCGTATAGCGCACTAATTCTAATGATGTTATTATGAGAATGTGATTATATTATAATGTATGCGAACCGCATAATATATGAAGTAGAAGTCGGTGTACGGGTTTTGAATGGTTTTGAATTTTTGATACTTTTATACAGTATCTTAATAAATTCAAATTCATTTATGGCGAATATAGGTTTACAAAGATGTCATCAATATAAATACAAGCACGCTATATTCAGCCAAGTGGCATGTAATATAATTATGTATTCTTGAAATAACATATATTCAAAATAATAATAAATATAAGATATCTTACTTAATACACTCTTACTTAATACACTTAGGGCCAGTTTCACCACTTGCTAGTAAGTTCCGACTAACCTAACTGGCACTTATTTCAACAGATAACCCATACTATTACCTATCAAAAAAGTGCCAGTTAGGTTAGCCGGAACTTAATAGCAAGTGGTGAACTGAATATTCTCACAGACATTCAATTACCTAATTTTTTTAAATATATTGTGATAATTAAAATTGTAACTAATATTAAGAATTAAAATATACGATAAATAAATGTAAATTACGTTCTTATATCAGTAATTTTATTTTATTTCATATAAGTACTTAATACAAATATATAAATATATGTCAAAGTTATAAAAGTATAATAATATTAAGTAGCAATATATTATACAATTATATTACGATTATTATATTTATTATCCTTTATTAATATTCATCAAAAAAGAGTTGTTAATTTCTCAGACACCTACTCGAATTGGCCGTGTTGGTACCTATATTCCAAATTATAATTACCTATATGACGCTAAAAATAGAAAAAGCTTCTAACTTTTAATTATGTTATTCTTATTATTACTGGCCGAAATAGTCTCCTCACATTTTACTAAAATTGATTTCAAGATGAATAGAAAATAATATTTCAATTTATACCTCATGGAATGAGTTTGCGTTTTAATACAGTTTGGAAAAAGTGTTACATGGTGCAAAAAGTCTGTGATGAATTCTGATGAAAAATCAACAAATTTAATGAAATAGTTTTGTCTTCTTGTACATTTAATTAGATATTGACTAAATATCTAAAAAAAATGATTCCTAAAGTTTCTTTTCGACGACGACCACTTCAGTCGACTGACCTATTGGCGCAGTTTGCAGTGACCCTGCTTTCTTCTCCAGGGTTTTGGGTTCGATTCCCACGCATGTTTGGGTGTAATAAATATTTATATATGTACTCTCTAAACATTAATTAGTGAAATGTTCATTAATAAGGTTAGTAAAGCTGTATTCACTACATATCAGTGAATTTAAATAACAAGTTAGTAAATATTTACTAATACACATATAAATATTCAATGATTAAATTAGTGGACTCTGATATTCACATAATATTTATACGTTGAAAGTCACAAAATATTGCGTGGCACGATTCTCACATTAATAAAAAGTGAATACCCACTTAAAATTAGTAAAATTCCAATGATTCATATTTAGAGAGTATGCGTTCATTATTTTTATGTACATTTATTACAAAAAAAAAACTATGTACATCAGTCGGCTATTACCTAAAACACAGGCATTTGTACACAAGTTGCCTACCTTAAGAACAGAAGACCATGTTCATATGTCAAACATATTTATATTTAACCAATTGCATTGTAAATTGTTGTGTACATAAGATTAATTTATTTTTGTAACATATGTTGTATTTCTTGTGTACAATAAAGTATATTTTACTTTACTTATTTTATCATTTTAATTCTATAAAGATACTCGTAAAATATCAATACTGTTTATTCCAACTATCCAGATGTTATCACACTCATACGGTAAGCGAGAACACCGGACTCATCAAATACAACTTACTGTCACCGTTCTCACAATCGATCAAACGAAAATTATCTCCTAAAAGCTTTATCTATTTATACGTAACTTATTATATACCATACATCTCGACCATTAAGATGACAGTTACATTGTATTGTCTTTAAATATAGATACGAATGAATCAAGAATGTTTTCAGATTAAAAATTTATAGGTATTATTTTAATGGGTATTTAATAGACTATTTTTTATTTATATTCTAAAAAATGTTGTTTACAGTAAAACTTGACTTCGGTAATTCGCCCTTTTTAGTCTTATTATACTTTGACATTTCAACCGTGCGGTGACCAGCAGATAAAAAGATAAAAATATTCCCAACCTCTTTCTACTGCGCTCGCCAAACCGCGCTTGCCAAGTGTGGCGAGTATTGGCAACCCGAGAGATAATGGGGAAGGATTAGGAGGACAAACATTAATAAAGTTTTGTAGTTAAAAAGTTTAGTATTTTTATTTACGTGCTCAAAGCTCAGACGATATGAATTCGAGATGTAAAACTGTAAGTGCATAGTCCAATCATTGAAGTACTATATCCACTAATTATTGAAGTACTAGTATCCACTTTGTTCTACCTGTTTTGACATTAATAGAAAGATTCATCAAAATTCGTGTGCATTCATTCAAATAAACATGTCGACAAACCGAAAACAATTCTAGAACTAAATGCTTTGTCCTAAATAACTTAAGCTTCTCTACATAGTTGTTAATCTGTATAATTCATAGTAATTATTTTTAAAATATTCAGTTATAGAATTAGCCATATGATTTTAAATTACACATATATATATAACTTCATAGCTATAAAATATATCTACAAGACTTCTAGGAAGGATTAGCTTTAATTAATATATATTTACATAAATAAAACTGCGAGAAATGTCTAATAATTTTATAACTTAAAAAAACATCGGTAAACGAATACAAAACAAAATAACAATAGGTACACATTTATTTAAAATTGCTGTATTTATATCTATTTTGAATTCAAAAGTTTAACAAATCATATGAAAAATAATTAAAACCCTACCTTATAGTAATTATTTTTAAAATATTCAGTTACAGAAGTTACTTATTCTAGTCGGTTAATAAATGAGCAACTTCGTTAAATTCTCGAATAACACATATCAAGTATCTATGTATGTGTTTCTGTATGTTAGGCAGACAGTCTCGGTAGACGATTAGCGACTATCAATTACCTTGGCTACTTGAAGCAAGCTCGAGTGACAGGCGACTTTAGATATTATCAAATCTCAGCATCTCCAACTATATGGTGATTAAAATGTTTTCTCAAATGGCTTAAATGATGTAGTGTTGAATAGTAATAAAGTTTATGAAAGTTAGAAATAATATTTTAACTAATTAATTAATTAGTTAATCATTAAGTTTATATCGATGACGTCAATTGGGTCGTTTTTGAAATTAATTTCGTGAGTTTTATCTGTTATCAATCAAGTTAATTGAATACAATTATTATTACAAAGTTTTATTATTGCAGAGTTCAACTTTTGCTGGTATTTTAATATTATGAAATAAGTGGATTACTTTCGTCAATTGTGAAAAATAAAATGTTCTAGATATGCTATGAAAACATGTTAAAGGTTTATATTAACATAAAGTTTAACTTTAGCTAAATAATAATTATTATTAGGGCATATAATTTTGATTATGGAATAAATAAATATGTTTAATATACACACACGGTCGCCTGTTCCTATGGTAGGCAACTAATGCCTGTGTTTTAGGTAACAGCCGATTCATATACTTTTGTGTAATATATAAACAAATAATACATATATAAATAAATATATATTACACCCAGACTCGGGGGGAGAATCGAACCCACAACCCTGGAGCAGAAGGCATGGTCACTGCCATCCACGCCAACATTTAATTTTCAAGTCCCCAGAAGACCGCGATTTAAGTATATCGTCACAGCCTATATAAACGACTGTGACACGTCAACCTTGATACGTTAACATTGTCTAAAAATAAAAATAAAAACAAATTGAAGATCGCTTATCTTTTCAAACATGCTACCTATTCTTGCTTACGGATGTGAGAAACGGGTAAAGGACATCCTGGACATCATCCATGAGGCTGAGAAATAATGGTCTTTATCTACAAACAATATACGAAATTAAATTACTAAATCATCTATTTAATATAATTTTTAAAAATCAAAAGATAAAAATAAATATTAAAATAATCCAAAATAACGAAAAATAACATAAAAAACGAGACATACAACATGTTTATGATTTTAAACCAACACATTCAACAATCAGAGGCGTAGCTACCGCCGTATCAGCCGTATCCAGGGCCCCCCACAATAGAGTTCGGGACAGAAATTTAAATTCAGATGACCTTGTTTTTTTTTTAGGAATACATATAGCCCGACGAGGTAAATACCAGCGGTCCGGAGTCGGATGACATTTTTTTAAGAATATATATAGCCCGACGGGGTAAATACCAGAGTTGTTCCATTATTGAAAAATATTTACCCTTCATTTGAGTCCCTTTACAAGTTTTGATACAGGGCCCATCTAAGTCCAGCTACGCCACTGTCAACAATATATTAATATAGCAGTACTACTCACAACGTCTCAAATTAGAGCGTGGTGAAACTTTCACAGCTAACAATAGATCGCGGTAATTACTGAAACTAGTCATAATGACCCAGTAAGCCCCATAAACAAGGTAACCTAACAACATTATCGTGCTGCTGCCATCAATTGAATGGGCTCCCGAAACAGCCTACAAATTAACGCACCCTTATTTGACAGGCAAATACCGCGATGTCGATATTATACGCTCGGTACACACGTTTGGATCATGCAATCAATAAATTTATTTATTTAAAGTCAGAATTAATGCGCGGTAGAATTTTCTCCCAGTCTACCTTAACCGAGGCTAAACAGAAGAACCCACGGGAGTTGCTGGTCTCCTACTGGGCGCGTCCCCGAGTGGCGGATAAGGGGCACTACTCCTCGCTCACCACGAGTGGTTGGGGTCTTCGGACCCCCGCGGACCAAAACCAGCAGCGGTGGGCGCGAAAGCGCAGGAGGGAGGATGGAGGGAGATCGAGGGTACTCTCTCCCTCCACTTCGGTGGTTGGGTCCTCCCGGTACTTCCCTGAATTAGTAGAGTGGACCGGTGAGTGGCTCCAATGACATACGGAGAGGACGCCGGGCCCAGCGTCGGGGCGTCACGGTTGTGTGCGTTTGCGATCCCGTGGCGCCCAACTACGGCGCAGACGGCCGATGGGTTTTAGTGGGTATTCTGGCTTTAGCGGTGAGGGAGTCCCACATATCCGTCGCCTTCGGGCGGCGGGATGCGTTTACCGTCGTTAAAAAAAAAGGCTAAACAGAAGAAAAAAATGTAGACAGTAACAATAAAGTAATAATATAATCCAGAAAATATTTACAATTACACATGCATATATGTACACATATACTACCCTTCTTCTATATGGATAAGAGGCCTTCGCTCAGCTGGTTGTTTACAGGCTGGTACTGCTACTGTACAGTACAATATATACACATATAAATATTCATTTGAATACACACATACTGATGTATTATACATATAACATAATATATACATGTATGAAAAAACTGTGTGTGTCAGCTCCGACGCACAACTGGAGTTTACTAAGGAGTAAAAGTAAAGTCGGTCTCAAGGGGGAATGATTCTCTAAATAGGCACAAATAATTCGTATGTGACACAGAATAACATTTATCGCCTATTTTACAGTTTTTACGCGAAATTATAACGACCTTTAGATTTCTAAGGCAATCAATTGTCCGTTATTAATTTGGCATTCGATCAGTAGAAGTTACTCCTCATATTTTTTCATACCTGAGGCCTTATTTGAAAATCGATTATTATTTGTATTTGTGTTGATTATTAGGAGTAAACTCCAAAAATCTTAAGATAGTTACTTCATTTTACTCTGACATAGATTTTTTTTTTTTTTTTTGATTTGAGGTTCTTTTCGTAAAAAGCAATTAGATTATATAAATACGATAATGATACAATTAAAACTGTACGTATGTCTAATTTACATGTCAATTTGCGAAATTTATTAGATAAGGCATTAGAATATAAAAACATTACATGTATAATATTGAGTAGTACGAATACAAATTTGATAGTTATATAAATTAAAGTTTATTTTATATAGATTAAATCGGCTATGAAAATAATCTTCCTATCACTTAACATAAAACAGAGATTTTTTTATAACTGAAATAATTATATAAGCGAAGTGTCACCTGTTGAGAAAAACCGAATAAATAATCTAGTCTATCCGTGACCGATTTCTGAAATACGTATTATTATATTTTATACACTTTCGACGAATTTTGATATTATTTATGAAATTAATTATCGAATAATCTAATTTCAATATATTCAACAGTATATTCCATGCCTTAGTTCCACTTCAACCACTGGTCATAACTCACGCGTGTTTTCCCGCGGCGTTTTGTACCGTCCACAATGGCGACATGGTCGACGAACTGCGACAATTTGTCGCAAGATATCGCGACGTATCGCGACATACGGACATGTGTTATTATTTACAGTACTAGAACCGAGTATTTCTAGTCACGATACACTGATTTTCTAAGAATTGTAAAGGTATTTACGTTTGTATGTTGTATGTTTGTTTTACTTCGTGCTTTGATAATGTATTCGATTGATATATGTGGTTGTGATGAAATTAAATGAATTATTAAGTTATTAAAGATATCACAAGGTTAGGTTAGAATAGACTAAGAAATTAAAGCTTAAATTTAATATTTAATTGCTAAATTTCTTTTAAAAATTTACCTAGTGCGACCACCTGTTTACGCAATGAATTAGGATCAGGATCTTTTACTATATTATAAAATCGTTTTTAGTATAACACTTAAAATGATTTGTCATTTTAATTAAACACATAATGATCTTACAACAAACTAAAAGAAATATTATGTTACATAACAATCTACAACAAGATTTTTGCATTATTTTATTAACATCATATTTAGAATAATTTGTATATCTTAAAAAGTAAATTATTACACTAAAAAAAATAAATATCAATTAAAACAAGTGAATAATAACTTATCCAGAATCTACTATATTATTTCACGAAATTATTCTTAATAATAACAAAATTCTTACATAAATTAGACTTAAAATCAAACTAAACCGACTTACAATATTTAGTAACTTAATTTATATGCAAAAATTAATTAAGCATAGAAGTTAATACTCCGAAATATTTAACGAACAGCTGTGGGTGGTATTAAATTACACATTATTTTCTTGTATTTAAGATCAGTTTTAAATGTATAATAAACAAATCATAAGCCAATGGAGCAGTGGAAGGACCACTGGAACGTTTTTTATTATTCTTAAGGCATATTTAACTGGTAACTGATAAAGCTATCTGACGTGTAACGGTGTCTAACAGATAAAAAATTATAAAGACCGTTCTGGTGTAGTGGCGCGAGTAGTCGCCTCAACGCCGCGCGCCAATAGTCGCGGGTTCGATTCGCGTTCCGGACAGATATTTGTATTTGTATAAATATTTGTTTCCGGTCTAGGTATATGTCCTTGCGGGTCTCCCCACAGTACCTCGAAGAGCACGTAAAGCTGTGGGTCCCGTTTGTTATCATAGACACCTGATAATGATACACCACGCTCCTCTACTGCGGGTTGGCGGATAATATCTCTACCATGAGTATCAACGATCTTTATCAGGTGTTTGTGACAACAACCGGAACCAATCAAAATCCATGAATTAAGGTTAGTATTTCCTTGTAATTAAAAAAAAAAATAACAATATATCACTTTAATTTAATAATTCTCGAATTTACTTTTATCAAACACATTAATAATTATACAATTATTAATAAATAAATAAATAAATAAATATGTTTAACATACACACAAGGTCGTCTGTTCCTAAGGTAGGCAACTTAATGCCTGTGTTTTAGGTAACAGCCGACTGATATATTATTTTTTTTAAATAAATATACATATAAATAATACATATATAAATAAACATATATAACACCCAGACTCGGGGCGGGAATCAAACCCACAACCCTTTGAGCAGAAAACAGGGCCACTGCAAACTGCGCCAACGGGTCAGTTATTATATTAACAATTAGATAACAATAAAATCGTATTGGTACGTCTCTTACGGGACAAAATACATAAATCTTCCAATACGACCAGCACACACAAACTGACATATCTCCTACGACATCATTATCAATTAGATTTGATATAATCTATTTTATTATCATAGTCATTATATCGTAATATGACATTTTAAAATATATCGTTTAATAGTATTATTTTGAAAGCACATTTTATCTAGACATAAGCGATTCCTAAGATATCCAATGCATTACCATAAATACAACATATGGAAATACATAAATATGAGAATCCCTAAGCCTGCATCGGCGCAACGCAGCTAGCTGTACCCAGAGCTAAATGATGAATATACGATTATAGCTCTTAAAGCTATGTAATAAATACTAAAATTCATTTTATCTAATGTCACCTATAGTACCGCAAACAAAAGGCAAGGATTGCTCGCAAGGCATTTATCGAAATAAATAGTACAGGTATAGATGCCAGACTATTCCTTATAAAAACTTAATGTGAAGCTTGGAGTATTGACAAAACGATTTAGAGATTAACGAGTTATTTGTTCAATGAATAAAATATATGAAAATTGTTAAAAAACACCATGTTATTTATCGAATATTTCTATTTCTTTATTTTCTTGCGTCTCGTTGAGAACCAAATTTTACAATCAACGAATGACATTCTTATACATTAATCATAAGCGTTGGTAAGCAACTAAACGAATTCTAAGTTTAAAGTTTTTTTTTTTTTTAAATTGGTTTCCTTGATATAAAAAACGTTTGGGAATCATGTCTGAATTGTGAAAATAAAATGAAAACATATTTTTTAAGCTAACTTTTTGACATTAAAATTATTTTTTTTTCAATTTGTGTGATTACATAGAGTACCTAATGTATTTAAAATTATAATATTATTATATACAAATGCAATAACATTTTTAAAACAAACAATAACAGATATACAAGTGTACATCTTGGATTAATACTATCGTTAAAAAAGTTTACAAGACTCGTTTCACGATATATTTAAAAACATATACCTACATATTATATTAATTTAAAAGGTAAAATTGTCAATGTTTTATATAAAAACTTTTCGTATACTACAAATGTATGCATGGCTATTTAATCTATAAATTGTCATGCACACACCAGCACAGATAAATAATACGGATCCAGATAACTTGTGTCGCACAATAATAACATATTATTGCGGTAATGCACTGTTTTGTCTCCATACAATAATCTATAATAGTTATGCGGGAACCCCGGCGTTCGATGCAGATAAAATTTCTATTATAAATCGCTTGTATTATGCTCTGATAATGTAAAATGTAACTATGCTTTAGTTCTTGACGCTCACGTCCAGTAAAACTGTTTCCTGACATATTTTAAATACTTATAAAAATATATAGAATTAGATATTTAAAAACTATTTTTAAGATTTTTCCAATCTATGTATCTAAGTTCGGCAGGCAATAGAACATAAAATAAAAATTTGGTAAAAGAGATCATAATTCGTAGCATTTTCTGCGAAAATTTACTTCATTAATGTATTTTTTTTAAACCATCAGAAAGTAGAGATTTTAACGAACAAAAAACCCACCGATTTTATTAAAAAAGCAGATATTTTGACGTGAGAATTTTTGATTGAATATTAGGGTGCTTTTACAATATGAAGTCAAAATAAGGTGAAAAAATAAATATTTTAAACCAAAAAAATTACAGTGTGTTTGGGACATAAAAAGGTATTTTTATTGAATTTCGTAAAAAATTTTTTTTTGAAAAAGATAAAAATAAAAAACAAAAAACTATACTCATAAATACTGTATTTGAAAACTTGATTATCGGTTTTATCAATATGTTCCATCCAGTGGTTCTTAGCCAGGGTTGTATAAGAACTTGCGTGGGTATAAATATATTATACGTATAGTATTCTCAGTCATTTTACATAAATTAATACCTAACTACAGAATTGTTTTAATGAATTGAGAAACTGCGAATTTCGAGAGATTATGTTTTTTTATTATAGAAATTTTATTTAAAATTACCCACAATATACGTATAATATAACGACGCAAGTTGCGATTAAAACCTTGGCTGTAGCTCATAATTTTTTTTTCGCGTATGATTATTTATCAACTTTTTTTTTTTGTTTAATCATAAATACTAAAAAAAATCTGTCAAAACTTTAATATACAAACTTTTTGCTTCAGTTCATATAAATTCGACGAATATGTGTTCGTATTTTAAGTCTAAACGCATAAACAATTCTAGCACTACCTTGATATGTCATCGTGTATCTGTTATCAGTGTTCCGTTTAACTCCTATTGTTCTAAGCCACGATCTAACTAATTAGTTTAGTGCTAACAACATGTACATGTTGACATTTCGCATGTAGCGTGTACATGGTCGCGGTTTTGTAATCTTGCGAATTGTAGCATTGCTAATTAGAATTCTGTTTACTCGGTCAATCGATTTAATGTTTATAATGGAGATTTAAGAACATAACCTTAGTTCGACTATAATTTTTTAAGGTCATTCAACTAAGAACGCGAAATAAACCTTCTTAGAGCAGCGCTACAACAATACACGAAAAAAAATCAAATAACAAAAGCATCTTCAATTTAAATTTAGAAAGAGTGACCAGCATGCATGCGCGCATGATTTTATTACGACAAGAGAATAGAAATTTCGAATTACCAACGTCGAGATAGCAATGGCCGCCATTTCGGTCGGTCACGTCCACAGATTATAATGATGTGACCTTTGGTACAGCATACGAGCTTTTGAGAGGTTAATAATTTTTTTTTTTTGTATAGTAGCGGCTTGATTTGTCCGTCTGCCCGAACAGTGACTTAAGGTACGTGCAGAATGAAACGTTATGGAACGTATTTATTTATTTATTTAACAATTTATACTCACTAGGATACAAATAGGAAAAAGCACTTATAAATAATGCACAAAGGCACTACTTATTCCATGATAGAATCTCTTCCAGTAGTCCTGCCACGGGAAAATTGTAAACCAGTCGCAAAAATTTGCCTGTACAAACTAAACACATTGTGAATAAAAATATAATATATAATAATAATAATAACATAATTATACAATATATAAATTCATATATACATAATAATGTATACATACTTAGATACAAATAATATAATACTTATAGATACATACACGCATACACATATACGATACATAATATAATTAACTACGTCATTAAAATTTATCTTTATTTTAACAATCACTCGAAAAATTAATGTAAGTCACATTAATTTTTTGATTTGAGTTTAGAACTGAGTTGAAAATAAGAATTATACACAATTAAATATAGCTAATATTTAGAATATATAAGAAACACTTTTTAATTTTTCAAAGCAGACAAAATACTTTGTTCAAATAAATATTGAAAACTTTTTTTTTTTTTTAGTTACATTTCGATAGTTACCTTAATCACTTTAATATAAAATATATTTCTAATGTAACACATGTAATGTTTTCGTATGTTAAATATTTAAATGAAACAGCTCGTAGTCTCTGCCCCTGTGAACGGTGCTTAAGATCCGAAAACAGTGATATGCTAAGCGGCCTGGCATTTCGTTCGAATCGCATTGTTATTGCGCCTAATGGAAATTGCGATACAGTTATATTGTATTCGTTTATTGATGCTATATAGTTTAATTGGAACAATGTGGTAACTTTAATTTATATTAATTTTGAAATTTATTTTTGGGCTTTAAGTTTATTTAATAAAATAAAATGCTCTCAAAAATTTTATGAGCTACAAATGTTTTAACGATATCATCCGTTTATATATATATATATATATATTTTTTTTTTTTTTTTATTTGACTACGTCTCTTCCTAATGCTTAAATTATCTTACTTAAAACCATACCAATGAGTTACAGTTATAAAACAAAAAAACTAAAAATAAATAAAACCACGTGACACAGCTTCTTATCACCTTTTATATATTATGTACTCTCTAAATATGAATCAGTGAAATTTCACTAATTTTAAGTGACTATTCACTTTTTATCAATGTGAGAATAGTACCACGTAAAAATAGTTACTATTCAATGTACCTATGAACATAATATGAAAGTCCACTGATTTGATCATTGAATATGTGTATGTGTATTAGTGAGTGTTCACTAACTTCTTATTGAAATTCGCTATTATGTAGTGAATACAGAACTAACGAAGTAATAAATAAATATTCTAAGAACTAAGAATTAACGTAATTAATAAATATTCCACTGATTAATGCTTAGAAAGTAATTTTATATATGTATAGAATCAATAACCTATATCAGTTGATTGTAAGAAGCGTACCTACCAAGTACTCCGCAGTAGTAATCTCATGCATAGCTTTCTCCGAAACAAATGAGTCCAATTGGAAACAATTGATATCATAATTCAAAATTGCACAATCGAACGATCACAATGCATCGCGTACCACGTATGAGACTTTCTATAATACGTAACAGCGGGACTCCTTGTACGAATTATTGCAAACTATTATTATTTATCGAAATATGGATTTGTGCGATTAAAAGGATTTTACAATAGGATGCTCTTGAACGGTACGATGTACATACATTTTTCAATCAAAACGTTTACAAGAGAAATGTACAATAGACAGCCTTATTGCTAAGGCAGCAATCTCTTCCCGACAACCTCAGGTAGATGAAATAAATAGAACGGTAGAGTTATATGCAACACATATCTTTAATATATTTATGTGTATATTTAAATATAAACTGTAACAAATGTATTAAATAAGTAATATTCCTTCATTATATTTTTAAATAGCGCATGAATTTGTGCACATCTTGCTACGAGTGGTGAAGAATTCCATAAACGAATGGATTGAACTGTTAAATATTTTATTTAAAATTATGTCCAATGGGGAATAATTTTTAAGTAGGTACCAAGTGTTCTAAGATTTAGTACATATGTGTTGCACGGTAATTTAAGAAAATGTATCGTAAAGTAATACATAATAAACAACTTAAATAAAATTGACATTGTAGGTAGTATTGATTGACAAAAAGAAAACTATATGTTAAAAATATAACCTACATTCTGTAATCGAGATTTATGCAGTTTGACTTGCGTAAATCAAAATTTTCATAAAAAATTTCAAATAGAACCTATTCGATGTAATAAAAATAACTATCTATATACCACGATGAATTACAATCGGCTCAGTATCTTTAGCGTAAAATAAATAATATCTGTGTGTGTGTGTGTGTGTGTGTGTGTGTGTGTGTGTGTGTGTGTGTGTGTGTGTGTGTGTGTGTGTGTGTGTTAACATATTTATATTTATTTATTTATTAAAAAAAATAATAAATTCTATCCATCCAATCATCCTCACACACTTCAAGCATTTTTAATATCAATACTTAAATTGTACGCGGAAAACTTACAACATTGCACTAATGTATAAGCGTCCTAACAATAAAAGGTACTTCAAAACGAAGCAAGTACAGCGTTGCTGGTAGGTCGAGTGCTAATTTGTTCTTGTCTACAAAACATCGTCGATATATGTTGAGAGCATCGAGAATTAAATTGTTCTTGTACCAATAATGGTTACATGCAAATCTTAGAAAGTTGCATACATAATAATTGAAAGCAACGAGGAATTATTAATACGCCTATTGATAAATTAAAGCATTTATCAATGGGAAATTGCATTGTCTCTTTCGTATGTTAACCATTAATAGTAAATAGTATTATTCCTTTGTTCATTTGAAGTATATTTGGTTTTACATAATTATATTAGCAATTATATTTTAAAATATTTTTGTCAGTAATGTACTTTTTTTAAACTTTAAGATAAAATTACGTGTATTATGCCATATTTACGAATTAATTTTAAAGTAATATTTTACGTAGTTTTGTTGAGGATTGAAAATTTATTATTTTATTACTACAAGTTCAAAAAAGTAGGTGGTATTTAAATAAAACGAATGTCAACTCAATAAAAATTCGCGGCAACATATCAAACAATTTGGAGTTTCCCCACGCCTACTTTATCCTTAACACGAGGGCACCTTATCAAACTTGTCGCTCAGCCAGTTAAGTATACCATTCAATCACCCAATAATGTGCAATACACTGTGTAACAATGTCGCCTAAACTTCCCCTTTTATAGAAAAACCTTGTAAACACCAATATTTCAATGCATTCAAAAATCACTCATATGAATTTTAAGATAAAGTTGGTTTTCAATTCTACTATATACCTGTAGCGATTACTGAAAAAATGGAACGCGCATTATTCTTTTCTGTTCATTGCAATCGAAATTCACCCTTAACTACATGATACAAGATTTATAATTAAATGAGTATATGTTACTTCATCTCGGGTAGCGAGGGGAGAAAGGGCAAACACCGTCATGTTAAGTGAGCACATGACAGGGAAACGAAAATATGTGGGAAAAGCGGATATAGACGTTTATCGTTGGATTTTTCGCGTGATTTACTCGCGACAAATCTGAGGGCTTAATGCAACCAGAATTTATAGACCTTCGACATATTACGCAATTCACTTTTACAGTTCACCATGACATGGTTCAAGAGGGGTATGGTAGGTCATAATGTGCTGGTCTATCCATATTCACTAATATGCTGTTAACACAAGGGTACGTCGATTTATTGCCGTTTATTCGGCAAAGGGGATGACTTATTTATCCTTTTTCATTTAAGGTAATATCTGAATTTTCGTATTAGGCGCCTAAAGGCCGTAGGGTATGAAATATTTGAAGATGCAAATGCAATATATTTTAACGGAGTAGAAGGAATTGAAAAGTATATTTTGTAAACAAATAATGTTGATTGAAATGACTGCACAAATTATTGACTTAAATGGAAATAAAAGTCATCTAAAGTTATTTATTTTTCACACTTATTTCTTTTGACTTAAAAATATTAGTTTAAATGTTTTATCCGTCAAATTCATAGATATAAAATCAAAAATTTATTTATTCAAGTAGGATTCAAAAGCACTTTTAAATCTTCATTTTACAAAGTATATATGAGTATATCATTTAATTGATTAATTATAGTTAATGTGAAGCTACCACCGAACCGAACCAGAACCTAAAAAGTTACTTTTTTTAAAAACCGTCAATACATAACTCACACATTATAAGCTATGTCGTGTGTCTTGGATAATAGCCAGCACTACTAAATTCACTATAAAGTGTGAGATATAATAATTAACACATATTTTTATAGACACTATACACCAGCGTCTTATTATATCATTGAGTGGTGGAAAGGAAATATGATGTCAAAATTAAGTACGCTTGAAAAAATAATGAAGATACCTAAGTTATATGTGGAAAGAGAAGAAGGATCTGCGCAAAAGATAGAGCGGGCGCATGAAACGTTCCAGTTGAATGCATCGAGCTAATCTTTGATAGATCAATCTCACCAATTCAAGCTGATAAATACTAAGTTAGCGTGTACAAAAATGTCACAAATGGTAATCAAATCTCCGATTGTACTGCAGCTAGTGCAGTAGTTGCGCCAACTGGTCAGCAAACCCACTTACCTGCCGAATCTTAGTAATATGAAACTAATAACAGCTCATAAAATCAATCACATATGGCCTACAGCGCGAACGCGGAGTAGTATGAATGACGACACAGCCAGAAACGGTTGGAGGCAATAATTATATTCTCATGATGTATAGAAACGTAAACCGACCTCGGGGTACACATTCGTTCATATTGTTTGGCTTAAGATTATAAGCGAAGCGACATAACTTTACACTACTTGAAAGGAGATTATTGTAAAAGTTTTTGTATTTGACAAAATTCAATTTAGTATATAGTTACTATAGTATATAATTACAAATTCATTGCATTAAGATATCCAGAAGAACCCAAGTTATGAATAATGACTAATATAAAAATATATTTGTTTAACAGAAGACGTAGATTGACTAAGGACCAATAAATATACGAAATATGATAATATTTTATTACATATTTTTTAATCTCCTTAGTATATACTAATAACTGTGAAAGGATAAGAAAATATGGTTTTCTTAATAATCGTTTAACATGTTTTGTAATACTTCGTAATTTTTTTTTTCTTCGGTTTATCCTGTTTATGACTATTTATATAATAAAGCAATAAAATTGCTTATTTATTTTATAGTTTGATCAATTTGATAGTTTTTTTTGCCTCGGACACTCTTGACATTAAGGAGAAGCAGACCCTTGCAGTTCATGCGCATTGACATGAGCAGTGATCAGCAAATATAACAATCTAATCGTCGAGATGGGCGTCTATTTTAATAACAAAATATTTAATTCATTTTAAATATAATTTGTTCATTACAAATTTCAGAAATGAATTTCTAATAATACGTACATTACACTAATTCCGTTTTTTTATTTATGTCAAGAAGACATAATCGCTAATTCTCATAACTCACGTCAAGCGTAAGCGCAACTGCAGCCGCACGCTATAAATGGTTCCGAGACTTAATGGTTTTATGTTGTCAACCATTATGCTAATAAAATTAACTAGATTATGCGCCGTGAAACGAATAAAATTACAATATGCAATATCATAAACATTCACTACTTAATACATTCGATTGTTCTTAAGGAATTAGGTCTGAAGGACGTCTGTCTTTATATATAGGTAGGTATGTTTTTGTAATACAACGATATATAAAAAAAACATTCTTGAGCTAAACTCTAAAAAAATATATTAAACATTAATAATATTTTTATCAGATATACTTCTATTTATCAAAGTATGTATACTATTTTGAAGTTATATTTTAATTCAGTTTGATCCAAATGTTTCATGATTAAAAAATCAAGTTTTGTATCCAGATGGAGGTTGTTTATCGGTCAGCAAGTTCTATCGAATGTCATTCCTATCTAAGAACACTTAGCGAGAGAGTGAACTAAGGCTGGATGTACATGATTAATGAAAATATATTTAATAAGAAGATAATAACATTTCAAAGCAATCTAGTTATAGTCAATTTAAGGTTTTAATTTTTTATTTTACTATAACCTAAAAAAAAACTGCTATTATACATATAAAACCAGTTATTTAAAGCTTGTAATTTTGATGAAATGTAATATTATGTAAAATTTCTAAAAACAAGAAAGAAAAAAAAAACGAAATAAAAATTCGTTTTTATCACACACTTATAGTTCTTGAAACTCACAGTTATGGTCTATATACGAGCTTAACACACACCACGCGCGAGGATGACTAGAAAATCAATTCACAATCTCGCTTTTTTTTTTATAACATACTATTTAAATTTATAGTTTTTTAAATCAATATTTAAGCTATAATACTGCAAGAACATACAAAGAAACTACAAGCGTGACAAAAATTTCATTACATAAAAATATTTAATTTCAATAGACAGAATTGTGACGTCACTGTCACATGACTCCATGGCCCGTTGACACATTATCACTAACATTTAAAACAAGGCGTTGGTCACACGACTGTTAATTGAATTTATCTATTTCACAATCAGTATACCGAAAAGTGAGTAGGAATTAAGTCAAATCATGATTAGAACGAACGTGTCCGCGGTTTTGCGTTCATTCGTTCATTCACAATCATCGTTTGCGATCGAACGCGTTCCTGTAACAATGAGATCTTGTCACACACGTGTATAACAGGGGACTATTCTCTAAGCTGTTCGATATTTTATCGCAGTGATTCTTACTTCCAGGGAAACCTTCTAATTCGAAAACCTTAACCAGCAATTCCACGAGTACTAAAATAACTGGCACTCATTATTAACTGTAAAAGCTAATTAAAACTGTTAGGATTTGAAAAAAAAATGGATGTAAATAATTAAACCAAGATTGGTCGTTTTATAGTGGAATAAAATGTAATTCAAAGGTCTTAAGTTCAAATCTTGCCAATCGATATATTTTTCGATTATTTACCTTATGTTTTCCATTTATATATATTCCATTTATACATATTAACGGTGAAGAGATTCTAATTTCTAATGAAACATTCAACTATATGTCATAAAAATTTTGTAACCTATAGACTGCATATTTATGTGTAATATTATACACACATTGTCGAGAAGAATATTTTAAACGCTCCAAGACAGAATATCTGTAGCACCAACAAAAGCGAATAATTACCTAACGGTTTCTAACGAGAACAAAATTTATTGAAAACTAACGCAAGTAAGAAAATTACGTATAAAGGTTGACATCAAATGATTATACATAATTAAATTTTTTTTTTTTTTTTTTTATGACAGATAGACAGGCATTTGACCGCTATCTCACCTGATGTTAAGTGACGATGCGGTCGAAGGTGGAGCATGCCTGCCTAATAACAGCCTATTCACTCTGGCCTTGAAGGCACCCAGGTTGTATCGTTCGGGAAACACAGACGCGGGCAACGAGTTCCATTCCTTAGCCGTGCGCATCAAGAAAGTAGTGCCAAAGCGTTTTGTGCGCGTAGGTGGCATATCAATGACATAAGGATGGAACGATCGACCGCGCCTAGTGTCCCGATGGCGGAAGGTTGTTGGGGGAATTAGATCGTGCAATTCCTTCGCACACTCACCAAAATATATTCTGTAGAACACCGACAGACGAGGTACCCTACGCCGATGATCGAGACTCTGCAACTTGGTGTCTGTCAGAGTAGGGTCACCTATGAGTCTCTTAGCTCGTTTTTCCACCGAGTCCAAAGTTGCCAGTTGGTATTTGGCGGATCCATCCCAAAGGTGGCAGCAATACTCCACACAAGACCGAACTTGTGCTTTATACAGTTGAAGCAGCTGTTCTGGAGTGAAGTATCGCCTGACCTTAGAGAGGATACCTAGTTTTTTTGCTGCAGTTTTTGCTTTGGACTCGATGTGCTGCCCAAAGTTCAAATTGGACGATAGCTCTACACCGAGGAGCTGGAGGGAGTCGGTAATTTCTACAGAAACATTTCGGAAAGTCGGGGCCAGGTGTAAAGGGCTCCGTTTAGAGGAGAACACACACGCCTGTGTTTTTGTAGCGTTGAACGTGACCAGATTGGCATCGCCCCATTCGGAGACTGCCTGGAGGGCGACGTTCAAGCGGCTGACCATTTCCTCTCGACAAGACTGGATAACATCCTTACTAGCCCTTGCACTCGAAAAGTATCTGTCCGTCACTGTGCTGTCGTCAGCATACCCAAGGGTACCGGGGACGAGCAGATCATTAATATGGAGCAGGAAGAGAGTAGCGGACAAGACTGAT
Source organism: Euphydryas editha (assembly GCA_036937285.1). Lineage (NCBI taxonomy): Eukaryota > Metazoa > Arthropoda > Insecta > Lepidoptera > Nymphalidae > Euphydryas > Euphydryas editha. The sequence continues at coordinate 4,985,979 of JAUPFZ010000020.1, forward strand.
CCCTGAGGAACACCGGCGTCGATAGCCTTTTGGTCCGACGAGTACCCGTCAAGGACAACTCGAATTGAACGTTCGTTCAGGAAATCAGAAATCCAAGCGCAAAGGCCAGGTGGAATACCATATGAAGGAAGCTTGCTTATAAGGCTCGCGTGCCAAACTCTGTCAAAGGCCTTCGAGATATCGAGGGACATGGCAAGAGCTTCACCGTGTTTATCAATGGCCTCACTCCAAATATGTGTGGCATACACTAGAAGGTCCCCAGTCGAACGGTTCTGGCGGAAACCGTATTGCCGGTCGCTGAGGAGATCGTTACCTTCCAAGTGGGCCAGGAGTTTGTTGTTCAGTGCACGTTCCATAGTCTTACAGAGTATGGACGTGACCGAGATGGGACGGTAATTGACAGGGTCTGCACGACTACCTTTTTTGGGCACAGGCTGCACGTTGGCAAGCTTCCAAGACTTCGGCACTTTGCCAGTCTTAAGTGACAGGCGGTACAGGCGTGTAAGAGGTGGAGACAACTCAGGGGCACATGTGCGCAGGACTATCGCTGGTATACCATCGGGTCCGCTGGCCTTGTTCACGTCTAGAAATTAAAAAAAAAACAACGTTTTCTGATTGGACATTCATGGTTTCAAACATAATGCACACTGTCAGTCTCAGTCAGTAAGTAGGCGGAATTAGTGACTTACTTTTAATCAATTTCTGTATTATATAAATTGAGCGTAATATGAATTATTATATAAATGTCATGATTTGCAGCTGATTCACAGCGCTGAGCTGTTTTTAATTAGCTCAGTAACCCTAACAAAAAATATGCCTGTATCATAAAAAAATAAACCTTACGAAAATTTATCGTATACCCTTAAAATAATACCTCTATAGCGTACTTACCCCACATTGTCTTGTACGTTGGCCAGTGCATTCGCCGGGTACTATCACTAATTGCCATCTCCTGTCATTTTACGGTTACGCATTAGCATTATTGCAATTTCACTATCAATGGAATGATCTAATGTACGAATGTATTGTTAAATTGTTTTGTAAGCCGGTCTTAGTGTTAACGTTGATATAGTAAAAGGCATTAGAATAGTTCAAGTTGACATTGCTTTTATTTACCGACAGTTCTGTATGAATAAGACTCAGATATAACAAAATTGTTTAAAAAAATTAGTAAATAAGAAGTTTGTAGTAAATTATAAACAGGATTACTCATAAGTACCTAATCATATTAATCTTAAGTAAAAAAGCAGTCAAAAATCATAGTAAGCTCTTAGATCACTTTCACCAATCTTTTATTAGTATATTATAAGATGGTACATTTCTGAAAATAGTGCAATTGGATGCCATAGCCGACATAGCCCAACGGATTTGTAAGCTGAAGTGGCAGTGGGCAAGGCACATAGCTCGTAGAACTGACGGCCGATGGAGCAGAAAGGTTGTCGAGTGGAGAGCACGCACCGGCAAGCGCAGCGTCGGACAACCGTCCACGAGATGGACAGATGACTTGAAGAGAGTCGGCGGAAGCCGTTGGATGGAGGCTGCTTTGAACCGGTCGCTCTGGAGGTCGATGTAGGAGACCTACGTTCAACAGTGGATATCCAATGGCTGATATGATAATAATAATGATAAGATGAAGCGATACAAAAAAATATTGAAAAAAAGTAAGCAAGGGATCGATGTATATATAACCCTCAAACATCGGAAGTATAATAAATACTTCAAAATCCGTATATTATATTTATGTACATAAGGAGATCGTCAGAAGAAGAAAAAAAAACTTCAAAAACAAAATAAGGAAAAGGGGGCTGTCAAACACGATATCGTTATCTGCGTTTATTTCGAAACCGTCACGAGCAAGAGTCGATATTACAACGTATTTTCACTTAAAAGAATGTTACATATTTCTGCAGAAATTTATTGTGATACAGGGAAGCCAAGCCGCGGGCGGTCGGTAGTTTCTGAGATAAAGATGCAGTACACACTCACAGCTGTTTACGACCATTCCACTACAACGCTCGTGTATTTTACACTACTTTTCACTAATAACAACTTTAAAAATTGATAACAGACAAATTTAAACTCAAGATCTTAAGACTTAAGGTTGGATAAAAATTAAGTGTATGTATTTGATACTTTGTCGTTGTGTATTATAGGAGCGAACGTGAAACTTATGTGAAGTAGCCTAGAAAAGTTTTATGGGGCTTAAAATGTTCAGTTAAGAAAGCGCAAAGAGAATTTTTATACTTATACTATTCGCTTACTGCCTTTATGTAAGGCAATCATTATCTTATTATGTTACTAAAATTTTATCGGTTAATGTATTATTGTTTAATGTTATTACGATATAAAAAAAATCATCTCTAGATTTTACTAATAAAAATAAAAGATGAGATTAGTTCATAAAGCATTTTCAAGTTTTAAATATATTTGATTTATTTAGTACTTAGTAGTGAAGAAAACCAGTACATCTGGGTAAAATTCTATGAATTGCATCTGACTTATCTGGCAATTCGCCAACGGAGCACCGTGACGGTTAAGTTCAAAACCTTAGTAGAATAATCATTGATTGGGAACACTGGCTTTTAATAGTTACACAGGTACTTACAATACTATATATACACAATAACACAAATGAAGATGATGATGATGATGATGATGATGATGATGATGATGATGATGATGATGATGATGATGATGATGATGATGATGATGATGATGATGATGATGATGATGATGATGATGATATATCATATACACAAAAACACAAATGATCAGGCAAAGCAAATAAAATATAACCACTACTACACCACCACATCAGCCGTTGGATGGCACTGCTGAACGTAGGCCTTATCATCATATAGGCCGCCATCACATAGGCCGTATCACCTCGGGGGTGTTTGCCAATACCCGCCACACTTGGCAGGCGAGTACCAAGTGCAGTGTGCTGTAGGAGGATATGTGACGCTACTGCCCATGCTTGGTGTACAGTTATTCGCACTATCTTCTTCTTCTTCTTCTCGCCGGTCTTAGTCGCCTTTTACGATACCTCGTCAAGAAGTCTGGACTATTGTTTTCGGCCGGTCACCGCACGGCCAACGGTCTTTTTTCATTAACTGTAAGTTATTACCATGTTTGGATAAAATAAAAAATTCAAGCGATTTTGATTAAATAAAGACTAAATGTTACTAATGCATGTTTGCATGTATACATCATTCGTACTGGTGTCAATGGAAAATATGTGACAGAAAATGAAATCAACTTCCTTCTTATCATGGTCTTTTGTATTAGAGATACCTTTTATACATTAATATAAATACATATAGCTATATTGATGTAGGTAATATTTTTAAGCTAATAAGTTTTTTCAAGCATGATGATATCTTATTATTGAATTAGAAAAAATATTTATTTTTTTTTAGAAAACCTGTATTTTTCAGTAGGCGTAAACTATGATATATCACAATACGACATCATATGATATTACAATACGACATATGGAAAGTAGCAGTGAATTTAGTTTTTTTTTTTTTTTTGTATCGTTATCTCGCAGAAGGAGGCGGCGGAGAGGGCCCGGAGAGGACTCAATCCTTTCGGATCAAATTCGACAACGGCGCGCGGGGCGGCGCAGGCGCAGTCACATACACCTGATGTCATCCTAGCCGAGGCTGCGGACGGTAGGGTCGAGCATTGCCCACTGTCCGCCGAAACAGCCTACCTCGAAGGTGTGATGCCCAAGTGTGCGGGGCGTCACACAGGAGAGAGTGCCCGAAGGGGCTGCCGCCTGCGGGCCACGGAGCAACCGCTGGTCTAGCTGGCTGGTCCGCCTTGTAAAGGCGGGTGAGGGCGCAAGGCGGGTTATTTTAATAAGTGAGGGCCCCACACTACTCCGTTGTCTCCCCGGGCGACGGGGTGTGCGGTCAGGTACATTTTTTCCCGCCAAAAAAATAACAAAAAAAGAAAGGGTAATATGAACACTTAAATGCCCACCATCTTCACAGAGATCAAAACTGCACCTAATGAAACTTTTAAGAACTTACTTACTTTTATATAACACTGGTTTGTGCAAGAGGCTACCGCAATAACGGTCACTGTTTTGATCTCCTCTTACAGCAAATACATTTATAGGTCTATCCGAACCTCCGACATAGAATTTCATCCAGTTATAAATCCTTTATTTTTTTTAAAGTCTAGTAAATAAATACACATAATAAATAATTTTAGTACCAAGATACTTTGACTTGTATGACATGTTTAGGCATTATATTATGTATTTGTTTATATTAATATAAATTGTAGCAAATGCATTATAGTCCGACGTTTAAATGTAAGGGCAAACAGTACGGACATTCCCACAACTACGCTCATTTAGGTACTACGTATGGACACGCGTGCGCTTGACCAGTACAGAGCTAGAAATGTAATAGAAATGTCAGTTTTATATATTGTTATTTATTTACTTAGATTAGAAGTTACGTTCCAAATTCTTCACTTGTATAGGACGTTAACTTCAAACTTTAATTTTTGTTTTGTTATATCAATACTAGTATTAATTACTGAGTGAAAATTTCAAGTTTCTACTTATTTTGATATTAAAGATATAGCCCTGTGAAGTCCACAGGAATTAATGAGCAGTAGATGGACGGAAATAATCTAACTAATAGAATCCCATTGGTACCTTTTAAATACAGAACCTTTAATATTACGTGCTTAGATATGAACTGAATCAGCTTGTAAACACTGGGCGTAGGCCTCTTCTCCTTATATGATAAAGATTATAGTTTAACCCACCATGCTGCTCCACTGCGCCTTGGCATATGATATCACTACCATTAGTAACCGAGACCGACGGCTTTACGTGCTCTTCAAAGCACGGTGGGGAGACCCATCTGTCTCGAGCGGGACTCGAACCAGCAACCGCCGAGATTGAAGCGACTACTCGTCTACTAAACCAGAAGATTAACAAGGACATTTAGAAGGATACAAAAACATTTTTTTAAGTTTCTTAAAATACTTAAGTTTTTTTTTTTTTTTTAATCTACGGCGCTAAAGTATTTCAATAAAATAACCACTTTTTGTAATTGATATTAATTATATTTATGCAATTGACATACATTATATTAGTTATAAAATTGTGCAAATAATCTTTGGTACTTCGTGATATTACAAGCCCAACGTCGATCTACAATAGATCCCTCTTCTGCCCCGGCGGCGCACGACCGCGCGCACGATTCAGATTAATCTATCGAAAATCGTTTTACAACATATTATTTATAGAGCGCATGCGCCGGCAATGATCATCAGTCCGTGTGCGTCTAGTGATGAGACTGGACGCATTCCGCGCGCTCCTACCAACTATCGATGCGGATACATCGATACGTTATCGATACTCAAGTATGTAGGAACGATGCGAACATTGATAGATGAGTTTGCGCTTTGTGATTGAACATCAAAATAACGAAGCTGCATAAAGAGATACACGCGTAACCATAAAAAATAATAGATTAATCATTCAATATTTCCTACTAATAATATAATAATATCAAAATCTTAAATCATGAAGCTATTAAGTACACAAAGCGCAAAGTTGACATAAAAACAATCTCCAACGTTATTAATAAAATCAGTATTATCAAATTATTACTCATAAAAGTCGAGTCGTAAAATGAAGACCAAACTTAGCTGTTAACCTTTGGATGTAACGGTTCTCCTAGAGTCGTCGGCAGCGGGCGTGCAATCGCGAAACCTATTTTAAAGACATTGAATATTTAAGAGAGCTAATTGAAATGAGCGCGACACTTTGGAGTGTCGCCAGGATAATTATCTAGCTTCCAAGATGAGATTTAACGTACCACGGTTAAATGGTCGGAGTTTTTAATTATTTTTAGGGTCTACGGGAAAACTTAGTTGGTTTCCGAGCCGTCTCAATTAGGAAGAAATGAGTGGGGTTGATAATGTGGTCGCTTTAAACGTCCCTCCGCACTCGGCTTTACTCGTTTCCTACGTGTTATTACGTTTCTAATTATGTTTAACTGTTACTGAAGGTAGATTTTACGTCCAATTAAATGCTTTACTTATTTTAACAACGACGAAACTTTTTGTTGAATAATTGATTTTTGAAATATGAAACAGTAATCACTAGTGGAAGTAATTTTTAGCTGTCGTTAAATTGTTGTAAGTTTTAAAATTATATTAGTATTTCACAACAAAATCAATTTCATTAATTTTTAACAAAAAAAAACTGTAACAGATAATCAAACACTTAGATATACATTAATATTTTATAAAAATTAAGCATTGATTAAATAAAGTGTTTTATCTTAATCGCATTAAAACTTATTTTAACTAAAGTTATAAAGATACGTTATAATTGAAATAGCAAGCAAAAGTAGCAATTGAAAAAACATTTTCTTAAATGATGCGTCGATGAGTTTATACACAGCCTTAAGCAATTATAGAGCAAAATGAAGCAACAAAAAAAAATTGAGTTCCTGTCAATATCAAAAGCAGGTTTTTTTTTTTTTGAATTTATGTTTTGTTAATTCAGTTATTTTAAACTATCGTTTTGGTGCTTTAAATATTAAATAATAATACCAAAACGATAGTCTCAATTTAACAATCAATAAGATATCGATACGTTTCAATAACATCGATAAAATATAGCTCGTTGTCACATCACTGGCTCGTCGTGTGATGTCGAAGGTTGTTACGGCTCGGCCGATTCCGTAGCTCGCGTTCTTCCGCTATCGGACACGGCTAATGGACGCTTGTTTGTATGTCCCTACACTTGATGGCTACACGCGAATGTAATTCGCTGGATTGTCCCTTATATTAGATCCACTTCGTTACTTTCACACCGTCTCTTATGGCGCTGTTACTGTTCTGCTTACTAGAGCCATTTTGTTAACGGTGTAATATACGACTTTCGTTATGTTCGAACTGAATTATAAAAGAAAATATTTACTTATTTTCTACGATACGGTAATAATAAGGACAGTTCGAGAACTTTGACGACGCGTTGGCAGAGTAGTCACTAGTTGCTGATGCGCTAGCGGTCGCAACTTCGATCTTCGCGCATTAAAAATACTTGTATTGGTTATACAAACATATGACGTGGTCTGGAAATTCGTGATTGTGTTGTGTGTGTTTCCAAACCCTCGACACAGAATTTACATGCTACCGCCTTCAGTGAGGTGTTTATTATGTTATGTTTTATTCGCCGAACTACTTACCATCTATAAAGACAATTTATTGACAAACGTGCTGGTACTGTACTTTGAGTGGATTCTATAATATTCTACTACTAAGTATACTCGATTATTCACGTATTACTCTTTTATTTATTAAAATAACTTTATAAAAAATTAATTAATATTAACTTACGTTCTGTAGTATTTCTAATACAAAATTAAATACGACATCATAGCATATTGGTGAGATTTGTAATATTGTTAATGTAAAAAAAAAAAAAAACTTTAGTTTCAAATTAAATTCATCAAAAATTAATTTTGGGTAATTTTAATTAATTTTAACTAATGTTCCGTTCTAAGATTTTTAATATATCTACTAGTTAGGTACAGTTTATCTGGCTTATTAATAGTTGAAATTTAATAAAAATTTACAGATTAACCAAATCGAAATGTCACATCGGTTACAATGTTGATTTTAAAATGAAGTCCATAAAATGGAATCAGTAGGTATTACTGAATCTTCAAGTGCTGAAATTGGTTAAAATTTATTTACTGCTCGGTGGTGAAGGACCATGTGAAAAAAATGTTTCGGGAGATATTCTGAGCTATGTTGTCGCTAATCCGCATGGAAGTAACATAAAGGATTAAGCTCCAAACCTTCTCATTAAATAGAAAATATACTTTGGATAAGCAGTGGGACATTTACAGGTTCTTAAAGTACAGTATCATAGATCACAATTAACATAATCAATACATACTTACTTAAATACAAATATCTTAATAAAATTTATAAGAATCGTTTATTTCATCAATTAATTAAATTATTACTTTATTTCTATACACACAGTATAATAAAACTTTAAACACGAAACAAGAAAAATCAAAAGTTTATTTCTTTGCAAACATAGATATAATTTGAACATTAATAATGTAACGATTAATGCTAGTAATTTGTTGAAGGTGTTTTGTATCGTAACATACAATTCCTCTTAAACTACCGTTACGACCACGTTCTAGTTCACGTCCATTCTAACATTCAAACATACAAATCGAGTGTTAAGCCATAATTGTTAATTTCAAGCAAAATGCCCGCAATAGCTTTCGCGTTGCACTAACTAACGATCGCATTGCTGGATGCCTATCGGGTTTCTATTTGCTAGGGCCAACGACACTAATAATCGTAACTGATGATCTATCATTAAGCTTAAAACTATGGTTAAGTATGATGTTAATGTATTATAATTTCAAATCGTCATATTTAATGTAATTGTTTTAAAACTATTTAAATTAGCTTATTATGTACTGTCTATTATTAATTAATATATTTAAATTTACGAGCAATCATTTACCAATGAATTAATACAATGGTGTAAATCCTAAAATGGTTTTATCTAAATTATAATGTGGTTTAATTTGCATTTGAACTTTTTAAAGCCTATCAAGGCAACCTTTGTTGATAGATCACTTGGATTCTAAAACATTACATTTTAATTGAATTCGTAAATTCAGTAGTTTGTAATAAATTTAAGTTTCAGAAATGGTAATATCAGATTTACAACCGGTATATTTATATATTTTGCTACAGTTTACCAATCCAAATATATGAAAATGTAATAATGGTAAATATTTTGTTTGCTTTAATACGATAATAAATAATCTGTATCTAACGTTCCGATTAAAAAAAATATATAGAAAGTGTATTTAATAGGCAAAGTTATATATGCTACGAAGCAATATGAATTACAAAAAAGAGCGATAGCACTAAACCAATATATAATATTAGTAATTGATATTCATTTCAATTAAATAACATTTACAAACAAGTATTATGTAACTGCTTATTCTAAAGTAACTAAATAGTGAGTAAAACTTGGTAATGAGACTACAAGAAAATCTATTAGTTATTACGAAGTCAAATAATTTTTACTTAAATGTGTAATCTTAAGTTATATTAACGTCTGAGTAATCACCGATATAATTAAAAACTTATGACTCTAAATGTAGTCGTAAACTATATTTAACCATAACTTTTAATACGTTATTACTGATGTTTAATTACCTCACTTAAATATTATTCCTTATATTAAAACAAACTGTAATATAAATCTCGTATATCGAATAAATAACAATCGATTAAATTATTCCTATATTATTAATTGTAAACTTTTTTTTTCCTAGATTACTAGAATTAGTTACATAAACATATTTAATTAAAAACGAAGTAACAATTGAGGTGGTAATTGAACCAAAATAACAAAAATATTGACATTACAAACGTTAATTTTATTAATTTATTTATTGATTCATAATTTGTAAGAAACGATTAAACAAAATTCATAATCGTAATAAATCGGTAACACCGGCCCATCCGGGAATGCGAGTTCATAATGCATGCGCGCACGCACGCCGCGACGCGCCGCGGAGATCGATGGATCGTATCGATCTCAAAGGATCGAGTCGTGATCTCGATTACGTTAGCATTCGAAAGTTTCGCCGTTTATGTAAACCAGACTTTTGTTTTAGTTCGTGTCGCAAAACGGCCAAGGCTTCAATCTTATTTAGTATAAACTACAGGTTTCCTTGCGAAATATACGTTTTAACGAGATTTAATTATTAAGTACTCCACTTTGTTTATAAAATTTTATACGTATTTTATTCGAAAATATATAGATTTATTAAACTAATAATATTATTACTGGATACAAGTAATGATGAGTAATATTAATTTGTTCTATTCTTTGTTATTCTTTTATCACAAAATATATGATTACTTATATTAACTAGTTTATTTCCTTTGACATCCTTTTCATAAATGGTATTTTTTTTTTAAATCAAATTATTAAAATAGCCTGAAAATGAAGCATTTATAGGTAAAAAACTCTAATGCTGTTAAGGAAAGATTGAAGCGTTACACAGCACGCTATCCTATAGGTACACGAGTTCCTTCTTAATGTTTGATGAGTGAACACGGGATTGATTATAATAAATTAACTTGAAAATAGCATTTCTCTACGATATATAACAGATAATATGACCTCAAAACAAATATCTTTGCTGTATAATTCCATGTTGATTCCAGACGTTACTAGATTTAGCCTGGACATAAAAATACATTTTGAAAATTACCCTCTTTTTTACATGAAATAGGTTAGATATTTTTTATATATATGCACGCTATTTATATTTTTTATAAATCTACTCTCTGCAATCAGTTATTTGCTTGATTCATTTGTATATTGTATGGCCGAGAATACTGAAGGCAGAAAAATTAAATTTGGGCACTTGTATTTTTTTTGTGATGTAGATTCTGACTTAGATGACATTTTTTGAAATTTGTAGTAGGTAGTAAGTAGTTTTCCAAAGTAAGTTAACTTGAGAGGCAAATTTCATGTGTGAAACAAAAATATAAGGACAGTAAAATGATTACAATGACATTAGAAGGATTATTAAAAAAAATTGTGGTAGGTAATTATAGGTGTTCAATAGGAAAGGCCTTGTAGCGACATCTATCTCGCCACATACGAACTGACATATCCTACATCGCGCTATCAAAGTTATCAAAGCGATTGAACATATATACAAGAACCCGACGTTTTACGTTTGTTAAGCGGGCAGTAGCCCACCAGACCCAACACCGTCAGGTCGGAGGATTCTCTCTTTTCAATGGTGGATGAGGAACTTTACACCTTGTTCCTCACACCCCTCAAAACTGGTGACCCCGAGCATAAATGTCAACGCAACATTCGCAAAGCTACGTCATCGTGACGTCATTATCACTTCCTTAAGCTTTCGAGCAGCGAGTCATATAGCCAGCCAGCATCCACGGCTACTACGGGTATCCTTACTACAAGCATGCAATGGACGCGCATTCCTGGTCATCACCCACAGCCTTCTCAGCGACCCTGGCACAGCACACTGCACTTCGGCCGGTCAGCAAGCAGAGACGCACTTCTCTCCTGGTCGACGCAGCAGCCAGCCACTACGCAGCACTGCACCACCCTGACTCACCGGGAACTATGCGGCATCTGGTTCCGACTCACTGGAACATTCCACTAGGCCGGCGAGCATCACAAGATGTATGGACGACTCAACCTGCTATCGACCTCCGGTCTCGGAGGGGAGTGATGTAGCGACATCTATCTCGCCACATACGAACTGGCGTATTCCACATCGCGCTATCAAAGTTATCAAAGCGACTGAACATATTATATACAAGAACCCGACAACAACCGTCGGGGCAGTAGCCCACCGGACACAACACACGTCTGGTTGGAGGATACTCCCTTTTCAATGGTGGATGAGGAACTTTACTCCTTGTTCCTCACACCCCTCCAAAGACTTATTGACCAGCACAATTTGTTTTTCCAAAAAAAAATAATAATCGTATATTTCAGAATTTAGCAAAATTTCCCCAAACTTGTGAAAACATCCACTTCTGTTTGGAAAAGTACTTTATTTGAATGTGCTTACTTCGATAGGCACAAGTAGGTATGTTTTGATAAATCTAATTGTATTAGATCATTTTGCTTCTTGAGGAAGGTTATAAACTATAGAACACATAGGAGTAAACAAAAATATCAACGACACGAGGAACGCAAAATCAATACCAACTAGTCAACATTGCCTTCGATTAATTATTATTAAAATTTAAATATTTCTTTTTTATCAGACGTTTTGTCAAAATTTGTTACAGAGAGATAGCATCGGTTGTGGTCATGAGCCAATTCTTTTTATTTCTTTGCCGAATTAATATGAGTATATATTTTAAAAAATCTATTTAATGCACTAAATTTAGAGTATACTGATAGCTAAGCGTGAACCGGTACAAAGCGTGAATAATCAACTTCCCACGAGTTCGAAAACTTTTTATTGGTCCGCGTGCTAAGCCCTGTAATGTATACGGATGTTCATTGTATGGTAAATAACTGAAATCTTATAATTAAAAATTAAAATTTTTGTAATTAAATACCTATATAACATACATACAATATTTTATTATAATTTTTTTTATATTTATCTTTATTTTATGTACCAGCTATGTCCCGTTGTTTTATTCATATAAGCTCCTGGACCTATGAAAATTCCATGATAAAAAGTAGCTGCAACTGTATGTTTTCTTAAATCGTAATACGACTACACTTAAAATTAGTTGTGATCACTATAAAAAATATACTTAGTTATATTTGTAAAAATACGTTGAAAATAAGAGATGACGATAACGTAATAATGTTTTTGAATCAAAATAGTAAGTTTTAAGTTTAGATTGTAAGTGGCAATGTAAATACTTAAATTGTTTTTAGTCAATTCTTGATTATAAATAATTTTGTATAGAATTTGAAAAATGAGAACTTGATATTTAAAAACTTGATATTAAAAAGTTATTAATAAAAAATATATATTTTTACATTTGTGTATAATAAACGCCAAGTAGTAAAAACAAATCCAGAAATGTAATCAGCCTATATAGAATAAAATCTCGTTACTCAGACCACATCTGCGTCCCTCAAGCGTTCCAATATCTCTTGCCGATGTAGTGCAGCGACCAGCTTGTCCACTACACCTCAAAGAGAGCACAAATGTATACACACCTTTCAACAATGACTTGTTAAAATAAACCTTTTAAATATAAAAATAAAGTCTTATCTTCTTTGAAGTTGTATTACGGATACGTCGCTTAAAAGTAAAATAGTTTGAAAATGAATGCACGTCGCGTCAGACGTTCGAGAAAGGAAAGCACGTATTTGACGCGGTTCCGTAGAAAAAAATCTTATTTCATTCATAAAATGAGTCGCATTGAAAAGTCTTGAGGTCGTTTTTTTGTTCTTTTTTAACGTTATTCATCGGCAACCGTTGATCGACATGAAATGATGTCAAGATAGTTTTTTTGTTAACATTTAACACACTGTTTACACTCGAGTGGTTCCGTCACGGGTTTATATCCGTTCCCAAGCTGACTTTAATTCGATGGAAAAATTACTCATTTACTAGCAGCATGTAGAAATTTTATAGAAAACTTCCAGAACAACTAGAATGGAGAATTTGAAGACTGTCATTAACTATGTCAGAATCCTAAGCTTCTTCATTTCTGTAATAAAAATTTTATATAATTACATTTGTCATTTTGTTATACAATAAAAATCCCCTGCGGTATACGTTTTAAATATTTTAAACATCGTGCTAGTAAAAGTCGTACAAAGCGTATTGATTTAATCGCTGAAGTTAAATTTTAAGGTGTGTGCGTTATGAAATCATTACTGCAATCGGTTCTATAGTTTCAGAGTTCCCTTTTATACTATTATCACAGTGTACAAAGATTTATAGACTGTGCTATTATTATAGATATTAATGTATAACAATTGACGACACGTTGGTGCAGTAGTCGCAACAACTGGCTTTTGCGCAAGCGGTCGCGGTTTGATCGCCGTACATGTTTTTACTCCGTACAGAGAAATAATCGTGGTTTGGGCGCGTTTGAATTTATTTTGTTTATGTTTCATGTGTCAATACAGGATCATCATCCTACTACGGCCGTTCAGTTTGAAAGCTTTGAAATAAAAATGAAATAAAACGATTACTATACAGTAGGAACTTGAATAAAAAATTTTAATTGAACTTAAAAGTAAAAAATAAGATTTTAAAGTACCCAATACTAATAATGCTCTAAGTTTTTCGATTTTTTACAATAAACTTTTATAAGTAATTAACTCTATAATTGCATCGTAATTGAAGATTACGTGACATCGGATAACTATATTTATGTAACAGTAGAAAGCCTAATTCGATTCGGTAGAAATAAATCTAAATCTATTAGGTTTTTTAACGGTTCCACGTTCTGAACAATAGATATCGTTTACACCATAATCGTCAGAAAAAAGATATCTTAAATCTCAGCGTATATACGCTTCTATGATCTTTTACGTAACATTTTGGTTATTTTCAGCAGTATTTGTTCTACACCGATACATCTTCTACCTAGAATTTTTTCAGTTTTCAAAACAGATCTTCATATTAATCTGGTCCGGATCTGATAGGTTTTTGATGTTTCTGCCACTTAAGATTACTGAATCAACATAAAAATATTACTATAAGTTATAACATAAATAATGTAAACTTTTCAGGTCAATGTAAACATAATTAGTATTTTTTTATTAATTTTTTTAAGTTAAATGTCATTTAATATTAATTTAAAGTGATGCAAATACTTAACTTTTCTCAATTATTATTCAATATATCTGAAAAGACAATCAATCAGTTTAAAAGGATCGTTCATGTTATTCAGTATAATTATGAAAGTTGTTCATCGTATTAGCTTCGTAAATCATTACAAATATCAATATTTACTAGCAATACAGTTTAAACTTTATTGTAACGGTCAATAAACGTAGGTATTATAAAGGTGGATACGAGACGTAAATTACGGGAAGCTTAGAGGGCCTTATAAAAGGAAAAGGTTTGGATTTAATTTGCACAGAATAATTTAATTCCATAAAATAATCTATAACTATGATTATTAAAAATGTTGCTTGTGAACTTTAATTGTTTTTTGAGAGCTACAAGTATTGTATGTACGTATGTACATTTCTATTAAAAAATAATAAAAATGTATTCTTAATAAATTATTTTGTTTGAACTCTTTTTGATTTTTTAATATTCTTTATTTACTTTACCTTTTGTTGACATTATCAATCGCCTATTTTCTTATTTTCTTTGTAATAGAATTTTTATCATACAATTATAAAATATGTAATATCAGTGCAAACCATAATCTCGAACATCGTCTGTCATCTATGTGTGGTACTAAATAATATTTAAAAAAGTGTATATAGATGAATGTATATAAATAAACTGTGTGTAAACGTAGATATGTAATTACGTGTAACAAAAACGTTACTTTCACACCCACAATGGGCATGAAATGAGCTACGCTACCGCGTTACGCTGACTTCAAACGGTATGAAATGCATTCCAATCGATGCGTTTTTATTTCTTTATTTTATTACTAGTCAGTCTCAATAATCGCCTGGCTTCACACCGATGTAATTTTCTAATGAATATTGTAAGAAGTAAACTTAGTATTAAGAACGTTTATTTTATTAATAACATGTCTATCCCCAGTCGTTTAGGCTGTGTATAGTGAATTTTAATTCTTGTTTTATGAAAATATGTAATATTAAACATTTTCATGGACTTTTGAAAAAATGATGTACCATCTATATTTCAAAGTCTTTTGGTGGATTTTCCGAAAAAAGAATACAAATCTTGTTGGTACATATAAATACGATGAAATTAGACAAATCGGTCAAGTGTTAATAAAATATATTTAATTTATTAATAGAGAAAAATAGAACTATTCACGTTAGAACTCTTGCAAGCTATCGAAAGTGAATGATTGCTTATGACAAGTTCTGTTGTAATTTCATGACGTCAATTTATTATTTTCATATTATATTGTTCAATGCACATACATTGAACAATATATTATATCAATAAGAATTTTAAGACTGTTTTGATATTATAGTTCCATTAAGTCCTTCAGATTAATATTTTTCGGGTTTTGTTTCACGCGCATTTTCGATACAAAAAATTACTTATCCAATTAGGAATATATTTTTTCCTAGTATTATGGAATATTGAACAACCATTCTGGTGAAGTGGTGTGAGTAGTCGCCTTAACGCTGGCGGTCGTGGTTCCGATTTCCGGTCGGAGCAGATATTTATATTTCTACAAATATTTTCTAGTCTGGGTGTATATCCCTGTGGGTTTCCCCAACGCACCTAGGAGAGCAGTAAAAGTATAGAAACGGTTGTTATTATAGACACTCAATAGCGATCGTTACACATGGTAGGCTAGTTATTCATTAAGTAACCTTGGGTTTAAGCACCAACAGTTTTCCTATAATATCTATATGGAGAAGAAGACTTTGCCCAGGAGTGAACCCGTTTACTGGCTGATCCAGTTCAGTTTATGGACTATTGAATTTTTATGATGTGTTTATAGTTAAACACATATAACATGAAAATAAATACTTTGATTATCAACTTTACGTATATCATCATTCCTTGATTTTTATTAAATATTAGCCTTCCTCATTATACAGACTTTTTAAGATCAAAGAGTTTTAAAAATATAATCAATGGATCAGCTCTTTCAAACAAACTCAAATATTAATTACAAATACAACAATAAAAATAATTTGAGTATCGTATACAAGTATACGTCGTAAACTTCCTATATTTCTAATAATACTCGTAGTCCTAGATCTTTATAACATTTCAACAACAACGCACGTTTCACAACAATAAATATCCACAATAAATTTACTAGTAAACATTCTCATTTCCACAACGTATTGCATGTCACATGTCAGACGTAACAAATAATGACACCGCATGCACAAGGCCCCGGGGGACGAGGGGCCTGTGTGGAACTGGCATAAACAGCTGATTATGTGAATGGCTCAATCATAGCAAGGTTGAGCAACGAACGTCGATATGTTTTGACGTGTCCTACGACTGTGGTAAATTGCTACAATTATACTGAGATCTGTGTCAAGAAATCGAGGGGAGGTTGGGGTTTATTGAATATTAATTTTTCGATATAGTTTATTGAAACAAAAATATATATAATGTATATTTAATTTCGAGTAAGATGAAAATAAAATATTCGACAACTGGTGGTTAAGTCTTATTGTTGTTAAAACAAAAAAAATCTATATAAACGCATGCAAAAAATAATTATTATAAAACAAGTATTGTGTTTTAAGCAAGCCTTAACAAAATTTATAACAACAACTTAATATGAAAATAAATATCATGTCAATAATTTTTTTTTTTTTTTTTTTTAGAATAAGAAAGTAATATTTTTAAAAATCATTTCTTTGACTCTGAAACTTACGACACTACGAATGACCCCAACCTTCCTTGGCTTACAAAACCGCCCTAAGCCGTATGTGCCTATCATTACAAACGTACACGCGCATTAACTGATTATATATTATTGTGACGTGTGCGACCAGTAGGTTGTATTTAAGTTTTTGTATTACTTGAAGGATTGCCAGTTTTATTTACTTTTATCGATATCGGTATGTAATTGGATCGATTTGACTCTAGGCTACATATTTAATGCACTGACAAGACGTTTTAACAATACTTTTTCTTATGTAAAACTAAAGAAAAGTTGAAAGTTCCAAATGAATAATCAAATAACGAATACACATTGAATGGAATTTGTTTAATCCGCCTTATGTTAAAATTTAATTACGCTGTATGTAACGGAGGGTTGTTATTAAAATTGAATGATAACAAGTTGATGTTTTCTTCAATGATTATTCATTTCTTTAGTTATTAACATGTCGAGATAGCATGTTGCTTGGTGACACGCATCACTACAACGAGACATCAATTTGACGTATAGCATTGTGCGCGCGTAAACTGTATTGTACGATGTACGCTTACATCACCTAATGTGTGTGCGTGCTTAGTCATATTATTTTTTTCTCATAAATGCGGGAAAACGTTTGAAATCAATTAAAAGATAAAATTCCATGTTACGAATCCTGTGAATATTTCTTTGTGTGTATCTAACACGGTTACACATTTAAAAAGTAGACTAGAAATTTAAATGTATTACAATAAAAGAATTTAAGGACATCCCATATCATCAACGGCTTGTTTCATAAGCATTTATTTTAATATAACACGCACATTCAATAAAAACAATCTCATAGACAATTTAAACAATATCATAAACGTAATGACGTTGTCTTGACAGAGCGCGTCAACGCATCGATTTGTCATGATCTGTCAGTACTTAATTGACAGAAGTTGACAAACTGCGATGTGAGATTGCGCGTCGCTTGTTTATGAATCTTTTGATTATCTCCACTTTGTAGTGTTTACGACCTTTTCTCAACATAACCGGTTCCTTTAAAGTAAGACGTGTAGGTACTTGACGTTTCTTTCAAGCTTTTTATAGACTATAAGGCAAGCAGCGGCCAATAAAAATTTGCATAATTATGCATTATTTGTCGTAACATAAACTTATTTAAAACTATTAAAATAATATCCAATCTATAAAAACTTCAATTTATATAGATCGAAAAGTATTAATATATTACTGCTAGGAGATTGCGCATAGCAGTGATATAATAATGGTGATATATATATGTGTGTGTGTACATATATATATATATATATATATATATATATATATATATTCTAGCATGCCGAGTGTTTATATGTATTTTCTTGTCTCTGGTACTACTGCATCTGTTTGAAATTCGTCAGCCATTCAAAATGTACAATATATGTATTTGCTTTATACACCATACCAAAGCGTAAGCTTCAATCAATTTCGGCGTATCAAAAATTCGCGGTAACAAAAAAAAAAAAATCAAAAAAATGACAATCTCTAACGGCTAAGCAAAGACAATTTCTCTTATATAGGAAAAGAATTAGAGCTAAATTTGCTACGCTCCACTACTCTATTGTTTTGGTGGATATTTTCCCTGCCCAGACAATGAGTTGAGAACAGAATGAGATGACCGTTATCAGGTATTTATGATAGCAATCGGAACCGAAGGCTTTACGTGCCGTTTGAGGCTTGCTGGAGAGACCTACGAAGATAAACACCCAGAGCTGCGGATATATAGTCATTATCTGCATGATAATTAATTATCTTAAAATCCAATAATAGAGTGATTAACACTTTTTTAAATTTAAAAATTTTAAAAGCATTTTATGTATCCAATTTAGCTATTTAATAAAGCGTATTTATACATTTTATCACTGTCTTTAACGCTAAATGTAAATATGAATTTACTGCTGAACGATTCTACTTTAATAGAATTAAGAGTGTTATATGATTTATTACGATATTTTTATTATTCGCCATTTGAAAAACATATTTCGAAACTGAATTCGATAAATCCATCGGAGAATTTGTCACGAATTTCGAAAAAAAAAAAACTGAAAATCTTTATTCACGTAAATCATTACAAAAGAAGTTTCACTTCCACGAGCGTCACGTCTCACGACCAATTGAAAATAATATTGCAAAGAATTACGTTAACTAGATGTACCAGAATACAATAACTCAATAATATATAACATACTACTAATATGTAAGTCTCTACACACCCTTATTTATATATATTTTTTGTGTACCTATCAAATAAACGCCGTACTTCAAAATATAATTGCTTGGTAGAGATCGATGTTTAGCGATGAACTACCAATTATACATTATTTAACTAACTAATATATTTATACATGTTATGTAATAATTCTTTTTTTAATAATAAATAAACGTCTCAAACACAACGGCCCCCAGACGGAAGTGAATCGTGCGTCAAGAGTTCAGATGAACATACAAACACAAGCACAAACGTCCAGAACTCGACAAACATCTATGACCCATACAAAAATTGTCATGTGCGGATATCTAACTCGCATCCCCTATTGCATCAGTCAGTTACTGGGACCACTGCACCAACGCGTCGACATACCCTGACTGGATAAGAAAATTTACTCCTTTTAGTTTATACTTCCTTTCCATCCATTATATTGAATTCATTGTGATTAGTGCGGAAGACAAATTGTTTTTCGTTATCATAAAGCCTAAATTTAGATAATGGACTATAGCTATATAGGATCAAAACTAGACTCTGACAGGATACAGACATAAAATAGTGATAAATGTCGGAAGCCAATTTCTCTTTTTCTCGTCGTTATTTACATTTACATTAACTTTTAAGCTTGTAACACATTTCTGACTTCTCTAGTTTGCGTGTGTTTATCTGCGTCGTGATTATATAATATTAAGTAACCACTTAAGACATGAGTCAAATCGAATCAACGTATCGCGTACAACATATAACCGATACTTCATGTAATTTGAATTAACACGCTACCGTAGGACGGCTTATATGTATTATGAATATTTGATAATTTAGCATCGCATTGCTTAGTGTGCTTACTTTGCTTTGTACCGCGTTTACAACACACACATATGACAATGGATTAACTTTATTCAATTAAAATTTAACAATATATTAACAGTTCTTAGTATAAAGTTAATCATCGTTTTCTTATAATGAAATATATACTATTGCAAACATATTCTATAAGAATCATGACTAAGCAATATCGGCTTGTGACTTTACTTACTGACTATGTGTTTCAGGGTTCCGTACGCAGTGTGACAAAACTCGTTTTTCAAAACTTTGCTATCCATCCATTCATCCGTTCGACTGTCAAAATAATCTGACTTTTGGGAATATTAAAAGGTTACTTTACAAAGAAAAACTTAATAATTAACCCTAGAGTGCTCGCGCTATGAGCATTTTGCCGCTCGCGGCACAATATTTGTATTATTTTGTACACGATGCGTTTGTCAGTATCAAGCGTCCTAGTAGCTGCCCCCCTGTTCCTGTCCTCCTTTTTTTAGAAATTAGAGTTAATTCAGTGCGCGAGTAACTGCAGGAAACAAACGTTGTCGTAGGTGTGTCGCGCTTGACGGCAAATTGCTCACTGCGCGACTACTCACGTAAGTAAAATTTGTGGTTCTTGTTTTTTATTATAGTTGAAATCTTATTCGTTTTAATTGCGAATAGTATTGTTTTGATGTAAATATCGTATTCAAATTGATTTTTAGTTTGTTTTTATTATTTATTGGGCGTTGTGTTTTGGCTTTGTTTGGCTCAGTTTATTTTATATCTTTTTAGATAATCGCCGCGTGAAATGTATAAACAAGACAAACAAAAACTTGCATGGTTTGAAGAGGAGATGATGAAGATGATGCACATAGTTCATCGCAAATAGTCTCTGAAAGTAACCGGGATGTGAACATGGTGTTCATAATACTGACATGGAGCAATGAGCGGCAGAATCTGACAAGGATGTGAGATCTCGAGTAACACCTGTACTATCTCCTGCGTCTGTCGAGGAGTCATTACGACGTGATCGTGGACGTTATGGCGGACAGATGGTCAATGAGATTATTTTTATCTTTTCTGAACATTGCTGGCTTAAATAGTCAGATAATATACAAAGAAAATACTGATCAGTTATACGAAAATTTCTGAAAGAAATTGCCCTGGCTATGACTAGACAACATATCATTAGAAGATCCAACGTAAACAAATTGCACAAACAACTGAGAAACCAAATCGCCCGATTCGTGCCATCGGATCATCAAAATATACCATCAGGTAGGGAAGATATAGGTGCAGTATGTCCGTCCAAGAAAAAAAGAAGGATGAAAAAAGGGTGCAATAGATGTGCAAAGTTACTGTGCAACGAACATTGCATGTACATGTGTCATGATTGTTTTGCTGAAATACAGGCTGTAGATTGTGAAAATGCGTAAATTAGCTATTAATTTTAATTTTAATTTCTTTTATATAAATAATTATAAAAAGGTTGCAAAAACCGATAATTTTTACCAAATATTTCCCAAAGCATTATTATCCAAATTTTAAGTTTAAAACTTTAATAAATGTTTCTCATTCTGATAATTTATGCTTTATTCTATCCTTTAAACATAAATATAAAATCATATAACTCATATTTTCTAAAAAAATCGTATTAAGTATGGGCGGCAAAATGCTCCCCACGCGATCACTTGCGTTCTACGGAAAGGCGCGATTACTCTAGGGTTAAAAGGGTAACATATAAGAAAAGAGAAACATATGTCGTGTATTTAGCTAATTAGTAAAAAAAAAGATATTTAATATGTTTGTACGGTTGTGAGGAAACCTTCTGACCTGTGTCGCGATTGATCGTTTTTTCCCTTTGGATCGTATATTTAAGTATATGTCGTGACTAAAATATTATAGGAAGTATAACTTCTAAAACATATATATACATAGCTTCTCAGACCACGTTGTTAAAAAATAAATAAGTTCATACATTATATATATTTCGCGATCTAAA
The DNA here is from genome assembly GCA_036937285.1 of Euphydryas editha. Taxonomy (NCBI): domain Eukaryota; kingdom Metazoa; phylum Arthropoda; class Insecta; order Lepidoptera; family Nymphalidae; genus Euphydryas; species Euphydryas editha. The sequence goes on from JAUPFZ010000020.1 coordinate 5,008,100, forward strand.
TGAACATCGAATTATGAATTTTATCAAATAATTAATTAAATATAATAAATTATTCTATAATCTTTGGTAGTAAAAAAACAACTTTAAGAAACTCTACTCAGTCTTATGACTCACAAATAATAACCGCAAATCACATCCTGTTGTGATTTCGTTCAATCTATTTACTACTTCTGATGACTATAGGCAATATTTGAATAATAGGTATACTTACATGTTAAAAAATGACGACCATTCTGGTGCAGTGGGCCGAGTAGTCGCCTCAACGCCAGTGGTCTCGGTTTTGATTCCCGCTTGGGATAGATATTTGTATTTGTAGAAATATTTGTTTCCGGTCTGGGTGCATGTTCTTGTAGGTCTCCCCACCGCGCCTCTGAGAGCACGTAAAGCCGTCGTTCCCAGTTGTTGTTATAAACACTTGATAGCGATCGTTACTCATGATAGGGAAAATTATCTAGCAATCTAGAGTGGAGCAGCGTGGCGGATTATGCTCCAACTCTTATCGTATATGGAGAAGAGACCTTTGCCCCGCAGTTGGACCCTTACTGGCTGATTCAGTAATAATAAAAATATATCGTTTTAATGTATGTATGTATCCACGTATGCATGTATATGGGCGAGCTTATGTTTTTCTTATTATACTTCATTATTTTTATACATATTAATAATATTTATCACTCTTTTCCACAGTTTCTATGCCAGTTATTTGCTCAAAAGTTGACCGGAAGAAATCGCTGTGTTAGCGATAAGGCCACCCGTTTGCAGCTGATACAACATAGTTATATTTTCATATTTCATTCTATATTTTATTACTTCTTGTATTGTGCCAAAAAAGTGTAATTAAATAAATAAAGAAAAAAAAAATATATATATATATTATACTTACAAAAATACAAATTTAATGAGTTAACTATATATGACTACTGATAATAATATTAGCAGTGTTTTTAACCAACCATACATTATTTTGTTCGATATAAGGTTATATATTTTATGTTCAATTACAAAAAAATAAGTACATGTATATAATCCGAAATATTACTTTTTTGTATAAAATATGTTGAAAATAAAAGTGTCAAAGTATATAATCGTTAAAATTATAAGAGTTCATGATGAGATGATCATCGTTTCCCAAAAAAATATTTGTAATATTACTGCAACTGAATTTTAACAATGTACTAAGAACTGGCTATTTTCACTGATTTATCTAACTGACGACTGACGTTATGCTATATAGCCATCGATGTATAATTATAGAAAAATATTAGAAAAATAATTTTTAAAATCTCAGATATATATAAAGCTAAAACTATGTAAATGAAAACTCATTTAGTATTTTTATATCTTCGACGAAGTTTGCAGTTCGCCATTCGATCGTGGTTTGACTACCGTTTCGTTATTGTTCAATATGTATCCAATAATCCAGTTAGATTAGAACGGAAACTTCGCACGGCTACTAGAAAGTACCTGTATGAAATAACCCTTATTTGTTATCCCGATCGAGATTAATTAACTTAACCGTATTTTGACCCGTCGCATTATACTGTACTGAGATGATCTAGATAATTCCTTTTGAAAATTTTCTATACTTCATCCATAAAAGTATGTTAAGTATACCTGTATGGTATAATAATATTTTTTATTCGCATTCGAAATATATATTTTTTAACAATGAATTTGGATTAAGAAAAAAATAATGATTTATAAATACGTATACTACATCAATTCTAAACATTTACAAATATCAATTTACAATAAAATAATTCGACTGTCCCTATGTATACTATCGAAACTGAAAAAAGGTACTTTACAGGAGAGCACTTTTAAATTAATTTTGTGTACAAAATTGTCATTTATTTGTTAAGTATCGATATTATACTTATGAAAAATGTGGTCTAATATGTATTTTTTTAGCTTATTCTCTTTTTTTGTATGAAAACATATATAAAAAGGAGTTTCTTAGTGCAATAAAAAAAATCGCAAATTTTCACTTTCGATACTGTACGTAGGGACAGTCGAATTATCAATCTTACTAAAATTTTTTCACATTAAAACCGATGAATAATATGTGTTATTTATTTATATTCAATTTATTCACAACAGTTATAAAAACACAACACGATTTAAATAAATAAATAAATAAAATAACATTCCTTCCTTTAAAAAAAAAAAAAAAACATTTATCTAATATAAATACGATATTAACTCGATTTCATGATACGTTTTGCGATATACCTTATATTAATTTAATGTCCAAGCTTTATAACGGATATAATAAAATTGTGTAATAAAGATAAATGCTTTTGAAAACACGGTGCATATAACGAAACAGGAAGTCGCAACAGCGTACTATGCCATTGATCTCTGGCAACATGTTTGCATATGCGCGGAACGTCGATGCGTAAACGCATATGAAACGACGTAAACAAGACAAGTGTCTCATTAGATTACTAGAACCGCATAATTGAATACTAAAATGGATCTTTCTGAAGTTATTTATAGGTATAGAGTTAATATTATTCTTATAAATACGTTTAGTACAAAAAAAAAAATCTGTAAATGAACAAAACTTTATTTGAAACGCTCTTTTTATATTTTTATTACTTTTTTTGTAGTCGATTAACAAAATAACTAAATATGCGACTACGGCAATAAGGTGCGGTTCTGTGTTGGAAGTCTGAAGACACGCCGAGCATAAGGATGAAGGACCAGATCCTGGGATCGAACTTACAAAATAATATGTTAACGCAACAGCTTGCTGCAACCTCTGCATTAACGCGTCTTTTTATTACGATTTGATTGTGATTGTTTATTTGCAAGTTGTTGTTTTCCAAAATAAAATTTTTGGTTTGATTTGAATAAAATATTAAATTGTCAAGTGTATATTATATATGTATGTGTATAAAAAGTTTAATGTGATACCTTAAGAAAGTTTAAATATAAATTACTAATTCTATGTATTGCTGCAACAAATTTGATTTTCAACTCGTATGGTTTTTATGGAATCCTAATCTAAAACTAATTATACTTTAAGGTAAGTACATCTTATCAGCCAATGGATGCCCATTGCTGAAAGTAGGCGTCCCCCATCGAGTTCCAGAGCAACCGCCTAGGCTCTATGTTTCTGGTCATTTTAGAGGGATTTGCCAATATTTGCCACGCTTGGCAAGTGAGTCGGCGAGCGCAGTGTATTGCGGCAGAATGTGGTGACGCTGTCGCCCATCAACATCTTATTTAATGCACAGTTGTTTCCACCATTACGGCCTTAGTCGCCTTTTACGACACCTTGGCAAGAATGAAGTCAAAAATATTCTTCTCTGCCGGTCACCGAACGGCATTACAATTCTTATTTATATATATTATACTAGGAAGACGTTACCCAAAAAATACGAAAAATGTGTAAAAACTATCTTATGCCTATTAAATACATTAACACCTACTAAACCCCACAATAGAATACTAAAATAATTTCAGAATATAACTCAAAATATTTCCTAGATATTACAGAACATTCCCCCACTTATATTCATGAATAGAATAACTGTATCATTACCGCGTAAATAAATAATCAGATAGCAACATTTCCAGCGTATTCATGTATCAGTATTTCCTTCGTAGAATGCAGTATATTTCGCCATACTTGTATCGCTACACTTTAGCAATGTATTCCATACCGTTGAAATAACTTCTATTGTTAAAAATTACAGTTATTTTTTTAAAGCGACTATTTATCCACATATGGTTATGGTATGATTAAAATAACTGAACCGGAAAAGTTTATTTAGATATTGTTCTACTCATATGCTACACCCACTACATGTATTAGAGCGTCGTGGATTAAGCTCTAACACTATTCTTTCATTAAGACCCTAAGTTTCCCAGTAGCGTAATATGAACAGGTTGATAAACGGTTATATATTATATATGCTGACTGCAAATTGGTTGGAAGAAATTTTAACACATTTGAGTATAAATGTCTAAGAATTTAGTGTGTATATTTCTCACGATTTTTTCCTTTAACGTCATTCACGAAATAAATATGAAACAAAATCATTTAAAAACTCGGCAATACCATCTCAAATTAAACTCTTGCTTCACGACAATCCTTCTGCGGAATCCACGCTCTCTATCTACTGGGAAATCTCTTTTTACGAAAATTTACTGTATTATCACAGCCCTTAATGTCCCACAACCGTTTAAAGTGCTTTTTTCATATTAATATAAAGACAATATTAGGAAAATGCAATCAGTATCTGCACTCATAATAACTATACGCTTCACATACTATCGAAGCGATATCAACGAAATGAAATTAAATTGATTGGCAGTAACGGAACAAATCGCATAGATTGCTACCAGGTTCAATTAAATTCCTTATCTAATATATTAGCAACACAATTGGCTATTCATTACACGCATGATGCATGATTTATATCTTATGAGACTGTTCACTAGATATAGTAAAAGTGAAAGTTTCATCTGTACGTAATATAAATGATAAGATCTTTTTCAATAGTTTCTTTTGTAGTTTCATTTTTAATATGTTTTGTACATAATCTCAATTGTAGATCATTTTATTTTTAATCTATAACTTATATACTTCACTTTTAACTTTCATATTAGCAATACGTACAATTTAGTTTCAATAATTTTGTATTTTTTAGAAATTCGCTACTCCTGATTTTATAAAATCCTTACTTAAGCGAATGTAATATTGACGAATGTCACTTTTATTGTCGTATTTAAAAATAAAATACAATAAACTGCATCATCTAAATTGTATAGAAAAACTGTATTCCAATTTCATCAGAATTATTCACAAGTTACAACTATCAATATTACATTAATGTTTTATGAACCTATCTCTTTAATATTATTATAATAATAAATAGCAAATATGGTAATAAACACCAAGAGCTAAAGTTAGATACCGTCACTAGTATCCCACGATTTATTAGACGTCACACATATCAAGTTAAATTATATCGGTGGCAACTTTAATTTAGCTGGATCGTATCGACACATCGATGTATCTGCAATTATGGACCAATCGATATCGGTTGATTTATGCGATAATGACGGTGTATACATACACGTGACGTCCATGCGGAACACGGGAGTCATATGTGTAATTACGATGCTGCTGTATCGATTTAATAGCGGTATCTTTGCTTACCGTTTCATAATCGAATCATAGTAATTATTTGGCTATTCCGATTTTATTTAATTCATCGTTATGCATGTCGTTTTGCAAAGTAAATTATAGTGTAATTTATATAGAGTAGGTAAACATTAAACATCATATATATATATATATATATATATATATATATATATATATATATATATATATATATATATATATATATATATATATATATATATATATATATGAGTAAATTCTTAAAAATAAAGTCTTAAAAATATCCTCCATCGCTTTGGTAAACAGTTACGGGGACGTTACATCCCCCTGTCTTACCTCGTGACGAAGGTGAATGGGTTTTGTACGTTGGTTTTAGACCAACGAACGGAACCTTTGGATGGACATCGTCGCCGCGACATATATACACCCCAATACCTCGATATATTGCCAGTCGATATGATATTGCTGCAAGGAATCCAGGACAGCCCTAATCTCGATAGAGTCGAAAACTCTCTCGTAGTCCACAAATGTCTACACCATACACAGTCGCTGATTATACTCTTCAGTTTTCTGTATAATCTTCCAATCAGTATGGATGTGGCCTACGGTGCAAAAGCCATTTCGAAACATCGACATTGGTGCACGTGGATCTTCGGTGTCCTGAGTCTTAGGTTTGTGTACGATCGACGAATACAGTAGTCCATACAATTTCTCGACATCTTCTCCTATCTGAGGGCGAGACCAAATGATTCTGCCATCCACTATTTTATGCTTCGCAAGAAATCTTCCCCCCAGTGGTCTTTGGAAAACTTTTGACCCCCTGTACTGCTCTATAAGAACTATGTTAGCTCTTGTATTTGAGCATCGGAGATCTCTGCGTACAAGTTTCTGTACCTTCTTGGAAAGAGCCTTCTGTTCTGGCGAAGCTGCTTAAGCAGAAGGTATCTCGCGCCTCCACCTCATCAGATCCAAGGTTTCGGGAGAAAGTTTGGACTGCTTAAGCGATTTCGTCGGCAGAAAGTGCCTACGACCCAGTGTGCACACCGTCTTCACCAAGATGTCGGTCTTCTCGTCCACGTTACTAGTGGTTTCCAGCGAATAGAATCGATTTTTCAGTTCCAGTTAGAATTTCTCGGAACCACATAGTATTTGGAGTAGCGTAGGGTAATGCGTCGATTATGTGTTAGCAGGTGTATAATTGGTTGCCAGTCTGCCGTACCTCGGTGATTCTTAGCACCCTCCACCCCACCGTTACCGCGACCTCTGCTATAGCCGGTAATACTGGGGCTGCCGGAAACTTAGGAACGAAGTAAGTAAAGCAAAATCATGGGGTTTGTGCCCATAGTAATCACGCTGGGTAAGTGTGTTGGTGACCGCAGGACTGGCTTTGTCGCACCGAAGACGCTGCTGCCGGCCTCCTCTCTGTTCATAAGCTAGCAGTTTCAATGGTTATCCCGCTATCTGTTGGTTTTTATAGTTCCATAGTTGGACGTAGAACTTTCTTATCCCTTAGTTGCCTCTTGCGACACCCACGGGAAGAGAAGAGGGGGCTACATTCTAACCTGCCGGAGCCCCACGGCGCATATACACAACTGTACTATACTGTACTGTATCAGCCTGTGAACAACCCACTGTTGAGCAAAGGCCTCTTCTCCATGTAGAAAAAGAGTTGGAGCTTAATCCACCACGCCGCTAATAATACGGTTTCTGTTTCAGTTTCGATTATAGAATTCCCTCCAAAAATGTAATATTTGAACCTGTTAAACTTGTATTATAAGTGTAGATAGTCGCAACCAAAAATATTACGGTTATATATATATATATATATATATATATATATATATATATATATATATATATATATATATATATATATATATATTAGTTTATTTTAATTTTCAAAATTAGTCACTAAAAATACAAAAAAAAAAATAACATCATATAATTACTACTAATATTATATCATATACTCATATTATGTTAAAAGACATTTGAAATATTTGGGTTAAATTTATTTATAATTTTGCATTAAAAAAATCATATAAAATTGCAAATTAAAAATACAGTTATTTTAAGAGCAAACGCTGCTAGAGTTGTTTTTTTTTTACGAGGTTATCTTCATAACCGTGTTTGCTCAGCTTATATCGAGGTTTATGTGAAGCCCAGGGCCAGTGATCAGGGGTTGCAAATCATTGAAGGACGGCATCTCGATAATTGTAGCCCTCGGCTCCGACGATGACATATTCCATCAAACCTGAACTTGTAAAGACTATATACACATAGACGCAACTATTCGCAATAATTCGGTTCGTTACGTTCGTTTACGTAACAAAAATGTGTGTATGACTGTAATGAAAAACAACACTTATTTTAATAAAAATAAATATTATTTAAAAACAAGTACCTACTTCAATAAACATTATAGTAAATATTTAAAAGGTAAGATTACATATTTCTTATCAACTCATAAATTAATAATAATAGTTGAGTAATAGAATAAGATACAATGGCTTTGAAAGTTGTCTGAAACTAATGTCACTGGCGGATAGGTGTATCTCCTGCTTAACGGTAGACTGGTCTAACACTGTCAATATGTCATTGTGTCTTCGCAACCTGGTTTAAAGAAAATTACTCTAATAAACGTGTGTTTTATAATCGTATGCAAGGAGAACATCCTGAACAGAAGCAATTACTATAATTGATGCACTGTATGTTATACTTGTCGTGCGTAGAACCGTTACTAACATAATGTATATATGTCGAGGTTATCCAATGGATTAAATAGTATATCGAATACTGTGGTCATGGATTTAAGTCCGTAGCAACACACTGGATTTTTAAGTTTTTTTTTTTTTTAAATACTTGTCGAACTGAGCTCAGTGATGGATGGGAAAGATTTGGAGATTTCTCCCAACCATGTTTTTGAAAAAAATCCAAGACTTGTACATCCATGAATCCGCAGTAGAGTGGTTTTCTAAGAGTTCTAATTTTTCTCGTTAATATGAAGATAGTTCTTTGTCCGGCAGTGGAACTTTATCAGCCTGTAAACCACCCACTGCTGAGCGAAGGCCTCTTCTCCATATATTCCTCTTCTCCATATATTCCTCTTCTCATCACGCTGCGAGTTGGTGGATAATGAACCTACCATGAGTAACGATCGTTATCAGGTGCTTATGATAAAAGCCGGGCAGTAGAACGTTTATAGGCTAAAAAGAGCATTATAGTACAGTACACTAACAAGGAAAAAATCTTTATAGGCCTATTTATTTTGATTTGACTTTTTTAAAGTAACGGCAAACTTTGTTTCGTCGCAATATATTTCTGCACTTTTACTTTCACAAGAAGTTACGTTATTTTTGTATCTTTTCATAATAAAGAATCAAAATTCATTATTAATTTCTATATCATACACATTGATTCGAAATTAAAGCACTAACAAAAAATAGAAATAAATCTACATGTAACTTAATCAAAATTATCTAACCGTACCATAATAACATCATTAATATTCTCCGTTACATTGAATCTGCATCGACAATTGAATTGTGACAAAATTAAATTAATATTAGATAAGATAAAAAACCAAGAAATGATTGCGTGATGCAAACGAAATTAAAAGTAAGAGGAGATCAAACCGTTCATTACTTGTAAGTGAACAGTAACCACGTATGTATCGAGTTAATGAGTACAGTAGTAATATGTGTAGAACAGGGTTTCTCAATCTATGGGTCACGTCACCACCCACTGGTGGGTCGCGAGTGAATTTTAAGTGGGCCCTGTCTGTAGAACGACGCCCCAACAACCGTTAAAACTGTAATGGCAAAACATAGGAAACAATTTCATCTTTCCCATTGAAATAACTTTATGATGTAGTTCTTTGATTAAGTATTAAAAATTGTATTTAAATTTAGTTTTTTATTTGAAAAATCCCTTTATTCTAATTGGTAACTGTTAAATTTCCTAGAGGTGGGTACCGAGCTTAGTAACCGTGCCGTAGTTATAAGTTGATAAGAAATAACCGTACCGTATAGATAGGTCGTAGTCCAGACAACTTTGGGAACCACTGGTGTAGAGTACTATTAAGTATTAAGGCGAAATATACAAATAATAATTTAATTTAGTAGTAGTAGTAGACCCATGTGGGATGACAAATTGTGTCGGGGGTCCGGAAACACATACAACACTTACACAAAATTGTGTCAACATTTTTTTACACTTTAGCACAACAACCAGTTGTTGTGACCACTTTTTTACGTGGAAAAATCCTCATACCCTCCATCCCGAGGAAGGTGGAGGGTTATGTCGGACCTACCCGACTACCTTACCGATTAAAACCCCACGGCGTTCTTTCTTTCCTCAGTGGATTTAAGTTACAATTTCCCAGGAATGAATAGCATTAATACTAGGAACAAACATAAACTTGTAATGCCTGTAACTCGCTTACGCCGAGTCAGTAATTCTTTTTATGGACAATGTATACGCTTATACAACAGGCTCCCAGAAAACGTTCAAAAAGCTTCTATTGCCAAATTTAAAAAAATTGTGAAAGAACGTTTGTGTACCAAAGAATATTATTCTATCAACGATTTTCTAGAAGACAGTACGTCTTGGGAATGATGTGATCGCCTCCAGGCTATTTCAACTTATAGAGAATTATTGTCAATTTCAATATACTTTGAAAAAAAATCATTACGTAAAAAAAAAATATTAGTCCCGTTGAGTTTCTTTCGCCAGTTCTTGTCAGGTCAGAGGCTTCTTCTTTCCGAACTGGTGGTAGACTCATGACGTTCAGTAAATAATTGTAATAATTTTATGCTGAATAAAATATTTTGACTTTGACTTTGACTTTGACTACAGGTATCGTTTGCGCATTCATCCGCAACTTTGCTAGCGACTGTTAATGAATTGGACATATCTATGACCAATGTCTAATCACTTTATTCCTCATGAGAGGACGGCAAGCAAGATCACTTGGGTCATCGTCCCCCCTACTACTAGGACCTTATAACGTAGCGGGCAGGAGTATCCTCTTTTCTCCTATCCAGAGGTTCTCACAAAGGAAGCAGGTTAATGTTATGTCTGTGTTTCGTTCTGTTGGAGCTTAATTAGCTTCTAGTTCTCTCATTTCTTCCACTTATTCCTTGACCATATACCGAATATCTTTTGACTATTTGATTCTTGATTAGTAACTTTTTTACTGTAAATAAAGGAATAGGTACCGACGACGACAGTCGACAACCATTTGCGAATAGGTATATCATAATCATATTTATAATTTATTATCATATTCGAAATTACAATTTTATTAATGTCGTTACTTTTCACCACATTCACATCGGGTCAAAATAATGAGATAAATTTATTTATTAAGTACGTTTTAAAGTTATTCGCCTTAAGAGAGCAGTTACGTTATATTACAAGAGAACGTTAATGTTATGTATCGACTGTTAAGTGAATTAATCATGTAAATACTCGATACTGATCAGAACCTTGATAGGTTTTTTTTCCCTAATAAATACTCACTTCTAAAATAACATTCCAGTGACGAAGTTAAAAACATCGATCCTTTATAAAGACATCAAATTGACTCGACATCAAAATAAATACTAATTAAGAAAACAAATTTACAAATAAATACACACCGACGCGATATAGCACCGAGGACATTAATAATTTACAGGTACTCTAATAACGGCATATATCAAAGTGTCAAAGACCGGACCAATTGGCGTGTTTTGTGGCAAAGGTGCGTTCCAAATGCGTCCCCACTCGAACATTCCGCTATCGTTTCGAAACGACTATCTCACCCCGCCCAGCGATACTCGCCCATTACTGACCATTCGCTACCGAATAACCTTGAATTTACTATTACTAAAACCACCGACCATTACGCTGAACGTATAACTGCGTCACCAGAGGCTGATATCTGGTCGACAGCTCGTATTACTTTGCGAAATTATCCCATTTTGCGTCCCGGGGCCTCGAGCGTAAACTAACAAGCTCAGTCTATATGTCATGATGTTCAACTACAATATTTCTTCTAATAAAACCGATGATAGTCCCGGGGTGTTCTAAAAAACGGCCAGCGCTACATCAAACGCGTACTCTAAGAATAAGTAGGTGCTCGGCGCTCGTATAAATTCTAATAAGCATCTATTCTATGTGGCTCCCGAGGCAACACTGCTCTTAATCTCGACTATTACTTTAGCGTGGAAATTTTAAAATCCTGAGACCGGTAGTTGTGTTCGTGGTTAATTTTAAGTTGCCTCCTACGCTCGAATAGTTAATAAATCGTGTTGGATTGATGCGCTCGGTAGTTTTTTTTTTTTTTTTTAGTTCTTCCGTGTGTCGTCGTGTTTTGACTCTAAACGACGATCGGTCACGGTCCATAGATAATTCATATGCGCGATGGGATAAAATTAATCTTTCTTATTTAAGGTAGTTCCATTCTCTTATGGACCGTGTCGCTTGATTTAGATTAAACCGATAAAAGCTTATGAGGCTCTTTTGTTATATTTTTAGACTCATCTTAGTGTGATATAATAGTGTGTTGTTTGTTGATATAGATGACATTAAGTTTCGGTGAAGTAGTAAATTTTTGATTAAAATGGGTACTACAACAAGGCATGTCATATTTCAATGATAGTAAACAATATTTCATTTCAAAACCAGAGTCATTGGAAAGTATGTACGTTAAAACTTCTAATAAGTTAGCGTAGGTGTAATATATCCTGTACAATTTTCTTCCAAAAACATTCACAATTATTTATTCTAAAACTAAACAATTAGTTCAAAGTTTAATAAACATTTAAATCATAATATATCATTTACGTATTATATAAAGAGCAGTATGGCAGAAGTTATAGTGTTGTGTTGCGTAAGACTGTGTGTCCCGGAGGCAGCAATTCTCACTCTAGTAAATGTTATGTACGGAATTACGGCCCACGTTGCTTGTGCTTTACCCGACCACGTATTTATAGTGCGGGTGTTATTTTTAGAAATCAGGTCTCTTGAACGGGAAAGTGTTAGAGAGCAACGTTTAGTAACAACCTCTTTTTAAACTGTTATTATTCTCACATGTTTGTATATATTTATGATATTATAAATGGAAAAGACTTGTTCGTTTATTGTCGATAAACTTTGAAATGATTGAAAAGATATAAATAATTTTTGCAGCAATATAAAGATAAATTATCTGAAAATTATATACGTTTAGAACTTTAGATTAGATAAATCTGTTATCTGTTGACGACCGTTCTGGGGTGGTGGTGCGAGTAATTGAGTATCGCCATAACGTGAGCTATCGCGGGTTCGATTCCCGCTCGGGACGGATATATGTATTTGTACAAATATTTGTTTCCGGTCTGGGCGTATGTCCTTGTGAGTCTCCCCACTGTGCCTCAGAGAGCACGTAAAGCCATCGGTTCCATTTGTTATACACACACCTGATAACGATCGTTACTCATGGTAGAGAAATTATCCGCCAATCCGCAGTGGAGAAACGTGGTTGATTAAGCTCCAATCCCTCTTCTTTATAGAGAAGAGGCCTGCACTCAACAGTGGGTTGTTTATAGGCTGATACAGTAGGTACAGTACAGTACAAATCCGTTAGTGTTATTTTTGTAGGTATTTTTTACTTCTATTAATACTATATGGCTCTTCCGTAATAAACAGGATAATGTAGCGTAATAACACCGCATTGTAAAGACACCGCACATTGTACGGATACCGCTTAGTTAATCTTTTTGATCGGTGAAAGAGATTAATAAATTAATACAATGTAATAAATAATAAATAAAAGATAGCATAAGTAGCTATAAAAAAATAAAACTAATACGAGGAAATTATAAATTAAACTTTATAACTTATTATAATAAGCAACTAGCGTGGTATCATGATATATAAATTAGACATCTCTCTTGGCTAGATTCGCGTTTATAGATACTATTCGGCTCAAGAGTCTCAAAGAATGAAAAAGGAGAATAAAAAGAAAATATTACTACCCCGTAAATATCAGGTAAGGTTGTGTTGTAATAAACATTAGTTTAACTTTTTATATAATCATGATATCAAACATTTGGTTTTTCACTGCTAAACGTACTCTACACCATTCATATAAAGTATATATATTCTTTGTCTACTTGAAATAAATACGCCTCTGATATTATATGTGTTCTTTCAGTTAGTTGCTTAGTGTTACTTGTAATGCAAATCTTACACGACTCGAGAATATGGTCGTATTTAACCCGGTGAGACTTTCTTTACATCAGAGTTTAATTACATTTTATTGAAACACTTAACTTCGTTTGGAACGGATAAAGTTTATTTATTTATCATATATATTTTGTGTATATATAATTAATATTACAACACTTATAATGTGTGTTTTAAAGGCAAATTTTTTTTTTACATACACGTTCATCTATTCTAAGGGAGGCTAATTAATGTTTTTTTTTTTTTCTTTTAATAGACAGTCGATTATTAATTTATAACATTTTAACTTTTTTTCGGTTCTATTTATTTTGCGAAAGACATGGAGAAATATGCTGATGCTTATACTGCCAATATTTAATAGTTGACAAGACAAAAATAATTAAATTTCATGTATTGACTCTTACAAAGATATTATTTTTTTCAAGCCGTTGAGTGTGAGACGTTAATTATTTATTAAGAACGTTATTTTTTTTTATTAAGCTTTATTCATTTGACCGTCAATTACGAATTCGCAGATAGACATAGACTTATTAAAATTACCAAGAATATAGTGATATGAACCTTAAAAATACTATATCTACTGCTCATACGTACGTAGTATACTTGAGTATTGCTCTGAGATCTGGAACCCAGCATATAATACATATGTAAATAGAATTGAGTGTATCCAGAAGCGGTTTTTAAGATACTTGCAGTATAAATGTGGTGATAATTTGGTTGACTACAAAAGTAGATGTAAAAAATACCATTTCCTTCCCCTGAGACTTCGTCGAAATATCTCTGATTTAGTATACCTAAATAAAATTGTTAACAATATTATAGATAATCCAGACTTACATAACAGAATTAAATTTAATGTACCCACTAGGTTCTTTCGTAATTTTTCCCCATTTTATATCCCACCTTGTAATAGTAATTATCGTCGAAATTCCTTTATTTGCAGATCTACTACACGATTTAATGATTTTTTGCGCGAACACCGTGATGTTGACGTTTTTCTGATTAAACCTTATTCTATTAGACGGTTGGTGACCACGGAATATTTCTCTTCCGATAACTTATAATGTGTAACCAGTTTGATGATCCAGCAAAGTTCTCGAACCATCCTTAGTTTAATTTTTTTTTAGTTTAAAAAAAAATTTAATTCTCAAACTGTTAAATAATATAGCACTCTTTAGTTGTTAATTGTAAAAACTTCTAAATGGCTTTTTGTTTCTTAATTGTATTTCTAATTTGTTATGTATAGCTGTAAGTTTTTCTGAATAAATAAAATAAAAAATAAAATAAATAAACTAAGATATATACATTAAAGGGTCTTAGAAGACGAAGAAGACAACACAAAATACATTTACTTTCCTTATCTAGAAGTAAGGATTTCTTTTGACACATGGCTAATGACATAACAAATCTTAAAATTTTAATTTATTTTCGACAATATCTATGACTACCTGTTTGATTGTATTTAAAAAGTACATGTTTAAGCTTTAAAACAATAAAATATAGCTTAGTCTATAGCATTAAAGTAATAACCAATTAATACGTAATTCATATAGTAACTTACAAACTGTACTATACTGTACTCTATCAGGCTGTAAACAACCTTTTCTCCATATAGAATAAGGGTTAGATCTTAATCCACCACGCTGCTCCACTGCAGGTTTGCTGATAATTTCCCTACCATGAGTATAGTTATCACATATCTATGATAACAACCGGAACCGACAGCTTTACGTACTCTCCGAGGCACGGTGGGGAGACCCACAAGAACATACACCCAGACCGGTAACAAATATTTGTACTAATACAAATATCTGTCACAAGCGGGAATCGAACACGCGACCATTAGCGCGAGACGTTGAGGCGATTACTCGCACCACTACACCAGAACGGTCGTCTTAACCTAAAAAACATTTAACCAGAAATTAAAAGAAATCCTTTAAAATTTCTCACTTTTGCAATAGTAATATTGAGTAAGATTATTAATTCAGCTTACTTCATATTTATGTCAGAAATAAAAATATTAATTATCTTTTAGTACAGATAAATTCGGGACAAACAGAGCCGCTGGAGACTGATCAGATCAAGCGTGATATGAGATATCATCGGTCTGTACTGCCACTTATGGAATTGTGATACCTTGGCGATTAAGGCTTGAAGTTCAACTTCCTCGTATAATTTCCTGTTTTAAACTTTATTTAAATTTATTGATAAATTGCTGAATTGCTATTAAAGTGTCAAATATGTAGAATTAATTATTTAATGATGTAGTAACTGTCTTTAATTAAAAGAACAACTTTATCTAATATCTAAATCCCATAATTATGTTTTATTTTGTTATTCTTTATTTTATTTATTTATGTACTTTATTGCATACTTAAGAAGTGAAGACATTAAAGAGAAAACAGGCTTGAGGCTGTTATTCTTATTTATTCAATTATTTAATAAGGGTCTGTAAGAGATTGCTTTAAAATAACAAAGAATTATAATATTTTTAGACACCTATTCTACTGTATTTATATTGTTCGGTTCTTTTTAACCAACGTGTAATATCTATAACACGTCAATTAACGTGAAAAGTAAGGAATTTCATATCAAATAATCCCTTGTTGCGTAAAGACAAACCACTTTAAACCGGCCTATTAAAATAATGCCCACAATACTAATCATACTCTCGGTCTCAGATCGCCTGGATAAGAGATAGCCATCGGTTGTGATGAATGGAGCCGGCTAGCTACTGCGTCTTTGTTATAAGGAATAATATATGGGGACAAACTATACTATTATATTATAAATCAGTGTTTGTTTCTATACTACCGCTAATTTTATGAGATTTTTTCGTACTTTTTAAAACGAGTGAAAGGCAAAACTTTTTCGCCTATTTGCTTCTACTTTTAATAGTTTTTAATTATGAATTATTTATCATAAAAAAATGTTAATATAATTTATGTGTCGAGATATCAGTAGACAGAACACTTGGATTTATTTGTGGTGAGATTATGCACAATATCTAAGTATACTTATGTCTACCGTTGCAATATAGTTTTACGTAATCGTTCTATTTAAATGTTTCAGGTTTTTTCTGTCTGCTTATTATTCTAGTTTATTTTTGAAAAGTCATTGATTATTTCACAAAGCGAATGTCAACTGGCATAAACAATCCATGAGAGCACAGATTTAGAATAGAATAATTTTCTTACTAAAAATAACGAATATTATGTTTGATTACTAACCAGAACCGATATATATATGTATGTGCGCTCGTCGAAGAATGATGGGTGTATTATAAGGGCAATATCTAATTTTGAAATTTTATCTAAACCGCGACCATCGGCAATAGAGAAAATTTTGTCAACGCTACTAATACTATTATTCCCTTTAAATAAAAAAAATCGACGGATGTTATTAAATTCATTATGCACCATTTTCGTAAATCGAAGTTTGTTTTAATTTTCATATTTTTTGGGAACAACATTTCCAATTTTATCCATATAGGAACAAAAATACCGTATCGAAAAAACTTTATCAAGAGATTCACTTAAATAAAATTTATTTATAAATAAACACGACCTTATCTCGGTACATCTGTTATCAGTGTGACATCGCGATACATTCGGTGCAGATTAATGTGCTGTGACATTTCCGACAAATCATATGGGCGTACAATATGTGAAGTGTAGTTTCATTTCGCTACTTTTTATTTGGGAATATTATTAAAGTAATTAATAATATAATTAAAATAAATCAATTAATGTTCGTTAGTTTCCCAAAAACTTGAAGATGGTTCGATAAATTTGAATAATTTAACTATTGTATTATTTGCTTAAAAACTGAGATGGCTTAGAACAAAAAAAAATGTAAAATAAAAAAATAAATAAACAGCTGAAAAAAAAGTAAAAAATGAAATTCATAATTTTATATCTTATACTATATATTTACTATCTCTATATATCTACTATATATTTTGTATCTTATATTATATTGCTATGAGTGGCACAGCAGGTTGACGGATAGTTTTTATAACATGAGTAACGTTTGATATCAGGTATCTGTGATAATAACCAGGACCAATGGCTGTACGTGCTCTAAGAGGCATGGTAGAGATAAGATAATGGCATACACACAGGCCAGAAACAAATATTTGTACAAATATAAATATCTACTCCGAACGAGAATCAAACGTACAACCACCGGCGTTGAAGCGACTACTGGCACAACTACACCAAAACGACTGTCGATCGTTCTATTTGTATTTGTATAAATACTCATATATAAGGGTGGGCCATAAATTTTTGCACATTTGAAACATGAATAAAAATAAAACTACTAATATTATTTTATTGATTATTTATTTAACGTAATAAACATTTAAAGCAATTTATTTTTTAAAAATGACATCATCGAGATGTGCTCCGTCTCGTCGCTGGCACTCCTGCAATCAACTACGTAAACTTTGGAAAACTCGTTGACACATGCTGCGAGGAATCGCGGCTATCTCCGCGTGGATGTTTTCTTTCAATTGGGATATGGTCATTGGTTTATTATGGTAAACTCGACTCTTCAGATATCCCCACAAGAAAAAATCGCAAGGTGTAAGGTCTGGGCTTCTTGGAGGCCATGGAATATCACCTCTGCGAGAAATTAATTTGTTGGGAAACATTTCTTTGATCACCGGTAAAGTCACATTTGACGTATGGCATGTTGCTCCATCTTGTTGCATCCAAGTCCTGCTGTTGTATCCTTCAAATTCATGTAACTGTGGTGTCAAAAACTCTCGCAACATCTTCACGTATTCCACTGAGTTTACAGTTACGTTATTTCCCTGACTGTTTTCAAAGAAATACGGACCGATTATGCCTTTAGCCGATATGGCAGCCCATACAGTCGTTTTAGGTGAATGAAGGGGCTTTTGGTGTTTAAGGCGAGGGTTTTCCGTGCTCCAGTACCGGCAATTGTGCTTATTTACGTGCCCATTGATGTGAAAATGGGCCTCGTCCGTAAACAATACATTCTCAAGGCTAGAGAATCGCTCCAGCATAATGTCAGCCAATAACTTACGTTGAATGTAATCGTTTGGCTTCATCTCCTGCACAATTTGAACCTTATACGGGTGTAGTTTAAGGTCCAAATGCAAAATTCGCCGCAGACTAGTTCTTGGTATTGCTAGAGCCGCCGAATGCTTACGCGAAGATGATTCTGGATCGTTCCGTACGGAAATTTCAACTTCCCGAATGTTCTCTTCGCTTCTTCTTGAACGTGGCCGCCCTGTTTGTTTAATATTGGTTGTCGATCCTGTTTCCTCGAACTTGTTGACCCAAGCTTTAATTAAATTAACACTTGGACACTCACTTATACGCTGTAATCCGTATTCAATTCTAAATAGCCGTCGTACAGTAACGTAGGAGTCGTTGTTTTTGTAAAACATTTTTACACAAAAAGCACGCTGTTTTCCCGTGAAGCGCTCCATCGTGACTAAAATTGCATAAAGCCGCGCATCATTCCCCGTACCCCGCGCGCCCCTCCCTGTAACGGTTTTTGAGAAATCGAGTGTTGCCATTTGCAAAAATTTATGGCCCACTCTGTATATAAAAACAGTCAACATAAATGTAACATTCATCACTACACCAGAATTGTCGTTTGACAACAATAAGTTACAGCCAAATCAATTTTAATGGATGGAACGAAGTTCACTAGGTTATCTAGTTCATAATAAATTATAATAATTATTATATATTAAATAAAATATTAAATACAATATTTAATCAAGGCTGTTCATTCGACGGTTCCTAATACATTATGTTTGAACAAACAATATTTAAAATATACTCGTATTACATTACTGTTATGGATATTAATTGAAAAAAGTGTGTTTAAAATGTACTTGTCACTGCTTATCTCTCTAGATGGCAAGCAATAATAATAATAAAAGCTAGCGATCGATGTTAAGGAAGTGTATTATCACAACGATGGGTTGACGCAACGGTACGCACAGTAACCGGCTGCTGTGCTAGCAGTGGCGGTTCAATATCCGCTCATGACAAAAGTTTGTATAGGCCACAGATGTTTGTCGTAATCTGTGCACTTATTTTTCCCAACCCCCAATACAAGATTTCATCCTACTGGATGCTGTTGAATATAAAACGTATGTTATTATGCTTTTATTACCCTAGTGTTTGAATAATTCATAAGTACCCATACTAAATAGAAATAAAAAAGAAAGAAAGAAAACTTTTCTTTTTTTCCTTTTATTTTGCAATATAACATAATAAATTAATTGATAAAATAGAAACATAAAAAAAGAACAGTAAGAGACGAAATTGACACTAGGACACCGGGGAAAAAACTGGACACGCTCAACCTGTGCCATGATTTTGTACCACGAGAGCTGATTTTCAGTATGCCCAGTGCTATTAATTAAATAATAATAATCTTTATTTTGAATAAATGATAAAGACATCTAGAGTTTGTATCAATGCTCCCTGTTTTAAACTTTTGTTACTACTGAGATTGAAAAAAATACAGATTGTTAAATTGCCGAATCTAAGCTACACCGCCCTGTCGCATCACCCACGAACACTACTGTGCTCGAAACTATTAAATCATTCAGAAGTGATTTGTGCTCATTATACATCATGTTTCTCGTTTTTATTTATAATATATATAACAAATAAAAAAGCTCATTTGCTTGTTTTCAACTTATTTGTGGGTCCCACCCCTTCCCACTTATCACGGATCTAATAATGATCCGTTTTTAAATATTATTTTTAGAAGAAGAATAGAATTTCATAGAAGCGAAACTGGGCAGGTTGTATTGTCAATTTATAATATTGTTTTATACATACAGCTATATTTTATACTTAAAAACTGGTTATAAACAATTTATTTTCTTATAATAAAGTAGTTACATGTGAATCATATTTTAAGATGATCTGGTATTGTGTGTTTTATGTCTTAGATAATAACACATACACACACTGAGTGTTAGGATCAAGAACTTGTTAAAATTGTGAACTATCGTTGATCCTAAATATTATTTGGTGCTGAGACAATCTCGTTTGTCAAAGAATGGGGTCGCAGACCGAGACACAAAGTCAAGGTCATGCAAGTTATAAACTAACAATCGAAGTGGTCGTAATATGATGCAGTTTCTGAGATTAAAACGTCCTGTAACTCATTGCTGAGTCTTTGTTCTTCTTTTCTTATTGAGAAGATAAGGATATGGAACTTCTTTCCCTATGTTACTGGGGATTAGAAAATATGTATACGTCATAGACCATATTTTCACTCGTGCAAGTTTCATCAAAGTAGAACGTTTTATATGTAAATAAATGACGATGGATTCATACAGCTGTCACAGCCACTGGCTGTTGCGCTAGCAGTCGCGGGTTCGCTCTCCGATCTTAACAAATATTTATATAGGTCAGATGTTTTCTTATGCCGGACTACCCGTCTGTCTGTGTTTGTATTTTGTATGTTTCTTGTGGCAGAGAATTTCATACTGCAGAGGACGTAAAGACGAAATGTGTTGTGTAGTTTTTAAATAAAATTTCCAGACATTGATATGACCCTTAACAACTCACGTTTTCGAATTTATAACTACAACTATCATTTCATCCGTTAAATATTTTATTATTATATTATTTAGTCTTTAAAAGCTGTCTTTCATTTGCAACTTTACTGATACTATTTAATAACTTTTTTTATTATATTTTTAAGTTTATCAAGATAGTAAAATAATATTTGTTTATACACGAAATACAAAATAAATACATAAATTGCTATAAATCTTAGTAAAATTTAAAATTTATAATCAAACGAACAAAACATCAATCTGTATAAAACTTGGTTTCACATAAACCCGGAACGACCGAGGACAGTCCATCACAACCACTGCCTGAATTCCACACGTGCCGTTTTGACATTATTTAATGGTCACCTCGAACCCGCTGTGCGATCATTTGTTAACATACTTGAAAGAATATTTGCATAATTTACTTATTTATTTTCTTCTACTTCCATGTATAATTTATCGACCAACTGTGTCGGTCGGTACATTTCGGTTGGATGTTTAACACACAAATACATTTGTGCAAAGTTTCTGTTAAGATTCTCTTTTCATTTTCTTGTACTATGTTGCACAATTATATACGTCGTTATGATTTTGCAATATTTATGCGATGAAAAATGTGGTAAAAAATTATATTTTTTGCTATGAAGGTAAAGAAACAAATATACCTATTTCTCTATTTTGGAAATTCTTGTTTAAAAGTGATACAAAGAAGATAATTAAGTGTTTCGCCGTCTTTACATAAAATTATGTTCGACATGTATTTTAAACTTGTATTTTTCACATTTTTGTATAGATACCTACTACAATCTGTCTTCTGTTAAGTATTTTATGTGTAATAATAATTATCTACACAAATCCTATGCGTACTAATATGTTAATTAAAATAATGGCGTGATGTATAGATGTAAAGAGTAAATATTGTTTTTTATATATTACATTTTCGCATGTTCCTGTCCTGCGTTGCCTTTGGAATCTCTCAGTCCTCTTTTCCTATTAAAGAGAAAGTTTAGAATTTAATCACGTATTCTGAATGTCGTCTGAGACACTCAGGTTTTCTTACTATATTTGATTTTTTCTATTCAATTTGCTATATCACAGAGTTCAGAGTACCTACCTACATATTAGTATTACTTGTTTAATTATATAATGAAGTAATATTACTTTCAAAAGTATGTCAAATAAACTCGAACTTACCCAAATATAGTACAAAATTTATTCTAAGATTATGATAAATCTTCGAAGACTAACTTAATTCAAAGCTTAAGTCTCGGGCGAAAAAGGAAATCATACATAATGTATCCGAAGCGGGCGCCCGGCCTATGCGCCTCCATTTTTCCGCGCTTAATCCTTCACGAGCTCATCTACCCGGGTTTTAATCTCAATCTCACCTCATTACCGACTCCAGAATACTGGGAATAGCCAATTTCGCCATTAATTACAAGGCCGCCTCCCTTACCCTTCCTTTTTCGAGTAAAAATAAATTATAACTCATTTATCGTTAGTCGCCGGCTGGATAAATAGCTGTCACGTTGGCGCACACAGAAGCGTTACGTCGTAACGTGACGTGAAGGTTCACGGCGGGGAGGCCACGCCCCGACATGCGCACTGGGCAACACGCCCACGTGTGACGCGTGCACCACTGTCCCCGAACTAGGGCACATATGTGCTGCACATACTCGGTGGGCGTACGCCACGGTAGGCGGGCACACGTGGCACATATCGATAGACGGAGCGAACGTACATGACCCGACACATAACAACGTAAGCCTAAACTTTCCGCGAATAGTAATATCTCCGCAGATTAAATAGTGAAGTCGAAGAGAAAATAAAAAAAAATAAAATTCCCACCTGCGGGCGCAATTATCGGCGCGAACCGCGGAAAATTGCGGGGCGAACGCCAAACTGACACTCGTGGAACTTCCTTAAAATAAAACTTGGGAAAAGTTCAACCGGAAAGGAAAGAAAACGCGAAAATAAAAAAGCCATTGACTCCGCAGACCGGCCCTGAAACTTTCAGATTTTTTTAACATCCCGCGGACGGAATCACAGCGAGGTTTTTTCGTAGCTCGAGGGACTGTCGCTTATTCCTGTCAACTAACTACTGAAATCTATTTTCAATGCATCCTTTAGAAATACTGGATCGAGACTTTTCGAAATCTATTTTTTCGATATGATTTTGTTGGAGTTGAACATTTTGCGTTAATAACAAATATACAAATAAATACGGCAATCAGTTGGGACTATTCATCACCGATGACAGTTCAAACAATAGAATCAGGGTTAGTAATGGAGATCACAAAAATTCTTTTATAGATTCAGTCGACTCTTGGAACAATATGGTTCACAATCAGCCGATCAATAATATATAGGCTAAGATGTACAGAGCAACGAAACCGAGACTCTACGGAATGAAAACAAATCAGTGCGGGTGGCGCAAATTGAGCACGTACCCGTTCCGGCTAATTTTATTTTGCAATTACACCCCACCCCACCGCCGGCCCGCACCCCCTCGCTAATACAACACTCTGGCGACAGCAACGACAGACTCGAGTACATATGATTAAAAGTGAGATATTAAATAAAATACTGTACATTTATTTTGTTTTATTTCCATTTTTGTTCTAGCGTCTTTCAGTTCTAACACAGTAGTTTAGTGTATTGTCTCGAATGACCGAATAATTACAAGATTTTTGTATTTAGGCTTATATCAGAAAAAAATAATTTAAAAAAATTATTATACGTGATATGTAATTTACACGACATGTAATGTAACTTATTGTTTTATTTCTTTTCCAAGTCAATTGTACCTATCAAATGACTACGTACTCGTATATACGTGTATGTATCGCAAGATATCATCCATAGCATTGTAAAATAGTGCTCAAATTTTTTTTAGTAAAAATAAACTAAACAAAGACATTGTTCAAATTATTCAGAAAGTTGTCACATATATAGACTGTTTATTCTTAACATCGATTAATAATTATAAATGCTCGGGAAAGTCTCCATCTCAGCACGAGCGGTCTACCAGCGCCTACTCTGTACCCCCTTTGTAAAAAGGTTGTAAGAAGGCGGTGGACACCCCACGGGGAGACGATCGCCTTCAACCCTTTCGCTTTTACCCCCACCTACAGAGTGTTTTAGAAAAAAATAATTGAAATAATATTAATAGTTTTAAAAAAATGTGATTCTTATAGTGTCTTGTATAAGTAACGTATTTAGTTACTTGAATAAAATCGGTTTGAATTAAAAAGTAGGTTGATATTTTAACTTCGTAGAAAAATATATTAGCTATTATATTACTATTCAATATATATTTAAATATCCAATTATATTTATAAATATACAAAATTTAATTATACGTAATAGATTGTTGATTTGAAATAAATAAAATTTGTGTTAATATTATAGCCGCATAGTTAGATAAGAAAAATTGATATTAATATTTATCACATATTGTTAAATTTAATTACTAGACAATTGCGGACATCCTGTAAAGTCTAAGCTTCTCGCATTTCTTCGTCGCTTCTTAAAGTGTTTTACATACAACCGTAGCTGTGTGCGTCGGTATTTACTCACGCACAAGTGTGAGTCTACGCATTTTTGCCCTCGCCTCCCCTCCAAGAAAAATACCTTACCCCGTTACCACCCACCCTCTTTGATGTACCGGTGCGCCTCGGGTAAAGAAGATATGAGACTTTTTCAAAAAGCTTAATTTAAATGAGCCGCTTGGGACGACTCAATGAGAATATTCCTTAATTTAAATACTATCTCGAGGGCCACGGCTCCGGGACGAAGGGAGGGAATGGACCATTTTAATTGGTATTGAATTTCGATTGGATACTTAGGTGACTTTTACTTGTTTTTTTTTTTCTACTATTGTACCGATAGAGGAACGGTTTCAGTGTGAGTTATTATTGGAAATGATTATAGGAGCCCTCGTAATCCGTTTGTTCTTGTCGCTTTTGATAAAAAAAGCACGGGTCAAAAGAAATACATTCTAATACTGTTGAAATTTTTTGTTATATCTCATTCTACGTATCTTTCGCTAATTATAATGCTTTGTCAACAAAATCAACGTCTAATATTTAATAAAATGTGATTATTTTTCCTTCGTTATATAAAATTACTATTAGAATTTATTAATATTTAACAATTTTATAAACATTTTAATTGATTAATAGGTCAAGACTATTAGGTATTCAATTGTTTGGGTCAACTGTATTGTACGCTAACCACTTGTAAGCATCCTACTGTTCCGCATAGCCTTTATAGGGGAAGGGTTGAAGCTTGATCTACCACGCTGCTCTGTGCTGTGCAACAGTGGGTTAGCGGATATACGTGTCTCAAAATTTCTTCAATAATGTGCAGGACACTTAACGATGTTTTTTTTCTCCCAATTAATTATTTTCTTCAAAATAATTTATTAATTGATTCTATAAATATGGCTATCAAACTATGATCAA
Source organism: Euphydryas editha (assembly GCA_036937285.1). Lineage (NCBI taxonomy): Eukaryota > Metazoa > Arthropoda > Insecta > Lepidoptera > Nymphalidae > Euphydryas > Euphydryas editha. The sequence goes on from JAUPFZ010000020.1 coordinate 5,033,487, forward strand.
TGTTGTTACCTTAACACGGCTTATGATGTTTTGATTTTTATTCATATTACTATAACGTTGCACATTTTATTCCATATTTATAAATATGTACTATATTTATCTTAGCCTAGTAATAAAATATAATGTAACCTTCATGTAGAGGCACTTACGTATGTTATTGTTATGTTATATAGGTTTAAAGAGTATTTCTCATTAAAAACATACAGTCACTTACATGAGAAATTAATAACAATATGTAATGTGGGTAAAAATACAAAAAAATATCCAGCAGTTCACATATTGGGGAATTGTTTTTGTATTATATTGTACTTACTGTAGAACTCCTATAACTAAACATTTTACATACTAAATTAGACTATTCTTCTATATATATTCGTTATCGACTATCCATTTTGCATTTAAAATAAGTGTTGCCGATGCGTGCGCCCAGAACGCCCGGCCGGCACGCTGGTTGTACACCAGTCGATCAGTCGAGGCTACATCCGCATAAGGATGTAAGTAAAAAAAATTATATGCCAATTCTATCCATTTCAATATTAATTGAACTGAAGTGAATCAGCCTGTAAACATACCACTGACAGCAGTGGTATGTTTACAGGCTGATTCACTTCAGCAAGGGCCTCTTCTCCATATAGGTAAAGCGTTTGTTGGAGCATAAGTAGCAATCACAGTATCCACTATAACAACCAGGACCGACGGCTTAACGTGCTCACCGAGGCACGTTGGGAAGATCCACAAGGCGATACACTCAAACTAGAAACAAATATTCGTACGAATACAATCTGCCACAAGCGTGAATCGAACCCACGACCACCGGTGTTAAGGTGATCGAACTAATACATCAGAGCGGTTGTCATATATTATTACTTAAATTATATAAATTATCGTAACCAGCTTTGAGAAAGAATAATACAATAAAGCTCAGTTTACGTTTATTTGACCACTTCATAATGGCTCTTGTCTCTTTGAGGGCCCTCTACGAGACCCTTGTCCTTGGTTGCGATCTTAAACGTAATCAGGTATTTAATTTATCATAAAAATATATATTTTTAGACATTTTGTCCAAAGAAAAATATTATGTTTCTGTAATGTATTTAAAAATTAAGAAAAGTTTGAAAAATATGATTGGCTTATATTTTAAGCTTCAGCAGAATTAGAAATGTATTCATTTAAAATTGTATTCATTTACGAAAAAATACTACACAATTTGATTTTTTATCTTTATGATTTTATCCTATATGTTAGTAAATAAATAATATAACCTTTATACCCAGAACTTAGATTAATGAATAATTTATATTTAACCTTTTTTAGGCTTAACACTTTTAGCGGTTTACAAACATTTTATATAAGGTAAAAATGGATACATACCAAAATATAGGTCTTCTTTCTATTTTGTCGATATTACGGACCATTTATATGAAAAGATTACGTCGTTGTGACTACGAACCGTTTTTATCTTTAAAAATAAACTACTTCATATTTATATATATTATATATTATATTTATTATTTATATTATATTTTGAGGTGTAAATGTGTATATAGACTAGACATATTTTAGAATGAATTTAATCTAAATGTAAGATAGGTCAAGATACAATATCACGTATCATAGCACTATAGTGAAAACTTAATTACTATTCTACCACAACTGAGATGTGAGATTTTTTTTTATTAGCTGACGCGTTTCTCACACGGAAATGAATTTTAACATTTATCTCATAAAACGGCTTTAGCGACAGAGATTCCGTTTTATATAGAGGCTTTGAGACCACGATCTAGCTATATTTAGTAGATCGTGTTTGAGACACAGCGACGATAGTTTTCAGATAGGTAAGTATTATAATCCTAAACTCCTCAGGGGACGCCGCAATATTTAACTATACTCGTAAGTAAGTTTGTAACCAGAAGGTCAAGTGTGTATGTTATAAGTATTATTGTAAGTTATGTGTGTGTATGTTGTTGTAGCTGACGGACTTGAGCCTCTGGCTTCAATCTCTCTTGTCCGCAACGTTACACAACTGTACATTCAAGTATTTTGTCAAAACAATATTCGTGATATTGTGTCAAAAAACATCATATGAAAACCTACCTTAACAAAAGGTCTTTAACCTACAATATATTATCAGCTCGTATATTTATAATTTTATACTAAAAATGATAGATATAATAAAAAAAAATAAACATCAATAGGTGGCAGTAGAAATGAAAACTAGCGCGAATTTAAAAATCACTCGTCTTAAAATGTATTAAATCTCAAATCTGTAAATGTTGAATATCACTGCATTCAATAGGTATCGTAGTACATTGTCACTGCTAGTATAAAGATAATATCTTCGTGACATAATTTGTTTTATATTGTAAATAGTATATATTTAGTAATATTTGTGTTAAAGATATATACATTAATATTTTATCATAATTTTTAATCTTTAAAATCATTACCTATATCATATCTATCTATATCATATCTATCATATCTATCAATCATTAACTATAGTATAATATTTAAGAAGCAACAGTTTTGAAATCTGAAAACCAACACATTCCACGATAAGATTGTACTAAAACCCTTAAGGGGAAATTTATAATATGTTTTTTTCATTTAAACATATATACTAATAATTTAATTTTACGTAAATTTTAAATCAACGCTCCGGCGAAGCAATCAATACGCGTCGTAAAAACAATTTGTGAGAATTTCTTACCCCCTAATGAAACAAAGGGTCGGGCGATTTTAAATAGAACATGCTTCTTAAGATTTATTCCGTAAGCAAAAATTCACAACCACAGACAAAGACACAACTACATCGATATTGTCTAATGATATATGCTTACCACGCGGCGTGACTCAAACGTCAAAATTATGCTTTTTAATTTTTTTATTGAAATTATTTACAATATATTTAGAATAAATTATATTATTAGAATATATGTTAGACCTATTTAACTATAAAGTATTTGATACTAGTTTTGCAAAAAAATACATAAATTTGAATGACGAACAAATTATAAATAAAAATTATTTAGAACAAAGGTTATTAATATACAATTAAAGTTACAAACAAACATAAATATATATATTTTTAGCGTATTAAATTGTCGACTCGTACACAGGTGGGGGCGTTTCGCACCCCTTTTTAACCCTTTCGGGATCCAAACGTTTCTTCTCCTTCTTTACATTTATTTCTTATGGCCTGTTTCTTCTTCTTAAATTATAAAGTTCATCGTGGATGGAACGGTTTTGATACTTTGTCTTAAAAATTTAAATTCTTTTCAGCAATAATTTTTTGGCCACGTTTAATTATTACTATTCCAAATTGCAGTGGCTTTTTATGGGAACTTTACATGTGTGATGTTGTTTGTAATTCTTTGGATAAGTATGTGAATTTCTTTTTGAACTATATAAAATTTACTAGCTGCTTGGTATTGACACCAACATTTTTGTAGTGCAGTAACATCAACATTGATCGTCTGCATGTATTTATAAACACAACGTATGCATTTAAGGCTTGTTTCACCAGATAAAAGTAAATGACATATTTTAATTTTTTGCCATTAAATTCCACTTTATCTTTTAGATATATCTTTTCGCAATCTGTGAAACCAAAAGTTGTAGTATGTTTAATGTAATGAAACAGCCCTTAGGGAATGTTTTACCTCCTGCTGATATCCCTCAGCTGATATCCCTAAACCTATCAGTAACTTTTGTGCCAGATAAACTTTATCATGTACCGGTATCATCAACGGTTGTATCATCAACCGGTGAAACAAGCCTTAAGCCTATTAATTAATTATTATAGTAATTAGTATAGTAATTTATTATATATATATATATATATATATATATATATAATTAATTAGTATAGTAATTATGTAAGAAGAATAATATGCACTTATAATGAAAATATTAATAAAAAAAAATATTTTTACAAAAATTTAAATGATCAAGATCATGGATTTGAACTACACCGGCTGCCGAAATGATGTTACAAAGACTCGGAACTGGGCTAACACAAGTTTTCTATATTACTGTGCGTACCCTCCCCCGGCCTCCTCCCTCGCCAAAGGGTTGAAGCCCACCTTTGAAGATGCGCCGCTTTTTCTATAATACGAGTACCTCTCTAAACGATTCCAATTTTGTAATTCTCGAATTTCCAGGGGCAAAAAATAATTGGTCCCGCGGATTTTCACGTACTTTAGGTTTGTTACTGGACGTTTGTGAGATTCTTTAATGCTTTGTTAAATAAATCAGGCTTTGCAACCTTTTGTATACAGTTTTTTGTATAGTTCGACTTTTAACGTCTTGTGTTCTTTATTTCCGAGATTTAACATTTACTATGCATTTTTTAATGTCCTTTGTTCCTTTTTTAAAGAAAGTTTCTTAGAGGGATATCGTTTCACAAGGCGATTAAAGATGGGCTTCTGTTTTGTTTTACATGTTAAGGTTTTTAATGAAAACTGGTGCACCAGCTTTTTTTTAGTACTTACAAAATTTTAGTGTAAGTTTTTTTTTATTATTAATGTGCAGACTTGAAGAAAGAAATGTATAGCTCAAGTGAAACTTAACTAAAAGATCGCAGGTTCAAATATATTCAACTAAAGTAAGTTTTTAAGAACTGTTGTTTTAAATTCATTATTTCCAGCTGTGATTGAAAGTACCAGGAAAAAACCTGCATGTTTAATAAGACATGGATATCCATTAATCCACAATGAAGCTAAGTTGTGTTATTCTTATCTTTTTAGAACAAAGTTACATAAGAAGCTTTTTCCCAGCAGTTACAGGCTATAAAATTATTTACATAACACTTATTATACGTACAGTATTATGTAAAGATACATATAATTAAAATACAGGTTTTAAAATATAATATAATATATAGAAAGTTTAATTTAAAAAAACTTTTCCTTTAAAGAAAGTTGTAAAAAAGTATAGTTTCTAAAAAAAAGAAAAAATCACGAAATTTCAATAAATTCCTACTCATCAATAATATTATTAAATTTATGCATACCTAATTGGGTTACGAAGGACGATATCCCTTAAGTTAAAGTAGACCTTAAAGACCTTTACCAGAAAGTTCACATTCTATTGTTTTATTAAAAAGATGTGTACATACATAAATAAGTGAAACAAGATTGTGTGATAGGACACGTGTGTCGCCGACAGCTGAAGATGCTTGTTGTTAGAGTGGATCCTTTATACAAATATCTTTTCGTTTATCATTTTTAATAAATTATTTTGAATAAATATGTATTAAAATATTTATTCAAATTATTAATAATAGTTAAGCCATTATACGCACCACTACCGTTCTGGTGTAGTGGTGCGAGTTTTCGCCTTAACGCGACGCGCCTGGGCGGTAGCGCGTTCGATTCCCGCTAGGGACAGATATTTGTATTTGTATAAATATTTGTTTCCGGTCTGGATGTATGTCCTTGTGAGTCTCCCCACCTTGCCTCGGAGAGCAAGTAAGGCCGTCGGTCCCGGTTGTTTATCATAGACACCTGATAACGATCGTTACCCATTATAAGGAAATTATCCGCCAACTCGCAGTGGAGCAGCGTAGTGGATTGGGCTCCAACCCTTCTTCTTCATGGAGAAAAGGCCTTCGCTCAGCAGTGGGTGCTTACACATATATACAGGCTGGTACAGTAGGTACGCACCACTACACCAGAACGGTTTCTAAAAATAATACTTGTTTTCCTAAATTTCCATCAGATCTGTAGAAGTCCTCAAATACCTTCATCACCTAAAACAGAACTGATTATCTTCAAACGATTGCACAGATTCTAAAATTAATTATGTGATATTCTATAAACTACACTTCCCTTATAACAGGTCGTTACAGAAGTCTGTTTCAGTCATCCACACACAATTTATCACGTTGATAGCCGCGTGTGGGGTCACATTCATTGTTCTATTCTTACATGTTATGAAAAGGAGGAAACATATCTACGTACGTAGCGTATATACAAAAAAATATCTCTCATAGAACGTATATAGCGGTTAAACAAACAAATGTAATTAAAGTATCTGTGTCAAATTAACGACTTTTTATCAAGGAATTTATATCATAACTGGAACGCTCACATAATAAGATTGTATACCTATTCAAATATGTTAGACGTAAGGTTGACATTTTTTTCCAACATGTAAAGTCAAAAAATAGTTCCTAGCATTTCGTTGACTACTGGTCTTTTGTCTCTTTCTTACGAGTTGCCTTGAATCCATGGTAGAAAAAGATGCAATCCCTCTCTTAGGAACGTTTTTGAGTGCACGTGCGTATTCCAGTTTGTATATAAATTCCTTACTTTTTATCAAACGAATATTATGAATGCACAAATCTATACAAAAAACCATTTTGCTAACCACTTTATGACACATTTTGACGGACTTTCACTGTTAGATAACTGATGTTATAAGAATCCGCATCAAAAAAATCCAATAAAATTATAAACAAAATTTATTTTAATGGACAGTTTTACAAAATTTCAAACAGATAACGACACAGAGGGTATGATCTGATTTTATGATCTTTAAATAAGAAGAGTATTAATTGTTTACTTATTCCAGTGCTCTAATTACCAAAGTTACTACTCAGCTTAAAAATTATGTAGTACCTATTAGCGTTTTATTGTAAAGCGTTACGTTATAGTTACCATTTTTGAATTATATATAAATATATATGTATTTATCGATAAGTTTTTAGTCTCGGTACTTCTTGTTGCATACAAAAACAAAATATCACAATGTTCACTACTACATACCGATTATCTATTTTGAATATATAAAGGAGTTATTTGTTTTATAATAAACCACAAAAAAAATATTTTTAATGGAGTACATAGATACCACAAAATTTATTTTAAAGTAAATTTAAATTCAATTTCTTAACAGACTATAATATCCGATTAAAATACACGATACAGTTTAAGCAACCTTATTAATATGGAGAGCATATTAAAATAATGTTGCTAAAATAACAAAGCCAATATCCATTAAGGAACATACAGTAGAAATGATTATGTAAATCGCTACTCGAGTTCATCAGTCACTTTCTCAATTACCAACCCTTATCACCCACACCACAAACTAATGTTACGTTACAAGGATAAAGGTAACATCATTAACGCTCTATCACTTTGTAATAAGAATCAAATTGCATTAGCAGAAATGTAAAAACATTTTAAGCTTCTGTTATCTTGAAAAAAGTTTCGCTGACGCGCGAAAGGAACGTCGGAAAGATTTTTTTCGTGGGAAGTTCGTGACATCCTTGACAAAGATTAAAATATGCTTTTTTGATATCTTTGATGCCTACGAATTAGGAAATATTACTATCGCTCAAGAATTTCGATTATAAAAATTGTTTTTTTTTTTCATAAATAAATTCATTTACTTTATTCTAATTTGATGATTATACGTCATTATAATTTGACTTGTAATATAATACCTTAACTAAGATACTTTAGCCTAGATCACTTTGACGGCTGATTTTATTGGCTTAGAACAAAAGAAAATTGGAGCTATGAAAATTTAACTAAGCGATATTATATTAATAAAATTGAATTAATTTAAATTACACAAGAAAAATTACCCTACTTTTGAGATTAAGCGCAGTCGGGTAAAGACTAGTTCTAATCATAAAACAATCAGGATACAAATATTTCTAAAGTTTCGTTAACTGCCTAATCAACATGAATAATCTATATGACAAACCGCATTTGACAAACAACAGTTTGAAAAGTGCGAGTTTTCAAAAGTTTCGTTAATGGGTTAAGACGGGGTGGTCGGGTGGTCGGAAATTTTTGGAAATTTCAGATATAATTAGAACTGAGATCGCATTAAGGCCGTCACTTTTGGTTTATGGCCATCGGGGAACGTCACGACAGCAGGACACTTTGACGGCTGATTTTTATTGGCATTCGGTGGCATAATTTAAGTTTGTTTGAACACTCTTTTAGGAAATTTATTTTATCGAATTTTTAAGATATCTATTACAAACGCCAACTCTGATAAAATTAAATGTTATTAATGCAAAAGTTTCATGAGGTATGTCTTTATTAATAACTAGCTATACTATGCCTGCGGCTTCGAGCACATATAAGTTTTACTTTTATGTAGTTGTGTGATTAAAGGTACTAACTTACCTAGATCTATAAATCGTCATCAGCGCCATCTATTATGATAGTTTCGTACTACAAACTTTTCTACTTAAACGTAAATAAATCGTAATCCGATATTTAGAGGCTTTTCATCATTTTTCGTTTATTGAATTTTGAATATGAATATTAAGTACTAACTATTATTCAATAAATTCTATAAAACATTATTTTACACAATATTATTACCAATTTTTGATCAAATTTAAATGTAACTCACCTAATCTTCTGTAACCCCTTTATTAAAAATATAAAATTGTAATTAAAATAAATTTTTACACAGTTAATCGATTTTAATGAAATAAAGACTAAATTGTATTTCAGGATATGCTTCATGACTTCAGGCAGATTTTTTTTAAATCAACAATTAGTACTTTAACCGTGATATCTGTTCAAACAAATAGTCAGACAGACAGACGTTTCTAATAATTATAAAAATGAATATTAATGAGTGTTATTAGCCTACAAATTTTTATCAATAAATTAGAAAAAAAATAGATAGGTACGTGAAATTTACATTTTTATTAAATGTATAGATTAGGGACCGAAATGCAGGGAAAGAAGATCAGTAAAAGATAAAGATTAGAAAAAGCCCATCTTTTTGGTTGATAATACGACCTACATAAGCCACTGACAATAATTGCCAATGCGTTTTCAACCACTAAAATTGCTTCCTGTAATTACTATAGTCATATTATAGTTGCAAGAAGTATCAAGTGCCTTTTCATGCCTAAATGTGTATTTTAAATATACTTTTCCAAATTTAAAATAGTACAAAATTTTGGCAACGTATTATTTTATTTCTTTTGAACACATATTCTCTGGTCGGTTTGTTGGTTCTTTTGTCTTTCAAATAAAAGTTGAAACAGAGATCACGCACACATAACTGGGCGTAATAATGCGCCAAAACACAATACCAAGCAATATTTGTATGCTGGTAGCAAATCCAAAATACAGCTGTTATTTTTCACTAATTTTAAAACTGCTTTATACTAGTTTAAAAAAAAGTTTGTTCTTTTTTGATTGCTCTAATCTCAGAATATACTGAACCGGTTTTACTTTATCTCGTAGACAAATGCAAATCAAGTCGCGTAGATTGTTAAATATAGGTACAATATGTTTTTTTAAACAAATTCCAATAGTTTGTAATAAAATATACTTAAAGTCTAGTTGTCTATTGTTATAATTGTTCGTTTAACAAATACCAATTTAATAATGATACCAAAACATGAAACCAATGCCAGTTCTATTAACCTCGAAAACTTTTCTAAAACATGCACGTAGACTAGCGCATGTCACCTGCACCTGCAACTTTAATTGCATATTGTTAGCATTTGTCTTATAAATTATTTTTATGTATAGTACGTATTTAGATCTATCACAGCTTAGTTTAGTACGAATAGAAGTTAAACCGAATTTGACTGAGTATAAAATACTTTAGTAATCAAATTGCATCTAATTGTGTAGTTATTGCATAACATCTTATAAACAAAATAATTATATTTCTGTTCTTGTAAATTATTATTTATGATAAATGATTAAAGGCCGCCGATCAGATGGGTATAAAAATTCTGACTGGCTGACTGACTGAATCAGACTGTCAACGTCCCACTGCTGGGCAAAGGCTTCTCCTCCATATAGGAGATGGGTTGGAGCTTGATCCACCACGCTGCTCGACTGCGGGTTGGCAGATTATTTTCCTGCTATGAGTAATGATCGTAATCAGATGTCTGTGATAACAACCGGGACCTTAACCGACCTACTCTCCGAGGCACGGTATGGACAAGGACATACACCCAGACCGGTAACAAATATTTATACAAATATCTGCTCCGAGCGGAAATCGAACCCACGACCGCCGGCGTTGAGGCGAATACTCGCACCACTACACCAGAACGGTCATCAATCAATCAAAAATCAATTCCGATAAAGTCGCGATGGAAATCTAGTATTATCACGATCAATACCCATTAGTATCGAGAAGGTTACCTTTCGAAAGAAAAACGTACACAAGATCTTTGACATTGTAGGTACGAGTGGGTGTCGCTGCCACTGCACCAAATGATACGACCCAACAATTTGTAACCTAATAATATGCTAAACTGTCACGTGCGAGGCACGGTGTGGTACAGGAGTTCGTGCATGGATTTTAATTATTGTCATGTAATACGGCTTCTAATAAATGTCATTATGAACGTGAACGATTGCAAAAAAATCCGTTCACGTTTCGAAATTATTATAGACTCTTATTCTAAAGGAATAACGTCTAAATTACAATGTTTCGTAGCGTTCTAGTTGGATGTGTTATCGTTGTAAATGTTTAGTTCCATAATGGAATCGCAATTCAACGTGCGTGACAATGATAGTACGTAAATAATACCTACCTAATGTCCCAGGTTTTATGTGAATGCAAGTTAACTAATTTTATACGAAACTTTGCTCTAAGTAAACATTGGAACACGATCGCTTCGGTCTTAAAACAGACGACAGTTATGGTAAAAGTATTTATTATATTATTTTGTTACTTTGCATTGAGTTGTACTTAAATTCTCGAATAGATTTTATTTTCAATGTCACAGGATAACTAATAGTGTTTATGGACTAATTTTTAATTAATATAAAGATAGAAAACAATAAGTTATTAACTTTATAACTTAATAATGCAATAAAATAAACCAATTGCAGAACTAAAAACACTAAGGAAATACAAAATAACAATAACACGTAAGAAGCTACCAAAGACTTCTCAACGCTCATCCTCATTCTTAAAAAGCCGATGTAACAGAATTAATTTCGTAAAATAACACTTAACCCACCTTTATCGTCATCAGAATATTGAACCAAAACAACGGACAATGAAAAAGCAGTAGGCCGTAAAACGCGTTTGCGCGAACGCCCCCCCATTTAGGGGGACAAGGACAGGGAGGCCCCCACTTAAGTCCTACCCTTTAAAAGATTCCTCCGTCCTCTCATTTTTAAGACTTTACAATACCAACACACAGCCATCGCATATATTGTAGGGGGATGCTTAATTTATTAGGTACGTGTCTTAGTGTGTGTAAAAATTTCTTTCGGGAATTAGTTTTGCATGTGTGCGTGTGAGATTAGATTTTTCCGTGCTCGCAGTAATTACCGAGACGTCAACATTCATTACTAGCTGATGTGGGGATGAGCCCTAATGAGTGCTCGATCTTGTGTATTCCTTTTTTACTTACAGATCAACAAGAGTAAACACAGAAAAAAATATAAAATCTCTCCAACAAATTTGAACTGCTGGTGTCATTCGATTCAGAATGGCATCAATTAAAGCATGCTAATAAACGTGCTAGTAATAAGCATATTTATCTGTACCTTAACATTAGATGACAAAATAATGCCAATAGAACTCTCGTATTGGATAATAGTGATGCACAAAGGTCTTTTAACAAAAACATTGAAAATAGACATTATTCAAAACTGTGTGTTATGAGTAAAAACCATTTGCAAAAAAAAACTGATTGTCAATGGTTTCTTTGAACATTTATAAAATAATGATTACAGATGTAAATCTATAAAGGTAACACATTTCAACAATTTTAATACCTTTCCAATCATTCTTAATTAATATCTAAGTTTGACAAGAAAACTTTTTCTGATTTAAAAATCAATTGATTAGATTAATTATAATGTCTATTTTACATTAATTGATCCACTCCAAAATATTACAATAAATAGGAATAATATTTAACTTTCCCTTGAAGTAATATAAGGATCTATTTTATTTATTCTTTTATTTTTCTATAATCTTCGGATTGAATGTATTCTTTTAATTATATCAAAAAACTATTCATATAAGTATGTGTCGGATATCTAACCACCTACACTCTTCACGAATATAAGGTGATCTTGGATAGAAACGCCTTAGCAAATATAATTAATAATACATCGACATAAAATTATGCAAAAAAAAAACTTTTCAAGAAATATTTAAAGTACACAGTGCTCCGAATCTATCTATTTGATTACACAAACTTGAAATATCTCGTGTTTGTCTTTAGACGACTTCATGCATGCATGACATACCTAGTGAGTCCAACTGTTACCAAAAAATGCTCCACTTTGTCAGGTTTTTTTTTTCAAGTTAGGATATTTAAATAACCTTTAATTTGATATACATATTTTATTTTGTTTTAATACTTAATTATAATTCATATAATTTATAATCAAATTGAGAATCAGAAAAACAACCGACGTTATCTGTCATATAAATATCTTGCATAGTACGCTTCTAGGGCACTCGATGTTAATTCAGCTAATAGACTGTCTTATAAATTAGTTACAATATGCACTATACAACTGTAAACCTAAATACGAGAAAATTTATATAAAAATGACTTTTTTAAAAGGTCAATGCTCACTTACAAACTTTGCTTGTTAAAAGATCATTATTGTTAGTTCTATCGACCAGCTGTAAACGTCATATCGGTGAGCCAATTAGTGTAAAAGTGGACCATTTCATTCGCTGAAAATTTTGAAGCTCTGAAGTAGTAATAGAGCTCAGTATGCAATTTAAACGCTCTCGGATTAACTAGAGTTAGTTATTTATTACTTTTTTTGTTACGATCTAAAAAGACATGAAACCTAAGTGTCCTGTTTAAATATTATGTTGACAAATTACATATTTGCGTATTACGAAGATCTCTATAAGATTATATTATTTAATAATGCTTATGCATTATATCGATATATATCTATTGTCTGTTTATTTATTTATATAGACATATTTATTTTCGTCGCCATTTTGTGCCTGAAGTCGAAAGTCTTCGACCAATGTGTGTTACAGTGAAATACGGATCTGAGACGTGGTCTCTAACTATGGACCTTTTAAACAAAGTTCAAGTCGCACAACGTGCAATGGAGAGGGCTATGCTTGGTATTTCTCTGCGAGACCGAATCAGAAATGATGAGACCCGCAGATGAACGGAGCTTGCCGGCATAACCCAACGCATTTGCAAGCTGAACAACTGGCAGTGGGCAGGGCACATAGCTCGAAGAACTGACGGCCGATGGAGTAGAAAGATTCTCAAGTGGAGACCACGTACCGGCAAGCACAGCGTCGGACGACCGTCCACGAGATTGACAGATGACTTGAGGAAAGTCGCCGGAAGCCGTTGGATGGAGGATGCTTTGAACCAGTCGCTCTGGAGGTTGATGGGGGAAGCCTTTCGTTCAACAGTGGACATCCAACGGCTGATATGATGATGGTGATGATGATACTGTTAGTTGTAAGAAATAACCGTACATTTAAAAATATATTTTTGTAATGTTTTAACAGTATATTTGTAAAGGAAATTTATTATGTGAAATATTGATTTGATTATCGGCATACATATGTATGATAATTATACCAGTCCGTATACCTGATCAAATTTTGATGAAATTATCGAATGGGATCATCTTTCTGTTACATTCCAGGACAAAAAAAAGGTTTTTTTTTTTTTTTTTTTAAATATGAACTCTGGAAGTCCACCAGGTGGAAAGACTAAAAACTATGTTTTTGGCTTCGGTGTCGATTGTAGATTACACACCAAGTATTTTTTTAAAAATATTCAATGTACAGTTTTGGCTTTCCTACCATTTTATTATATGTACAGATTATTTTTTTAAATTATGATCGACGTTTAGAGTACGAACTACGAAGTAGTAGAAAAAAATAATACATTATTTTATTGATATATTTGTCAATACTTTTCCTAAACGACAAACATTAGGATATTTATTTAAGTCCAAACCTTTTGTGTCCTTCTGTGGCCACTTTGCATATTAAATATCTTTTCTTATTAATAAAATATGAAACTATATTAAAAAACGGTCATATCAAATTAAAAACAGTCATAAAAAGAACTAACCAAACACCATTGATCTATAGTTTTTTATAGATCAATACCACACACTATTAAAATTTTAGTATATAACGGTAATGTCAAATTTCATATAAATTTCGAATTCGCATAATACTTAAATCTTAAACCACGAACGACAAACATACAGCACAACGTATGAAATCCAAACATTTAAAACGTACGTAGAATACGAAATAAAACAAATAAAAAAGAATAAAAGAAAGAAAGAAGTTCATTAAACGTTACGTGTCGTGAACGAGCCAAGTTCACATGTCGCGTCAACAAGCCCTTGTTTGTATTGGACGGTCGCCTGCATACTGAGTGAATTTTTTTTTTTACTGTAGAGTATAAAATGTTAACACAAACGTTTCACCTTTTTAACACCGTGATAGCGTTTAAGCGAATAAGTGTTAGGGTTGCCGTTTATTAATATTTTTCGGGAGATATTGTATTTAAGATGTTTATATTAATTGTTAATATTTTTATAAGTATCCAATGGTCAAGACTAGCTAGTTGTTAACACAAGACAGCTCATGCGGTTTCATCTGACAAAATGAAAACTTAATAAAATTGTTCTAAAATTTAAAATTATGACAATTGAAATTTCTGATTGGCGCTCAACTCTTTAGTCGTTACCTGATATTTATTGGCCTAGAATCTTACTAGTATTTTTTAACGTGAAAATAATTTATTAAATAGAACTGGTAACTGATATTAGATCTTTAAAATAAACAAACTCGTCAGAATTATTTTAACATTATTATAATAATAAATACCTACCTTCTACGTGATTTTCTACTAAAATAAATCCATACATTTAATTTTAAATAGAAATAATAATAATTTAATTTTTAATAGATTAATATTCAAATAGAAATTACTCTCTAAAAATTTTTTTATTATCTAAGTAATTAAAAAGTGATATAAATTAAAGATTTTGTCACAAGAGTTAACTTATAAAAACACGAATTAATACTGTTGTATAAATATTAAAAGAATTATATCTCAAGCAAAGTTTCTAAGTTTGAAACGACCTTTAAAAACAAAGAAACGGGTTGATCGGACAAAACAATTCATCCAGAAAGTAATATTCGGAACAATCAAAGTTACAACTTGCGAAAACAAAATATTTTTGTATGGACGTTCAAAGCTTAATGACTTTCGCTATAACTAAATTCGGGACATACAAATTTAAACTTTACCTCGAAAAAATTATAACAGTATTATATATAAGAAAGTACACAATTTATAAATTTAGGTTTTCTTTTTTAATAATACGACATTATATAAATAATTATTAAAAATAATGTTTTTAAAACGGAAATTCATAGACTAAATCTAGTTAGATGTAATAACATAGTAAACATATACAAACATGCGCATTAAAACGTGTCCCCTATTCATCACTTCCGCTTCTTCCAGTACTGTCATCATCATCATTTCTCCACTGTTAAATGTAGGCCCTCCTCATCGACCTCCAGTGCAAACGTTTCGAAACTGGTTCCATCCACCGGTTTCAGGAAACTCTTCTCAAGTCGTCTGTCCATCACGAGGACGGCCGTCCGACACTGGGCTTGCCAGTGCGTGGTCTCCACTAGAGAACCTTTCTGGCACCATTGGCCGTCAGTTCTTCGAACTATGTGCTCTGAGTACTACCACTTCAGCTTACAAATCCAACCTTCGTTAGTCTGTAGGTCTCATCATTCTGATTCGATCTCGCACAGAAATAGCATAGCCATATCCATTGCTCGCTGTGCGACTTGGAGCTAAGTAGATACTAGTTAATAACAATAGCGTAAACTCACAATTGGCTCAGCCATCATTAAGTTTTATTGTTGATTATAACATTATTATTTCGATGGAGACGTTAACGTAGCTATTACGCGTACCGAAGCAGGAACCATAGAGAAAATAAAGGAAAACGTAGTTTATTATACATTTGTCGTCACCGATATTAAAAATTGTTAGAATGTGTATTTTTATAATAATTAGACAATTAAAGACAATATATATACTTATACAAAGCAATTAGTACTTATTCGTACGAAAACGCGCCAAAAATTCGCCCATACTAAATTTAAACGTCTGAATAGTGGACATACTAGACATGGGCGTTTTCGGTTTTTAGATCAAACGGCTACGTAGCCGATATTAAGTTTCCATATCGATATTGAAAACCGTTTTCAGATATCGATATCAGAGTAATATCAGGTGCGTAACGTAAACACAAACCGAAATAAACGGTTGAACACAAAGGTTACAAGTATGCTTAATTAAAAAAATCAAAAAACCCGACTGCGTAAAATACTCTTATTATAAACTAAAAAGAATAAAACAATTTACTAGCTTTCATTTGATACCCATATTGCTACAGTAAGAAAAAAAATTCAACTCCCCCCCCCCCCCTCATTCCGCCATTTGCGGGCGCCATTTTGAAAATTTATATAGCCTATGTCACTACTAAAATTTAGACAAATCCAACGACACCTCATATGTTAAAAACCGTCCAGCCGTTTGGGCTGCAGGGCGTGCCAAAGAAATGGACATACATACATACATACATACACACATACATACATACAGACATACAGACATACATACAGACACAGACATACAGACATACACACATATATACATACATACACTCGAAAAACATAACCCTTCTTCTGTCGCAGTCGGGTAAAAACAGTTTAAATATAAACTATAACAAGTTTAATATCAAATGTTTTGAAAAACTACGTCTTATGGTTATAAAATATTAAATATTATAATAATATTATAGTATTATTATAATTTTTAATATTTTAATATAATAATTATTATAAGGCATACTTCAATAAAACTAAAAATGATTCGTTTCACAAACTTTTTCTTAAATACACACACTATTTATTACGGAAACTAAATACATAATCATAACCATAAAAGAGTAAAGACTTGACTTTATTGCTTAAACTTGTAGTTATAGTTTGCGATGTATACAGTTGAACACAGAAAACCATATTCGCCTCATCTCTTTTATTCAGTAAGAAGTTACCGTTATAAGAAAGAGATGCAGATAATATGGAAAACCATATTCGCCTCATCTCTTTTATTCAGTATGAAGTTACCGTTATAAGAAAGAGATGCAGATAATATGGTTTTAGCTGTCGCGCCGCTCTTAGCGTTTGCGCGCCCGTCACCGTTCTTCGGTTTTTAGTTTTTAGTTTCGGTTTCGTGTTCGCGCTCAAGTTTTCGTTGGTTATGTGAAAACGGTTATGCGTTTTGGTATATCGATATGATATGATATGGGTACGCGTAACCGATATTAGTTACGTTTTGATATATCGGTCTCATGCCTAGGACATACATAGTTGAGATATGGCTGATACTTAGATATCGTTGGGAATTGTGCAAATATACACATTACATACATATTTGTAATTTTGAAGTAAGTAGGTAATAGATTTGGAGATAATATGTATTTTCATAATATTCTGTATAAATTATCTTCTAGTGTAGATGATTTTTAAGACTACAAAAGCTATAAAGTTTTTAATTATTAGATTAAAAAATGCAACAGTAGCTAATTTTAATAATTGAAAACATAATCTTTTCTTTTTCTCTTTTTTTTTACTCAATAAGCTTGTTATATAAAGTTAGACTTTCTGAATATAGTCCACATAAAACAAACAAATGAGTTTCTAAGATTAGTTGAAACTCTTTAGTGGAAAGCGGTTGAAGCAAATAATGGTTATAGATAATTCTCAGTTTAGATAAACATTAATATTTTTTAGCTTATACCTTCTTATATCCTCAGTCGTAATAACACAAAATATTATATATACAGAAACAAAGAAGCCGTGACTACAATCTCACCTTACAATAAAATCATACTGTTTTATTAAACAATATTGTTATATCAACTGAAAGTATACTTATTCGTACTTATTATTCGACTTTCCTAACACCATTTAAAGGGTAAGTTTACCGTTTAAACATTTACAAAGAAACAGCGAATTCGGGGTGGCCTATGTTCAAAGAAAATTTTCGGTCGAACTCTGAATTTTAAAGGCGGCAATTTGAACCTACACTCTTATCCTGATCGCAAGATAATTTATCTTAACGAAAGAAAGGGGTGGGTGCGGCTCGAGGGAGATCCCCAAAAATTGGGTAAAAATGTTGCCAGCCAACGATTAAACCGTTGGGGAGATGCGTTATATTAATCACCACCCGCTAGCAGTCGTCTTCGAGGATTTCAATGAGAACGTATAGAGCTGACATTACCCCCAATCTTGAAACTGGTACGGAGACTGTACTATGAAGCAGTATTTGTTTTACTAATGTGTCTGTGAATGGTTTGTTACTTTTTTGTTTAGTTTTTAATATTCGCTTTCGACTACAACTTACTTACTCCTATGGCGCTGAAATCCCAAAGTGGGTCTTGGCTTCCGAGACGAGAACTCTCCATCTTGCCCGGTCCTGGGCAGTCTCTTGCCAATTATTATTATTGGCTTGTAACTTTTTATTTTATTTTTACGCATCTGACATGCGTATTGATGATCCACTGTATCTTGTAAATCATACAACTTGTGGTACTACAGCTCCATGTCGATACCGATGTCTCTCTGTCCTGTATAGAAGGCGGGGTGGCCGCGGCTTTGTTTTAATATTTTCGCAGGCATTATGAAGGGTTTCCTTGCTTTCAAATAATTTTGGCTTCTGCTCGTGAAGTTTTGATAAAAGTTTCATTCTATCAATAATTAACGGCCACAATCCGAGGTCGCTGATGCGATTATAAAGGTCGCGGTTTTTGAGTTATCTTCATTTTTCAGTTTGTCGGTAGGGCGCTTTGTCTTGTAACAACGATAAGCTTGTAACGAATAATGAATGACTTTTATATTTACTTTTGTAACTAAGTTTTATCAATAAGGAATTAAATTTAAAATCCATAAATTACAAACTAACACAATTTTACCAATAATTTTACCAATAAGTCTATCTACTCATAATAATTACATAAATTTTATTTTTACCAATGTATTATAATTTTATATGAAAATGAAACTAATTTTACTCTAATTATACAATTTATCGTACATTAATTCAGTCAACTTTTTCCGACTAAATATTATTTCACACATACATACGAACATTTCAATATTATCTCAAACAATGGCACACACACAGAACACAGAAGCAAGTAACATTAGCATACCAGCTAACATATAACCGCAGATATCCACCGCTCTACAAAACTTCCGCCGAATTCGCCCAAATGACGACTTTGTTTTTTGTTCGCGTATAATTCATTAAAAGTATATTACGGATAAGACCACTCTAATTAGCGTTTCATATATATTTTCTTTGTGTATGTATGAGGAACATTTATAGAACCTGTTAACTATTTAAATGGGTTTTCAATTTGTAAACAGAGTATTTTAAAATTTTAAGAATAATAGTCTGACAAATGCCTACAGGCTTAGCAACATAATTAATTTATAATTTACTACTTAGGTGCAAATTATCACCTTATACTAATTGTAGCATGGACAAAGATAAAAAATAGTAATTTCTAGAAGTCACATCCACATAATATCGCCGATCCCTAACAAACTTATTAAGATTTCTTTTCTTTTTACTCTGTACGTGGTTAGCGACGTATGACGCAAGCCAGTGGGGGGCCCGGGGGCCGCCCTTGCACGCATGGCCGCTCTCATGATTTAAGCTCAGGGATAAGAATGAAATTAAAAATACATCCTCGCCCGCTCCTTAGGGTGCCAGGGGGACATATATGCAAATGAACGACCACCCTCATAAGACAGGGGGGCATTTTTTGTTAGGATGCTATTAATTTGGGGTGTAACTCACTAAGTGTATGTGTGCTGCGTAAGACTGCGTAGCTCACGTTCGGAATTTTCTTTCGTTAAATTATGTCGGGATACAGGAGATTATGAACGGTGTAATGCGTCCCCGAGTAATTTGTTTAAGCATCGTGTCTTGGGTTTTTTGTTCGTTGAGGGCGTATCTTATTTTCCTGATTAAATATTAAAAAGAATTATTTCTATGTTAACTTAAAATATGTATAATGAATATAAAAATATTATTTTAATTTTTACGGCTATAGTTTTCTATTTTTTTTTTTCTTTTCATATGAATAAAACCCAAAATTCACTTTCATTACGTAAATATTGAAATAAATCGCATAAAGACAGTCAAATATATAATTTTATGTTATATCTTACTTTTATAGGCAGCAGAGTAACAAACTAGAAAAGTTTAAAGAAAATCAAAATTTGTTTTACTCAAGTGGAATTATGAATATTTTCGTTTATAAATTCTTTGATACATAATTTACAAATCATTCTTAGTTCTAGACGAAACTACCGAGGCCAAAAAAGCTTCCAGTTTTGGTATTCTTTTGTAGTTAGTTTAATATATCGTAATACAAATTACTTTTAGATATGAAATCCTGCAAGGAAACCATTGAACCTTAGTCCTGCGCCATTTTATCATGAAAATAAATCCTTCGCAGTTTATCAACTTTTTTAACGATTAGTTTTTTATACATGGGCTTTAAAAGAAAATAGCGACATTGATAAACTGCAATGCCACGATATATCCAATATTCCTTCAAAATTGTAACTATCACAATAAAAAATAAAAAAATCATCACACCTCATCACTTTCAAGATGAAAACACAATACAAATTCGCTCTACGTGATAATAATAAGGACTTCTAATAAAAGGTCGAACGTTGTAAATCAAGGCAAGGAGTTTACAAAGGCACTCTAAACGCTTACCGATGATCGACAAGACTCAAGTGCTCACACATTCGACATTCATTAGAATGAATAAGCACTTTATAAAGAGCTTGATGTATACTCTGATGTTGTTTAATATAATTATTATAAATAATGCGTAAGTAAATATACATTAATTGGTATACATGTATACGCTTTCAATGGTAATTTTGTGTATCTGTTATATTATCGGTTGAAATATGCCTTTAATAGCATTGCATCGTATCAGCCTATCGCAGTCTACTGCTGGACATAGGACCCCCCAAGCTCGCGCCAAATATCCCGGTTTTCTGCAGTCGGCAGTCCTCATCGAGCCTCAGCCGGCGATCTTGCGTAAGTCGTCAGTCCAGCGGGCCGAAGGACGTCCCACACTGCGTTTGCCGATACGTGGTCTCCACTCCAGGACACATCTCCTCCAGCGGCCATTGGTCCTGCGACATACATGACCACAGACTTTTAATAATCATTGACATATTACGCCCTTAAATATGTAAATAATAAGTGAGAAAATATAATTTGGGTTGTCTGGAAGAAATAGCTAATTAGCCATAAGACCGCCTGTTTTACTGCACAATATAAATTTTACTAACTCGTAACCATGTTTTGTTATGTATTTGTGGTGTGCAATAAAAAATAAATAAAATATCTTTTTGCTTTAACTAATTTTACTACTAACAACATTCGTACAATTTCGTTATGTTTAATTTTAATGTAAATGCTAATCACATTATTAAACTATTTACTATTCACTGTAAGTCTAAAATATATAGTCTTATAGTACATTAAATTCAAATACATAATTATTTACAGATTTTATAATTGCAGAGATTATGTCCGCGTGAAGTGATGGCAAGAATGCCGGTATTTCCTCGTTGAATCGCAATTTTAATTCGATTGACAAAAAATTAATCAGCTCTCCTGTCGCCTATAAATCTAAAATATATTTTTATGATAAATGCTGAATATTTGCGATGATTTAGCCTCTTCGATAATTGCTGAATCCCTTAACGCAGTCTCTTTAATATGAGACGGTTACAGTTTGTTAACGCTGGTTGCATCTCACAAAAGTGCCCAAACCCTTTCCCAGGCAACTAGCATCAATAAATAAATAAATAAATAATAATAAATATGGTTTAACACACATACAACGTCGTCTGTTCCTAAGGTTGGCAATGCCTGTGTTTTTTTTTCTTTTGTTAGGTAACAGCCGACTGATATACATTATTTTTTTAATATATATACATATAAATAATACATATATTACACCCAGACTCGGGGCGGGAATCGAACCCACAACCCTTCGAGCAGAAAACAGGTTCACTGCAAACTGTGCCAACGGTCAGTCAATTTATTAGATATCTCCATCGTGATGCCTAAGTCTAGATGGCTCAATTAGAGCAGGAATAGAAACAATAACAAGAGCTCTCTTAATGATTTCATTAAGGAAATATTGCGGTAACAAAGTCTTCTGAACTCCACAAGAGTGCACTATGTGTAATTGTTGTCGGAACTGAACTGAACTGAATCAGCTTGTAAACGGCCCACTGCTGGACAAACGCCTCTTCTTCATATAGGAGAATAGTTAAAGCTTAATTCACCACACTGCTCCACTGCGAGTTTTTGCGAGCAAATTATTTCCCTATCATGAGTAACGATCGTTATCAGGTGTTTTCGATAAAAACCGGAGCCGATAGATTTACGTGCTCTCCAAGGCATGGTAAACCCACAAGAACATACGCTCAGACCAAAAAACAAATATTTGAATAAATACAAATCTATTAAGTTTATCTATAAGATTAATATTTTTATACATATTTTATACATAGAGCACTCATTTAAAAAAAAAAATGATTGTACTTCTAATATAAAGTAAAAACTTCTCGTTTATGTTGTCGTCGCGTTAACCACACATTGTTTTAATGAAGGGCGTAAGTAACTTTGAGGAACAAAATACTTATGTCATTACAGTAATTATTGTGAACAATCCTATCAACACGAAATTAATACTTGCTTTTAATCTTAGGGTGACTCCTTCTTCTTATTATTTATATTATAAGAAATATAGGAGATTTTTAAATTATTGTGATATTGATATTTTTATATTTATTAACATCGACGTGGGCTAGAATTAAGCTTATATAAGTAAAGGTAACCAAAATAGATAACATTTTTAGGTGAAATCGTGTAATATTTTTGGCAATGTTCATAAAATTTTCACTATATTATTATTTGATATTTCTAAACACTTACATAAAAATATATTTTTTTAATTTATTTACTCAATTATTACAACTACCCGTAATGTACTGCTGATCACGGTTCATTCTCGATCTAGTAAAATATACTTTTTTTTTAAAGTTAGTATATTTAATAGGTGCTAAATTTCGCTCAAATCCCGTTCCAGTCACAATCTTACATAATCAGACCAAGGACAATTCATTATGGGGATTGAAGTGTGAATCAACTCTACATGATTATCTCTGTGTAAATTTTGGACTTAACTTGATCTAGACTGTGCTGGAATTGTGGCTAAATACATACTATATATTGGTCTAAAATTGGCTTAAAGAGAAAAATATCCCCATGAACTTTGTGTTCACGCCTCGCATCGCAAAAGACAGATCGATGCTTGTCAAACAATAAATGTCACGTCCACTCCCTCATATTAATATAACACAATGTAGTCATAGTAAAAACCAACAAATTTCGACTTTATTGCCCATTGATAAAAGTCATTCCAAGAGCAAAATTTGATTTGTCAACTTTACCTCCCGATTTTTCTTTGAGGTGAAAATGGTGTCCTAATTTTTGGGAGAAATATTTGCGATATCACGACTAAAGTGCCGTTGAAATGCGTGTTATCAAAGTGGAATGAAATATAATTAAAATTTCAATAAAATGATAAATAATTTGATATGATATCTGACATTGTTAACTTTACTCATGATATTATATTTTGCATTAATATAAGGTGTATTGTACACCTGTAAGAAAATACTGTACTATATTGTCCGGCAATTAAACGTCACACTGCAAGACAAAGAACTTTTTCTAATAAAAAAAATACTGGAATTTGACCCTCTAGACTGCTCCAGTGTTAATTGGAGATGAACTTTAAAAATTTTAAATTCTGCTGTCAAGGAGTAATCCATGTTCTATCTACTGAGTCATTTTGACTAATATTCTGATAGGTGTTTTAAGACGACTTGTAAACCCAATATTTAACTATGTATAAATTCAATCGTCAAAAATTAATTTCCATAATATGCATTATTTTCAGAACAAAAATAATTGTTTTCATATATTACTTTGGTTTATTTTGACTAATACATTAAATATTTTAAAAAAATATAGTATCAATAAAGCAGATAATATTCAAATTTAAAAACACATAAACCTTGTAATACATAATCAAAAACGGAATTTGAAATATTACAAAATATCGAACAGGAACAAAACGTACCGCTATAATAAAGCAGGTGTGGCGAATGTACAGAGAAATGCAAATACAATGTTTATTATACTGTATAATAACTAAGATATCAGACAATGTTACAATGGTGGTCAGAAATCAATACTAAAATGAAATATAAGAACACACCCGAACGTACTCATAGCAAAAGTAGCCTTAGAAAACTTACATAGAATACCTTAAGTAAATTTATGAAAACATAAATAAGAAAATGTGTAGCGTTCTTTTTTTTTCTTTTTTTTTTTTGTAAAGTATATATACAAGTATTATTATGTTTAAAACGGGTACATACCACGATATAACACAGTAATTTTGTGTCAATATTTCGACCCAGTTGCATGGATCGTGGTCACGACAGGACTGAATCTTAAATTATTATATATACAAGATTATATTGGTATATATTGTTTCGAAAAACTTATTAATGTCTTGTCTTGTAGCTCTTCCTTGTGATCTCCTCACCACGCCACAATACGTTTAGATATTTTAAATTTACTCATAAAAAGTATAGTTACGGATATCAGGTAATAGTTGATTGTTTAAGTAATGACATCTTTATTATCATCTTTTCTTACATATAAAACGAATCAACTATTGTACAGTTGATTCGTTTAAACGAAGTGAAAGTTCATGTCATACAATATTTCATACTTATCGTCAACGAAAATATTTATTATATTAAAGCATTCAATATTACAGCCGGGCGTACTTTAGTTTTAGTTAGAATATATTAGAAATAGTAACGGAGTGACCTACATAAGCAAATTTAGCGTGAACACGGTACAACATTCAGTATCGAATTTAGCATGGTCGTACATAAGGCTTATCCAATTGTAAAGCTTAGCACCCACGAACGCATGTCGGACGGCAGTTTGTCAGCGTGCAATCAGACGCGTAGAAAAGCCGGTGTCTCCAATCCATGATTAATGCGTTTCTTAATTACTAAGTTATCGTTCGCCTAACGGGGGGCTATGCATGTGTTCTCCGCCTAATTTATTGACTTTTACGCTGTCTTGGGGTGGTTTTGATTGCTGAAGTTTTAAGTTTTTTAGGTAGGGTTGCTAATGTGTGTTGGCGTCAATGTTTGCTAAGGTTTGTAATATCAGTTAAATTACAACAGTCAAAAGTTAAGCTACTCGGCTTATTCAATTTCTTGTAAACAATTAAGAAAAGATGATACCTATTATGTCAAGTACGTAAAGTGTTTACAAGAGTGTCTATTATACGATAAAAATAGAAATGAAAACAGAATTTGATTTCTAGACACATTAAATTTTTGATTTACAAGTTAATAAACTCTTATGTGTTGACCTAACACTTACATATTTGCTTATAGTTATAAAATATTTAAAGAAATCGTCAAATCAATTTCACTACAAAATGAACAAAACAAAAACAGACCATACCGACACTCTTTATTCAATTAATTTGCATTCCAATCTTCTTAAAATATAATAATCCCCATTCCACCAAACAGCACAGGTAATTCAAAAAAATACGTGTTAATTTTTCTTGAAGATTTGTTTAAAAAAAAAAGTAGTGAACCATCAACGTCACCTCTAATACACGCGCGTCACGTTCCACGCTCATTTGGAGGCGTTCATCGATCGGAGACAAAGCCTCGGCAGGCCCCGATAAACGAATTAAGGAAATGGGAGATTTTTTATCTGGGCCGAGGGGTGGGGGGCGACACGCGTCGTAACGCAGCAATACTTTCTTATGCAAAGGCCCCCGCGCCGATAATTAGGTGAAGCTGTAGATGTGTACTCGGCATTATGACGCTTGTGTGCGTTTTGTTTTTAATTTTGGGGTGACGTGCGATTAGAGGTAAGGATTTTTAGGAACGTTGTGGCTTATTACGTTATTTGTTGTAATAATATTACTCTGTGTTTTGTTGTGACCTCATTTTTAAGCCCTCAAATAATTATTTTTCATAGATTGGGTTACTTAATTATGATCTTGTTTTTGTTTTGATCATCATATATTTTGAAGTGGCAACAAAATTATATTTAATAAAAAAATTATAACAAGCAGTAATTTGATACAATAACACATCACTTGATAAACCAATTAATCGCTTAAAGCGGTTTTATTCTAAACTGCAACATTTATCGGAAATAGATCATGAATGAAGACTTTGCTACACTCAACAAATTTAACGACTATTCTGTTAATAATTTTAATAACTATATATAAATAAACAGCTTCTTGTATAATTATACAAAAGCCACGCGTAAAGAATTCCCATGCGTTGACTAAAAAATAAAAATAAATCCATAATGATTATAGTGTGAAACGGTTGTTAGGTACAACTACTATTAAGCTTTTAAAAACTACAAGTATAAATGTTCAATGTGTGCATTTCTCACTTAATTCTCATTGGCTATAAAACGACAAACAAGGCTGTATCATTTAATGTCACTCGCTACACACATAGACGAAAAATAAGAAATTAGGATCTTGGAAATGAACGAGCGACGTCGGGACCCGACGTACATGTCTTGAAATACCGCGAATTATAAGTCTTGATCCGTTTAATTACTTAAAAGTTAGTTTTATGGTGTTGCTATTTGACTGTAGAAGAAATTTACTAATGAATTATATCGTACTTGTAAACAGCAAAAAAAAAATAAAGAAAGTCAAATTCTCAAGCTTAACACGTTTATATATATGCATTTAAATGGACTTTCAATATAAAAATATGAATAAAAGCTACATATTGGTATCTCATTAGTGTCTGTCAAATAAAGGCTTTTATTGAAAAATCTATATTAAACTCGATGATAATAATTGGTTAATCGTAAACATTAATGTAAGTTTCAACATAAAGTCAATGGGCTAAAAATGTAAATTAACTTATAAAAAAACATTCTAAACAATAATTTACATACCTACGAAGGCTACGAACGAAGAAGCTTATTTAATTTCGTCTGTGATTACACATTAATTTATAATATTGATTATAAGTCCATTTAAAGTATCAAGAATACCCGTTCCCATCAGACACTTTTAATTTCCCTCCTTAAAAATGGGTGGATATCGAAACAGCGTGTGTGCCACCCGGAGGGACGGTAATCAAGGCACGCAATCTTGGAACCATTAAAAACTTAAAAACTCATCGCCACCTTGCCATCTTGTATCTCATGCAGATATATATATTTGCAGATATTTGTATGAAATATCACTGAGATATAATCAAAGACATACAAATATTTATACACGTAATTTTGCAAGTATCATTAATATTATTACACTGAGTTCAGCTACAAAGTTATTTTTATTTTTAGTTTGTCTTATATCGTAGGTACATAAGATAAGAGATATGTAGGTACTACTTATCGTTACTCGGATTTTATTAGATTTTCGATACTTTTCATTAATTTTAAAGATGATTTACACATGCCTTGCACCCGTATTGACATGAACTTTTTTTTTTTTTAATGTAAAAGTGTCATACACACCTGACCCAAATTTCTCAATCAGTATTTATAACCCGACTGACCCCAACAAGCGTCCCTTTTATAAAACTAGTGACCCAAAATTTAAGTTTGCCATTGAACATACATACATTTTCAAAGAATATTGCACTTTTATGTTGACGATAATAATAAATGTAAACAATAATATAATTCATGTTTTAAACACAAATCCGTTATATTTTCTTATATCCCGTATAATCTACAAAAATTTAATTTGCGAACTGTAAACAAAATTAATTGGATCGGATATATAAATTGTATTATTTCTATTTATACTACCACAGTAAAATCGTACATTGCGATAATGTTAAAAGTTGAAATGTAAATTATATGTGATGTGGAAGTGTTGTAAACACATCATAAATTTGTAAATTATTCATAAAAATTATATATAAAAAAATAACTTATTAAATAAACGAAAAGATGAGTTCTATAGAATTGTATTTATTATTAGAAAAAAAAATTAATAGATAAAGCGCAGCATATTATTCGGTGCAGGATTACTTAGTTGATAAAGATGTGTGGACTTAGTTATTCTTCTCTGCAGAATCTACTTTCTGAATCGGTGGTAGCTTTACTTTAAAAGAAAATAATAATCACTTTAAAGTTTTAATTTATAAAATGACGATTCGAAGGTGCTCGTGGGGCCTATTTGAATAAAGTTGTTTTTGATTTTGATTTTGATTTTGATACGTTCTCTAGAATTTATTACGTCCGTATCCTCATTATCAGACCTGCTTGATCGCATTATGAATAGCCACAGAGCTTACTAATGTGAATTGGTATTTCTTTGCAAGATCGAATCAAAAATCATGAGAACTGCAGACGAACAAAGGTTGCCGACTTAGTCCAACGGATTTGCAAGCTGAAGTGGCAGTGGGCAGGACACAGCTCGCAGAACTGACGGCCCATGAAGCAGAAAGTGTTTCGAGTGGAGATCTCATACCGGTAAGTGCAGCGTCGGATGGCCGTCCGCAAGATGGACAGACGACTTGAGGAAAGTCGCCGGAAGCCATTGGATGGAGACTGCTTTGAACCGGTCGCTCTGAAGGTCGATGGTGGAATACGTTTAACCGTGGAAATTCAATGGCTGACATGATGATGATGATTATTATTATTACAAATGTCAAGATTTAGCTTGAAACGGATACTGGTAAGTGAATTAAAAATAACATATTCGAAATATATATTTTTAAATCAATTTCGAATTATGCGATGGACAACTACCACACGAAAATAGCAACTCGAGCAACTGCTTTTATAAAGAACAAAATGTTTACGTTACATGATGTTTTTGTTGTTATTATTTTAAATCCTTATAATCTTTTATTATTTACAATTAAATTTCAAATATGATTTGCAAAACTATTTTTGTACTAATACTTATGTTTTTAAGGAAGTTTTATTTTATTTTATTAACTTTTATTTATATCGACGATCCCTGGTGTAGTGGTGCGAGTAGTCGCCTCAACGCCGGCGATTGCGGATTAGATTTCCGCTCGTAGCAGATATTTATATTTGTACAAAAATTTGTTTCCGTTGTGTATGTCCTTGTGGGTCTTGCCACCGTGCTTTGGAAAGCATGTAAAGCGAGCGGTCCAGGTTGTTATCATAGACATCTGATAACAATCGTTACTCATGATAGAGATATTATCTGCCAATCCGCAGTGGAGAGTGGTGGATTAAGCTCCAACACTTCTCCTATTTGCAGGAGAGGCTTTTCCCCAGTAGCGGGAGGCTTACCTACAGGCTGATTCAGTTAAAGTTTTATTTAGGTTTTTTTACATCCGGTTATAATATACGACTAACAAAGAATCAGTAACTATAAATAATAACCGTTTGGAAAATCGTCTAAATTATCACGGGTGATACCACTAACGTACACTAGGTAATATTTTCTGTTAAAAATAGGTACTCAGTTACAGCGAAACAGTTTATACAATCGACGTTATAATGATTATAACACATTTATTTAATTACTACACACTACAACATCTCCACAAGTACACAATCGTTCATTATGATCGCGGTATCTCGACAATATTTTCCGCATATATCAAAAAACGCAAAAACATCGGCTTTAGTGAAATTTATAACCGTTACGTTAAAAATACGTGAACATTATGGTATAATATTGTTGGCATTTAACGTAAGCGTTGCGTGCCCTTTATTGGGCTATAAAGTGGAACGATTCGCGATTCGTTGCTTTAATTGCGTTTACATTAAAAATGCGTAGTGTGTTTATATTTTTACGGAATTGTTTATTTTGTGAACTAAATGTCAATCGTGATGACAGTGAAATAATGTGGTTAATGTTTTACGAATCAATATACTAAGTATTCTTAGAACACTAATTCATAATCATATCAGCCATTGGATGACTATTGCTGAACGTAGGACATCTTCATCAACCTCTAGAGCGACCGGTTCAAATCAACTTCCATCCATGCTTATTATAAATCGTTTCGCCTTCTCGTGAACAGCCACTGGTGACTCCAACATAGTAAAATTTAAAAATTAACGCAACGCATTAAATATTAGTAAAACTAAAATTACACATTAAAGCACTAAATGTAACTTATTAATATATTATTATTAATACATTATCCACCGCAGACTCCAAAAATGTAAAAATGATTTAAAAAATCAATTCAAATATTATTATTTTTTTCCCCCCGACGCGAAATTCACGAAAAAAATATTCCACATGCAAAGTTCATTACCCTACATGCATTATTAGGCTTGCGTGTGTGAGTGCGGGGGTTTTAATTTTTGGGGATACTTTAATGACACTTCTTCGCATCGATTTTAGCATTTTCGGGGGTTAGTCTTTTGTTTTGCCTTATCGATTCGTTTTTTGTTTGTAGTTGAGTTTGCATACGTGCAGGGGACGCCTTAATTTAATAGTGGAATCGATTTTACTAATGTTTTAACCGGTGTACGATGTTAGATGCAAATTTGAAAGTCAAGAGATTTGATACATGATTTATTCGAAATGTATTTTTTATGTTTATGGTAATAATATTTTATCCTACTTTTGTATAATTCTATGTAAAAGATAACTTTCTGATACTTTTGTTTCAACCATCAAATGAAATGTTAGAAGAAAATATCGTGTTATCATAATAACAGCCACTGCAGTGG
The DNA here is from genome assembly GCA_036937285.1 of Euphydryas editha. Taxonomy (NCBI): domain Eukaryota; kingdom Metazoa; phylum Arthropoda; class Insecta; order Lepidoptera; family Nymphalidae; genus Euphydryas; species Euphydryas editha. The sequence goes on from JAUPFZ010000020.1 coordinate 5,064,409, forward strand.
AATGAAAATAAACCTAAAAGAAAATAAAATAGACATCAGGTATGGATACAGCATTCTACCATGAATGCGTCGATACACTTTGATATACAAGTCTTGGGCTTCCGTTAAAATCGTGAATTTGAAAAATGTAATGGGTAAATCGAATTCCTTTAAATCTGATTATATGAATATCTTACTATTCATGTAGAGCCAATTCGACCCGGTGGAATACATCCAGTAGATAAGATGTCGATCATACACAAACGGTCGTAGGATGAAATCTAAGCTAGCACCGGTAATTAAAAAGAGCTAAATTTGTCTTGTTTGTTTGTTTTCGTGATCTCTCAAAATCTAAAATTCTATGAAGAAGGTTTCAAATATATATTTTATTGCTATTACGCGCAATGGGATGACAGGTCTTCTACACAATAGTAGGTACCTACAGTAATTGATATATACATATCATGTCTGGTCATACGTTCATATGTGTACAAACAAAATCGGAAATGATTTCAGTACATTGAAACGTAGATACAAAATATACTTAATTTTAAAAAAATGTAATTAATAAACATTTTGAAAAAAAAAACTTCTTATATTCTTTTTCCATATAGTAGGTATTAAGATTTTAAAATGATATTATTATAGATAGTTGTGAATACGCAGTAATTTTTTTATAAATATATATTCTTAATTATATAGTAGACATATATGTGCCGAATTAGTTCGTAGAATCGACATAATCTCATTAACTACCTAATGATAAAATAATAACTGTACTGTATCAGCCTGTAAACAACCCACTGCTGATCGAAAGCCTCTTCTCCATATAGAAGGGTTGGAGCTTAATGCACCACGCTGCTCCACTGCGGGTTGGCGGATAATTTCCCTACAATGAGTAACGATCGTTATCGGTGTCTGATAACAACCGAGACCGAAAGCCTTACGTGCTCTCCGCGGCACGGTGGGGAGACCCACAAGGATAATACATCCAGACCGGAAACAAATATTTGTACAAATAGAAACATCCGTCCCGAGCGGGAATCGAACCCGCGACCGCCGGTGCGCGGTGTGAGGTGACTACTCGCACCACTACACCAGAACGGTCGTCATATAAATTAATAAACTATATCGATTTAGTGATAATTGTACCTATTAGTAATTATTTTAATTATGCACCACAACACAATTATAATTATTGTGTACATTTTAGTAAAGCACACACATATTTCATCAAATATCAATGAAAATTATAGATCGAACTTAGTTCCACGAAAATTTCCAATCTAAACTTAATTATCAAACTGAGAATAAACAGCGTAAAAATAAAAACAATGTAAATTCTTCGTTTATATCAAAAATTCACTTCGAAACTTTTTCGTATTCGTTTGTTTAAATATTTGAAATTAAAACGAACAAAATTTAAACTTTAGAACGATGACAATCCTTTACTTACGAAAGTAAAAACTCGTTCAAAAACATAATTAATACAAATTAAAGAACCGAACTAAATGAAGACACAACCTCCCTTCCAGCCACCCCCTAAAAATTTAATTCATCACGCAGCTTGGGACATATCTCCTTACCATCCCTTTTCCTCCTTTCTTTCTTACAAGCTTTTTCAAGAGCAAGATAGTACAACCTGTGTCCTGAGAATAACTCCAAGCTAAAATCTACTCTATTGCACCAAATAAACGTTCATATTCGAATAGCAATAAAAATGATTTACTACATTCTTAGCTATCCGATACTAAGGCTGTTTCATTCGTCCCCATTGAAAGCATTAAACAAATAAACGTGAACATTTCGAGATAAGATTTCTATACGAAGCTATCATTAGAGTTTCAGGATTCGATTCCGAGTGAGTAATGCAGTAGATCATTTTCATAAAATCCAAAGAATGTACTTCAAAGAAATATTTAAAATAGTTTATATAAACAGTTATTAAGATTTCAAAGTGATAATTTAACCTTTCCATCTAATATTATATAGTTATATAGTATGTCTATTTGCCTCTAAATTATTTTGACTATATTTTTAAGACTATTAATATATCATCTTTCTTTGAACCGTTAACAGAAATCAATTTTCAAGGTAAGGTAATTTTCAGAGCATTTCACATTTAGCGAAGATATTTCGTAATAACAAAAAAATTACTCTCCTTTTTCGAAGTCAGTATGAACTGTACAACAAAGTACCACTGAAGATTAATGAAAATGTGGGAAAATGTTTAAAAATGTTCATCAAAACAGAATTGATATTTTTTAAGTTGCTTAAATAGAATTTAATACTAAACATGGTTATATGTAGACAACTAAAACTAGATTATGAAACTAAAAGTCAACAAAAATACTTTTTCATGTGGTAACTTTTTAAATTTCGTGATTATTAACACAAGAACAGTAATAAATGAATAGATGGATTTTTGACGTTATTGAGCTAATTGCAATGAAACACAAAAATTATCGAGCATTGGTTCAATGGCTGCAATGAAACTTGGTATGTATGATATATATTCAATCCTGAAATTCCTATGAGGTCTTTTCCTGTGTAACTAAACTACCAGCTTATTACATAGACTATAAACGTTATTTTATCTCCTGTTCATAAATTATCTATGATAGATTGATACCGTACCTTCAGTAGGTATAACTATTTAAAACTTATAAAGCAATAAAATGCATTCATAAAAATTAGTATTTAAAGAGACTAAATATAATTTTAAAGGTTGATATTAAAGTTACTTTAACCTTAAATGCCACTAATTTTAAAATATTTAATAATCAATGTGATAGTAAATTTTGTGCTTCATCTTATTTACTATATAAGATCTATTTAATTAAAAACCAAATGAAAAACACTTAATTATGGCAATCAAAGAAAGATATCCTTTAACAGATATTTAAGCAAAATTCTCTCCTTTACCTATATATGACGATTATGTACTACGTATTTCTATATTCCTTTTATATCGAGATTTTAAGCACATAATTATATATTTTATTTAATAATTAGTACAAAATCATACTTGTAAACTTTGACTAGGTATTAAAAACAAAATCGGCCGGAAAATTTCCACGCCGCTGTCTTTACCAGGCTCTTATCAGAGTAACCGCCTTCAATTAAGCAGTAAATAAGTCTATGTACTCACTAACTCTTCACATAATGAGTTAATAACACAACACCTATACACGCGCGTTACAAACGGAAAATCGTCAACACATACATAAAATACGCTCACACAAACGTAAAACCGAAGCGTACATAAAACGCGTCTTTCTTCTTGTATTCTTAATTAGCGTGTTGGATAGTGTTGACTCTTTCACTCCAACGGTGTTAATTACACTTCGTCTCTGTCCCGCTTTCTTAATACATTCTTCCTCTCCGCGGTGTTTCTTTACGTTTTTATTAGTGTGCGTGTCTGTGTGCGGTGGTGTTTAATTTACATGTACTTGTATGTCAGTACAGTCGTTCGGTTCGAGGAGTTAGAATTATGGTAAATTAATGAGTTCTGTTGGTCGCTTATGTAAAAACATAAATTTTGAAATTTTTGTGTTTCAAACCTTCTTAATTAACTAATTATATATTTGAATGTTAATTGTAATGAACTAATATTAATTATATTGTATTATAAAAAATAAAAAATTATATCTTGTATTTTTTATTTATTATCATAGATTAGATTGTATCACAACTATTATTTGAATCGCTATGTAATGGAATAATATTACAAAATTTTCATAATATATTTATTCTCTACTAATAATAATAATTATTATATTTTATTCATATTTTCGAGTAATACAACTGATGTGGTTTTTAAACATCTTAATAAAAAATATATAGGTAAAACAAAAACCGTTATAATATCAAATATAATAATTAACAAAAGAAATAAATTTATATTTGAATTTCGAAAACAATCCAACGATGACACTTCCCAGCTCGCCAGTACCCTGTTTTATACGAATGTGGGTATACGCTAAAGGGTGTCGGGCGACCGTGGGGGCGCGTACACATAAACACTTATAAAAGTTTTTTGACAACAACCCCCCGACCCTCTCCTCTCGAATTCGCTAATTTATGTTGCTTTTTTAATCAATACCGGGTGTGCAATGTTATAGATTCTATCGACTGGTTCTTTATGTGTCTAAGACTTTTATACACAGATCTTCTTCTTTATAGTAATGATTGTGATTCAATATGACTGTTTGACTACTTAATTAAATTTCGTAGAAGTCGTATTGCAACTTATAAAAGATTTATTATTTAAGTAGACCTAATGGTACAAAATAATTATCGTAAGTATAATGATTTTACTAAGAAAACGACTTATGGGTTCGGGTTAAGGTTATTAGAATAAAAATAAATGATATTAGTTAATGTCTTTCTTTAGTTTATTTTTAAAAATACCTACGATACCTACAAATACCTACGATATAGTTTTTTGAAGATTTTCGTGGATATTTCTTTAGTAATACACATAGTCCATATGCATTATTGATTCAATTTTTTTCTTACTTAATCTTAAAAAGGCGTATTCAGTTTTTTTAACAAAAGAAAATAAATAAATAATATAGTTGCCTTTTTTTTATATTTCGTTAATTGGACCACCAGCATGTATGTTAATATAATTAGATTTTATTGTTTCCGGTCACGTTGAGAATGACCTTACCGAACAGCAAATGAAATTCATTAAAAGGGTAAATTAATATTATATGGTAGAAAAGCTTCTTTGATTGTTTGAACACGGTAATCTCTAGATCTAAAAAGCAAATCCGAGAGATTACTAAAAAGCCTATGGCAAATGGCTTCACCAGATTAGCCGTTCCATTTTTAGAAATGTAGATATAAGAATATAATCTAAGATGATTGACAAACTTGTAAGAAAGCTAATATACCTTTTTGTGACGCAGGTGAATCCTAAATAGATGATATCCATATGCCCTGATAGGCAGTCCTAGACCTATGTCGAAGTCGGTAGTTTGGGAGTGCAATACCGTACTAAACCCCTGCGGGAGCCTTCAGCCGCTTATATTGGAGGGTCCCGGATCTGCAGGCCACAGGGTCCCTCCAGCGACAGGCTGGCCTCGGTGAAAAGGCCAGACTTCTCCTCCATTGGGACTGTCCGGCTCACCTCTGAACAGTCCCGACGATGCAAAGCTAAAAAAAAAAATAACTAACGTAGGTACGTAAACATAACGTATGAAGATCGGTACAAATAAATATAATTTAAAAAACGTTTCCAAAACCCACGATGAATATAAGAAAATTTCCCGCTTATATAATTCGCTAGATCCCATTACATTAACCGCCTATCAATAAACCTAACGAGATAAGTTATCAGTGATATATTGCACGTCAATCTCGCGTTTAAAAAATAAAGTTACCGAGCAATTTTACGTTTCGTCAACCCTTAAGCGCGTGACGTAAATCTCAGTCCATTGTCACGTCACCCCAAAGGAACTTCAACTTTATTCTTAAAAATATAAAACACATACAAACGCATTTTAAGCATTGTAACACGTACGTAAATTTAATCAGATGCCAAGGAAAAATCGGTCTTACGTAATCAACCCGCAAATACTTCTTTTACGTTACGTCGACATATTCTTCGAGACGGTTGCATACAATTGATGCGAGCCAAAATTTATTTTATGTGAAGTGAATAAGGTTGTGTTTAAAAGTATGATACAAAAAATGTAAGGCTGTTAACACAAAGCGTGATGGATGACGCGTCACGCGTGACGAAACTGTCACGGCGGTTTCGTGACGTGTGATTCATCTGCAGGGGCGAAATGAAGTGGCTAACTTTTTTGACGAGCCAGTGAATTATATCAGATTCAAAAGTTTTATTATTTTTAACCGACTTCAAAAAAAGGAGGAGGTTCTCAATTCGTCTGTATTTTTTTTTTTTGTGTTTGTTACCTCATAACTTTTTACTGGGTGTACCGATTTTAATGATTCTTTTTATAGTCAAAAGCTAGTGCTCGTCATGTGGTCCCATTTAAATGTGAGCGAGATGTGACTAGTAGTTTTTGAGTAATCCTTAATAATGCGTATTTTGTTGGCGTATTTTGCGGCACATGCGTATTTTGCGGCACAGCGCATCCCTCCCACCCCACCGGTGGGAGGGATGCGCTGTGCCGCGCTCCCGGCTGCATGGGTACCACCATCTTGCTTATTTCTTCCGTGAAACATCTTTGCTGTGTTTCGGAAAGAAGGGCAAGACAGGCAGTGTAATTACTGGCACCGAGACTTAACATCATATGTCTCAGGATAGGCAACACATAAATGAGTTGGCTGGGCTAGTTCCAGGTAAACTAGTTTATGTTCATGGGCGACGTCGACCACTTACCATCAGGTGGCACGTCTGCCAGTTTGCCTATTCAACTAACACATAAAAAAAAAAAAAAAAAAAAAAAAAATTTTTGTTCCTGATACTGCGCGTCGCTGCGCGGGTCGCGTTGCACACAATCGTTCCTTGTGACTTAATTTGTTTCGGAAGACTATCACATGTTATGTTTTTTATGTTTACTACGAGTTAAACTATACAATATTATATTTTGTTTCTCAGATTACGACTATGGTGTAGAGTTATGTTGCGCTGAACTTTGAGATAGCACGTTTCAAAGCGCGGCCTGTATTTAAAAGATCATATTATCTCAAAAATAGTTATACGGCAAAGTGTAAAGGAATAACTTTTCATCGGTGATTAACTAGACTAACTGTTTACTAACTGTTACTAATTGTTTTAAAATTTTTAATTTGTCAAAATATTTAACGGACATCATTTTGCGTCATTTGTCATAGACTAAAATCTTAAATGGGACATTGTGTGTGCAACAAGTGTACCTAAGTATTAGTCTATTAGCAGCGGAATCTTTTATGATGTAATCTCAGGAAAGTAATGACAGTTAGAATCTTGGGTGGCATTGAAATGAAATAAATAAACTACTTAAATTAAATAAATAATTTAACTTCAATGTTTATAACATAATATTTATAATATCAAATACCTAATGAAAGGCAGAAAGGAAGGCACGTTATGACTTATGCCGTTGGTCTCATTACGTTCAATAGGCAGAATATAAACAATATACGGCGTAATTATGTCGCATTCTATGCCTCTCATACTCGGCCGCTTCACCCCGCGCGCACCGCACTGCCGCACATGTTGAACAGATTTTGTTCGGGTTTTTTGTTTTATCGTTCAGCCATTGGTCATTACAAATACGTCAAAGGAATGTGACAATGCCCAATTTGTTATCGATAAAGGGATGCCACTCGGACGCAGGTAATAACGATATTAATTTAAGTTGTATAACATAATATAATATATTGTATGTTTTAAAAGAGGATATTAAAAATACATCCTAAAAATATGCTAAACATAATGCAAAATATTTTTAGGATGTATTTTTAATATCCTCTTTTAAAACATACAATATATTATATTATGTTATACAACTTAAATTAATATCTTTATTACCTGCGTCCGAGTGGCATCCCTTTATCGATAACAAATTGGGCATTGTCAATAGGCAGAATTTTTCGAGGGTGGTACCTGTAGCTTGTGAACTGTAACCGCCCAGCTTTATATAAATAAATCAGTTATCGAACTACAGATTCACTAAAAATCAAGAAATAAAACAAAATTTTAACAAAAAAAAACAATAACCGACTTCAAAGCAAAAAAAAAAAAGAACGGTAAAACAAAATTGCACTAAAAAGTAAAAAAATAATTACGTATTCTTTTGTCTGTAATCAAATTATTACGATAATATAATGTACAATTATTGTTGTTATTGGAGTCGGTGTCAGCCAAGGAAATAAGGACAAGAGTGCGTAATAGTGTACCTATGGTAATGTTAAACTACTTTGGTTTCGTGACGTGTGATTCATCTGCAGGGGCGAAATGAAGTGGCTAACTTTTTTGACGAGCCAGTGAATTATATCAGATTCAAAAGTTTTATTATTTTATTTTTGTTTTAATACTTTATTGCAGAATACATAATTTTATTGCACAAAAGGCGGGCTAAGGTAAGACGTACAGGAAAGGTCGATTGTAGGTTTGCGAAAGGGAAATTGAGTAAAAATGCATTTAAAAGGTAAAAATAATAGAATAAATAACAAATATTATAATGAATACACAAACCATATACATATATACGCATGCATACATCAATACCGACATACACATATATATACCTACATATATATAAACATACATTATAACATTTATGTTCATATATAAATCTATAGATACTAATATCATATTCATTGGCGCGTTGGCACAGTTGGCAGTGACCCTGCTTTCTGCTTTAGGGTCGCAGGTTCAATCCCCACCCCGAGTTTGGGTGTATTATTTATATATGTATCATCTATTTATTTAAAAAAAAATTGAATTATATATTTCAGCCGGCTGTTACCTATCATAAGAACAAATGACCGTGTGTGGTATGTTTAAATAAAAAATATATAACTACAAATAATATTTGTTTTGAACAACCCAATTGCAGGCATTATGGGTCCAATCAAATAAAATATATTTTGTTATTACTTACGTTGTTACATGTTATAAGGTCCAGTGGATATCACACTACGCTATATAGTTTACGGACATACTTTTATAATTTAATTACTTCAAACAAAAATAAAACAAACTCTTTTAATGTTAATTGCATTTTCGAATATATGACAAGGTTAAAATAATCTAAATAATACTGTGGCAATATAGTTCTCACAGCTGGACACTCATAGCAGCTGGGGACCTTTTCATAGCGTAATCTACCAAGCTGCTCTCCCACCGCATTCGTTACAGATTTTTACTATTATTTTTTTTAATCTCTCAATATATTCTAAGGATTGAGTTACAAAAAAGTTCATTTTTTCTGGCGTGAACATGAATCTACAACCAAGTATATCCGTGTATGATTATGTTTACACTACTTACGGCGAGTTGCACGAAACCGTTGCTAACTTTCCGTTAGTTAAGTTGCAATTAATCTGAAATTAGTTGATCTTATGATTAATTTAAAGCTGTTGGAATTAATCATCCGTTAGATAGGTCTTTAATTAAACTAAATTTTTTTGTTAACTTAATCAGATGTAGGTTTCGGGCAACAGATAATCACGATTCTTTTGATTAAATTAGTTTAATAAACACTTAAATTTAAAATTTGTTTCGTGCAACTCGGCGTTAAAGACTCTCTTTCTAAGTTGTGTCAGTGCGAACTTTAGTGGTCCATTTTTACCATAGTAATAGCTAGGTCATTATAATTAACCTGAATATAATAAAAACATACATATATAAATAACAACTGTTCTCATTAAACCGAGTGCACACAAGACAAGCAGTGCAGATTTTAATTCAATGCGAGCCCGGGGCGTTAGGCGAGGTGAACATTCACCATAAATCTACCAGACACCGGACAAAGATATAATGGCTATACGAGCAGCATAATACCGTTATTCAAGTATGTACGATCTATACAAGATATTCCTGTATTGATAATATCGTTAATGATATCATACCTAGGCTATATATCACGATTTAATATTCGATTTTGTTTTTTCGAAATAGTACTAACTTCGAAAAGGAAATGATTCACCGAATCCCGTTGGACTAAGTAGTGTTTGGGAGAATTCGCAACATCTTCTCTTTCAAGTGCCATCTATGCCTGAAAACGAAAGTATTTGAAAAGTGCGAGAAACCAGTGTTGATTGAAACATAGTCACTCAACGAGCAAAGGGAAGAGCCATTTTTGACGCATCTCTACGTGATCGAAAGAAATAAGGAGATCCGTAGAAGAATCAGTGACATAGCTTAACGCATCGTGAACATGAAGTAGCTACGGACTGGGTTTGGAGTTCAAGGAAACGATAATAGTTGGGATCCTATATCCTGTATATATATATATATATATGTCGGAGAATCATCGTTCCCGTGGACATCGTCATTAGTGGTTGCGAGCTTAGTGGGCGTCATCGGGTAAGATGCGAGCACAAAACACAAATGATCACGGTTTCACACTATTATAATTAAGATTACACAATATTAGGTCTCTTAATAACAATTTAATAATAATAACACAAGGAAAATGCTCAATTAAAACTAAACTGAGCAGCGAGTTCAAGGCACCGATCTCACTTTAATCTACCGAATACACTGCGCTCTGTAAAATCATTCAACTCGATCCATACTAGCACTCCCAACTAACCGTAGCTAACTCGCTAGCACTCCAAACAAAATGCGTCGCAAAAACTGTCGGTCTCTCTAAAGTCAAGATGATGCCTCGACCCCGCTCGAGGCAAGTACTCTGCTCCGATTACAATATTAAGCTAAACAAATAATATTATACGTTATGCAAGCTAGTAACAATCAACCCGACTCCTCCGACACGGCCGTCCTGACGTATCACACGCCCTCGTGTGATGTTGAAGGCCGCGCACCATCGTTATCTGCAGAAAAGAAAAAGATGTTTTTACATAGTTCGGCCACTCCTGACCAAGGATATCGTGTACACCATTGCATTTTATCTGCTGTGCAACAGCTACATCTTCTTTTTTTTTTTTAAGTTGTGTAATAGTAAGCCTTTCTTTACCGAATCTGAATCCCATTATACTCGACACTACATAATTAAGTTCATAGTATCGACACAACTACTTTGCTCTTTATTACTTAACAATATCTAAATAGCCACCTCGCCTTTAATTCTATTGAATGGCCACCTCGTCTTTCAATGGCCACCTCGCCTTTCAATAGCCACCTCGTCTTTCAATGGCCACCTCGCCTTTCAATGGCCACCTCGCCTTTCAATGGCCACCTCGCCTTTCAATGGCCACCTCGCCTTTCAATGGCCACCTCGCCTTTCAATGGCCACCTCGCCTTTCAATGGCCACCTCTCCTTTCAATGGCCACCTCGCCTTTCAATGGCCACCTCGCCTCTTTTTTTTCTATTGAATGGCCACCTCACCTCTCACAAAACTCAACTAAACCTTAACAACCACCACGGTGCTAGGATATCTTATAAAAAAAAAAGTCTTAAGTATTTGCCACACACACACGCGCATACCGATGCATATTAAGTGATGTGTGGACAGTACTACCGCAGCAAATGTCCTACTACATACATCGGACCGCACCGCAGCGCGTGTCACCAGCACCAGATCGAATACCGCAGCACCAATCATTCTCTATTCACGGGTGTGTCAGACACAGCGTACACCCCTGTGACAAGAACCACATGACACCATCAGATCGGATACCGCAACACCAATCATACTCCCTTCGCAGGTGTGTCCCACGCAGCGCACACCCATCTGACGAGCACCGCAGCACCAGCCATGTAACTCGCTCTGCGTAGACAGTCCCATCCTCGGAGCACTCCTCACGCCCGTTGACCGCACAGTATTACCAGCAAAGTTAATCGTTAGTTGTCACGGCTCACACTCACAGCTGCAACATTAAAAGCAAAAAAGTTATTAGTAGTCATACTTAAAACTAATTTTAACCGCTAAACGAGATCTGACCACTCGCTCCATCGGTGGTTGTACTACCACACGCTACCTCTCTGTGCACGGTATACAGACCACGTTTAGTAAAGTTCAGCTAATCAGCAGTATCGCTCGACTTGTTCGTTGGAGTGGTGCAATCTCGGGTATTACGAGACGCAAGTCAATGTTACAGCTCTTGTCACAAATCTATAAAACTTTGAACCATGGAACATATGATCATAATCTACAACAATTAGATTGGAAATACCAAGTAAACGATTTTCATTTTTTTTTTAAAAACGTTTTTGCGAATTAGCATCCTGAACAAACATGGAATACAAAAGTCAATCAAATCAAAAAATTAATGACGGTTTAAACGGGATAACCACACAGCCCATCCGTGATAATCGACACATGACTCGAGCCATCTGTCTTTTAAGTAATAATTGAATCGGGCTCGCATATTCTTATTCGGATTAACATATGATAGTCTTTTCAACAAAACCTCGAACGTTCTCACGATCTTTCAAATTTCGAGATACTATGGACGATATAGTCTTCATTTAACAGGCTTTATTACTATTTCATTTAATCGACATACTATCAGTGGTAATGATGGAATTAGCGGTTCCATTAACATAAAACTTTTAAATTTCTAGAGTTCTTTCGTTAAACTTGATTAGCAAAATAACAAAGAATTCAATTTCTTAAGACCTAATACCTCTAAAACTTCTAAAGGTTTTATTGCGCGCACATTTGAAAAAAATTAATAAAGAAGAGAAGATAAGCGAACGCTTGAACCACTATTGATTATTTTTATGACTATTGCTAGAATCGAATCTAGTCTATTTTTTTTTAAATAATATAAACGCATATTATGTACGTGTTTGTCACACATTAAACATTTACCATCTTGAACGATCGTGACGCACTCCGTTACTTTTAATAGGCAAAGTAATTGTTTCAATAGAAAATAGGAATAATTTCACTTCTTTCGCGTTGATTTTAATTAATTAAAAATTAGTTTATGTCCTTGAAAATATGCAATTTAAAAAGCAATTGACAAGCGTATCCTTCATTGGTCTGGTACTTATCAGAATTAGCTAATGATGTTGTTTAAAATATTTCTCCTCATCGATCCTGTCTCTAAATTACTACAACTATAGTCATTCGTCAGCTAGTCACTTAACCAGGTCCTAGTGTCACTTTTAAGACAATTTCTGATGCGAAATAAACATTGACTACCATTCCAGTTATATAACCTTAGCACGGTCAATATTTTCATACCAGGTCTCTACGTCGTCGATGCTATAATCAAAATTCAAAACAAACGAATATTGGTTAGATCTCACCATCTTATTAATCGATCTTATCGCGTCGATAATACGATCTGTCGGGTAGACGTCACCGTCGGCAGCGGCACTCACAAAACGCCTTGGCGAGAATGGAGCGACTGACTTGGCCTGCTGAGTGCTCTCCCGAAGCATAATCGCAACTCGCCCGGCCACCGATGGCAGTCGCGGCGACGACATTTCCAGAGTATTCAACTCTGTGTTGAGGTAGAGATGAGTGATATTCTTCCAGTAACGTAAATCGATCTGGAATTTGTTGCATTTTCTAAGTTAATACATTGTTTCACATACACCGACTGTTAGTTATAATATATTATGTTATAAACATTTAAATAAACAAAATAGCGAATAAAAAAGGGTTATTAAACACATCTCTTTTACTCCTTCCACAATCAATTTTCAAAAGCAAAAAGCAATCATGTACATAATTAAAGACGTTATGTAGTTAAAATAATTTTAGCACTTTAAGTATCAATTGTGTCACATCTGCGTAGTTTCTTAGTCTATGAATTTCACCGAAACAGCAGCAAGAGCAGTTACGTATAGTGACGAGTGATAATTTATAAACATTAATTACGTGTGTTTTACAAATAATTCAGTGAAATGACTTGTGAAAAGTAACTCCTTAGCTTTTACTTGTATTTATTGAGTGGTTTACTCAGTACCTCATTACATACCCAGATATTTAATAGATTTTGAATATAACAACTTAAACACGTCGTGACTCACGCTTCGATAGGCGCTTCGCACAGACTGAGTTTAAGTTTGTTTCGAACTCATGATGTCTGTGATAATTGACGCCACAATAATAAAATTATTTATTTTGTTAACTTAGACCAGCTCCTTATAATTTTTCAACTTGGGCCACACGACGACGACGTGACGAATGATGGTGGTACTTGAGGAGCCGAACGGCGCTGGCGCACTTCACTAATGCACTTGCTTCGAAACTAACCGCGCGCCTACATAAATTAATTTTATATAATTATATCGTTCCTTTCCTTTTAACTTTTCGTATTGTAATCGTTTATTTTCGTGCATGAAATGAAATCTCCATATTATTAAATCGTTTCAATCACATCTCATTCATATAATTTCATATCTCAAAATTAAGTCTATCTTTTACGTAAATTATATAATTTAATATGTAAGTAAGTAAAAACTAAGTAAATGTGAGGTTATTAGGATAACTAGACATTCTGGTGACCCCACAAGTACATGTGCATACCATAACTCCTTGTTGCAAACAACCAAGTCTCAGCGACTACTCAATACTATAATTCCTCAAAGGTTGCTACATATGTTTCTAACGTATCAAAGCGGAAAAGAAAAAAAAAACTTTAAATTCCACCCACTTCATATTAAGAAAAGTTATCTGAATAAACCATGTTGCAGCCGAGCCTCTCATGGCCTTGCTAACTATAAGAACTAATTTACTTCCCTTTATACCACGATCCGATAAGTAGATGTCTGCCGTTGCCAGCCAGGCCCGGGTATCGGTGTCTGCAACTTCCGGTTTAAATCTGGGCAGCGTGATGTCATTAGGTATCCTTGTTATTCGGTGGGTTAGCTAGCGTCTCCTCGAGTAGCCTCATGCTGGTTTGTTGCGCTTCAAATAACGCGCGCCATCCGTCATCTGCCACTGGTCGTTCGCTTACATTTTGTGCCTGCACCGATCCCACTTCTGATGTCGGAGAATCATCGTTCCCGTGGACATCGTCATTAGTGGTTGCGAGCTTAGTGGGCGTCATCGGGTAAGATGCGAGCACAAAACACAAATGATCACGGTTTCACACTATTATAATTAAGATTACACAATATTAGGTCTCTTAATAACAATTTAATAATAATAACACAAGGAAAATGCTCAATTAAAACTAAACTGAGCAGCGAGTTCAAGGCACCGATCTCACTTTAATCTACCGAATACACTGCGCTCTGTAAAATCATTCAACTCGATCCATACTAGCACTCCCAACTAACCGTAGCTAACTCGCTAGCACTCCAAACAAAATGCGTCGCAAAAACTGTCGGTCTCTCTAAAGTCAAGATGATGCCTCGACCCCGCTCGAGGCAAGTACTCTGCTCCGATTACAATATTAAGCTAAACAAATAATATTATACGTTATGCAAGCTAGTAACAATCAACCCGACTCCTCCGACATATATATATATATATATATATATATATATATATATATATATATATATATATATATGGTGGATTTTTCTCCTACATTTGAGAAATTAATTCTTACTCACTTGATTGTTCCTTGTAACTAGGATCTAACAATCGCCTTGTGATTCTGGCTCGTACCTATAATTTATTGCCTATTATTATCAACTAATAGTTGCGATAACAGCCGGATGCTGTTACAATATCGTTAGCGCAACGATAGCCGAGATAAAAGTATATACGTCCTTATCATAAAACCTTTTGTCTTTCACATTTTGATTCTTTTGATAAAGTTAATTTCAACTTGAAAATAATATTTATTAACTTTCAAAGCGATCTTAATAATACTATAAATCAAAAATTGTGTTTTTCAGCTGTATAATATCAAGGTCTAGTAATACGATAAAGGTTGCTAATTATTTATTTTGTAGTCAAGTCAAGATATTATAGTATGAAAAAAACGTTAATTGCGGTACATCCTTATTTATTTATATATTCAATATGTAAAAATTTTATTTACATAATTTAAGCATAATATTTTAGAACCACGATATTAGCTTAAAAATTATTATAAATTAAAAACAGCCAAGTGTGAATCGACATAGGTACGGTGCGATATTGTATAAAAATGTGAATTGGTGAACTTAACAAGTATGATAGAGACAAGTTATAAAGTTCTATAATTCGACCAAATAGTGCGATTAAATATATTTCTTTCATTGGGTGTGTTTTCTTTTCTTCTGTTTATTTTGTTTTTTATTATAAAAGGCCACAGGATAACAGCTGTAAATATGTGGATCAATTTTTTTTTTGTGCATGGAAATCCATTTACGGATGATATCCAGGACGCTCGGGTGGCAGTCCTAGACCTATGTCGGACTCGGCACTTTGGGAGTGCAATACCGTACTAAACCCCTGCGGGAGCCTTCAGCCGCTTATATTGGAGGGTCTCGGATCTGCAGGCAATAGGATCCCTCCAGCGACAGGCTGGCCTCGACGAAAAGGCCAGACTTCTCCTCCATGCAAATATGTGGATCTATTACAATCATATGGATGGACTGATACCCGGTAAAGTAAATATATCGAGTTTGAAACTTGTTCTGCTGAAAAAGTGTCTAATATAAGACATATAATGTATTGGAATTTTAATTCCCATACATAAAAATTCCTTACTTATAAAATTAAAGAATACAAAATACACAGATTGCGAGACTGTTTGCTAAATGTAATTTCTTGTTATATAGCGTATTTATTAAGAATATATATATAGGCTACGGAAGCTGTAAAACATCACGCTATGGCTTACGCGGAAGGGTATAGAAAACTGAACTAAGGTGCAACCACTTTTTTTTATCCGAGATTATGTTTTAAGAAAGTTTACGCTTAATTGACAAATAACTAACAGGACATTAAATGGATTGTTACAGATGCTATAACAAGGAGTCAAGCAGTCTCTCGTTGTTGTAAAAATATCTTTTTTTTTATTATTTATTTCTTAAAGGAATATATCTAACATGCTAACAATAGTCCCGCAAAATTGCGCAGCAGTTTGTTTACGGGTTATTTTTCTTTATAATGTATATACTTATAACGTAAATATTATAAGATATATCATATAAAAATATACAAACTATAAATGGTCTTAGTAAACATAACAAAAGTTATTTTTCAACAACAGGTTCGTAATAAATAAAATACATCGACAGTAACATAATATACACATATTCTCTTGGAAGCGGGAGCTATTTTAATGAAAACGCCGACCAGTCACGTCGGCATGCGCGCGCGCACCCGAATAGCGGACTGGTTAATCAACCTGTTGTGTTCTAGATCATAGTTTAATACACACTGTGTCAAAATCGTGCTTTTCGAAATAAATTGCATTATCCCTTGATGCTATATCGGTTCGTGCAAGATTTGATGATTTCTATTAACTTTGTATATACTAGTAAAATGGTTTGTTAGTCTAACTTCCTTTTTTCTTATAAAATATATACTTATAACATTCACGTTCAGTTTAAATAAAAAAAATAAAAAAAAAAAAAAATTCACAAACACGTTCAGTTTACTTTGACTTAATTGTTATTGTCTAACTATTGTGCTTAATGTTTATTATACAGTTTAAAATAGAAAAATACGTAACTTAACTAGTTAACTGGAAATTTTTAACACACAGGATACTCTTTATCCTGATATCCTCATGGGATCGAAAGTTACGTAAGTAAGACCGTACATAATATAGAAAAGATCCTAACTAAAATTGTCATTGATACCATATATGCGAATGTACTATATTTGAAAGTGAGGGTGACTCAACTAATTCAGTTTTTATTATAATTGAGGTATGCTTAAGTTAACTTAGATAGTATTATGCACTGGACGTGACAATTTTAACAAAAAGTTTGAATATGTCGTGTTAGACGGTGAAGAAGTGAGCAAAACTCTAAATCTTAGGGTAATACTACAGGGTGTCACGGTGGCATGCGCCAGCGATCCCGTGGGCAGTGGCGTCCTTGTACGACGACGAGGGCACCGCTGTGTTTTAGTGGGTATTCTGACTTCGCAGTCAGCGAGTCCCACATACCCATCGCCTGCGGGTGGCGGGATGCGTAAAAGCATTTAACAGCGCCAAAAAAAAAATGGGGGGGGTAGACTACTGATCTACAGACCTGC
Source organism: Euphydryas editha (assembly GCA_036937285.1). Taxonomy (NCBI): domain Eukaryota; kingdom Metazoa; phylum Arthropoda; class Insecta; order Lepidoptera; family Nymphalidae; genus Euphydryas; species Euphydryas editha. The sequence goes on from JAUPFZ010000020.1 coordinate 5,082,088, forward strand.
CGTGTAGCAAGTTCGATAGTTTAAGTACCAATCCTTTACCCTAATTGAAAAAGAGAACTTTGCCCGATATAGTAGGTACAACTGTGTCCACTCGCATTTTGATCATTTAAATTATATTTTTGTTTTATTTAACCAAACAAAAAAAAAAAGACTTCTATTCATATCCAAAAAAAAATAAGCTAATAGAGCTGACATTTTATAACTCATCTAAGAAATAAAATACTCGTATTTATGAACTTCCTGTTATCGTGATAAGGAGACCTGATATCAATTAAGTAACGAGTCTGATTGTAATTCTCATTACAAAACATTTTTAGATGTAGGATATTTGAGCACACTTTGGCGCAGTATTCTTTGCAACAAGCTGGAAAGTCATCCCTGCTCTTGACAAACATTTTTGTAAGCCATATCGATATTGGTCAGAAGCTAGTTATTTTTTCCAGGAGCTTGCCTTCTGTTTCCGGGATATAGGATAACTTAGAAGATGCTACGTTATTTTTGTTGACCTCATGAGTGAGTATTATTAAGAAGTACAATTGGTACAAGTATTAGTAAGAAGCAAAATTGGTTTATTTGTTATATCACAGTTGTATTTTTATAGATCCAATAAAATTATTCAAAAATTCTTATAAAAAGATGTTAGAACTACATGCATCAGGTTTTTTCATACATAAATTATACTTATCTACTAGTATGCAGAAATGAGAAAAACAAGTTTCAACAAATTAATTCGCAAAATTGAACAAAGTATGTACTAAAACAGTAATAACGATGATTTAATTTTCTTTTTGGCATTATAGGTGTCTATCAGCACATAAACGACAGGTTCATACAAATTACAAGTGGTCTCGTTAAAAACCGCGCGTGGTCAATAGCTCATCGGGTGACCACACAATCAGCCTGTAAATGGTCAGGCAGAGCCACGACCGTCAGATATACGGTCGGCGCTTGCTCTAAATAAATCACTTCCTCCTTACGATACAATACCTTAAATACCATAGCCTTAGTTAGGATTAGACTTGCCTATAGCTAAAAAAGGTAATTATTACATCATCAAAGAAATACAAAGTAAACCTCAAGACACACTACGCACAATTTAATCCAATCTATACAGGTATAAATTCATGTGTTTGCTATTTATTTCTTGTGTCAAAAGAGCAATTGTTTCAAGCTCTTTTCAGTAAATAAATATGTTTAACTTACAAACACAGTCTGTTTCTAATGTAGGCAACTTAATGCCTGTATTTTAAGTAACAGGGAACTGATATAGGTACTTTTTTAATAAACATACATATAACTGTTTCCAAACCCGTAAGGTTGTCTGGAAGAAATCGCTACTAAGCGATAAGACCGCCTTATTGTGCATCTATATATTAACTTTTTCTTAATGTAATAGTGTTTTGTATTTTCTTTTCTCTGTGGTGTGCAATAAAGAATATTATTATTATTATTATATAAATAATACAATAAATATATATTACACCCAGACTCGGTCAGTAGACGCTTTATTCAAACAAGGGAACTTAAAGATAAGCTTTCATGTTAACTATAATATGTAATTGTAAAATAAAAGTTCCCAAATAAAAGAACCTATGTATTTATTTGGATTATAATTACTCGGCTTTGCACAAGCCTTCTTATATAACATTAAGCGTCACTATGAAAATAGTTTTGTAAATTCATTTCCTAACATTGTTAAGTAGAGGACTAAAGTTTACGGAAGATCCTTTAATTCTGTAATCTCAAAATGTACTAGTAATTATATAAAATCGTAATAATTCCCTTCCTTTTACAATCTGTGTTTTAACTAAAATAAAATAACAGTGACGTCCTAAACAAAATCTTTTTTAGAAATAAGGTTAAACACTAATTATTGTGATACCGAGTACCTATTGGACAGTTAAAAAAAACAGTAATATATTGAACTTCTTTTTTTTCCTCGGGGTGTGAAGCGTGTTAAAATTTGTCACTGTGTATAATGTAGCTTTACAATGATGTAAAAAATATGTGAACTGAAATAAAGCTTGGAGCTTAATCCACCAAGCGAATATTTTATTTACTATGATTAACAATTGCTATCAGAGGATAAATTTACGAGATCTCCGAGATACCATATCTGAATGGTGGTCATCATGGTGAAATCTACAAGAACATACACCAATACCAAAAACAAATATTTTTACATATAAAAATATTGCAGATATTTTGTGAATTTAGAATGAGAGTGAGAGTGAGAATTTACCCAGCGACCACCGACGTTAAGTTGAATACACCACTACACCAGAAAGTTTGTAAGACATATCATTATTATTTTTTTATTAATTACAAACAACAAAAACCAAAATTGTTCCTCTTAATAATATTAATAAACATAATTACGTAGGTAACTGTTCTTAAAGCAACGAACTCTATGGACAAAAGGGACCATTTATCATTAAGTGATGTATTTGCTCTTTTACCTCTTCGCTATTAAAAGAAATAAAACCTTAAAGCGCTATTACTATTATGAAGTACGAAGCACTACTTAAATAGAAGTCTATAACTTCCACTATCTGTGGAGGGGAGTATGACGCTCAACGGCATATGAGCTGCGTGATATATCGCCCCTGTAGCGTTAATAAGCGGACACGACGCTCGTGATCGCCAATAGCCAGAGTGCGGCTTCAGTACGACGATTATATCGCCAAAATATTATTTCAATAAAGAACTCTAACCAAATATATATTTTAAATCCAGTGTTATGTTAAGAAAAGAATATTGATCGTCTTAAGACATGCAAAGGACTTACAGGATCTTGCTTAAATTGACAACAAATCCTCGGAGAAAACTAGAAAATATTAATATGATATCAAACATACTACAAACAAAGAACTCGTAGGTGTCGTATTATATTTTTTTTTAAATTGGTTGTCTGTAAAGTCGTTTTACGGATGATAATTTTACGTGATATCGTCATAAGAAAACATTGATGAAAAAGTGTGTGTGTAATTATTTACACACTTAAGAAGTTATACTTATAATAAAATATACATATAATAAAACTTATATAAATAAAACGATGCACCAAGTTAGTGGCGCGCGCCATCTGTAATTTTCACTTACAAGCTGGTAGCATAATGTAATAGTTATTGAAGTTATTAGCAACTAGCGATAGATGACGGTATGGAAATCAACTTTAATATCTTACAATTTTGTCTCAAATTTTTTACTTTATTTTATCAAAATATTGTTCGACTGATACAAACTACAAAGTAATTTAACGAAACTAACTAATTAATAAAAGTAATTTTCTAATGTGTTAACATTAGAAAAAGAAACCAATTTCAATTTGTAACTAATATGATTCAAAATAAGATGACAAACAAAAATGGCAATGCATCATATTTTCTAATAATTAATAGGTAATAGATGAAATAATAAAAACTGAGAAATAAAATCCGATATATATACTAGTCAAATTTTATTAGTAAAAGGTCCTTTAAAAACAGTTCACGTGTAGGTTGCGTACTGTCGCTGTCTCTTCTACTCAGACGCATCGGCCGATAGAGTGTAAGAGAGATAGATGCGACACAAGCCGAACGCTTAGGCCGATCGTGACTCTCTATCGCTTGTTTCGCACTCTCGCTCGCGGAACGTGACAATGAGTCATGCTTTTTCATGCGTGCAGCCGGCTTTCATCGATTTACTAGACATTATCACGTCCAAAAAGAGAGGTAAAGGAGATTTTAATAGTACATATTCTACTTAATCGTTACCTGTAACTACTTAATAATTGTTTGACTCGTAAATTATTATGTAAAAAGTAGCATAATAAATTAACCATAGTATGTATATTTTTAAATACAGAAATCACAAAATTCGTCGTATAAGAACCGCACGATTAACATCTAGGTCACATTCGCGCCAAGTTCCCGTGTTTGGACGCTGTGCACCAGCGCCAATAAATATAAACGTCACAGGAACGTGGGCTTCGCTTGCAAAGTAATTTTTTGCAGTTACTTAAACATTAATCTACACAAATCTGCACCTTACTCCGACGTAATAAAGTTTTTTATTTTATTAATAGGTTTATTATGAGTTTTGTAAGTTAAAGGATAATCCATAGATAAGCGATTGACAAGCAATTTTGAACTATCTCTTTTAGAAGTAAATGAGTTGTAATGTGTAATGGAGTGTGCTAAGATAATTCTAACTACATATTTAGTTTACTCAATATTTTAACTTATATTTCCCGACATAAAGTGTTGTGCAGACGTATGTAGCTGAGTTTTTTTTTTTTAACATGTGTAAATATTTAACTAGGTATATATTTATTTAAAAGAAGAAATTTAGATTTTTTTCATATGTTCAAACGATTGAACATTATTTTTTTATAACGTCACGAACTATTAGTACCCTAATCTTTGACAGAATGAAAAAATGATTATCATTCATCTCGTCATTTACAGCTTATAAAAACAATTTTTGAAACATTTATTTTGACACATTACATCATTACTAAAGTAGTGCCGACATAACAATAAAAGAACTAGCTATAAATAAATACTAAATAAATATCGTGCAAATAAATAATAAATTTTTAAATTGTGAATTTTGCTTCTATTTCTATGTACAATGTGTACGCGGTTTTGTACACTTAAAAACAAGTATCTTTAAACTTAATTAATACAATATATTCTGAGGTAACTGCTAAGAGTCTACAATTTAGCCGTTTGGAGTAATATATAGATAAGAAATAATGGATTTGTAAATAAAATCTTTATTCGACAAATTTATTTATTTAGCTTTACTAACATTCACTTATAATAACATATATTGATCTATAGGTACTTATAACAAGACTGTAATAGGTCCAATTCTGTACATTAAAGATATTTTGAAAAAATTTTGATGGATGGAGATTCTAAAATCGACACTGAAGCCAAACTCTATTTTTTTATATGTCACTCTGTCTGCATCATAGTCTGTATCTTCGTTACATATCACGCCAAAACCACTGAACTAAACTGAGTTAAACTTGGCATGGTTTGAGACGAGTTATGATACCGGATATTTATATTTATTTATAAGAGATCGCTCTACTAGGGAAAAGACCGTCTTTGTACATCTTACTTCATTTGTTATGATTATTGTTCTCTTCATTGTAGTGTGCAATAAAGGGTATTATTATTTTATTACCAAAATTAAGAAACCTTCACTTGACAGAGGGGATGAAAGTCAAAATGTTTAATCGCGAACGAAATCGCAGGTGCAACTAGTATTGTAAAAAAGATAATTTTAAAACTAACAAATATAGCCATTAATTATAAATAAACACATCATGCACTGAAATACAAGAAATAACATGCCGGTAGCAACAGAGCTGCAGAGTTCTAACGACTAATGCAACTTCAGCAATGAATATGAAATGTGATGAAGTCCAACTCTATCAACAGATATTTCAAGTAGGTAGTTATGTTATATTTAAAAATTTAGTATATGTAAAATAAAACAAATTATATTTTTAATCAAGATAACATAACGAAATCTGTACATGACCTACATCTGAGATGAATCATTGTTAGCCGTTCCGCGAGTACTAATGAAATCCTTTCAACCAATCCCCGCCCGGGAGGTGCATTGTTATCTGCGTGTTACTGTATTATATACGAACCGGATCGTGGTACAATAAGATCCTGTAATTATTTTACTTTCTAGATATTTTCGCCTATAGATTTTTTTAACCGACTGCGACAGAAGGAGGGTTATGTTTTTCGAGTGTATGTATGTATGTATGTATGTATGTATGTACGTCCATTTCTTTGGCACGCCCTACAGCCCAAACGGCTGGGCGGTTTTTGACATATGAGATGTCGTTGGATTTGTCTAAATTGTAGTAGTGACATAGGCTATGTAAATATTCAAAATGGCGCCCGCAAATGGCGGAATGAGGGGGGGGGGAGTTGAATTTTTTTTCTTACTGTAGCAATATGAGTATCAAATGAGTAAATTGTTTTATTATTTTTAGTTTATAGTAAGAGTATTTTACGCAGTCGGGTTTTTTGATTTTTTTAACTAAGCACACTTGTTTTTCATCATACATCCCACCACAACAAAGTATTAAAAGCCACTGCATCTCATGCATCTCAATTAGACAAAGCATTAAGCATTTGCTTTTTTTAATTCGTACGATCTATTCTATATTAATAAAAAATATTAATTCTCTTTTTTTATTGTTAGGTTTTTTATTATTAAAAATATTAATTAATTTATTTATTTTGACTTCATTTAATAATATTTATTTATTCATACGATTGTCGTATGACTAGCAACAGCCATATTCATCAATCAAAAGCAGTGTGGCGAATTAAGGGCTGTCCCTCTTTTAAAAGAGCTATGAGACGTTTGGCACAGGCTGTTAGAATTTCCCAGTGTACGTCAACCCTAATACAGGTTGCACCTAGAGCCCGACGGATGATATAATATCACTGGAACACGGATATTGCGGGTAACTACGTTCTTATTTCGTATGCCAATGCTCGCGTTAATGATAACGCTATGATCCGAGCGTGGGTGCGTTTGTTTATGAATTTGTTCTGGACCCGTTTGTTAACGAAATTACCTTGTAAATGATTCGAATCTTAATTTGTATTTGATGAAATAGTTTACTTGTTCTACAAACACGTTTACCGGCTATTCACTATCGGGAGTTTCTTATGTAAAGGTGATACGTAATTAGTCGATATTATTACAGAAAGAGGCTGTTTCGAAATAATGTCCACTTTTTATCTTATAATATATATATATATATATATATATATGAACTATGAGAATAATATATGAAAAAAGATGTATGTTATTTATTTTAAATTTATACTTACAATAAGTAACACTTACTATTTTACTTACTTTTTAATAACATTTTAATTTTTTAATTTTTCAGTTTCATTAATTTCAAAATTTCGATACATTTTAAAAATACAAACTCTTGTATACAATACTTGTAAGCGAATGAAACAAATCACAAACCTTTTAAAAGCTAACAGCAAACAATAAAAAAAAGTACATAATTAACTAGTACAAGTCGTTACTTGGACCAGCTTAAGTGCTTAAAAACTATATATATATATATATATATATATATATATATATATATATATATTTAACATTTTCAATACTTTTGATGACCAATGTATTTATTAGAAACTTTACAAGATCGCTCTTTTGTCTAAATTTGTTTTTAATTTGCGGCACTATAATACAGTACTATAAAATACATAGGACCCATTATAGTTTAACGCAAAAACTAGCCAACAAAATAAAAAATAAAAATCTTTACATGTTTCAAATTATGATAATAGATCAACATAGTTAAGAACTGAACATGTCAGTCTCAACAAAGCAACTCAAAATCGCGTGTCTCGACTCGTAAAAATCGGAACACCCGAATACGTATCAGCACGTATCGTCGGTATTTCGACGATAAATTACAGCAGTAATATGCACAAACCCTTCTCTGGGCTGCTATAATTAATAACGTAGTAGACGATAGCATCGGTCTAGGCGGCACGCACGTGAATGTGAAAAGTTTAATGTGAACATCGATTATGTGCTATGTGGAATCAGATTTGCGAAGCAACAAAATAAAAAGAAATGTTCTTTAAAGACCCAAATACAGCACTTACTAATTTTCTTCGTAGTTACGTAATACATTATCGCATTATAAAGTGCTCGTATAAGAAGAAAGAAAACAATTTTTACTATTAATGCGTTAGTTAGTAGTACTTTATAAGACGATTCAGTAATATATATAATGTTTTTATGACAGAGTAAAATGCGTAGGTTAAAGTAAAAAAAATTGTGTATATATATTATATATAATAAAAACCATATACTTTCATAAATTGTTTCTTAAGAATACATTTAATAGAATAAAAATCGATAACTATAATAAAGAAATGAAAAAACATGCGTGTGGCTTTTTTCTTTAGTTTATAATATGTATACTAGTAACACTATATTATTTACTGCTTCTGTTATAACATTTTTATTTTATTAATAACATAGTTTAGCTTTATATGTTTATAAAAAAATACATATTTAAATTTAATTATTTAAAAATTAATTCGCATCGACCGTCTTTGGTTTTTTCATATCCTGTGATACATCCACCAGTAAAGTTCTCTCGTCCGTCCTTTTCCGTGGTAGTACCTGTTCCAGCTTCAGCAGTTGCGGGGATCGAAGCAAAAACTACCTTACTAATGTCTTCAGTGGGTATTAGATTCTTGTTAACGTCAACACCGGTATTTATTTCTCTGTTAACAGCAGTAGGAACAGGTACGGCAGTAGGAGTTGTCGCAAAGACGGATAAATCATCATTATCATTTTCATTAATACGCACATCGATTACAGCCGTTGGTTGATACTTCGGCTCTTCTGTTGGGTGAAAAAATTTATGCACATCATCATGTATTTTGTGCGCTGTTTCATGTATTTTATGCGCTGTCTCATGTATTTTCTCCAAAACACCTTTAACTAATCCTCCACTTGCATCACGAGAAAGTAGTAAAAGATGCATAAAAATGTAAACACAGTATACACTCTTCATCTTTAATAATCGTACGTGTTTCGATTCCACTGGTCTTATAACAACTGAGTTTATACACTCAGTGCTACTCGAATGATAACTCACGTGACCTTTGATGTACGTCCCTAAATGTGTTAATAGACTAGAACTCGAGTACTATGATAAATAAATAGATATGAAAAATCATGTGTGTGACTCGACTAACCCGTGGCGCAGTTGACAGTGGCCCTGTTTTCTGCTCCAGGGTTGTAGGTTTGCTTCCCGCCTCGAGTCTGGGTGTATTATGTATTCATTTATATATGTATTATTTATATGTATATTTATAAAAAAAAAATTGTATATCAGCTGTTACCTAAAACACAGGCATTAAGTTGCCTACCTTAGGAACGGACGATCGTGTGTGTGTGTTAAGCATATTTATTTATTTATGTATTTATTATTATACTTTGTTACTGAAACATAATCCATGATAATCCAAAGAAATTGATTTTGTTAAAATTTTGTATGGAGATTCTAATATAAACCTGTATGTATGTGTATTGACCTTACGATCAATCTGTATGATCATCTCTCATCGTCGGTATCTCTCATTATTACTTATATCAAGCAGCTACAGATAGAAAAAGAAAAGGGAAATACAGTGGTAATAAGCTGATTATTCTGCCTAAAAACAAAACCATTAGAAAAAAAACTTCTCTAAAGAGCGGCACAACTCCGAAAGTAAAGGAGATCACGCAAATAAATAAAAAGAACAAAGTTAAAAAATCTAATACTCCGGTGATAAGGTTGAACACCATCTCTGGGGGAGTTGTGAAACCAGGCATGCTGAATTTCTTAGTGAACAAAAATGCTACAATTGCTAGTAATAATCGAGGGAAGTCAACATAACAATTACTGCCCTCCTCTAATTCAGATCAGACAAAAAAAGAAACAATAGCATTAATCGAACATCTTCCAACACGGTTGGTCACCGAGGAATATTATGACTACAACCCTACTGTTCTCTTATATTTACGCGTTTTATACTAATTTAATTAAAAGTCTAAAACGGATTTTATCGCGTTTATTTTAAAAACTTTACAATTTAACGATTTTTTTATAAAATTATTTTCCGACGGAGCCTTTCCAGCGTCCATGGTCTCGGGAGACTGAGGTGGTGGGTATCCAAATAATGAATTAATTGTTACATACCCCGCTTTTTATACAATTTTAATTATTAGTTTTTACCGTTACTATTCACGCAGAATGAACTTATTGTGTCTGGAAGTCGTTCTATGTTCTTATTTTCCTTGGGTTTAATTAATTTCAGAACTGGCTCCCAAGCTGGTGGTACGTTCCAACCATCCTCTCTATTGAAATTATGATGTTTTTATTGACATTTCATAGACATGTTTTTTGACAGAAGAGCGAGGGAGACAGTGTATAAAGACTATATCATAATAGGCGACTTCCATGCTAAGATAGGTCAACTAAAACAGGAAGAATTCTTGGTCACACAATTATTCGGTCTTGGTACAACAAATGACAGAGGCTAAAGATTAGACTTTGCTCTAGAAACCAAGACAACAATATTAAATACATTCTATAACAAGAAACCAAACCACAGATGGACATAGTGCTCACCCAGCGGTGAGTACAAAAATGAGATCGATTAGATTCTATCTAACCAACCGCAGAAGTTTCATAATGTGAAAGTTTTAAATATCATCTACCCCTCAGACCCTGATCTGAAGGGAAAAATAAGGACATCTAGGACTAGATACAAGAACAGTCAGAATACGAAACTAAGAAATGAAGGTGTAATACTAAAAAAACTTATGAGGAGTTAACACAAAACAACACAAGTATAAAGGTTTGAAATCATCAGGAAAACAAGCTTCTTTGTATAAAATCGATTTTCTGTCGCTAAATCGAGTATAAGAAAAAAAAGACATTTAAATAGGCCATCTTCGAAATTTTGATTTTACCCCCTATACTTCTTGTCATTTGATTCGAGACATCTACTCGGAATTTGGTTTTTTTATACAATTTGATAGTTTCAGGTATCTTTTTTTATTATATCAATCTTAATATTAGGAAATTTTCTTTTATATACGTGAATGTTTTATCCCAATTAGTACGTTTTTTCAACAATTCATCAGTAATAGTGTAGGTATAATGTTATTATTTCCATCACTATTATTCCATCACAATATTTTATTTTCCCGATTATTTTGATTCTCCATCGCCACAGTGAAAGATAAAAGTTGTTTATATTTTTTTTTTACATTGAAAACGTTAAAAAACACGAAAGGTCAGTTTGACCGGTCGATACATATAGGTAAATTACATAAGTATTTCAGACAAATGGAAGTTGAAGATCAAAATAATGCTTAATTTTATTAATTACATAAATTTAGAAAAAATCATAATTTTATTATAAAATAAAATAAAAAATAAAAAAAAAGTGAAATTCTTGTTGCATATTCATACAACCGATAATTTTGTCCAGTCGGTGTTAGTCAGTAGTTCTAGTGAGCATATTTCGTGCACGGAAAAGTATGGGATTAGTAGTAGTTAAAAGATTATTACAGTGGTCCGGGTTTCACAATTTTCTATCATATCAAATTATATTTATTATCATCAGAAAGCTGTAATTTAATGGCATACAATAATTTACGCATCAACATGAGTTATTACATAATAGTACTTCAACTTAATGTGTAAGTTAAATTAAACACTTATTGTTTACGTTACTGTTACTACCAAGATCAAACATACACAATTTTTTTTCTTGTTTTATATAGTATAAAATAAAATATAGGTACTTGGCTAACCTTTATTGTTTATATCTTCGGCGCTTGCGTAAGTTGCCCAGTCCACGATGATATTACTTTGAGTCGCCTATTTCATTATAAAATGATAAACTATGACACATAGATAATTATTGTTTATCTAAAAATCTTCGTGACATTTTTTGTCAAATAAAATAAATTTTAAATTATACACTTTACACCTTTTTGCTTGTGGACGATATTTGTTCTTTGGAACATGACTGTCCATAACAAAAAAAAAACTTAATTTTAAAAATCGAATCCTAATTACATCCAACTGTAGAAGAATATCTCATTGTCTAATATGACGGGTAATATCTCGTCCGGACGTCGGTATGCCGCAACATGAAATATTGGCGTTTCTGCGCCGGACCACCGCGGTCCTCGTTACATACATATAAGATGATATCGCCGAGACAATGCAGCCTCTACTGCTATCTGATAGAGCACTTGTAAGCTCTATAATTGTTTTCGCATGATTTTTCAACTATTTGTCTTTTATATATTGTTATGTTCGTTTTGGCTGTAAATTACAATAAATGTATTAGATTTCGATATCAAATACAAATAATTAGTGATATTTCTGCGAAAAAGTCTAGTGTGGACTTGTGGATGTCCTCATGAGTATATCCAAAATTCATTTCAGACAATATTTACAGGATTATAATTAATCATGTCATATCATATCATATCATCATGAGTAGATATATGCAATGCGCAAAATTAATACAAATAAACTAAAGTAAACGCCCAACACTTAATTAATGTATCCGAAAAGTACGAAATACTGTTTTGGAGGTCCGGAGTCACACAGAAACGCCTAGACTATGACAGATATGACAAACGCCTGTATGGGCAATACAAACATGAAACCGCAACCTTTAACATAACATTCGGTCGCCAAAAATCATATATATATATTTATATTATTCTATTATTATTATACGAGTATGTGTATATACTCGTATATACTTATATTTTTTTTATAATTATAAGCTTCTAAAAATTAATACATTAATTATCATTCAATAACATTAAGGTAATATTAAACACGGTCTGAGGTCCATTACGCCACGACTCGTGCGCAGCGCATCCTTCCATCACAATCACACCCTCGCTGTCACATAATTGTGATTAATTCAGGCGCGCGTGTGGCTGCGGTCTGCGCGGAATGTTGTCCTACACTGCGTTGCTTGCACCCAGGACATGGTGTATGAGAATACGGATTTTGTTTGTACGTTTGTTACGAGATATCTCAAAAATTATGAAATTTGAGGTTTTTCTTAATAATTTTTGTTTTAAATGAAAGTGTTTATAAGCGTGTTTTAGATGACATTTTCATTTTACAAATTCAGAAAATTTTACATTATTGTAATAGAGAAAGAACAATAGTTCTACAGTATATTGATTTGTAATTTAAAAAAAATTGGGAATTCAAACATAGTCAATAATTAACGTAGCTCACTTATATTACATCCTCTTAAAACAATAACACTCTTTTTATTGTTCCGTAAAAATGAAAATGTCTTTATTAGGTAACTAAAAAGGTAATGCGCTTGGAGACGACGAGTTGAAAACGTTGAAAACTTTGAAAACACTAGTTTCTTATATATTATTTTCATTTGTTTTTGCATCAGTTATAACAAAACATATTGTATACAAAATTTAAGTATATCTAGCTATATGGATATAGCAAACGACATGGTCTCAGTTATAGAGTCTCATTATTAGCTCCTTTGTGTGCAGAACCATAAAGATTGTATCACGAATAAAATAATCAAATCAAAATGGTTGTAAGTAAACCAAAAAGAGGTTACGTCATTCTACAACGAATCATTACTTTTTAACTAATCACATTTTAATTTATAGTTAGTTTTATAAAAAGAAGACATGTGTTCGTTATGTATTTGTAAAAAGCCCCTTAAACTGTTAAATCGTTTTTTATTATCTTGTCGTTTTTATAAATCTGTATTGTCCAGAAGTACCATAGATCACGCTTCGACTCATAATAGCGGAAATGCCTTTATTAATATAAATATAGATAACGTAATATAATACAGAATAATTATTTATTAGCTACTCTAAATAAATACTTAGAGTAGCTAATATAGGCAACTAGAGATGGGATAAAAAAAAAGTCATTAGAAATCCTATTTAATAAAATGTACTTTCAAACTATTAGATATAACACATAAAATAATAGCAAATGCGGGTAAGACAGCACAGGTCATCTAGTTCAAAAAGAAGACAACATACTGTAATTAAATTTTTATTTGTTTAGATCGATTCTTGCACAATAAAGTGTCACTAATTTTTTATTCTTACATCATTAATAAAAAATATATAAAATTAATAAAATCGCTAAACAACACAACAAAACCTTAATCTAAAACCACACTTAGTAATAGAAAACTCCTGCGCAGTATTCTCTAGAATTAGGCACATTACTGTCCTCTGTAATTTGACAAGACTTACGACATCGCGAGTGAACTTCGTGTTTATGGCGAACTTATCAAACTATTAGATATAACACATAAAATAATAGCAAATGCGGGTAAGACAGCACAGGTCATCTAGTTCAAAAAGAAGACAACATACTGTAATTAAATTTTTATTTGTTTAGATCGATTCTTGCACAATAAAGTGTCACTAATTTTTTATTCTTACATCATTAATAAAAAATATATAAAATTAATAAAATCGCTAAACAACACAACAAAACCTTAATCTAAAACCACACTTAGTAATAGAAAACTCCTGCGCAGTATTCTCTAGAATTAGGCACATTACTGTCCTCTGTAATTTGACAAGACTTACGACATCGCGAGTGAACTTCGTGTTTATGGCGAACTTCGCTTCATAGAATAAACGGTGAATTTAATTCAAGCTTATTTTATATAAACTTTATGTTGTATGAATATTAAATGTGAAAGAATTAAGCGAACTTTATTTCTATTTCACGGAAATTAATTCTTTTAATTTTAAGGTCAAGTTTTAATTATAAACATGTCTATTATGTAGTATTGTAATTTGAATTGAATTTGTAGGCGTTAGAAGGTAAAGAGCAGTTAAGTGAATACATTTAAATGTGATCCGAAAATGGCAATAACGGTAAGTAAAATAATGTTTTATAGCGTTTAATTAATAATAATTAATATTCATATTCAAAACTCAGTTTAAAAAAAAAAGACGAAAAAATCATCAAAATGTCAGTTTAAATTTATTTTTACGCAAAGCAAAAACACTTTAAAATATGACACTATCATAATAGATGGTGTTGATGGCGCTTTTTGGATAGCAGTTAGTACCTATAATAACACAACTTTATAATAAAATAGTAAACTTCTAACTAAACTAAACTACGTGACATTCGCGAAAGTAGGTATCTGTACTATTGCTGGCTAAAAGGCATCAAACAAAAACAAATTAAATTACTAAAGTAAAACTAATTTGCGGGCGACGCCGCGGGAACAACTAGTAATAACTAATAAATATATACATATGTATATGAATTCATGATGTCATAATTCTAAAGCATTGGAATACGCGTTACCATTCGCCTACATTACAGTATAGGATACGTATTAATCACGAGATCGGAGTCATAAATATTTACGCTTCCACTTGTCCGAGTACAAGTAACAATAAAACCGTGCCCTAGATGTCGGTGAGTTTATGACCTAGCCTAGCTAACCTATACTTAGTGTAGGTCCATTTTATACATATGTTTATAAACATTACAATCTTATTTAAATAAAGTATTGAAACGCGACTATGACTGCTTAAATCAAAATTAAGTATACAAGTAGGTAACATTTATCGTTCTATTCATATAGCTACTAGAGGTCCTTCGTAATTCCTTCCACGCGTGTTGATTTTCGATATATTTAATATAACTACGCCTTTCTGTATTTGGATTAATTACTATTAATTATTACTTGGTATTAAACAATTTTTCAAATAGCTTATCTTGTTCGGAATACTATCTTCACATACAAAAATGTATTATTAATTATATAATTTATAATATGAGATAGAAAAATCATTAGTCATCTTTTCAATAACATCACTCAAGAACGCTTCAACGATTAGACTTACTTTTATTTAGTTTATAAATATGTTTTGATTTTTAAAACCTAGTAGGTTCGTGTCAAATCAATGTCCTATTATAGATATTTTTTTTAGAAAATTCACTACAGTAGTTAAAATTTATTGAAAATTATTTGTTATACCACAAGGGTTATTTGCTAAAAAAAAGTTAAGGAATATGTTTATTTCAACTCGTTCTGGAACCAGGAGTCTTGGAGTCTTATTGAAGTATTATAAGTTATCACGCTACGACTCACTGGAGTGGTATCATCAAAAATGTCAACTAATTTGACAATTATTTAAACTAAAAACTTGTGAAATGGCAGAAAAAAAAGTATGTTGATGAAACATTCATTATAATTACACATATATCATCAGAAGTATAAAAATACTTCTATTAAAGAGAAACTTGTACAATAACACGTTCAAATAGTAAAAAGTTATATGTGTATAGTAATAGTTATTTACATTTTTGTATTCAATCGACAACTATCAAATTTTTTTGCCTAATAAATCTCTCTCTATCTACTCAAATTAGCGGGCAATGACAATTGACAAAAAGTTGTACGTCCAATTAATATTTCGTATTTTGCATATAATACTATACAATATCTCGCCTTTTACTATTTTTACTTACTTAGTATTGTGATTTAATTTAATAAAACATTCAACATTATTTATTTTTTAGTGTGCTATTTTAAAAACTTGAATAAGAAACTTCTATCGTGACAGTAATTAGTGTTATTTAAAGACAGTAATTAGTGTAAAATAAAAACCTCATAATTCACAAACAAATTTCCAGACACACAAACTTTTTGGTAAAAAATCTAAGGTAGATTTCAGTCCAAGACATAAAAACCATTTGCAAAATTCTTGTGACATTTCGCATAATAATAATAAATTATTTATTTTACGCCAAAAATATTAATATATAGTAATTCTAAAAATATTTAATTTTAAATGTACAAATGCAATATTATGGCAAAAAGAGCAATTTCTTCCAGACAAACTATGAGTTATCAACAACACGACATAGTAGCAATGCAACGGTTAGTAGGATTGAAATAAATAAATATTTTAACAATTAATATAACATAAAATAAAACAATTCTGCTTTAATATAATTTGAATGAACAAACGAACACTGTTACGTATAATTATATTAACGATTTTTATCATAGTTTCAATAAACGTATTCAAAATAACAAGGTCGGCTCCCGCGCACAGCTGCTTTATTACGCCAAACAAACAGACTAACAATTTCCTAAACATTGCGCAAAAACTATTAACACAAGATCCAAGATATTCTAATTGCGAATACATATTTCATATCTATCTACTCCACAATCACCTTATTCCAGAATTCCGTCAGATAACACTACGAGAAATAACCTACATTCGTCATATTACAAAAATTAGTCACTTTAAACATAGAAATATATTCTATAATGTATTGTTTTATACCAATTTATAAATGCCTCACAGCTTTGCAAAATCCTCTTATCTTACTAAAAAGAAGAATAGGAGATAAATTCGCTAAGCTACTCCACTATGGATTGGGAAAATACGATTCTATAAGCATCTGAAAAAAAATAGGTCACCTCACGATGTTTTCCTTTATAACCAAGTAGGAAATAAATTTTCAATTCGATTAATGAAATTTATTATTTGAAAATTTTGTGGTACTAGCCTAAATTGAAAGAATTTCACTTAAATTAAAATCCATGTGTTCTATCCCCTGGGCCACTCGACTGCTGAAGTTAAATTAATAATTAAATAGTTCATTTTTTTAAACTGAACCATATTGAGTCAGCCTATAAATGTTCCCATTGCTTTGCAAAGGCCTCAAGGCTTAGAATTTAATACACTCGGTGTTGAATTTCCTTACCTAAAATACCAATTATCATCAGGTATTTGCGATAGCAACATCATAGTAAAAATTCTAATATAGCTAATACTTTTTTTTTTGTTGAATTCCATATTAACTTAGGATTCCATATTATATATTAAGAGTATCTGATCACCAGACAAAACGTGTATCGGTCGCTTTTGCTATTCTGTATATTATTTTGTCTTCAAAGACATAACATCCATCAAACACAATTTATAAGTGATGGAATTAACTGACATCTAATTACTACTACTGACTCTACTTTTTTATATAATGATTAGGTTATAAGAATATTTAATTAAACGTATTTTTTGTAAACAATTTGGTTGGTTTGTAATTTCATATCTTTTTTGGAACACATCTGTGGTAACAGGGCCGGCCTAAGGGGTGTGCGACATGTGCACCCGCACACTCGCGTTTCTTGGGAGGGCATATTTTTTAGGTATTCGGATAGGCTACAGTCGATGATTGATGTCGGACGACCTTTTTTTTAGGAATACGGATAGGCCACAAGAGTAAACATCAGTGGTGGATTTCAGACGACCTTTTTTTTTAGGAATTCGGATAGGCTACAGTAGCCTGGTGGTTTTTCTTTTTGTATACACTTCCGATACAGGATAATTATGGATAATAAAACTCGATAATGTTTTCATAGGGGCATAAGGCACACTTGCAATTTTCGCCTTAGGCCGGCCCTGTGTGGTAAACACAAGCGAGAACCCACCCTGTCGCGTGTCTCCATGTGGCACGAGCGCGTGCGAATTGTTTTTTTATAAGCGCAAGAGCGACAGTATTGCAAGTTTTAAGTTTATTTTACGTTTTCGCGTTCTCTCTGATTCATGTGAGTATAAAAGCTCTAACAAGCTCTTCAAAAGAATTTTATCATCATCATCATCATCATATCAGCCTTGGACATCCACTGTTGAACGTAAGTCTCCCCATCGACCTCCAAAAGAAGTTAACGATGTCAAAATTTAGCTGGTACAATTTTGTTTGTAAATTTATTTCCGAACTAGTATGGCATAGGAAACTACACCGGAGAGCCTATTGTCTACAGACCTTCACCAGATAGAAAAACGTCAAATAAAAAAGTTGTCTTAAGCAAGTCGTGGATCTGTAGCTATTTAGTGCGACTGATGACGAATATTAGAATAGAAATCCAGGAAGGAGATATTTATACAGCAGTGGGCGATATCTACCTGACGACGACCATAAACTGATATAACTGAAAGGTACCGGAGAGGATAATTATGCTCGGGCAGGTAGGCGAAAGTCTAGAGACTCTTTACCCTGACAGGCCTACAAAGGTATACCTGGAAGAATCACACCGACAAAGGTTTTTTTTTTGGCTCAATAGAACACTCTTATGTCGTAACTTGTAATCTTTCAAATAAACTCAAAAAAATTGATAACATCTATGATAATCGTGTTAAAAACAAACATACTTTCTAATTTTATTATATAAATATAGATTCTCCACACAATACTATAAATGTTTCGGTTGGTATGATATTTGAATTTCATCATTCGTAAAGGTTACGCAAAGTTACATGTAATGCAAAACAGTCATGCGTGATTCTGGATATGCATAAAGGGAACACATAAATCCATTTAAAGTTTGCGCAACGACAGGCGGTTTAATCAAAATAACTCAATGCGAACACGATGTTACGACAGAATTACAATAATATCAAAGCTTTATATAGCTTGTATAATTATAATAAAAAATAATTATACATATATTTATAAATGTATATTCTATATTATGTTCATCTGATTTATCGATCATTTGGTTACAGGGTTGATTGTTTTTATATAATATTTTCTAAAAACTTTTTACTTCGTTTACGTATTTATATTTTTTCTTAATGGAATTTCTATTTGAAATTGATGAGTACCTACAAAAAACAACACATTACCTTCCATAAGAACATTTATTTTATGTAGGATAGTTGAAATACATCGTGACTGATACTTTCACAAAAATAAAAGAGCTTTTCATCTTATTATAAAGAAAAAAATTCAATAGAAATAAATCTTAGTTCAATCTTTAACATTGACAATTAACTGTAACAGTAATAATAATCATTGTACCATTTAAGCAGCGATCACAAACGCCTCGTCAGTGTTTATCGCGATTGAATCGCATGTCTCTGCGCACGCGCATGCCTACTACCTACGGTGATAGATGCATTTCGTGTAACTATTATGAATTTACTATTAAACTCGAAAACACTTTATTTTTATTTTTTTTACTTTTGTGTTATTGAACACTTACGAATTGCATTTATATTGTAATTTGTAGCCTTAAAGTATATCCAATACATATAATTATGTATCATTCAACATTTTGGGCTTAATCTAAATCTCTTGTAGATACAATAAATTAAACTATTACAATAAAATTTTACAAAAAAAAAGACAAATAATAGAAATAATCACCTATACTTTCTTATATTATGTAGCTCAGTTAGTAGTAAGAGTTATTTCATCTGGATTCGCTAATCTCAGGAACATACGGTCCCATTTCAAAAACACTTACTTATGGAAAATTAGTTATAAAGTTAAGGTTAACTATCACATAACGATTCTTCGGAATCATCAAGTTATCAAAAACGGGTGAAACCGCTTGTGTCGTCTAGTCTATACATATAATAAAATTGTAAATTTTACGTTTCTGTTTCTTTTTTATAATTTTTTCGACAAATTTTCTGTAGTGGTCTAAAACTACTAGTTATATAAATTTAACTCATTTTTAGAAATTACTATTTGTCTCTCTATCTGTCTCTTTGAATACGCATCATTATATTGAGGTTACATTTAGTTTTTACTTCATCAAAATCGCTTTACTTTGTGAAAAATAATTGTAATTTGAATGACAGCGTTAGAGAATAGTAGGCTAGAGTTAATTTAAAATAAATAACATTTGAATTTGATGCAAAAATGATAATGTCGCTGTGTAAAATGAGGTATAATAGCATTTAAATAATAAAAATTAATAATTAACATTGACATTAAAAAATTGTAACACGAAAAAAAAAAAACAAAAGTCGGATTGCGCTTTATTTTTATGTAAAGAAAAATAGTTGGAATAGCTGCACTAAAATAATAGATGGCGCTTTCTGTATTGAGGCTAGTTACTACCGTAACGTAGTAATTGTAAATGTGCGAGTAAAGTCAAATCTATGGGCAGGTGACGTCGCGGGCATAGCTAGTATGCAATAAAACGTCAATAGCTATAAAAATATGACAGCAACCATTCTGTCCCTAAGTCGTAAACAGTTTTGTTAAACATTGAACTTGTACGGCGTATACTGTTATTGCACTTCAGTGTACAGATTTATCTCAGTTACAGTTATTATAAATACACGCGATCCTTATCCAGGGCCTCGTGTCGCTGCACGTCACAACTCATACATTGTAATTCTATGGCCTATAGTTATTAATGCAACTATTTGCATTCATGGAACATTCTCCTTGATATAGAATGATGGGTATTTTTGTTTATTGGACGGGTCTAATTGGTTGTCGTAATTGTTTTGATGTGTTATGGATTGTTAGAAATTGTTATTGTGCATATAGATAAAAGTCATATATATTTCTTACATATATATACAATAATATAAAGTTATTAAGCATAAGTTTAAATTTATAAAAAAGGAAAAGTACGTCAAACTACATAAAAACATACAATCGGTCTATATAGGTACCTACACCCGCACGAGGAACAAAGCTCTCCTTTGTCATTCGGGTAAAAAGAGTAGGTATGAGAGATTTTTTATTCTTTGGTCATATATTGAAATATATGGCGTATAGGTACAAGGAATTTATATACAAACTAGAATGCGCACGTCCACTCAAAAAAAGTTTCTAAGAGAGGGATTGCATCTCTTTCTACCGTGGATTCAAGGCAACTTATAAGAAAGAGACTAAATACCAGTAATGAACGAAATGCTCGGAACGATATTTTCACTTTACATATTGGAAACAAATATCAACCTTAAGACAGTTATTTCAAAGTGCATATTTAAATATACAATTTTATTAAGTGAGCGTTCCAGTTATGATATATATTACTTGGGCGTAACGATGACATTTGTTACATATTACTCAGAACTAATAAGAACTAATAAACATTTGGATATCTCAAATCTAACAAAGACATCGTACCTATCATTAGAACTAATCAAAATAATGGATTACATGTACCTACCTATATGAATACACTTCAGAATACATACGTATATTTATAATGATCGCTCGCCACGTAGGTTTTATATGATCATCAGGTACTTACAGTAAAAAAAAAATATTGAGCTGTTATCTTGTAATGTTTCAAATAATACACAATTGATAAATTTTTATATTTTAAATTTAAACACGATTTATGTAATGCAAGAGCTTAAAAATGACAAAATTATGGGATAAGACAGTAAAGTATCGGTATCACAAACACAACACAAATCTGTTTTTGTATTTATAACTAACCATAATTTCAGAGAAAGTAATGTTGTTTGCAATTTGATATTGCGAACGTATGTCAATTGCGTGGGTGACAGCCCACTTCGCTATTTGTGTTACAATAGAATATGTCTAATATTATATGAACACACAATATGTATCGGATGTTAGGAAATTGTTACACAACTACTATAATAAAAGGAATCGACAAGCTAGAGGTAGACAGTTTCTCTAAAGCAGTCTTCCCAACAACGATAATATAAACTTTTTGACGGCCGGCTGGTCGAGTGGTCAGGCACCTGGACACTTAACGCAGCGGTCGCGGGTTCGAATCCCGCCACGTGCAGATAATTTGTATGACGAATATAGATGTCTGCACCGGGTCATGGACGTGTATTTATGTATATATGTATTTATATCTTAAATTTATTTCCGTTCCTAGTACCTGTAACACAAGTTCTTACGAACTTAACACGGGGCTAGGTTAACGTGGTGTGATAAAAAAAAAAAAAAACTATAATTTTTTAATTTTAATTTTGATGCATTATTATTAATGCTCAAGGCAATTTCACAGTTTCAAAATGCTGTGTAGATATAATTCATAAAATCGAAAGTCTTGCAATTTTTTACTTTATGAAACTCATATTCTGTGAAATAATTAAAAACGTCTTGCCTAAGTGCATAAGGACTACACGTGAATTACTAAAAGATTCGTTGTAAGCTGGCAATTTTGATATTGTCGTTTTGACAATTCCATTTTCAAACTGTAACTTTGATATTATACTTTGATAGTATAAAAGCTCGTAAGTAACGTTTTTATTTTGATCTAGATACGATCTTACTCCTATTTTTCAAACAAGAAAATATTTATCTTCGTCGTTCTAATCAACACAAACTTATAGCTTTCTTTAATTACCATTATTTCCAAAAATTAAATTCAAAATGTACTATGTGAAACTACCTTAAAACATTGTAACATATTTCGGTATCAAGGACGTTTTAGGTCCATAAACTAACAAAACTAAGATATATATGTCCAAACGATAATAAATCAATGTCCACACGTAGGCACATAAGCAGTGCAACCAATCACTTGACTTGATTTAGCTCCCGTTAGTACGGCGCGCGACGCGGGCGTCCCACGCATGCACCGGTCGTCGCGTCGGCTGCCGACACAGTAACATAAGATTCAGGGCCGCTATCGAGACATGTTATTCCGGGTACTCGTGATCCGACAAGAGGCACCCCTCATATTGAAAGAATGCCTCCGTTGTGTTTTTTTTTTTTTTTTATACATAACGGCTTAAGCCGGCGATGGCGATATTTGATAAAATGTTTTTCAATCATATAATATCATAAGGCAATATCTGTAAGACTATTTTTCTATAAAGAGTATTAAACGAGCGAAAGGATGTAACTAAGGATAGAATAATAAATTTTGTTTGCAAATCTTATTATTTCATTTTATATTAAACTTAAAATGATTAAAATTATTATGGTTGACCATAGCTAATATGACAGTTCCCTATCTTGGAATATGCACCCATAAAATTAAGATTACTTCGCGGAACGTTTTGTAGCTCATTAGTAGGTAAATAATATAGGTACCTATAAATTTCACGTGTCTGATTTTTTTTAGAATTTTTTTACGAAAACTTTTTTTAGGGATTTATAAACACTAATCTCAAACACTTTATAAAAATACTTTGAAGACGCATTACAGCTAAAGTACATAGAGTAGCTAAAAAATCATCATGTAATTTAGAAAGCACATCCAGAGATAACATTTAGCATTCATTTCACCAAAATCATTTTACGTTATCAAAAGTAATTTTAATTTGAATTTTGTATTTTGAATGACGTTGTTAGAGAGTATTGCTTGGTAAGTTTATAAATTGAAATGTGATCCGAAAAATTGTAGTAAAGATATATAAAATAATGTTTTATAATATTTATTATTAATAATTAATATTTTATATTCATATTCAAAATTCAATAAACGATACAAGACCAAAATTGAAACACCAAAATGTCGGATA
This sequence comes from Euphydryas editha, assembly GCA_036937285.1. Taxonomy (NCBI): domain Eukaryota; kingdom Metazoa; phylum Arthropoda; class Insecta; order Lepidoptera; family Nymphalidae; genus Euphydryas; species Euphydryas editha. Next base: position 5,105,947 of record JAUPFZ010000020.1, read on the forward strand.
GCGATTTGTGATTACACAAAGTACATTTTGAAGTACGAAAATATTATAATTGATGGCGTTGATGGCGCATTCTGGATCGTGGTTAGTTAATACCTTCACAACTAAAAATTAAAGTAAAACTTATTAGCTTATTAATTATAAATATAAATTAAATTAGACTTATAGCTAGTAATACACATAAAACAGATAAATGTTTGAATAAGTATATTAAAAATTAAAAAATGTATATATTTACAGCACTCACTTCTTGCATACCTACTTAAAATATGAAACATGAATATTACGATGCACAGTCAATATAAATATAAAGTAATATCACGTGCTCCGTATAATAAACGTCAATATCAATGTTACCCAAAACATATGTATATTTACAAGGATTTTTGCGTCGTTAGCCTGCTTTTACCATTATATCCATGGGGTAGATGGTGTTTAATCTCTTAGATAACTCACAAGTTAATTTTTACAGTTTCTATACTTATTTATTTAACGATGTCTCTTATTTTACTTATATTATTTTATAAGGAAAGTAAACAATAAGTAAAAAACCATAAATTACAATGTTTATAATAAAACATCATTTAAACGCCCTCGCTTGTAAGCAATATACGAGTAGATTTTAATAGATAAAAAATATTTGCGCTTATTACATGCAATTCGGTCTCCGGGATAGGTGTTTATAGGTGTTTGCTTTGTACTATGCCTGCAGGCTCCTGTCACCAAATAATTAAAAACATAATCGAATCAACTACACATTTACAAATACTTGAATAATAAACTCTTTCGAGGTAATCGGGTATTAAAACCAAGTAGTGTCCCATTATTTGCTGGTCAGATGAATAAGGTTAAATCAAGCCTTATTGTAGTAATAATATATAGACTAAGACTTTTATGTGTATGTAATTGAATACAGGGTATATTTCTGAATAATTTATCGTTAGTACAGAAGCTATACTTAATCTCAGAAGTCATTGTGTGCAATAAAGTGAACGTAATTAAAATTATAAGAGACAATGTGTTTTACGCAGTGTAAGTGTGTTTTGAATAGAAGGTACGGTACTGCATTCTACGGTAATGACCTGTAAATGCCCTACTATTGAGCAAAAGCATCTTTAAATACACTACGCCGTTTCATAAATATACGAAGTACTTACGTACGTAGGTACTTCTAAGTGTTCCAAATTTTCTTGTGATATTTTATTTTACGGTGGAACACGAGATTAATTTTAAAATCAAACTTAACACTTGAAAAATCATCGGTGCTAGCTCAGATTTGACACAATATGACGGTACAGAAAACCTTGTTGTATAATTTATTTATATATAAATTTCTTTGTTGGACTTATTTCATCATCGAAGTCCTCAAGTTGATTTCTTTCAATCTCATACTCTCTCTTGTTTATTAAGTTCTCTTAATTTTAGTACATGTTACTTTTGCTTCTGCAGAAACTTATAGTTGCTAAATATAAGTATTAATCTAGTAAGTTATCCAAGTTATACATGTACATTTGCTTAATTACTTCAGCTACCCTAAAACTATTTATTTCTCAAACAACAATAACATTGGATACGAAAAAAAATGTTTAAAATACGCGGCAACCCTACTTAGATTGGTCACACAACCAGCATTACTCTTATGTGCCCTCACCGCTACAGTTACGCGGAACAATCGTCCATTCCGTAATAAATCCTTGTCCGACGCGTAAAATATCTCTTGTGATAGGTGTCACACAGATATTGGTCTGCGGGACTTTTGTTCATTCGAACGTACAATTACAACTTACATATAATTTTAATGTCTTTAAATGATTTGTTCATAAACCTTTTGCTTGTATTTATCTGTTTTATGATTTCATATTAAAGTACACTATTTAAGATACTAATAATTCAAAAAGAGCTGTCGCGTTATTCTGCTGTTAAATACAATCAACTCACTGTGCTAGATCAGGGTCGATCAATTTAATATTTATTGTTTTAAAAACATAATGACATATATTCATTCAAATTGTCATAATAAAGTTGTAATAGTATTCCAATGATGTTTCAATGACTTAAAAATGAAACAAAAAAATTCTAACAAAATCTTGCATGATAAAATGTCAGTTAATAAACCTATGGGAAAAAATTAAAATACCATAATAGAACCTTTTACAAGTTTATTCGTTAGTTTTGAATAGTTTTGTTTTAATGTAAGGACATATTTGCATTAATTTATTTTTATTGAATTCAATAGCGACATTTATCGACAAAGATTATAGGCTTTAAAACATAACACTACACTCAAATTATGGTAATAATAAATCGCATTGTGAGAATTAAAGTGACTCAATCCAAAATTCACAACTTTAGGGAATCATGGAAAATGATAAAATAAAATAAAAAATATTTGTCACTTTAGCACTAATTACTAAATCATTATGACCTAAAACAAATTTAGTCTTACATAATGATTTAGTAATTAGTGCTAGTGACAAATATTTGTTATTTTATGCTATCATTTTCCATGATTCCCTAAAGTTGTAATTTTGGATTGAGTCACTTTAATTCTCACAATGCGAAATATAAGTGTCTACTAATCTATATAGATTGAAACTATATGGATAGTTAAATACTTATACTCAATAATAAACTAATAAATACACAATTTCTAATTCGATTATTCCCTAGCGAATACAAATAGAATCTAGTTCGAAAACGACCCCGGAAATAAGGCATCGTCTACACGTGATTCAATCTACGCGTGTATTATGAACAACACGTTAATGCACGAAACACGCCGTATCTTCCATCTCGTTCTGGCAAACTAATTCCTTAATTAAGTGTAAACCGTTCAATAGCTGTGCGTGGGCTCAAGATACCGGGACTAAATTTAGAACTAGACTTGTAAGGTAGAACGTGAAAGAGACAAATTATTTATATACGTCATTATGTGTGAAACATATTTATTTTAATTTATTAAAAGCTGACGTATAAAACTTGCAAAAAAAAGTACAAAAGCATTTTTAATGCATCCCTATATTTGTATGAATGTTTATACATAGTAATATCTGCACATATTAATGTTAATAAAAAGGAAACATTGAAAAACTAACATTTACAAAGAACTTAATAAAACTTTTTGGTGTGATCTCAGTGTATACCCAGCCCAATATTGTGGGTAATGAGTGAATTAACAGTATAATGCGTTGTCACTTCGGAAAGGTAATTTATTTATTTAAAAGTAATACGATTAGTGGCATCTAATTATTATTGTTCGCGTTCTTCTAATATTTTAAGTTATAAGAAACGTATGTATATGTATAATGATAATACACATGTATTTTATGGCAATTGTTAATTTTTTTTAAATATTATCCTTAATAAGTGTTATATTACATATATTTTTAAGACTTACTAACTAGAGAAATACCTATTGTAAACATTTAACATGGCAAATGACAGTCCTGTTTTACTTTTAGAGTTCTTCTTTAATGATAATCCAAAATGAATTAAATAGGTGTTACTTTTTCAAATAAATATTAAAACATGAACTTAAAATATATATTTATAGAAGTAACCAGTGAATTGTCTTACAATATTGATTAATTTTACCGTGTTTGTCCAATTGCTATGTTAATATTATCTGACACTCTCCTAGTAATATTTCATAAATATACCATACACTCAAAACCATTTCAAACATCAAACAAAATAAACACAAAGATAATGAGGAAAAATATATAATGCGTTTAAAAAAATCAGTTTGCTTAATATTAAATATTACTATGTGAACACAGCTTTATAGTCCCGTAATAAAGGGGTAAATGTTGACACTGTAATACGCCGCCACTTCTGATACGCAATTAATTACCACATGCCCGCATCACGCAATCAGTACACAATAATTACCTGTACCCTTGCGTCGCAAACTAATTCCCATTTCGAATTATATTCGAGTATCAATGTTACAAAACTTCTGCGGTATTTATAAGCAGTCTCTTATTTTAAGCTTACTGTGAAAGGTGATTGTTTTTGTTTTTAAATATTTTTTGTTGTCTGACTTTGTTTGTCGATTTATTCTCGAACTGAATTTTAACCGCGACTTCGTACGCCTGAAATTTACTGCGTAACGATTTCACAATTATTGTTTCCAGAGTAATAACTAATTTAACAACGCGTTGGCGTAGTGGTCACACCAACTGACTGATGCGCTAGCGTTCGCGAGTTCGAATCCCGCACATGAGAAATATTTCTACATACAATACAGATGGTCGGTGTGATCTGGGTATTTGTGCTTGTGTGTTCTGTGTTTCCGGAATCCCGACACGGGATCCACATCCTACTGGGGACGTTGAGTACCTATAAGGCTATGATTAACTACGCTTCTAGATGAAACATACGCCATATTACAGCTCCAAAATTAAAGCTGTAAAAATCACATCAATTTTTTCTAAATGCCAAAACGAACATACAGAGAGACCGATAAACTCCTATAAAAAATTATAATCGTTTTTTCTTTTTTTTATAGTCATAAAAAAAATCAAATTAAAACGCGTATCCTTTTATTATTAACTGCTATTATTTTCTACGTGTAACTTCATTTTAATCTACATCTATTTAAAAAAAAAAAAAAAAAAAAAAAACATTAAATCGAAACGTAAAAACATAAATGATTTTACTGAGTTTAATTTCGGACTAGGATAGTTTGTATTTAACGTAATTTTGTCTATAAAGTTCATTAAGATGTAACATGTAAAAGGAATAAATGTGGAGACATGTAGGAACCATCTACATAATTATGCTTAATTAACTGATAAGCTCTTTTTTATTCTTCTTCACCTTCTCTTTAAAAAAAGAAGAGAAATTGTCCAGTCGTAGGAGATTTAAACAGCAAGTTACTTTAATTATTTAATTAAATTCTAGACCGGATTTTATCGCGTTTATTTACAAAAAACTACAGTTTTACGATTTTATTTTTTTTTATTTTTTATTATTATTTCCCGACGTTTCGGATCCTTTACAGCGTCCATGGTCTCGGGGGACTAAAGTGATGGGTGTCCGAATAATCAATTAATTGTTACAAGATAATTAAATGAGTAACATTCGCGTACATAATTATATAAGAACAGTATTACTTTAATTAATTAATATTCTTCCTTTTCAGTATCTTAATGACATATGTATCATTTCGATCATAAAATGACGTATTGCTGTTTATATGCAGATCCAGTGACTGTCATTTGACCTCCGAAACCTTTTACACTGGAATCTAATGTTTTAAATTGGCTGATTCAAATATAAATATGTAAATTAAACGGATATTACGAGTAACTCACTATTTATATTAAAATTATATGTAGGTAGATCGATCTTCTATTTGGTTTTTAATGGCTAAAGAAGTTGAGCTGATCTTAATTATTCCTTCACCAATATAAAGCTAAAATAACCAGACAGTAACATAGACTCATCATAGACTATAAAACGTTAGACGAAACACGTCATAGTAGTAGAGTACCAATTAATGTCAACGCGAGTTTAACTACGAATGAATTAGTGTACTTATATTGTTCCTAGACTACTACACGTTTGGGGCCATTTGAAACATTTTCCTTTGTATATAATGTTCTTGTATTAAAGGTTTTTTGGACAAGGACAATTGCTTCTTGGCTTAGCTCTTATATAGGTATACATTATAATACTCGTACGATGCCGTGCGGTGACCGGCAGAAAAGAATAGTCCCGACCTCTTTCTTGCCGAAAAAGGGGACTAAGGCCACAGTGTTGCGAACAACTGTGCACCGACCGGGGTGGTAATGGGCAGCAGCGCTATCATATTCTAACATAACACACTGCGCTCGCCAACACCCATGCCAAGCGCTGCGAATATTGGCAAATTCCTCCATATGACAACTAAAAATGTGCCCAGTCCCCGATGGGGACGATTACTATTCCTGGCTTCGGCCTAGGTAACGGTATCACAGGTTGTGCGAAGAATCTCCGTGTAAGATTCCGCTGCCACCCACGACGACACCTAGCCCTGGTGACGTACTGTTGTATTGTGCATTCATAGTTTAATGCGATGCGATTTAGTAACTAAAAACTACATACTTACTTTTTTTTTTATTTATCATGCCTGAAAAATTATTTATAAATACATATTATTAAATAAAATGTTGAATAACTTTTTTATAGAAAAAACCTTGTGTTAAATATTGCCCAATGTTACGGAGAACTTCTTTGAAGAGTCTGGTTCACTCTTGGCAGAGATTTTTTCATGTACTTTAATAGCCTCGCAAAGTTGATTAAAATACTATTATTTAGTTTATTTTAAATAACGCAACACAAGCGAACAAAGATGAATTGCAAAGTCCAAGAAATTAACATAAGAAGTATGAATATACCTCGGTGCATTTTAAACAAAACATGACTAGCGTGGCCTCGCTCGCATGTTATTGATATCCTGCCTAACATATGTTTAACATATAAACAGTATGCCTATTGCCTACCCGGAGATTTGTAGCTTCATTCCGACGTGGAGTTATGGCTGCACGGCGAGATGTGAAGTGTACACGCTAAAGTTTCTTAAGGAGGTTACATTACTGTGTATGCAAAGATATACTATATGATACCTACTAGACTTCTGATGGTAGTTTATATTTAGTAAAAAAGCAGAGTTATTTAACTTCTGACTTTTTGAAATCCTGGTGGAACAACTCTAAGTTGTCACTTAGATAACTAATTTTGAATTTAACTCAAGAAGACGTTCCAAACAGAATTATTTTAAGTAACCAAGAAAAACTTAAATTCCTAAATGGGGAAACATAACTAAAGTAAAACGTAAATAATTTTTGATATAAATAGAAAAAAAAACAATAACCATTAATGAATTTGTTTAACAAAATTTTCATTACATTTTGAAAATTAATCAAGAAAGCAAACATGAAAGCAAGAGTGGGTTATTTACTTTTATATTTTATTCCTGAATATTTGATTAAAAATATAAACTTCACATTTCAAATAAGATGTTAGTTGACGCTTCCCTAAATGTACAATCAGAACTTAGGCTTGAAATGTAAGGGCAAATTGCCGAAATAAAAATGGTAGACCGTAGTAGTTCTCATTGCTGACATCCACTAAGGTCTTAGTAAAGAATTCAGACAGATGTCTGAATATTTACAGAAGTAACTAATAAAACAATAGCAGTCTTCATTATTACATACCACTAAAAGAAAGTGGTTTCACGGCTAGGATAGCGATATCTACCAACCAACTTATAGAAGACACGGCATAGTAAAAGCGGATAATACTTCCAAGAGTGTACAAGGAATTTGACGTAACTAATAATGATAAATGTACAAATAATTAATAATACTACCACTACACTACACCACATCGGCCGTTGAATACCCACTGTTGAACGTAGGTCTCCCCCATCTGATCTCGGGTACTTTCCACAGTTAGCATGCAGGTTGGCGAGCGCAGTGTCTTGTGGCAGGATAGGGTGACGCTGCTGCCCATCACAATCCTGGTTGATGGACAGCTTTTCCCACAACTACAGCCTTAGTCGCCTTTTACGAGAACTCGGCATGAAAGTCATCGGTACTATTCTTCTGTGCTGGTCACCGCACGGCAAATATACACTTCAATATATTAATATTGCTTTTTACACACATTTTTAGAAGATTTCAATTAGACTTTTTTCTTGTTAAGATGGTGGTAGAGATTTCAAATAAGAACGAATTCGTATATGGAAATGGGTAACTCGCTAATTGGAATATTATAGATGAATTTAGTATGACCATCAAAAAGTTCCGAATAATTTAATATGAAGTAGTGAAGTGTGCTCACTTAAATGGCTATGGTCTAATAAGTACTCTCATAGACTTATATACATATGTATGTATTGTCGACTACTTTTATTTGCACCTATGTGCATACTTCTTAATCTGTACGTTTCATTCGTGTTTTATACGATTTTCCACTTTAAAGTGATGTTGGAGAGTTCAAATTAATATTTAATGTAATTTGGCCTTATTCATTTGTCTGTCTGTAGGTGATGTGTTGCCACTGCGTGTTGCAGACTCCATTAAGACGCGAAATATGGTCTTCTGGCGTGTGAAGTCTCGCTTAGGAAAGTAGAAACCAGTGGCTTTTTTAACCCCTGAGGTTAAACAGCGGGGTCATTCTTTATAGAAACTAGAGATGCAACGGATATCCGGTAACTATCCGGTATCCGGCCTATCCGGCCTTGTTTCACTATCCGGCCGGATACCGGATAGTAATTCAGTATCCGGCCGGATACCGGATAGTAAAATGCAAAAAACATTCAATATTTTACACGAGGCAAATCAATAAATAATAATATAATACCACAAGAGGTTATGAACACCGTTTATTTATTTAATCGCACGTCAAAAATGTTTGTTTTATTAATTAGCTTAGTACTCAATTCTGTCATATATATTAGGAACGATTTTTTTGGGTAATATAAGTCCGGCTTGGAAATTTATAGCGGGGTAAAGCTTGTTCTAAGAGTCTGGTAAATCCGGTTCTTTCCACTATGGACAATGGCTCGTTGTCGAGTGCAATCATTTCGGCTACTAAATAATGGTACTTTCTGGCTTTAGTATCATTTATATCCCAGAGCAATTTTCTTTCGTAAGATTCTGTCATAGTCAATTGCTTTTTTGCTACTGAAGACGAACTTGTCCCTGCAATGGCTAAAGAAATTGTAGTAGGCTCCACAGTGGTCTTGTCTTTATTCACCGTAAGAAATTCATCTCGAAATACCCCGAAACTAATTAATTAATAGGTAGGTACGTTACGAAACTTGCAGATGATTTAATCGATAAAAAAAGAATTGCAATTAGATTATTATTATTAGATACATACCTGATTTTTTCCCTTCGCTGTCACGAGAAATGTTAACATTGCATAATAAACAAACAGTTAAATTTTCACTGTTTATATCAAAGTATTCCCGTAAAGGCGATTTTTTTCTTCACCGATGCCATTTCTCTTTGCTAAATTATATACAGGTGACTGGTAAATTACTATCAATATTTAAGGAGAATACTCGGTACATGATTCTCACTCGAATTATGTAAAAAAATAGGTACTTAATTTTTGACCAAATTTTCATAAATTTCAATTTAAGTAAATGAAGCGTTGACACTCTACAGTCATGCCGGCGGCACGTACACAGGTGTTGTACTGTGCCGCTTGTTCACATCTAAAAATTGCCAAAGTTCACATCATTTACCTAGTCAACGAATTTGTTGCTTAAACGAGTAAAATATCTTAGTATTTTTGCCTATCCTAAGCCAGGATTAAAGTATTAAGGGGGACTGGATCATGCTTGTTTATCCTGCTACCCTGTTAACACGTGGCGGTGTTTGAACGTAGGTAAAGTACCTGTTTTGTGTCGAAGGTGCAGCTAGCTGCTAGGGTGTCCAGACGATGCGTACATAATTGGATAATTGTTGAGTAACTTTACTTAATAGTTTATTAATATTTACCTGTTTTTTTACATAATTTGAATGAGAATCATGTACCGAGTAGTCTCCTTAAATATTGATAGTAATTTACCAGTCATCCTGTATATTATACTTCAAATAATAATAACCTAAAACGATCACGCAGACACGCACGTGTCTGCATTCATTTCTATATTACTTTTCTCTATGTCTGCACTGCAGTCGACACAACAAGACAATGAATGAAACAATTGCTAACTTCGCTCATCAAGGAAAAGACCCGAATCGAACCGAGTCCACCCGATCGTTCGCGCGCCGCCTACGCAAGTGTGTGTGTGTGCGATGCACCAAACGGCTAAGTTCCACCGGATATCCGGCGGCCGGATATCCGGCTATCCGGCCACAGGGTTGGCCGAATATCCGGTATCCGGTATCCGGCCAAACTGCTATCCGTTGCATCTCTAATAGAAACATGTATGTATATCCTTTTGCATTTAGTTTCATTTGCGCTGTTGACCATTCTAATTTAGTCTAATATCTTATTATCATCATTATCTTATTATCGTCATTACATCCAACATAATAATTAGTTCAAACATTTTGTAAGGATATTAATTTGTTTATTTGAATGCGTTAATTCTAAAATCAAGTTCGAAAAATCAAAATCAAAATAATCGAAAAAAAATCAGATAATTATATTAGTTTAATTTACAGTAATATTTATAATTCACTAATATTTGGTTTCCTTTATATCTTTCGAGATACGTCCTAGTACCGTTTTTATTATAGAAAAATCTGAGAGAATACGCAAAAACAACTTAGACCACACGTGAAAATTATGTACCTACATCAATTTGATAATTTACGACATCAATTTGATAAATTGACCAAGGAATTTATATACAAACTGGAATGCTCACGTGCACTCAAAAAACGTTCCTACGGTCGGGATTATATCTCTTTCTACCATGGATTCTAGGCAACTCTCGTAAGAAAGAGACAAAACATCAGTAGTCAACGAAATGCTCGGAACGATTTTTCACTTTACGTGTTATAAGCCAATGTCAACCCCTTATGTCAAATATTTCAAGGTGTATATTTGAATATACAATTTTATTAAATGAATGTTCCAGTTATGATATAAATTCCTTGTTCATTGGTTATTTTCATCGAAACAAAAAAAGTTAAGCTGTCAAAGCGAATGTAAATTCCTTGTTGACGACATTTGTTATAAAAATATGTCTACAATTATCAATGACGAGGCAAATTAGAAGTCCTTACAAAGTAAATTATGTAATTTCAATTATATCAACTCATTTAAAATTGCTTTCTTTATATTGAAAATTACATTTACACAAGCTTAAAGTCAGAAAATTCTTAAAAAGATTATAAAAAAGGTTTGTTAAAGAATTTGCCATATAATAATAAATAGTTGAAGAGGTGTCTCTTTAATTAATTTTGTCATTTTTACCTACAAAAACAAATAAATAAAAAATAACCTCAAAGTCAGCAGCCCGTAGTAGGGTTTTATGTCAAGGATCAAAAGATACACAACACACACACACACACAAATGTTCAGACCACAGCAATTATCTATGCGGCCTATACAATGATTTGTCATGAGCGAGACTCGAACCCCATTAGTCACATTTAGATTTTTATTTTTTTATATATTAAAATATATAAAAAAATATTTATATTATATTATAAATTTATTTTAAACATGGATTTATTTATTTACAATTTCCAGCACTTTTATTTCTCGTCCTTCTACAACCCTATTTGAATAATTGTAGCACACAGACGCATTGTCATGATCAGCTGATAAATGCTACCGATCTCGGACCAGATGAGCTGAATGTGAGTTTGTATTTGATTACTAGCATGTAAGTTTATATTCATGTTTGTATTTTAATCTATTTAGTCTATCTATGCAATTAAATATTGAATACATGTTCATTGGTAAGTGTATCATTTGAGAATGACTGAAATATATGTATGTTTGGCTTTATTAATCATTAAAATTTAATTTGAAAATTAAAAAGGTAATAAAAAAACTGTTGACAAAACAATCGGACAGGAAGACGGAAGGATCGGAACAACAAAGGAAAACAAAAAGTCTTTTTTTTGCATCAAAAATACTTTAAGCTGATTTATTTATATTTTTACCTGATAACAAGATTTCCGAAGAGCCTTGGTTTAGATACTTGATTTTTTATTCTTTTCGAGAATTTTATTACTAAGCAGCAACAATACATCTAGTTTGTATCATAAACACACATAAAATTAAGCATGACTTGCATTTTTTTTAAACAAAAAGTAGCTACTTTTAAAATGTATTCTTAAGATACTATAAATTTATGATAAAACTTATATCGCTAGCTGTAACATGCAGAAAACCTGCGCTGTTTACTGTACAGTATCGCGGTTAACAATCACTGCGCCATTACCAGCGACAGCTCGAACAATTGACTGATGTAGCGGACGCAGATCTGCGTGCACGCATTTATAATACCAGCTGGCTGTAAAACGTCGTACACGTGAAGTTGTTCGATTCTAGTTCTTATAAACACATCAATACAACATTTATACACATCTATGCAATCCCTCATATACTAATCTCGTAAGAGGTATATATGAGCAGTATCCGGATTATACTCAAATTATTTTTCCTTATAAAACATAGCCGTTGCCTAATAATGAGATAAACAAGTGGATACATAAAATTCTTTACATAGTCCTTATTAATACTGGTTACCATCGTTATCTAATATTAAAGCTCGTGGAAATAGCTAACAGCCATAAAGCATCATATTGTAAGAAAAGCAAAAAATAGAAGGACGTTTAAAAACAATGGGAAGCTGAATAAATAAAATCACAATAAAAATCAAAATACACAATTTTTAGTTTGGTTTTCTTTCAATCATTGTTTATTAAAAAATAATAATTATTACAATTTATAATAATTATTATCCTTAGATTTCCACACATAAAATTGAAATATCTTTACATCTATATATGCCTAACATGTAAATAAATAAATGAGCTATATTTCATAGATCACCTTTTTTTAAGTTGGTTAAAAATAATAATTTGATACTATTTTAAGTTCCATACAGACCACTTTAAAATAAATAATATATTGCTGGGTAAGATGTCACTTTCATTTACAAAATTATAATTAATGACAAATTATAAGCAATACGACCACAAGTCACTTAAAAATATATTAATCATTGGTCTAGTGTTCGGTATTATACTGCACCTCGAATCGAATTTGCCGATAACCGTCTCGTATGAAATACGTTACAATCTTATACAATTTCCATCATTTATATTCATATTTGACTAGCACACGTACCGCCCACACACGCCCCAGATATACGGTGGTCGCGCCTTATGCAGATATTTAATCGTGCATTGTCTGTAATTAGATCTTGTTGTATATTTATAAAAAAAATTATGTTCATATCTGATAATTATTCTATCTATATTTTTCAGAAATTATTTCAATGTTATTCGAAAAATTGATATTCTTTAAGACGGAAAAAATACTATCATGCAATTAACATAACACACTTTAAGAGAGATGGAACAATGGATGGATACACCACGTGAATTATAACTAACGGCTGTAAGTTCCATCCCAGGATAACCAACAACAAGATTATGCATATGCATATCTCGGAAAAATTCTCAGACACACCGTCGCCAAACCACAATGGTAGAGCGTGGTAGATTGGAAAATTCTTCAATGAGTAGGAGCATTTGGCAACCTGTGGATCATGGCTGGTTAGGACAGCACAAAAAAAACAAGAACATAAACCAATGTTAGTTTTAAATAAATAGTATAGTAATATTATAAGTTTATATTAAATCTAAAGTAAGTTATATGTATTTTTAATTACCTTTATATATACGGAGATCTAAGTAATTAATATAAGTCGATACTATGCTAATATACATTTAGATCAGGATTGCCACCAACCTGGCCACAGTCTTCCCTCATTCTACACCGTGGAATCAATTGTCTTTATAAATATATCTCTTTGTTATTTATAAAGATATATTTATAAGATAGAGTTTATTTAGTTACATAGAGTTTTTACTTCGTGAAAAAAGTTTCATAAGTTCGTTTATTATAACTATCTTTCAGGAATAGAAAAAAAAAACATTAAAAGACTAGTTTGAACTCTGCAAAATGCAGTAAACAAAATAACAAAATATCTCATTACTCCCTTAATAACGTTTTAAATGTAAAAATACTAATGAAATGATACGTAATTTAAATCACTACAATTTTACCATATTTAATTTCTGTAATTCGTTATATGTCGCGTAAAGACAACTAAAGCAACCATTTAAAGTCCTTTTATATTTATTTCGTGGACGAAGTGTACATTTTTAAGATTTCTTATATTGTTTATATTATCGTCCTGGGGCTTGTCGTTCGAAATTTTATGTATAATTTATTTTTTGTCCCATGGCATGATGGGATTATCTTTTCTATTCCTAATATGATATTAGTCAGAGAAAATTATGAATGATTAATTAAATTCTATATAAAAGCTAATATAAGTGTAAACGTAAAAAAAGTTACATACTCTTTTGCCACGTCTTTTAGAAATGTATGGAATTCGCACAATGTGCGAGATAAGCGTACATTATGCGAATTCCAGACTTTGATGATGAAATCATCATCATCATATCAGTGATTGGATGTCTACTGCTGAACGTAGGCCTCCCCCACCGATGGTGACTACCTGTGTCGGACTGCCCACAAGGAGCCGACGACTGAATGTCATGATTGTGGCGCGGCAGTCAGTGGACTCTGCCCAGCACACCCTCGAGGTGTGCCCGAGATGGACGGCTATAGTATATTATTTATATATTTTATTTTTGCTCAATAATATTACGATCTATGGTACCATAGATCCATGGTAACACTGACGTTTTTTTTTTTTTTTTCATCTGGTATGCATGTATATATTTAATGATCTTGTATAAAAGTTTACGTTTTTGCGATACTGTGATCTGTTTATATAAAGCTAAAAAAATTATCAGGTTAATAGTCTTAAATTAAAATTAAAAATAAAAAACTAAGAGCAGAGATTAACGAGATAGAGTATTTGTTAGTCACAGAAATCTGGGCATTAGACGTCCAACACACTAGGATGTCCGCGGGCTAACTCCCTCATCTGATACCGCGGCAGCTTTCTACTGACACAACGAAAACAAGCGATATAAGCCATATTCATTTATTATTTTCATATATTTATAAATTACATGCACGCAAAAGTTTGAGAGAATAGAAGAAGACATAGAAATTTATTATTCTTTTACGCTATAACTAGGTACTGAATAGTTTAGGATGAATCTTGGCATGTAGATAGCTAAAGACCTAAATAAAAATATTTTAATCTTGAAGTACGAATAGTAAAGAGACTTAAAAGACAAAACTGCGAGGCATAGGTATTTTATTATAAGAGTTTTTTTTGTTTCTTTTTTTTTACTATTACTATTTTTGCTTAAACATTCTAAGACAAGACAATACGTGTATCGGCACCAATTTACTGTAAATTCAAATCCAAGTTGGCACCGCCAAGTCTTCGGAAGCTAAATTTGTCTATTCAATTCATCTTGTGCTCTTCGGTGACAAATTTACAGTTGGAAGAAACATACATGTTCCGGACAAAATTCTAAGAAATGTACAGCCGCCGCAGGACCAGGAACAAAATGGTTAATTAAGTTACAACCCACCTTTATAGTAGAAGAGATCTTATCCCAGTTGTAGGTCGATTATAGGACATTTAGACATATTACAATTTAGTGTAATGTATATTTTAGAAACGTATAATATACCCAACCTGTAATTATTCCACTGTTAAGGACAAGACGTATGTCATTTAACTTATCACGAGACATGCAGATTTCCTCACAGTTAAAAAAATAAGTCTTAATACTAGTACTACTTAAGCTAATTGAATTCACCGTAATTATCTTAAAAACTTCATAAATTACATATTTTATTTACTGGAACATCATAACAATAATATTTAGTAATTAAAAAGTAACGCTCAAACTATCGCTATTATTTAGGAACGTAAGTTATTGAACAATGTATGAATATGCAAATCGTTCGAAGGGCCAAGCTCAAAGAGACGGTGGTATGAATGTGATCGCAAAACACTTTCTATATGAATTGTAGGTGCACGCATTGTGGTTGTTACGAGTACGATAGGGAAATTTGAATGTCTCCCGGGGCGAGAGATTACTAACATGCATAGAAAATTACATTTGCGGGGAAAGTTAGGCTTAACCATTTTTTTTTCTTAAAACAATTTTTTTTCTTGTCACCATTTTCTATGCTGTTTTTTATCGATACCAAAGAATCAGCGGATGCAAACGAAAAGCAACTGCATTTTTTACGATTTCTTTTCCTTTAAATATCGTATATTTAATTATATATCGGTTATTTAATTTTAGATGCATGGCAACTAGCTGTTGCTCTAGTGGTCTTACATAAGACAAATATTTGCTTAGGCCGACCATTTTTTTTTTTTGTGCTCTTAGAAATTGTTTTTCGTATTTTATGTACTTCGGGACCCTCGACACATATTTTAATTTTACTGATGGTCTTAAGTATGAGACATTTATTTTTATTTATCTATTTCATATTTTACATGTTTTCAATTTATAATATTAGTATAAGTCAATTCGATGAAAGGACATAAAAAACATAAAAAGAAGCAATCTAACATATTAGCATAAACTTAATACTCGATACGAGTCAGTAAGTCCGCTGGTAATATTAATAAGACGCTCGCATATTAATTATGTTAACAAGATCTTAGAACCAATCGGGTTTTATCTCCACATCGGACTACAAGACACGAGAATTAAATCAATTTAATCTTATCTATTCGCTACCACATATGCGGATATCGTTAGTGAAGACTTGCGTTTGCTGTTCAGTTTTAATTTATGTATTTTGAACTTATATTCTATATATGTAGTGCTTGTAAATATCACAAGTAAAGCTTATAAATTATTATGAATCAATGCTTGGGTATAATCTGTCTGTTTTAAAACTTCTTCTTATATTTAGTAGGAGCGTCATTTATATATTTTTGTTTTTTTTTTCGTAATTGTTAAGACAAGACTTACTAAAAAAATTAAAAAAAAAAAACCTAAAAAAATATCGAAAACAGAAGTAATATTTTTGGAATTTGTTTAATGGTATAAGGTAAGTATGAAAATCTCAACTAAATAGGTATGTTACATTCACTTTGACAGTTCAACTTTTTTTGTTTCGATGAAAATAACCAATAACCAAGGAATTTATATCATAACTGGAACGCTCACTTAGTAAAATAATTATATTCATAAAAATAAGCACCTTGAAATAACTAACATAAGGTTGACTTTTATTTCCTACATGTAAAGTGAAAAAATCGTTTCGAGCATTTCGTTGACTGCTGATATTTTGTCTCCTTCTTATGAGTTGCCTTGAATCCATGTTATAAAGAGATGCAATACCTCTCTTATTCCTTGCCAATGACTAAATCGAAATGTCTGACAGATAACACACAGCCTAACATCCTTGACATAGATGTTTATTAAGCAATCATACTTCTTTTTCTTACAAAGTTTTTAAATACCACTCCCACAAAGCAACATTACCTCTTTTAACTGTCTTTAAAATCATACACAAAATGTAATAACTTACCTACTAAACCTTATTTCTAAGCAAAGTTCTGTCGTATACTGTACTTAAATAAAACAACCCATAAATATCAAAAACTATTTCTGCGATGCTGCTCTAGTGCGGATTGACACATAAATATTTCTGAAAATTTGCCCTAAGGCTTTCAAATTTTCTCACTATGTCATTTATGTTCATCGTCATTTCAGTCAGCCGTCTCCACTCTCTACTCGACATGAAACATTAAAATAACAATTATTGCACATGTCACAACTCGGAATATTCTAATTAGGCCAAAAAAAATTAAAAAAAAACTAACTATGTATGTCTACGTACATGTTAATCGTACGTTGCTAGTAAGCAACGATGAAAACGCATCGGTATTTTGAAATTATTAACAGAATAGTCAAATATGTCGTTGCGGTGAAATGGGCCGAACAGCCTAAAAAAGCATTTTCAAGTACAAAAATCGTATCTACGTAGTCTCAATTATTATAATAATATATATATTTAAATCGTCTGTTTCTTTGTTTACACGTGATAATTTTAGGATGTACATATTCTGTTTTAAAAATAATTTGCCATTAGACTCCCTACTCCTTGAGTAAATGTATCATAATGAGACAGAAGACATACAAGACAATGGGCACAGGTAAAACCTTTATATTTTTATACGTGTGACTACTTATCCCTTTTGATTACTGTTACGTTAGCAAGCCTATTTTTTTAGACGTGAGAAAGTAAAGGAAAAACTATTCAGCTAATACATTCGCATTCGCTCATGATACTTGCAACAAAAGAAACGTTGCGATTACGTTGGGGTTACTTACTTTTAGGAAATCTATGTAATAGACTTTTGTATTATTAGGTTATACAGTAAAATCCGCGGGATTATGAAAGTTCATTTCACTTTTTTCACATGTGTGTGTGTTTTTTTTTTTCATTATGTACATTACATATGGTACCATTATAATGTGAATTATAAAAGGCAATAAGCAAAAATGTACACAAATAGGTTCAAATTTCCTCCACTAATTGGTTATACCGACAAACGGATGAGTTTTTAATGGACAAGATTTATATTTATTAAAGAAATTATATACATATATATTTCTTAAATATGATTTCTGAAATAATCGAAAATGAGTCTGACGACTACGATACGTTTGTCAAAACGTCAAAACTGAACACAAATGAAAACGCAATTATATAGTTACTCGTATAAGACATAGAACCATAGTGAATAACCATTCAAATGTTCTAGTATAATTGTCTGATTATTGGCATACATTCCAGCTTTCTCCATACACCATTATGATAAACACGCGCCTTAATTGGATACAATAACTAAATGAGCGTCGGATTTAAACATGCATGTATTTGCATACTTGGATTTTATAGGATAATTATGTTAAGGACGCGAGTAATCGGGTTTACCGTTTAACATCAAAGCGCGTTTGGCTTTATGTCGATAAATATAAAATATTGACGTCTTATGAATTATTAAAGATCTTAATTTTATCTCTTTTGCTCATTTATGACGAAGTTAAGGGGAATAATGGATAATGATTTACACTACACTGTACTGTATTTTAGCAGCTAGTAAGTGTCCCACTATTAAGGTAAGCCTCTTTTTTATTGTGAAGAAGGAATACAGCTCTGTTTAGATAAAAGATCTATGTATCTGGGATTCCATGCGGAACATACAGGTTATCTTTTACAGAAAAATAAGAGGTAAGTTTTTACACAAATGGAGCACTTGAAAACTCAACCACGAACTTACTTCGTCAAGACTCAAAAGAGCATACTCATATTTGTAAGACCGGTAACGCACCTGCTAATCCTCTGATGTAGCGGGCGTCAAAGGATGTCGCTTTGACTTACCACCAGGCGAACCAATTATCCGTTTGCCCCCTCTTGCATTAAAAAAAATGTAAAGAAGTGACATATGTTAAATATAGAATACCTACCTGTCTATATGAGATTTGAACATCGGCATTAAAGGGATATTCACTTAAGACGTTCGATAAGGCATCAACACTAATGTGTAGTGTTACGAATTTGATAGTTCCTCATAAATCAATATTCAAGAACATTCCTATATTATCCTCACGCATTATAATAGTAAGCTAAAACATTAATAGCTGGACATGCTGTCGCTTCCTTATCGTGCTGCGAGGTATCGGGACAGGGCCGCTGACAGCTAGCAAAAGCACCGGCTTGACTTGTGTTTCATTATAACTAGGGCTGCCATTTAATTTGGAGGGCGTTAAAAGGGCATTCGGAAGGGCTTCTTAAAATGTATCCAAGTAAAACTCACATTTTTATGTCATTTGTCATAAGAGATACATATTCAATAAATAAAAGAATATTTTAGTAAAAATATGTATTAAAATTATTCACAACTTTCGCAAGAACGTATTAAAACAAGGCTTAATTTCAACAATATATCCGATATATAGACGGTTCTTTTAGATAGTTCTTCGAGATATAGCAATTTACTCGTAGATAATGACAACCCTAGTCATAACTTTATGATCAGATTCAAATTTATTTGAAAATATGTAATTAAAATTCTGTAATAAAACTTTTAAATCACATTAAATATATATGTGTAATACAAAAAAAAATTAAAAAGGGATAAAAAGTTTTTCTCGTACGAAGATTTCCATGAATATAAAAATTAGGAAGACTGATTCGAGTTTAAAACTAACAAAACTATGAAGCGTATAAAGAAATTACTTTTAAATAATAGAAATATTTTTACGTACACAGCACAAATATAAGAAACAAGAATAACCTTATAATACCATATTTTCGACAATTTCAACATTCCTGGGGCAAGATTTATACAAAAAAAAAAAAAAAACAGTTTCTTTTTTTTACAGTTACTCAAATTTTTTAAGTTATTTATTTAAAAGGTTTTAACAGCTAAAACGAGTACAAATTATATTTTGTTAGATTATATGACGGTGACGATGTACAGATTAAGTGTTCATACAAAATACATAACTTTTTTTAATACAAATACTTTTTATCGGTAAAAGTGAGAATCTAAAATTGTAAATTATTACATTAAAATATTCCTCATTTTAAATAACACATCACACATATTTATATATTATTTAGATATTTAATCATTTAACTCTATAATTACCTATAATAATGTCCATAAAACCGCATCAAATACCCTCTAACGAACGCAAATGTGAAGGAACACTTTCACCTTGCGCACGCGACGGCGACCGGTCTCGGGTTCGATTCCCGATAACAGCGCACTGTTAATGAGAATACTAGTTAATTGATTTATTATCCGACTGAGAACTGTGTCTAGAAAAGTAATTACATAAATTACTCTACCGTGTCTAATACGTCATAAAATAAAATTATGTTAAAATCGAATGAAAATGTTTGATATTATCTATAATTAATGTATCGTGTTTTCATGTTATTAGTTTTAAGGGCTCCATACTCAAAGGGTGCAAATGGGACCTTTGACTAAGATTCCGTTTGTCTATCGTAAAGTGTGTCATAATCTTATTTTATTTTGGAAACGTAATAGACAAACATGACTAATAGACAGTCAAAGACTTCTATGTAGGTATACTACATAGAAGTCTACATAGTAGTATACATAGAATTCTTTGTAGACAATTGAAATTTTTACACAATATGTGTACAACCTATTCCGTAGTAGATATGATAACTGAAGCAATAAATAATAAAACTATTATATTCATTAGTTCATTTGGTTTAATACAATGCCTATCAATGTTGCAAAAAGAGCTCATAATTTTGCCAATGTCACCTAGAATGCATAATACCCGAAGGATGCGGTGCGATCGAGGTTATTACCTTCGTTAAATTATAAAAATATATGATATAATAAAACTATATTATAAGATAATACAAATTTTGGAGCTGCAAATTTGATTTCATCTTTTGTATTATTTACTACTCCCAACCTGCGTTGGAACCTGCGAATTAGTTTCAACTCTTCTACTTTATAAGAAAAGAGTTCTTTGCCGAGCTGTAAATTATTTACAGGCAGATTTGGGTTGATGTGAATATTAAAACTTTATAAATGTAATTTCAGCCGACTTATGTTTTATTATCGCCTATTTATAATTGTATTAAACATCGATATTTTATATTATATTATTAGTTAAAAGTCGATTCGTTAGGTATTTACTGCAAAAAAGTTTAAAATGATAGAACTATTTTTGACAAAATTTTATAAACATTCGATTTAAAATACGATGTCACTAACATAACACCGTGGCAGACGAAAAGCTTGATCCGTATATTTCATTGTCTGAAATGACTCCTTAAATGCTCTATTCCTTTTTGTTAACACTTAATCTTTTTACTTGTTTATTATACGTTAAGATATCACGCTTAATTGGCCATTAAAACTGATAACGATCGCCTTTCAAACAACTGATTTGCTTACTATTATTATTTATTTGCTAAGGATCGTATTTCCGATGAAATAATTTTACGTACTGTTTGTTGATTATACGTTTCAGTTCATCTGCTGCCACTTATCGCAAAAGTAATGAACGGAATGCATTTGATTTTTTTTTAAATAAAATGATTGTATGTAACTATTAGTCATAAAACATATCCGTGCAATGATTTTTTTTTATAATTATTTTCTTTGCCAGTCGTTATCTCTTTAGCCACATTTGGGAGATAAAGATCTCTTGTTCTTTGAACTTACATTTTGAATATGTATTTACGACTATTTGCCACAAAAAAATGTTCATAGAGTATACCTAACTGTAAATATGAACTGAACTGAATTGAATCAGCCTGTAAACAACCCACCGCTGGGCGAAGGCCTCTTCTCCATACATGAGAAAGGTTGGAGCTTAATCCACCACACTTTTTTTTTTTTTTTTTTTTTTTTTTTATTTTATCGCAGGGGAATCCATTTACGGATGATATCCAGGACGCCCGGGTCGGCAGTCCTAGACCTATGTCGGACTCGGCACTTTGGGAGTGCAATACCGTACTAAACCCCTGCGGGAGCCTTCAGCCGCTTTAATTGGAGGGTCCCGGATCTGCAGGCAACAGGATCCCTCCAGCGACAGGCTGGCCTCGGCGAAAAGGCCAGACTTCTCCTCCATGGGGACTGTCCGGCTCACCTCTGAACAGTCCCGACGACGCCGTATCTAGCAGGACCGGGTTCCCATCCCGGCCCGACACGGGCACAGGGGCGTTACTGGAGGCGCATTAAGTAGCGCCTCCTACGCACCCCCATTCGTCGCCCGCGGATGGAGGCCACGTCGGCGGCCTCCTCTCTCCTCCGCTCGTCGGCCTCCTTCTGGGACATTACTGTCTCGCAGAAGGAGACCATCGCCTTCCAGGACTCGTCGTCGCCGAGCATCGCGGTGATGATGCTCGGGAGTAATCCACCACACTGCTCCACTGCAGGTTGGCGGATAATTGGTAGGTAACTATGAGTAACGATCGTCATAACATGTCTGTGATAACAACCGGGATCGACAGCATTACGTGCTCTCCGAGGCACGATGAGGAGACCCACAAGAACATACAAGAACAAATATTTGTATAAAAACAAATATCTGCCCCGAGCGGGAATCGAACCCGCAACCGTTTGCGTTGAGGTGAATATTCACACCACTACACCAGAGTGGTCGTCAAATATAGGTACCTATAGATTTTTTACTCGAATGCGATCCAAAAGTAGTGTTGTGTTTAGTAGTAGGTACCTAGCGTGTTTTTTAAAACGACACTAGCAGTCGTACACCTAGATCGTTAATGTGATATATGAACATAACATTGCTGAAAATTAAAAAAAAAAGTCTTTAGACATATCCAGTCAGACAGTTCCGGTAGTCGGTGAGTAATTTAAATCCTAGTCAATTACGTTAACGATTCGTAGACAACACAATAGTGTATCACGTTACTTGATCGGTTACAGAGAGATGGCTATCGGGATGATCGCGGGATAGCTCAGCGCCAGGGTCCTTAGCGTGACACGATAACGGCTTCCCATTTCAAATATTATGTGCTCTGTATGGAATTTGGAAAAAATCCATTTTTTTTTTTCAAATTATTTCATTAATATTAAAATAAGCAAATATAAAAACTCTTTTATATAATTTATTCTTAGCTTTAATAAAAATATTTTACCATGATGAAAAACGGTTGTTATAGTTTTTATTAACTTTACAAGTTTACCTAAAGAGGCTTAACACGTCAATTGCCAAACCAAAAATTTTATGACGACAAATTTTCAAATGTAATTTTCGGCTGGAAATTACTTAAATGGCATTAAATATTGATTTAGTAATAATTTACGTGTTTATTTCTCTGAAATCGTTAAAAATAAAATAATAACAGGCATATATGACTGACATGGCGTGTGGAATAAAATATAGTGATAGCGCCGTGTCCTGCCTGTTCAGGCCATGTCAGTCATCAGTGACTGACATGGTCTGAACAGGTACTACATTTGTCAGGCACAGGTGACTGACATGGCAGCTAAGGTGTTAAGATAGATATATACCTTCATCAAAATCGATTTTTGATAATTCGATAATTTTTAGTTTACAGTGTAACATGTATTTAAATTACCAGTTAATATATTATAGTTGCTTTTTTTAAATTATATTATTGGCTTACTCTTGACCTAAGTCTAGCTCTGAGGTGGAGCTCTCGCCCAGAAGAAGCCTATTCACTCGCGCTTTAAATACATTCGTGTTGTATGTACTCGGAAATACGGACGCCGGTAGGGAATTCCACTCCTTGCTTAGTAGTAAATATGTCACTTGTAACAATATTGTGTGTAAAATAATCCAAATGAATGAGAAATAAGCTGAGAAAAAAAAAACTGAGAAGTTGTCCAGAAAAATGGAAAGTTCTGAAAAAACTGAACGCGTTAATATAAATAAAATCTTACATTATGCATCTATACGTTCCGCAAACGTAACTATATAAAAGTTTTCCAGTGATAACTAATCGCTAGCACTATTTGAATTTCTGTTATCTATAGATCAAATCGACACGTCCACCATTTTCTGTATTTATTTTATGTGTATTTGTAATATCAATACATTCAATCGAAGACATGTAACCAAAGTCTCGGGATCACGATAATTCCATCAATAAAGCAATTACTTAGAGCTTGTAATTAAATTCCCCTTCGTAATAAATAAGCCGCTATTGAAAGAAACCGTCTTCATACATCTCGCGGATTCACGCTGCAATTATATTTTTCACTTCGACAATTTTATGTGATATTAAATTGAACTTTATGTGTACGGAATAAGGGTGAAATGGGTGGTATTTTAATCTATACGGATGTAAATGTAGTATTGGTTAATAAATTGGGTGTTGACGTATGAATACGACGTGGTGGAACAATGCAGTGTCCAGGGAGCAGCACGAAGCTGTCGCTTGAGGTCTATAAATCCGATACTCTGCTTTATCACAACTATCTTAGCAAATGGCTTCTAATTTCAAAATATACGAGGGCTAAATTGTAATGTTACTACAACTTCTAACTTAGAATTTAAAACTTGACGCTATGAGGTTTAATGCCCAATTTGGATAATTATTTTGTAATTAAGTATAGAATTGTTGACGGTTTAGTATTTAAAATTCAAAGAAAACTTATTGGTGCGAATTTAAGGGTAGTTTTTAATATCTCTTTTAATAAGTATGTTTTCTTCCTATCTTTAAGTTTAACTAAATGCGAATTAAGAAATTCTGAGCCTATAACATTGACAGTGAAAATTTGACGACGCGTTGGCGCACTCGTCACAGCAACTGGCTGATGAGCTAGCGGTCGCGGGTTCGATCCCCGCACATGACGAATATTTTTATAAGCCATACAGATTTTTGTCGTAGTCTGGGCGTTTGTGCTTGTGTATTGTGTGTGTTCCCGGAACCCCGACACAGGATTCACATCCTACTGGGGGCCGCTGAGTGTGAGTCGTTTAAAAAAAAATTGTGTGTGTCAGCTCCGACGCACGACTGGAGTTTACTCCTTAAGTACGATTGTCTAAACATACGCAAAAAGAGTTTATCCAACTGAAAATAAGATTAATACCATATGAAAGGGTAAATTAACAAATTAATGAAAATAATATACATATATAAATATATATTTATTCATTTTATACACATTTATTATAACTAATCGGCGAAATATTTTACATTAAACTTTTCACAATAGTCAATTTCAGATGTGCACAAATATTTCATTAGGAATGTTGATAAATTATGTAATTATTATTATCTGACAATTATCATTTATTTTTTAAATATTATTTTTCAATATTAAATAGAGCAACATTACTTTCGCACCGCACCATAGGTGCGCGCGCACCGAAAAAGTAACGAGGTCATTCATAAGTAGATTTTACCTCTCATATTTTTCTCATACCGGGCGCCTTATATATGAAAATCGATTCTTAAGGAGTAAACTCCAAAAATATTGTTTTGGTGTAGTAACGCGAGTTTAACACCTAAACACGGTCACGGGTTCGATACCCGCTTGGGGCAGACATTTGTACTAGTAAAAATATAGTTTCTGGTCTGAGTGGGTCTCCGCACAGTGCCTGGAGATAACGTAAAGCCTTCGCGTCCCGGTCATTATCATAGACACCTGATAAGGATCATTACTCATGGTAGAGAAATTATCCGCCAGCCCGCAGTGGAGCAATGTAGTGGATTAAGCTCCAACTCCTCTCCTATATGGAGAAGTAGCCTTTGCTCAGCAGTAGGACATGTATAGGCTGATAATAAATATGAATATTTATAAATCCAATGAAGATCCGCGTGGTAAAATCAACGCTTTTACTTCTAAAAAGAAGGGGCGTTTCTTTCACAGCCCGTTACAAATATCAATATTATATTATTAAAAATGATTATTTTTTATCTTCAATTCGTTTTAAATAGAGTAATAATATTCCATTAAGAAATTACATCATACCATACATAAATTATTTTTCATTCATCACTATTATTAAAATTTTGAAGTAGATAATAATTCTACATATTTTCACTTCTATTCGTTAATTTTATACTATATAAGAGAGGTCCCGTGAACGCATAGCTAAGAACCGATTTGCATTTCGATAAAACAACGGTTACTCTATCTCAAGGCCACATTTACCATCGGTGATTTAACGGATCCCGATTAATTAACACGTACGAATAGCGAGCGTCCGCTGTACGTCCGCTATAAATCTCTCCTAGTCGATATGTCGATAGAACGCGGTGCACTGCCGTTGAACGCGCGGGGATCTTCAAGGAATACTAGTCAGATATTCACTCGATATAATTATATTGTTATTTAAAAAAAAAAGTTTACTTTACACCATCTTTTGTTTTCTTTTCCTAAAAATAGACAATTCATAATTGGTTGGTAAAAAAATAATTACTACCACTATCAATGCGAAAGTTCGGATGGATATTTGTTAATCAAATCACGCTAACTACTAAACGGATCTGGATGAAAGGCTCAGATAATTCATAGTCTATAATAGCAGAAGTTAACTTAATATCCCGTAAAAATTCACAGTTATTCCAAGCGTATGAAATTGCGGGCGCAAGCTAGTTGTAAGAAAAATAATTAATTAAATTACGATTTATTTTGTGGTATGGCAATCTATAAGTATTCCAGTTCAATTCAAAGTAAAATAAAGCACTAGTAATGATAATAAATGATTCAAAGCTATGGTCCAGTTAGATCACATAATGAACTAAACCTTACGTGACCTAAGGCTTAATTACCATGTTGCAACTTTTAAATAATCGTATCAGATAGTCGTAAGGAAATGTCGTAAACACGTTAGCAGACCTGAAGGCAGTTTATAATTGCACGATGTCTCAAACCGATATTGTGTGCTGACACACCGGTTAACATATCTAAGGAACTGGTCCCGTTAGTGATGTGACTGATTTTAGTTTCGCTCTTTGATATATAGTATTATAAATGTTTCTATTATTACGTACCAAACAAATTTATTATCAAAAAAACAATAAAATTTAATATTAGTAAACAAGTACATAATTTAAAAAAAGTATTACGATAATCGACAGTTACAACCGTATGTGAACACTAACTTTAATAGCCGTATGAAAATTATCTTTGCCAATTATATTTAAAAATAAAAACATTAATTAGCAACAGTCCACCGTTATTAATAATGTTATAAATTAAACCCTTAATAAAAAATAATGTAAACATCGCTTTTCAACGAATAGCAATAAAATCGATAATCAGATGAATAATATCTCGTGATTCAATTTATTCTGCTAATTGATATTGGTTATTATTGATCTTAAATTAACTGGAATTGGCATATACGATTATTATTTTTATTTATTCAGGTTAATTAAAACCTTTAATAAAGAACAATAAATGCTGGTGTCTCTGATGTGTTAAAAATAGAAACATTTTTATTTCACATATGCATACCATTAAAATTATAATTAGTTTCATTTAATTATTAACTGTATGAATAAAAATACACCAAATTGACATAGTTTGCACAATTTATTGTTACACTTTTTTAAGATAATGACTCAATTGAACATGGTTATGACTTCAAAGTTCTATAAACATCGGAATTTGTAATAATTGTAATAGCCAATTTTTTATTTAATAAAATGAAATAACCTTACTTTAAACTAAAATTTTATTAAGTTTTAAGGTAGATAAAATAAGTTTGCCATAATTTTATTATAATGGCTTAGCTAGCAATCGGATCAGTAATTTGACTAAACGGTTACCTAATACGAGTAAGGTCTGCGTCTGAAAGAGGGTAAAATAACAGCAATTTAGTTCAAAAATAATCGTCCAATATATTTATCTTATTGTTTTGAAAAGTTTATAGAATTTACTTATAAATCCGACTTCAATATTCACATAATTCAGCAAACGAATGCATCATACCTTCCACTCTCTCAAGCGTCTCCAATTTTTTCTTCCTTTCAGAACCAAGATTATGCTTGCTCAATCGCTCCTTCTCCCCATACTTGATTACGCCGATGTGTGCTATTTAGATGTGACTGAGGAGCAAATCAACAAATTAGAGCGTCTTCAAAATCTCGCTATTCGCTTTATTTTTGGCTTGCGTAAGTATGACCATATTTCAAACTTTCGTGCTCAACTTAAGTGGCTCCCAATCCGCCTTCGCCGTGATATGCACATCCTTTCGTTCCTTTTCAAAATACTTAATGACCCTAACTCTCCTTCATATCTCCGTTCACGTTTCCAAATTCTTCCTACTCCCTCACGTTCCAGGCGGCCTTGCATCACTACAATGCTCGATATACCTAAGAGCAATACAAAGTTTCTTTTTCGCTCTTTTTCTGTATATAGTGCACTGCTTTGGAACAAACTTCCTAAAGACATCCAACTTAGTCCCTCAGATAATTGTTTCAAAAATAAACTGAAACAACACCTTCTTACCCATATTATTCCGAAATCGTCATAATTTCTATGTATATATAGATATAATATTTACATATGTATGTTTATAAAAGTATTTATGTAAACAGTAGTATGTATGTATATAGATAATTATCTATAATACTATCTAATATATATTGTATGAAATTTTATATATAATATTTAATTAAATAATAATGTTTAAGTATCTGTGTATTATTTATAATATTTCTACAGCACGTTTTTTTTTAGCCTGCTTATAACACTATTTCTCACTACCGCAGGTTGGCTGGAAGAGATCTCTTTTAGAGATAAGTCCGCCTTTGCACACAAATATTGTAACTATTTTGTTTACTGTTTTGTCTTTTAGTGCAATAAAGAATATATATATATATATATATATATATATATAATTTATATGGCACTTCCATTGCACAGCATTCCGTGTCATTTATAGCTGTTATTTGGTACAATTACTCGCATATCCGCTCACATCCTTTCACAATAAAACGCTGAGGGCTACACGAGAATGTGTTTAACATTATATGCCTTTCTCGAGTCTCGCTTCCTTTATAACTTAGATTTAAAGTAATTTATGTATTGTAAGTTGGTTAATTTAACAGCAAAAATGTCAAATTTTTTTAATATAATAAAATTATATTTTGGAATAATATTTATATACTTAAATAGATATATCTTGAACTAGCGCTTTACAATAACTTTTCTCGTCCGTATTTAATTTGACCACCAATGAAAAGTCAAAATATTTTCTTACACTTTCTTCGTGATATAAAACGCAATATCTCTTTATTAGCAAATGCAGACAACAACAATGGTTACCTGCTTTACTACAATATTTTATTATAGTACAACCCAATAGAAGAAAATGAGTGAAAAATGCTACCCAAACTGATAGACAGGCCAATGAACGGACTCGGAAATCAGCCTTAGTAATAAGAACCTGTTGACATTCTTAGGATACAGAATGCTAAAAATATTTTTTATGTAATAAAGTACTCAAAACCGTTATCTTTATCTTATGAAGCTGTTAATGGAGCTTATATTGGAAGTACATCATAAACAACATAATATTTACAGCTTCGAATGATATAATGTCAATACAGTACTTCGTCAATAAAACGAGAGTAAACATTTTATTATTTACGATTATAAAAATATTTCTTTATGGCCCGTTGTATGTGTGCGACAAACGTGGCACAACGCTGCAAGACAGTGTCAAGCAATATTTTTAATAATATTTTTAATTAATATTTTTATCATTTTCCGTTGTTTAACTTGGTCACCAAGAATGTTGAGAATATATTTTTGATCGTAATTTTAATAATAATTCCTCAACTTTAACCATATTAAGAAACGACTAGGTGTACACAGGTAATTATTTCCTATCGAATAACCAATTTTCACATCTGGTTCAAATTATTCGTAAAAACAACCGGCCATTTCCAAATCGGACTCCCACATAAACAGTTTCGTACAATAGCAATGTTTAAATTAATATATGGTAAAATCGAACTCAAAGCTATCGATAATAATATAAGTTTCACGTCTTAGAAATCCGTTTTAATTTTTTACTGTAAATTATTTTTAACATTTATTAGTACTAGTGGTCGCCCAGTGGTCGAAATTCGACCCAAACTATAATTAACAGAATCGTCAACATCATAAAAATATGATTGCGCATAACATGATGAGTATATGCAGCAGTCATTGAACCTGATCTGCGATTTAAAAAAAATCGATAAAAAATTCGTTGCAAGACCTGTAAAACCGTGTAACGTATAAACCAAAAACACCATACATCATACACATCGAAACCTGAATTCTCACCCTGTAATTCATTAACGCTTGCAACCAATTAATTTTCATATGAATATCCATAGTAATAGAAGGTTTTCTAATCAAAAGTTGGTTATTTATAGCTCGCCGGAGTAGATGTGGACTGAATTGATTTGCATTTACAAGTTTATGATAACGAATAGGATCGAGTTTGACTCAAAGATATTATGCTCTCACGATAGATGGAATATATTTAATACGTGAAACGGTTCGCGTGTTCATATTTAATGTATAAATCTCACTTCGTATTATTCGGTATCGTCATTATTACGTCGATATGAATTGCGTTTGTTAAAGAATTTAAGTATATGGTTCATAGATTTTATTTAAATGAATTGTAGCAATTAGGTATATGTAATGTATATGTGAGCGCGAATGTAAATATTAGTCAATTTTATGTTCTAATTTATTGAATTTGTAATAATTAACTTTATATTAAGATACTTTGTTAATTAAATATTCATTTAAGATTAATCACAACATTTTTGTTATATATTTTTAGTGTTATTTAGTGTATTAAAGCTAAGACACAATTGTATTGAGTCTCTTATAACGAACACTCAAGCGATACGAATCTCTACTGTCAAAGTAAAATATAATTCATCGTGACCTGGCTTTCATTATGAATCCCGATGACCACATTAATTTGGAGTCACCAATAAATACTTCCGACCCTCCGTGATCATAACAACTAGACGATGTGTTAGCAGTCGTGGGTTCGATCCCCGCACATGACAAATGTTTGTACTGGTCAAACAGACGTTTGTCGTGGTCTGGGCGTTTGTGTTTGTTTTGTGTGTGTGTATTTTTTTTTGGAGTTTACTCCTTAAGAATCGATTTTCATATATAAGGCGCCCGGTATGAGAAAAATATGAGAGGTAAAATCTACTTATGAATGACCTCGTTACTTTTTCGGTGCACGCGCACCTATGGTGCGGTGCGAAAGTAATGTTGCTCTAATTAATATTGAAAAATAATATTTAAAAAATAAATGATAATTGTCAGATAATAATAATTACGTAATTTATCAACATTCGTAATGAAATATTTGTGCACATCTGAAATTGACTATTGTGAAAAGTTTAATGTAAAATATTTCGCCGATTAGTTATAATAAATGTATATAAAATGAATAAATATATATTTATATATGTATATTATTTTCATTAATTTGTTAATTTACCCTTTCATATGGTATTAATCTTATTTTCAGTTGGATAAACTCTTTTTGCGTATGTTTAGACAATCGTACTTAAGGAGTAAACTCCAGTCGTGCGTCGGAGCTGACACACACAATTTTTTTATTCAGTCACACGGGAGTCATCCTACTTGAGTAGCAGCGTTTATTATTTTTTATATGTTGCTATATGCTACCACGAGATTTCACTTTTAATTAATATGTATTATTTTATTTATTACATATTCCTCCAGTATCTCCTCCAGTAGCGTGTTGAGGCCCAGGCTGTTGGTAATGATGGCTCCAGACTAAGAAACCTCACAACACGTGCCATCTTAAAAAACACTGCGTTTCGCTCTGACCCTTGATCAATTTTATCATTATTATCGAAACATCACACACTTACTAACAATTATTGTCACTATTTCGCTAATATGAGCTACATCGTTATTAAATTGATTCATTAGATTTAGACTTTATCAATTAGAAACAAAAATACAAATTTTGCTTAATTTAAATATTAGTATACCTAAATGTATTAAATAACAACAATAACAAAAAACGATCGTTATCAGGTGTCTATAATAACAACCGAGACCGACGGCTTTACGTGCTCTCCGAGGCATGATGGGGAGACCCACAAGAACACATATTTTTCCCGAGCGGAAATCGAACCTGAACCGCCGGCACGTGGCGTTGAAGCAACTACTTGCACCACTACATCAGAACGGTCGTTTACTCTTTTATGAACATTATGAAATTACAAGTAAATCTTTCTCTAGTTAAAAAAAAATCATATATTTTCGTATTAATGTTGAGTTATAAACATAACTGAATTAAATATTTAAAAAAACATGAATAAATTTGTTTTTTAATATCACGTGACCACTGGATACACTCGTTAAATAAATATAAGAAATAACACATTGCAACTTCATTTAAACACGACAGCGATAATACTCCTGATATCCATAACAAAAATAAACATCAATCAACACGCAATTAGCGCTCGCAATATCACCGCGACCAGCTTCTCAACATGTTTACGCTAACATCTCGGTGTTTGCTCAGCACTGGTCCATGCCCCATCTGACTCATTTCGGTCACGTACGGTTACTTGATTAGGTAAACACGGTAACACCCGGTAACACCCGGTAACACCTAGGCTGTGCCTACAAATGGAATAACAAATGGGATTCGAAACAACGAATGTTGAATAAGCTCCATGTAAATCGTATTGTGCCCTATTTAAATATTATGATACTAATATTTGATTGTTTTCTTAATTAAATGGACAAGGCTTGTTATTAATTAGAGTGGACATTTACAGGAATTAAATAAGTTTTGATTGTCATAATCAACGAAACAATAACTGGGTGGTAAATTATAGGGAACGATTTCGATCCAAAGTTTTTATAATATTATTTTTAATAGGCTAATAAACTTACTGTAAACTGACTAATAAATTATTTCTTTATTTTTATCTATATTTCTTTTTGCCTCCCACTAATCTCTATACAAAATAGGCACAAAACGCTTTGGCACTACGTTCTTGATGCGCACGGCTAAGGAATGGAACTCGTTGCCCGCGTCTGTGTTTCCCGAACGATACAACCTGGGTGCCTTCAAGGCCAGAGTGAATAGACTGCTATTAGGCAGGCATGCTCCACCTTCGACCGCATCGTCACTTAACATCAGGTGAGATAGCGGTCAAATGCCTGTCTATTTGTCATAAAAAAAAGGCAACTGTAATTTTATTTTTACTTTTATTAATTTCAATCACTAAAGTCAAAAGTGAAGGTCAAACGTGTTTTTTTGTCAGTATATTTATAGCTTAAAGCGCTGTAAGTGTATAAAAGTAGTATTAGAGACGTGTAGCGTTACTGGCTGAAAATTAACGTAAGAAATTTAATCTTAATTTCGACATCATTTTATTTCATTCATTGACTTCTATATTTGAAAGTTTTTTTTTAAGGAAGCTTTTAATTTGTTTTTCTTTGTCAATTTACATAAATAACTTACTGATTTTTAGAATACATTTTTATTTGAAAGAATTTTTTTGACATTATAGGTTGCACTTAATAAATATATTTTGCTATACAATAAAGTTAAAAAACATTAATTGAAATTATATGTATATAAAAATATATTATTACTAGCTGTTTCGCGCTCGCTTCGCTGGGCGTACCTATACTACTACTACGTACTTGAAAATCGATTGAAATATTTTTCTTCTACGGAGTTAAAACTCACATACTATGTATGTGTAATTGAATGTATAATATTTTCTGAAGATTTGTTGATTGTAGCTAATATTCTTCATAAACTCAAACGTTCACCAGTTATAACATCCTCGCCAGTCTCCTTAAGATAAATAACAATTCATGCATAAAAAAAATCCTTTAAATCGACGCAGTGTTAATATAGGGACCATACAGTCGGGTAATCTGGATTAAAAGATCAACCAATTTTTTTTGCGGATAAATAGAGATGTCCTTTCTTAAAAATTATCTTCACACTACCTACTCTTACGCAACCTGAATATAGAGTCGGTTTTTGCCAAATCTGTCATAGCCAATCTCAAACTATTTAAAAAAAAAGCTACAAAATTTGATTGCTTGGTTCAAAAGCTTCAGATATCTTAGAGTACGTCAACTTTTAAGGACATAAAACTTTCCTTTTGCAAATATCGTAAAATTAACAAAAAAAATTGTCCTGCAAAGGTCCGAATTTATAGAATCTATGGCTTTAAAATGTGAATTTTATCATAATCAATATTCCAGTGTGGATAAAATCGAAAATTTTCAAATAACTTTTTTTTTATTTCTATAACTTTTCCGGGTTTTGAGCTATCATATTAATAAGCACGTTTATTTGTGGTATACTTAGCACTCTTCAAAAACCTTACGATAATTTTACTCTAACTCGACTAAACCTAGTAAAATAATAACGAAGTTAATACCATACGTACTAATAAGTTTGTATCTTATAAAAGTCACACACACACATCCCACAATAACCTGATAACGGCGCTTCTAAAAAACTTTAACATAAAACTAATAGCGAAGGAAATCATACATCATATTCAAGTCGTATGCAAAATTAATATAAAAAAAACAGAAGCAAGTTCATAAGAAACATTCATCAATACTGTATATATTTAAAGGAATACATCAATCAGACTTCCTAACGAGTAGTTTCTCCCACATATGCATAACCGAACAATAATTTAGACGTACGTTAGTAACTCATAGCGGACTGATGACAGGCGACTTTGCATACACAAATAAACTGGCACATATCTCGCACGATGAGCTTGTTATAATTCCTATTTACACTTGGAACGAGTCAAAACATACACAGATATAGGTTATTGACCTAAAAAATATCAAATAATAAAATATACCACATGATACATTTTATATATTATTTTCAAAATAGTAACCTTGGAGTTTCTTGCCGATTCTTCTCTGCAGAACCTACATTCCAAATCGGTGGTATAGCTTTACTTGTTCCATTTTAATTTTATCATGTTAATTTGTAAAATGACGATTCGAAGGTGCTCGTGGGGCCTATTTGAATAAAGTTGTTTTTGATTTGATTTGATACACAGTTCTAAAATAAATATGTTTTTTTTTTTTTTACATGATAAAGTATAATTATTTATTTATTTACTAAATCTTTACTGCACACATAAAAATATACAATTTATATAGCCACATAGGCGCCTTTATTGCTTTAGCGATCTCTTCCAGGCAATCTTTAGTAAAAGTAATTTATGAAAAAGTGTCCGGAAGAGTTACGATTTCTTACATGAATACATTGTTTCGTGTTTAATTTGTTATTCAAAAAATATTAAAAATAAAACTCTCTTATAATATATGATTAACAAAACAGAACAGATATTGCAAAATTATAATACGACATGCATTTATCATTTAACAAAAACAACGCAATTAACACACTTAATCCCACCCAACTATCATTTCTTAGTATCACACAGATGTCTACTGAAAGCGCCTCACGGTTGCACTCGCATTAAATCACGATATTTGTCACTATGAGATTTAATTTTAAATATCATATCACGATAAAGGTATGACAACTTACGATTAGTGTTAGTTGGTTGGTTTTGAAAATGTTAAACTATTATCTCGAAAAAATGTATGTCTTTTTTTTAATTATAGTTTTACTATAGATTTTACCGTGTATAAAAAAAGACGTTTATTTAAAGTAAAAAATATAAGTATTAATTAATTAACTTAATTAACTGCGATGACTACATCATGATAATAGTGACAGTTTACAACAATTTTATTTGCAGGACGTTCCACTTATCATGTTCAGCTGTTTCATAACCTTCCTTGAGAAATGAATTATCAAGCACAATTTTTTTTATCTCATTCAGTTTCATCTTATATATAAAAATAAGTCGGGTTTTCCTTCCTGACACTATAATTCCAGAACGCACGAACCGATTTCCACGGTTTTGCATTCGTTAGAAAGGTCTCGGGCTCCGTGAGCTTTATAGCAAACAAAATTAGGAAAAATTTCAACAGAAAAGCAGGAAAACAGGGAAAATCATTTTTCACATACAGCGCCATCTCTGATGCATGTATTACAAACCAATATGATTTTACAAAAAACGAAGCCATCTGGTGGCGAAACGGAGTTCGCCGGATTTGCTAGTCGTATCTAAAATTAGCAAGTACGAACGTACAAACTCTTCTTTGTAATATGTATATATACCATGTAGTTAACAATCAGGCTCACAGCGCAAGCCCGCACGTGCTAGATTTATGTTGATTCACGAGATGTTGACACACGACGCGTTAGTGCGTGCTGATTGTTATTTACCACTATATAAATAACATTTCTAACTATCTGTTACATGTTTTAGATATGTGTTGTAAACACATGTAAACAGACACACACAAACATACACACACCAATATATTGGTATATGTACATATATGTATGTACTTAGTGCTCTAGGTAGTGAATTGGAATATCTATTATAATTGTAATACTTCGTATTAGCATGGCTTTGTAGTGTAAAATGCAATTGGAAGATAATTTCTTTATAGCGAGATATTGAAATATGATTGTATTTACATTTATTCCATTAAGACGTTCTTAGTTTTGTTATAAAATTTATTTTAATCAATAAAATAAAATTACAAAAATTATAATTGTTTTTACTCGAAGATTTTATTGCACATTAGTATCCTTCATTAAATCGACAAAACACATACAATACAAAATTAAACTTAAACTTCTTAAGAAAACTGAAATGAACACATAATTATAAAACTCAGGTACAAAGTTCAAAAGGGTTCTTTTACGTAGAATTTACATTCCGAATCAGTGTTACCTAATCGTTAAAGATAATATATTTAATTAATTATATGTATTGTACTGTACTATTTAAGCCTGTAAACAACCCACTGCTGAGCGAAGCCCTCTTCTCCATATAGTAGAAGGGTTGGAGCTTAATCCACCACGCTGCTCCTCTGCGGGTGGCGGATATTTCCATAAACCATGAGTAACGATCGCTAATAGGTATCTATATTAACAACCGGGACCGACACCTTAACGTGCTCTCCGAGGCACGGTGGGAAGACCCACAAGGACATATGCCCAAACCTGAGACAAATATTTGTACAAATGCGGAATCAAACCCGCGATCGCCAGCACGTGGTTTGAGGCGACTACCCGCACCACTACATCAGAACGAAAATTGATTATAATAAATATATTATAGTAATAAAACGCATTTTAAACCCCGTTTTACTCTATCTGTATCGCTCCCATAGGTCATAACGAGACTTTTTATAGCCTGTTACCTACTTCGATATAAAACATTCAAATAAAAAAATATTTTTTAAAACCACTCCGGTAAATAACTTTTGCGTAAAACCAAATTAACAAACTCTTCTGCTGTACAATGTTAGTGTAAAAACATTTATATCGACTACTCGAGCTTGAACAAAATTAAGTATTATCAAATATCACAATTTTGTTGGTCTACAATTACAGTAAAATAAGCGGGCACAATTTAAATTAACGCTGAGATTGTATCATAGCTGCGGTTATCTGAGTGGGGCACGAACTTATTTCGCCATTAGCCTCCGGCACGCCGATAATCTGCCACTGACATGTCGCCACCGACATGTCGCCAACGACCGGAACTCGCGTATAAACTACAAATGTATTAAAAAAACTCACTAATTATATTATTTACAGTTTGTTTTTATTATTCGAAGCATACCTGCATAAAGACTTTTTATTTATTTTTTATTTATTTTGACGTCGCGTTGGCGCAGTGGTCACAGAAACTGGCTGATGCGCTGGCGGTCGCGGGTTCGATCCCCGCACATGACAAATATTTGTATAGGCCATACAGATGATTCTCGTGGTCTGGACGTTTATGCTTGTGTTGTGTGTGTTTCCGGACCCCCGACACAGGATTCACATCCTGATGGGGGACGTTTAGTGTGAGACGTTTATTTATTATTTATATTTATTTTTTTATTTAACAAATTATATAAAGTATTTCATGAAAAATAATGGGAATTACCCTAAAGATACTCACTTACAAATCCAAAAAATTATCTCTCTCTTTTTAGTCAGACCCTTTTCTCTCCATATCCACTCTTTCTCGTCTTTCTCACTCTCTTTTCCTCTAAAGTAAATTTTTGCTTCTTTTTAGTTTCATTTCGTAAGGTTTGTTCGAACACCATTACAACAATTTTGCTATAACAACGCGACAGACGGATCGTTTACTTTATGGCTACTTATATTAATATTACAAGAGAAGAGTTTACGAAAGAGTTTGTTTGTGTGAACGCGCTAATCACGGTATCTTAGGAACTGATTTGGAAAACTATTTTCTATACTTCAGCCAATTTGATATGGAATGTTTACCAACAAACCGTTGCTTAGCAACCAACCATAGGCAAATATTTATAGCCTATTGGAAAATAATTATTATAATTATATTTTTTAATATTTATACATAGTAGTACAAGCTACATCAAACTTGAAATAAATAAGTCAGAAATTAGATATATTTATATATTATCTATAATTATGTGTAAAATTTACTTGTTAATGTGGGAATACTAATTTCCCACTGAATGATTTCTAAATATTTTAATAAATATATAAATGCCTCTATTAAAAATAGCTACACTATCCCTGAATAGCATTCAAAATAAAACAACATTTGTTTTAAAACGGATTTAATATGATTAAAAATCTATGTTCAGACACTCATTCTCTTTTATTATTTATTTTACTTTACTTACGTTAAATAAACATAATAACTATAATAAGTTAAGTTCTAGGAAACAATGTTAAAGTAAAATTATTAATGTATAACTAGGAAATTGGTGATAAATTACAATTTTTCATTACTAAAAGTGTGACAACCTTATACACGATGACATTTGGTTTGTTTACATAAATTCCACATCGAATTTGGCTCAAGTATAGTTAGACAATCTGTGTATTGAGGATGAACGTCAAATGTGACACTATCACGAGAACAATATCCTCTCGCTCAAAATTCAATTTAATTAAATGCTATATGTCTCACTTATAATATAAGTTCAAATACTAACTTATTCAATATTTTGTATATTTGTATCAATGTTATATAACAATTGTACACAGTAGCATCGAGACAGGCGATAGAACTAAGAAATATAAATACTTATTTACTTTCATACAATACTTCCTTGACAGTGATCTCAATAAAATATGACTTCGTTAACAAATCATGCGACATAATCACATATGTATGTATGTATGTGCATGTCGGATTTTGCATTCCGCCGTTACTCCGAATCGACGCTAAGACGTATTTATGGTCTGCAAGTGGAATAGAATAGCATTTGGTATAGGGCTTGCTACTTATTTCAACCTATTTCCATAATCTTATGTAGGAGGGAAAACAGAATGATTTCTAGCGCTTATGTTACAACAAAATTAACTATTGGTTTTGGAAGTTATATCCTATTACGAGAGATAAATGTGAGAGGTAATACAAACGGAGAAAATAAATATGATCATATATTTTAAATTTAATTAGAATTCTGTTCAAAAAGAACGGAACACTATTACTAAGAGACCAATATCTGTGGACGTTAAGCTATACTAGAGCTTTGCTATAGCTGGTATAACAACAAATACGAAAGAAGTTTGAATCCTTGTATGAGGGCTCCCTACAGGAATCACATATAAGAGTGTTTTAAACGTTTTTTTTTTTTTTTTTTTTGCTCAATTTTAGCAAATATTTATTGTTCCACTACTATGTGACATAACATAATGTATTATAATCTAAACTATACTTCTCGATTAGATAACTTTAAATCGGTTACAAAGAAACTCATGGATCTTGATTAAAAAGAATATGTATTATTTTTTTTACATAAATGTATACTGACTTTATATTATATTTTTTTGACAAATAACTCGTCTACTAATTTTTATTAAAAAACTAAACATACTGCACTGTACTATATCAACCTGTAAACAACCCACTGCTGAGCGAAGGCCTCTTCTCCATATAGAAGAAGGACACAAAATAAAGACAAAAATATAAATATTTGTGTGTGTTCTTTTACTGTGTCTATAAAATAATGTTCTCTTAAATGATGAATGAATCATACCTACTATTTTTGTACATATTTGCATCAATCAATTTGATTTCAAATTATTTATACCAACCTATAGTGGTATTAAACTTAAAAGTTTGCTTAAACGTATTAATCTCTGGAACTGCAAGTCCTATTAAAATTGTCATAAATGAGGCCAACTTTTTAAAAAAAACAAATAAATTGTATAAACATAAAAATTCGCGCTTCAAACATGAGAAGTGAAATTAAGCGTAAATACATCTAATATAGCCTTTGTACATCTTTCTTTTTTTCATTACAAATATTGTTATTTTTTTGTGGTGTAAAATAAAGAGTATTATTATTATTATATATTATTATAGAAGTAAATTCATAGAAGGCATGTTAAATCTAACTTATTTTTGTCAGCTGATATTTTCTAGGTTGTCTAGGTCTAGGTTTTCTAGGTGGTTTTATACGGTTGGATACCGAACTTAAATTAACTTCTATTAGGAGCCATCTCAATAAATTAAGATATATATTTAAAAAAAGGAAAAACAAAACATATTACGACAATGACGGTGGGTCAAGCACTCGAAATTTAACCGATAGCGGTTTCAAATCTAATAAGGATTGCAATGCTGACTTTTAGACTATAAATATAATTATATATTATTATAGAAGTAAATTCATAGGAGGCATGTTAAATCTAACTTATTTTTGTCAGCTGATATTTTCTAGGTTGTCTAGGTCTAGTTTTTCTAGGTGGTTTTATACGGTTGGATACCGAACTTAAATTAACTTCTATTAGGAGCCATCTCAATAAATTAAGATATATATTTAAAAAAAGGAAAAACAAAACATATTACGACAATGACGGTGGGTCAAGCACTCGAAATTTAACCGATAGCGGTTTCAAATCTAATAAGGATTGCAATGCTGACTTTTAGACTATAAATATAATTATATATTATTATAGAAGTAAATTCATAGGAGGCATGTTAAATCTAACTTATTTTTGTCAGCTGATATTTTCTAGGTTGTCTAGGTCTAGTTTTTCTAGGTGGTTTTATACGGTTGGATATCGAACTTAAATTAACTTCTATTACGAGCCATCTCAATAA
Source organism: Euphydryas editha (assembly GCA_036937285.1). Taxonomy (NCBI): domain Eukaryota; kingdom Metazoa; phylum Arthropoda; class Insecta; order Lepidoptera; family Nymphalidae; genus Euphydryas; species Euphydryas editha. The sequence goes on from JAUPFZ010000020.1 coordinate 5,147,320, forward strand.
ATTAAGATATATATTTAAAGAAAAGGAAAAACAAAACAGATTACGACAATGACGGTGGGTCAAGCACTCGAAATTTAACCGATAGCGGTTTCAAATCAAATATAATAATCTAAATATAATCTTGCTGACTTTTCGACTATAAAATGTATTAGTAATATATCCTGTTTGATGATGATTCCATCGTCACATCAAAATATCGCTAACATATCAGGACGTCTCAGGAGAAATTCTGTAACATATTATTATTATGCTTTATGAGACCTTTGCCTAGCAGTAAGGAATTTAAAAACTGCTAAAAACTGCATCTAGCATATAATAATTCACTTTCTTTATAAATAACTAAAAAATGTTTGAAACGACAGCATTTCATAATTCATAGTAACTAGATAGAACGTGTAAATCGATTCTAGAGGATCGCATATTCAGACCGTCACCTATTTCACGTCACATATTTCAAGTGCTAAATTTGTCTTTAAAATTCGTCCCGTACTTGGCGGTAATCGATAACATATTGTGTGAAAACTCGTTTTAGATAAAATTCTAAGATATGTCTGCCAACAGCAATGAAGCAGCATAGTGGATGAAGATCTCCAACTCTTCTTTCCATAGGACCAAAGCTCTACCGTTTACCGTATACAGGGTACCGTATGAGCTGTACTTTCCTGTACTGTAATAACAGTACAGAAAAGTACAGCTCATCAACCTGACGTTCATAAACAAGTCCCATACAATTCAATGCAATGATGCAATCTAAAAGTAGTTAGTAAGTGTTTTAGGACTTCCATAGGACGAAAGGTCTACCGTTTACAGTTTACAGGGTATTACAGTACAGAAAAGTACAGCTCATCAACCTGACGTTCATAAACAAGGCACCCTACAGTTCAATGCAATGATGCAATCTAAAAGTAGTTAGTAAGTGTTTTAGGACTTCCATAGGACGAAAGGTCTACCGTTTACAGTTTACAGGGTATTACAGTACAGAAAAGTACAGCTCATCAACCTGACGTTCATAAACAAGTCCCCTACAGTTCAATGCAATGATGCAATCTAAAAGTAGTTAGTAAGTGTTTTAGGACTTCCATAGGACGAAAGGTCTACCGTTTACAGTTTACAGGGTATTACAGTACAGAAAAGTACAGCTCATCAACCTGACGTTCATAAACAAGTCTCCTACAGTTCAATGCAATATAATTATATTCTGCCATATATCATACCAATTCTGATTTAAATAAAAAAATAATTTATACAAGAATACGTTTAGTATAACGCTTAGTTAACTATAAAAGAAAAACTTATTTGTTAGAATGTCATAATTCACAGTTGAATCAGCTGATCGACGCGGACGCGATGTCCCTACACGAGTCCAATACGGTTCGTTCGAGCAGCGTGTCCGAGGCGTGGGCGAGTTCCAACGCCCACCACACGAAGGACAATGTACCGTAACAGCCGGTATACAGGTTGATAATAATATTGCAACTAACACTATTAAACGGAGCTTTATATTCAACATGGAGGTATAATAACAACGAATATTGAGAAATACGAGATTATGAAACTTTGAATGATTTATTTTTTTTTTTTTTTTTTTTTTTTTTTGATGTTATACTTCTTTTGGCGCGTTAGGGAAAAATGATGTGAGTAAATTTTTACGATGCGCGCGCAAACTGTGACGACACCGTGAAGTCCGTGAAGTTAACTCACTTCACTGCGCTAGATGTGTCAACTCATTTTTTACCAGCTTTTATTTAGTTCCACCTATTCCGATGTTTGTCATCAAATCTTGCTAATTAAATTTGATCCCGGTTACAGATTAAGCTGAAATTTTGCATACATGTGTAAATCACGTGTCAATGCAATATTATGATGACATGGTGCTCTGATCTGATGATGGAGCTAGAAGGTGACCACAGGAACTTCGCAATAAAGCGAGAAAACATCATCCAGTTTGGGCTCATTTGAATCATCTTGACGAGTAATTTGTCTTTCAATGGTAACCAATGTCTGAGGATGGAGCTGGAAGGTGGTCTCAGGAACTCTGTAATAAAACGTACAGTAAGTAATATAAAAACAGCAAAACCAAACAGGTAAATCAGCCAAGCCAAGTGTTGATCTTTCACATATATTGCAATTGATTGTTATTAATATAAAAAATGTAGTTCCTTTCATTTCTTGTACGTATTTATTTAAGTTTTATAATGCATTAAAATAAGTTTAAAAATAAAATAGACAAATACAGAGTACGTAGTACTTTCAATGTAATTCAGTATACGTTTTATCTATATAACCAGTTCTTTGACTGGCCCGTTGGCACAGTTGTTAGTAACCCTGCTTTCTGCTCCAGGGTTCTGAGGTCGATTCTCGTCCTGAGTCTGGATATAATATATATTTATTTATATATGTATCATTTACATATACATATATTTATTACAAAAAGTATAGCGGTCGTCGGCTCTCACCTAAAATACAGGTACATTAGGAGCAGACGACCGTGTGTGTATGTCAAACATATTTATTTAGATACAGACAAACTTAGATGAATGGAATTAATTCAACAAAGAATTTCTTTTGTGAGAAAACTACTAATTATTCATAAATGAAATTAAAAAAGAAATTTTGTACTGCATTCTAGATACGTAATATGATGTACATATGTAATTCTTTTATACCTACGTGTGTATGTCAGTGAGCTCATTATACATAGCTGAAACGATTTTGATTAAAAAAATGACCACTGTCCCAGCTATTCTCACCAGGGGTCAATTATTAAGGCCCAGTGGGCCTGCTGTCAATGGCATATTGATTTATGGCAGGTTATTGTAGTAAAAAAAAAGCCGTCATCGTGAGGCAGATTACTATGGGCGTGTTTAAACGGTCGCCGATTAATTCAGATAGTTACCCGACATCCAAATCAATATCCAACAAATAAAAGATTTTGATATGTTTTTTGCTTTACCATCAAACTAAACTTTATCTGTCAAATATTTTTTATTTTCTGAGATTTTTTTTTATTCTTTATTTTTTAAGATGCTATAAGGCCTAAGAGCCCTTTTCACGTCCTGTTGATAAAATATCTTATAGTCTATCAGTCAGTTACGTGCGGGATAAACTTTATGAATAATCGGTGAAACAGGACCTAAACGGTTTTTTACTATCGGAATTATTAGTAATAGGTGTTATACACTCATTTGCAAAAAAAACGGGCGGTTTCGATTTTCTTCCTGGCTGAAAAAAATAAAATACCAAAAAGGTTTTAATCATTTGAACATGTTACTGGCCAGTTATAAAAGTGCCATAATGTTTATAAGAGTACATTCCAAATTCAAATTTTTGACTGAGCCTGGTTTTCAAAGAAAATAACTTTTAACTACATTTTGTGGCGCGAATTCCCTATAGTTAATATCGACTCTAATTAACTTTTTGTCAATTTTTATTAAATTATCTGGTGTCCTTGACATTTAAAAGTATTGTTATTGCTGTTTAGCAATCTCGAAAATGGTAGATAAAGTGATAAAAGCGAGCAAAATTATTGCGCTGCTTGAAGAAGGTTGCAGTCAATGCTTCGTGGCTCAGAGGCTAAATGTGAGTCGGTCGACAGTTCAAAGGACCTGGCAGCGCTATCAAGAGACCGGTTCCGTCAAGAGAAGGCCTGGTTCTGGCAGAAAGACATGTACCGAACCACGGGATGATCGTTTTCTAGTTAGTCAAGCGTTGAGAAATCGCAAATCTTCTTATGTGGACCTCAAGAACACCCTCGAATAAGTAAGAAATGTGCAAATTAGTCTATGGACGGTCAGGAGGAGGCTTCTCGCTGCTAATATACACAGTCATCGCCCGGCACGCGGCCCTAAATTACTCCGTGGACATCGAGTTGCCAGGCTTAGCTTCGCTCGAAATTGTGTGTCATGGACTCATGAAGACTGGGATAGGGTATTGTTCTCCGATGAAGCCAGGATATCTCTGCATGGTGAAGACCGACGTCGGCGAGTGCTACGTAGACGAGGAGAACGCTTTGCAGAGGCATGTTTTGAAGAAATCACACCTTATGGAGGGGGCTCTGTTATGTTTTGGGCAGGAATAAATTCTATGGATCGTACGGAGTTAGTCTTCATCGAAAACGGTACACTGACTGGACACCGATACATAACGGAACTTCTAATTCCTTATGCACAACCCGCTTTAACCGCTCTTGGCGAAAACTCAATTTTTATGGACGACAACGCTAGCGCCCACCGGTCTGGCGGTGTGGATGCGTATATGCTAGAAGTCGGAATTCGTCGTTTGGACTGGCCAGCTAGAAGTCCGGACCTCAATCCCATAGATAATGTCTGGGACGTTCTGAAGCGACGAGTGAGATCAGTGCAGCCGGCTCCGCAGACCATCAGAGAGCTAAAGAATGTGATTACCGCGGAGTGGGAACGTATTCCCCAAGAAACCATAAAAGATATACTCACTAGCATGCCCAAACGAATGCAAGCTGTGATTTCAGCAAGAGGGGGTCACACTCAATACTAAACTTTTATCTGCTTTTAATGTATTCAAGAAAAACAAAGAAATTAACGCGTTTCATTTTTATTTAGCGAGCAGGTACAATCATAGTGTTTTGAGCTTAAACAGTATTTCTTAATAATTTAATTAAAATGTTATGATAAAACTGATGAAAACTATTCCTTCCTAATTAATTTATAAAATTCTGAGGATAACAATACCTAAAATTGTCAAACAAACTAATAGTAACTATAAAATAGTTATTTGCTTAAGTGCCCGTTTTTTTTGCAAAAGAGTTTAGTATTCTAATGATTTTAACAGGCAAGACAACGTCTCTCAATTCTCCTATTTTAATAATAATATGTGAAATTTTTTAGTCAGAACCAATGTCTGGATTTTCATGCTTTTTTTACTCATCATCATCATCACCATCACCATTTCAGGCATTGGATGTTCACTGCTAAACTTAGGCTTCCCCCATCAACCTACAGAGCGAACGGTTTGAAGCAGGCTCCATCCAACGGCTTCCGGCGACTCTACTCAAGTCGTCAGTCCATCTCGCGGATGGCCGTCCGACGCTGCGCTTTCCGGTACGTAATCTCCACTCGTGAACCTTTCTGCTATATCGGCTGTCAGTTCTACGAGCTATGTGTCCTGCCCACTGTCACTTCAGCTTGCAAATCAGTTGGGCTATGTCGGCAACCTTCGTTTGTCTGCGGATCTCATAATTTCTGATTCGATCTCGCAGAGAAATACCAAGCATAGCCTTCTTCATTGCTCGCTGTGTGACTTAGAGCTTGTTTAAAAGATCCATAGTTAGAGACCACGTTATTAATTTATTATTCTCACTTCCTTTTAATCGGAAAATATATTTAAATTTATTTGATCTTTTACGAATGAAGTTACCAGGATGTGATTACAGACGGCGCGCACTATCCTTTAACTCAGTGCATCGTTTTGTATATATAAAAAGGTTATAATATATATACTAACAAAACTTGAACCTATAATTACTTAATAAGCTATCTATTTGAGATATTTTGAGGAAGAATTCGTGCAAAGTTTAATTCCTCACGTAAAGACGGCGGGTATAAGATGACAATAGATGAATTAAGCAAAAGATAAAAGCCTGTATAACAGGTATTTGTAGAAATTCAATAGCAGATAAATGTATGTTCTCCTCTTAACGAAAAAGAGTCCACCTTAACCTACAATGCTGCTTGTTAATTCCTCACGAAATATGCAGTTTTCCTCACGAGGTTTTCCGTAACCACTGTGTGAAAATAATTTACTTTATATTTTAGTTTAATTTTAAAATATGTATGTTATCCTAAATATTTATATATACTAGTAAAACTCGCACTTTTTTTTAAATAATTTATACAAACTCCTTTATTTTAATAAATATCTTACCAAATATTAAGCCAACCATTTTGCGTTCCTTTTTACTTTTTTTTTGTGAGGTTCGTAAACTATTGAAAGAGATGTTTCAAATTGCGACGCTGTCAAACCCTCAAACAAACCCTTTTTTATATTTAACTGAGATAGTATTAAGGCGCTTATAAGAAGGGTCTCTAGTTTCGGCAACTTACAATCGACAGCTACCTTTCTATGACGTTTTATTTCAAATCAGAGAATGAGATAGTATGATGTCGCGTATCCTAGCAACACGTAAACAACGCGTAAATAAGTAATAGAAAGTTTAACTATTAATATTAAAATAAGTAATAGAATGTTTAACTAATAATATTAATAAATTTTACATTGAGTTTGCCAAAGATGTTTCACTTCTGACATGTGTCGTACACACGACATTTTTTTATATCCCTATAAAATTAACAAGTTAATAGTATAGCCTATAAAAATAACCAAGGTACTGGAATACAACGCAAATTAAGTATAATATAAAGGAAAAATCATATACCTGTAATGTGTATAATTAAAATTACTACAAATTACATCCTCTGTATAAGGTTCCTTAGCGTATCCATTTGGTATTATATAGGGCACCGGGTAACACCTGATTACCGTGCATTGTACGTGTGTATACATTCGATACAAACGCGTTACGAGCACACCGCTGATTAAATGTAAGGATATCGGTTCGAGTAGGCTTTGTTTCTCTTTGAGACGGTTACAGAGATATGATATAATCTATATATATATATATAATATATATATGGGTATGATATGATATATAATATAAGCTTTGAGTGAAAATTTGTTAATATTAATAACTTTATAATTAATAATATATGTATTTATAAATAATAAGGGAAAATTTTTAATATAATCTGTGGCCATACAAGAATTGCACTGCTTTTTTAGTTCGTTTTGATTTGACTAGGTATTGATGCATTGATCAGAGCAGCATGCAGATGACAACTTGAGTTGCGGATATAACAAATAATTTTATAGACCACACAAAATTTCGTCATAGTCTGGCATTTTTTCTTTGTGTTGTGTTACTTTTCCGACACACGACAGAAATCTCATCCTACTGGAGGCCGTTGAGTGTGAAGTTTAAAAAAATTTTCAAATATGCATTGTTATGCATCACAATGGTACGGAACCCTTAGTGTGTCGCATCGTGTGTGCCGCATCGTGTGTGTCGACGGGAGTCTGACGCGCTTGGCCGATTCACATCACTAATCAATATTTTATCCTGTTGTTAGAAATAAGATAAATAGTTACTTTGTTTACGAATTGACAAGCTGTCACATACGATTTCGTCGTAATTTATCCATAAATAAAAGTAGCTAAGGTTATATATATATAGCATCAGCTTTATTTCGACTGAAGTCCCATTAAAAGATTCAGTTTCCGTAAAAACATTTCGAATATTAAATTAAATAAATTGACAGCCAGCTATAAAATTAAGTCCCGCTTTTTGTTTGCTTTTGGGTGTATGTATTTATAAAAACAAATTTCCATTCTGCTATGACCAAAGTAAAGTTGTATTTAATGTCATTTAACTGTCAACTTGTTCAAGTAATTAAATTTATGCACAGTTATTATATTACGAGTAAGTATATTTCAAAAAATGCACTACTTCTATTATAAATTTTAATATCTTAAAAGATAATAGTGGGTCATCTTACAGTTATTATTTTACTGACATTATATTTCATATATTTATTATATTAGATACACATTATTCTATCGGAAAACAAATACTACACGGCAACTCCATCGGATACCTACCTACTATTACAATAATGATGTATTTTAAATAACTTTTTTTAATGCCTGTACTAATATACATAAAACAGCCTCTCCTTCATATATAAGGGCTGGAGCCTAATCAACCATGCTGCTTTACTGCACATTCGCGGATAATTTCCCTTCCATGAGTAACGATCGTTATTAGGTGTCCATGATAACGGCCGAGACCAACGGCTTCACGTGCTCTCTCAGGCACAGTGGAGAAACCCACATTGACATACACCAAGTCTGGAAACAAATATTTGTGTAATCTGTAACCTGTAACGTGTGTGTTAGAGCGATTACCTGCACCAATATTCCCAAATTGTCCTCCAAATTCGTAACTCCTTAAAAATTTTACTCATGCTTGTGGGTGATGAAACGTACACGTCTTGAAAAAAATTAGAGTGCACTAACCAGTTTTCACCAAACCAGCGTAACAGAACAAGTTCAAATTTCTTTCCGTAATATGAGACCTATTTCACCAATAGTGGGACATTTAGACACCAATATTGGGACATTAAGACCCCGTTCAGATGACAAGCGCTTAACGCGCGTTATGATAACGCGCGCTTACAACTACACATGCCGTACGTACGGCCGTACATCTGAACGGGGTCTAAGACCCCGTTCAGATGACAAGCGCTTAACGCGCGTTATGATAACGCGCGCTTACAACTACATACATTTTATTCAGGCCGTACACATGCTAACGCGCGTTTAACGCGCGTTAGCATGTGTACGGCCGTACGTACGGCATGTGTAGTTGTAAGCGCGCGTTATCATAACGCGCGTTAAGCGCTTGTCATCTGAACGGGGTCTTAGATAGATGTACTTTTAAATTCATGCATCAATCATGTTAATATTAAATATCAATAAAGGCACAATTAACAACGTTTACAAACGCACATCCATAAACGTGAGAAAATCAGATTTCGTATACCACATACACAGTGCTAAAAGGCAAGAATTTAGAAGGTGATATCCATTTATAATTTAACATAATAATAAACATGTTCGACGTCCGTGTTACAAAACACGTTGGGAAATTGCTGTGAACTTTAAATTGCAAGGTAGTTGCTACTATTGTCTAAATACCAGCCGTTTTATATGAGTACGTAATGACGGCGAATGGTCCATAAACGTAACGTGCTCGGTACAAATAATGATATGAGTTACTTTAGGGCAACGGGACTTCAGATACATACTGGTATTGACGTTATTGTTATAATATATGTATACATCTTGTAGTCGAGTACTGTTTGGAAAAAAAAAATACTGCAACTCTAAAAATAAAAATATTCCTAGACTATGATAATCTTAGAATTGCCATTGAAGTCTCGTGAAATGCCGTCGTTATCATTGCCGTAGGATTTTTATGTGTAGATTTTTACTTACTTTCTTGTGTTTCTTTTTTTTGTGATAATACAATTTATATAAGGATATGGCTTTATTTAAAAATACTAACAATTAAATTATAAATGAACGTTTACACGTAATCGTCGTCTCAATTTATATAACTTCAAAATATGAAAAGAATAAGCCTTAACTTACGCTAATAGAGGTAAAAATATTTTTTTTTTAATTTTTACATGACAAAACACAACAAGATTTTAGTTTAAAGTTAGTAAAAATGATGATAACCATATTATTTTTTTTAATCTACTCGTATATGTTGATGGACTCCTTCCTGCAACATAAATCCAGCACAACACAGAGTGTAGGATTTCTTTCTGTTGATATTTCTTTTGGGTGACTATATGAAATACTTTTTAATTTACGGAAATTACACACGAGCCTTTTCAGTGATTTCAGAAATAATTTTAATTGATCAAAAGTATTTAAAAGACAGATACTTTGATAAAAAAAAATATATTTATACTGTAGATTGCTATATTTATAAATATGATCAAAAAGTAAATGAAGGAATCATTCGCTCAAATGTGTAACTACCCTCGTTCCTTGTGTAACCTCACATGTCCACTTATCTCAAACGGTCACGACGAGATCTCAGGCGATTGTACTTTCGCGTCACTTTTATATTGTCATTAAACATTGAGTAACAGCCGCACGTTCCGTGAATTACGATTTAAGGATATGTGTCTATATCGTACATGTCGAATAAAATTGACTCTAGAGTAGACCCTTGCGTAACCCTTCAAATATCAACTTATCTTTATGGGTCACGACATGGCGTTGCAATTTTATTTTTTGCACGTCTCGATACGAGACATATGTGAAAATGTTCTCTTATTATATTTGTTTCTTTGTTTTTGTTGCTTTGTTAAATTGTATAGAAACTATTTTATTTTATCGACTGAAGATCCTTTATGTTTTTGTCCTGTAGTTTTTCTGTTTTTCGTCATATATAAATGACCCCAAAATATAAATCTCTTCCTTTTTCACAGAATAATTCATATTTCATTATTACCTATACATTTACAAAACGTCAAATCTTAAAGTTTAAGATTATTATAATATAAAGCTATGAATATTTTATTTATAGTTAAAACCAATATGTTTTATAAGTATAAAAATGAAAGTTCATTATTTAACGACTTAATCAAAATCACATTATTAACTCAAGCTCTAGTATTTCTGTTAAGCTTATCAAAAATTATCATACAAATGCAAACGCGTAATACATATCATTTTCACTCATTACTTCTTCCGCAGCTTGCATATTAACATGAGCATGATAATTAAAACCAGACAGAGCACTCTATGTCATTGGCGTTTTATTAGTACATATACCTGTTACTTGAAATAGGTGGATTAAAACTATGAATATATTAGCTTAAATATACGCTACTTTATGCTTACTTACACTTGAAACATACGCTATATATCTAATAATAGTTAGTGGAATGGTTTTATTAGCGAATGCTTACATAAAACAGCTATATTTATTATTTCCATTAAACCATTGAATGTAATTTCTTTTGTGATAAAATTACTTAAGATTAAGGATTCGGTATTGGCGAATTTTATATAGATTTATCTAATAATGCAATTACTTATTATTTTATTTCACAATTGTATTATGAAAGTGGTGTGTAAAGAAAGCACAAAAGGAAAATTATAGTTGCAATTTGGATCTTAATGAGGTTTGTAAAGCACATGAGTATACTTAAGTGTGATATAATATTCTATGGTATAAACTTCATTATAAAAGATATATCAGACAAAATGTCTACTGTAACTTAAATTACACTTAAAAAAATATTTTAAATTGTATTTTTTTTTTCGAACACGGTCTTGTATCTTAATGTATATTAAGAATAACATACGAAATTAAAGAAACCAATATTTACTTTCAAATTAATCTAAAACAAAGATTTCGATAAAATATTTAAAATTAAATTTAATCGATTCATTCGGCCTGCTGATATAAATGTATTTACGTATGTATCTTTGAGGGAAGAACGGAGAAATCCACCACCACATAAGCCGTTGGATGTCCACTGCCAAACTTAGGCCTCCCCTATCATCTCTAGGGGGTTTGCCAATACTCGCCACGCTTGGCAGACGGGTTAGCAAGGTCAGTGTGCCGTGGCAGAATATGGTGACACATCTGCCCATCACCATCTTAGTTGGTGTACAGTTGTTCGCACCACTATGGTCCTTACTCTGTTAACTTAATTATAAAAACTCTGTCTCTTCAAATATAAAATCATAATAATAAATTCTAATTTACACAGACATAATACAAAAAACAATATAATGTTTAATTTTTTTCTTAATCTTACTTTAAACACGTCATTCCACATTCGTTTAAGCTCAAATATATATTTCAAAGGTAAATTTGTGTTACGTATATGGAAATACCATTTTATATATAGTGTTATAGGGCATCGTTTCATGCAAAACAGTCCTTTGACTCGCCCGAAGCGTAAAGTTGCCCGTCAGTGCTTATAAAGTAGGAAGCACGCGTGATACCCGCGTCCTATCGTATATTCTTGTAGCCTATATCTTTATCATTTATCGAGAAACTAGCTTCGCTACGCCGCTAAGAGCTACCGGGATACGGGCATATAGAGCGGCGATCAGAAAATTAAATCTCTCGATTTCTATTGAAAATTTCAAAGCCATTTATCGCTACAAATACTTACATTCTTTTCTTATATAATTTCAGTAGTGTAAACTAATTTAGTGTCAGTTTATATATATAATAGTTCACTGCTAAATAAAAGCGACTTGTGTTATTTTTACCTAATCATTTTGAAGTTCGTAATATCTGCTTTATTTTTTCTGACTATTCAAGAGTCACGATAAAAAATGACCTCAACAATACATACGTAAGAATATCAATCATCTATACCTACATATAATAAAATTGTAAATTTCACGTGTTTATTTATTTATTTATTTTTTTTTTTTTTTTGTAGCTGTCTCTAATACTAATCTTATATATAATTTCTATCGGATTTAGAAATGTCTGTCTATCTGTCTGTCTCTTTTTTTGAACACGCATCACAGCTAAAGTACTTAGTGTAGGTTAAAAATCAGGCAGTCTTGAAAATTATAATGCATGTCTCGAGGAAACGTTTAGTTTTCATTTCATTAAAATCGTTGCCTTCTATAAAAAGTTGCGACTATTATAATTTAAATTTTGTATTTTGAATGACGGCGTGAGAAAAAAAAAAGTAGGTAAGTTAATACATTAAAAATGTTATCCGGAATATCTATATATATATATATATATATATCTGTGTATCTCTGGTATAGTTCAAGAACATACAAAACTACATACTAAAGTAAAAGTTATGCGCGGGCGACGCCGCGTACACAACTAGTTGTTAATAAAACTTATACTAAATCACAATTTTGTTATTTTAACAACACGTTGACGACAATGAGTCAACGTGCTCATGATAAATCCTATAGGCCGTACATTTGTGCGTCACACATCTGTTTGTCGTGGTGTAGGAGTTTAAGCTTATGCTGCTTTTCTGGACCTCTAAAACAGGATTTTATCCTACTAGGACTGTTTAGTGTAAAAACCTGAAACGTTATAGTCACATTTTTTTTAATGTAAGAAACTTAAAAGCGTCAAACTGAAAGTGTTTAAAGTCTAGTCCGCGTTTATTTAGCATTTAAGCGAACAATGTTTAAAGTTCCAACGAGAATTTCCTCGCACACGACACCGACACACGACACACCTAGCGACAAATACTTGTACAATCGAGGCAAATACTTTTCTTGGTGCGAATTGAAACGGCATTGCCTGGCCGCATTGACAGCGTTCCTGTCGAACTCACACTTAAATGATACCTCCTTTAAATGTTATGAGAACTTATTTTTTTTTTAGATGCCTTTATATCAAATGTTTCAACTTTTTAGTAAAATCACAAATATATTTTATTTCATCGATTAAGTTTATACAAAACAAAACAACTGCTCTACGCGTTTTTGTCCTCGATTTAGTCTGGAATTTTGGGATAAAAAAAACAACCCACAAGCTTTTGTGTTAGAATATTTAAACTAAATATGACAAAAAAGATGAGACCGTTCAATAGTCTAAAGTTCAAGTACCAAAATTAATAAGCGTTTAAATATTAACAAAAAAATAATTACGGAACAAAGTCGTGTCTGTGCAGCAATATATGCAAAAGGCCCCGCTAAGACGTGTCCATTAATTCATTCACGCCAGTCCACGTAACGGCCGATTGTCCGGAGGGCGCCACTGCACTATTAGCTGCGCCCGCGCACCCGCCTGGCACACATTCTACCTTTATTAGCAATTCTGATACGCGAAAGCGATACTGTAGTCACATAAGTGGAACTTACCGAGAGCACCGTTCATTTTATCACACAGATATTATTATAGATAGCGTTTTAATAGAATGCTGGAATTACGAACCGATAAACTGTTATTGGCCACATAAAATCGGTTGACGTAATAAGCCGTGAGTTTCATATATTTGTCTGACAAATCGGCCATTTTGTGTGGATTATATAATTATATTTACACTACGTTTTATTTGCATGTGCGATTTTGTATCTTGTAAGCCGGGTATGTTATGCAGGTTGCTGCAGCACATTGTAGTATTATCTTGCTTAATGCTAATCAATGCATTCTGTACCGGAGTCTGCGTACGTATTATAATAATGATGTTAAATTGATTCTATGCGATGAGATATAAAACAAAATATATCGGCTGTATTTCTTACCGCACATACTGTTTTAAGTAAACATTCTGTTCCATATGCATTTATTTGTATACAATAGGTTATAAATCTATGATCGAATACTTGTTTTTTATAATAATAATAAAAAAACCTACACATAGGAAAACTGGAAATGCTGTTTCTTTGATTATAGGTATTAAAAACTAGGTGAGCTCCATGCTCTATTTCGTAATAGTAAAAATGTTTAATAAAATATATTTTTCGAATTACTAACCTAGCGTCTTAGATCAATCTAAGCCTAGCGTAAGATAAGCTCATATTGACTAAATTCTGAAGATGACATACATATATAAACATAAAAAATCAGTTTATATATTACTGTAAACTTTACGATCAAGAGACCAAAGCATTAAGGTCAATTTTGTGATAAATGTCCCTAAATATTCTATAAATCTTTTAGATTCGGATGAACACCGTCCAATGTTTTGGATTTGAACATGTCTGAATCTTAAGAAACACCAAATCACTTGGGTGTATCTTAAATTGTAAGTAATATATACATATTTTAAGGCCTTCGGCGCTGCGTGATGAGCAGCCGCTTCTTGCCTAAACGTAACAAAACACAAGCATACAAGCTACCCCATTCGTGCTTCTGAGCTCGCAAGAATAACTCAAGGATTAATGAAAAAAAAAGACTTTTTTTTACCTGTAGTAGGATACTTTAAAGCTTTTACAGTATAAGCTATGACAAGTAACATTTTGGATTTGGTCCTGGGTTGTACAACATGCTCAATGTAGATTAACCAAAATAAGATGTCATTGTCTTTTAAATCACCGTTTTTCCGAAATCGCACGGTAAAAAAAATACTGAGATTACCTTAGTCCGAGCTTTTTTTTCGAAATATAAATAACACAGAAATTATATTTGTAATTTATGTCGCAATTACTACCGTAATACATTCAAAGCTAAAATTTTATCTATTTTGCTTGCATGTCGCCATTGATTTCGATTCCCTTTATCATTCGTGCAAATGTAAACTTTGGAACACATAGCTTCCAATATAATTAAAGAAACGTTAAAACCCATATTCAAATTAAGAAAAAAACTTTTCTCGATACTTCTCTAATTTTGTGTCAATTTGTTAAGAATGTTCTTATTTATATTTATTAAATTTCATCTAATTAAATACTACGTTTTATTATAATCGCTAAAAGTGTTTTTTTTTTTTTTTTCGTGTATATTCGGATCGCGGAGCAGGAAGAATTTTGTACATTGACCTTTTACTACCTGTACGTACATTGTACGAGCAAGACGAAATATATATACGGACGGAAGCGGCAGTGACAGAGACAGGTAGTAAAAGTTCAATGTACAAAATTCTTCCTGCTCCGCAATCCGATAATGTTTATATATTGCGATAATGTTTGTTTGTTAATAATTACAACTATAGAGTTGTAATTATTAATAAACAAACATTAATTTATATTATATTTTTGAATATAAAATCCTCAAATTTACAATTAGTTGTACAACGCGGAATTGATTTACCTAAACAGTTTCAAACAACATTTTTCCTTGTTACAGTAATGATAGATATGCTATCAAATCAAGCATTGGATTGAAACCGCCAAGGATATGCAAAAACTATCTAAACTTGTTTTTACGATAAATTGGTCTTATTTATGTTTGAACATAAACGTTCTATAAGATAATTATGCAGATTTACCTCAGAATTTGATTTAAAAAAAAAAACTAGGAAATCTATAAGTACATATACAAAAAGATACATAGTAGAATTTACACAAGGCTACAAAATTAATACTCCCAAAGAATGATTGTGACCGACTAATTCACATAAGCGATAGACGCTTAATAATAGTAATTAATATATATATGTATCTTCCACGATGGATGCGATATTTTTATTCGTTTAAGAAATAAAATAGATACTTAGTGAAATATAAAATTTAAGAGTCGAATTCGTAATAATATAAAATAAATAATAATATCATACGAGTAATATCAGCTCCGCTATATCGCTACGATGCAGTTTATTGCCGTTAAATGATGGTAGAATTTGTTGTTTCATTATAAATTAATCTGTATCTGGTATTTTAATCATAGCATAATTACTTACAAGGTTCTTTGAAATCTCACGAAATGCCGCTTTTTTATCATTCCTGCAGAAATGGGACATTCATTTTAATTTTCTGCCCCTACTTTAAATTTTCCTTTTAATGTTTATTGTAATATATTTAGTAGATGCTGCCTACGACTTTGTAGTTAGAGTTTAGTTAAAAATGTTCGTAAAACCTTTATTCTTGTTCTAAATTAAAATAGGTAGGTTAGTAAGGGTTAGGGTTCAGTTCTCTCATAAGACAGCGCAATCTGCCACTGTTATAATAACAGTATATGATACGACAAGATACATTAAAATCATAAATTGTTTATAATCTAGAACTATATTCAGTATTTATATTCGAACGAATGAAATGCGTAAATATTATACAATTGGGTGAAGAAGACACCGAACTGACGTTTCGAAAGAACGTCAGAAATGTAATGAAACAATCTGTAACCATTATGAAGCCGATTATCTCTCTGTGTGACACAAATATGATAGTGGAATACAGGGCCTGAATTTCAATTATATTTATATTTGCAAAAGCTAAAACTACTTCTCTAAAGAAATGTTTAAACTATTTCAAAATAAAGTAACATTTTTGTACAACTTAAGTAAAGAATAAATATTAATTTCCCGTCGGGTGTGGATGTGTTCGGGGGGCATCTGGTCGACTAGAAGGTATATTATTTCTCCTTAAAAGACAATAACTCACGCATTCAAATTGCATGCCGCCATTTTTTATATCGCGTGTGTTTCTCGCCTTTTTCGGGTGCGGGCGCGTCCTTAATAAAATTAAGCTTGAAATAATAGACTGGTGAAGAGAATAGATACGACTTAGTGACTATTTTATTCTTTTTTTTTTCTGCTCACTTTTGTATCAAAATTATTTTAGTTAAATTAATTTATGTAGTCATAAAATACATATGGAATTTGGTAACTATTTTTTTTTGTTGGTATTCGTTTGCTATATTTTTATACTACTTTAGACTCAATGTTTTCGATTTAGTCGTAATAATGTTTCTTTTATGACACAAGGTATTAAATTTATGTAGCAAAATTTGACAAATAATTCTGCAGTTTCCAATAAAAGAATTTAGAATTTCTATTAAAAAGTCTTGTCAATGCCTACTATCCCGTATAAATTATATACATAAATTATAACGATAAGCTTGCTTGGGCTTAGATTTCATATACTTTGTTAGTTATTATAATAACTTCTTTCATTCATCATTAATGTTATACAAAAAATCATTCACCATAAACCACCACAGCAAATAAATCTCGTCTTAATTAGGTCCAAAATGAACATCTCGACTTCTCAAATCCTAAGACTTACAAAAGCACCACTCGAGCCGGTGACAATGAAATATAGTCGCATCATTTACGCCGGCTCTAGTATTTGCCAAGTCTGCGCGAACTCGCCCATAAATTCTAGGATTCGTTTCTTGTTCTTTGCCCAATGTTGATTTAACACGGTTTTAATCTTATTGATTCTTTACGAATAGTACGGTATTGTCTACGCGCACGCAATGTTTAATTAATACCGGCTTTTGTTTCCTGATGTATGATTATTATTCTGTCGTTTTATTTACATTACGTTAATCGGTTTTTGGTGAAATTTAATTTTATATATCGCATGTCGCTTCTAATTAATCGAGTAAAATATTTTGATATATATATTCTATGATTTTAAGAATAAGAAAAATATTTTTACGTAAAAAAGATTTTAGTGTTTTGTATTTTTAGCCAACAGTTAGTAGCGACAGTGACAATAAATTACATTTTTGTACATGTCAATTAATGACTATGTTATGTTAATATTTTTATTATTATTTTATAATCGTACAATTTATTACATTTACAATTTATTTATTACGTTTTAATCGTTCAAGTTATATGTTCTTGTCGACAATTTCGAGAAAAGAGCTCATATCAACAGTCAGCGAAGAGGCGGAACATGAGCTTCAGACTTACATACGAGTAGATCTTAGTTTTGCTCATGTTCAGTTTTAGGTCCACTTCTTTAGAGATTCTTTTGAAGTCTTTAAGCACACTGTTGACCCCACCCAGATCAAAACTACTAAAACCTTTTCGGAACCTTGATAGTAAAACTTTATTAATCTGCTGTCAATCCAGTTATTCTTTCGTCCTTTTGATTCCTCAGGATTTTTTTTTCCATATTCAATGCAAAATAATAAGCCAATATCGACCAGCGGAGACAAATATGGATTTAAGTGGTCGGTCGCAAGATCAAAGCTGAAAAAAAAATGAGGAGAAGCTTAGCAGCGGGGTGCTTTCAGGCTGATACAGTACAGAAAGCTACTCTTACAATAACACACGCTGTTGGTGTATGTGGAATTATTGACAAATAGTTACATAATGAAATGGTACACCACAATCACCCCACTACAAGTAATGTACATTATGATAAACGATTAATTACAAATCTAATGTGTTTTCAATTATACATTGTTAGAGTTGCCATGTCTTAAAAATGACTATTGATATAGGTACTAATGCTACAGTTAGTTGGACATCTTTCATTATAAATGTTTTTGTCGAATTACTAAAACTTGTTATTTATCTAATCTAGAAGCAAGACTTTTAAACAAGAATGCTTAATTAAAAAAAACAAAAAACCCGACTGCGTAAAATACTCTTATTATAAACTAAAAAGAATAAAACAATTTACTAGCTTTCATTTGATACCCATATTGCTACAGTAAGAAAAAAATTCAACTCCTCCCCCCACCCATTCCGCCATTTGCGGGCGCCATTTTGAAAATTTATATAGCCTATGTCACTACTACAATTTAGACAAATCCAACGACACCTCATATGTCTAAACCCGTCCAGCCGTTTGGGCTGTAGGGCGTGCCAAAGAAATGGACATACATACATACATACACTCGAAAAACATAACCCTTCTTCTGTCGCAGTCGGGTAATAATATTTATTTACAAGAGCTTTCTATATATTATTACAATAAAATTGAATGAATTAGTTGTCTTTGTTATTAAACAGTTATTACTCACAACTATCGCAGTGTGTCAAGGAAAATAAAATTTATACGAAATGTTATATAAAAAAATATTTCATGAAACCCGACATGGAATTATCAACCAACAAAATGAATAGTCTTGGGCCTAAACATGGCCGGAACAAAAAAAAATTACGTGACAGTCAAATGTAAAAGGATAACAAAGGCCGGATAGTCTGCATACCGTATGATTCTCTGGACACACATTAAAAAAAACTTTACTATGGTTTATCCCGATGATTCGCAACCCTGAATACTGTTCGATAGCACATAATGTTAGTAAAAGCGGCAGTAAAATATTTAGATGCTTTGTGAATTTAATTCGTCAAAAATGTTAATCTTCTATCAGCTATATGTATTTAACTGTACAAAAGCAGCATATAAATGCTGGGCATAGACCTCTTCTTCTTTAGAAAAAAATGTTAGATTTATATGATATGTCAAGCTACTAGAGAACTTGTTGGCGAATAATATTCCTATCAACCGGAAACATATCTGTATAAATTTAAATATCCAAGTGGGAATCGCACCTGCAACCGGTGTCAATAAAACTTTGACACTACACCAGAACGATAGTTTTAGCATGTATACATAGTGAACACACATCATCATCATCATCATCATATCAGCCATTGGATGTTCACTGCTGAACAGGGCCTCCCTATGACCTCCAGAGAGACCGCTTCAAAGCAGCCTCCATCCAACGGCTTCCGGCGATTTTCCTCAAGTCGTCTGTCCATCTTGCCGGTACGTGGTCTCCACTCAAGAACCTTTCTGCTCCATCAGCCGTCAGTTCTACGAGCTATGTGTACACTAAAATTATATTTTTCATATAAATAAATAAAAAAACCAATTAATATATAAAATTGTAGGTGCGTATTTGATTTTGACTGGCCCGTTGGCGCAGTTAACAGTGATCCTGCTTTCCGCTCCAGGGTCGTGGGTTCGATTCCTGCCCCAAATCTGGGCGTAATATATTTATATATATTATTTGTACGTATATTAAAAAAAAAAAAAGAATGTGTATCAGTCGAATGTTACCTAAAACACAAACATTAAATTGCCTACCTTAGGTACAGACGACCGGGTGTGTATGTTAAATAGTATTTATTTATTAATTATTTATTTATTCATAAAGTAGATATATACCGTGGGTAGTTCCAAAATTACATAAAAATTCGTCTTTAACTAGACGCTGGAGAAGTTTCGCTAATAAATCGGATGTTGTACGGAAACTCCCGCTCGCCCGCTTCGATAATATTTCGAATAGTTTTGTATTTTAATGTCTGGAGATCGCGAGTTAAGACCAGTTCGTATTCCGCTTTAGTTCGTTAGGAATTGAAAAAAACGTAAAACAAAGTGTTAATCGCACGTAATTATTAGTTCAAGTATGAAGTATGCAACGAACTTATTTGGAAGCACATTAAACCTTAACAAAATTACGTTCAGTAGTATTAAGAAATGATAGATATAAAATAACATAATGAATGTTTTTGCCCATTTGACGTCAAATTGATAGTTTATCCAAAATGCGCTCGTGTAGATACTTGACTATATTAATTAGTAAGGGTAATTCTGTATATCAAATAGTTTTTAAAAAAATAATTGCTTCTTGCTGTACTATCGATACTATCACCATAAAAATATTTCTTAGAATTTTCATGTTTATTGTTTTTTTTTTTTAATTTTTATTATTATTATTTCTATGCAAGTAAAGTCAAAATTTATCGAACATATTTTGATAAAACTTACTGCAATAATTTCACATATACTCTAGTCATATTTTAATTCTATAATAGGTACATTACGCTACGACTCATTTAAACAAAGTAAACAAGTAATACTCACAAAACCAAAAAAAAGGTTTTTGTTTTGTCTATAAGACATTACATATACATTTACTCGTATATAACTTTCAAAACATTTTTATTTTACATACTTATAATAAACAACCTTTTTTTTTTAAGTACCTATTTTTAGTACAAATAAAATAAATTCATAAAATTAATTAAAATTTCTAAAACCTCAAATGAATAAACAAACAAAATCTTCCACTTACATTATTATGGATCTTCCTTATGAAAAAAAATTATTATTTCTATTGACGTTAGCAGACCATTGTTAATTTTTTGCAACTTCTGCTAAGTTCAATAAATTCATTCGACAGTCATCCTTTGGACACGAATATGTGAACGAACGTGTACAATGTGAAACAACAGGCACCTTCGGTAGACAAAGGCGTATACAATTAGTTTTTTGCAATTTTACATGAGAGCCGATTTAAAACTTTATTTGCATTCAACGTCGTTTCGTTCCGCTAATATTGCTACAAAATAATTCTCGTATGAAAAAGAACAAGGAATTTGGCAGACCTTTGTTGTGCATCGGTCTTTGTCCCTAAAATTAAAAAAAAAAAAAGAATTTTTAAAGCTTTTTGGTACTTAAGTTATTTTTGCAAGAGTGCGAAGTTTTGGTATTACAAGAATACAATTGTCACGTATTGTTGAACACACAAAAAACTTATGTAATAATAATAATAATAATTTCTGTTCCTTGCTTCTGCTTGCTTTCTGTTCTGAGCTTTGCATGGGAATTATTTCGACGTCAGTATGTTAAAGTATAATTACAAAAGGAAAACGATTATAAAAGTATTAGCGGTCCCAACAGACTTGACCACTAAAGCTCTTATAATACTTGTTCGCCCGAAAAAAATCCTAGAACCCGATAGCGCGGGTCCAACTATGAATTTAAAATAGGTATCCAGAGATCCCTGCATGGCTTATATTCACAAGTACATACACATTGGAAGGTTCAATTCTGCCATTATCGGCCCAGCCTTCCAGGCCAAGTTCAGTGACAGACTCACGTTTAGAAGAATTATATAGTTTTTATCGCGTCTTGCCCGCGAAAATCAAATTTTCAAAGGCTAACTATACCTAAGAAATTACCATCAGACTTTTAAACATTTAGATATTTGATTAATAAATATTAACTACTATTATATAGAACTATCGCAATATTTTTATTATCACCAAAGATTTTTATTGATTTCTGACAAAACAAAAATTATTATGTGTCATGAAATATTTTTTTATTAAATATTACGAATTTACTAAAAAAAAAAATTAAATTTATTATTTTTATTTTAGGTTCTTATTATATGTAGATAATGATGATGATATCATATTATAATAATCAATAAAAATATGATAGAATTATAAAATTAATCTGAATTATTATCAGAACAAAGTATATAAGTAAATTCTATGGTATGATTTTACTATAGGAACTCAGAAGTTCAAAACAATTTTGTAATTAAATTTCTTTGATATAAAAAGTGACAAAATAGTATATTTTAATTTAAAGAGAAAAAAAAGATTGTGACTGGTGATGTCTATTCTTATTACATTTATAACAAATTATGTATCATGTATTTAATAATAATTGTCATTAACATCATTAAAAAAACCTTTGTTCAAATATATTGTAAGTTTATATAATAAACAATAATTAAAATTCTACAAGAAACTGGTGATTTTTTATGTACCATTTATTTTATCAGCAGAATTGCACTTGTCAATGATTAACATTAAATTTTTTTTTATTACAGTAAAAAATAAATCAAATAATTCCACACCTTAATTTTATACATGTAATATGTATAAGTCTGTATATTTATATTAAACAATAAAATGTTAAATGCAGCTATAATTTCTTAAATAACTTTAATTTTATTAAATTCATTAATGTAACATTATGATGTGTCTTTATCAATTAGTTTTCTTATAAATAATAAATAATAAATAAATATGTTTAACATACACACAAGGTCGTCTGTTCCTAAGGTTCCTAAGGCAACTTAATGCCTGTGTTTTAGGTAACAGCCGACTGATATAATTTTTTTTAAATAAATATACATATAAATAATACATATATAAATAAACATATATTACACCCAGACTCGGGGCGGGAATCGAACCCACAACCCTTTGAGCAGAAAACAGGGCCACTGAAAACTGCGCCAACGGGTCAGTCATCTTATGTATCCATATAGATTTTATCGACAGTTTTTTAAAAGAGTATCTTTTGAGTTTCTTGCCGGTTCTTCTCAGCAAAATCATCATCTCAAATCAGTGGTAGCTTCACATCGGTTATGACAAAATAAATTTGTTAAATATGCTTCATAAAAATGATGCTTTTAAAGTATAGGTACTGAAATAAACAAATTTTTAATTTGATTTCATTTAAAATAAATGTTGTACATACCTACTCTCCAATTTATTCCTTATTTTCAAAAATTATAACGTTATTAAAACCTAATTATTTTAATTTAAAAATTGACACTGCAATAAGAACTACTAATTGTCGAACTTTTTTGTTTAACATATGTAATCTCAAAAATAATATACTTTTCTCTTTTTCTAGTTTTAAATCTCAATATTTAATTTGGCTAAAAGCAGATGACTAATTGACAATTTACACATTTTAATTATAATAAATATTAATAAAATACTGAAATAAAAGGGTATTGAGATGAAAACTTTCATAATGAATAACATTTCAGTGATCATCCAAAAACTTAAAAAACACAGTCTCGTAAGCGTACCTACCTAACGTTGCGTTATTTTTAAAGTCATTTACGATTTACTTCATGCTAACAAAAAACAAATAATGAATCAATCTTTCAAATCAACAAATTAGTCAATTACGTCGAGAAACTTCGACTTACTTTTTTACCATCTTTACCATCGACTCAGTCACATCATGTCAAAAAAAACATGACACAACGATAATAATTTTATGTACATACGAGTATATCAATATCTAAATCTACAGTCCTTCACTGATACAACTGATAGACATTAATTAACATACAAATCAACCAAATGTCACAAGTGATTTTAAAAAATGGCGACATAAATAATAAAACTAAATTAAAAATTAAATTATTTTATCGCTTTTATAATGTTTTTTTTTTTTAATTCACGCGAAGGAAAATTTTAAATAAATTTATTAATTTAAAAAAATGCTTCCACTCTAGTCTTTAATTGCTATGTTCTTGATGAGTTAAACTCATTTTCCGATTTATAATATTATTACGGATGGTACTATAGCTACTAAATTTCGAAGAAACAATAGTTTGTTCAATTATTGAGACATTCAGTCCAGTCTTTTGCAGATTATGCGTGTATTCTTGTGATCTTTTATAAAGATAGTAGTATCCTTTTCGCGATTCGAAGTTTCGTGCATATCAAATTTACGATCAAAACGACTAAGCCGTGAAAATATGTACAAATAAATAATAATTAACTAACCTTCAGATTTATAATATAAATTTGGATATGCACTATGTAGCTAAATAATACGTAACGCATAATTTAGTATACCTGACTTATGCTACCCTTATTTCAGAAACATTAAGTTCTTCTATTTCATTTGCTAAATACAAGCAAAGCGCATCCGAATATGAAATGAACATTTCTGTATTCAATAAATATTTAAAGGTAAACTCAAAAGCCTTCACAAATATTAATTATCGTAAATAATGCGAACAAGATAACAAAAGCGACCCGACATCACAGAAGTAGTCGCTTACCGCCACCCATATTTTCAACATAACGACCCTCTTAGATTTACGCAGAAATGGTAGAATGCATTGCGCTGCCATTCACATATCCAACTTACTAATTAAGTCAACAACCGAGAAGAAAGCTGTAACTTTGACAATGTAACTCCATACGTAACAGCCCGTTCAAACGACCAGAAATAGTCGATCTATCGTACGATATTTCTGGTGGTAAATGTTGAGAAAATTTGTAGAGAAGAGGTTCAAGCGATACTGGCGTTGGTAAAAAGCGAAGCCGCGCTCATAGATCTATGCCTATTTAGACACGTCCAAATCGAGACGACGCATGCGCGGTAGCTCCACCATATAGAGTGAACAATAGCGCACAAATGACAATCCAGCGATTCCGCACTGCCCTCATTATGGCGCCATGCGTGTGCGCGGTACAACTGGTTCTGAATAGCCCATTGCTTGTAGATAATTTTAGTCTAGCGTTTCACTGTTAGATATATGTTACCTGTATGATTTAAGAACACCTCACCACAAATTGATGCCTTTTAAAGCCAACTTTGTATTAATGTCAAATTGCACGTTAAATTCATCGTGCCTTTAGTTATAATAAATTTGTAATAAGACAATGACAATTGCAGAATTCACAAAAATATTTATAAATATTTAAGATAACAAAACTAATAAAATTTAAAAAATTGACCCAAATGACGGTATTACATACAATAACATTTTTAGTTCTTGAATCAAAAAAGTATAGCATTAAAAATACAACATATAAGACAACATTATAAAATTTCGTACGAAAGTTATTTACATGTATAATTATAACAAACTACTGAACTATAATTGTGACCTATAATACGCGAACACAAGCATAAATCAGTATAAAAATTTGCTTTCAAACATGACCTGCTTTATATTACAACCTAGCGAAAACCTCACACTCCAATAACAGCATAAAGTTTCAGTATTTTCTCTCACGTTGAACAAATTCAGCAAACAATTAGCGAGTTCCATTATTTTGCCTCCACTTCACCTAAATCCAGAGGACGCAAGCGAGGCTGTGCGTTTATTCAACCCGATAGTGTATCTCATAGCGACGAACGAACACTCAGCGACGTTTTACGTCATTAAATATGTAAATAGTAAGAATACGGGCGTCCATTCAAGAGACATGTCGCGACGCCGGTTCTGGTAGATCTATAAATCTGTAGACGCGTGCGTTTGATGATTTAAATGAATATTATTTTGTAAATTAAAGAAAAATCATATACTTTTTAAAACAAAATACATTGTAAATTACTAATAAATAACAATTATCGAAATTTGCACTAAAATAAAACAAAAGTAAATTCCAAATTGGCGTAAACAAAATTTACCGAGGGTTACTTTCAATATCTACTCATAAATCCAGAGACCGCCATAGACATGCAGATAAAAACTATAACCGTTATATTAATCCCGTGTTAAATGTATAAATTGAATATTAAACCATTAAATTAATATGTTAATTGGATATCCCACAGAAGCAGCGAAGCAAGTTAGTGGAAAGTAAATAAATAATAAATAAATTCCATTCCGAGTTCTATGGTCCCGCTGCGCAATCGCATTCTGCCCTGACGTATAGTATTGCTAAACACGTAATTACGGAGCAACTATCTCATAACGTATTCAGAAAACAGTATTAGTTATGTACCTACCAATTTCATATATTTTTGTAAGCAACTTTTTTAGCTTGAAAAAGTTTATCGTAAAAGAGTAGATGATGCGTCTATACGGTATGTGAGTGTATGTGTAGATGTCTGCATAGTGTATATACGCTGGTTTTCAATAATTAACACATTAAGTCTAGACTTCTATTTCTATAACTACTCATTATTCTTTTCTTTAAAAAATTCTGCAAACGTACCACAGCCCTTAACCCATATTCCATCTGTAACTAATGTTATAAAAATTCCTTCCCAGCCTTCTTATAATATATTCATACAACCATAGATAACTCGCTTTGAAAACCCTTTGTCGTTTGTATTATAATGTCTAAGCTTTTCCAATAAATTTTGCTTATACTGCAAAAAAACTTATGTCGGACCGGAGTCGGAGTTACGTTATGGGTGCCACACACGTTCAATTTTATCAGTGCGATAAAACTCTGCAGTCGAACTACAGGTAAATCGTACGCCTCTACAGCCCAGCCTGCTTGTAAAAATCGTAAAAACTGTACAGTTTTTTATCACACACACGCTACGATTATCGGTGCAATTCAAACGATACAGTGCAATCGTAACGATTTCTCGTAACGTGTGTGGCACCCATTAAATTAAACAAACTACATATTTAATGTATTTTTATGTACGTATAAACTACGCTTTACTATTATAAAAACGTCAAATATGTAAATTCAATTAGACATCTCCCCAAACAAATTCTATAAATGTCATTAGCGAACTGAACTACGCGTAAGTTCATAGCTTACGTTGTTTGAATCACTCCACTAATGAGATTTCACCTGTTGCACTGATCTGATTACAATTTATATTAACTTCTAAGGGATTTATAGGTGTTGATATAGAACATTTATAGCACGTGGGTGGGTTTGATTTTATTATTAAAATAATACATTGTTATTTTATAAACTACAGTTCTTTATTGTGACTTCATCTGAACGAAATTATAAGTATTTTTTTATACTCAAATTTTACACATTAAATACAGTTTTAAATGTGTTTAAAAAATTTGAAATATAAAAAGTAGTTCTCCTCCAATGGACAGGCTAATTCCCAGGTCTCCTTTAATTATGACTCCAGACTCAGAAACCTCCTAACAATGCGTGTCGTCTCGAGCCACATTGCTATCTGAACCTTGATCTACCAGTCAAGGAGAGTTTTTTTTTTAAAGATATTAGTTGAAACATTTTTCTGATAAGCCATTGACCGACACAATTATATAAATAAATTATTATAATTATAAGTATTACATAACCTATATCCTTCTCCAATTTCAAGTTTTTTTTTTTAAATAAAATACACAACATATGTAGGTATATGTATGTTTAATGTATTTTAATTACCATTAAACAGAGGTATGTAATTAAATCAGTTCTATTAAAACTTAATTTAATCAAAGAACTCATATTTGGTTTACAGTCCGTTAGAAATTTTTACGTACACTCTTTCGTAACATCGACATCGGATGTTCAGTAAAATAGTGATATAATCTTGACCTCTGTTATCTATACTGATAAATGTCTGCTGACCTTGAGTATAAGCTAACCAAGATGAAGTTTACACTAATAATATAATAAAACTAGTAACTAACTATACTTTGTTAACTGACTATTTATACTTTTGTTTATTTTGAAACCCCTAATTTTCCGAACTATTAATTCAACTAAAAATTCTTATTGCGTCATATCCTGTTTATTGTATTTATTCAACCAATGTTACAGGTATCCTACACAAATATTATAATTATTAAGAATTCTTATTAATATATCTCTTTTTATTATTTCCTCGCTTTGTCTATGCAAACTTTTATAATATGTCACCGTAACATTGTAAATAATGTTAATTTATAATCAAATGCAGCCCGACAAATTTTAAACAGATACCGAATAATATTATTTATATACACATGTATATAAAAAATAAAAATATATAATCAAAATATAATATATTAGTATCAGAAGTTACCTATCCGATTTAAAAAAAATTGTTTTTGTTATTGATAGGGTGAAGGTGGCAAAGTGCGCCTAGCGGGCAAGTGCACCTACCACAAATATCTCGAAAACTACCGATTGGATACTAGTAGTGGCACCTTATATCGATGCTACATACTAAATTATAGTTCTTGGTGAAAGTCACTGATGGCTCTAGTCATTTGTGTTTAAGATATGCACCATTTTATTTTCACTG
The DNA here is from genome assembly GCA_036937285.1 of Euphydryas editha. Taxonomy (NCBI): domain Eukaryota; kingdom Metazoa; phylum Arthropoda; class Insecta; order Lepidoptera; family Nymphalidae; genus Euphydryas; species Euphydryas editha. The sequence continues at coordinate 5,175,796 of JAUPFZ010000020.1, forward strand.
ATATTCAAAGTGGTGAGGAGAGATGACTATGGGGTGATCATCTTCGTAAATCTCAAGAAATTGAGTTTTTACCGATATACGAGTGAGGTGACTGCAAAATTTAAATAATTTTCTTTAAGATTCTGGCTTTATTTCACTCATGTCTAGTAAAATTTATATAGTTTTTACAAGTTAAATATTCTTACCCCAAATTTATATAGTTGGGGAAGTGCGCCATACTGACTTATTATATGGCGCACTTCGCCGCAATCCAGAGGTTACAAACTTTTTTTAAAACGTGTCTTTGTTACAAGTCAAAAAGAAGAAAAAGATTTAGATGTAATTTGCATATACGTTTATTAGTGAAATACATTTACACAAGTTTAATATCGCAACAGCTTTTTTTTAATTTAAATTTTGTAGGTAATGTAGTACATTGGTGGTTTTGATTTGATATAAAGTTTATATTGTGCATTTTCCATTTACAGAGCACAATGTGTGTTATCAATTAAAAAAATACAGGCTGTAGAGGCAAAAGATTTAGACACGGAAAGAGCTTATAGAAAAGATCCATACCACCGCGAATGAAATACGAGCGGAGGTAGATAATAATATGGTCAGCCGCTCAACACGGCAAATTGTATTAAGAACAAAAATATGTTGCCCATGTCGGGCCGGGATGGGAACCCGGTCCTGCTAGACACGGCGTCGTCAGGACTGTTCAGAGGTGAGCCAGACAATCCCCATTGAGGACAAGTCTGGCTTTTTCGCCAAGGCCAGCCTGTCGCTGGACGGATGCCTGTTGCCTGCAGATCCGGGACCCTCCAATTAAAGCAGCTAAAGGCTCCCAAGGGTTTAGTATGGTATTGCACTCCCAAAGTGCCGAGTCCGACATGGGTCTAGGACTGCCTATCTGGGCGTCCTGGATATCATCCGTAAATGGATTCCCCTGCGTCACAAAAAAAAGGTATTCCCGTCGTAAATAAAAGAAAAAATATACTTGACACTCGATTATCAATATTTAGAAAAAAGGTTCATAGCCTCTGACTTAAGATTGTATGGCGCATTTAGCCGAAATTTGGTTTTAAATACATAGCTTCTTCTAGAATGTGGCTATGAAAAAAAATTAAATGTCATTCGTTTTGTTGCTTGTTTTCTTATAATAATATAAGGCTCTTTTTTTTCTAATGCTTTATTATTGCGTTTTATTAACACATGGCGCACTTACCCGATTTGTCGGCAAAGTGCGCCTGGTCAGACTGTTTTCAAATTTTATGCTAAAATTCATTAATTTGATGTCAATTTCTAATGAGACGACATTGGTTGTTGTTGCAAAACATCACAGATCCTTATAATACCATGAGTTAGTGTCACTCGTGAACTTAAACACAAGTAATATTGCACCAAAGTCAACTATGAAAAAAGTATGGCGCACTTTGCCCCCGTCACCCTAACTGATTCATTGACGACTATATAAAATATGACCCACGAATTATAGCGGTTATACCTATCATAGAAATAGTAATAATATAAATGTCAGACTAATAAGTATTGAAACTCGATATTACTAACTGGAAAAACTGCAGATTTAGTTTTTTTGTTTTTTTTTTTTTTCGCTTGCGTTAGCTGTGGTTAACACACGTGTTAGAGAGATTTTGGTGTTTTAGTCTGTGTTTATAACTCTGATTTACAAATTTTATAGTGAAAATAGTTGGTAACTGGTTACATTAGTTATTACTAACATCCATAAGGCTTGGTAAGTGTTTTAACTGTGTATATTAGTTTAGTTATTCTTAATTTTATATAGTAGGTAGTTTTATAATAATTTTTTTTTTTTTCTGTATTTGTTTTGTTGCATATGATTTAAGATGGACTTAGATCGACCCCCGGATCCCCCGGATCCAGATGGTTCTCTAAGTTCTCGCAAACGTTTGGCGGTTGATGACCCAATCACAACCAATCCATCTCCTAAAATTACCATCAACGATCCTTCCACCGCTATCCCCTCGATTCAAACTGTATACATACATCCTTCGTTCTCTGAAGCTCCTAAAAGCTACACAGATGACGACAAAGGTCCCTTCTTAGTCCACGTCTCTAGGGAAGTTTCCGACCCAGCTGCAGGTACAACACTGCGGGCCATCAAATTCGGTCAATTTCTACACACACATAAAATAAAGTCAATCATTAATGATGGAGTAAAGAATATTGGTCGCAATAAGATTTCTGTGGAATTTTCCTCTGCTCAAGCAGCCAACTCTTTTATGTCTAATCCTGTTTTAGAAATGTGCAAATATAAAACTAGCATACCGACATACAATATTTCTAGGATGGGATTAATTAAAGGAATCCCAGTAGACTGGTCTATGCAGGAACTGGTGGAGTCTCTGGAGCTTCCTCCTGGTTGTGGTGGGGTCATCAAAGCCAGACGGTTGAACCGCAAAACTGCAAATGAAGGTAATATTACCTGGGTACCAACTCAGTCTGTGGTACTAACCTTCAGAGGTCAAATCCTCCCTGAAAAAATTTATTCCTACCATACATCCCTCCCGGTAGAAACATATAAATTCCCTACTATCCAATGCTTGAACTGCTGTCGCTATGGTCATATCAAAACACAGTGTAGGTCGAAACCCAGATGTTTTAGATGCACGCAACCCCATACAGGTGAGTCATGTGTTGTTTCTGAAGACAATGCTACTTGCATACATTGCTCAGGAAAACACTATTCAACAAACAAGACTTGTCCGGAGTTTTCTCGTCAGCAGTCCATTAAAATTATTATGTCACAAGAAAGCATTTCATACCTGGATGCGTCTTCCCGTATTCCCCTTGTTAACAGATCCTATGCTGAAGTAGCAAAACAAATGTTCTCTCCTATCATATACTCCTCTGATAGCCCCCCAAGATCCACTCCATCTCCCATTATTCCAATCTCCTCATCTAATCGATCCTATTGTCAAACACTTGTCAGATCTCCTCGTCCCCGAGCTCCTTTAGGCAAAGGGTACGACAAGCAGTCCCATAGAGCTATTGTTGATAACGTCTCATCTTCGCAACCTAATGGTTGTGCTTTAAATAGTAACAATAATCCTGCTCCTATCAATAACAATGCACAAATCTTAGAAAATCTTATTGAAACCCTTCTTGCAACTATCACTACATATGCTAACACAACTTTACCGACCAACGTTGCCACCCCTCTGTTTCAATTTTTAGACGATATCAAAAATGGCCCAATCCAGCATCCTCCAGTGGAACTGTCAAAGCCTGCGTCCTAAAATACATGAACTCCTCACATTAGTTAATCTCCATAAGCCCGTCATTATTGCCATCTCTGAAACATGGTTGGTGCCAGGATCCCGGTTTCGGGTTCCAGGTTTCTCCTGTTTGAGGGATGACAGAAGTGACGGATACGCTGGTAGTGCCATTTTAGTCCGGCACTCCACTCCCTTTTCCCAAATTCCTTTACCTTCCCTGAGTCCCCATATCAATGCCGTTGCCATTAGAGCTTTTAACATTTCTTTCCTTTCTCTATATATTCCTCATCCTCGCCCTTCTCTTGGTCCTGACTTACGTTCCATTTTTTCTTCCCTTCCTAGTCCTATCCTTGTCATGGGAGATTTCAACACTCATCACACAGCGTGGGGTAGCCATTCTTGTGATGGGTTTTCCCCCGTGTTGGTGGACATTATTGATGATGTCAACCTTTGCATCCTTAATGATGGATCGCCGACGCGTAGGGTTTACCCTCACCAGAATCCCAAGTCAGTTGTTGATTTGTCCCTTTCCTCAGCGCCACTGTCTTCCCTAATATCCTGGAAAGTCCTATCATCCACCTATGGAAGCGACCATTTTCCTATCCTTCTCTCCATAACCCAAACGTTTTCTCAATCTATCACTCCAAACCCTCCCCTTAAAAAATATAAACTATGTAACCCAGACTGGCATGCCTATGCTGCGTCTGTTGATAGCATACTTGATTCTCTCCCGGATTTTGGAGGTGATGGAAGTGTCCTTATTTGTTATAATCAATTTTATAATGCGATAATATCCTCTGCTAATAAATACTTTGAAACTTTTAAAATAAAAAAAAAATTGTATCTTCCCACTCCTTGGTGGGATGAAGATTGCAGTTTATTAATAAGAGAGAGAACAGAAGCTGAGCAAACATACACACTATCCATGACAAACGAAAACTTCATCAGATATCGACATATTGAGGCAAAGATCAAAAAATTGTTCCGTAAGAAAAAAAAAATTAGCTGGACTAAGTTCTGTGAGTCCCTTAGTCCCAGAACTCCTGTACATACAGTCTGGTCGAATCTTAAGAAATTTCGTCGATCCATTAACTTCGAAAATACCACATCCAATGACCCAGCTATATGGCTTAACGATTTCGCGGACAGACTTGCTCCTCCCTATGTCCCTTGTCAGGACAATTTTCTAAATTTCACGCCAGCATCTATTTCTAATGAGATGGATGCCCCCTTTTCTTTTTCAGAATTTCTGTGTGCAATAAATGGCCTCAAAGACTCGACCCCTGGGCAAGATGGCGTTCCTTACTCTTTCATTTTAAATTTAAATGACAAAGCCAAAAACAAATTTTTGGATATAATTAATACTTGTTTCACAACAGGAATCGTCCCGGAACCTTGGCAGTCTCAAGTAATTATTCCTATTCTGAAACCAGGCAAAGACCCTCTAAATTCAAACTCATACAGACCCATTGCTTTGTCATCCACATTAGCCAAAATTTCTGAGCACCTTATTAAAAACCGCCTGGAATGGATAATGGAAAGCAGAAATATTCTCTCGCCCTTTCAATTTGGCTTTCGAAAGGGTTTGAGCACCATAGATAGTTTGAGTATTTTGTCTACAGACATTCGAATAGCCTTTGCTAAGGGTGAGTTCTTGGTGGGTATATTCCTCGACATCACTTCTGCATATGATAATGTCCTTCTTCCGGTGCTCAGGCAGAAAATGCTACAGCTGAGTATTCCTCCGAGGTTAGTACATTTCATTTGCAATCTGTTATTTTGCAGATCTATCGTGGTTAAGCACCAACATCATTCTCTTCCCCCCAGACTTGTCTGGAAAGGACTCCCCCAGGGCTCTGTCCTTAGTCCTCTGCTTTATAGCATATATACCCACGATCTCGAATTGTCTGTTAACAGTTTCTGTAATATACTCCAGTATGCGGACGATATCGTCCTGTATCATAAATCAAATTCTCCGGATGATATAACTTCTCGATTAAACTCTGCTTTGCATTATCTAGACCAGTGGCTCTCTAATCATGGATTATCCTTGTCAGTGCCTAAAAGCCAAGCGGTTGTGTTCACTAGAAAGAGAAGTGTTCCATCTTTTGATTTGTTACTAGGGGATCAACCCATTCACCTCGTGGATAGGGCCAAATTCTTAGGTATCTATCTCGATAACAGACTGAGCGGATTTTCTCATATGGAATATATTGTTAGAAAATGCGAAAAAAACGTAAATGCCCTCAGAGCGGTGTCAGGTGTTTGGTGGGGAGCCCACCCATACACATTAAAACTGATTTACAATGCTATAGTACGGAGCCATTTAGACTATGGTATATTCATATTAGATCCTCTTACTAAGAGGATATCAGATAATCTAAATAAAATTCAATTTAAATGCCTAAGAATTATTCTAGGCGCTATGAAGTCTACGCCTACGAACGCCTTACAGGTAGAGTGCGTTGATCCCCCTCTACACCTCAGAAGAAAATTCTTATGCGATCGTTTCGTCATTAAAGCTCTTCAATTATCTTCCCATCCTTTGTGGTCCCGTCTGGACGAATTATCCTTACTCTCTACCAGTAATTCGAATAGATCCCTTTCTTTTCTTGTAGACAGTTTTCTTAAATTTACTAGATTACCTCATCCTTTATCATCGTTTCCTACAAATCCTCTTTTTTGTACTCCTTATCAAGCCCTGGTTTATATTCCTTCCATTGTTACAGATCTTGGTCTGGTTAAAGGTGCACCTGATACTAAAATAAATTTTATACATGCAGTTCATCAAAATTGGTCAGACTACCTTCATATTTATACAGATGCATCTAAACATTCCCCTGATAGTTGTGTTGGTGCTGCTTGCTGGATCCCTAAGTACAAAATAATACTTCAGTATAAATGTCCCCCTCAAACTTCTGTGTTTACAGGAGAAGCTGTTGCACTGTTGGAAGCAATCCGATATACATTGTCACATAATATAATCAAAACTTTAATCTGCAGTGACTCCTTAAGCTGTTTGTTAGCAATTAAACATAATCCTTTTAGAAGCAAATTTAGGGCTTCCATCATCTTGAAAATTAGGGAGGCTCTCCTCTCTTGCTATCAAAAAGGTTTACAAGTTGTATTGTTATGGATCCCAGGTCACTCCGGTATTCCAGGTAATGAGACTGCAGATTCTTGTGCTAAATTAGCTGTACAACTTGGTTCTCTGGATCATTTTAGCAATACAAGTCAAGACCTGCGGGCTCTGGCACGAACTCATTTGGACAAGTCCTGGAATCTATTCTATAGTGAATCAAAATCGGTCAAGGGCAGACATTACTCTGCCATCCAGCCTACCATCCCAAGACGCCCTTGGTTTTTTCTTTATAGACAAGCAGACCGCTGGGTTACATCTACAATCTGTCGTTTGCGTCTTGGGCACTCGTGCACTCCAGTCCATCTGGCTAAGATCAGGGTGCGCGACCACTCTTTGTGCGAATGTGGCCTCGATGAAGGTTCAGCATCCCATATCTTGTTCAACTGTCCTAAACTCCATAATCCTATCTACAACGTCCTTCCTCGCAAAATCCCCCGTCCTGTAAATATTGAATGTTTGTTGATGCTTGTGTTTAGTCCTTTTTGTCCCTTTTTATGTAAATATATAAAACGAAATAAAATTAAATTGTAGTTATATGTGGTGAATGTTCTACCATACTGTAATTGTACATAGAATACTAACAACCTATTATAAATGTTTGTTCTGTATTGTAAATGTCTGTGTTGTTTTAGGTTAAAGGTTAACTACTATGAAATACCTACTATTTCTACGGTCTTTAAAATTCTATTAAGATTGTAATTTCGACCTCACCGACCAATCTCCTTCGTGTCTTCTCCATTCTACGTGACATTGGCGAAATCATCCGTGCTATTTTGGCACTATTGGAAGCCATTAATCCAAATGAATGAATGAATGAACTGCAGATTTATTTATTTATTTATTAATACATTAAAGTATCTATACATGCAGTGCCCTATAAACAAAAGTTAGTTTTACTGTGCACTGTAGTTAAACTATACGTAAGTCATAATATATAAAATTATAGTAGTATGTAGTCTTAATATAAAAATGGAATTGATCCGTCCATCGCATCAACGCCGTAAGCAGAACCGGTATCTATACACATTCCTCTAAAAAGTGCTTTTTGAGTTTATCTTTAGTATGTTGTTTATTTATTATGTTTTTAAGAAATAACCGTTATTAAAACAAATACAAATATATCAATAATATAAACTTTCAGGTTGACTACCACAATATTTTTATCATGTCCTCAAAATATAAGTATGAAAATAAAGGTATTTTATTGCTAGATAGTTTTATATTTAAATACAGGTTGTTGATATACAACATAACGGGCACGACGGTCAGTAATTAGACACTATAGTCGATCAACGACAAGCTAATACGTAGTGTGCGTACTTCTAATGCACAACTTCCGTTAGCTGCGACACTGCTTCGAAATTACTTGATTAATTGTTGATTTTAAATTAACTACATAAAACAGATATACTACATAAAACAGTTCATATACTTTTATAATATCCGATTAGAATGATTAAAAAACGATATTATCATGCCGTTACCTATCTTTACCCGTACTCTTATGTGATCGACGAAAGATGCCTAGGTACAAATCGACGAAATGCACTACGACCAATATAATACCACACAACGTAAATTTATGCGATAATATAGAACATAATATTAAATTTAGGTACAACGTCTTCTTTATATTCGTCGTAATGTATATTATTTTATTGCTGTTGTCGCTTTTCTATAACAATTGACATGCAATACTATGTGCTAAATCTAAGAAATTTATATATCATTATCAGCATTATATCAGCCATTGGATGTCCACTGCTGAATGTAGGCCTCCCCCACTGACCTTCAGAGTAACCGGTTCAAAGTAGCCTCTATCCAACGGATTCCGGCGACTTTCCTTAGTTTCCTTAGTCTGTCCATCTCGCAGACAGGCTGTCCGATGCTGCGCTTACCGGTATGTTGTCTCCACTCGAGAACCTTGCTGCTCCATCAGCCGTCAGTTCAACGTGCTATGTGCGCTGCCCACTGCCACTTCAGCCTGCAAATTAATTTATATTCAATTAATATATGCATAACAATAACAAGATATACAATAGTTAAAAAATCAATTAAGATGATAGATTATTTGGATAGATAAAACTGGGACACCTGCCAACAAACACATATACAATATTTTCTGTAAGCAAACACTTAACAAAACTTAAACAAAACTTAACAACTTATAATATTAACAAACATTACAATATAGATAAGTCGGTTTTTACGTAATTTCTACATATATTTAAGTAAAGACACTCTATAAGTTAATCTAAATATATTTACTTACTTCGAGATGTTCGATCCACTAATCACGAAGTTAATTCCTCACAATTTGTTTTAACATCGGGAAGCATAGCAACTACTACACAGGGTTTTGCTAACTTTTGTCATATTTAAATATTCTAAAGATTTTTATTCGTAGATGATATACATATGATATTTATAAAGAAACACAATTTATGTAGTGTATCTATGTAATTCTATTATAACATTGACTCTATTAAGAGACTACTTTTAGTTTATTCTTTATTACTATCTATTTTTTCACGTATAATACGTGTAAGTTAAAAATATCTTACGTCCGCCAACCACCAATCGGATAGCCTCACTTTCGAAATTTTCTGTTAGAAATTTCTAACAGTGCAGCGTGCAGTGTGTTTGATACATTTAAAAGCATTTTTTTTTTTACAAACGGTACTAAAGTATTGCTTATAGATGAGCAACATGAAAGTGTTTTAAAATTTTGTTGCGAAAGTAATTAGAATGATAAAAACATATAACTTTATTATTATATTATTTTTATACTTTATTATATTTTTTTATTACTATTTTGAGAAATTATAAATAAACAAACAATTTTTTTTCTTTATAAAATTAACATAGAGATTATCTCTCTTTTTCCTCTGTTTTTTTTTTCAATTTTTTTTAGCAAGTGAGCTATTATATTTTTTATAATTATATTATAATTTTTATAATATGAGTATAATTCATTTTATAATATAAATATATATATCTATAAACTCATATATAATTGATAAACTTGTTACAAAAAAATTTAATTCGTAATTTTCTATCGCGATTGAAACATCTATGTCATCAGTATCAAGGAATATTCTTCACTTTCCAGAATACTCTCGTAACATACAAAATACTCGAGGATTTTTCATTCGCTGGTAAAATTAACTGAAGAATTGTTATTGGATAAATTATTCCAGGCTCGTCCGATGCTCTAAGTGAATTTCTCGATCGGCCACCGTTCTCGATTCGGATCGCCGTACTAAGAATATCGATCAAGGACTAATAATAGTGACTTAGAAATAATAATGTACCTTGTACTTTCTTTAATCTGCCATAGCAATAGGAATAGAAAAATGTATAATTTTTAATATCAAAATAGGAAAAGAGAACAGTAAATGTCTCATAGTTTAAAGTTCGACTGTACATGTATGCTTTAAGTGTTCCGTAATCCGTTCCGTGTCAAAGACTCCAACAATTTAGGATCTTTAGAACTGTGATAACGCTTCTAGTTTTTACAGAACATATATACTATCGCTGCTGAAATGACAGATAATGAAAATAAAATTTAGTTAAAAATATTAATAATGATTCCCATATAGTTGTGAAAGAGTTGTGTTTTTCCACGCTACTTAGATCAAACCCAACAAATATTTATTGAAGTTCTTACATCGCTACCAAGCCCTTGGATCTGCTCAAGCTCGGTGGCTATTTGTATGTATGTTAGGTAATTGATTTGATGTCACTGATTATGAACCATTTATATGTAAAAAAAATAATGATGACGAAATGCTTTTTTATTGTTGTTGTCTAGTTATCTTTTAAGGATAACCTCTCTAGTCATCTATCTACTCTAGTAAAATTTTTGAAAAAATTATACTAAATCAACTTCTTTTCCATTTTAATGTTAATGAAATTTTTCACAATGAACAATATGGTTTCACTAGAGGTCGCTCTACGACAGATGCCGGTGTGGCACTTCTCAAACATATATATGATGCTTGGGAGAGGTCACAAAATGCTATTGGTGTATTTTGTGACTTATCAAAGGCATTTGATTGCGTGAACCACGGGATTTTATTAAGTAAACTAGAATATTACGGTGTTAATGGTAAAGCTCTTGATCTCATTGCTTCATATCTATCTAATAGAATTCAACACATATCAATAGACGGAACGAAGTCTTCTGGATCTGTGCAAAAAATGGGCGTTCCACAAGGATCGATTCTAGGTCCTTTTCTTTTTTTAATATATATAAATGATCTGCCATTTGCTATTTGCAGATGACACATCGCTTATATTTAAAGTTAATAGGAAAAAGTAAATTATGATGACGTGAACAGTTCTTTATCAGGATTGGTTTAATTTTAAAACAAACAACCTAGTTTTGAACGCCAAAAAAACCAAGTGCGTTGTATTTTCGTTGCCTAATGTTAAACATCCAAATTATAATTTAGAAATAAATAACGAGAGGCTTATTGTTAATGTACTACAGTGTTCTTAGGGAAAAATTTGGACTCAAAACTTCAGTGGAATTCCCATTTGTCATCCTTGAATGGTAGACTCAGCTCCGCAGCATTCGCAGTTAGAAAAGTGCGACAATTGCCCGACGTTGCTACTGCGCGTTTAATATATTTTAGCTATTTCCATAGTATTATGTCTTACGGTCTGTTACTGTGGGGTAATGCTACAGATATTGAAACTGTATCTATTTTGCAAAAAAGGGCTATTCGTGGCATTTACGATCTTGGAGCTAGAGTCTCCCTACGGGATGTTTTTCCAAAGATAGACATATTAACAATTGCGTCGCAGTATATTTATAACAGTATTATATATATTCACCAGAATATTCATTGTTTTGAAATAAATAGTATTAATCGCAGTGTAAACACTAGAAGGAACAACAAAATTGTAACTCCAAGCTTCCGACTGCGCAAAGTAAACGTCTCCTTTCTGGGCTATGGTATTCGCATGTATAATAAAATCCCACAAACAATTTTGGAATTGTCTCATAATAAATTTAAAGAATTTATTAAGAAAAAATTGATAGATAAAGCTTATTATTCTGTGCAGGATTACTTAGTCGATAAAGATGTGTGGACTTAGTGGCGCTGTATTTCATGCAAGATATTACTTATTTTATACTAAAACAAATTTTATATACTATTTTTAAAAGAGTAACTGCGGAGTTTCTTGCCGATTCTTCTTTGCAGAATCTACATTCCGAATCGGTAGTAGCTTTATTATTACAAAATAATAATCACTTAAAAGTGTTAATTTGTAAAATGACGATTCGAAGGTGCTCTTGGGACCTATTTGAATAAAGTTAATTTTGAATTTGATTTTGAAATAAATTCTTATGTAATAAAGAAGTTGTGTATTGTATATCAGATTTGAAAAAATAACTACACAGTTTATAGTTTAAGTAAAGAATTAGTTCGTATATTGTACGCTCTAATCTATTGAACTTAACTGAATTGAATCAGCCTGTAAACATCCCATTACTAGGCATAGACCTCTGTCCATGTAGGAGAAGGGTTGGAGCTTAATCCACCACTGCAGGTTAGCGGATAATTTCCCTACCATGAGTAACGATCGTTACCAGGTGTCTATGCTAACAACCGGGACCGAAGGCTTTACGTGCTCTCCGAGGCACGGTAGGGAAACTCACAAGGATATACACCCAGACCGAAAACAAATCTTTCTAAAAATACAAATATCTGCCCCGAGCGGGAATCGAAACCGCGACCGCCGGCATTGAGGCGAGACGTTGAGGCGACTACTCGCACACCTATACCAAAACTGTCTAATCTATTAGTATCTATCAATTCGATTAAAAAACTATGTAAATTAGAAAGCCCGCTTAACGAGAGATTGTAGGCCATAATACATCACGCTATGACTTAAACATGTGGAGCAATATCAATACTTGTTGTCACTTGACAACGCAGATGAAACATTTAGTTCGTCTAGTTGAATTATAAGTATATAATAAGACACAAATCATACATTTAATATATATAATATATAATACTTTATCACAATTTATTACACTAGAAGGTTTTTATAGACCATTGGCTAGAAACAATCAAAATGGAGTCGTTGAAGGAAACTCAAAAACAAAAATAAAATGGTAAAATTATAATACTATAATAATAATTTATTTTTTATTGTTTCGTAAATTAAGATATGCTATATCTTAGTGTTGTGGAAAAGTTTGTGAGGACGGACATATGGTTCACGCTTAAATAATTTAATAATTGAATTGAAACTTGTCATATAGATAACTAAAGATCTTAAATAAAATAATACATTGACTTTTATCGAAATTCTCACGAGAGACCCACATGACAATCAAACACACATTTACAAAATTGTGTGTATGTGTGGTGATTACACTAATAAGTCTAGTAAGATTACACTAGTCAGTAGTATATGTGGTAGACGCAGGTCATCATACAATGGATTTCGTTTGCTTTCATCAAATAGAAACTATATAATAAATAAGAATTATCATAACTTTTCATTTCATAGCTAAATCAATACTTATTACATTTCGCTGTATTTATAATACTTTTCAACACTCTCACTAATAGTTGTTATGGTTTGTTGTTTTGCACCTAATCTAATAAATTTTATATTTATGTTCAATAAATTTCTAGAATCAAACACATATTATAAATTCAATTATATTAACATTCGTAAGTACAAATGCACTTCCAGCTGATAATAGCACAACGAATCTAGAATATGGATTATTTCATGCATCGAAATAGCTCCAGCTTGGACCTGTTACAACATTTATGGCTTATCTGAATACCATTAGTTATTTATTGCTCGAAGTGTCCAATTATCACCATTTATTATAAGCGGAAATATATTTTAGCATAAACGCCCTCGGTAATACTTCGTCGACTGAAATTAAATTGATTTAATCTAATCAGATGTTATTATATCTATGAGTATAACTAGTACTATCGAACAACTATAATCATATTACTTTAAAATCCCTATAGACTGATATCTATACATAAACAATTCATAATATTTGTTTCGAAATAACTCAGTAGGTATGTATGTGACATTATGATTTATATATTAAAATATTACCAGATTATTACATTATCAATATATAAATATGCAAGGTCGTAATCGCGTTTCATTTTTGTTTTGTTTATATGGCCAAGTATCTTTTAGTTCTGTGGTAAACCCACTTGTGCAAGTGGAACATCACAGTAATATAGTTCATTAGAACATCATATGATATATCATCATATATCATATCAGCCGTGCGATGACCGGCAGAGAAGAATAGCCCTGACCTCAATCTTGACACCCCCCCCCCCAATTCCCAGCATTACAGAGCCCAAGCACTCGCTCTGGGAATCGGTGGGGGAGGCCAAGGTTCATCAGTAGAAATCAAAAAGCTAATATAATGATGATAATAACATGTTATTTATTAGCATGGTTAACCAATTTAAAAATTGTTTTAAGCGTTAATCTATTTGTTTAGTGTAATAAGCTAAATTTAAATGAGGTAAATCATCACACTACGTACCGTAGAAACGGAGTTTGTTTATATTAATAATAATAAATAAATAAGAGTATCGCGCCCAGCGGCCTCTAGTTCCTACGAGGAAATCTTTAGCTGGAGCACTCGCATATAATATATATATACATATATATATATATATATATACGTACTACGAGAAACATCAGTATGGTGCACTGCACCAGCCCATAACTAATATCAAAAAAATCCAACAAATATTTAAACCTTGTAATGTATTAGGGAAATTCGTTTTCAAATAATATTCAAAAAAAATGTTTAATGAAAACAAAGTTGAAACTTCTGATGTTCAATTTCACGATAGGAAGTCACGTAACTGAAAGTTGAAGAACCTTTTTGTTTGTAATTTAGACCAAAACTACCGAACTATAACGATTTGACGCCACACGTGATGATTTGTTAGGGGAAAATAGTGGGGTGATAAATTATCGATAAAAAGTTTGTATTTCCTCTGTACCTTGTAAGTTTTTACTTATTACTTACGACGGTATAATATCGAATGCTTATTTAAAAAAAATGCAAATTGACAGATTTGATCGTGGGAATTTTAGAACGAGATTTGTTTTTGATTTTGTACTAGCAATAATTCTATTTTTTCACTAATATTTTTACAAGCTAATAAGGAATTTTAGCAAATACTAAAGCTTAAAGAGAAATGTAATTTTAAAGTTGTGTAAAAGTCGAATTTCGAAAAATCACGAAAACTTCGCAAAACTACATCTGTCTGTCTGTAAAGTGTTTATGTTTATGTGTTATGTTTAACACACACACAAGGTCGTCTGTTCCTAAGGTAGGCAACTTAATGCCTGTGTTTTAGGTAACAGCCGACTGATATACATTTTTTTTTAAATAAATATACCTACATATAAATAATACATATATAATATACTAGCGGCCCGCCCCGGCTTCGCACGGGTATTTAACTAACATTTCAAAAAATATAAATTTATATTTTTTATCACCTACACCTGCGTCGATACTCGAAAATATTACCAACGTAATATTTTAGCCCGCGACTTCACGTAGAAGTCGAAAATGGTTATAATATTTATTATTAATTTTGTTATAACATATAAATTATTATGTTAAAATATTTGAATACTTATAAAATATAACGGTATTATAGAGTAGGGATTTAATTTTTAAATAAACATTCAAATAAAAATAAAAATTGTTACATTTTATGAACATGAAGCTCGGCCTTTGATCTGAAGAAAGTCACATGGGAGTATTATCTTTTTACAACGAAATCGAAATATTACACCTTCCGTATTATTTCTTTATAAACAATAATTTTTGTTTTTCCTTACTTACTTGGTTACTCTGGAACATGTCACATCACATACAACTGGCTGTGTGAGAGAGAAGCAGCTTTCGCTCAAGTATACTCCCGCTACATTAGGAGTTTGACCTTAAGCTTTGTTTATGGTAAATACATACTCATATACACTCATTCATTATATTATTATCCAGTTTCCGGAAATCACCATTTCCTATTTTAAGCAACAGGTCTGAGAATAGTCCGGCAGTAACATCTGCCCTTAGATGGACTCTAATATTTATGGTAAAGCTCAGTTTTACCTGTACTGTACAGTACTGTACTGTACTGTACTGTACTGTACTGTACTGTACTGTACTGTACTGTACTGTATTGTATCAACCTGTAAACAGCTCACTACTGAGCAAAACCTTTTTTCCATATAGAAGAAAGGTTGAAGCTTAATCCACCACGCTGCTTCACTGCGATTTGGCGTATAATATCCTACCATAAGTAACGATTATTATAAGGTATCGATGATAAAAAACGGGACCGACGGCTTTACGTGCTCTCCGGGGCACGGTGGGGAAACCCACAAGGACGTACACCCAGACCTGAAACAAATATTGGCACAAATACAAATATCTGCCCCGAGCGGGAATCGAACCCGCGACCACCGGGATTGAACCGAGGCGTTAAAGCGACTACTCGCACCACTACACCAGAACGGTCATCAATGGTTCGTTCATTGCATAGTTGGTATAATTACACCACAAGTCAATACGATTTCGTCTCTTAGATTTGAATAAACCTGCAAGTAATAATTTTGTCAATTTTGATTGACTCGGCACAGTTGGTGCACTATGCACTCTCGGCACACTGCTTTATGCTCCAGGATCATTGGTTCGATTCCCGCCTTGAGTCTGGGTGTAATATGTATTTATTTCCATATGTACTAATTATATGTATATTTATAAAAAAAATGTATATCAGTCGGCTGCTACCTAAAACACAGGCATTAAGTTGCCTACCTTAGGAACAGACGATCGTGTGTGTATGTCAAACATATATTTATATTTAATAATAGTCTAAGACAGCTTTTATCTTCTCCTTCTTAGTTTTACAATTAGTGTAAGATAAAGTTAAATGGGTACATGATTTATAATTTTTTCGGATCTTGTTCCAACATTAGTCTATGGTGCCAATCTGTACTAATTGGGGTGTTAATGCCGTATAATTCAAAAATGTTTCCAAATTCACTTCGGTGTCTTCTATATTTATATCATTGTGAGTACAGATGCCTTGCTCATGAGTCATTTAGTTTAAAACCCGTGACTTAAAACAACTCCAAAATTGAAATAAAAAATATTATATAAAACACTATTTTACTATAAAGCGACCACACGGTATATTTATAACTCAATTTTGTTACGTTTAATATAAAGTCTTGGCTGTTCCACCAGGAGCACCCAAAAAAAGATATCACCTACACCTGCGTCAATACTGGAAAATATTATAATATAATAGACGGATTGAATTGTCAAACATGTGTCAAAATAAAATGAAATTTAAAAAAAAGCACTAAAGAGTATTGATATCAAAATAAGTTTCCTTCCCCTTTTAACCCGGTTAGGGGATGAATTTCGATAAAATACGAAACACGTCTTCAATCAATTCTGTTAAATAATATTTTTGCAAAATGTGAAGTAGATTGGACCAAGGAATCACGTTGTCCCATACAAAGTTTGCCTCCCTGTTTCATCCCCTTAGAGGTAGAATTTCTTAAAATCCGTTCTTAGCTGACCTCTACTCGGCAAAAGGAATATTCCTACCAAATTTCAAGTTTTTAGGTCTCATAGTTCCAGAGATATCGTGATGAGTGACTATATCTATAGAAAGTCTCCTATATATATATAGATAAATAAACATATATTACACCCAGACTCGGGGCGGGAATCGAACCCACAACCCTTGGAACAGAAAACAGGGTCTGCAAACTTCGCCAACGGGTCAGTCATATCGCAAAATCGCGGGAGATCGATAATATTAATTATGTAGAAATAATAGTATTTATTATAAGTCTGTATACATCTAGTCATTATTAGGCATTAACATATGAATTCCAAGAAGACTATTTAGCATACGATTTCCTCTTAATGTTCTTAAGAAACTGTCAAAAGACCGTCTCGTTCTGGATTCCGCTAAGCTTGGTGTTAAAGGTCACAAAAAATAATTATTATTGCGAACACTTTATCACTCCAATGAGTTATAACCTTGTTTTATTACAATATATTACGTCCTAACATTGGGCTATCTATTATTTCAAATACTGATTCCATCACATCTCTTTGAAACACCGACTTCAATTTTTACGCACAATTATATTAATAAAATTCTTATTTTTTCTAATACAGAGAACACTCTCCGACGAAGTTTATGTTATTTCTCTTGCTTTATTTTTTTACCTATTCCAATTAAACTATTTCAATACAGTTTCTATTTTATCATTCTAATTTAATATTCTCAATGTATGTCTTGTATCTTCTATTGATGCTTTTGTAACCTTCAATATTTAATAAAATTACTAAACCAATTGTCTAATAATTTAATATGCTATAATGTAGTTAACTCTCGAATTAGCCCTTCGATTATTGCTACCTATATTAAAACGTTTTAATCGTTTAATGAAATTTGTACTCGTAGCTATTAAGACATTTTTATTTTTATGCAGTGTAATATATTTACACTTATTTGTTATGCTAAATTTGTATTTCTTAGACCATATAAATTTCTCTTCAGGCCTTTTACCTGTTACTAAAAAATGTTATCGTTTAAGCTCTATTTTATCGTTGGCAATGCGTTACCAGGGAGGTACTACCACAAAAAGACATGTATTTAATTATAAGTCTAAAAACGGATTTTATCGCCTTTATTTAAAGTGACGGTTTAAGAATATTTAATTTAAATTATTTCCCGACGTTTCGGACCCTTTACAGCGTCCATGATCTCGGGGGAACTCAAGTGGTGGGTGTCCGAATATATTATTTAAATTAAATATTGTTAAACCGTAACTTTAAATAAACGCGATAAAATCCGTTTTTAGACTTTTAATTAAATGAATAAAATTCGCGTAAATATAAGAGAACAAAAGACATGTAGTCACTATTATTTTGTTGCTCTATCTATTTTCATAAGTAGATACCTTACTAATCATATACATATTTATTTTCTATTTATATGATGTATTTATATTAGACAAATCAATTCTTGAGCAAATACAAATTAAAATTACAATAAACATGATTATCCAATAATAATACTCACGAATCACTTAAATTAATCATTAAATTATAATTTGTTATAGTTGTTTATATTTTAAAATCTCGAAGTTTTAAATATTTTTTCTTTTTAAATCAAAACTATAATGGATGTATGATAACTAAATTATTTATAATCATGAGTCATTCTGAAATTACATACAGATTATAAACAGACATCATTAATTTATCGTATCATAATAATTGTTGTGTCGGTAAATGGCTTATTGGCGAAAAAATTTTGGTCAACACCTTAGGAAACTGTCGCTAGAGTGTTGGATCAACGGTTGTATAAAAAAGGCAGTGTTGTTTAAGATGACATTCATTGTGAGGAGGTTCCTCAGGCTGGAGCCTTAAATACCGGCGGCCTGCACCTCAACCTGCCATCAGAAGATAACTTTTTTATTTTTTTATTTGAAATGTATAAAATAATTCAAATATTATAATACTGCTCAAAATATATTTTTAATTAATTAAAAAAAAAACACTACACACACTACGACACACACACATATACAATGTACATATATACACAAATTTTGTTTATTGCCAAAGTCTGTTGTCAACACGGTCTTAAATACAGGTCTTGCAACGATTTTATAAAACAATTGATAATATGATAACGATTTAGGAACATGGTTGACTCATGTCATATTATATACAAATTATAGATATTACACATACATCTTTCACTCTTAGTATTGTGATACATCTTAGGTACAACATGAACGTAATAACCAAACCATATAAAATTAAAACGTAAAAAACACAAATCATACAATTGGAAAGAATTTATTGTATTAGAATGGACCCGAAAACCAAACGAAGCGCATTATTATTGTTTAAGAACGTCTCTGTCTATGATTAATTATAACTATAGCTACAGGTCACATCAATATGTCATCTTATTGAAGGATTCTAATAAAATAATATTTACGCAGATATAACATAAAAAATATTCAAATTAGTAGCTCCAGATAATAACTTGTCCAAATCAACCAGCATGAAAAAGTCCTACGTATACTGTCACAAATTGGATTTTTTTTAAATCTTTTGTGAAAAAAAATGTTGCTGTAAAATTATCTATACTTACTCTACCTATACTTCGTACACAGAATTATTAATTTCACAATATCGATATATTTTAAAAATAAAAACTCATATATTGATGTAATTGAAGTAAATACTTCTACACTACGATACTTGTAAGAGAACAAAACAAATCACAAACCTTTTAAAAACAAGCTAACAGCAAACAATTAAAAAACAGATAACATAATAAACTAGTACAAGTCGTTACTTGGACCAGTTTACGTGTTTAAAAACTCAATAAATATATACCTAAATGTGTTTAACATACACACACACACGTCTGTTCATGAGGTTGACAAATTTATGTCTGTTTAAGTTAACAGTCGACTGACTTACATATATTTTATCTTTTTTTTTATTGATTAAGATATACAAATTTGGTTTGTAGACTATAAGAATATTAAAAATAGAATTTTTAAAATTTTCAGTACCTACTTTTGATGACCAATGTATTAATTAAAAACTTTACAACATCGCTCTTTTGTCTGTGTTTTTAATTTACGGCACTATACAATACTATAGTATACATAGATATAACTCAAAAACTAGCCAACAAAACAAAAAATCTTTATATGTTTCAAATTATGATAATAGATCAACATAGTTAAGAACTGAACATGTCAGTCTCAACAAAGCAACTCAAAATCGCGTGTCTCGACTCGTAAAAATCGGAACACCCGAATACGTATCAGCACGTATCGTCGGTATTTCGACGATAAATTACAGCAGTAATATGCACAAACCCTTCTCTGGGCTGCTATAATTAATAACGTTGTAGACGATAGCATCGGTCTAGGCGGCACGCACGTGAATGTGAAAAGTTTAATGTGAACATCGATTATGTGCTATGTGGAATCAGATTGGCGAAGCGACAAAATAAAAAGAAATGTTCTTTAAGGACCCAAATACAGCACTTACTAATTTTCTTCGTAGTTACGAGTAATACTTTATCGCATTATATAGTGTTCGTATAAGGAGAAATAAAAAATAATATATAATATATATATATATATATATATATATATATATATATATATATATATATATATATATATATATATATATATTTATATATATATATATATAATAAAAACCATATACTTTCATAAATTGTTCCTTAAAAATACATTTAATAGAATAAAAATGGATAACTATGACAAATATTCGTAATATTAGATACGAAGAAATATGTGCGTGGCTTTTTTTTAAATTTATACTATACCAGTAACACTTACTGAATTATTTGATAAACTATTTTACGAATAAAATAGTTTAGCTTAACGAGTATATTTTTATAAAAAGTAATATATAAAATTTAATTATTTAAAATTTTGGTTTGCAGAGACCAGACGGAGATTTTGCTTTTCCTGTAGGACATTGACTAGCAGTTAAGCTATTTCGTCCCTCGATTTTCATGGGAGTACTTGTTACAGCTTCAGCAGTTTCGGGGATCGAAGCAAAAACTACCTTACTAATATCTTCAGTGGGTATTAAATTCTTGTTAAAGTCAACACCGGTGTTTATTTCCCTGTATACAGCAGTAGGAACAGGTACGGCAGTAGGAGTTGTCGCAAAGACGAATAAATCATCTATATTATTTTCATTATTACGCACATCGATTACAACCGTTGGTTGATACTTCGGCTCTTCTGTTGGATGAAAAACTTTATGCACATCATCATGTATTTTGTGCGCTGTTTTATGTATTTTCTTCAAAATACCTTGAACTAATCCTCCACTTGCATCACAAGAAAGTAGTAAAAGATGCATAAAAATGTAAATACAGTATACACTCTTCATCTTTAATAATCGTACGTGTTTCGATTCTACTGGTCTTATAACAACTGAGTTTATACGCTCAGTGTTACTCGAATGATAACTCACGTGACCTTTGACGTACGTCCCTAAATATGTAAATAGACTAGAACTCGAGTACTATGATAAATAAATAAATATGAAAAATCATTTTTTTGGCTTTTTTTATACTTTGTTACAGAAACATGTACTATGATAATTATAAATCAAGGAAATTGATTTTGTTAAAATTTTGTGTGGAGATGCTAATATAAATCTGTATGATCATCTCTCATCGTCGGTATCTCTCATTATTACTTATATAAAGTTCAAGCAACTACAGATAGAAAGAGAAAAGAGAAATACCGTGGTAATAAAATATAATAAGCTGATTATTCTGCACAAAAACAATACGATTAGAAAATTACACACTTCGCCAGAGAGCGGCACAACTCCGAAAATAAAAGAGATCATGCAAATAAATAAAAAGACCAAAGTTCAAAAATCTGATACTCCCGTGATAAGATAGAACAGCATCTCTGACTGAGTTATGAAACTAGGCATACTGAACACTAACGCTAAGAAAGTGAACAAAAATACTACAATTTCCAGTAATTATCAAGGGAAGTCAACATAATAATTACTGCCTTCCTCCAATTCAGATCAGACGAACAAAGAAACAATAGCGTCAATTAAACATCTTCCAGCACGGCTGGTCACCGAGGAAGATTATGACTACAACCCTCCAAATGTGAACATAAACAGAACACATCTTAGTAAAACAAATAAGGATAAAAATAAAAACTTTAACCTTTAATGTCTAAAACACTCTCCTCTTATAAAAGATAAATAGAATCAACCGAAGCACTAAAAACAATAAAATCAGATATTATAAGAATGGCAGAAGTGCGATGTCTTAGGACACAAATAGAAGAATATGAGGATTTTATTCTTTGCTACATGGGTCAGACATCTATACAATATGGTGTGGGTTTTCTAGTGAGAAAAAATCGTAAAGAAAACATAGAGAGCATCACAAGATTTTCAGAAAGCGTTGATATTTTTAATTTGCATTTCCAAGAACAAAAGTTTTCAATCATTCAAGTCTGAGATCGATTACATGCTATCTAATCAACCGCAGAAGTTTCATAATGTAAAAATTCTAAATATCAACTACCCCTCAGAACCTGGTCTGAAGGGTAGTTGATAGAGACATAGTCAGTGAGAGCAACTATGTCTCTTGGAAAAATAAGAACATCTTGGACTAGATACAAGAACAACCAGAGTACGAAACTAAGAAATGAAGGCGAAATACTTATATACAGAAAAAATCTCCATACTCACCTGCTATGCACCGAGGACCAAAACCTGAAAGAGGATGAGAATGTACAGATCCAATACAACAAAATGGCCAACGCAATTTAGAAAAGCCTGCAAGAAATATACAAGGAACCCAACACCACCACCCACCCATTCATAAAAAAAATATGACCACGCACAGAAAAGCTCATGGGTAGAAAAAGAGAATCACAGAAGACCAATAATAAAAACCGAAGTGTAAGAAATGAAATATGAACTCTATACAAAGTCATTAGAAACTATATTAAACAAGACTGCAGAATATGGCATAATAGGCAATAGGCAGCACTAAAAAAGCTTATAAGGAGTTAATACAAAACAACACATGGAAAGATGGTTTGAAATCATCAGGAAAACAACTACAATAACAAACAACAATAATATCATTAATATGGCAACAGAATTTGATTAATCATTATATCGTTAAAAACACCTCCACTGATGTAGAAAAAATAACATCAAGTAAATACACATTAATCAACGAAAAGGTACAACCAACAACAAAATCTGAACTTATTACAGCAATAAAAAAAACTCGAAAACCGACAAAAGCCCATGTTCAGGTGAGGTTCCAAACGAAGCTTTAAAGGCAGGAGACAAAAAACTAGCCCGGCCTGTGTCAAAGTTATCGAATCAGATAATAGAAACTGCTGATATCCACATACAATTGCCAAAACAAATATCATATTAATTTATAAAAAAGTAGATCCAAAGGTCATAACAAACTACAGGCCTATTAGCTTAATGTCTTATTTCTATAAACTCTTCGCATCAATCATAAGCTACTGAATAAGCGGTTCATTAGAAAAACGCTAACCTATTGAACAAACAGTATTCAGAAAAGGATTTTCTACAATAGATCATATTCACACCTTGGAACTTGTGATAGAAAAATATCCGGAGCAACAGAGATATATAGATACTATATATGGGATACATAGATTGCCAAAAAGCATTTGACACCGTGTCACATGAAAGTCTATGGAAATCATTAAAAAACCAAGAGGTGAATTATCCATAGAGGTATTATAGATAGAGTAGGGAAGACGGCTACCTACCTGTAAGCGGAAACGTCCAATGGTTAGAAGGAGAGAGAAGATCGCGGTACCCCATTATCATCACCATCTCAGCTCGCTCGCTCATATCAGCCATCGGATATCCACTGTTGAACGTAGGTCTCCCCCATCGATCTTCAGAGTGACCAGTTCAAAGCAGCCTCCATCCAATGGCTTCCGGTGACTTTCCTCAAGTCGTCTGGCCATCTCGCTGGCGGCCGTCCGACACTGCACTTGCCGATACATGGTCTCTACTCGAGAACCTTCCTGCTCCATCGCCCATCAGTTTTACGAGCTATGTGCCCTGCCCACTGCCACTTCAGCTTGCAAATACGTTGGGCTATGTCGATAACGTTTCTTTCTTTTTGACTCTATCTCGCAGAGAAATACCAAGCATAGCCCTCCCCATTGCACGCTGTGCGACTTAGAGTTTGTTTATAAGGTCCATAGTTAGAGACCACGTCTCGTCACGTCACAAAAACTATGGAATCACAAACAGCGCCGGGAAGAAAATACAGTTCGAAACGAACTAGCTATTGAAATACATAGACCAGATCAGATTTGATAAAAAGAACAACTAGATGGAGATTGGAAGAAGAATCTAACACTCATGGAACAAATACTAGAAGTTGCGTGAAAAATTTCAAAGTACGATCCTAATTAACTTAAAAGCGAAGGTTTTGAACTCCTGCATTTTACCGTGCTTAACCTATGGCTGCCAACTTGAAAATTTACATCAAAAGTCCAATCTCAATCTCGACGACACAACAACGAATACAACACTACGCCGCTATAGTGCCGCGCGATCTGCCCGCTGGTTTCGAGAACGGGTCTACGTTGCCAGCCTCACTCCCGCACCACCGCCGCTGCCGCCCTGCTGGCCGCAAGATTCGAGGCAGAGGCCTAAAAGTAAATTCATGGAAAGGGCCACGAGGGAAAATAAAAAAGGGTCACCAATATCAAGATGGGAGGATGATATAAAAACTATTACTATGCCCAAAAGGCTACAAGTAGCCCAAAACAAAACCAAATGAACTGGATGACTTGGATTAGGTTTTCACCTGTTTAAGGGGTTCCTGCTAAACATTAATGTGAGATAAAAAATTTAAAATTAAATTATTTACCTATCTGTTTTGTATTTAAGTAGGAAATATAAGGTGTTTTTTTTTTACTAATAGTTATTTAACGTTCAACTACGCCACGAACAACAGATAGTTATAATAATTTCTTTACAAAAAAAAAATCTATACCTTTGTAATAAAAATATATTTAAAAAAAAAATTGTTCTTTTTATGGTTTGAACCCAGTTTTTTATTAATAAATATGTTTTGTTCTTGTTATATAACTTGTTACTCTTACAAAGCAGATATCATTACGTACATTACCTCGAAATAAGTCAATGAACCTTACGATATTACTCATATAAAATTATTTTTCGTTATAGTTCCGTCTAATTTCAATTATATTTATTTCTCAACAATTTAAGTCACGTATTCCACACTGTTAGTTCATTATGAGTATTTTCAGAGCCAATTAATAGCTGATAGTGAACGGACCGTGTTCACACGTACTGAAAACTAGATTAATTGCCTTGATAAATAAGTTTGTACTCCGTTTAAATAATAATTAGACCTAGTAACACTTTACTATTTTACTTACTACTTATTTAATAATATTACAAATATTCTACTGAATTAAAAAAAAAAAACAACAGTTTAGCTTCAAAGTATAATTTATCAATAGTAATGTATAAATTGTAAATATTTAAAAAGTTGGTTTGCATCGACCGTCAGGAGTTCTTTCATATCCTGTGATACATCCACCAGTAAAGCTCTCTCGTCCGTCCTTTTCCGTCGTAGTACTTGTTGTAGCTTGTGCAGTTGCGGGGATCGAAGCAAAAACTACCCTACTAATATCTTCAGTAGGTATTAAATTCTTGTTAAAGTCAACACCGGTATTTATTTCTCTGTTGACAGCAGTAGGAACAGGTACGGCAGTAGGAGTTGTCGCAAAGACGAATAAATCATCATTATCATTTTCATTATTACGCATATCAATTACAACCGTTGGTTGATATTTCGGCTCTTCTGTTGGATGAAAAATTTTATGCACATCATCATGTATTTTGTGCACTGTTTCATGTGCTTTCTCCAAAAATCCTTTAACTAATCCTCCACTTGAATTACGAGAAAGTAATAAAAGATGCACAAAAATCCAAAAACAGTATACACTCTTCATCTTTAATAATCGTACGTGTTTCGATTCCAATGGTCGTATAATAACTGAGTTCATACACTCAGTGTTACTCGAATGATAACTCACTTGACCTTTGACGTGATCGTAAAATGAAGATAATATTTATATTAATTCCACGAAGAGATAAAAAAGTCTTAAGTTTGTTAAGGATAACTGGTATTTTTTTCTATATATTTTTTTCACTAATCGTTACAAAAACAAACAAAATATTAGTATGGACTAGCTTAATTCCGCATCTTCAAACGTATATAATTTATTTATTTATTTATTCATTAATTCATTTATTTCACAACCATAATATATTATATTTATAAAATACAAAAGATAATTATTGACCCCACAGGGGCACGAAATATTTAGGTAGAGAGGATGGTGGGAGGAGATGTGGTAAAATAAAAACTACATAGATTTAGCAATTACTATTGGTTGTGGCAATAACTTAATTGTGTTATAATTATTTGAAACAGTACTTGTATTTATATCATCTTGAAACTTCTGTAGTGTAAGTAATCGTAATCTGGACGCTACTAGTGTTTCTCGGTTAAATAAATTCTAAGTTTATCTATCTAATCTATACGACAAATGTATGGCTATGAAATGATGCTTTTGATGTATCAAAAAATGTGTGTATGTAATAGTATAAACGTATGTATAAAGTAACATTTTTCATTTATACAAATAAATAGAATTGAAGTATCAGTCGGTTACTTCATATTTAATACTAAAATAGCTTCTTTATTTAATTGCGTACGAAGGTTTACTATATAAATTTGATCGGTCTGGTTTTTTAACAGATAGCTATTGGTTTCGGCTAATCTCCATAGCGACTGCAATATTTTTGATATGACTTTCACTGTCATACAGCTGTGTATATTGGAGGAAATGACAAGTTTATTTAAAAAAAAGGATTAGTGTTCCAGTTCTATCTCGGTATTGTTATAGGTACTCAAATTTGCTGAAAAGCGCACATACAAAAACTTTCAGTTTTTCATACGCATTGCGGGAGATAAAAAAACCACTAGTATAGAAACAACAATATCAACCTTGGTACATGGAGTATGGTTAAAAATGGAGCCAAGGAAACATTATACTTTAGAAACGGTATACTCATTACACTTATTATTTTATTTTTACAAAGTATGCATCAAATAAGGGGCTTACAATGACCTTAGAGGCTTTAAAAACCAGGAGGACCCTGGAAATGAAGTGTGGATTAACAAGTACACAGAGGAAAATGTCTCCACTAATTCACTTACCTCAGTCACTGCTTATAAGAGATTTGAAAAACCAAAGGGTATATCACCAAAAGAATCTCAAAAGCTTGACCCGTATAGAAATAATAAACATTTATTCAGATAATCAAACTCAATCATCAACGACCAGTTCTTTATTTTTTATTTTTTTACATTTAGGAACTCTGGAGCGATGTTTTAGTCAACCAACAGATCAAACCAAACCATATTGGCAGGGTATCCAACCATACAACAGGCGTAGATAGAAATCTCCAATTAAAATGCAAACGCAAAAGTCCCACAACTTAACCGTTTACACATATCTCTAATGATCATTTTGTTGATGATGTTTTTGTCTGACTTTTCTTATATTCTTATTATTATTTTCTCAGTTACTAGGATACATAGTATATAACCTATTTTTGATAGCCGAGGAGTATACCAAAACCTAATATATTAAAGAACAATACTTTTGACGTCATTTCAAAATCTTGTTTCCTTTAAAATTTCGCGAAATTATAAAATAGATAGGTCTGACTAATAACCCTCACACCGTTCTGATGATGTCTAAGAGCCTATCCTCTTGAGGCGTTTTGACCGCAAATTTCCTGCCCCTTCTGATGTGATTGAGGAATCACGGTCCGCTCCACACACCTGCTGCGGTTTCAGAAAAAACCAATACACTCATATTTGCGTTAATATTCGACACGTCGCTGCTATGACGATCTGAATCATATTTTATCACTCCTATTTTTAACCGGTGGTTACTACATATAACCATTGGTTTTATATAACTGATTACCCGATAATACTCTGATTGAGTTTCGATAAATTTCTTGATTGTCATTTAATAGTAACATTTTATACTCTACAATCTAAATAATTAAACTATCTTATGCAAAAACATTTTTAAGATTGAACTAATCTTCAAGTTAGTAAGTTCAAATGAACAAACTTTTCAGCTTCATTTTGTTTTAATACTAAACAAGAAGGTATATTCAACGCAAATGGAATATGTTCAAGGACAGATCTGCATCATTAAGAGTCTATAGACAAGCTTCTGCGTGGCGCCCTCTCTGTTAAATTACAATATCATACATACATAGTATAGACGATTTTGTTCTTTTCATATACCTTAAGTATTAAAGAATAAGCTATTTCTAAAATACAGTACCTGGTTGATCATCAGTCGGTAATTTTAAACATTTTTATAATCTACTATATGTTACTTCTATAAAAGACCTAAAAATATTCTTTTGCTGGCATAGTCTAGTGAGACCAATGTAGATATATTGGAGTATTATTTTACATCGCTGTGCTAACGAATACATCTTTCAAGATGCGTTTCACTCTAGCATTCAAGGACTATCTTCCAAAAAATGCCCTTAATAATAAGCTGGATATTTTATTCGTTAATTATCTATTTTCTGTCCATAAGACATATTACATATTATTACATAAAACAAGTATAAACAAAAACGTTTTTATAAATATTTTGATTTTTTTTTTCTAGGAATCTGCACCCAGAGCCGACGTATTATTATCGGTGGGGCAGTAGGATCACGTCGATAACCCTTTTAATACTAAGACTCAACTGTCCACCCTTGTGCTAATTAGCCGTTATAATTAGACACATGAAGTTTCACAAAATAACTTGAGAATTCAAATGCCTACTGTGTGATGTGGTCATCATATTGCAATTAACGTATAAGTAGCTCGATCGGTCAAGTATAAAAATTCTAAGCAAGTAGAAACTGCAAGCAAGATCCAGTGAAAACAATAAAATTCTATTTCTGTTTCTTTTTCAGACCATCGATGTATATCTATAATCGTTTTTTTTAACATGGCAAAGTTAAAGTGACAGTTGGAACCGAACTCAAAACGTAATAAATTATATTGCGGGTTTGTACCCGCAAAACCTTAACGAAATTCTCTAAGCACCACTAGACAACATTAAAATCTTCAAACTAAAACTACTTAAACTTTTACGATTCGAATACAAATAAGCTTATTCTTACGAAATATTAAAATTTATGTCGTTGATTATAACATATCTGTTTTCATTGCAATGTTCTTAAAAATATAATTATTTTGCTTTAAAATGACTTGTAGAATTAGTACTGAAAAGGTTATAGATAAATTGTTATCAATTGTTACTCTACTACTGGACTCCTTTTTTTTTTACACTGGGAAATGTATTTACGCATCCCGCCGCTGTAAAGGCGACGGGTATGTGGGACTCGCTGACCCAGCGGTGGCCTCATCGGCCTAGTGGGGCGCTACGGAATCGCTTTCGCATGCAACCGGACACTACTGGACTCCTGTAAAGATAATAATAATAAATAATAAATAAATAATTATTAACCAACAATCACACCACGTTAACCTAGCCCCGTGGTAAGTTCGTAAGAACTTGTGTTACAGGTACTAGGAACGGACATAAATTTATATAAATAAATATATACATAAATATACACATCCATGACCCGGTGCAGACATCTATATTCGTCATACAAATTATCTGCACCTGGCGGGTTTCGAACCCGCGACCGCTGTGTAAAGTGCCAGTTGCCTGACCACTCGACCAGCCGGTCGTCAAAAAAGTCGTCAAAAAGATGGTGTGATAACCTAGCGAAACTACAAATTTTACCTCTATAAAATTTATACACGTACAGTAGGTATATATTAGTTACGTCTTTTTTTATAAAAAACTTAAAATATTGTAATTTTAAAATATATATATTTTTTTTATTTAAAATAAAAAAGTTACATTATCAAATATTTTCGTAAAAGAAAAAATAGAAAATTTAACTAACAAAACAGCGTTATATTTTGACGATTTTGATTTCAGTTATCATATGTAGTGTGCAGATAAATATTTAACAGTTTTTTCAATAAAATCTATACTTAAATTTTGATAATAATCATTACATATAGATACATAAAAAGTAACTGCTTTAAAAAAACCAAGATTATTTATTTACCCAGTTTCTTAATTATCCTAAAACAATAAATCGGATATTCCCGTTATAATGTAGTAAAAAATCTCCTGCCAAGCTTGACGAACCTTGATCGGAAATAGGCTTAAAATGTAAAATTCTTGTACAAAAATCGAAGAATTTGTGCTAAGGTCTACGTGTGCTGCTTCGACGTCACACACTTTTTCTAAAGTGACGATTCGCGACACGCTCCACCTGACCGTCACAATGGTTGCTTCAAAAACATCGCCATGCCTACAAACCTTACTTTTTACGAAATAGGATTCAAAATCGAACAAAATCTCCAAACAGCTGCAGTACTTTTTTTAATTAATTCCACGGTCTTTTTCTGGTCAGCGGTGATTTGTTTTCTTGGAAATCGTGATCAGTTTAATGACTTTTCATTTGCCGCACTAGAAAACTCAATATGTAATATCATTTCTATTATCCAACTTCGCATACCCCACCCAAAGTAAACACAACGCATCCTGTAAAACCTTAATCAGGGACATCAAAGAGGTAGTAATCCAAAAAACACACCTCTCCTTCACGAAATCCCTTAATACGTCGTAAAAAATATTCCAAAGGCACCTTATACGAGAAAGTGTAACATAAGGGTGTGTATACATGAACGCCTCAAGAATTAAAAAAGGAAGGAGCAAACAGAGTCCACAATGTCGAAAAAGTCTCCGTCAACAAACAAAGTGAGTGAAAAAAGTAAAAGAAAATACGAGCTTCACATTCTTAATTTAACTTGAGTCACTCTTACATCCCTACTTGAATTAAAACCGTTTTTAGTTGAACTCCTCCGCCCGTCGCCTTACGTTGTGGAGTAGTCCACAAGGGGATATCAATATTCGAGAGTGTAGTCCAGCATATATTAGACATGAGACGTTGAAGGGAGGCAAAAGTAAGAAAGTCCCCATTTCTTCAGGCAGTACACTTATTCTTTTTATATGTGTGTGATACTTAGCCGATTTCATTTGGGGTTCACCTTGACACGCCGTTTGCGGCTGTGTTACACCGAGACGGGGAAAACAGTTCGGTTTTTATAATTCTACTCTCAACATAAGTACGGTACTGTTATTCGTACTTATTAGCCTTAATTACTTTTCTAATATTTCCTTTTTTATTAACAAAAAAGCTCTGTAATTACAAGTATTACATTTACTATACTTAATTATTATAACTTATTATAACTCATATTCCTGTATTGATTTCGTTAATATGAGAATCAGAAATAAATTGTCATACTAAAATGTGAGAGTTTATGAAACAAATATTTATAGTTTAAAAAGTTCTTTTGATTTAATAGCGATACGAATTAATGTAAAAGATTTTATGGTTCAGTTTTAATAAACATAGATGTTAAAAAATAAAAAGCAGTACATTATTTACCAACACATTAAAACGCTTATCACGTTTCTTGTATGTGAACAAGAGTTCTTTTTTTTTTCTTTTTTATTGTGAAAATTTTACGTATCTATTTTGGGTTTTACTGGTACTGACTGCCCGGTGATAGATAAACGGATGACCAGCCAAGTCTTAATATGTGTTTCGTTTGAATCCTTTGAGTATGAAATCCAAAAAATTATAGGCAAAGAATATTTTGGAAAAACAAAAAACAGTTTTAAAGCGTCTATTTTATTTATTTAAAAGGTTACCAACAAAGCACACATCAATATAAATGCTTACAGAATACAAAACAATTTTTTATACAAGCTTAAATTAAAGGTGACACCGCATTCGAGTTAGCAACTTTAAAAAAGCAACAATTAAGCAAGATTAATACTGAGTAGGTAAAATAATTCTTGTTTTTCTCTCGAAGATTAAATACTTTGTTATATTTAGAGAAGCAAATTTTTATTTAACGTTTCGAAAAAGAGTGTACAAATTGTTTTCTTAAATATAAGGTGTGAGTAAGTAAATACATCGATAAACACCTATTCGATATTGTCGATAAGAAGTCAAAATATGTTATTTCTAAGAGTTATACTAGAATAAACTGGTAAAATATTTGTTTATTATACCGATAATAACCAAAATATAATCATCCCTCACAAAATGTCACATGCGATTATGCTCCCCAACATACACGCATACACAAACACACGCACACACACAACATTCATTATGAGGGTAACTAATCACTATGCTATGAAAAAAACGAGAATTTTTTTATTCATTAACCACCCTCTTCTTAGTATTCGGTTCATAAATAACATAGCACTACATAGAGCTGTCATTGTTATGAAATTATAATTATGCTATTTAATGAGAAATTGAAAATAATGTTTAATTATTTATTTATTTTATTTTATTAAGGTACATCAACATAACATATATTATATATACATGCATATACAATTTAAATAAATGTGTATCAGATGTGTGTGACAGTTAAAGAGGTACACAACATTAATAAAGTTACTGTCTCCTTTATAGGTTTTTATAAACCACTCAGTTTAAATTAGTTTACAACAAATACAACAACCGTTCCGTGTCGACAACCGTCTAGTGTAGTGGTGCGAGTAGTCGCCTTAACGCCAGCGGTCGCGGGTCCGATTCCCGCTCGGGGCAGACATTTGTATTTTTACAAATATTTGTTTCCATTCTGGGTGTATGTCCTTGAGAGTCTCCCCACCGTAAATCGGAGAGCACGTAAAGCCGTCGGTCCCGGCTATTGTCATAAACACCTGATAGCGATCGTTACTATAGGGAAAATTATATGCCAACTCGCAGTGGAGCAGCATGGCGGATTATGCTCCAACCATTCTCCTAAATAAAAAACAAATTAAATCTCTGATAATACCACTTTTTTCACCATATTTTCGATGCTTTTAATTACACAATCTAAAGCAAAAAAAAATAATGTTCACGAAACGTATGTGTTAATAGGTTATGTACTGTATCATACAGTACTACATGCTTTGACGGATCGGACTAAAAGTTTGTATTTAATAATTGACATTTAAAAAGTTTTAAATACCAGATTTGGTTAACATACTGTTCTCTTATATTTACGCGAATTATACTCATTTAATTAAAAGTCTACGTTTCGGACCCTTTACAGCGTCCATGATCTCGGGGGACTGAGGTGGTGGGTGTCCGAATAATGAATTATATAAACGTCGGGAAATAATTTAATTGAAAAATCGTTAAACTGTAAAGTTTTTTTTAAACAAATAAACGCGATAAAATCCGATTTAGACTTTTAATTAAACCAGATTTGGTTATTATACTTCTGTTTAAAAGAGACTTTGAGGCAAATGAAAGCTATTATTAAATGATAACCAAATTATCAATAATATGTAGGTCCTACTGAAACTGCATGGCACAGCTAGTTTTGTATAAACTCTATTAACACATTGCAGGCTACATTCAAAGGCAATTAATGTGATGTAATCTCCACGGATCTCACAAGTCAGTGTCCGCACACGACACACTGGTAGCTATGAGAAGCATGAATTTGCATATTCAACGCTCTAAGTGCAATAGCTTGTCTCTACGCACTCAACATTCTTCCTATTTACCCATTTTACCCTACATCTCAAATCGAATTGACAATTAATACGGTTTTTATGATAAGTTGCCGCTTTTGATTTTTTTATGTCAATGTTATTTTTAATCATCTAAATAATATATTTGAGTGTTAATGAAAATTAATGTCAACAAAACGGAATATCTCCACATGAAGCGTTATAGAGATACACGAACCCAGCGCCAAGACCTACAGGTTGGAGATACGACGTACAAGGGAGTTGCTAGTTTCAGATATCTGGGTTGCACAATAACTGACTCACATTCCAGAGAGGAAGAAATTAAAATCCGCATCCAAAATACCCTCAAGTGTGGCGCAGCCTTACATAAAGTGCTCGTGTCCAGGCTTTTAAGTAAAAAAACCAAACTGCGGATATACAAAACAGTTATAAGACCTATATTGATGTATGGTTGTGAAGCCTGGACTCTAACCCAGAATGAAGAACGTAACCTCTTAGTCACCGAACGAAAGCTTCTTAGAAAGATCTTTGGTCCTACCAGACGAGAGGATGGAAGCTGGAGAGTCCGAAAGAACGGGGAATTACAAGAACTTATGGCCGAGCCAAATATACTTGGAAAAATAAAAGCACAACGCCTCCGTTGGCTTGGTCATGTAGAACGAATGGGGGAGGAACGAGGCCTGAAGAAAGCTTACTTGGGCCGACCATCAGGCCGACGCCCGGTTGGACGACCTAAGTATCGCTGGCGTGATCGAGTTGAGGTGGACCTGTGCGCGTTACAAGCCAATAATAATTGGCAAGAGACCGCTAAGGACCGGGCAAGATGGAGAGTTCTCGTCTCGGAGGCCAAGACCCACTTTGGGGTTTCAGCGCCATAGGAGTAAGTAAGTAAGTAAGTAAGTGTTAATGAATGTAACAGTTCGCGCAAATATAAATCAAAATTCTTCATTATTTTGTTAGATTTATATGTCTCACAATGCAAAAATACTCGTCCATTATAATCTTTTTTTTAATTCTATCTAACTTTTAGGTTTTCTTAAAACAACATTTTATATTAAATGTTAATGTCAGGCTATCATGTTCGAACTTTCGCTTTCCCAGTCACTGATTGCCAATCTTCAGAGGGAAAGATTTCATTAATAACGGGAGCCAGGTAAAATAATATCGCACTCTGACAGAGGCGTGGGACACGTCAAGCGAACGCTTTCTTAGTAGCACCTAATTTCAATATCCGAACGGAGCGCGGACCGTTCGAAAGATCTCCACCGGGAATAAATTACTCAGTCTATTCAATATTTCATCAGGGCAAGAGGCCGGCTTGAATATTCAAAACTAGAGGAGACACGTAAAGGCACGCGCAAGCCATTTTTCGCGCCTATCATCTCGGTAACAAAACGCACTCGTAATTACCCCCTCTCCCCAACCACCGTCAACCGCTCCCCCGCCCCTTGGAGGGAACCCGCCCAGTGACAATTATTGATCAAAAATTCTCTCTCTTCTTTCGCAAAAGAAAACTTGGACGGGTTATGTGTCAACCGGTGTAGCTTGATCGTTGTAATTAGATAATTTTAATTGGATTTTATTTTTACTACGTAATATTTTTTTCTTTATTCTGTAAATGAATAAGGTTTTGTTAACCAAATACTCATAGTATCACTAATTTATAAAACTAAATTAAAATTAGTTGAATAATAGAAAATGCTGGTAGCGCTTTTGTTTACCAACCCACCATATGTTATTCATATTATTTTGGAGAAATTACACATAATAAAAATAAATTTTAATAAATGTGTTAAATGTCCTTAATGACATGATACATTTTTATTAAATCATTTTTACAACATAAATATCACAAGTGAGTCCATTGAGATCAATCAAAATCAAAATCAAAATCTAATATTAATTTATCAAAAATTATAATATCAAAATAGGTGAATAACTTTAGATTTCACTGCCTTAAAAAATTAATTTTTATAAACATTTTCATTCCTTTTTTCAATTATATTGTCTTTAGTTACATATCCACAACTAGGAGACGATATATTATAATTTTACAAGACAATATTGTTGATAAAAATCATTTTAAAAAAAATCGTAAAAGTTCAGAGTATGATCGGTCGCGCTACACGCGGCCTCGGCATATTAATTGCACGCGGCGCTACCGGGAGGCAAGACATGGGGAGGCGGCCGCGAGGTCAACCGTCGCCGCGCCATTGTTTTGCGTGCGACGCGCGACGCTTCCTCGGTACAAGTATACTACGAGTGTAGAATGTACGGGTAAGACTACATAGCCCTTTATATACTATATACATTGAGTTCTACATTTATGTACTTATTATTCTGTCCTTATTTCTAAATTGTGAGATGTCAAATTAATTCTTATATAGAATGTTATGGCGGGAAATCGGATTGAAAAATCTTAATTGGTTACAGTAAGCAATAAGATGAAATAGTAACCAAACTAATTAATAGAAATAGTCTTTACTGTTGGTATATAAAACGACTCATATTTCGACATATGAAAAGTGAAAAGCTAAACAATTATAAATGATTACAATAATGATAATAGTATAAAGATTAGGACATATAGGACAAATTTCCATAACTAAAAAATACGTGTCATATTTAATACAACACTATAATATAGAATAACAACAAATCAAAAAATTGATTTTGAACATATATTCAACATTTTATTTCTCTTTACTAACAATAAATATATATTATTTCCTCTACAAACCTCTAGATAAATTACAAACACAAATGAGGCTATTAGATGTACTCAGTAATACTTGTGGGACCTAGTGACTCAGTAAGAATCTCCGTTTTTTAACTTCTAATAAAAACTAAAAGAAAAATCTTTAGACTAGGCAAGAATTTGTACTACAATGAAGTCTTGTAATAAGCTTAAAGTACTAACGTTTTCTGGCAGCTCCTAGAAGTATCAATAAAAACTTAATTTCTTAAACCAAATGTATTGTTTTAGTAATTAAAACTGTATATTAATAACTGTATATACTTTTACGATTATTATAATAATTTAAATAATCGTTTATTAAATAAATAAATAAAAAAACATAAAAAAGTAGGTAAGCCTACAGTTTGTACTGATTTTATGTGCAAAATCTATTACATTATTTGCAAATGGTTACCGTCTACTTTCAACTTTTCTAAGGTTTTTATTTACATTGTTAGCTTTTTTTAATTATTGTATTATTATTTGCAAATTTACTTGTTCATACGAGATATATTCTGACACAGGAGTCATATGTTTGTTCATTTTTGTAATTGTATTTTAAACACTTCACTTAGGATCACTTTAAATTTTGGAAAAAATGTTTAAAATCCACAAGATGGCGCCTAAAATCTGCCCTTCAATTAAATATGAAAGTTGTTTGTGTTTTTTAATCGTCTTTTTAAAACCAATATTTTGATACCCTACTTGAAAGACAAATATGCTTTTGATGAAATTTTATTCTGAATTTTGTAAAAAATAACTATTAGGTACTTAAGACCAAAAATAATATCTAGTAATTTTATAGCCACATAAATTAACTTCTTTTTATCGCTGTCCTTGTTTCAAATGAATGTATTAATTATAAAAGTAAGTAAAAATTGAACTTTACTGAAAAAGCACAAAGTCGGTATAGTAAAGTTTAGTATTTTTTACAGGAAAGAAGATTGCAATAAAATGTAATATACATATAAAATATTCCAATACATTAATATATCTTATTAAAATTTATAAACCTTTTTCAACTTTTGCTTTATATCAATTGCTTTCTTGCATATTAATAGTAAAAAATTAATGCTGAACTGACCAGAAACAGCCCGTAGATGTCTTGCTCTTAGGCAAAGGCCTCATCTCTGATAAGTATAGGAAAAGGTAAAGCTGATATGCTGCTTCACTACAACTTAGTGAATAATTTCTATAACAAGTAACGATCAGGGCTTATAATAACAAACAGGCTCGACACCTTAATGTACTGTACGAGGTCCGAGGGGCAACCCTATAAGTTTCACGCACACCCATTTCAGAAGAAAAAAGTTCTACCATTATAAATAATTTTTATTTATTGATTTGTATACAATCGACAGCACTAACAATATAAGGTACAGGTTTAAGTTACACTTAAACCACATATAACACTATAAAATATAATGCAATAATGAGTTAACTTACAGTGTTACTAATGTTATAATTTGGCTGCTTGCAAACCAAGGTAGGCATTGACTCCTAACTAGAACCCTATGTTTAGGATATAAATAATTAAATAACAGAATAGTTATAAACAAAAAAAGAGTCGAATTGGTTTCATTTTAATCGTACGATGCTTAGCGACGTATCTTCAAGTACTTAAAATGTCCATTATATATAATACTAATTAACATATAAAAAATATATATAATTATGACACTTAATGAAAATATGTCGACATTGTAACCACTCAAAAATACCTGAACATTAGGTATAGAAGTTACATAATTTTCTTTACTCTATTTGTACTTTATTAACATAGCTAGCTATTAGTTTTATGTCACTTTTTAAAATTGAAAAATGGTCAAAAGTAAAAAAAAAATATTATTGCAATTATATAACAGATTTAATAGTAACTGTCTTTTAATTTCATTTGTAAAACTTTTATTTATTATTTTTATAAATAGGATTTTTTTAATATCGTTTCTGAATTAGGTTTTAAATAATATATGTAATTTTTGAATATCTATAGAACGATTGCTCCAAGTATAAGTACGTTCGTATTCAATAAAGACCCGGATTGTCCGCCTCATATCCATTATGCAGCCGCGCATCCGAAATGCAACGAATAAATCAAATCGGAACACCGATCGTCGCTTCCTTCGATTTTCCGCGCCTCTGCCATGTCCATTATTGTGTTTGTGAGCGAACCATGTATGCAAATCATTCTTCCGCACACAAACACACCCCCTCTCTTTCGCTCTCCCCGCGACACACACGACCCCGAACGGGACGGAGACAAAAGCCAAATCCACGGTGTTAATTTACGTACAGTTGGCAATTATAATTTTCGTATTCTATTTCGTCCCTTTCTTTCGGCGGTATTTTTTCAGCCGTCTCTCTTTATAGCGGGCGGGGGTTAAGATAAAGGCAGCGAAGACGCGCGAGATATGTAGAATTTTTTAATAAAACCTCGCCTCTGTGTGCGGCTAAGTGATATGGCTTGTTCTTTTTAATTTCGTTTTGCGAATGCGGCGCAGTCGGCGGATCATCTATCATGGATGTTTTTTCTCGACTGCGAGTTATGAAGATTTCGCATGGGATATGAATATTGATTGTTTCGTACTAATGAAAGCTTGATTGGTCGCTCTTGACGTGTAGCGAACTAGACGGGTTCTCGTGGGGGACGTGATTTTATTTCGCTACGCTCTATTTAGTTACTAAACGATCGTTGATTTACTTTTATTCGTATGAATATCGAGTACGTTGCAGTATTCACGAACAATGATTACCTGCGTCAATACACGAGACCATTATGCGATTTTCTTTTATTACATAGAATCTTTCGATCAAATACTATCTTCTTTTAATTTAGTTAAATAATAATTGTTATATTTTCGTTACGAATATTATAGTTTTATAATCATATTATATTCCATAATAAATAATGCTTCCATTTTAAGAAAACATTGTACATTAATTTCTGTTTTATGATATCAGCATACCAGGAAATATAACTATAATTTTTTTCTTTATTGTTATTATTATTGTATATATTTCTATAAAATTAAATAATAAATTATAAAAAGATCCAATGACAATAATTTAATAAAAGTTACGAAATTAGTTTCGTAATAACAATAACAAATATGTTACCTTCAATGTCGATGACTTGTTACATATCGACTTTGTATTAAGAAGCACTTAATCACATCTAATTTAATATACTACATTTTAATAAGACAATATTTTTTCTTATAAAAACTATATAGAGTAATTTCTGTAAATATTATTCTCCATCTATATTGTTGTTTACCTTTTTAACAAAATATTAAATTGTTTTCTTAATACATAAATGTAAATAAATGCAAAAAATATAATCAACTAAAAGACAAAAACTATATAATAATAAAGATATATTCGTAGGTATACTAGAACCAAATTTAAAAACCGTAGCGTCTCGTAGATGCGCATACGCATGTGCTACACACACGTAAACTCAAATGAAAGAATTCAACGCTAATAAAGACTGTTCAAACTCCGTCACTATGTTTAAATGGATTTACAAATCTGAGCTTTTCTTTTACTAACGGCGAGTTGCACGAAACCGTCGCTAACTTTCCGTTAGTTAAGTTGCAATTAATCTTAAAATTAGTTGATCTTATGATTAATTTAAAGCTGTTAGAATTAATCATCCGATAGATAGGTCTTTAATTAAACTAAATTTTTTTGTTAACTTAATCAGATGTAGGTTTCGTGCAACAGATAATCACGATTCTTGTGATTAAATTAGTTTAATAAACACTTAAATTTAAAATTTGTTTCGTGCAACTCGGCGTAAGTCAATTACTTAATTTCGTTGGTGATAATAAATAAACAGTACGGTGTGTTTAATTATAGCATTACTGGAATAATTATTATTATTTTCATTTAATGTTTACAATATTATGCAAACCACCCACTGCTGAGCGAAGCCCTCTACTCCATATAGAAGATAGGTTGGAGCTTAATCCACCACGCTACTCCACTGCGGGTTTGCATTGAATTAATTTTATTAACCATAAATTAATCTTATTTATTTTAATGATGTAATACACTATTATATTTTATAGATATTAAATAAGGATTGCTTAAATATTTTAAAAAGTATAAGACATGCGTATGTATAGTACGACATATTCCGCAAAAGATCAAAAGTTTAAAGCAATTAAACCATAATTTAAACGGACCAATGGTATCAATAGCGTCGATAATATAACTTGAAACAATCTAAAAACTTCGACACACCTCGCAGTCACATCTATCAGGGCGGAACATCATCTGTCGGTGACTTAGCGTTTACACCCCCTGCACTCGCCCGTGAAGGAGCTAAGGATTGGAAATGCCATACTTGACTTATACTAAACAGTGATGAGAAATCAACTCTAATACATTCAGATAACTGTTAAATTCGCTTATATATTCGAAGAATGTCTATATAATTTATGTTGTTCTTATTTGAGTTTTATTTTAACTGATATATAGTAGATTTTCGTTTGTAGATAACGTATTGGTCAGCTATCGTTCTGGTTGCGTGGTGCGCGTCGAATTGTCTTCCGGCGTACGACGTGATTTCTTGAAGAAAGCCGAATCAATGGACATGCTGGACGTTGGCCTCGAACTGTATTAGACTGTAGCCAGTGAAGCAACTGTAATTGCGCCTATGTCTCTTCAGTGACATGTAAATAAA
Organism: Euphydryas editha; assembly: GCA_036937285.1. Classification (NCBI taxonomy): domain Eukaryota; kingdom Metazoa; phylum Arthropoda; class Insecta; order Lepidoptera; family Nymphalidae; genus Euphydryas; species Euphydryas editha. The sequence goes on from JAUPFZ010000020.1 coordinate 5,217,015, forward strand.
ATAACGAAATATAAATTTTCCTTTTATAAAATAAATAAAATTAAAATTTTGGTCATTTTGCGTAACGTATGTTGTGTACGTATGACGAACGTTCAACGGTAGAGGCGCTGCTCAACTTTCCATAAAAATTGTTGAAATTGTCTACTACACTCGCTAACGTGTATCGTTTCTGGAAACTCATGGTAGACGTACTGGTGTAAGTGGTCGCCTCAAATCACGCGCCAACGGTCGCGGTTTCGATTCCCGCTCGAGACAGATATTAGTATTTGTACAAATATTTGTTTCCGGTTTAGATGTTATGTCCTTGTGGGTCTTCCCACTGTGCCTCGGAGAGCTATTAAAGCCGTCGGTCCCGGTTGTTATCATAGACACCTGATAACGATCATTACTCATGATAGGAAGATTAGCCACCAACCTGCAGTGGATCAGCGAGGTGGATTAAACTCCAATCCTTCTTTTATATGAAGAAGAAGCCTTCGCTCAGCAGTGGTTTGTTTACAGTCTGATAAAGTACGTTGTGTACGTTGTTTATTTTTTCATTAGCATACATGTTTATAGATTACTAAAGCAAACATAAAAAACATAGGTAGTGTTAGGTGTATTTAATCGTTATAATTATATCTATTTTAAATTTTTTTCCGCCTGTTTCATTACCATCCACCGCGTCCAGTTACCTTATCTGTGAGAGCGTTTATGAATAAACTTTTTTAGGCCTTTCTGTGTAATCGATACTAAGTATATTTTGTTTCGTTTTAATTTAACTTTAAGGGGATACAATTAATAATGTTACATTAAAAACTATACTCTTATTTATTAACGTAATGAAAAACTAATCCATTCGAAACAAAAATATGTTTATGGAATAAAGGTATCGACAAATGTGTATATAAAACACACACTCAAACACATAGAAAGATGTAGCAGTAAAACACAGCATTTTAGAATTATATTAGGTAGGAACTTAAAAATAAATTCATTTGTCACAGAAGATACAAAAAAATGTATAATATAAAAAAAAAAGTTTCATGTCTATGTTTTATATTTAGTAAAATCACTGGTCTGTAATAAATCCCGCGGGTGTTTTAAAAAAGTGCAAAGTGCCAGTAACCTCGGAGTTTTTAATTTCAATAGTGGGGTCGCGTTCAAGGTCGCCGCCCGACCGAGGGGACAGTTTTACGATCAGCTGATATTAAATTGCACTCTATATTTAAATGTTGTTTTTTTTTTATTCGATAAACCGAATTGGCGGCTAAATAAATGTAAAAAAAACATTTTTTTTTTTTGTTTATTAAATCGCAGGGAGCAGTAATCTACATGTATCTATTTATTTTGTATTTTGTATTAAGTATAAATATGTTATAAACATATATTATAAACAAAAACGGTACTTCGTTGAAGTAAAATAAAAAAAAAATAATTTTAGTTATAATATAATCAAAATTCGATACATCCCTCAAAAAATATTCGATGACAATCGTTTACCCTCTACTAGTTGAATAAATATCAACAACAGAAGTGTACCAGCAACTAAAGCATACAACAATAAATAATTTAGTTTAAAAAAAATATTCATAACTTTTTAAAAACTTAGAGGGATGAAGCTTCGGGCAGCGGGCAGCGGCTACCGGGGTGGGTCATCTCCCTGTGTCCCAAGTCAAGGGCGCGTAGGGCAGGTCCGGCCGGCGGCTATTGACATTGTATTTTCAAATTTACCCACTTTTTTCCCATTGTCCGCAACTTTTAACGGGTCGTTGAACTCTGCGGCCACTTAAAAAATATTTTTGTTAAGAATATTTTTACTGCGTAACTTTGAACGGTTTCCGCATTAACTACATATACTCACTCACCTGTTTTATATTTACTTCGTGTAAACATTGTTACTTATTGAATAGAGAATCCGGCAAATACATCACATTACATTAGATACAGGCACATACGCACACACAAATAGATCTATATTGCAGACATAATAATAGAACATACAAAATTAATTACATACGACTTCACGACATGCTAGGTCAAGACAAATTAGGACCTAATAATATATAACTCAAAAAGGAAACAATGGTATATGTGTATGCAGCGTATAATAGCGTAGTGGATTAATTTCCAATCCTCTTTCTTCATAGGAAAGGCCTGTGCTCAGCAATGCCTCATTCAAAGAATTTTACACTGCAGAACAGTATAGATATAAGTATATCATTATCATCATATCAGCCATTGAATATCCGACTGACCGAATGATCTTTGTATTTCTGGTCATTTTGGAGGGGGTTTGCCAATACTCACCACGCCTGGCAGGCGGGATGGCGAGCGTAGTGAGTTGCTGCAGAGTATGGCGACGCTGCTGCCTCTCACCATCTTGTTTGGTGCACAGTTGTTCGCACAATTAAGGCCCTTTTTTTAACGTACGTACCGCGTATCGCGTACGATGCTCCGTGGCCCGCAGGCAGCAGCCCCATAGGGCACTCTCTCCTGTGCGACGCCCCGCGCACTTGAACATCGCACCTTCGCGATAGGCTGTTTCAGCGGACGGTAGGCAATCCCTGACCCTACCATCCCTAGCCTCGGCTAGGGCGGCATCGGGCGCATGTGAGCGCGCCGGCGGCGAATTGGGTCAGAGTGAGTCCTATCAGGGCCTCTCCGTCGCCTCCCTCTGCGAGATGAGGTCCTAGCAGAAGGTGGCGATTACTACCATCGCTCTACCATCGCTCGCGCAACGGCCGGCATCGATAAGTCCTCTCTAATGACTGCAGCGAGATGCCGGCGCTGCTCAACCCAGGCCGGGCACGACTCGACCGTGTGTTGCGCGGAGTCCTCACTGCAGTCGCAGAGGTGGCAGCCCAGAGTCCTCTCCCTCCTTGCGACGACGTGCAAATATTTGGCAAAGCAGCCGTGCCGTGACAACACTTGAACGAGTCGGAAGGTGAGAACCGTGCTGCCGCACCGTCCACTCTATCAATATCGGCTAAAGCGCCCTAGAGACTAGCTAACTAAGACTAGCTAAATTAAGGCACTAGTCCCTTTGCGACAACTCGGCAAGAAGGAGGTCGAGACTATTCTATACATTACTATATTAGATATCTAAGTATACCTACATATCAATAAATTGTAAATTTCACGTGTCTGTTATTTTCAGAATTTTTTGACAAAAATTTCTGTAACAGCCTCTGAACAACCTACTGCTGAGCGAAAGCCTCTTCTCCATATAGGAGAAGGGTTGGAGCTTAATCCACCACGCTACTCCACTGCGCGTTAATTTACGAAAATTTCTATGTGGTCTAAAATCACTAGCTATATACATTTCTATCATTTCTAGAAATGTCTTTCTGTCTGTTTCTTAGAACACGTATCCCTGGTAAATTACTTAGTGTACGATAAAAAAATCAGCATGGCAATCATAAAGCATATCCTGAGGTAATATTTAGTCTAGATTTCATCAAAATCGCTCGACTCCTTAAAAAAAATTTGTAAGTTGAATTTTATATTTTGAATGATGCGTATAAAATGATATTTTATAGCATTTAAATAATAATAATTAGTAAATAATATTTGCATTCGAAAATCAGTAAACAAAAAAAACGAAAATGAAATTACAAAATTTATTTTTACAACACTGAAGTACGAAAGTATCATAATAGATGGCGCTAATATGCTTTCTGAAACGCGATTAGTATAGTTGTATCACTTGCACAACTACCTACTAAAATGAAAATTTATTCGCAGGTGACGCCGCCGGCACAGGTAGTAATTAAAGAAATCAATACAAATAAAATTCTGTAATCGAAAATTGAAAAGTTTGGTAATTATATAATATGTTTGTAATTTCTAAAAAACTCGTACATACCAGAACCATAACGAACTTGGTTTCAAAACCTTATCTATAAAAAAATAAATAAAGTGCAGTAAATAAATTACCTCTTTATTTTATATACGTGAAATAATAAAACATTAACCTTACTTTAAGAATCAGCGTGATATGGTAAAAATACTTTTTTTAAATATATATATATATATCATAGTAGTAGGTATATTTTAACATTTTTATTATTAAATGATCCTCCTGAATTCACTTTACTTAAATTTCCATAACCGTCATATTCGTCATATATAACTGTCGGTTCGTAAAAAAATATTCTTCTTATATATTATTGGAGTTATCAGGGAAGTGGATATTCTTCTTAGCTTCAAAAACGAAATCAAACTTCAGTACAAACGTCATCCCCTCATTTAAACGCATAAAGATAATATTTTTAAGCCGACTACTGCTGGCAAAAGGACTTTTTATAGGATAAGGATTGGAGCTGAATACACCGCGCTGCACCACTGCATATTGATGTATAATTTCCGTACTCTGAGCAATGATCGCTATTAGATGTCAGTGATAACAACCGGGACCAAAGGCTTTACGTGCTCTCCGCGACACAGTGGGCAGTCATACAAGGTTATACACTCAGACAAGAAACAAATATTTGTGCAACAAAGCAAGCAACAAAACAAGCAAGAAACAAATATCTAAAAATTAAATAAGACGACGAGATAGCGCAGTGGTCACAACAACTGGCTGAAGCCAAATAATTGTATAGGCCATATAAATTTTTATCGTAGTCTGGGCATTTGTGCTTCTAAATTTTGTGTTTATTCGGACACGCGAAAGATGTTTCATATTCTACTGGAGCTTTTTGAGTGTGTGGCGCTTATTGTTTATTATTATTATCTGCCCCGAGCGAGAATCGATCCCACGACCGTCAGAACACAGAACGGTGTCCCCTTAGAGAAAAAATTTCCAAAATCCTACCTCATTGGGTTACATTATAAAAAATAGGCCTACTAGCCATAGTTTGGCTCTTTTTGTGCAATGTACCTACAAGAGCTACAAGGGGTTAGCTTCAATAGTTTGTGCTCGGTGATGATGAACCAATCAACTAGTCATGATTTGTCATCAAAAGAACAAAAACAAGAAACATATTTCGTTAGACATCTAGACACACAAGAACTGTGTTTGCATGTTTTATATTTTTAAAAAAGATCTGTCAAATGTTCTCAATTAACTTTTTATAACAAAAAACTATCAATAAGCTTACTTCGCAGTTACAATAATGCTTCGTTTTTATAGAATTTTACTTTTCTCAATTATGTGTTGAAATTTCAATAAAAATGAAATAATTATGAATAAAGCAAACACAGAGAACTTAAATGTGACATTTTATTAGGGAAATTTCAAAATTAAGAATACATACTATCATCAGTTTGCTGTAACGTATTTTAACAACGTAAAAATAAGAATTAATAATTTTTAGATTCATGAACAGCATATTTAACGTTCAAATTTTGAAAAAATTGTTTCCAAAAATTAAAACAATATTCAGTAAAGATGAAAATATAAAGTTACTAATTGGACACTACATGTAAAGGTAAAGAGAAAAGAAAAAACTTTTGTTTACTTCATTTATTTCCTATATATTGTGAATTGTATATACGGCCTTTCATTCATGCGTAACAAAAAATTTTGTAGATGCCTGATGAAGGTCCAATAAAGGATCGAAACGTCGCATGAATTTGCAATTGGTGTTTTTGATTGGTACCTGATGTCCTCTTCCCTGCTAACAGTATAGGTATATAAAGAATGGACGCAATAACAAATAATATTAATAACAATGATAATTTCCATTAAGTTCCGAGTGTTAAGACGATTTTAAACGTTTGTCTTGAATATTTGACCGTCATTCGAGATCATCGCCTGATATTGACGTCTGTACACAACTTAATAATTTCTATGTAATTATAATATGTTACAGTTCAAACTGCCTAACATGACAGTTGATAAAATGACCATATCATAAAAATCATCCAACATCATAGATATAATGAAGATGCGTAATCTTAAAACATTACATATAAATATGAACTGACAAACAAATATTTATTAATAAGTCTAAGTCTCATCGAATTAATATTTTCCATTTTCCTTTAAGATAAAGAAAGTAAAAATACAAGCATTTCTCTTTGCTTAGCACTATTTTGTTTTTAAATTTATCTGTTATAAATCTGACATTATTTTAAAAGCAGAATTTTCTATACAACTGTAACACAGCGATATATCAAGGACCGTATAAAACTCAAAAAAGTTTGAGTGACAGGACCGCCGTCGAAAAATCTTTATCGATAGTCGATACGATAGCAACAAAGCACCCGCCAACCCATCTCTATTGACAAGACGGCTAGAGCGTGTGCTACGTGTGAATGTTATCGATAATATCGAGATATGTCGACGTCGATAACTTGCCCATTACTTGCACGTACAAAATCTTGGGAACTAAAATGAGCCAGATTTAATCGAATTGCCTTTGTGATATGTAAAGCTATACAGAGCAACTGTTATCGTGTTCCGAAAACAGTATTTTATTATAAATTGTAAATTGAAAGCAAAAAGTAACTATATTTATAAGTCGATATAGGTACATTATAAAATCTTATTTTATTAAAATATTTTTCTTATAATATAGATATTACAATTACGGCAATTTATACCTGACAGTTTACCGCATTGAAAAAATTGAAAATATCGTTAGCGGCTATCACTTTGTCGGTATAATCTATTGTTAGCTTCTTCATTTCTAAATGCGAGACAAAAAATAATAATTTTGCCTTGAAATCGAACTGAACAAAAATCTCGCTACCAGAAACAAGCAATTTTTAAAACAGATACGGGTCGATAACCTCAGTTTTGGCGGGACCGAGCGCGTGCTACAGACGGACAGATGTGCCAGTCACGTCATAATCAGAATAGCGGACAATACATAAAGCCCAATCGAATCTCGGAGATATCTCGCTCGGATTACGTTACAAATTCTAACTACAATTATGTTACTGTTAAATCTACCCAACGCGTTATACGATCTATAATAACGAAGTTTTAATTTGATATAGATATTAGAGATAAGCGAAAACAAAGCACGCATATAATGCAACACATTCCACACGAGCTATACCTGCGTCATTAAAAAAAAGTATTCGTTCCTAGCCGAGCTGTCGTAATAATATTCAATTTAGGACCAGCATAATGCAATCTCTATTACATTTCTCCGTTAACGATTTCCAATTGTGGGCGTGTGTTCGCAACAAAAAAACATATCACTCCTACTCTTTGCTGGTCGAACGGTAATCAACTAATAACATGATAACGCGATCTGAAAATGAACCTTCTGCTTGCGTGTTAAGAGTCAGCGCTTGTTTTGTTATGACGATGAATCTGCACCGGTCGCACCACGCCTCGACACCCGTCATTGGCAGAAATAAAAACGGCGACCACGCGTAACTCGTCACGTCTCGCCGGACAGTGAAATCGTGCGACCGGTGACAATGTGTCACCTCACCGATTTTACTAGAGCCACCGCGTCGCCCCCGTGTCGTATCACATGCGCTCGAACAGACGAAGTCGACCGCCGGACACGGGTCGAAGCTGAATGGTCGCTTATCTATGTTGTATACGTTCGTGCCATTGCGTCGCAGTGGCTTATGAAATGACAATTGAAGCTTCGATGAGCAAACGTTTACCCGCAAAAGAAAATTTCATAGATCACGCTCACAAATTGCATCGTAACTATCAAGATATAAATCGCTCGGCTACCGTTATATCGAAAAATCGATTCTGACTAATCGGTTCGTCACAGCTGCGTTCCGTTTACGCAGCCGGCTGTCCCACGGTCGACGTAAGATGCCACCGAGACACTTCGACACCACGAGACCTGCATGTCAACATCGGGTTAATTCAAACCGAACAAACTAATCGACCGTTAAATCGTTTTCGACAGATTTTCGTACTGTTTCCACTCTGACGAAATTGCACGCCGATTTCGTTGCGAAACATAAGTTTGTTACCCGTTTTCCGAGTTAGACAACGGAGTATGTCACGGCTTATAAAAATGCAATTTTAATCTGGATGAAAAACCATTTAAGTTATTACTAAATCTAGTCTAGATCATTTTCTTTAAGTAGCCAGAGCGTTTTGTTTTTGCACATTATAAAAATAATAAGTAAGATTACACTGCAAAAAGTTTACAAAATACACGTGAAAATAATACTGGCAGCTTAAAAAAGATTTTAAAAAACAAAGACGGACAGCTGCCGTAAAAATGTTTACTTGTTAAATGTTTGAAGTTAGCGAGGCATAGATTAGTGATCATACACACATGGAAGACAGGCGGGCAATTATACAGTGCCGGCGCGGCCTGGCACCGGACGCCCGAATTTGCGCCATGCTCATACAGGCTGTTTTTTTTTTTTTTTTGGCAGTCATTATAGTTAGACTGTTCCTATGCTATTAAGATCGTTGTATCGTTAACGTTGAAAAACGAACACGTAAACTATCATGACTTTTACAAAATTAACTATTACCCTCGAGCATATAGATTCGTGTACCTACATTGTTTCATCGCTTTGTACTGTTTATTCATAATATTGTTATTGTAGACTTAAATAGTGATTATAAAGTATAAGTACGTATATATTATTATAGTATAAATTATTTTTATTCCAACTACAAGTCTACGGTCTGGGTGCTTATTGAGTGTGAGACGTTTATTTATTAATATTAAATATATATATACCTAATAAAGATCAACCTGTGTCCGTCTAATATAAAGGCATATTCATTTGCATTAGTCGTCGTAGTCACGTGTGTAGCTCGCGTGATAGCGACGTATTATCAAATACATTCAGCTATGAGATTACAATATTACAGATGTGGTACTAATTATGGAATATAAAAATATATTACCTATGCACAAAAAAAATTATTGCGTCTCTCACAGGTTTCTGACGAGTACCAACTTTTTTGAAGAATTAGGACGTTGAAATATTTTTCACTATTACGCTTAATTCAAATAATATGTTAAATATTCAAATATTATTTTTATTCCAATTATTTTAATTCAGGTGTTTCTTTAGCTAAAACAATAAAAAAATTAACTGCCTCCATAAACATTTTGATTATAATCATACAGAAATTTCAATTTTACATCTTTAGTGACTTCTTGACATTATATTCTTTGACGCGGAGTGTAGCTTACGATATATCGTCTAATGAATCACAACCCTAAACCGTTTCGTAACCCTCATTAATAATACAATACTTGTGTGATCAATATTTCACAGCCCTATTATCAAATCCACGGTTTTAATTTTTTAAATCCTTATTTTGATAACAGCAAGCAGTTTTACCTATATTCAGAATTTGTTTCTATTACAAATGAGGACTTGAACTTGGATAGTTATATAGAATGTTTGAAACTCAATCACACCAGAATGGCTAAACCACGTTTTTAGTCTTCCGTGGGCTAAACGGATCCTGACATTATTTGGCACAGAGGTATGTTATAGTCTGATATAGTACAAAACTATTTTTATAGTGGAAAAATTCACGGTTCCTATGGAACAGCATAAAAATTGTATTCTTCAATAACCTTGTTTTTAAAAGGAGTTTCTTTATGTTTTTTTTGTTTAAAACTTACACATGCACATCAAAAGCTCATCGTGAACGAAGTCGCAGACAAAAAAATTAAGTTAAAAAAAAAGACAAAGAAACTGATGACATTATTATAAGACTACAGAAGTATGTGGGTATGTGTCTGTATAAAACCATTTGTATATTCACCGTTATGGCAATATAAGTAAACAAATATCTTTCTCACACTTGCTTTTATGACACTCAGGTAGTTTTAAGCTCCGGACCTTATTATAATGTTGTTTATACTTTAAAAGGAGGATATTAGAAATAAAACGCATGAATCACCGTTCGTTTGTCCGAGCAAGTGAGGTATGGACATAAGTAAAAAATAACAATATATGGAATTTTGTTCGACGATCTTAGACAATTCACAAAAAAAAAGAAAAAACAATAAAAAAAGATGTTTAAAATTGACGATAAAAAAATGTTATAATGTTTTTAGCTTTTGGCAATACAATATATGTATATGTATAGATAAACAGACAGGCAAAAACTCTAAAAAAATAGTTATTTTGTCTTGTATTGTTATAACAAAGAGCCCAATAACTAGTTTTTCAAAAATATCTCTCATGCCCAGACATCGGCCGGTTATAATTTTATTACATGTAAACATTATCTTAAAGATGTTGCCGATGTTATAAACTTAACAAATAAAAAAAAAACAATTGTATTTTTAATAAATTAAACACAAAAGAAAAACGCACACCAACCATAATAACGTACAAAATATATGCACGCCCATTATTTCTCATAATAAACACCTCCAAAATAACTATTTAGTCGTAACACGATAATAAATAGAGTGCCTACTACATTACCTTATCAATTAATCTCTGGCCGAAAATTACGAACATATTCAACGGTTAACTATGGTTAAACCGCAGTTGAACTGTTGTTCGAACGACAGTTCAAAGGCCTATAAAGTTAATGATAGTTTTGGTAGTTCGTGTAATGACTCGACTATTACCTTTTGAAGCGCTATAGTTTGACTTAATTAATTTGATCTTGAGCACTTATTATATGTATCACATATGACAGACATATAAGTTATGATGTTATAATAGTAAATGACGACAGTTCTAGTGTACTCGTGCGATTAGTCACATCAACACCGGTTTTCGCGGGTTCGATTTCAGCTCAGAGTTAGATATTTGTATTTGTATAAATATTTGTTTCCAGTCTGGATCCTAGTGGGTCTCTACACCGTGCCTCGGAGAGCACGTAAATTCGACGATCCCGGTTGTTATAAAAGACATCTTATAACGATCGTTAATCATGATAGGAGAAATTATCTGCCGACCCGCAGAGGAGCATTATGGTGCAGTGTGGTACTCCTTTAAGCTCCAATCCTTCTCCTATATAGAGGAGAGGTATTTGTAGAGCAGTGGGACGTTTACAGGCTGATTCAGTTCAAATGTTGGTAAAGGTGATGACGGGTTGGCGCAGTGATCATAGGAATTGGCTGCTGTGCTAGTAGTCGCGGATTCAATTCATACTCATAAGATATTTTCGTATAGGCTATAGTGATATTTGTCGTGGTGGAAGCGTTTGAGTGTATTCCTAGAACCCCGACACAGAATATCAACTTACTGGAGATCACGATACATTATAATATAGTAGTTATGGCTAGTCTTGACCGATATATCTAATAGTAATCTGAGTTGAACCTTAGGTAGTAAGTAAAATGATGTAACAGACTATAATTAGAGCTTAGACTTTAGAGTTTATAGTTTAACAATTAATAAATAATAAAATAAAAAATAAAAAAACAAAAAATAAGAAAAAAATTATTGATTAACTATTGCATAACTACCAATCCGTAAAGACTTCTATATGGAGAAGAGGCCCTCGCTCAGCAGTGGGTGGTTTAAAGGCAGATACAGGCTATAATTAACATATACCCTTTATCATAGGTACATTAAAATAAACACAAATTTTTTATTAGTTCTGTATCTTTAAATATTCTCAATTTATTTATCTTGTCATATTTGTGACTTAAAGAAGTTCAGAATTCAAGTTTAAAGGCAGAGAGATACTAAATGTCACTAAAGTAATATCTCCTGAGTCCTAAGACAAATATCAGTTAATTTACACTTATTTCTGTAAATGATAAATTGATTTTTCAAAGATTATCAATATTTTCTAATAATTATGTACTATCGCAACACAAGAAAATTACTTCAAATTAAAATCACTGGTATTATTTTAGTAGACTATTTATTTCAAAGATTACAATCACAAGGTTACAGACTAAGTGAGCTTATAAAGCATATATAACACACACACTCACATAAAGTAACGAAATTTCCACACGCGTAATGGACTATAAAGGCCACTATAAAAATCGCGTGTTGAACACATGACCTCAAGACAGCCAAAACAAAATCACCTACTGACGAAAATGCTAATGACCGATCTTTATCTAACCCTTAACGCGTGAGCCGGACCACGCATACGAAAATGTAACCCTAAAACTATCTGATAAACAAAACCGACCAACTTAAATAAAACCAAGAAATACTAGCAAATATTATCATGGAGAGCTCAAAATAAAACAGACGTGGTTACATGCGATCGCCTAAAATATGTGGACTGACGTCACATTTATGTCAGTCAATCCATTAATGCCCTTATCTCAACTTCCGAAATCGTGTTTTGTAAAGATTGTGTAGCAAGTTTTATAGTTTTCGAACATGACACAGGTCTTTCTCAAAAGAAGTTTTATGACTTGTCTTTTTCTTGGTAATATTAGTGCAGATAAAAGTGCTAAGCGATGAAAAAGATAACACAATACCTACTTCGTTTCCGGAAATAATAATAATATTTCAACATATTCGAATCGACTATATACATACGTATTTGTTTAAAATCTTCTTTTTGTTTCGGAAAAAAAATTACGTGTGTCCATACACCAAAAACTCAGGTAGAATTGCATTGTCTTTGTCGTCGCCTATATAACAAAGCTTGTAACATGTTAAAACATTTATTACTTTATGACTACCCTCGCATAGATAAAACTTTCTAATTCTTTGTCGTCACGTGGTAACATGCTCGTTTTCAATTGAATCGGTCATTTCAAAAACCTCTTAAGTCATATTTTTTTCCAACATGCTTTTTTTTGCTAAAAATGGTTCCTTAAAAGGAGATACGTATTGTAGGTAAAAACCATGTAAGTCAATACATTCCTTCCTCTTCAAATAATACCATGTGAAATACGTTCAATACACTAACAACATTAGTCAGTTTTATTTTTGTCGCAGGTGAATCCATTTACGGATGATATTCTGGACACCCGGGTAGGCAGTCCTAGACCTATGTCGGACTCGGCACTTTGGGAGTGTAATACCGTACTAAACCCATGCGGGAGCCTTCAGCCGCTTTAATTGGAGGGTTGCAGATCTGCAGGTAACAGGATCCTACCAGCGACAGGCTGGTCTCGGCAAAAAGGCCAGACTCCTCTTCCATGGGGACTGTCCAGATTACCTATGAACAGTCCCGACGACGCCGTGTTTGGCAGGACCTGGTTCCCATACCGGCCCGACGCGGGCACAAGGGTGTTACTGGAGGCGCATTTAGTAGCGCCTCCTACGCACCCCCATTCGTCGCCCGCGGATGGAGGCCACGTCGGCGGCCTTCTCTCTCATCCGCTCGTCGACCTTCCTTCTGGGACTTTACTGTCTCGCAGAAGGAGACCATCGCCTTCCAGGACTCGTCGTCGCCAAGCATCGCGGTGATGACGCTCGGGAGCGACAAGTCCCCTCCGAGAATCGACGTCAGACCTTGACGCAGCGCACACAACATTAGTCAGTGATTTTAGAGGTTTTTGCATGCACTAATTAGATGACGTGAGTAGTTTTATGACTGAGTTTGACGTTATAAATTTGCTTTGTTCTGATTGGTTCAACAATATTCAAATCTTAACTGAAGATTTTTTTAAATTTAAGAAATTGTGGCCAAATTTGTACAAAAAAAAAACGTGTTTGTCAACTGAATCTTATGGAAAAAATTCCTAAAAGAACAGAAAAAATCATTCGCTTCTTCGGCATACATGAGTTTTTAGTATGATTCAGGTAGAAAAAGTACTATAATAGCCCAGGATATATTGATGAATTGTTTAAACATTAATTCTTATTATTTAAAAAAAATTACAACCTCTGGTTCACTTCCATCAGTTCATGACTTAAAAGTGCCCATTAATAAAATAAAAAATATATGATTTAAAGCAAGTTTAGGATAGCATTCTGGAAGAGTATATATGCCATTTTTTAACAACATTTTTAGCTGACTAACTGCAAATGTTGAATATAATCTAGATGAGACTGACGGAGAATACGACTATGTACCTTAAAGACCTTAAATACATTAAAACATAACTTTATACAGATAAAATGTGTATAATAATTTTTATTAAGTGTTTTTTTCAATAATAAGCTTTAAAAATATAATTATTACGATTGTTTTAGTTAAATTATATACCACTTACCCTATTTCTTGCTAAAACAAGTCAAGTCAAGAACAGTTTTTTAGGTTTTTTTCATTATTTTTATGAATAAACTAAGAAGGTTATTCTTTAATTTATATTATTTGTGTCTTAATTAATATTAAGACATAATATTATCTAGCCTTGGAAAAAAGTTGCGTCCCCTCTAATCGCACATTGTATGAGAGTTTAGAATTCTTCACACATTGCGAATGAATGGTACCTGCCGCGTTCACAAAAGTTGATTTGTGGAAAACTGTAATCTGTATTTTTTACCATACATTTTTTTTAATTTAAATTTCGGTAACTACAAATTTCTAAGTTAGCAAATACTTTCGAAGTTTAAAAATATTTAACAAAAAAAAAAAAACTAAATAAATAAAGTAATATGCAGTTTGCTGTTAAGGACCGACTCGTTTTAATATATCCTACGTATGAATAGATGTTGGTCATACAACGATAAGTAAAAATAATAATGAGTCAAACATCCTTACTTTTTTTTACGTTAAAGCCAGGTAAAGACAAACACATGTACATCATTAAACGGATTGTCGTACAAAAATGTAAATAAAAAAAGAAACAAAGTTGGCGAGCTAGCTAGCGGGCGTAAAAAAAAATACAAAAAGGCACGTGCAAATTTCATAATCTTCGTGTGAGCGAGTTCTAAATGAGCTGTGTTGTGCGTAACTTGCTTATTAACGTCATATAAATTAAAAGATAATTAAAAGTAAGCAAATGACAGTTTTAAATTTAGACTTTTTCGTATTTAGTATAGGATAATAAAAATTCAAATTTTCATTATTTTTATAACGATCGTTCTTAATTACGACTTCTATATTTACAACTCGCTTTAAAAAAAACTTCAAAATTATCCTTTTTAAATAGACAAAAAATAATTTTATAAAAGTAATAACAAAGCAATTAACAATTTCGTATTTTTTTAATCTTTTTACATCCATGCTTTCAAAACATATGCGCAGGAAAATAGTATATTAATCAGAAGTAGCCTCACAAAACTGCAGGGAAACCATTGAAAATTTCGGCTCTTATCAGGCTGAATTTAACTTTTATTTTGAGCCCGAGGCGGGTCTACACGAGCACCCACAGACCTAATGATTGGTAGATATTCACTAACATTTTTTGTATTTTTAAAAAGAATTTTCTACCATTTTTTTATGATTTTAGTTATAAGTTATTGTGATAAATAAACGGAAGTAATTACTTGTATCTATCGTACCTAAATTTTTCATAAGTATATACTAACTTTTGACAACCGTTCTAGAGTAGTGGTGCTAATAGTCACCTACCCACCGGCGGTCGCGTTTTCGATTACCGCTCGGGGCAGATATTTGTATTAGTACCTACAAATATTTATATCTGGTATTGGTTCTTATGAGTCTACCCATCGTGCCTCGGAAAGCAGATAAAACCGCCGGTCCTAGTTGTTATTAGATAACTTTGATAGCAACAGTTACTCATGGTAGGGAACAATATCCATTAACCCGCAGTGGAGCAGCGTGGTGGACTAGGCTCCGACCCTTCTCCAATATGGAGAAGAGTCGCTCAGTAGCGGGACGTTTACAGGTTAATTCATTTCATATTTTAACTTTTATCAACCAATTACTTTTATTAAGTAAGAAAATTATATTTACAAGTTAGGGTCTTTATCGTAGGTAAAAAAATAAAATAAAAAGCCGTTTCTAAATAGTTCTAAATTCAAATAGCAGTGCACGCGAGGTAATATTTACGGGCTGTATTTCGGGCGTGTGTTCTCACACGTCGCCGATACACATCTGATTCATTACCTCTCTCCGATCTATATTGTCTATAGAATAGACATAGAGCATAAACACGATGCCCCGTGTCAGACGAGGTGGAATCATGATATACAGACTCTGTTGTTAGTTTTATTTATTATTCAAAAGATAATTATAAAAATTGTTTTTTTTTTCTTTTAAAATATAAGACCTTTTTTAACATTATTTAATATTACAAGTAGGCTTTTTGTAACTACGATCGAAAGGAGATGGGGACTTTTGGGCCAAAATGTAATAAGTAGAGATATGGTTTAAAAAATTGGTCATATTTTTTTATCTTACAATATAAAAAATCAACTTAATTCTGAATCTGGAAGCGGAGAAAAATGAAAAAGATGGTTTTCATCAAATTAATCGGGATATCGATTCAACTAAAATCGATTATAGAATTAAAAAAAAAGGTTTCTACTAGTTAATTAACTCAAAGTATTTAGATGCACAATATTGAAGTTGTAAACGATAAACTTCATTTAAATAAAGTTACATTAATAGCGAAAATATCATTTAATATTTAAAAATAATATCGATTTCGTATTGATTTAAAATAAATCATATTTTTAGTGACAGCTAACAACTAACTGACATTGATACTACCGTTTATTTTTTACCTACATTTCCTAGATGACATTTTAATAATAATTGAAGAAGAATTAAGTATGAAATACATTCAAATTTTTTTCTTTTAATTCTGAACAATATTTATTAGTGTTTCAAGTTATTGATATTTGTAATGAGTTTTCAAACATTCTTCACTAAATATAAGAAATATTAGTGCTTTAAGAACTTAGTGATCGGGTTTTTTAATAGACATTGTAACATAACCTCATTTTTACAAAACGTTTAATAACTCCGCTCTCAGATAGCCAAAATATAGAGAATTTTCTGCGAGGGATCCATAAGCCTGAATGCATTAATTGATACCCTTTTCACTTCATTACATTTTGGCCCAAGAATGTATGGAATCGTATCCATCTCCTTTATACTAAATATATATCGCATAATATAGCACTAAAACAATTTTTAAATTTAAATTAAAGATTTCTTGACTATTTGTGTATTATAATATAATTATATACATACTATAAAATGGATTAATGCGTATTTAAATAATAAATAATTAATTCAAAATTTCACGTGACAATTATAATAATATCTACCATCCTTATAAAAAAAAGCTACAACAAAACTAGAATAATTATTAAGAAAAATAACTTAAAATAACAAATATTTCAGGTCATAAAACGTAGAACACGTTGCAAACGAACTTTTTTTTGTAAATCATCCACCTACGAAAGTTTCGGAGTGCAAGTTCGGAACTAATCTAAGTGCCAAGCTCGTACAAGTTGGCAGACAAGTGCCGACGTGGCCTTTTTTCTTTCAGCCTTCAGAGCCAACCAACCAGTGATATGAACGTAACATGCATGGAAGGACTGACAGAGTATTTAAATACAGATAGTTTTATCGAAACAATTTTTTTTTTCTTATTATTTTATTCCAATCTTTTGCACATCCTTGGTATAAAAAATAACGATAAATTATTTTAAAGTTTTTGTAAAATGTATGACAATAAATATTATACATATTTCAATAAGATTCATTTTAAATAATATTGCTATCATCATCATCTCTTCATACTTATTTCTTTATGACAGCTCTAGTACGAAATTTCAAATATAGTAAATATATAAAAGTAAAATACTAATAAAATATCTACCTATAACCGCGTCTCACACACTTAAGAATCCTGTGTCGGATAACCAGAAACATATATAACACAAACACAAAAACCCAGAATACGACAAATATGTGTCATCATATCAGCCATTGGATGTCCACTGCTGAACGTAGGCCTCCCCCATCGACCTCCAGAGCGACCGGTTAAAGGCAGACTCCATCCAACGGCTTCCGCGGCGATTCTCCTCAAGTCGTCTATATATATATATATATATATATATATATATATATATATATATATATATATATTGTATACTAACGGTATTAACAACTCCAATTCATATATTATATCATATAATTATAGATATAAATGAGGAAATATCAGCCTCTGTACAAAAGATACTCTACGTAACTTTCTTCAAGACAGGTCGGCTCGGGGAGCGAAGCCAAAACATTCATTTTTCCCGGTTCCGCGCTTCTCGGTATCACCTTAGCACAGCTATAGAATGACGAATGCAACAACAATATTAATAACAACATTACATTTATTTAATATACTTTACCTTGTAATTATTTTATTATATTCATATAAGAAATATATATTACAATATGATATCTAAATGCTTCGTACAAACTTTATTAGAATCTAAAAACCTATAAATTTCATTCCTCTCCAAATAACGTTTGGAGCTTAATTCAATACTCTATTCTACTCCATTTCTACTGGGTTAGCGGATAATTTTCCCAACCACGAGTTTTGATCACCAGCAGATATCTGTGACTTTATAAACGGTTTTACGTGTTCTTTAAGATAGGTATACGGCCAAACCAGGGACAAATATTTGTATAAATCGAACCTGCGACTGTCGACGTTATAAAAACTTCTCGCACTACTACTCTACCAGAACTTACAATTGTCAAAAATTACTTAAGAAAAATTACCCAGTTTGTCCTAATAATTCACGGTCAAATCACAATGAACATTCCAAGACACGTATTTATCATATTACTCATCAACACTCAACAACAATAATTACTGACACGGCAATGATCGTGATTACAACACTTTTATGATCATACAACACGCTGAGTAATATGAGTGTCCTCATTAAGAAAAAACCTATTCGCAGTGTTTTATTGCATAGCTATTATTACTAACTTATTACTTTTACAATACGACGATATGGTAATTCTAATTTTTTCTCAAGTTGAAAGTCTAATAGAAAATTCGGTTAGTAAAATACATGAGCAATAACACAAAAATTCGTTTAATATTATTATATCTAGAAAAAAAAAACGTCATTTAAAACACTTTTTTGGATGAAAATTTTTGTTTAAAATTTGGTAACTGTCATTTGGCAATAAGATACTTTCGTAATTGGTCATCAGATAATCGCATATTATGCAGAATCAATACTGTATATTACATTTTTAGTGATCTGTTATTTCCGTATTTTTATTCGCTGACATTTGATTTCGACATATCACTACATAATAATAATTATTATAAAACAAAGTCGGCCGCCGCGTCTGTCTGTCTCTCTGTCTGTCGCGTCTGTTTGCGATAAACTCAAAAAGTACTGCACGGATTTTCATGCGGTTTTCACCAATAGATAGTGTGATTCATAAGAAAGTTTTAGGTACATATACATATTCCAGGCGCAGCCGGGGCGGGCCGCTAGTAAATTATATATATAAAATGTATGATCTCATAATAAAAGAACGAAAAAAATGACGTTTACGAATATCTAAAACAAGTTAAAAAAAAAAAGCACGTAAAACTAGAACGAACGTGGAAAACCCCAAATAACCTTAGATTTTAATAAAAAAAAATTAAATGTTAATCCAAACAAATGTTCGTGAGGGTGCGGTCATACATCACCTCGAATTACCCCTACGTGTGTGTATGTGAGCCGATACCATCTGACCCCGTAATGCTTAACTTTTAACCGTTTTCGGCTATAATACACCGACTTGATTTATTTAACGCGTTGTTTTTAAGTGCTTGGGAAATTTTTTATATAATATTGAGTATAAATGTTTTTGATAAGTGTACTGTTTGTAGGAATACAGTTTGTTTATACGAGTATGTTAATTTGTATTTAATTTCTTGAAAGATTTTAAAATACACTGAAAAAAATAATTTAGCTAAGCAGTTCAGTAACATGACGTTTAACTAAACTTTGGTAGATAATTACTTAAGTTTAGTAACTATCTCACTACTCATTTATTTGTTCTAACTAATTGCTTTTTAGTTAAAACTTATTGGGCTACCAAAAACCAAACAATTAGGTACTATTTACTAAACGAAACTTAAATCGTAATATTAACCAAACAATTGAGCTGTGTCAACTGAACTTAAATAAACTTTAGCTAGTAGTACCCAAACTTATATAGGTAATGTTAAACAATCATTTAGCAATTTTTTTGGATTTACTAAATAAATAATTTTACTGAACTGGTATGCGTACTATTTACAAAATTAGTCGATAACGAGCGCACGAGACTGGGCGTAAATAAAATAATAATATAATAGGTAGGTATGTGGGAACACCTACGGCATACACGTTTATACGCACGCATATTAGTGTTTGGCTATCATTTACGCAACGTTTTGTAAATAGTTGTTGTTTAGTAAATAATTACCAACCGTTTAGTAAATATTTACTATACTTGTGAAAATGACCGTTACGGTTTTTTCTACGACCGTTTAGTTACTTTTTACCAAACAGTTCAGTTATTAAACCCAAACTACAAAACAAAATACAAACATCAGTAAATAATTACCTTACGTTAAGCAACTGTTTACTGAATGGCTGCGATAGCTAAATGTTTAGCTATGTTTAGTTACTATTTACTAAGTACGCATGCCGATTTACTTAACGATTAGTAATTGTCTACTATATACTATATTTTTACAAAACGTTTAGGTAAAGTAACTAACTTATTTAGTAAACAATTATAAAATGTTTTGTAACAGTCTACTGCACGATAAGTAAATAACTATCAAATGAAATCTATAAATACAGGTCGCGTTCCTAGTTCCTGTGTATAGTATTTTTTAAATTTTAGTAAGTGAAAGACGTATAGGGTACGGGGTACACTGGTTGTTGACGTTAGCTTCATATTATTACGTAAACAATTTCACAAATTTTATTAAAATCTAGTGTTAAATTTTGTTAGTGTGCTGAATTTCACCAAACAACCAATAGGTAGTAGGTCCACAAGCGAATTACCTTTAAGTTGTTCTGTGATCGCGATACAGTTCCGTTCTAAGAGATTAATTAATCTAATTACGTGTAGTTCAATCGATAACATGGCGGAAAAATCTGTGGAAGATTATCTACGTTTATGGAATCTCGAGGCATACATCGAAAAATTCAGAGGTAAGTGTTTTTTAAATTATCATGTGCCTACAGGCGTAGTACCTATTTTAGAATTGATATATTATTTTCTTACCGCTTTTTTGTACCTACTGCTCTTACATGTTTCCAGCCAAAGGTCTACTTTTTGGGTTCGAATCCCACATGTTCTGCAAAAAACTTTATTTGCATAGTTATGTTTTTTGTTGTTATTCTTACATAGCGAGTGCTTGGTCTTTTTTTGTTTAGTTTATGTATCGCCGAGTACACCTATTTGTGATGTTAGTCTAATAGCGAAGCGAATTCATTGGGTTTTTGCGGCATGTCACATGTGTCATTTAATCAGGCAAACGCAGTCCGCCATTTTCTTGTGTCAGTTAGTGCTAGTGTCAGCGTCGTAGAACTTTTGATTAGGTTTGTTTAAAAGTTGTAAATTAAAACAGTTGAAATACCATATACTGAACATTTGTGTAGTACTTATTAACCTACTATAAAGTGATAGCAGGTGATAACTTATTATGTCACACTTATCAGAAATACCACGCTGGCCATAGGTAGAGTTCTGTAAAGAAAGACCCAATGCCTTTTTATAAGTAGGTACAATAATTAATGTAAAATAGAGCTTTAAGGAACATTGCTTATGTCAATTATGTATTTCTTATAACTAATGAAATACCTAACTGACATAATAATATATGTAGTGGTGTCAATTTTTAAAAACATTCTTTTTTTTTGTTCAAGAACACTCTATTGACTTAAACGCGTTGCAAGTTTTGTCACAAGACGACATTAAGGATCTGGTCCCAAGTATTGGTCACCGTGCCCTTCTGACAGCTCAAATAAAGGCTTTGAAGAATGTCATCAATAGTCCTCCATCTAACTCACTTGTAAGTTAATTCTAGCCTAATAGCTATCTTGTATATCATTTGTATTTCATGTTCATGTCTTCTTCTTTTGAGCTTGTGTAAGTCCACTGCTGGACATAGGCCGCTCCCTGCCACCTTCTGCAGTTCATCAGTCCATATAGCTGGGGGGCGTCCGACGCTACTATACCAATTCGCAGTCTCCATTTGAAAATTTTTCTTCCCCAACGGTTATCGGTTCTATATGCAGCCCACTGTCAGCTTACTAATTGTATGTGCTACGTCAGTGACTTTAGTTCTTTTATGGATCTTATCACATAAAGAAACTCCAAGCATAGCTCTCTCCATAGCTCGATGAGCTACCTTGAACTTGTGGACCAGATCCACAGCCAGTTTGCTATGTATAGTAGACAAACTAGTACTATCCGATCCCATACGTGTAAATAAGAGGAGGGGGGTCTCTGGCCGGTGTCTAGATATTTTGGTAGTAGGTACTTTAGTTAATATTTTCCTTTTCTTATAAATTTAAAATTATTATATTAACCCTTTTTTTTAGGCAATTGAACAAACTACAGGAGTAGCTACAGGAGGAGTAGAAACCTTTTATGTGAACCCTGCCAATTCATCGTTGTCACACTTACTCAATGATTCACTTATAAATAGCCTCCCGATGATTGATGATGGACTACACCTGCAGGAAGAAGAAGCAAAATGCGTGAGTCTGCTGTATTAAATTTGTGTAAATTTCAAATCAGTACAACCCTTGACCATGAGTAGCTAGGTATATTTGAATTTTCTTTAACGGGACTTATGAAAATCCAAAATGAAGGGAGGAGGGGAGGGTGTGTATTGACTAAAAGTAAAAAATAAAATTATTAGTTTTTAGTTTTTTAAATAAAAGCTTGTTTTTAAAAATATTTTTTTATAAATTTTTTTTTTAGCCTAGTAGTGAATTGTTTGTACAGCCATATTTATTAGTTAATTTTATTTTTAGGAGTTATACAACTATCTTAATAGTACAAATGAAGGCCGAGCTCTATTACTGCAATTTGGAGAAAGTGGTCTTTTAGACAACACTGCAAGGAGACGACTGTGCAATATAATAATTGGACGGGAATTGAAAGACGACCCTGACTGTAAAATAGACAGTGCAAGATTTTATCAGCTGGCTTATGAAATTACTCAAGTATTCAAAAAAGAATTGTCAACTGTATACTTTATTCCTTATGTTCGATTCAGTCCTGGCTTGAAAACAGCAGCAAAGGGAAAACTTTTAGACTGTTATCGACATCGTCGTAGAGAGTTTTCAAAGTCTGGATTAATAAAATCAAGAAAAAGGAGTGCTTCTGAAAGTTCTTCATGCTCAAGTGCCACATCATCATGTACATTAAAGTTAAGGGTTGAAGAAGCTGCTGACAAGTTGGAAGATCCATCGTGTTCAAGTGGAGTAAATATAGAAGAATGCATGTTGTGGCTTCAAAATTCATGCGATCCATGGGATACTGTGGAAAAGTTTTGGGATTTGACGGCGAAGGCCAGGTTTAAAAATTTACCATTGACTCTTGCTATTAAACATCAAATGCAGCTTAATGAGGTTTTTTTGCGAGGTTACTTGAATAAAAACATTGAAGTAGGACCAGCCAAAAGAATGACAAATGAAAAACGCAGTGAAATTTTAGCTGCATTAAATCTCACTTTAAATGAAACTTTATTTCGCATTGTGTGGGCTAAAGTTAAAGGAACGGAATATAGATCCCAGACAATACTTATTGAAGATATAGGTAAACTAGGAGAGACCAGTTTTATGTCAATTAAAAATATTTATGTTTACTCTAAGGATAGAATTATTTTCGAATGTATTTTATTGTCAACGATAGAATTTAATGACCATGTCTGTTGTTTTGAAGTAGAAATACCAAAAAATGAAACGAGGGTTTATATTTTCCAGGAAGCTTTATTATCCCATGTACCGAACCATATAAATATAGCTTCGGATGGAAAAAGATATGTGACATTGCGTTCACAATTGTAATAATTTATTTTTATTATGTCTCTAAAAAAAATTGTAAAAATAAAATCTTTGTGTAAATTATTAACGCGTATACTGGGTGTTGATTTGGAAATTTGCCATAGTAAAATCCCTAATAGTACTCATCAAATAGAATAACTTTTTGTATGTGTAAACACCACGAAATTCATGAAAAAATATTCTGTTGTTTCAAAAAGTGGCTCTATTTGATGAGTACTATCAGGGATTTTACTATGACATATTTCAAAACAACACCCAGTATACAAGAAGTAATAAAATTTCTATGAAATTTGAAATCAGCAGATATTACTCATTAAATGGAGTAACTTTCTCTATGAAACTAACTACCCAGATGTTTAAAATAAAAATCAGCTGATTTAAAGTTTCAAAGAAATTTCGTTGCCTTCAGTATGTCTGAGATTTTTTAATACTATAATGTATTATTGAGATTTTTTTGCAAACGTGCAAAATTGTATTTACAAGACGAAACGATATTTTTTTGAAATCAGCAGATAGTAATCATTAAATAGGTATAGCAACTTCCTTTATGGAACTACCTAGAATCAGCATAACATAATTTTGAAATAAAAATCAGCTGTTATACTGTTTTTTTTTTTGAAAAATTGCCAAAGCAAAATCTCTGATAGTACTCATCAAATAGAGCAACTTTTTATATTTTGTACCTGGAAATTCGTAAAAAAAAAATTGATCTGTTTCATACTAAAAATTATTATTTACACTACTGAATTTTAGTATGAAACAGATGATTTTTTTTTCACGAATTGTTGCTCTATTTGTTGAGTACTATCAGGAATTTTGCTATGCAATTTTTCAAAAAAATACCCAGTATACAAAAATTTACTTACTGAATTCTGGTATGGAACAGCTGTTTTTTTCCTCGAGTTTCGGGTGCCCTCAAAGAAAAAGTTGCTTCAATTGATGAGTACAATCTGCTGATTTAAAATTTCAAAATAATTTTGTTACGGGCGGTACCTATATCTGCTGTTAACGTGAATATGTAAGTTGGACATTCTCTTATAACAAAATCCATTTAATGTAAATATATCTTACTAAAATCTAATTAATACTACCGCACTCAGAGCCGCATAAATCATTAACAGTTTTTTGAATAAACTGCTTAACTTACTTGTATGTTTAAGATCAACAATTGATTTGTTTGTAAAAAAAAATTAAATAACAACATAGCGTCTCTGAGTATTTAAGTTATTATTCTAAATTATAGTCTCTGAGTGTTTAAAATAATAAATCAATCTTAATAATTTTTAATATTTTTATTTTCATTTCAGTCCTCGAGTCCCAGTTGAGTCCAGCTGAAACTGAACGTTTTGTAAGCTGCCTGTTTACGGATCTCGCCACCGATCGCAGCGACATGTCCGTTCGAAATATTACATAATGTAAGTACATCATCACTCGTGAGTTATGACATTGCTTAGTACTTACTTGTGTAATTTTTTCTATCACGTGATCAGGAGAATTTATAAAATTAGACGATTGTTACTAATTTATTAATAAAAAATAAAAAAAATCTCCTGAACAGTTGACTGAGAAAATTAGTTAAGTACAATATTGACAAGCATGTTCATAGCTCACTAGTGAAGATGTACCTATATTATGTATTATTTCGGACGGATATGGCGCTGCGTTCGGTGGCAGGATCTGTAAACTAGCAGACTTACAAAATGTTTAGTTAGAATAGCTAAATAAAACATTCAGTTAATATTTACCGAACATTCAATTCAAATAGCTGAACAGCGTTCAGCCAATCTAGCAAAACATTCAGTTAATATTTACCGAACATTCAATTCAAATAGCTGAACAGCGTTCAGCCAATCTAGCAAAACATTCAGTTAATATCTACTTAACGTTAAGTTCGGATTGCTAAACGATGTTCAGCTAATCTAACTGAACGTTTAGTTAATATCTACTTAACGTTAAGTTCGGATTGCTAAACGATGTTCAGCTAATCTAACCAAACATTTAGTTAATATCTACTTAACGTTAAGTTCGGATTGCTAAACGATGTTCAGCTAATCTAACCAAACATTTAGTTAATATCTACTTAACGTTAAGTTCGGATTGCTAAACGATGTTCAGCTAATCTAACCAAACATTTAGTTAATATCTACTTAACGTTAAGTTCGGATTACTAAACGATGTTCAGCTAATCTAACCAAACATTTAGTTAATATCTACTTAACTTTGGTTATTATCTAACAAACGATCAGTTCAGCGTTCAAATAGCGTTCAGCTAATCTAGCAAAGCATTTAGTTAATATTTACGGAACGTACAGTTCGGATGGCTAAACGGTGTTCAGCTGCTATAATCAAACGTTTTAAGTTTATTTACTAAATGCATTTAACTAAATATTGTTAGTTAGGATTAGCTAACTGATTAGCAGTCCCCTTTCTAACTAAATAAATCAGTAACTAGTAGCTAATTTTTAGTAATTAACTACAAAACTTTTCTTTCAGTGTAAATTTTGTTTCTATTTTTATTTCATTTGATACATTGCATCATTTTGTTCACGAAATAAACAATAATAATTTTGACGTGTTGACGCAGTGGTCACAGCAACTCGCTTATGCGCTAGCGGTCGCGGGTTCGATCCCCGCTCATGATAAATATTTGTATAGGCCATACAGATATTTGTCGTGGTCTGGGCGTTTGTGCTTGTGTTTTGTGTGTGTTCTCGGACCCCCGACACAGGATAAACATCCTACTGACATCCTACCTACCTGACGGCCGGCTGGTCGAGTGGTCAGGCAACTTTTAACACTTACACAGCGGTCGCGGGTTCGAATCCCGCCAGGTGCAGATAATTTGTATGACGAATATAGATGTCTGCACCGGGTCATGGATGTGTATTTATGTATTTATATCTTAAATTTATTTCCGTTCCTAGTACCCGTAACACAAGTTCTTACGAACTTAGAACGGGGCTAGGTTAACGTGGTGTGATTGTTGGTTAATATTTATTTATTTATTTATTATATTTACTGGGGGCCGTTGAGTGTGAGACGTTTTTATATATTAAACGTATAATTATGACATTTATGTCACAAAATATTATAAAGCAAAGTCCTCCGTCGCGTTTATCTGTCTGTCTATCTGTTTACGATAAACTCCAAAACTACTTCACGGAGTTTCATGTGGTTTTCACCAATAGATAGTGATTTTTGAGGATGGTTTAGAATTTAGACACATATACATAGCCCGGCCGTAGCTGGGGCGGGCCGCATAAAATTTAGTATAGACGCAATAAAGCAGTAAAATTCAGGCATATGTCGATGTATCAGGAAGGTCGACGCATGTATGATGTCTTCATGCTTCTCTAGTCTTAGTAACTTATAACTATGTAAATGAAATAATTTATTAATGAAAAGTGTATGCAATTATTCTTTAGAGTATTGCGTGAGCAGTTTTGCGCATAGACAGTGCAGATATAGGTACATATCTTCAAACAAAGTAACGTTTTTTTTTTTACGTACCTATATAGGTATTACCGGTTTTATGAAATACCATGATAATAGATTTTTTTTTAAATTTAAAGATACTTATTTTTTTGGATAAGCTGTATAAAAATGAATAAAAACGTCAACATGGTTTCAGTACAAATCTACTGAGTTCAGTTTATTTGTTCTATTGGAAGGATAAAATTGGAACTATAAAAGTTGATTTATTTTATTTTAAAAAAAATTCGTTCAAAATTTATTTAATCTTTTTTGCAATATACATCTTAGAACAATTACAAAGGAGGGTTATGTTTTTCGAGTTTATGTATGTATGTATGTATGTCCATTTCTTTGCCACGCCCTACAGCCCAAACGGCTGGACGGTTTTTGACATATGAGGTGTCGTTGGATTTGTCTAAATTGTAGTAGTGACATAGGCTATATAAATTTTCAAAATGGCGCCCGCAAATGGCGGAATGAGGGGGGGGGTTGTTTATTTTTTTCTTACTGTAGCAATATGGATATCAAATGAAAGCTAGTAAATTGTTTTGTTTTAGTTTGTCTTTTTAGTTTATAATAAGGTTATTTTACGCAGTCGGGTTTTTTTAAGTTTTTTATTGTTATTTGTTATTTAAAGTTACGAAAATTTCGGTATCTTTGCAAGTGCTATGGTTACGGGAACACTACCCATATAAAGCATAATTTGTCTTTATTATAAATGTCCGACATATATCTATATATATAATATTGACGACCGTTCTGGTATAGTGGTGCGAGTAGTCGCCTCAACGCAACGAATCGAACCCGCAACCGCCGGGGTTGCGGGTTCGATTGCCGCTCGGGGCAGATATTTGTATTTGTGCAAATATTTGTTTCCAGTCTGGGTGTATGTCTCAGAGCACGTAAAGGCGTCGGTCTCGGTTGTTATCATGGACACCTGGTAATGATCGTTACTCGTGGTAGGGATATTATCAGTAGTGCAGCGTGGTGGATTAAGTTCCAACCCCTCTTCTATATGAAGGAGAGGCCTTCGCTCAGCAGTAGGTTGTTTACATACTTTGAGGAATTATATATTAGCACCTATATATATATCAATTCAATGGGCTGATACAGTATAAATATCCACTTGTACATACAAAACTAATCTCTGTGCGATTAGTGTCTTTTATATACGCACACAAAAGACATCATTCTCGTCTGGCAGATACATTGTATTATTGAAAATAGAACATTAAGAGGAATTTTTTTAATGCTTACCTTTTAACGGTCACTTATTATTCAGGTACCCACACACACAAAGACAAAGACAAACGATCACACAACAAACATTTACACCATACACGGACATACACGGATTGTATAGCAATACAGGGATATTTGTCATGGAATGGGACCGAGCCTTTGAAAAAAAAACCATTAAAGCCAGAACCTTTTCGGAAAAAAAATCTTTTTTTTTTTTGACACATAGATACATATACATATGTATACTGTATACATACTAAATTTACATAGTAGCCTGTACAAAATAAATATAGGTATTTACGAAATAAACAATAGTTATCGAATAAATTATCTTATTCATCACCACTTCATTAAATATACATACACACATCAAATATACATTACTTTTCTCCTCTTACATAATCCCCTTAATAGCTATAAATGTCATTCTTATAATGGCTTTTAATATATTATCATTAAAATATTTTTTTAATCTTCAATCATCATAATCATCATATAAGCCGTTCGATGTCCACTGTTGAACGTAGGCCTCCCCCATCGACCTCCAGAGCGACCAGTTCAAAGCAGCCTCCATCCAACGGCTGACTTTCCTCAAGTCGTCTGTCCTGGGTCTATGGGCCTTTTAAACAAGCTCCAAGTCGCACAGCGTGCTTTGGAGAGGGCTACGCTTGGTATTTCTCTGCGAGAAATTTCAATAAGAGGAAATAAATAATAATAACTATTTAAAAGTACACGCTAATTTGGTGTTTCATATGCTATTACCTAATAAATATTGTTTCTAATTTCGTTGCTTTGTCATATTTATATTGAATTCATTAAAAAAACATTATTGTTTATTACAGAAAACGTAATATTATTATTCCTAATTTTGATTGTTTCATTACAAATTCCACTTATCTAAAAACTTAATTTATAACATGCTTTCAAAAAAAAGTTAGCAATCTGAACATCCTTAATTAACTTATTGGTCCAAAATATGTTAGGTACCTAATGTGACAAATTAAAAACGCCAAAAACAAAAAATAAGAGATATAAGTTTTATAGTATTTCAAAATTTGACGTTTTACAATAGATTTAAAAAAAAACATAAATACACACACGATGTCAGTTTTACATAAGATGACAGTGTTAAAAGAAAAAAGTTTTTAATAAACCCGGAAGTAGCCTTGACCTTATAAACTGGAAAAGTGGATTCAACTTTTCCTCTTAATATAAAGCTACTGTAAATCTATTGTGAAAAATACCTTCTTGAATAACATAATTTGACTCAGTGGTGGTTAACCTTGACATAGGATCGCTGGTTCAAAACTGATAAATTAAGTTATTTAAATTAAAAAAAAACAAATCTTGTACTTATTATTATTTGATATTATTAATTCAAAATATATCAATATTCATGAAGCCGCTAATCTCAGTAACTATTTCTTTATTAAAATTATACTGAGAATGGAAAAATGAAGGAGGCTACGTCAGATCGATTGTCATAATTATATTGTTCTTACCTCGTTCCTAAGCTGTTGTACATGACATTTTATGTTACTTCTAGATTATATAGATTTCTATAATATCGGTGAATTATCGCTGTTATTACTCGTTCATGACAATCTTAAAAATATATATAACATCTTTAAATAAATTTATATATTTATAATGATAATTGCAAAATGATATAAGTACGAAACAAGTTTATTATTAATACAAAGTAGCACATTACATTGGATAAGAACTTTTGTTTGAAATTAAAATGTTTATCGAAAGGTCTTTACAAACTGCAGATCGATCAAACGCAATTTACGTTATTGCTAGTATTTTTTTTTTGTGTAGTACTAGCTATACCACCTGGTTTTATCTGCATAAATTTCGAACCCTTAGAAATTTCAAAATAAAAAGTAGCCTTTATTCTAATATCGTGTCTTCACCTATATACAAACCTAGGTACCTACTTGTACCAAGTTTAATAATATTTTTGTATAAATTATAAATATTACAAGCAGTAGTATAATTTTCTGCTAAATAAATATAAGTTAGTATCTATAAATAGAGTAACTTAAAAAAAACTTTATTATAAAAACTTCGTGAACATAATTGAAATATTAAATAAAACAATAAATAAAATAGTAAAGACGAATACGAATAACTTTTTAATTCTATGGTTCTTGCTACAATTTCTTTAATTGATATCTTTATGATATTATAGGTACCTACCTACATACCTACACTTTGAAATTTCCTTATATATAAATAGACAAACAAGATCATTATTAAAATGTTTTGAAATTATTATATTTTTATGAATACGTACAATTTTAAATAAAATGAATAGTCGACGCAATAAGAGCACTAATTAAAATATAGGTAGGTACCTGTTTATTTTTAATTTTATATGTTAAAAGTAGAAAAATTTACCTATACTTATATATTTTTATTTATTTCTTGTATTCCATCCCCATCTTGTATCCATATCCCATTATTGATTTATTAAGTAGGTAGGTACTTCAAGTTATAAAATTTTAAAATAATTTAGGTAGATATGTAGTTTTACAATTATCTCTATGATATCGTATTTATTTAAAAATTGTATTCGAAGTTAAAATAAAATTTAAAATAAATCTGCTCGGTTCTTTGCTAAAATAGTGTGGTAGGCTGATAACCACAGAAGAGTGAATAGAGATACGTTTGAAACAAGATAAATTAAATAAATAAAAATAACGATACATTGAGCTTCACGAGCTCATAACATGACAGGCACATATTTTAATATTAGATCAAGAATGTTTAAACGTCGACGTATATATAAGTATGAATGAAATTCATACATTGTGTAAGTATTTTTCTATATTAGTAGGTATACCTATATACTTTTACTTATGTAATTCGTGTGTTCGATTACTACCGATGCACTTGCACCCGTTAGTCATAATTAATGTTAATGTAAGCTGTCTACAGTAGATCATAACAATTAATATCTGCTCGAAGACCCACTTTCTCTATTTGAGTATATTTATCAGCGGTCATGCGATACTCCCGCGAGAAAATTCATTAAAAGCTCAATCCTACAAAAGACTGTCGCTCTCTCCTTGCGATTGTGACAACTCCTCGGACGAGGTCGCACGATGCACAGGACCGCGCTCCGCTATGTCTATCTAGATACACATGCGGGACTTCCGAGCGAACTGTAGGTATCCGAAAAAATACATAATGTAGAGTAGGCGTCACATGTGTAGGTATCGATGTGTGACACGTGTGTCGGACGCGGGTGGCGGGCGCGGGCGAGTACGCGCAGGGCGGGGCCGGGGGCGGGCCCGCGCCGGCCGGCCCCGGCCCGCGCCACGCGCCTCGCCAGTCGCCACCACTCGCCTCTCGTGACACGCCGTGCGCTCGTCCCAACTCACTCCGCGTTCGCAAGTCGCCCGCGTCGCACGTCCAATACGTTTTCCGCGTCTCTTGGCTTCGAGTGCTGTGCAGTGCTACCGATTACCGACTTTACTGTTCCGAGTGATGTTGACATCGCGCTCCGGGAGAGCAATCTGAGCGAAAGGGTTGGAGCGTGCAGCGGGCGGAGGGCGGTGCGAGACCGCGCACGCGCCCGCGGGCACGACACGTCCGGAGCCACACACGCGCCCATACCGGCACGCGCGATGGACACAAACGACAAACCGACCTCCGGCGAGGAGCACTACAGCCTGCGCTGGAATAACCATCAGGCGCATCTGCTTAGCTCCTTTGAAGCGCTTCTTCACGCTGAGACTCTCGTCGATGTCACGCTCGTTTGCTCCGAGCGCCACGTACGCGCGCACAAGGTACTGCTTGGAGCCTGCAGTCCATTCTTCAGAAGAATATTCAGCGAAAATCCGTGCAAACACCCAGTGATCGTACTCAAAGACTTTCAAGGATGGGAGGTGCAAGCCGTCGTAGACTTTATGTATCGCGGGGAGGTGTCTGTGGCACAGGAACAGCTAGGCTCGGTTATCAGAGCTGGCGAGTCGCTGCAAGTCCGCGGATTGGCCGATCAGGATGTGGCAGAGTGCGACGAGTCAGAGCGGTCCCCAGCCGGCAGCCCGCCGGCTGGTGACACGACGGCATCTCCACCGGTGAGCCCGCACAGCCCACAGCCGCGAAGGAAGCAGGCACGGCCACGTCGCTGCTCGGGAGAGTCGGACACGCCAGAGAACCTATCGATGCGACGATCGCCCACAGGGCTAAAAGCAGTACGGCTGGCGCGCGGCCGCTCCCCGCAAAAACAGGAACCTGAAGAACCGGAAGTAGAAGCACCACCTCCTCCGCGTATGTACCAGCCGCACCAGGAAATGTTTGCGCCTGTGCCGCCACAGGCTGTCTCAACATTGCCACTAACGTCACCTCATAGTAAGTTTTATTTTTTATTACACATGCGTATGTCATTGCAGTACCTAATAACAACAACTAGATAAAATGGCAAATTCCGATATCTTAGTCAAAGCTAATTAGAACGTAGTAAAGAAACTTAAGAAAGCGGGGATACATATTACATTAGTGTGATTAATTAAGCGATAAGAAATGAAGGTAACAGTCGATACAGAATTTCTCCGCTGATTGTGTAGAAAGATATTTAGATTTAACGCACATAACCAATGGTCATGTGACATTAATTTGTAATTTCAATATTAGGAATATAATTTACAAAAACTTGAGGTCGATACTAACAATGTCGTCGTGGATGAATAATTGTAAATTATAAATAAAAAAATAATACCTAACAAAAACTGACCTCGCACACTGTCATTGTCAAATAATCTTTTATTTTTAGTCAATGCTAAATATTTATTATATACATATTCGTCATAAAGTATACCGAATCTAAAATAACTTATTACATTAATTTATTATTATTTTCTCTAAATATTTGTAAAGTTTAAAAAAAAACTATTTCTTTCGTTATAACAACACAATGTCAATTAAAAATATAATATATAACACTTTAAAAAGTAAAAGTCAAAGTAACAAACTAAAATATATTTGAACGTAATGGAAACTTATCGATATATCAAATCGCATGTAGGTTTAATGATTCGATTAGCGATCGACACAGTGTTAACCGGAACCTTTCACAGATAAATTAAGATCACCCATTCATGTGTCGATTTCTTATCTGTGTTATCCAAAGAGGTTTTAGCTTTATACGGTGTATTAACTCCGCATATCGTGGAAGCTCTGTGTAAAATATAATTCCGAATGGCATTCTATTCCATCCTTGCATGCATTCCATAATCGTATGTCGGAATAAATTTCGCTCCTCGATAATTGCTCGAGCTAACCTGACGCTCATGAAAGAGGAAGCAATCAGAGCAGACTTATTTTACGATCCCTTTTCGATTTCTAAACGTGTTTATTGAGAAAATGACAGTAATTGTAGTCGTCTCTTATGCATTCGTCCGGTAATTTATGTGAACAATACAATAAAGACTATATATTTTATACGAACAATGGGATTATAATACAACCATATTAAAAATATAATAGGAATAAGATGTTTATACAAAAATTATAATACAAAAACCGATGTACGGTTTATGTTTAACAACAAAGTCAAGAATTATTTTTACTATTATTAAAGAATCCTAAAAAAACTTTCTCGGTGCTATAGAACTTTCGATTTTATACGTTCCTGTCCTTGTTACCTCATTTTCGTATGTGGACTGAGAGCTTGATTACGTCACAACAGTACCCTTTAATGAAGGGTAGCATACACTCCGCTCACTGACGTGCGTAGGGAAACTAAATACTAAGGGGAGTTTCTGAACGTTGCTGCACTTGTCATTTCGCGGACTACAAAACATAACTCTTATACGTTTAGAAACGTCTTTTTAAAAACACATTTTTAAACACATTCTATTTTCAAATTACGAATGTATTTTTTTAAATCTTTCGCCGAGTAATTTTAATGAGTGTTCATTTTATTGTTTTCTCCATCTCCGTGTGTGATGAGAGGTTGATTATGCTTAATGGTGGTGCGTAAATGTAATGAGGGGTTGGCGGTGACTGGCAATCACAGAGCTTCCTGATTGTGCCCACTCGGGAGTCGTCAAGTAATTCGAAATTTGATTTTCCCGCTAGTTTTTTTTTTTTTTAATTTTTGTTCTTGTACTATTTACGACCAAGAAGAAGTAAATTAGTGTCATTACACCGTGAAGGCTATAAAAATTAAAATGTACTAATAGTTCTTAAACAATTGCAGAAAATTATTTGTAGCAATAAAATTCTCTCTTCGTGTGTGGCTTAGGATATTTTGTGATGTTTTAATATAATTGCAGAGCTGTTGAACAATAATAGTTTACTTTCAAACGTAGAAATAATACCACATTATCCAATTGTGAATCTTCCATCATTTTATTTAAATAGTTATAATTATTATTTTGACTACAAATAATCGACAATTCTATCGTTTTTATATTCTCTAGTCGAACATTTTCATATTTTAACTTCTCTTATCATTAGTTTTTATATTTTGCTAATTTTAATTTTATCTCATTAATTATTTATTCGGAAAAACATTTATTAAACTTATACTTTGTTTATCTGCTTGTAAATCACAGTCTAGCTAGTTACTAAACCTTTATTTCATTATTTTACATATTTATCGTTATTATTTTTATAAATAAAAAATACATAATGTATACAATTTTTCCTACATATAGTGTTACTTATCTATAGAATATGTCTAGATTTTATAAACATATACAAGACCGATTGGGTTTTAACTTTAAAAGAAATCCCTGTCCCGTTACAATGATGACGATATCGTCTCAATCAATACACAAAAATAATTCATCGTACAACAATGGTTAACATAAATGCACACGCAAGGTAACGCCATCGAGTACAAAGCCTTGAAGGGTGGCAGAAAAAACGTAGGCACGACATTGGCACGAAGCGTGCGCACGCAAGGGTGAGTAAGAGCGCCAGGCGCCTGCGCAGAACTTTGGGCCGATTCATTGCAAAGTTTTTATCTAAGTTTTTTTTTCTTTCTATAAGTTTGAAAAACGGAAACGAAGTAAACCCTTAGCGTAGCACGAGCTGAGCACGTGGCATGTAGGAATACCATGCGTCTGCGCAGGACTTCTGAACCGATTAATTTAACGATATTTTATTATTTATTGATTGAAGATATTTTTTGTTTCGTGATTATAAACAAAAATTTTTAAAAATACAAACTCATAATAAAGAAAGAAAAAACTACACACAACGAAGTATAAGCCCCTATGAATCCAACACGAATGCTGCCAACTCATTGGGAAAAGAGTAGAAAATTTTAATAATTTTGACAGCAATTTGAACCGAAAAATTGCTTTTAAAACTAACATTATTCGTAGAATAAGAATATAACAAGGTCAATGATTTTTAATTTATATACACGTTTACAAGTAGTTATAACGTGTATAAATTGAAAAGTAATTATTTGAAATATGTACTTATTTAATATCAAAGTATAATAGAAATGAAATTGTTTTAAAAAGAACTCATGCGCACCCTAATCGAGGATGACAGCGGGCACAGCGCCAGCGCATTTACATTCAATTCACACTTCGGCAGGTAACCTACTTGACTACCATCGTGTAAACAGCCCTTTGTCAATGATGTACCTTGATAAATTATACATGAAAAAATAATACATTTAAGAAATTTACTGAAACATTATGTACATTGTACGATTGATTTCGAAATAATCGTTCAGATTATTACACATAACTTGTCATTAGCTTGTACATATATGACTAGTTACTACCCGCAACTTCGTACATATAGATTTATTTCGTGACGATTTGGCTATAATTATTTATAGTGATAACTTCACTTCTAGAGGATGTAGGTATCAATTTGAAAACTACACCAGATTTTAAGTTACATCTCCAGGATCACTATGCAAACTATCGCATCTAATTTCGTGCAGCAGATTTTGCGTGAGGTTGGAATACAGACAGATATAAGATCAAAATAGATATAAATTCAAAAAAAAAATGTTTTGGCTTCAATTGCTCTCGTAATGATTCCTATAATTGTTTGCTCTAGTTATCTTTACAATTTTATTATATGTAGGTATAGATTATGTAATATATTTTTAGTTTGTGCTTGATTGATGTAGATGCAATATATAGGTAATTATGTGAATTATACATATGACATTAGGTTTAAACATTACATTACTTGCGCAATCCCATAAATGATAATGAGACTCATATATATTATATTTCTTTAATTTGTTTTTAATTATGCACTAAATATGTAGGTATTTATGATAATTAAAAAAATATAATTTTGGCCAGAACTTTTTAATAAAATTTTTAGTAAGTATCGAATTTACTTAATATGAATAATGTTAAGTTTTATATGTCCCAATACAGATTAGAAATTCAGTGCCACTAAAGTATAGAAACTATTAGTCTATTAAATGTTGATTTTTATTTTCTCTATATAGATAAAAATGAATCTCATTTAATAATTATTCGATTTACATACATCAATAAACAGTTCATAAAACTAAATCCTAGTCAAAATAGATTGAATAGATTGCTAATAAGAACTTAGTTCAAATCATCTTAATTATAAAACTGAACGAATACAAAATAACAAAAAGATTTTACGAATAATAATTTCATGTAACTTTTAATACAAATATATTATAATAAATTTCTCTACAGAAAATTATCCTTTCTTCTAAATAAATTAGATACACCTTATACTTTTGTAATTACCGGCTGATATTGCCTACCCCTTATTTTCTCGAACATTTATTAATTGTATAACAAACAATACCTTATGACTCATCGTTTTAAACAATAAAAAAATGCACATATCTTTTATGCAAAAGATTGTTTGTTGCAAAAGTTAATCTTTTCTTATTTTTTAATTATCTTTGAACGTTTAGTTCATGACAAACAATAAATACCTCATATGAGTCACCTTTTAAACAATAAATTCGTTTAAAATCTTGTCATATAAATGATGGTATAGCTGTCATATATATACTAACTAATGAAGTTGTTTTAATATATCGTGCAATCAAAGCAATGGCGTAGCTAGGTAATCAAAGGCCCTTGTGCAAAAAATAAACTAGGGCCCCAATTAAACTGTTTAAGTTTTATCAATACAAACCAAAATATACTAGTTATATTTAAATATTTTAAAGGTGCAAAGCTACTTTATCATCTGCTCTTTATCATGCACAGCAGGGCCCGTTCAGGTTTTACACGCAAGCAAATTTCAATAGTTAACTTTATAGTTTGTTGGTCAGCTTCTAGGGCCCCCTGAGGTTAGGGGCCTCGGTGCAAGGTACCGTCCAGCCCTCCGGTAGTTACGCCACTACTTTGTAGACATTTTACAGGTAATCACATAAATAGTAGATTTATATTTAGTAACATTGTTTAAATGTAAAGCGTCGAAATTAAATTAATTTCATAAATAAAATTAGGTAGGTACTCTTTGAACTTTTAAACATTAGATTAAAACGTACTTAAC
The DNA here is from genome assembly GCA_036937285.1 of Euphydryas editha. NCBI lineage: Eukaryota > Metazoa > Arthropoda > Insecta > Lepidoptera > Nymphalidae > Euphydryas > Euphydryas editha. The sequence goes on from JAUPFZ010000020.1 coordinate 5,254,956, forward strand.
CAAAGTTAAAAACGTTTTTGTTAAGTAAAAAAAAAAGAAAACTAAATGAAAATAATACTTGTATGCGGGGTAATTTTATAAAGTATAGTTTATTTATTCTATTTGTAAATTTATATATCTATTTGACAACCGTTTGGCGCGGTGGTGATGGCAAGTTGTTCGTATAGATGTCTCCCGTGTCCCCCGACACAGAAAATCATCCTAATATGTTCCGATGAGTGTGAGTCGTTTATGATACTTTAAAGATAACAGCGTACCTATGTGTCATTTAAATTAACGGTAGGTACTTCATATAAATTGCGTAACTACGTGGTGATTTGAAGAAGTACACGAAATAATGATGTTATTAATTAATGCATACATATCGTGTTTGTGTTAATTACCACGCCGTTCCTCTATTGTATTGTAAGCATGTACTGTTTTTGCGGCGCTTAAACATGTGTAATTGCAGATGTGGCGTTACTTGTCATTAGTTCACAATACAGTGACTAACATGAAACAAATTACTTCAAAATAACATTAATATGTCTTTAACATACTTCGTAAATAAAATATTCACTAAAGTTTTAAATTTTAAATGAATCATAATAAGTTGAACGTTTATATTCTGTGCTAAAATTTAGTTCGTAAAAATAAAAATATTGATTTATTATCTGTATTAGATCATTAAGTTTGTGATACAGATATATAAAAACATAATATTATTTACAAACTAAAAACAATTAATTTGCTATATTATAAATAACTTATCTCATTTACCAATATTTATTATGACTCAAAATAATCGTACACATCAATCTTATTTTTAGAACATAAAAAATAATAATTTTTTAAGCCATACATAGCAGTAAAATTAATAACAGTAGCAATTTTAATACGAAACATAATGCCGTGTATAAGTTTTCCTTATAAGGAGTGAAGTATAAATCGTAACTCATTATAGATCAATTATTGTGAATGATTAACATCTGATGGACTTGTTCTCGATTGTAATCTTCATTTTAATCTGCATCACAATATTATTAGCACTATTTAATTTAGACGGCAACACTGAAAAAATTTAAAACTAGAGTATTAAACGTCTTGAACTAGGTCTTAAGAGGTCTAGGTCGTAAAAATGTCAATGAAAAGAATACAATTAATTAAAATTATTTCTGAAATTTTAACTCGCAATTAGTCTTTTATAATATCAAAATAATAATATCGTAATAAAGTTATATCGTAATTTGTAAATTATTAATATAATACAACACAATATTTGCACAAATATGGCAACAATTAGGTATGAACACAACACAAAATATACTAAGTTCGTAAGTTCATAATTATTGTATATTGAATTATTCTTCAACTTTGGAATAACTCGTATTCTTCTTTTTAGTATTTTCTAGTCATTTAAAAAAGGGAAAATACAGATATAAAAATAAGAAGAAAATAGGTGAGTCTTTGCAAAGCTATTTTAATTTTATTTCCAAATATTTACGTTCTGTTTTTAAAGAACATTAAGTCTTACTTTTTTATTTATATTATTACTACTATATTTTATTATAATATTACTGTCATCAAGAAACGTAAAGTTCACAATCACTTAGACATTATAAGAATCGGCGACAGGAAACGAACGCAACGCCACTTTTATTATAAAAGATTATATGGCTAAAGAAGATAAAATAAACTATCCAATCAAATCGATTCCACATCTCTACAAGATGTAAGAACGAAAGGCCGATATCAATCGTCCAGATATCGGAGATAACCAGTGACATAAATAGGTCCGTACACATAGGAAGCTGTAGGCGTTTCGCATTACGGTAGTGTTACTATAATTTATTGTGAACATTTCTGCCTGCTATTTATTTAACAGGTGACTTGTGAAAGGGGTGAACACAACGTTGCGAGGATACGCTTATTTATATATTACATACTAGATTTCATGTTTATAAAATACAAGTTGTTGATATAGGACCGTTGTTTTTAAACAAAGCTTCTACGAGTACAGCTTTGTTTAAAAATAAAAGTTAATCGAAATCTCTAACTACTATTCAGTAATGAAGAAGATAAAAGAGTTTTGGGGTGCGTTGTCTTCCGATTATTTCGCATTAGTTAGTGTGATGAAATTGCGAATGAAAACATATGACTCTCCAAATATTTTATATATATCCATATTTTTTTTTAATGTACCTTGTTCGAAGACCACAAAAAAAATCAGATAAATAACAAATATCTGATACGAAATTGTGTATTTTACAGCTTTCTACATATTAACCGACGAGTAACCTACGTCTGTAATGTCCGGTGAAGATTTTAATGCTCACGATCATTACTGTTGAATAAAATATTCATGACGGTCTCATAGCTACGTCAATTACGTAAATAACGCCTATTGTCAACTAGAATTATATTTCGCTTACGTACTTTGAATTCGAAATGTGAGAATGTGGCGTTTAAACTAATATTATCTCGACTGTAATGATGGGTGCAGATTGGAGATCGTAACCGGACTCCGTACAGGAGTTCCTGGTTAATTGCATGAAAATGTGCGCGTGCGCCGCCGCGTGTCTCCGTCCCTACCATAAGTCATGCGCTTTACGACGGCCCGTGGCAATCAATAATATCTGTGCATTGAAAGCAACCTAAATATCAATTTCAATATAGGACAGTGAGTCAGTCAGTTGAGCGATTTAAGATCGTCTCGTCTCGTAGACGACATATGCACCGGTTTATGTAAACAAATGCCGATTTACGATATTAAGCAGCTACATTCATTTCGTCGATCCCATAGAGAACAGTTAACCGTCATTCCCATCACGCAACCGGAACTAGAATCACACATTATATTTAATTTTATACGAATTTAATAACGAACGAGATGCTCAGTCGGCTATTGTCTGCCCGTGACCATGTGAAACCCAATTTTTTGTCGACGATAAAGAGGTGCCGACACACAATCCCGACCGAGATTGATGTGCACGTATGATCGTATCTGGCCGCCGCGAGCTGCGAGCTCCGCGCGTTGTACAGAATAATTAATATTCCATAATCCATTCATCCTTAATATGCCCGCGATACGTTCCCTTTCACTCGGTTATTAACGCCTCACCTCCATCGCCGGTAGCGATGTGTCGTCGTCACACGACGGTCGAAATCAATTTCGTCCGTTAAATTTGAATGAGTGTCCTGTGAATGGAAACATAAATAAGATCACGAGCCGTGCGCGTTCAGACGGATCGTGGGGCTCTCACCGGGAAATGACCGCGACCGGCCAGATCTCTCTCTTCGATAAACGTAAAAAACGCAACGAAAAAATTACATGTCATGCATCTACGTGTGCTAGTTGATTTCACGGCGGCCGTCGTGGGAATCGAGCTACGAATGGACTTTAGAAAGCAATTAAAATCCGTGCACATGAAAAGCGCTACCAGAAAATACCACTGACACATGAAATCGGTTAACAGTGAGCGATTTTTTTTTTATCGTTCGAGGTGGCTTTAAACGATCATTCGATACCTACCGCCACAATTCTTAAAAGCGACTTTATTAAGTATTTTGACAAAAACGCCGCACTGCAGAACAGTGACAAGAGCTCGGGCGGCGATAAAAACTGTTTTATGCTTGCGTTTAATAAGTATGTTTTTAATAAGTCTTGTGGCGTCTAGAGACTCTTTCTATTGTTCAAACCACGCTTCTTACGTTTTACTCTTAACCACCAAGTCTCGTCATAGAGTTTAATGATGCAATAATTATAGAAGTAGGTACATTAGGATTTTAAACCCATTTTATTAAACTAAGCGGCGCAATTTAAAAATTGAATACTAAAGCTTTTTCCTTATTTCCTATGTAATCATAGTAATTAATATTATTATACCTACGGGAAATTAATGAAACGGTCTTATAACCGAGCTTTATAATATAAGTCTTTTTAACATTATCAAAACAGGAATTGTGGAAATAATTCATAACTCATATAACATGTAAGTTATATCCAGTAAGTTTTCTTGATGTGGTGTATAACAAAGGGAAAGAAGAGTAGACCAAGACGTTACTTTACTTTTTTACGTTCACAAAAAGCTGAGTAAGAAATCGAAATCAGATTACGTGCCCTGCGATCACAAAGTTTCGAGGTAGATCAAAGTGCGGGAAACCACAATTTCGTTCCGAAAATACGTCCTTAACCACATTCGTTACACGTATTATTTATTATCAAAACAACAACTAAATGATTAAAATTACAAGTTTTAATTAATAGTAAGGGAAAATCTTTATTCGTTAATTTTGCATATAATTTTGTAAACTTCCACTCAGAAATACTTTATGACATGTCCGTTTATAAGGCGTAATCACGTATGTCGTATGTAATTGTACCGAGAATTTAGTCCATGTCATTTAGATATTCCTAGTAATTTATTAACAAACATATTATAAATCGTATTGAGCATGTGAGTCAGGACATGAGTCAGTAGCGCCATTGTGCCGGAGGAAATCATATTTGTGGCCAACCACACACGTAAACAGCAATTTCGAATCAATCTAAACTTTTTTGTAATGCTCGCCAGTATCAACAGACTTTCGAAGCTATGATTAATTGTTAGGGATGTCGACGGCTGATTATTATTATTTTTTTAATATCATTAATTTTATCTATTATAATATTTGATGAAAATATTGTATTTTTGCCTGCATGAGATTTTATCCACTTTACTCTTAGTACTCTTATATATTTCTAGTATTTTCTTTTCCTTTCTTTTATATAATAATATTTCATAGCTGCAATGCCTTAGTAAGATAGATAGGGAACTAACACCGTATCTTTTTTTTTTCAATATAATAATGTATTCAGGATGTTCCTGGAGCTACTGCGGTTGTTCTTAGAATTTCGGCGTTGTCTTCTGATGTAGGGGTTGACAGCTACAATGAATGCGTAACGATAACAAATGGATTGCAACAGCTTAAGTCCGTCTTTTGGAAATACTTTAAGTGTATTGTACAATAAAGCATTTTAATATCTTAATCTATAATCTTAAGCCTTTTGTGCGATAGGTTGAATAATTCTTTACCAGCTCATAAGATCAGTCTTCCCTTATTATGTAAAACCGTACAGGCTGAATTATACAGTAATTCTATTCTATTGTATAGTTATCAAAGTTTCAAAAATCTAAATTTGTCTGTAATGGAGATTTTTTTTTTTATTATTATTAAATTAGAAAATATTATTTAAATGTATTATGGTTTGTTGTTGCCTGTTGGCAACCCTAACCCGTTTTTGATATTGCGACATGATATGTATATTTTTTCGGTTAATGAAACTGTAATTACAATGTAATGCGTATTGTCATAACAAAAGGCAGTTAATGTGTAATTACGCGTCACTCTCTATTTCATTATCGTGACGTAACATATGATAAGAATGACCACACTCGTACGTAACAGGTACAAGTGTACTAGACATACATACCTACGTAATAATCATTTTATTTGTTTGTATTACCGTTGATTATTTGTATGATTGCAAAACAACAATATCAATTATTTATTTTTTTATATCTAAGCGTTTGCTACTTTTTATATTTCAAAAGTAAAATAATTATAATTGAAAGACAGAAATAAGTAAAATTTAAACTATTATGAGAGATAAAATAAATACAATTTTTCTACTACTATAAATACTAAGTAGCCATTTTGACAAATATTAACCGAAACCGCGCGAGGCGTTTAGTAACACCATAACAGAAGTCAATGCGTCTCATTTTTAAGCATAGGTACCTATCCAAGAATCATACTAGTAACTAATATTATAAATGTGAAATATAAGTTTGTTTGTTACGCTTTCACGCGAAAACTACTTAACCGATCATCATGAAACTTTGTACACATATTCTTGGAGGTATTAGTAGTAACACAGGATACTTTTTTTTGTTCGCGATAACTAACATCACGCGGGCAAAGCCGCGAGCAGAAGCTAGTATCATATAAATCAATAATTACCAATATTCATCTAAGTATTTTTTTTTTTATAATTTGAAATTACTCTTAACACAATATAACGATACATACTTAAATTTCATCGTAAATTATAAAATTAACATGATTCTCAAAATACATCTAATTTTACATTCTTAAATAGAAAGTACAAACAGAATCATTCGAAACGAGTGCAATAAACATCGTACATCGTATTATATTTAACAAGCGACCGTCAAAAGGAAATCAGTTTAATTTTTTAATCTTAAATACAGTTACACTAATTTCACACATCAAAATGTGCCAAATTGTTTACTTTACGCGGAGAAAGTAACCGAGTATTACTAAAGAATAATGACCGTATCGATTTTTATTTATTCGTATCATTGTTCGCATTTAAATCGATTCTCGAGGAACCGCAATCGATTTTATGTACTTCTTATTTCACATGATAGATTACATACGGAGCGGAAGTTACAGATTGGTTCGCGACCACAGAATATATCTGCGGTAGTTGTTTCCCTATTCCCTACATTTGCATTGAGAAATATAGGTATGCTTATTATTGACAGTTTACATACCGACATGTTATACACATAGTTTAGTATTTTTATTTAAAATATCTGATATATCTTTTATAAACTGCCATAAAAGACTTTAATATTCACATTTAATTTTTAAATTTTTTCTTTTATTCACAAATAATTTGAGTAACTTTTGTTCTATAAACTAATAAAAGAAACGAAATTAAATTAAACATCAATTTAAAACCGATCGATAGACGGATGAAAATAATAAAAAGTCAGCAGTTTTTCAACAATAGCCAATTTCGGGTGTGAACGTCGTGGGCTCAATAGGAATAAATCGAGCATCGAAAAAAATTAGATGTCAGATATTAAAACCTCCTTTCTTTGTAGGGCATAGACAATTGTTCGACCTCTTTGGTCTCTCAGAAACAATGGCTCACACGAGATGGGTAATATCTATGGAGAGTAACGAAAACACATTACGAAAGCTCAGAATCAAATTGGTTGAATAAAAATTAACACGTTACCCGCAATTCATTTGTAAGAATTCTCCCAGGCTTGTGCGTGTGTGATTCGACTAATGTGATCTTGTTACACAGGGCTACCGATTTACTTCTCTGTGATGGATTACCTCGCTTTTATTTTCTTCCACTTTTAATAAAGTAAGCTAGTTTTTCTACCTAATTATTATCCTTCATTGTATTGAAATGGTAAACAAAACACAGTAATTGTAAAAAAAAATGTATATCAAACTTAATAATAAATATAATTCTCATTTTCAGAAATCCTCATTTAATTATTCATGTGCTATAAGTAGTGATGGTACTCCTTAGTCTCAGGAAGCGTTATTAAGCATCATCGAGTTAGTCGAGAACGTAAAATATTACTTTAAAAGATTTTCATCTAACGTCTTAATTAATTTACAGAAAAATATTAATAACAATGACAAACAAAAATACGTTTATTTCTCATTTTTGTTAACCGTAAATAATGAATACACCATTAAATTGTTTTTTTTTTTTTCATTATTGGCTAACAGTGTAAAAAGGTTGCTTAGTTTGACAGCCCTGTTAATACCAATTGGGAACTTTAATTCAAAAGACATGTTAGTATTGTTATTAAGAAAGCAATGAAATAAGCTGACAATTACTGTTTTAAAAGAAAGATTAATAAACGAGTCATACCCATACCTACCAGTCGTTTCTTTTTGAAACGTTACATTTACGAGTCACTCGGTGCAAAGGTAAAAATTATTACCCTATTATAAATCAGTTCTTCAATAAAACAGAAAACAATTCGGATTAATAAGAGTTCCTTACGACAAATGATAAAAACACTAAATCTAATTACAGCTTCAATGTGTATGGAATATATTTATTAGTCATTAAAAATTAAAATCTGTATAATAAACATTATAATAATAAAATTGAAGAAATCACAAAATAAAAGTACATAAAAGTACAATATTATGTAATTAATGAATTTTTCTTAACAACTAATTTAATTTAATTTTTTATGTTTATTTCGATTATAATATAAATATTTATAATATAAATACAAATTTTTAATTTGATTTAAAAAAAAAACCATAAAATTTGCTTACAGAAATTTTATGATCTCTAACTTTGCTTAATTATTAAAATTATTAATCTATATTCAAATGTGTCAGACCAAAGTATTAAAGCAAGCATTAGTTTAAAAATTCTGATTATTTTCAGAATGCGGAATCAATGTAGGTACATAATTAATGATATTTATTCATTTTAGGTTAAAAGTCAAGAGCTAAAACGAATGATTTACGTTGAACATTTTTATAAAACTTTTTATAATCCTTTCGTCAAAGTCGTCGACGTTTTTATTGCAAAATACCGTATATTGTTATCGTTAGAGAATCGAGAAAAGGTTTTTATTTCGATTGTAATCACGAAATTTATTAAAAAAACAACGTGCATATAGATGTCTGATTTTTTCTCGCGCGATCGACTAGTCAAGGTAGACAGGTTTGATAAATGGCAGATCTCCTTCATAAGTGTTCGCCGGTATATCCACCCTTCATGATTTATGTAATGAGGACTTACACTGGACACGCGATCATTTCGAACAGAACAATGCAAGGATAGGCACCTCGGCGATGACCTAGACTTCTTTATTTAATTATTCCCCACATCGATTTCTATGTATTTCTCAGAGACAATAGATTAACCCAGTTCGCTGCATATTCTATGACAGTCGCAGCATTCGTCCCGCTTTATTACTTTCGTGTCCTTGGCGTGCGCCGCTATCTATCATGTGATCTATTGTACGCGGAGTCGACATCGGCCCTAAGATTAGAGCGATAATTAATGCTGATTCCATACGACCTAGATTCGGGTCCGTTCGATAAAGTTAATTTACAGTTATAGTTGTAAATCTGGTTGCAAAATAAACGTCGAGCACGCGCGGCCTGACCATAGACAACACGCGGCGACTCCCACACGAGCTCGAGTCGCACGTCGCCCGTCCTGCCGCCCGCATCCCGCGCCGTGTGTGACCCATGAATGAACGACCGGGAACCCCTTCCCGACCTAGCATCACGTCACGTGCGATGTGCGTATAACCCGACCTCGAAATGTATCATCCCGCCGCAAACCCCTTCCGCCCATGACGGCGACTCTTTCCCTCGCCGGGTTGCAGAGGATTACGCATGTGAGGCGAGCGAGACACAACAACACATGTGCGTGACCCTGAGAGGGAGAGAGAGGGTGCATTCACTTTTGTCTGAATGAACGGGGTGAACTTTGACAAGTCGTGTTATGGGCGCGAAAGGGTTGAGCCGAGTTTCGAAGTTTGTGAGCACTTTCGATTTCGATGTGATGCATATGGGGCGGCGGCGATCGATCGTAAACTAACTTTGTTGTGTATTATACCTACATTATAATTTCGCTAAGCCGTTACGCTCAATACGAAGTGTTGTTCCTCCACCGTATTACAAACTGTATACTGATTTGACAAAATTATTGCAAAATGTTGATAAAAAAATATCCGACTGAACGCTAACGTATTGCGCTCGATCAGTGGCGTGTTTCGTAAATCATTGTTTATGGTCGAATAGTTTTGTGAGGTGTCTCAAAGACTAGAATTAGAAAGCGTCAAGTGAGCCGACGCCGGAACGACTAATTGACCGCAAGGTTTACGCTATTCTGCTAGAAATTTTACTCGTTAAAAAAACAATTTCAATAATAACAAGAAAATAAATGCGAAACGTACACGTTATGCCCATTGGTGCAGTTTTCACCGGCACAATAATTTGCAATTTCATTGCATACATTCAACTATTTTTTTCATATAGGTACCTTTAAATCGAAGGTAACAATCACATTTACGAGGACTCGTAGCAAAGGTAGCAGTTACGCGATACGTCGTATCCAACAAAACCGAATGTACACGATTAAATCCAATTGCCGGCGATGCGAGTGTGTATTGATTGCGGGTAATTATGCAAATAACGAGCACCTATCTGCACCAGCTTTAACGAGTGATAGGAATTAACGGTTCGTTAGCTCGAGGGCCATAAAACTAAGGAATTGGCTTAAAGACAGTATATCCACATGTCTGGTCGCGCTGCCACTAGATTTGCATAGGGTTGCCGCTACTACTACAATTCCATCTTTATTTTTTATTTTTTCAGAGCCTTTAAACATTATACTATTACTGTAATAGACAAAATTCTTCATACATTGCATTCATTTAAATAAAATTAAAAACATTTATAATAGTATGTCCTGGTAATTCTTCTGGCGTACAGCAGCCCTTATTCCGAAATATTGGATGTCGGCCAAATAAAAGAATAATAAACGAATACAAAAATACGGAACAACGACACATATAAAAATATGGTTTATTACACGGTTTTATTAGTTTGCTTTTACCATTTTCAGAGCTATTCCCATTCATATTACTAATAAGCTGATAATTCATATAGAAATTTTATAAATCTTTTTTTGTTGTAATAATAATAATCTGCTTTAAATTCAACATAGTTCAGACTAAACATAAACATTTTATAAAAAAAATATAAATTTTATCATAAGAAATTATCTTAAAAACATTAACACTATTGAAAAATCTGTGACAAAAAAAACTTTAATATTATTAATTTAACCTTAATAGATTTACAAATACTTAGATCTTAATATTATGAATATAATTAGGATAAAAAGAAAAAGAATATCTATATGTAGATTTAATTAATCCACTAGCTGATATTTACGAGTTCGTCCACGTAGCACTTTATAATATCGAAAATATAGTTATGTTGTTTTTTGTTTATGAATATTGAACTGCTAATACATTAATTAACTGTTAATACATTAATACACCACATATTTAAAAGACCCATATTGGGCTTTCGTGTTATAAAACCAACACTTAACTTATAAAACATGTGCGAAACTAAAAATCATCGTAGTATCCAACGTAGTATTCACGTATTACATATATTGACAACATTGTATTATGTATTTATATAAGAAATAAGAGAACCTTGAAATAAAACCTTAAAAATTGAACAACTCAAAATTACGCTTTATTCAAAGAAGTTTTTTAATTACCTTACAAGTCTGTCATGTAAATTCTTCGTGAAGCCACAACCGGTTCAGAATTCACAATACTTATTACGAAAGATTTATTGTATTATTATCGGACAACGTGACATCAATAACCTAAGTTCGCGCAATATTTGTGCAATTTTTGTGAAAAAATATACGTGTAAACGTCAAGTCTGAAGTTTGCGTTACACAAAATTATATACAATAATATTACAAAATTTATATGTTTTACGAAAATATTCTCGCTAATATATTTATCGGTTATCGAATCAGCTTCTATAAATACGTAACTAAATATAGTTAGTACCTACTTAAATGTCAAAACTAAATAACTCAGCTGTGAAATTTTTCGCGCTCGAACACGAAGCTAGTTACGCCTTTATTTACGTAGAAAATAAAACATTATAATTATATTAGGTACTAGTAACTTAACATGTTAATACTTTCACCTTCGTGAAACTGGTATTACAATAAAACAATTCACAATTATTTATCGACACTAAAACAATGAAGTTTTAAGGCGCCATATAAAGTTGTTTATAACCACTTCAAAATAATAATGTGAACGTATAATTAACTTATCAAAAATAATAATGCCTTAATGTAACGCATTTTTAAATGAAACTTAAGTATAAAATTGATTCTTTATTGTTTTATATAGCTATCATAATAATATGTATGTATTTATATCAATTTTTGGTGTATATGTAACAAGTAAAAATTATTATTTCTTTTTTAACTCATATTCACACTTAGAATTTAAAAAAAAATCCTTAAGACATGGATGCATATCGATAAATGTAACAAAAATAAACATTATATAAAAGTCATTTTTAGATAGTCTCTTTTCGACGTAGCAGCAAAACAATATGTTGTTTAAGATACGTACTATCTTCTGCTTATCACTTTGCCCGTGTAAGCAATATGAGAATGAAATGTAGGTCTAATCGGAAAACTAAATGTGTTAGCATTTCTAATTATTTTAACCTTTTTAGAAGTTTTTTAATGTACCTATATTACAGTCTTTAAAACATATTTAGTCGTAAGTAAAGAATCCATAAAAGTTACTTTTACATTTATAATATTTACCTATTTTGAAATAACGTCACATGTATAAAATTTAATAAAACCGTTAAAATGAAAGTAACGATTACATCATACAAACCTAAATAATTATAAATGAACTGACCGAAAGCCAACAAGTCAAAGAATATGCGGAGATACAAACCTCGTCGTTCATCGCTAATAATATATTATTATTAGTCAAGTAGCGAGCACATAAGCCTTCCTAGGTACACGTTGTGATTACACAGAAGCGGGAAACATTTCATAACACATATTAATTATATGGAATATTAGATCCGTAACATATGTTTTAATATTACGAAATAACGCACAAACTGACAGTCCAATAAATGTATAGCTTTAAAACGAGACGTCTTTAAAACACTTGTCTCTTATTACTACTCTGTGTATAATAGTTAAATTATTATATGTTTATGGATAATTATAGATCTAAATGAACCTTATTAATATAATAAATTAGAGGATTGCTTGAGTGCGCTAATTGTAGGGTGTGTCGATTTGAAAAATGATCTTTTTGTGGATAGTTAAGTACATTTACTGAGGAATATTATTGGCTAGAAAATATTACGCTAATCATAAAAGCTAAATGAAAAATCATGTATCGAAACGTCTATTTATAGGTTACATAAATATTATATAATTAAGTTACAATTTGTATGTTGAATGCTTCCTTATGTAACTAAAAAGTTAAATGGTGGAGTTTAAAAGTTATTGTAGGTATATTGTTATATATTTTCATGCTCAATATAATTTATTATTTCATAATAATTTATTAGTTTTCGTTCGATTGCAATGGATAACCAGCCTAATAATTTGCCAATCTATGGTTAGATTTGACGCGGGCGTAACCGCGTTAAAAACTAGTAAATTATAACCTGCCAATGAGAGGATATAATATAAGCAATGCGGATTGTGGGTGTCGAGTTCACTTTTACTATTACAACGTTAATTTTACTTGCAACCTTCAAAACTACACGTTTAATATATAGATAGGTACGTGCAGAGATAAATAAAGGCATTTTTATTTACTAACATTTTCTAATAAAGTACAATAACATTACTTTATAATTGGGCAACTGATTTATAGTTGAATATAATTTTTATAGTCAAACGAATTAAGTTTATTTAAATACACAAATTTTCACGACTTGTTTTATTACATTAAAATTTATATCGTTACAAAACATAATATGTTCGATTTTGGAATTTAAAAAAATAATTTTTTTTCAACGATACGTCAGTTCGAAGTAATGTGACATAATTTCAGAATATTATCAAATTATAAAAGGGGAGAATTGTTTATTTCTTTGAACACGCTTATCTCGGGATATATGGGCTGATTTTTTAAAATGTATTTTTATTAGATAGTCTATTTATTCATAGAGATTGGGTATAGGTTACCAATTTTAATGCTACAATACACTATATAGAATATAGTAAGTCGATATATTTGGTGCAACGCTGACAAAGGCTCCATCATCCGACGGTCTCGGATTCCTACTCTATATATACTAGCTTATATTTGTATTTCTAATAATCGTCTCTGGTCTGGATTTTTATCACCACCACCTCATGACCACATGACTCTGTCGATCCCATTTGTTATAACAAACACCTGATAGATATTACCCTGTCTCAGACACTTGGTAAGGAAATTATCCGCCAATCCGCAGTTGAGTAGGTACTTACCTATTAGGTAAGCTTTCTAATCTTTTTTTTTTTCTTTTTCGAAAAGAAAAATAAACTATTTTTTTTTTCAGACAAAGTGTGATCTAAGTCAAAACATTATTTTTTTTTTAATCTTAAGATGACATATCGAATATATTACGTATCACAACAATAAATATTTTTGAGTTATCTTCTTATAGTATTGTAAGAAGATTTTTTTTATAATAACGAAAACTATATTCATTGTTATTATAATTTTTATATTACGAAAGAACAACAATTTTATATTAAAATATCATAATTATATCAATATTTTAAATGCTCAGTAAAGGCCTCTCACCCATAAAAAAGAAAAGTGTGTCTCAAAATTCCTCTAGAGACATGCAGGTTTTCTCGAGATGTTTTCCTGAGCTCGCGAGGAATTTTTAAATAAATTTAGCACTTGATAATTCAGTGATGCTAGCCAAGTGCTTAAATCCTCGAAGACTGATATCTATGTATTCTTTTCACTTTATCACAAATCATGTCCCATTTTGCTTATCGAATAATCATTAGGTATATAAATATTCTCATGTTTTTCTCATGTCTTTCATTCTCATATATGTGCAATTCAATAAAAAACATCACTAAAGTAACAAAAATCATAATAAAATCAAAATATACAAAGATAAGAATAGAAATCGGAATAAGAAATAAGATAGCAATAAAGCAGCGGTATCGATTAGTCGTTTGGTTCAACGGACGACACCTCGCCCTGTCGCTTATTTACATCCACATCCACGGACCGACGTAATCCGCCATTTATTATTGCGATGAGAAACACCGCTCGAAGCTCCTCCAACTCTGGCGTATACCTTTGAATATACATCTCATTTAGCTCACTCGAAAATACTCATTTCACATTATACAATAGGTACATGTAGTACTATAATACCTTCTGTATTTAAGTAAGGTTCTTTAATATAAATTCACTGCTGTGTTACATAAAATTATTATTTCTTGTCTAAAAAGTCAGAATTGTTAGCGAAATAAGTCGAGTTTGTCCTTACTTTAGCAACCTCTAACGCCATCTAGTATCTAATAGCAAAACTAGAAATGTTGATGTTACTTTCTAAAGCTTAAATTGTTTTATATCGTACGGTTGCCGCTATGTTTCGTTATGATATCGTATTAGTAATTACAATTTTAGGTACTTAATCTTAATACGTATTAAATTATTTTTGTAATAATCAATTAGTAACTTTCATTTAACAAACAGTATTTTAAAGAACTAGCGATGTGTCATTCCACTTACTGGTCCTATTAGCTTTTTTTGTACAGGATTTTTTTCAAACTAATCAAAGGAATGAAATAGAAACATTAATCTTAAAGTCGTCCTGAAATTTATTTATTAAGCTATTGAACTTATAAAAAGGATTAAAACCAAAAACATTAATTCATTTAAATCATTGATTATTGAATTTTACAATAACGTTTGAAATACTTACAAATTGTTTTTTAACTAGAGATGTTAAAGATTAAAAAAAAATGGTATGGTATATAATAAGTTGTGTGTTTGTCGCAGTGTTTGCCATGGAATCACCGCTCGGGCTGTTTCAACCAGGCGTTGACCCCAAGTTGTACCCGCTTATGGACGTAGAACACCGTGCGCCATCGCTAGACGCACAACTCTTCACAAACGCCAAGAAGAAATGTGAGTAGTAAAGTTAAAAAAAAAAATAATAGTATCTTGTAGTATGACATATATAAACTTTTTAGGAATTAGCTCCGTTAATTCTTAAGGAACCAAAAATCTAAATATTTAATGTGTAAAACTTTAACATTTTTCTTAATGTGATAGGAATATTTTTTCTGCTTTTACCAAGAAACCTTTCTATTTTATTTATTTTTACCCCCACTATGTTTACAAACGCCAGTAGGTTTAACAAAAGTTAAATATATTGTTTTTATATTATTTGAACTAACTACCTTAATATAAGGTTAAAAAAAAATGCACTGATTTATAAAAAAAGATCGACTTCGAATATTAGTGGACTAAACAATAACAAATAATCTAAAACAAAACCTTAATCTGAAGTTATAAACTTAAACACCAAAATTATTTAATACGCAAATTATAAAACATTTAAATAGCAGTAGTTTCAATATTTTTTTTTAATCAAAAAGAAATATTGTATCAAATTAGAGACTGCCAAATTTTTATATTTATTAAAGGCCAAACAACAAAGCGAATACAACAAATGTACAAGACCGTTTTTAACGTTTAATGCCTCTTTTAAAATAACGATGTACTAAAACATTTAAACATAAATAGAAGCAGAGTAACAATGGAACGAGTCAATATTAGCAGAACGTAGATAGCGACTGCATCCCATCACACATCTCGCTCAAAGCTGCAATCGCATCGCGCAATGTTAAACGGCCATTGTTTCCCGGCGAATGTTTATTAAGACGATCTGATAGCGTATCTCATAGGAGAACGGCGGCGAGTCTAACGTGTGCTTTCAATGTGCCGCCCGCGCTAGGCCGCGCGCCGCACACCGTACGGTGTATCACACAATAGTCGCCGATCGATTAGCGCCCATCGCTCGAGACGCCGAGCCGTGACATGCATGCCGTTGCTTCCTCATAAAATGCTAACGAGCTAGAGCACTAAATGAAAAACATCTTTAATTTCCGCGATGATGGCCGCGCTCGCGTGACCCGCTACGACTATTAAAAGAAAAACTAATTTCCATAATAAAATATCATTCCTACCGTAATCCAAAACGTTCCTCGAATTATCTGATCGGAATCGACTTAACGTGATCCCTCGAAATTATAAAACTGTAAAGTTACGTGGGGCGACGTCGCCGGTGTATGCACGTCCGCTTTTCTTTTTGACAGAACCGCCTTAATAGTCGCGTGTTCGCGTCGAATTAATGACAAATCCCGGCGTGTCGCCATAACCCGCTCATTTCGCCGTGTGTCGACTGTCGCTACCGAGTTATTGCTTCGCCAAAACACGGTTATTAGATAGTTGTGCATTCGGTAATGTCGTGGCGAGGGGCGGCGGGAGTGAGCGCTCACGGCACATGTCGTGCGCTACCGTACACCAGCTGCTTGCATTTCGCTCAGTCGTAAATCACAGAATGAGACCTCTGTAATATAATTATGTAATTAAATATTCCAAATTTAAAGTTATTAAACTTATTGATTACTCTTTCTTCTACAGGGCGACCGAAGGGGCAGCACAGTGCACCGCGCGGCGGCCCGCCTCGTTCATGGACGAATGCAGAACTAACAGAAGCCTTACAACACGTCTGGAACAAAAAAATGACCACAAGCCAAGCTTCAAGATTATTCGGCATCCCGTACAATTCATTACTCATGTATGTGCGGGGTAAATACGGCAAGAGTTTGAAGCTGGAGCAGCTAAGGAAAGATTGTATCGGAAATCCGTTGGAAGTGCTAAATTTAAATTCTGGTAACAATAACAACAACCATTCAACAAGCAAACACCACGAGAAAGATGATCATCACCAACACACGAGCCAGAGACCGTCGAGTTCAGAGCCCGACATCACGTCGAATCAGATGTACAATCCATTTCCTCCAGGGTTTTATCCGGATTTCCCTCACGGGTTTCCGATGCACCTGAGTATGTTGCATCTTCTACCAACAAATGATAAAACAAGAGAGATTTACCAGTCTGGCCCGATGGCCCTCGACTCTCTGTCTGGAGTCACGAAAGAAGAGGAATGCAAAAGCGACAGGTCGAAGGAAAACTCCGCGGACGAGGAGGGTGACACGTACCGCGTACCCGCGCGACCGCCGCTCCCACCTGACAGTCGTACGCTGTTGCAACACAACGGACAAGATTAATCTACTTCTTCCAATAAAATTAGTTGTAACATTTTACATTTCACATAACATTTCACCCCTTTACATTTCATTAATTGTCTCAGTCTCATCTTTCTGTATCCGTAGAAGAATCCTTAATATTTACCAAAGTCCGACGCTAGCATATCGGAAAAGGTTTATAGGAGTGCGCGACTGAAGCGGATCCTTTATAATTTTGAACGTAAAGTCGCTTAAATACGCTATGAGTCATGCTTAGATACAGTAAGATGTGTTATGAAACTGAATTTCTTTTAGTATAGGTATACCAAAATCAAATTTTAATTGTGATTTTATTATTTACGCATTACCGTGCTAAATTGAACAATACTGAAAGATTTTCAGTTTCACCAGGACAAATCGAAGACACAGTGCTGTGTTGAACATCCAAGGATCTGGTAAGCGACGTCCAATCTTAAAACATAGTTAAATTTTATTAAAAAATGTGTTAATATTGTAAATGTATATTTAAATCGCATAAGTATAAGTGGTAGGCGATAATTTATTATTTTGAGAGTGTGAAAGACGTTCTTCTTGTTATGTCGCCGAGTCGTATCATGTACGGTGATGTATTGTTGACATTCCATTTATACATTTATTAATATTATTTTAACATTTCTTATGAGTTAAGATGGTATACTACCTATTATTAAAATTCTTACTTATCTTTATGTTAATAAAAGTTTAGATATTATTATGTTACTTGTGCGAGTTGACTTCTGCATTTCACCAAAGTTTGTAAAATATTTTGTAATGATAGTTTATTCGAAGATAAACAATTTTAAATGTAAATAGTTATTATAAATGAATGGTATATAAATTTGAATTAACCATTAATTAAGAAGACATTTCGTGTCTATAATGGTAATATATTAGCATATTTGTAATTGTTGTAGAATTAGTAAAGTTAATTCAGTGAACTGTTCGACTGTCGACGTATCGAAACGTCATAAGAAGGTCCGCGACGCACTAGTCACATTACATTCAAAAGCAGAAGAAAATAAAAATAATAGAAAAAATCATAACGATACTTTTATTCTTCGAACGGCTCTATTAAAGTCAAAACACTGAATACAGAAAAAATCAAATGAGGTCATGTTAACCATAAAGTTTAGCATGACACGTAGATACATCACGAGCTTCGGAGCGCGCTGCGGAGTTCGTGATCCGAGCTCGGGCGAACCTGCGACCGTTCGGGTGGTCCAGATTGCATCGTGACGTCAGCAATTTTGTGATCACAAAGAGTTCATTATCAATAACTACGCAATAGCGACAGTGCGCGCCAGGTTTAGACAAATAAAGTATCTGCACTCAATGTTCAAATAAAAAGGAGCTTTCAAGATTTTAGTAAATAATGTGAAAGTTAGAATAAATCAAGGTTCAACACTACCTGGCTTTAGATAATTGTATACAATTATTTCGTATCGAATTAGAGATACCACGTGATGAGATATCACAAGTCGTAGGATATTAATATACCCGTGTACATACGATTTAGTTATACAATACTAATTTATAGCTGTGTTAAAAATATAATGTTTTCATTAACGGTCTAAGAACAATCTCAAATATCTTTAATAGTATTTATGTCGTTAGTAACTCGTTTTGTAGACATCTATTTCCGAATCATTACAATTACCAATGCGGTTACCGCGAATGAATCGTAAAACACGTACCTCTATTGATTGGATTAATTGTAGTCGTCGATACACATTACGAAACTGCATAACTCTTAACAGAAGACTGAAAACTATTTTCGACTCAATTTTGTAAATTATAAATTACACATAATCACAGTACCTACTCAGCAAAGAGCGGTCGCATACCATACCGTAGTATACACAATAGTGTCACGTCATTATACAATATATCATTACAGGGATTTTATATATTAACGAATTGTATAATTGAATATGTACTTATAGTTTAACAGATTGTATATTGCTTTTTCTACGCCTTTCTTCGTTTTCCTCTTCTCTTGGTTTTCATTACAAAATCCAAGTACTCTTTTAAAGCTACGAGTACAATTGTTAAAATATCTAAATGTTTTTAAATAGTCCCTTAATTAGCAAACTCGCTGGTGTATTTAGTAAATTGTTATTTATTTGAATATATGTCGTTTTCATTTGAGTAATAAAATACGTGTGCCAAAAGAAAGTAATCATATCGGCAAACATCGTTAGATTTGTTTTGTTAACTTTTGATTATTTTTTCCTTTTCTTTCTGAAGTATTGTGTTGTATTGTGACTTGTGATCGAACAATGTGTCGTCGATTTATAGAGTTTACCTAAACCGTACAAATTCAGCAGTATTAGAGTGATTTTGTTAAAGTTTTTAATTGAATCGTTTTAATTAAGTTTGTTAATTGTTAATGATTGCGCGAGGGGTAAAACGACTATAACATAATAATTATTTTTCTATAAGCAATGGGAATCTCACACTTCTTTAATTTAATGTGCACTTAGTTTTCGTTCGTTTTAGTTGATAAGTTTTATAAGTTAGTTCTTTTCGTGAGTATATTTGTCACCATGTCAGCTCGTTTCTATATTTTCTTAGCCTATCCCTACTATGTACAGTCGATTTTCATCAACAGCCAAATGTAAGGACGTAATTTAATAGTTACATAAATTTAAGATTCTGTATGTTTTAGTTTATTAAAATGTGATTGTATTATTTAGAAAAGGTAAAGTATTAAGTTCCTTTAGTTTTTAATTGTATTCATAAATTGTAATTGAAATTTTTTTGAGTTCATAGAATAATTGTTCTTCCGGTAAAAATATAATAATAAGTTGTGTAATTTGATTTGTTGTATTTTGCCTAATATAATTACAAATTAAATTAAATAATATCGTTATATTAGGATGTAAAAAAGATTATCTATTTGATCTTAAAATAAATACGAAAAAATATTTATGTTCTAGTACCATTCTATCTTGTAATTGAAAATGAAATGATGAAGCGTTGTAGTTTAATTCGTTTACAGTCACCGACGTAAAGTATAAAAATAAAATATGAAATACCGCTAGACGTTTCATTGTAACCACCTTTCGCCCACCGACCGATAACTACTGTACCTACTGTGACAGACCACACTAACTATATTTATATAGTTTTAAGCCTACATTATATTGGCATTACTCTACATACAATTAAAATTACAAAGTATTTATGAAGTATTGTAAATAGAAAAATTCAATATTCCCCTGCTTATGTTGGTACAACGTATATCTTAAATATTTCAAACTAGTCAAAAGATTTAATGATTTTTATACTTCAATACATTTCTTTCGCCGTGGGAATTGACATAGGTAAAACATAGGTGGGTAAGAAATGTCGGCCTTTATAAGTCCGATAATTGAATATAACCGCGCCGATTTTACTAAAAAGTAGTTTCATTTATAGTTGTTTGCGGTTACATTTTAATATGAGAGGAAAATGGTTCTGAAGGATACCGGCATGTTTCGAAACAAATTCTGACATACGGGTATATACCTACTTCCGCCAGCCCGCAGTGGAGCAGCGAAATGCATTGCATATCTCCATAACGTTTGTGTTTTAAAGGAGTAGAGGACTCTGCCCAGCTGCAAGACGTTAACAAGGTGTTTTAGTCTAGGTACATATTAAATTCAAATTGATGATAATCAAAGAAAATTTTTACATGTATATACGTCCTTTTTCTTGAGAATCAAGTTCTGTTATCTGTCTCACATGCAGAAGTAGGTAATAAAAAAAGTGTATGATTAAAAAACTGAATCTTATTTCACTCATACAAAAGTTTCGACTGCGGAAGCTAGTTTTAGTTAATTTTATTATACATTTAAGTAGTTTAGGACTTAGCATTAACTATTGCTGCTATTGCAGCAATTTTATTATTAGATAGTGACTACTGTTGCAATCAAGGAAAAGCGCAAGCCATTTACACTCGGCTTAATTTATTTAAATTTTTCTCCATGACATTTATTTATTATTTTGACATTCGACGCTAACCTCCAATATGTTTGGTATAAGAACGCCTCAGTCAGTTCTACGAGCTACGTGCCCTGCCCACTGCCACTTCAGCTTACAAATCCGTTGGTGTATGTCGGCAACCTTCGTTCGTCTGCGGATCTCATAATTTTTGATTTGATCTCGCAGAGAAATACCAAGCATAGCCCTCTCCATTGCTCGCTATACGACTTGGAGCTTACTTAAAAGTCCATCAGAAACCACGTCTCAGATCCGTATATCATCACTGGTAATACACATTGGTCTAAGACTTTCGATTTCAGGCAGTGAGGTATGACGGATGAAGAAACGTTTAACTTCCCGAATGCTGCCCATCCTAACTGAATTCGAGGATTGATCTCTCTTTTGAATTTGGAACTACAAAGTTGGATCTTTTGTCCTAGGCAGATGAACTCTTCAACAACTTCGAGAGTAGAATTTCCAACTGATATCGGGGTAGGTACGACATGGCTATTATACATGATTTTCGTCTTGTCCATGTTCATTTTAAAGCCTACCCGTTGGGGAACTTCATTGAGGTCACTGAGCATAATGCTGAGGTCTTCCAGGGATTCTGCCATGAGCATGATATCTTTGGCAAATCGAAGATGAGTGATGTGCTCACCGTTTATATTGCTGCTGAATCCTTTCCATTCCGAAAGCTTAAAAATGTCTTCCAAAGCTGCGGTAAACAGTTTCGGAGAGATGACATCTCCCTGTCTCACATCTCGCTGCATTGGAACCATAGAGGTATTATAGATAGAACAGGGGAGCCAGGCCTCAGCAATCCGTCGGTTAAAAAGAGAGAAAGGATCGCGGTACCTATTTGTTGTTATATATATTTCATTACTTCTAACAACTTTATAAGGTATTTGAGTTGATTTTATTATTTGAGGTTGTCATAATAACAAGCAGTCTTTTACTGCGCATGCGTCAGTAGGAGAAATACAGATGAGAGGTAACGCGATCTTCTCTCTCTTTTTAATCGTTGGACATTTCCGCTTACAGGCAGCCGTATGTCTCCCGTACTCTATCTATAATACCTCTATGATTGGAACTGAGATACTAGCGTTATTGTACAAGCCCTGCAACACTTCGATATACCGGTAGTTAATATGGCACAGCCGGAGAAACTGTAGCACCGCCCATGTTTCGATCGAATAAAAAGCTTCCTCATAGTCCACAAAGCACAAACGCCAAGCACAATGGCTGATTAAACTCCTCGGTCTTTTATATATGCCGTAGCGTATGTATTAAATCCCCCATGACAACATTTAAGGCATTTCTTAGACACTATATAAGAGATAGTCACCTGAATTTTTACAAATATTTATTTCTGGTCTGGGTGTATGTCCTTGTGGGTCTCCCCACCGTGCCTCGGAGAGCACATAACCCCGTCGATCCTGGTTGTTATCATATACAACTGATAACGATCGTTAGTATAGGGAAATTATCTGAAAAACCCGCAGTGAAGCAGCGTGATGGATTAAACTACAACCCTTCTACTATACGAAGATGAGACTTTTCCCCTATGCAACGTTTGTAAGCTGATTTGATTCAGCTCAGTTCAAACCTAAGCTTAAATTTAAACAACAAAACAAAACATACTGAACAAATCTATAATTTAATAATAGTAATTTTTTTTTTATTAAGAAAAACGAATTTTATTAAAGTTACATGTTTGGATTCAAAAAAAAAAATAAAACAACAAAATCATTATCACATGAAGGCGTACCCTTTTTATTTTTAATTAAATACGATTTATAAATACAATTTCTTTATTATACACTAACAAACGGTGGATGTTGCTTACATAGTTCGAACATGAAATTGAGCAAAATGCAAGCAGATTCATTACAAATAGGTCATTCAGTCACACTTACAATACCCGACTCGGAACCACGTCGCAGATTACCAACAAATATTGAATTAATAAATAGAAAACTACTTAATTCGTTACAAGGTGATTTCGTACATTTTCATTAACAATCTAATTCTCTAGTAACATCCATGATATTAGTATAACACAATTTATTCTCTGAAAGAAATAAAATCAATAGAAATATTATTAAAACTTTATAATTTATTAGAATAAGAAGAGAAAGCAACAAATTAAATTGCAAGGGCCGGGAAGTTCATTACTGGAGCGCACAATACGATATTATTTATTACGTTACAGATTGCTATCAACAATTTTTAATCTCATCTTAATAAAGAGTACCTAAATTGATTTTAACTCTTTTTCAACAATATGTCTTAAATCATAACGTAATAAAAAACCTTTCTTTTCTTTTTCTTCTATTTTTTTATAATTTCTTCAAACAAAATGTTCAAGTTTAAAGCGTAGAATGAGGTATTTTATAGGCGGATATTGCAAGTGTTTCTATTATTTTAATACGTATAACTACAAATTCGTTTGAACAGCACATTGAAATTCGATGTTCAAGTCTTCCTAAGGCATACACTTAATATTATTTTAAAAATGATGGTAACGATAATAGATTAAAACTTTTGAATTCAAAATTAATCCAGAAAAATATTAACTTTTTTTTTTAAATGAAGAAAACGATATAGTTCATATTAAAATTTTAATATGGAAGAAACATAATTTATTGTATATAATAGTTTAAAAATACTAATTTAAAAAAAAATCGTCAAAACAATCAAAAGACGGTAACAACTATATTAAAGGCAAACGTTTGACTCGACCATCGAATTTTCAACAAATATCGCCACCTGAACATCAATACATGGCAATATTACCTAACATTACATAATGCGTATATAGATACAATATATTTAATTTCTAATTGGAACGAGGTAACTATTTTCATAATATATTATAATTTATGTGCCTTTTATCCGTTTATATCACACTGTTGCTGTTGAGTCGTCCACAGAGGAATCTTTGTCGATGTACAAAAATTTATTAAAAGATATATATGTTTTTATTGAAATTTGCTGAAGAACAATAAATATTATCACGTGTGAACGCTGCATTATTTATTTAAAATTCAAATTATATATTATCTGGGCGTATAAAAGTGATAAAAATAATTTTTTTTCGTTTATTTACTTATTGAAATTGAAAATATTTTACACGTAATCAATTCGATATTAATATGTTAGTATTAAGTACATACTTAAAAATGTTGTTAAGGTTTTTACTAATTTATCTACTCGTTTATATGTTCATTATCAGCTTTAACATTTTTGACATCAAATACTTTAAAAGTAAACTAATATTGTTTTTTTTTTCTTTATAACTCAATCGTAAAAAACCCCGATATATTACGTGTTAACACGAGAGCAACGAACGAACAATTGATCGGCGTGCATCAATCGATCGCACGGGAAAGCTGTGTAAACATATTTCGAATAGACTGACAAAAAAAAAACCAACCCAGGCAAATAAACGACTACTTATCAAATGTCTAGGTCTTGCATCACTCGATGTAGAAATCAATCCGACAAAAACGACATATAACGGCTTCGTTCCCACTACGTCGGACCGGCGGATTTACCGGGCCGGTAAAACTGCCGGAAAGGCTAGTAGCCATATAATTTATATGAAACTGTTCACATTTATCCGGGGCCGGCGAAAATACCGTACTCGGCATTTTGCCGGAGGTATTGTCACTGCGGAACGCCGGTAAAACACCCGGACCGGAGTAATGTGAACGAGCCCATAGTCGAATAACCGACTTTTATGAAGTCAACTTATATTCATTCGTATTGCCCGAGTTGGTGATTCAGTAGTGAACTGTCTGAGAAATTATTAAGTATATAATCTAACACAGCGACAAGTGTCGTTAGATTAATGTAAACGAACAAGCGGTGCGCCCCCTCCCCGTCAACACTCCGCTAATAATAGTTAGCGTAATTTAATTTGAGTGATTTCGAAAAGTACCTTTACTTAGCGTTGTATAACATTAATAACTTCGTTATTTTTGTGTATTTCTTCATGATTTTTTTTTTTACATATAAAAAAACACATTCTAAGCAACTTCGCATAAAAAAACGAATTGGCCTAAAATTCGAGTTAGCGTAGTATAAATTGCTGGTGTCGATATTATGTATACTCAGTTGAACAATTTAGACGTAAGATCGACACATCACTACATATTATAAACAAAAACCTCCACCGCGTCTGTCTCTCTGTTCGTGATAAAGTCAAAAACTACTGCACGAATTTTCATGCGGTTTTCACCAATAGACAGAGTGATTCATGAGGAAGATTTAGGTATATATACATACCCCGGGCACAACAAGGGCGGGCAGCTAGTATCTGATAAATCCAAGTGATTTTCTTGACTATTCATTCGCACTTAGACTATACACATACAAATTTCATAGCTGAAACATAATTTAGTTGTTTTCATCTTCAATTGTTAAAAAGATATTTTTTCTAATGTTTAAATACCCACACCACTATGAGAATTATGAGATCCTTACACCGAAATATCTTGCTCATTGAAATTGGTCTTGCCTTACACAAAAAAAAATCTCGAATAAGTATTTGATATCAAAAAAGTTCACTCGATAATAGTGCATACATTTCCAGTGCTGTTAACATCTCAATCGCCACATCTTATTGTAGGCATAAAGAATTAAGCTCGTGGGTAACTGATATATTACTATACTACACACAACTGGTGCGAGTCTACTGTAACTGTCATGTCATAGTGATAGATCAATGATCGATCATCGATAAGATAATGCATAGTTTCAATAATTTTAGTAATCATTGTAGAGTAACTGTGACCGAGTTATAACATTATATAAATTGTCAATATATTTTGACGATTATGGTGTCAATGGTCGAATACGGATCGATCATTGTGGCACAATTGTGACAGCATAGTCGCAACCCTGTTAGTTCGTTTAGACTCTTAACATCAGCCTTAGTTCGACGAGAGAAATATAATAATGGCAGTGATTTTAATGTCTAAATTCACACACGGGGCATTTACTTGTTAACAAAAAACTTTATGTGACATATTCGTTTCTTTTACATATCAAATTACTTGGAGCCTTCGATTATTAATAATTCTAAAAAAAAAAAATTTTAAGTTAATTTAACTTAATTATTACTTATTAACACTATTGAAAATCGTTTTTTTAATGTACCTAAAAAGCCAAATTGTTTTTAGTAGTTATATTACTTGTCACAACCTGTTCCTTTTTTATTTATGTTTATGTTGTAAAATATCTTTAAATATTGTCTACATATTTTAGAAATATTTAATTTTATGTCCTTCTTATTATTATGTATATATTATCTGAATTATTTATTTTCTAATGAATTTGGTGTTCTATTAATACAATGTAAACTTTTTAAAAAAAATTAAATATGACTGCTTTGACTTTATTCATATTCCCATCATTATATTTTCAGCGTTTTTCATAAACTACATCTTATCTATATCACCCTTACCCGGGATATACACAAAATGGGTACGTTAGCGGCCCTCTTCTAATTGAAGATTTCTTCACTTTAATAGGAGCACATGTGCACGTCATATATTCAACATGGGCGGAAATAGAACATGATGTGAAGGAGGCATGTTACTTTTGTAGGTAGCTTTACTTTGGTAGGAGCGCATGCGCACATCATGTTCCATTTCCGCGCATGTTGAATGTATGACGTGTGCATGCGCTCCTATCAAAGTGAAGAAATCTTCAATTAGCAGAGGGCCGCGAACGTACCCATTATAACAATTAAAATGCTTAAAATTTAAAAAAAATCAAAGCTACATGCAAATTACAAAAAAAAAAGTGAATAAATTTTTTAAGTTATTAATCACAATTTTATGAATAAAAAAAAATTTGAACACATTTTGTACATTGGTAGTTACTTTAAAGGTAAAACTCTTTTTTTTTTTTTTTTTTGCTCTCTCTTTAGGCAAAACAAATTTTATGTGTTATTGCAACATAAAATAATATAGTGACTAAATATCAGAGTACCCTAAATATTATACATTTTTTAATATTTAATTAATACAAATGCCGTATAGCCGTACAGAACAAAATTTAAGTGTAATATTTTAGTAGACCACATGCATTTATATAGCCTATTTCGAATTATATGTCAAATTACCTATTTAATACGTAAATCCAGCAACGTATGTGTAAACAACTACTATTATAGAATATATTTTTTATTAAGAAATTCTTTTCATATTAACAAAAAAGTAATACGAGATATGGAAAAGGTAGGGTTGCCATCACTTAAATTTGGTAAAATTGAGTTTATAAAAAGAACAATTTTTTTTATAATTCGCTTAAATTTTTAGCCTCTACCGAAAGCTCTGCAAACAAGGACAAATCAAGGAAACCCGGATGGATAGACGGCAGCAATAAGACAAGAAGACATTATAATTAAATACATTCCCAAACCCCAACAAACAAACAACATAAGAATACACTAATTGTGATTTATAGTTTTTTTTTTTTATTTTTTTTTTACAAAACCCAGATCGCTTTCTATATAAATTTTATGTTTTTTAATACAACCCCACAAACACAAACACACCAGCCAAGTTTGCCTTGATTGTGGCACTCTTGTAAAAGCTAAGAGTGTACATAATAAATTAGGAAACGTTGATCCATACACAACAAAATACCAATAGCCGTTTGTAATATCAACATTTATTTAAGCTTAACGTAATAAAAATAAATAATTATCGGATGACATGAATATGAAAGAAAAAAATATATATATATGCTAGGCTTTACATTTTTATCACAGACCAAAGATCTAGACAAAACCTAGACTTTGTTACTCACAATTTGGCTATTTAGGTGATTTTATAACTTACATTTGTGTTAGTCGATTCAAACAGTCGAGAATATTCAGAATCAGAATTAAATAAGAATATGTTTTTAAATAAACCACATTTTCAATAAAATATGACCGAAACAATGTCGAAAATATATAAAACGTATTAAAGTTCAATTTTTTTTTCAGTAACTAAAAATTATGTCCTAATTTGTTAAAAGAATAAAATACCAAAAAGAAATTAAAATAAAAAATTCTATTTTCTAAATATTCGCTACAAACTTTTCTAATTAGAAAACTTTCCTACATAGATTCAACAGATTATTTTCGTGATATATTTCGTGATTCCACGTTTATATGGAATGTATTATTCCACCATACATTTCAAACTATTTTATGACAGCCTTCTGTCAAAAATCTCAATTTTGTAACTATGCAAAATGACTGGTCTTTCATAAAAAACACTTTGGACGGCTTTGAAAAAGTTAAAATCCTAGTCTATTAATAAGTGACCATAGACACATAACTCGACGTCACAATTACTATATTTTAATTATTTTATTTCACTTTCAGTACAATAAATTGTAAACCAATTCTTTTAATTGAACTACAAAAAAAATATAGCAAAAATCAACGTCAACATTATGCGTCTATAGTTTACAATGGGGAAACTGTACAGATAAATTCTGGTTAGGAATACGAGTTGAGAAAATATTGTCAGCACTTATATTCAACCGACTTCAAAACGGGACGATATCGTTTCGATCGTATTTTTTATTACGAATATTACAGCCAATTGCAAAACGATCGTATCATTCATTTTTATCAAACGAATGGGGTGTATTTTAAGGGTGGTCCCGTTCACCCTTAAAGTAAGGCCGTGTTTCGAAATACACTGGAGCACTGTGAGGTGTGACGTCAATTCAGTATACTGTGAAGCTCCTCCTTTTTAGTTTGCTATACTGTGCTATACTGGAATGCTGTCCAGTATACTATCATCCTCATATTTCGACATTGTTTTCAAATGAAAATATTTATCATGTATACATTTTCTATTCAACAAGAAAAATTATTATCAGACTATTGTTGATATTTTTGAATAACAATATTAATTAATAATAATAAAAATCATTCAGGTCGTTTTATTTTTTGATCACGTGTACACAGTACTGAGAGCATCTTACCTCGAAAGCGCCAGTGCTCACAGTACAAAAATAGTGGCGATTTGTGACGTCATATATTTCTCTATGGTACTGCGCAGTGTACTGGTAGTCTTAAACGGAAGGATTTTTTTACGCCATCCCGTTCTGCGGGGGTAGGTAAAAGCGCAAGAAAACGTTAAATAACCGAGCAGGAGCTCTGAGAAAACGCCCAGGTAGAGCGGATAATGTCCAGAGGCCCGCATTCCTTGTATGACTCCTCAAAAAACAGAGAATTCAACAAGAAGAATCCCATGATGAATCTTTCACCAGTGACAGCGCCGGGCAGTGCTCGCAGTGTATATCGGAACACGAGCTAAGAAAGGAGAAGATCGAAGTCGGTCTCTATCGTGAAAACAATAAATTTGACCGAAGGCTTGTCGGGTCCGGCGTACCGTTCACTTCCGGGCGAGCTGCAGGTAGCGCGCGACGACCGCGTGCAGGTCGTGCGGCAGGCGCGCGCGGTCGGCGGCGGCGGCGTACGCGCGCACGGCGCCCGCCAGCTGCGCGTACAGGTCCAGCAGCGCCTCGAGCCCGATGCCCCGCAGCGCCTTCGCGTTCTTATACAGTATGTTATCTAGCTCAGTCTTGTTTATCAGTACTTTTTCCGCGTCTGTAATTAAGTCAGAAATTATTGTTAGACGACTCTTGCTTGCTTTTTTAATTAAAAAAATTGGTTGTCTGGAAAGTCGGTTTCCGGACGATAATTTCACGTGATAAAACGTCATAAGAAAATATTTATGAAAAATTGCATACCTACTTTTATAAATTGAATTGAATTATTATCACTGAATTATCGTTATTTTGTATAATACAAAGGAGTTAATTGAAAATTACAATTTTTTCGATTAATTAACATTTATTTGCACTCATTAATTCAAATATATTTTTTCTTCTACTAGGACGCATCTGCCGATGGAGTGGAAGAGAGATAGATGCATTACAAGCCGAACGCTTAGGCCGATCGTGTCTCTCTATAGCTTATTCCGCGCTCTCGCTCGCGGAACGTGACAATGAGTCGTGCTTTTTCGTGCGTGCAGCCGGCGTTCATCGATTTAAACGGCGTTATCACGTCAAAAATACGTTTGTCAAACGTCAGTTCGATGAACTGAAAATATACTTTATTGAGCCTTCTTCATCTTTCATTAGAATATACATATATGTATATTAAAAAGTACCGACGGTTAGTTGAATGTGTACATGTTGTGTATTGTTAATATTAACTTCTTACTCATTTTCTTTACCATACATAATATAGACTATTTTAAACATTTTTAATGCTTTTGCAGTGTTTTAACATTTTTGTCACAAACATTGTATTATCAAATACCGTATCATTTTTCATTACAGTACATACTATATTTCTTATTTTTATAAATACTTTATTTTTCTAAATAACGGTAAATCTCATATATCTTATACGTATGCTAAAAGATTCAATAATTTGGTACATCAAAACGTACATATGTAAAAGGGATTGCTAACTAAATGGATAACTTGCCTCCACTATTGGCCTCGTGACCTGAATTTTTTTTCTTTGGTGATGGCTTTGCTGATGATTTCTCCGTTGATTTGGCAGAACTATAACAAAAAGAAAATAAATATTGAAAAATATGATATTATTATTTGTATCGCTAAATAAAACACAAATTACGTTTTTGAAATGATAAGTTCTTATAGAAGGGTAAACCGCTTCGTTACGTAACGCGTTATGGCACCATTCTGTCTGGCTTCCCTTTCTTCCACGCATACGGCAGCGGTAGGCAGGTTCCTCCTCTCTCACTCTAACTCACAGCGCTAGCCGTATTTCGGACAGACGCTTCCCCTCAAAGTTATCACTTCTGTCGGGCGTCCCGAGACGCACACGGTTTTTCTTTCTACAACATCATATTCGAGCTATTCGTCTATACCCCGTTTTTTTAGAATAGTCCAATTTAATAAACAAACCCTGTCAATACGTAATTTACGATTTTTCCGCATTTGTCACTCACTTTCACAACACATTAGCTTACAGACATTTGTAAAACTCCATTTACTATTAATTTCACTAAAAATAAATATCAATTTATCATTTAAACACATAAAAAAAACACATAAAAACTTATAAAATACGAATATCGAGAATACAGATAATTCATATTTTTTAATATGACATTTCAACAACTTTTTTTTTAAGGCAAATAGGGATGTGGTCATTATATTTTTAGAGGTGAATGAATATAAGTGAATGAACTGAAGAAATGAAATGTTTTTTACTATTTATATATTTTACATTTTCACGAATTACAATTTGTTAATAAGTTATAAAACAATGTTACCATAAAGCGATTTGTTATAAAGTTGTTATATATTCTTTTTTTTTCTTTTTTATGTTGAGCGCAAAAAAATATTGCAAATGTCTATCTTTTATATTAAAGTGTTTATTGTAAAGGTGTTATTTTATATTATGAATATTTCTGTATATCAATTTCACCCTGAATATTTAACGCTAACCCATATAATATAAAAGTATAGCACATAGCACTGGCATAAAAGTTTACTGTAATTCACAGGAAAATTTTGTGGGACTATAGGAAGTCAGGATTACCTAATAAGATCATCGTAAAAAACAATGTTATCAGTGCTTTTGTTTAGATGTTAGAGAATGCACCGCCGGCGCAAGGTTTTTTTAATTCATAGTAAATACAAATACCTAATACAGACCACTATTACTCCATCAGGCTATACATAATTCCTAAAAAAAGAGTCGGCACTTCTACCTATCAAAATAATTACTCGATAATTGAAGTAATTAATAATTGATAATTAATGATAATTTCTAAGACTTCTAAGAGGTATTTTGTATTTACATAATATGAAATAATATGAATTTATAAATTTGTCTTTTGGGGCCATTCATTTATTACGTAAGACGAATTTTACTAGTTTTCGACCACCTCCCCCTCTATTATAAGAAAAAATAAGAATAGGCCAACCTCCTCCGCCCTTATTATTATTTATTACATAAGAATCTAAAAGAAAAAATAAATAAATATTTGGTTTGTTTTAATGATTATTTTTCAAAGTAACAATTTTTAGAAATGTTTATTTGTACTTACAAAGGTACTACTAATTTTTATTTTTTGGTAGTAATAAACTTTGGTTTTAATTATTCATCTTTACCTACATGACATTTTTAGTCCGGGATCTCAAAACCCCCTCGCAAAGTGGATCTGCCACTGGAACATCTCTAATATTACCTATACACATCCGAGCGAACCTCGGCACTAATGCGGATGCCCCGCTTTTTCAAACAATAATTTTAACTTTGCGCATTTTTGTGATTTTACGTAAGAACTATCGAGACTCCCTTCCACCCCCTTGTAAGAAAAATAAGACATGCTCGACCCCCCTCCCCCCCTAAATCGTCTTACGTAATAAATGAATGGCGCCTTTATAAAGATGCTCGATAAATATTTTTTTCCGTAACTCAGTACCTCTACAGATTCTGAACAAAAAAATTCAATACATTATCAGTTTTTTAAATAATTTCTTCAATATGGTATCGTTAAATATTTGAATATAAAATGAATTTTACTTTAGTCAATGGTTTATTAATATTGTTCATTCATTTGCTCTTTGTGTCACTTCAATAAACTACACTATTACTCTATATTTATCTATTTTGTCTGTGGTCGAGAATACGCCATATTTGTTTACCTTTTTGGACTATCCTAAAAAAATAGACTATACTATTTAGCTAGTGCAGTGGGGTGAGACGGACCTGTCGAGCACGTGGTTGACCTGCGAGTGGTGCAGGTCGAGCAGCTCGTCGCAGTCGCGCGGACGCCGCAGAGGCGCGTCGTCGTCGGAGCCCGACGAGCTGCACGACACCATCTGCAGCGGCGTCGATGTGATCGGCTTGTTCTCCTTTGACTCCTCGTCCGTTATAGCTATATTTGAATCCTTGTAGTTCTGCAATTTTGACAATCAACAAGTAAATAGTGGTCGTATATATACGTACATTATGTCAGAAGTTACTTAATACTGCACTGCATTTATCAATCAAAAATCAAAAAATTCTTTATTGAAGTAGAATCCAAAAGCACTTTTGAATTGTCGTTTTAAAGTCGTTGCAAAGCAAATGTAGTAAATTGATTATAATTAATGTGAAGCTACCGCTGAATCAAAATGTAATTCTACTGAAAAGAATCGGTCAGAAACTCAACAATGACTTTTAAAAAGAAACATTAATAGATCACTTAAACATTAAGAATTCTGTCCTGCATGAAATACTGCGCTACTAAGCCCACACAACGACTTAACTACTTAATAACGTCAAACAAATTAAATTATTGGTATACTAACTTTCTGTGATGTTTTCTGTCGCTTTACAACCAATCCCTTCGACCAGGCATTCATCCGTCTACGTTTGCGCTTCGCGGAATTTGTTTCACTCTTGTCACCGTTCTGTGGCGTTCGCACCGCTTTACTATCATTTGCTGAAGCCTCCAAGCTTTCTGCTATGATAAAGGTTTATCACTGATATTTAACAAAGCACGGTTATTTTACAAATTTCTTACTGTTTCAGTTTTTGAGTTATAGAAGTTCTTAAAAAACAAAGTATCAGAAAAAAAATATTTAACTCTAATATTAGTGACTATGATGATAAAGCTTATAGTACGAGACCCGGCTGCAAAAAAAGTGCTCTCATCGAACGTTTGCTAAAAACCTATTTTTTTCATACATTTAAGATTAGGAGAAAACAAATGTACAGGGTTGCCTATCAAAAAGTGGCCGCTAATATTTTTTATTAATTTATTATTAATTGCTTTTTGGAATAAAATTTTATTCACTTATTGTTTAAATAAAATACCATCCACTTCACAGAAATATATATAAAGACTTTGAAAAACAATGATACATTATCAAAGTCAAGTACATTACTTTTTTTTCCACATAGAAAACACGCCTTCATTTTTTTTTTTCAATTTTGTTTTACATTACCTACTAAAGATAATTTTTGGATGCACAAAATAACAACAATAAATAATAATAATAATAAAACGTTTGTTGTGTGAACGCAGGTTGAGAATACTAACTTTTGACGCATGACACAATGGCTTTCGCTATCCTTGTCTAACAAGTGATGTTGCGCGCCAACTCTCTTTCACTCTAACTTTAATATTTCGCATCTTTAACAGCGAGCAACCCTTATTTGCGGCGAGATTTTGTTAGAAAACCGTATATCATAATGAACAGAAAAAAATTAGTAGTTAATTTATAAATGTATGAAAAAATTAGGTTTTCAGCAAACGTTCGAGTAAAGCACTTTTTTGCTGCCGGATCTTAGATCATTATATCCGCCAGTATCGACAAGACAAGCGTGCGGTTGATAAAGTTTAGACTAGTGAGAACCGAGGTGGGTATCTGTGCCGAAAGAAGCGCTAAGGCCGGAAACACACCGTGTGCTTAAAGATTGAGTTTGCACTAATAATCTGTCATGTCGTGGCATGCTCTGCGTCGCATAAGGATGCTTCACGAACCACATGTTATAGAAACATATTTGCCTGTCGTGTCATGTCGCATCATAGCCCCCACCACAACTCTGGCTTAATCGGTGGCGAACAGTCGACGCCACGATAGAACGCGACACGACATTCAATTGTGTCTCTAACGCTGGGGTCACACTAACGAGAAACGTCAATGTCTATCATCGCGATAAATATTGCGTTAAGTTATAACACGTTAAAGTGAGTACTACAATTGAACGTTCAACGTGAAGGAGCTAATACTATACCGCCACTTAAACTATCATCTAACGTCAAACAGCAATGTGAATGCCGTTGTCAAATTATCGCGTTAAGTCGTGACTACACCTACGTTAATCGCGATATTAAACGGCATTTCCCGTTTTCCCGTCGCCCCAAAATAAACGATAAGCTTCTGGCGCGTCACGACACGCCATGACACGTAAGCATGTTTCTGGCCTAAAGGTACAGATACACATGCTCATTAATAGCATGCTTATTAGCATGTTTATAGTCTAGTTAACAAGTGCAATTTTGATCAACTTTTTTTAGCAGTCACCGACAATTATAATTGTGGTGTCATTCGATTCAGAATTGTATCTAGATGATTTTTGAAAAAATGAAGTTCCGCGTGTAGACTATAAACATGCTAATAAGCACCTTAATTGTAGCGGTTCGCGCCCGCGATAGGCGACCGCGACAGGTGAGATGGAGACAATAGAACCGAGACGACCGACCGAATGATATAACTTGCCGCGGTCTCTTGTCTCTGTCTCTCCTGTACGGTCGCGTGTCGCGGGCGCGAGCCGCCACACGCCACGCGGCAGCGGACACTCACGCAGGTTGGAGGCGGTGTAGATGAAGTCGGGCAGGTCGTTGTCGGCGGCGCCGTCGTGGCGGCGGCGGCGCGCGATGGCGCGGCACTCGAGCTCGAAGTCGCTGTCCATCTCCACGTCGATGAGCGCGTGCGCGTGGTCGCGCAGCGCGCACGCCTCGTGCCGGATCTGCTTGTCCGACGACGTCCTGCGGCGAGCCCCGTGCGACTATTATATTGTATACTAGCTTTTACTCGCGGCTTCGCTCGCATCGAAGCCATTCAATAACTATCAGAGGTCATTACAATAGAAGTTAATCAAGTACTGGAATGCTAGATGGCGTTGAAGTAGCTAGATTTTGAGATTTTTTGACAAACAATAAAAAAAAAGTATCCTATGTTACTTCTAATACCTCCAAGAATATGTGTATAAAGTTTCATGATGATCGGTTAAGTGGTTGCGTGAAAGCGTAACAAACAAACTTACATTTCACATTCATAATATAAGGATTAGGGATACGGAACTTGCGCGATACTAATTGAGGCTCAGCTCATATTGAAATTCGACACTACAGCGATTTTTCGCGATCGCGCAAGTTACGTAATAGGCCCACCGCACCGGTGCTTCACTTTACTGCGCGTCTCGAACATCTCACCCGTCGAAGAAAGGGAATCCGTGGAGCTACTGCACTGGGGTGGACGAATGTGTCTGGGATTTTTTCAAGTACAGAAAGGTTCCCTCAAAAGGTTTTCTTTCATCGCTTACCACGAGATGAATTAAAAAGAGAGACTAGCATTTGAAAAACTATACAGTGCTAGCATTGATACATCTATTGTATTCAAAAAACCATCGCTACCTTCGCCAAATTTGATATGCATTTAGAGTTTGTGATTAAACGTCAAAACAACTAAATTAGATAACATCATTTCATGTAGTTTAAAAATAGAAAGGAAATTTCCATGTAACTGTTTTATTTGTTACATTTTACGAAAAAAGAAAAAAATATATATCGTATTTTAATAAGATATAAACTCTTCGAAACTATTGAACAAATTTCAATAGAAATTATCAGAACGGGACAACAGATAACCTCAACGAACGGAAAAAAATATTTTATCCACATTTGTTTTTAACTAAAGCAAAAAAAAAAATTGGAAACAAAATGGACATGCTTTACTATGTAAAAAAAGCTTATATTTCAAGCGAATAAAATTTCAAATAACTCGACATCATCATCCAAATTCATAAGCAGCAACTTTATTACGAAATAAATATAATTAATCTTATAAATTCGAATCCATCATCAATGCAAATACAAACTGTTTGAACAATACTAAAAAGAGTCTTGCTAACATATAGAAAATGAAAGAATAAGCGTAAACAAATTTCAATCATGCAAAAATTTATTAAATTAATTTTAACCGACCTCTAAAACAACGTACTTCTACAAAAGGTTAGAGGATGTAAATTTAATTTACGTTTACATTTCTCTGCAACAACTACATAATTATTACAGTTCACTCATACCTAGACATCCCTCTAGCCCTTTGAATGGCACCCGGAAATATGAAAAAAATATGAATGAAAAATTAATATTCACATAGTGTTGATGAGTACAATGAAAATTATGAAATGCTAAACATGTTTGAATAATTTTACATGCACAGATATTTTGAACCCATTTAAAAGATCGAACATGAAAGAATGATAGAACAGAATGGACATATGATTTATTATAACAAAATGGTCAAAATGATGTATTTTTATGACAGAAACTCGCGAATTTATCTTTCAAAACTGAATTCAGGGACACTTGTAAGCATATTTGTAATTCTACTTTTGTTTTTAGGATTATAAAGGAAGAACTTACACAAGTTTAATACATCATTCCCCTTACCATTATGATAAACAATCAATTTATGATTTTACCTTATATTAACGTGTAAAGTCTTGACATAAACAACACAAATTATGTCAAAATTCTATCACTATAAAAAATTTTAGAGATATGTTATTAAAACTAAAAAATACATAGCTTTTGGGGGAACGAAATTATAAGTCAATTAAACAATAAGCCAAATAGGTTAATGAGAAAAGTAAAGTAAAAAAAAATGATTACCTATCCGGATTATATTCCAGTGCATTAGCGCATATCAAATCGATATCGTCCAAAAAATCCTTTGCGCAATTATACTTGTGCATGTCTACCTTCGTCATCATCGTCTCGAGATCCATGGGCTGTTTGATGATGTCCAGATAGTCCGTCACCTGGTAAAGTAATTTATTTTATACTAGCGGCCCGTCCCGGCTGCGCCCGGGATATGTATATGTACCTAAGCGTTCCTCATGAATCACTTTATCTATTGGTTAAAACCGCATGAAAATTCGTGCAGTATTTTTTTAATTTATCGCGAACAGACAGACAGACGGACGCGGCGGAGGATTTTGTTTATATTATAATATGTAGTGATAATTACCAATATTGACAGTTATGTTCACTGTTCCGATTCTATAGATCGTAACATGATGTGTTATAGTGTACTATTTACGCCTCGTGGTTTTATCCGCGTAACTTCCGATCCCGTGGAAATTTTTATCTTGAATAAAAATTAGCTACACATGTATTATTCTGAATCTTCAGCTTTCATTGCAATCGCTTCAACAGTTTTTGCGTGAAAGTAACAAACATGCATACAAACTTTCGCATTTATAATATTAATAGAACAACCTTTTCCAATCAACTCTTTTACGTCTTGACTAACTACAAAATTTTTTAAATCTAATCTGACCCAAGATTGGGGTGTTTAATCAAACAAACAAACTCCTAGCCTAACTAATAATAATAATACAGACCGTAGTTCCATATAAATTTTATTTTAAAAAAAAATACGCTTGAACGTAAATCAAGACAAATACTGTCAAATATTCTCAAAATGAATCAATTAAAATATTTACAAATTTGATTAAAATTTCAGAGAAAATGACAATAGATACGTTTAGTAATGTTAATAACATATGTGCTCTCAACAGCTTTGCATAATTTACCTCTTCTAAGTCCACAGGTTTGGTGAATTTATAGAAACGTCTATTCGATGCTAGCTTTCTACAAATATCACGTAGAAATATTCTTAATTCTCTAAGTTGGTAATCTTCTTTTCGCTTTCTTTTGGCCAACTCTTCTTTACTCTCTCGAGGGGGAGGGGGAGGTGGAGCTAATGACAAATACACATATATTAGGACAATATATATTTACAATATTTTTTAACTATCTTTAAATTCTATTATATTTATTTATATACTTCGTCACTTCTATTATTATGTCGTATGTTCAAAAGTTGTTTAGATGAGATAGCTCTTTTAACAATATAACCACATTTGAACATTGTTCACAATATGACCCCATTTGTACATTGTTTTTTATTTTTTGTTTTTATTGTTTTAATATTTTATTGGTTTACATTAAAAATATATATTATTATATTAAGAAATACAATTATGAATACAAAAAATCAATAAAACTTACCCCTCGGTAAAGGAGGCGGTGGTTCATTATTTTCAACTTTTGGTGGTTGTAATGGTGCTTCCGTGATAATTGGTTTTAAAAAGTTGATAACTTCAGAGACAGTCGGTTCTCGTACCGTATATATACAGTCTTTGTATGGTGGGAACAATTCTTGAAGCTAAACGAAAAAACGGATAATATTTTAAGAAAAAATATTTTCTAGAATAAAATTAAATAAACACATTACACTCAACGGATACGGAACTTATACTATATAATTATCATATACACTTAAAATAGACACGAAAAGAAATTACTTAATAACAAGAAGAAGAATGAAGAAGTTTTCAAGGCGTCAATAACTGAAGATCTTTTATTGATTTCCGCTCAAATAAGAGCGTAAGCACACAGCGCATTTCAAACGCGCAGATAAGTCGCGTATACACGCTTCAAACGAGATTCGAACGCAACCTTGTAACCTACGCACACGGGGCGAGCGTGAGACGCGCCTCTACTGCGCGTATACGCGCAGTTAGCCATACAGACGTGCTGTAGCGGCTCGTAGTTCGGTGCGATTGCGTGAGCGCGCGCCTCTCCTCTGCGCCTTCTCCACCTCTTTGTACGCGCATTTGAAGCAATGCAAACCTAACAATAAGCATCTACGACGCCGAAAACGCGCGAACCTAAAACGCGCGTCGTCTGCACGTTTAAAATACGCCGTGTGCTTACGCTAGACTAACAGATATCGAAATCGGTAAAGAGCGATTTATAACGTGAGAGAAGAACGTGTACCTGCGGCGGCAGGTCGGTGTCGGGCGCGGTGGCCAGCAGCAGCGTGCGCTCGCCGGCCGCGCGCGCGCGCCACAGCTGCAGCAGCAGCGCCGCGCCCGCGCCGCACGCGCCCCCCGCGCCGCCCGCACCGCCCGCCAGCGCGCGCCACACGTCCGCCACGTCGCGCACGAACAGCACGCAGCCGCGCTCGCAGCGCCGGCACTCCGAGAACAGCTGCACGCGCGACACGCGTATGTTATGGTGGCGGTTCGCGTCCGCGACAGGAGAGACGGAGACAACAGAACCGAGACGACCAATTATTTAACTTGCCGCGGTCTCTTGTATCTGTCTCTCCTGTCGCAGGCGCGAACCGCCACCATTAGGCGTTTCTTGTACAATTCGTCATTCGTTTGTTCTTATTTTTACTGATAAATGGATTCTATAATCCTTAAATGTGTCAGTGAAATCCAAAGTAGAGAAAAAACAAACTTTAAAAAATAACAAGTCGTATTTGTTAGTAGTATACTAACAAATACGACTAACAAGTTTTGGACCAAATCAGTGAGCTCCATAAAAAAGGCAAAAGTACACTTTTTGGAACACTCATTCCCAGACACAATTATAAATATCAAATTACATATTAAAAACAAAGGACAACTAAAAAATTAAAACAAAACAAATTACATAACATTACAAAATTATCCTAATTTTGAATTTTGACTGGCTGATGGTAGACAGTTCAGTAAATAATAACTCAGCTAATAACATCTCGGCTAGAGTCAGTAGGTCGTGTGCGAGCGGGCGTCAACTGACCGAGATGAGCGCCTGCTCCTGCGAGTAGGCGAGCGCGGAGTGCAGCGCGGCCACGCTGAGCTCGCGCACCGGCACGCGCTCGAGCTGCGCCAGCAGCGCCGGCGCCAGGTGCGTCTCCGCGCATGCACCCGCCAGCAGCAGCACGTTGCTCGCGGCCGGCGTCGCCGTCGACCTGACCGCGGACCGACCGGACACATTAGGGCTGTGTTCCGAAATACACTGCGAGCACTGTGCGGTGTGACGTCATTTCAGTATACTGCAAAGCCGTTCCTTTTTAATTTGATATACTGTGCTGTACTGGTTACTGTTTATAACGGAACGCAGTCCAGTATACTATCATCCTCATTTTTGGACTTTTATTTTTTAAATGAAAATATTTATCATATACAAGTTTTCTATTCAACAAGAAAAATTAGGTATTACTTAAATAATGTTGACATTTTTTAATATAATATTAATTAATAATAATAAAAATCATTCGCGCTGTTATATTTTTCGATCACGCAATTATTCGCCAACCCGCAGTGGATCAGCGTCGTGGATTAAGGTCCAAACCTTCTCCTATATGGAGAAGAGGCTATTGCCCAGCAGCGGGACGCTTACAGGATGATTCAGTTCAGTAATAAAGCAATATAACGGTAACGGCTCGCACTGGCGACACGCGACAATGACAGGCGACCGCGACAGGACAGACAGAGACAAGAGACCGCGACAAGTTATGTATATCATTGGTCGTGTCGGTTCTCTTGTCTGTCTCTCCTGCCGCAGGCGCGAACCACCACCACCGCGTGTCTCACCCGGTGAACCCGTCGGCCGGGAAGGGCTCCTTGAGCAGCGCGGCGGCGGCGCGCAGCTGCGCCTGCAGCAGCGGCTCGCAGTAGGGCGGAAGGCGGCGCGCGGGCGCGGGGCTGCTGCGCGCGCCCGCCGCCACCAGCCCCTGCATGGCCGCCTCCATGTCCGCCACGGTCACCTCCACCTGCACACGATTATCACGTTATTACTGTAGATTAGTGTTAAAATCACAGATACAACAAATTTGGTACAAAATACTTAGTTTACGGTTAACAATATAAATCATAACTAAACAAGGTTTTGGGTCAGTGTATTTAAACGTCGAATCATTTTAAATAGCAATATTAATTTTTTTGGTCTAGACATACTTAACTTTATTACTGAAACACCGATATTAAATATAGAATTCACTAAACGTAAAAAAATCAAATATTCACTAAAAAACGGTCAATTCGTTACGTCCATCGTAAAAAAAAGAACACACGTCAAGACAATACAATTTCCATAGTGCCTTAAATTATTCTCGATTTAAAACATCACTTAATAGCGACACAGAAATTAAAATTCCTCATATATAAGTTGAAAAGTTCTATAGCTTATAGTCTATACACTTGACGATGCTACGACCACTAAAATATGAATATGATATTGAATAGTACTTACATTTTTAGGATCAATAACCAGAGCGTATTCACTATCGTATACTTGTGGATAAACTCTTCTGAGCGCTTTTAATACTGCTTCGGAACATAATGCCTTTAAATCGGAACCTGTAAAGATAAATATTTAAGTAAAATTTTGGGCACCTGTATGGGACCTGTATGGGACGTGACTTGTATGTAACGTAAATAAGTATAAAGTTTACGTTTATTTAAACACTTTCTCACCATATTAGACATCTCCCGCGTATATCGACAGGTATTTTAGTGTCTCATAACACAATTTCTATAAATAGTTAAAATTTTAACCGACTTCAACAGGTGTGATGTTATATTGAGCGATTGTATAAAAAAAATTATGATATTGCAGCAATTACGACAGATTTGCTGACATTTATTGAAAACTTCCGTGACATATCTGCGCAGATCTTTATTAGAACAGCGCCAAACTGGAAAGGGACCACGGGGTGGTCTACCAAATCATCTAAATAGTTTTTTTTTTTTTTTTTTTTTTGTTCAATTTACATCGACAATTAATAAAATGAGAATATCAGCAACGTAGTCGAAGTCAATTAAATACGCATTATCCCTAATTACTTAAAAACTACTTGTCAAATCTCGACATAAATGGGACCACATGACAAGCATCAGCTTTCGAATATTAAAATAAAAATCATCAAAATTGGACAAAAAACATCCAGTAAAAGTTATATGGTAACAAACATACAAAAAAAAGTACAGACGAATAGAGAACCACCTCTTTTTTTTAATTCTGTTAATCCTTAATTCCTTATATTATAAACGTGAAATGTTTGTTTATTACGCTTTCACGCGAAAAACGATCATCATGAAACTTTGTACAAACGTTTCTTGAAGGTATAAGAAGAACATAGAACACTTTTTAATAAAAAAAATAAAAAATAAAAAAAAACGACAGATCAAAATATTGCGAGCGAAGCCGCGGGTAAAAGCTAGTATTTATACTAACCTCCATAGCCGCTCGTGATGTCGGCGATATGGTTAAGGTCGTCGTCGCAGGGCCGCGGCTGCCAGTCCCTGGTGTATATCTGCAGGATGTCGCGGCGCGCGGCCGCGTGCGGCGGCGGGAAGTGCAGCTCGCGGTCGAACCGCCCCGCCCGCCTCAGGGCCGGGTCCACCGCGTCTAGGCGGTTCGTCGCCCCTATTACTACCACTTCGCCCCTGTCGATTAAAGGATTTCGGTTAAATAACAAATTTAAAAAATTCTACATGTATTTATTTTGTCGACCGTTATGGTGTAGTGGTGCGAGTAGGTGCATCAACGCCGACGGTCGCGGGTTCGATTCCCGTTCAGGGTAGATAATTGATATACCCGCTCGCGCGCACGTATAGATATAGCAACTCGTGTCACCTCTCGCACACGCCGTCCATCTCGGCCAGCAGCGTGCCCACGACGCTGGTGTGCACTTGCTCCTGACGCACG
Source organism: Euphydryas editha (assembly GCA_036937285.1). Classification (NCBI taxonomy): domain Eukaryota; kingdom Metazoa; phylum Arthropoda; class Insecta; order Lepidoptera; family Nymphalidae; genus Euphydryas; species Euphydryas editha. The sequence goes on from JAUPFZ010000020.1 coordinate 5,298,948, forward strand.
CTTCTGACGGGCGCCAGCGCGTCGATCTCGTCGAAAAAAATTATGGACGGCTTCATCTTGTTCGCCTAACACATACACACAAAAACTTGTCAATATACTTAGTTACCTTGAAGTAGTAGTATACATATGACATATTTATATTTATAATGAAAAAATAATATTAAACATTTTTGTCTTTACAGTAAATAAGAACACATCCTCAAATAATATATCTTTTCATCACTAATAAAACCCAATAATTCACATAAATATTTTTTTTAAGTTAGGTTCTTTTTTTTTAAATTAATCATAAAAGTTACCTGCTGAAACAGCAACTTTAAATGCCTTTCACTCTCTCCCACCCATTTCTTTAAACAGTCTGCACCTTTTCTCATGAAGAAAGCCACTTTTCTTCCACTGATTAATTGACATTCATTAGCCAAGGCTCTGGCTAATAAAGTCTTTCCTGTACCGGGTGGACCATGAAACAGAACACCTTTGGCTGGCCGAGTTTTAAACTTATCAAATAGATCTGGATACATCAGTGGAAATAATACCATTTCGCGGAGACATTTTATGTGTTCTTCTAAACCTCCAACCTATGAAACAACCAGTAACATGAGTAAATACACTATATCTTCAGTTTAAAATGACTTGAATATTTAATTTTTTACATTAATATAAATAATTAATTTAAAACAAAAAACAATAATAGTTTTTTTTTCTCACTTTGTTTTAATTAAAAAATTTCAATCACACAATTGTATTTAGGTCTTAGGATATATCAAATCTGGATCGAATTAAATTTTTTTTATGATAATATAACAATGAAAAATATGAGTACCGAACAAATGTAACATTATTTTTATGACTCCTTGTTTATATGTACCAAGTTATAACTTCTGACTATTATTATTTTCATTATTAAACAGTAGACAAACATTGCCAACATACTGACAATCTTGACTTTTAGTCATTAAATAAGTGTAAGTTACAAACATGTTCATAAACAAAACATACCGATGAAAATCTCACACTGCCGTCTACTTCTATAGGTTGAATGTCTCTTAAGGCTCTGTCAGTTTTCTTATCATCCATCGACTTTGATTTTTGTCTGGAAATATTATCATTGTAACCACACAAATTTTAGTTCTTTTTTTTATCTTTATTAAATAAAAAGGCTTTGTCACATAGTGAACATGCCAGCCAAAAAAATTAATTTTAGTTCGCAATGTATTTTGGCGTGGTAACCAACGCATTTATCCACCCATCCACTATGTATAAGCATGATTGATTAAAATACATATTCTTGTATGTAATTTAATAGGCCTAATAAATAATAGGCCATTTTCTAGACAAAGCTATATGCCTAGCTTAGCTAGCTATGTAATTAAAAAACTATCGTAAACTACGCAAATACAACACATTGTAAATACAAAATCATAGTATAAAAACATGCACAAAATATTATTTTCTTTTTGTCTTATAATATAAAGTATTACATCCTATGATTTAACGGATAATTTAAATATAGACTGACACAAGAAATTAGGATTTCAAATAATTATAACAATTTTTTATGGTAACATTAAAGTGACGACACTCAGGTCATTTAACATCATAGTGTAGCGAAGTGTAGCGACATCTATCTCGCCATATACGAACTGACGTTATCCTACATCGCGCTATCGAAGTTTTCAAAGCGATTGAGTATATATACAAGAACCCGACAACAAAACGTTAAGTGGCGCGTAGCCCACCAGACGCAACACCGTCTGGTCGAAGGATCCTTCCTTTTCAATGTCAGCCTCTCAACCTCTAAAACTACTACATCTTAGTACACTCATTGAAGTATATATATATATTATAAAATATATATATATAAATTTTTTTCCCAAGTATTTCAAATAATTTATATTATTATCACATTAATTTTTAAATGTCAAACAGAATAAGAATTAGATGTAAATATTAGCATTAAAAAAATTTTTTTTTAAGGTTTTAATATCGGTCTTTATAAGATGTGTTCCAAAATGATTCTATTATGAACACAACACATCGCCCTTGTCACCTTAGTTCACTGGTTGTGATTTTGGGATAAAAAAAAAAAAAACAAGATTAAAAACTAATTTCACACGTTTTTTCAGTTTCTACTTTCATGTGTCAGATTATATACGATAATAATTTATTAACACCTAGTTTACAGTTAAATAACTTTCTTACCTGCCCTTAGTCTTATTTTTCATCGATACATTAAGATCTTCTTCTGTATCTGAACTAGATGTGCTACTACTCGTACTGCTACTTGATGGAGATTGAGCTAAAATATTAGAGCTTATGTTATAAAAAAATAACTATGTTTACAAATACATTATTTAGAAATAAAATTATTTACATACATCTTATTGTTTTCCTACGTAGTGACTTTGGTTTCCTTTCCCTCAAACTATAAGGTTTTTTTCTTAGTGTAAATGTTTTGCCTGAAACAAATATATTGTTATAAAAATCATTCACAATTACGACAAGCCTAAGTAGTACGAGATGGTTATTAAACAAAATGTTTTCACACATTGATCTTGTCTTATATTTAAGACTGCTATGAAATTAAAACTTCAAAGATAAAAAAGCCACAGGATGCAACAGTGTCGTAGTGTACAGAACTAAATAGTTAAGTATGTAATTTACTGTAAATAGTACAACGCCTTGTAAAAATTCAAATTGGAGGAGAGGACTTTGTCCAGCAGTGGGACGTTTACAGGCTTATTCAATTCAATACAACGCTGTCTATATCTACTGATTTATACGTTACAAGTTCGGACTTTCTGGCGGTCAAATGCAACGCAAAGTATTCGTAATTTGACGAAGACATTAATCGATCGATAGCGTAGCTGATGATCGCTCTATAGGGTGGCAATAAAGTCCCGCTACAATATAATAGATGCTATAGTAATTATATTTTTGTTACTTTTATATCGGCTAATTTAAGATTTTCCACATTTTAAGATTGTTTGAACAATATCTGTTACTGTCAGTTACAATTATAATTACAGTAGAATCCACATACTAAGGAGCTACATAACATATACTGGTCGCAGGTGAGTGGATGCAGGCAAGCGAAGGAGGCTCTACCGCGCATAGACCGGAGACTATCCCGTAAGCTGATAAAACTCACACGCCAAAGATTACGTAGAATAACTCATATTATTACGGGCCATGGCCCATTTAACAAACATCTGTTTAATCTAGGTGTTACCGACAGCCCCCTGTGCAGAGCCTGCCTGGAGGCAGAGGAGACGGCCGCCCACATTGTTCTGGAGTGCACGGGCGTGACCACCTACCGGGCCAAACATCTGGGGTCACCGAAGACTCTCCCCGAAACCATTGGTGACACAAAAGGTTTGATAAATTTCTTACAGGAGTTAGGGTGGCAAGACTAGCTGCCCACTCCCACACGCAAAATAGGCGCACAGTGACGTCGAGTTGCGGAAACAAGCCCGTCATTACTTATCACTTATCTTACAGTAGAATCTCATTAATCCGGCACTTCAATAAACCGACACGTCCAATAATTCGGCACCCACCGCACATGCGAGAAAAGGTTTTTAAACATAGACTACAAGTTGAACAAAAACAAACCTCAATTAAAGATCATTTTAAACTGTGTAATTAGTTAATTGTGAGATATGTGTTTTATGGTTATAGAAAAATACGTGTAGAACATGAACATTGTATTCCCTTTATGAAATGCTTTATTTTATTTACTATGATTTTTTCTATATAATCCAGTAATCCGAACATTTCAATAATCCGGCATCCTCTGGTTTTTAATAGTGCCGTATTAGTCAGATTCTACTGTATATTACATCAGCAGTTATAAAGGTGTAACAGTCGAACTATTACATAACTTGCGCGATCGCGAGAAATAGCTATGGTGTCGAATTTAAATACTAGCTGAGCCTCAATTAGTATTGAAATTCGACTCCACAGTGATTTTTCGCAATCGCGCAAAGAACGTAATAGTCCCACGGATCTCAGTGGGCAGGGCGCAGTGGTGGCGCCGCGAACGTCACCTCTGGGGCGCGCGTCGGGCGGCAGCTGCACGAAGGCGGGCGGCGCGCGCGTGCGGCACGAGCGCCGCGGACGCAGCGAGCTGCCCGACTCCGACGACGACGACGACGCTAAACGCATTTATTTATAAATAAATAATAATTATGTAACTGTTGTATAATAGGGGTATTAAAACACGAATGTGGGTTTATCACACGAGGCAAATCCGAGTGCGATAATAGTATCACATGAGTGTTTCAATACCTAATAATGAACAGTTGCATAGAAGACTATCTACACCCATAATATGAATCCTCTATAAAAGATTCTGAAACAGCTTACCTATACTGCTAACATTTAAACAGCCAGTCCTAGTAACCTAATATCAGTAATATCAGTGTAGTGAAACGCGCGTGATTGACAATGTTATTTTTTGAAATTCATACAGATACCACGCATCGAGCAGTAAGAATGTGGCTGTCTGTTAGAAGTTTTACCTTTGGATGTGAAACATCTATAGCCGCACGTAAAACCGATTTCTGGGGTGGCGACGCATGCCGTGGCGACGCGTCGCCACGCTATACAGATGATATATATACAGTCTATATGCAGTAGTGTGTGCGGTGTGGCGACGCGTCGCCATGCGCAATCGAAGTCACTGATTAAACGAATTAAGTAGTCACGATTTAAAATAAATTCGTAAATTTTTGTATTTAATGAAAATAAATGTTTATTCAATAAATAGTCATCGTTATCTGGAAAAAAATCGTAATATTTTATTTTATCATTATGACATATTTAGTTCCTATCACAATATGTTCTTTTCTGCATATTACTTTTACAAAATAATGTCGATGTTTCACATCTGCCAGGCGTCCCGTGACGGCTCACATGTTTTTTAATTTAACCCTTTGCGCAGAAGGGATCGAAAAAAAAACAAAGGAGTGTTATTATTAAATTCAGTACAACATTAATATCATCCGTTTGGATAATATTATGGTTATTAGGACATTGGGTGTTTTAATGTTGGTATTAATGCAACTGTTTCAAAATCTTTTATAGAGGATTTAAAACATGGGAGTAGATAAATATATTTAACACACACGTGTGTTTGTCCCTAAGGCAGATTTTAGTGTCAAGCTGACCGTCAGCGTTGACAGCTCAGCACCTAGCAATCTGTATGGACGCTATAGAAACTTTTTAGAATAACGCCGACCGTTCAGCGCTGACCATGGTCAGTGCAGACAGTACGCACGTCGACGCGTCCTTACAGATTGCTAGGCGCTGAGCTGTCAGCGCTGACGGTCAGCTTGACACTAAAATCTGCCTAAAGTAGGCAACTTAATAGTTATGTTTTAGGCAACAGCGAACTGATATACATATTTGAATAAATATACATATAAATAATACATATATAAATACATATATATTACACCCACACTGGCGGGAATCGAACCCACAACCCTGGAGCAGAAAACAGGGCAGTGCCAACTGCGCCAACGGGTCAGTACAGACAAGTTATTAATTAACGAACATGGGTATCACATTATGTGTGTGGAAAATTAATTAATTTATGTATACTTTTTATGTTGTACTCATTTTGTAATAAAATATCGAATGTTTGCCAAAAATAAAAATATAATTAAATTTTTATCTGATATATAGTAAAAGTTTAAGACGAACGATATTCATATGACCCATGCAACAAATAGATTGAAAAAGTAAAAATTAAAAAGCTATCAACAACTATAAAGATAAAGATAAAATATTAATTGAGTTGAATTACAACTTTATTAATTAGCAAAACTTGAAAAGGTATAAGCAACCTCATCGTAATATATCCGATCAGGCTTTGAAATAACTTGGGGTGCTACAGTCGGTGACCTCCGCGTGGTGCACCCTGGAAACGTAGGCAGCAGCAGCTGCACAGTTGCGATTGCGGAACTGCTGCTGCCTACGGCTAACGACCGACTCGGGGGAACGCCGGGTATGCGATTCATCGCTCCGGGGACTTCTCTGTTACGCAGAGTTGCCCCGTTGAGCGGCCGCATGGCGTATTGGGGACAGTCGTCTCCACGGGGGCTCCGGTGCCACTGCGCTGGCGCGCGGTGAAGCAACGGAGGCGGACGGGTCTGATGTGCACTCACACTGCCGTCAGACAGAACGGCTAGGCTTGTCTTAGTCGTTCACCGTCCTCTCGTAATCCCGCTACGTGGTGTCGTGGTCATGTCTCGCGGCTACGTGCGGGACCGAGGGTCTTGCCTTAACCGGCCGGACCGCGAGGAAGAAAACCTCTATAAAAAATTACCCCGAATCCTAAGCGGCGACGCAGCGCGAGGGGATGCATGGCTGACGGGTGGATCAGTCTCGACTGCGATCCTCGTCCGGGTACCGGCCGACACCCGGACGAGTTACGCTAGGCTTACCCAGGTACAGGGGGCACTACCTGGGCGGACCGTCTTTCCCCCATACTCGTGGGAACAAAAATGGAACCCTTAAAACTGAACTTTTTTAGGAAGAAGGATACGGGAGATGAGTCGGCTGCCGTCGACTCAGACGATTACAGCTCGGCGGCAACAGCCAGTGAAGGTGACAGGCGGGGCAAGCGGCCCCACGGAAGTCCACCGTCGACCGGCGGGGGGAGCTTGATCCTCGCCGGATGCAAAAGACGGATTCTCGAGCGGGAAGAGACTTGCACCGAGGCCGAGAAGGCCATCCTGGAGCAGGCGCGCGCGGCCGAAGAGGGGCGCAGAGCGTTGGGCGTTGACGTTGGAGACCCGCGCACGGCCGACGCTCTGGTGGATCAGGTGGCCACAGACGTGGACCTGATTTGTATGGTGGCGACGAGGTCGTCCAACCTGAAGGGGACATTCGAACGGACCCTGAAGGATGCGGCGACCTCGATTAAGTCTGTGGTAGAGGCCCTCAAGGAGAGGACAGCCTCGGAGGAAGTGCGTCGGCTCCAGGCGGAGAACTCCCGCCTGAGACGCGACCTCGAGGACCTCCGTAGACAGGTGGTGGAGCTACGAGAGCAGAGCTCGTCGAATGCCGCTCCCACCTGTCTGCCAAGACGAAAAGAGGGCCTCGTTGAGGAGGTGAGCGCGTCGGTTATTCGGTCGGTGGGGCGGATGATTGATGCCCGCTTCGCCGGCCTTGAAGACCGCCTCCTGCCGGCGAAGACGCTCCGGCCTCCGCTTGCGGCGGACAAGAAGAAGAAGGAGAGGACGTTGCAGAAGGCGCCGTCTTCCAGCGCCACCCCTGCTCCAGTTCGGAAAAGGCGAATGCACGTGAGCGAGGAGACGGCGCCCGCAGTCGAGGCTGGCGACGGTGAGTGGTCCACCGTCGCTAAACGAAAAAAGAAGAAGGCGCCTAAAAGTTACGCCGCTGCCGCCGCTGCTACTCCGGCCCCGAAGGGACCGCAGCCGCAGCCGCCGGCGAAAAAGAAGAAGAGGGCGAAAAAGCCGAAGCTGGCTGCCCCCCGCTCTCCGGCAGTGCTCGTCATGCTTGACGAGTACGCCGAGAGCAAGGGCGTCACGTACTGCCACCTGCTCAAGCGGGCGGCAGATACGATAGATCTGGCCGAACTCGGCATCGTCGGTGGGCTCAAGCTGCGGCGCGCCGCGACTGGGGCCAGATTGTTGGAGCTGCCTAAGGGGCAGACTCCGGAAGCGGCGGGACGCCTGGCGGAGGCCATGCAGGCGTCGTTGGGGAGCATGGCGAAAGTCGTCCAACCCATGAAGCTCGCGGGTGTGCGAGTCTCTGGGTTGGACGACTCCGTCTCCTGCGAGATGGTGGCCGCAGCGGTGGCGACGGCTGGCAAATGCGACGTCAGCATAGTGAAGACTGGCGCAATCGTGGTTGGACCGGGTGGGTTGGGGTGCACGGTGGTGCGATGCCCGATCCCAGCCGCAAAGGCCCTGGCTGAAGCAGGCAGACTCTTGGTCGGGTGGAGCTCGGCCAGAGTGCAAGTATTGGAGCAGCGTCCCATGCGCTGCTTCAAATGTCTGGGAATAGGGCATACCCGCCCGACATGTCCGGCTGCGATTGACCGCAGCGGCGCGTGCTTCCGGTGCGGCGTGGAAGGGCACATTGCCCGCAATTGCACCGGAGCACTGCGCTGCGCCGTGTGTGCTGCCGCCGGCAAACCGGCGGCTCACTTGATGGGGGGACGGGAGTGCCGCCCCCCCAAATCGAAGGGTAGAGCGGTCCCTAAGACCCCGGCCGCTCCCCAAAGTCCCATACTCCAGGTCACGGAGGAGACTGCGGCTATGTCGTCATGACCTGCCGCAGTCTCTCCCGTTCGCCGGTCCCTGGCGTAGCGGATATAGAGCGCTCACGGTGCCCGCGAGCGCTCTATGACCGAAGGTGGCCCGCGTAGGCGAGCCAACCGTCGGGGCGTCACGGTGGCATGCGCCAGCGATCCCGTGGCGTCCTTGTACGACGACGAGGGCACCGCTGGGTTTTAGTGGGTATTCTGACTTCGCAGTCAGCGAGTCCCACATACCCGTCACCTTCGGGCGGCGGGATACATAAACGTATTTCCCAGCTTCAAAAAAAAAAAAAAAAAAAAAAAAAAAAGGCTTTGAAATAACTTTTGAAAGGTCATAACGTCATTTTAAAAACGTGCACACTAGTCTTACTCGTTGATTGTATCGTCTTACTTAAATGAAGAGATTCTTACCAAAACCATTAATATACTTCTTTTAAATGGATTTTATGTTTAAAATAATAGCACTTTACAGTTCTATGGAATATCTAATTAAAAACTTAGATTTAAACAGCTGCGAAAGTAAAAAGTCAAGCACAAAGTCACCTTAAAAATGAAATCATTAATTTAGCGAAAGTTAATAACGACAAACGAAATTTTTATTTCTCACTTATTTATGCTAGCAACACATAAAATAATTTTTCAATTAAATATCATAACCTCATAATTCTAATGTAAATATAAATTACAAAAATTTCGAAAATAAATTTTTTATTCATCAAAATGTCATAACTGCAGTCTATCGACAATGACGTTTGAAACTGAATAACTAAAAAGTTTTACTTACCAGATTCTTGATCTACTTTTTTCTGACTCCGTCTCCCTCTTCCTCTTGTTGATCGTGCTGGGCCTTGATTACTATATATTAAAAAAAGTAATTAAAAGATTATTATCTAGAACATATTATTTAATAGAAATTTATATACAAGCAAATAAATTCATCCACTGTATATTCATGTTTTTTTTTTTTTCTTTTTGTCTTAATTTCGCTTTAAGCCAAAAACAAACGAGCTGTATAAATATGACAAACGCGAAGTTTTGTGAGAATGGATAGGTGTTTTTTTACTCTTGACGGTTAAACTACTGAACCATTTACAATGAAACTTAATATAAAAGAATAACTATTCCTTCTTTTTACCTTAAAATTTTCAAAGGATCAGAAATTAGGTGTCTAAAACCGCGTTTTAAAGCAAATATTAACATATTTCACAGACCTCTCACTGTCCGGTTCTTGAATCTTTTCTTCTGGCTCCTTTTTTGGCTCGGTCTCCTTGGTGTCCATTTTCTCATTTTCTGTCTTTTCCACGACCGGTTTCTTTTCGATAACAGTCTCATTGTTTTCATCCTCGGAATCTGATTCTGAAGCATCCTGTTTATTTTAAAACAACAGGGATTAATAAAAAATATTTTTTTTTATAGAAATATATAATTATAAAGCTATAATAAAAAATACGATACGTTTTCGACTTCCGTATCGAAGAAGGTTTCGTTTAACAAATTATTCGTTTTACACTACCGCTCAAAAGTATTTGGCCACCTGAAATTCTCTTTAAATTACAAACAATGCAACTGTTAAAATAATTTTAGGTTTTACTAGTTTTATCTTACCGCAAAATATATATCCACAATCGAAAGGAATGAAGCTCATTATTTTTTGCCGAATCATGGAGATAACACCAAAAAAGTGTTATTGTCGGAATTTGTATGAATTTAAACTTTGAAGTGGCACTTTTGTTTTGATGGCCTTAGTGAGTAATAATAAACATAAACAAAATTTATAAAAACGACAAAAGAATATTTTGCGATAATTATCTGATGTCATCCGACGAGAAAACACATTCCATAGCACAATATCTCAAGTCTAATACTTTTTTCTCTATTTTTACTTCAACATTTTGTTTTTTGAACAAAATGGGTAAAACCAAGAAATATTCTGAAGAGATATAAGGCATACTTATCGGCCTATAAAGGCCGGATCCGGTAAAACCAATCGTGAGATTTCAAGAGTACAAAAGATACGAGGGGGTGTCCAAAAGTTAATGTAATGGAAGGGTATAATAAAATGAAACAATACATCTATTTTTCCTTTTCAATATAATCACCTTTAAGCTATTATTAAAATACATTATTAGATCTATGAATTAATTTTTTTAAACCATCGTAAAAATATTTTTTTATCTTTTGCCTCAAAATAAGCCAAAATTTCCTTCTCCTTAAGTCTTTTTTTTTTAATTGGGAAACAAAAATCACTTGGAGCCAGATCTGGACATTACATACCTCTTACATTAATAAACTTGCTACTGAAGGAACAATTTGGAACAATCGTCGTCCAGACAGACCAAGAACAACAACTTCTAGTGAAAATTTAAGCATAGTGGTTATAAGTAAACGTGATAGACGTTTAACTGCACCAGAAATAGCAGCACAGTTCAATGTGGGCGGCGATAAATCTGTCAGTGTATCCACAGTCAAAAGATTTCTTGAGGCAGGTCTTAAACCCATTAAGAGTGTATTCTATGTACTAGTGTATAGAATTTTCAAAAAATCTACTTTTTTTGCATATTTTTGTTTAGATATTTTAGGCTAGGTTACCGAAGGTTTGTGAGCGATCGTTTGAAACAAAGGTGGACACGTAGATAAGGCTAATATATTAAAAAAAATATATTAAAAAAGTATTGTTAATGTCTGTACGATTGCCAATAAATAATTTAAATTGGCCATTGATGGAGGCTGCTTTGAATCTGTTGTTCTGGAGGTCGATGGGAGAGGCCTACGGTCAAGAGTGGACATCCAATGGCCGATATGATGATGAATTAAAATTACTATGAAGTCTTTTCATTTATTCAAACTTTTACAAATAGCCCTTTTCTGAGTGCCCAAATACTTTTAAGCGGTAGTGTATTACGTCAACCGTAGTAAAAAATTGATAACTGAGAATTAAATGAAGAGAATAATTGGAACTCATAATTTTATTCACGCGTTTTACGTGTTAAATTATACAATGACTCACAGTTGACGCTGTAATACGCCTAAAATATTGTAAAATTGTAATTCATTTTAAAAACTTTGTCATAGAACCAGTGATAAAGCTATTTAAATTAAATCATTATAAAATTTTTTTTGGTTGTCATAAAAATTAAAATGTTATTATAGTTCAAGCGTAAAAATTCAATGAGAGCAGAGAGCTTCTTGTCAATTTTTTTTTTTTGTGTTTCAGACTATAATTTACAAAGTGACAAAGTTTCTTTGTTTTTTTGAACATGTATTGTATGTATGTTGTCGTATTTGCCTTTATATTTCTAAATCTCGCTGAAGTTCTTCTCTGGCGAGACAGTTGCGTATCTTCGTCTGTGTTGGTCGGAGCGTGATTGCGAGTCTGTGCACAAACGATGCCAATGGATGGATGAATGATATTTTTTTTATTATTAAAACATATATATTATTAAAACAAATCTATACAAAAAAAGAAACTAACGTAAAAGAAAGATTTGGTTATTAACTCTCAAAAGTACTAAATTTTTTTGATCATTATTTCACTAGGGACCATTCATTTATTACGTAAGACTATTTATTTAGAGGAGGAGGCGGGTCGACCATGTCTTATTTTTTCTTACAAGTCGGTGGGAGGGAGTCTCGACAGTTCTTACGAGTAAGATCACAAAATGCTCAAAGTTAAAATTATACTTTGAAAAAGCGCGGGCAAGCGCGGGCAAGCGCTGGCACCAACCAAAAATTATTAGTACTTTATAAACATTTCTAAAAAGTGTTACTTTGAAAAATAAACATTAAAACAAACCAAACGTATCATAATTTTTCCTTTAGATTCTTACGTAATAAATATTAAACAGGGGGAAGGGGGTCGGCCTATTCTTATTTTTTCTTATAATAGGGAGGGGGTCGAAAAGTAGCAAACTTCTCGTCAAACGTCTTACTTAATAAATGAATGGCCCCCTATTAAAATTCTAATATTCGGAAGTTGCGTAGTATGTGTATCCGGATGTACATAACACTACGACAAGTACAAATAATATATTGCAACAGTTTCCCCATTTAGGAAAAATGACAAAAAAGTACTTAAATGACAGTACCGATTTCTTTGTTTCTTTAGCTTCATCTCCCGAAGAGAATTCATCTGAAGAACTTGTTCCAGGAAACCCATACAAGTCTGGATAACCTTTTACTTTTAACTCATTAGTTATCCAACTTTCGTTAAAGTTGTGATGCAACAGTTTGCGCTTGCGACAACTTCTTCTGACATCTGAAATATAACAACTAATAATAAAAATTTAAAGTAAGTCTAACTTTCAAAGAGTGAAAAATAATACATTTCGATTGTCCACGATATTTATAGTACACAATCTTATCTATAGTCTAGGCAACATGTGCCATTTTAATCAACTTTTTTTAGCAGTCTCCAAGAATCATGATTGAGGTGTCATTCGGTTCGGAATGGCTTCTAGATGATTTTTTTTTTACTATAGTCGGATCGCGGAGCAGTAGTAGCGTCTTGCTAGACGCAATATATATACGAACGGAAGCGGGAGTGACAGAGACAGGTAGTAAAAGGTCAATGTACAAAATTCTTCCTGCTCCGTGATCCGACTATAGATAAATTCCCGTTGGAAAAATTAAATTTTTTTTTTTTCAGTTTTTTAATAATGTTTAAAATTGTTGCAAAATCAAAAAACTTCAATTAATCATCAAAAAGAATTATTAATAAAAAACTGAAAAATAATATTTTTTTTAATTTTTCCAAAGGGAATTTATTCTAAAACCTTTCAAGAATTGCTCCAATAAAGGAAAAAAATCTCAAATTTATAGTTTAACAATTATCTCACTTGCAATGTTCATGTTCAAGCAGAAAATTATTTTTATTTAACTATTGCATAACTAATTGAAAAATTGTGATTTAAATTTTATTCAGGCGGATTATTGTTCATTTATTGTTGTTTCATTTAATTCGTCTCTCCGGGTTCGTGGTGTAGTACATTCGGATTCAGGGGTGCGTGGTGGCGTACGTAACCACCGCAAAGTACTACAAGGGCGTACGTCAAATAAGTGGGAGATTGTCACAGGACGTCGGACGACAGTGCGGGCATTGGACGTGTCCCTGCCGTCCGACACATTATCTATCCATTAACTCCCTATATTTTTTAATCTCTTAAATTTTATATTTAATATGTTAAAATAATTTTTATAAATAAACTATTCGAAGTAGGCGTGGCTTACGCAAGCCAGAGCACCCGTTTTAGGAGGTATTTTCATCCTTCTAGGAAAATTATAAATATTGTTCCTACAGTTCCGGGAGCTGGGACTTTTTATAAGAAAATCTCCTTCTCTTTTCGAATCTTTTTTAAAATTTTAAAGATCTTAATTAGTTTTTGAGATATTTGCAAAAAACTGAAACCCTTTTTATTTTTTATTCTTATTTGTTAATAACGTTTGCAATTTTTGCAAGCGAAACTTCATTTTTTTTTTCAAAAATCATCTATGTGCCATTCCGAATCGAATGACACCTCAATCATAATTTTCGGAGACTGCTGAAAAAAGTTGACTAAAATGGCACTTGTTGCCTAGACTTTTATCTTTCTTAATATTACATTGACGATAGATGGATTTTTGTTGTTACTATTTCACGATTAACTACTAAGCCGATTCCTATTAACTTAATATGTTGATATCTAGAATTATCCTTTATATGCCGAAATTAAAAAAATGTTTATTTTAATTACTATGTAGTTATAGCATAGCATCTCTTGTTAGAGTAAAAACCAAAATCATCAAAATCAAAATATTTTATTCGTTATTAGGTGATTGATTACACACACTCAACGAACGTCAAAAAAAAAAAAATGTCTCGGTAGACATCTACAATTTCATCATCGGCTTTACTAAATATTACAATAATATAATAATGTTCCTAGTGTAGGCCGAGAGAAAAAAAGCGGGAGGAAAAAAAACTCTCGGTACTCTTTTTACCATATCATATTTTGTACATACAATATAAAAAATTATTCACAAAAAACGAGCAAATCATGTCACTGCCAAGCAGCCTTGTCATTTAAAAAATCTTTAATGCTATAATATGCCTTACTACATAATTTGGATTTAATGAAGTGTTTAAATTTATTTAGGGACAAGTCTTGCACATTACCAGGCAGTGTATTGTACATGCGTATACAGTTACCTACAAAAGAGTTACTTATTTTGTGGAGCCTAAAATTAGGAATTGCCAATTTATTTTTATTTCTTAAATTTATATTATGTCTATCACAGTTCTTGACAAATTTATTTTTGTTTTTATGTGTGTATAATAAATTTTCAAAAATATATTGAGAATAAACAGTTAGTATTTTTATTTCCTTAAATTTATTTTGTAAAGACTCACGGGTGCCCATACCGTAGATAGCTCTGACAGCTCTCTTTTGCAAAATAAATATACATTGAATATCAGCGGCGTTTCCCCACAGCAGTAAACCATAAGTCATGATGCTGTGGAAATAGCTGAAATATACTAATCGCGCGGTTTTGATATCCGTCAACTGCCGTATTTTTTTTACTGCGTAAGCTGCGGAGCTAAGTCTGCCAGATAACTTCCCAATATGAGGACCCCACTGTAATTTTGAATCTAAGGTTATACCCAGAAAGACAGACAGACAGACAGTCAACAACAAACCTCGCTTAATACTCGTCTCATTCATATAACATTATAGCTAACAACTAAAAATATTCGCTAATGTGCTAAAAGCCAATAATCATCACATGTTCAGACCTTTTAAAGAAACTTGAAAACGACAATTCAATGAAAAATTCTAACAAAACATGCGTAAGAAGAGGAAAGTTTTGATTATATAAACAATTTTTCATATAAATCATAATTTTTTTATGAAAATTGGAATTTTGTGATGAACCCTGATAAAATAAGGTCATTTTATATATTTTTCACTTTTTTGATATCTTCATCATCATTGAGAATGTTATATATGACATCATTTATATGTTATTGTGTATGAATGTTTCATATCCATGTATGATACCATAGATAGAAACTAATATATAATTAAAAAATTACTTTGTTGTATTGGTTTGTCTTCACTATCTTCCATATAATTTTTTCTTGGTCCACGATTACGTCGTATTTTCATACTTCTAGTTGTAGATTCATTCTCTTCAGCAAAGAATACTCTTACTTGTCGAGATCTAGAATATTATATGGTTTAAGTACAAGAGACTCTATGTATAAATTAAATTTGTAATTTCGTAATAAAACAGTTTATCTTACACTAATAAAAAATATAACATAGAACAAAAACAAAGCAAAGTACAAAGGACAGATTTATCACTGAAATGCAATCACTTCCAGGAAACCTTGGAGCAAAGGAAATGGTCGTGTCACCATAGGTGTGCCAACAGTAAAACATTTATAATAAATATATGAGAACATATACACATAAATAAACATTAACATACAAACGTACATACACATAATATTATAACTATATAATTTTTATTTAAGTTAAATTTCAAGGAAATGTTTCCTGACAGTTTTTAGAAAAATACGAGTGCTTAAACACATCTAATATACAAGGACAAGGAATTCCAAAACGAGGGGCTGGAACTGTAAAGGATTTATTATAAAAGAGGAGTGAGGAGGAATTTCAAAAGGCAAATTACTGTCAGAATGAAAACAGCGCTCATAGTAATCACCAAGAAACTTAAGCCTTTCTATTCGATTAAATGTGGCAGCAAGATTAGAAAACAATGAGTAAAATTAATTAAGAATGTGCATATTCCTGCGTAAGAATACTGGAAGCTTAAGAAGGAGTTTTTTTAAATATCGAAAATATGATTATATTTGCATAGTCCAAATGTAAATTGTATACATAAATTTTGAATAAGCTCAAGCTTATTAAGCTGCTTCTCAGTAATGTCAAGTATGAACATAATAAAGAATTGGAAAGAAGTAAATTGTACTGTATAATGTATAATTTTTATAGTAAATATAAGTATTACCTTCTTGTATATTTTTCAGGTTCAGTATCACTTTCGGGAAACATTATTGTTCGAGGCATTTTGATTGCACGAAGTCTACTACGGCTATCTAAAAAAATAGTACTATTTGTTTACTGCTTTGAATGTATAAGATGGTTTTATGAAGCATTAAGTATCTATATGCTAATAATACTGTAACCGGTCTAAATCTGTACCTTGCAACTTTCTATAATTTTATTGATAGTGATGCCACAACCTTTTTTTTTTTTTTAAATATAGTCTCTGTCTCTATTTTGGCCATGTATTACACTGAAATTATTTAATTTAAATTAAAGCTAGCATTTTTTGAGTTCATACTTCCCCACACGTGACAAATATTTATATAGGCCATATAGATGTTGGTCGTGGTCTGGGCGTTTGTGCTTGTATGTTGTTTGAGTTTCCAGACCCTCGACACAGGATACACATCTTACTGTGTTACTTATTATTATACTATGAGCTATGACACTGAATACCTTTTATTCAGAAAATCAGCATGGTTTTCTTTGATCAAAGTTGCAGATACATAGTTTTTGTATGAAGACAAAATTCGTTAATAATTAGTAAAGAATAATATAAAAGATATTACATTATGTTGTATGTGTTATATATACAAAACAATAGACTGGCTCGTTGGCACAGTTAACAGTAACCGTGATTTCTGGTCCAAGATTGTTCATTCCATTCCTGCCCCGGGTCTTGGTGTGTTTTTTATGTTTGTATATATGTGTGTATATTTATTACATATATAAGTCAACTGTTATGTAAAACATAGTATTTCAAACATATAAATTTATTAATACTTACACCTAGTTGGCCAACGTTGTATTTTTCTTGCTACTTTATATTGACTACTTCTCAACTCCCTTTGAGACCAATTTGATGCCTATAAAAATATACCTTTTTACATATTTTTCAAGAATACAAAATAACACATAGTAGTACAATATAATAAGTCTATACTTAACAAATACTAGGTTATTACATCTACAAAATAATAACATGAGTCAATATAGCCTTTTTTTTTTTTGGTGGGGAAAAATGTACGCACTGAACGCAAGTGCATAGCACATGTAAATCAATACCAAACGATCACAGGTTCAAATCTAAGATTTTTTTTTTTTTTTTTTGAGTAATTGATTTGTCTTAAAATGTCATCTAGTGGTTGATGGTAAAGAAAACATTTGTGAGAATAACTGTCTTTCAAAAGAATTTCTGAAAATTAATTTATGTCCAGTGATGTGCCGGATCATTTACAATGTATATCTGCAGATACGGATCTTAACTTTCTTACTCAATCGGAGCATGTGACCTTGATAGTTGTCACCACAGGACACGTGCTAGACAGGTCTGTACATGTTTTGAGTTTTCGACTTGCACTGCGCAGTACTTTCTTTTGTTTTGTATTTTGTTTATAGTTTAATGCACCATGCAGTGTCACACTAAACCACTGCGTGACATAGATAACGATTGTGTTTGGTAGTGAGACAAGTGAGTTTAAGCTGATCAGTAATTTGAATGGAGAACCGAATTTTTTTCATTTTGACGTTGGCTAGAAAAAATACTTGCTGTTTGTTATTAACATGTACCTAACAGTTTTTTAGTGAATATAATATCACCTTATATAGAATTTCATCTACGTATTTAAAATTAATAAGGTAAAAGATCCATAAAAATCTCCCAAAAAAAGTCACAGTGACCTGTCTTTTCCATTGGATATCCGGCACATCACTATTTATGTCAACTTACAATGGAGTAGCTTGGCAGATTAAGTTTTATTCATAGACTCATTACAACTTTTCCAGCAGTGGGATGTACATAAAATGTTACAGTACAGTACATAACAGATATCTAAATAGTATAACATTATCAGAAGCAGTAACCTAGTTTCTTGAAGCATCATTAAGACTCAATATATTGTACATTCAATTAAAGCTTGAAAAGCATGCTCTGACCTGATGCTGAACTCAACAATTGCTAAAATAGATACCAACCCATTGTTTTACATGACTAACACAGTAACTCACTTTTTTCATTGAATAAGTGCATGAATCTTTTCTCATATTGAAACTAATAGCTATTCATGCATTGCATGCGCTCTTAATGCTGAGGAACAACTACTGAGGAAAATGTGGACAGGAAATTGGTACACAAAGAAACAGCCATTCAGGCACACAAAGCATGGTGCATATGCATTAGAGAAGAAATTGATATCAATGGTAACTCATCACCTTCTCGTCAGACACGCTGCCAACGTGGTTTATCGAATAATTTCCTTCGTCAACCTCCCCATTCTCTCCGTTACTACGTCGGGTTTTCACCATTGCAATGCCCGTATTATGTCGTAATATTCATTCAAGCTCCCTAATTGATTATGTAACAGTCTTAATACTTTACATAGAATCCAAAATCGAAATATTAGCCACACTCGACGCTTCAAATAGATTGTAATACGACAAAGGGCGAGCGTTATCTTCCGCACATGTCGTTAGAGAGCGCCATGTTAAGCGGATGTTCACAATCATTCACAATGTTCCAACGCTTACAATAAATCAAAGAACATTAAATTCAATAATTAAATCAACATTAAGTCATTTCTTACCTCACCTAAGTAATAATTTTCATAATACACTAACTAAAAATCTTTATACCCATCCATTAAAAACGAAACTTGAAAAATCATTTCACGTTTGCGATGTTTTTATTGACAACTGTCAAATATTCCCGCAAATTTGACATTCATCACTATTTCGAATACTTTCTAGAGAAATATTTTACAAAATTAATTAAAATGATTTTAAAGAAAAAAATTTTTCCAAAAAAAACGGATCCGTATTTCAAGACAAAATTTAAGTATTACAAAATTTTTTACATTAGTTATTCAAAATATAAGACTGACGTAGTTATCTTCTATCTGTTACGCCTTTTAAAATGACACTTACTGATTGTAAATAAAAATAATGATTTTGACGTTTCCTATCATCGTAGTTTATTTAAATAAACAAAAAATAAAAGATCATATAATCATATAAACAATTTTGTATTGACTAATATCAGTTTATTTTGTTTCTTTTTTGTAATTACTAAAAAACAAGAAATTAAGTTATAGAAATCTCGTCCCGTAATAAACATTCATTTTATCTGAAACGATCGTAAGTTAATGAAAACTATTAAATAAATATGACTGATAAACAAGATTCTCTTTCGCCATATGAAGTCAATAAAGCCATCGCCGAAGATAAAACAAATAAAGACGGCGATGCAGAATTGGATGAAGACATGTCTTCACGAATGACTGCCTCCTATAGTGAGATATCCTTTCACTCTGATAATGGTCCGAGTAATGGAGAGCTAAGCAGGGACCCCGGTCCATCTAGACCTTACGATCTACCATCTGAAAACAGAAAACAAGAAAAGATACCTTTGGATATTGATGGTCATGTGCGCTATGAAGGAGATATGACTCACTATGTTGCTGATGATTTAGAATTTCAGATTAAACTTTCTAGTCCTATTGCTAAGAGAGGAGAAACTCCAGTATTTGGCAGTTCTAGTGCTTCCCGGTCCAGCACACCTTCTGGCAAACTTTACCGCCAAATATTGGCCCCACAGATTGGGCAAATAGATATAACAGTATTAAACGATCTTGAATATGAAGCTCAAAAAATAGCACAATCGGTTGATAATTTGATTGAGAACTTGTCAAGCATTCTACATTCAAATTCTTCACTCACAGCAGAAAATATGGAAGTTTATAGAGATGCAGTTGGTAAAACTTGTGATGCAATGGATAATAACATAAAAAGTATGTATACAATCCTTGCCAAGGGAGAGGAGGTCTCACAAGCAATGGTTCCAGTTCAAGCGCAAGCAGCCAGAATAGCTGAAATAAAAAGACTGTTACAAGTATTTGAAAGCTATTTCTAAGGCAATTAAATATATATAAAAGTTCAAGATTACTATGCACTAAACTGTAGTGTGGATACTATGTTTTTTTTTTTTTTTATAATAAATCTTTTAAAATAATTTTACAATCCTACTTAATATCAAGCATTACTGCATACACCAAAAATTTTAAAAGCAGTATTTATGTCTAATTATCATTTTTTTTTACAGGTTAATTGTTATCATGATAAAATATTTAATAAATACTATTGCTTAAGAAAAAATATATAATAAAAAACCACAATCTACAATATTATTCATTTTTTTTATTATTATTATTATATTTTATTTCATAGGATAAAACACAATTTTCTTTATTTTCTTAAAGTTGTAAATGTAATAAAAAAATATTTGGGTGGTTAACTACCATAATATACAAATAAAAATTCTTTCTGTAATATTGTATGAGGCATGTTATTGGTTTCTATGCGGCTTTTGTTGCTTTCTATTGAATCCTATTGGAGTTTTTCGAAAAGGAATGTTGATTTGAATAAAACACTTATAAAAATAATATTATTAAACTATCGATTTTTTTTGTACATTTGAAAAAAAAATTAATGTATATAAATTATAAAATGATAAAAAAAAAATTATTAGAAAGAAATATTATAATGTTATATAAATTTGAAAAATGCTGTCATAATGTGACTGAAATGAAAATCAATATGTGACTGGTAAATTACTATCAATATTTAAGGAGACTACTCGGTACATGATTATTATTCGAATTATGTTAAAAAAACAGGTAAATATTAATAAACTTTTAAGTAAAGTTATTCAACAATTATCCAATTATGTACGCGTCGTCTGGACACCCTAGCAGCTAGCTGCACTTTCGACACAAAACAGGTAGTTTATCTACGTCCAAACGCCGCCACGTGTTAACAGGGTAGCAGGATAAACAAGCATGATTCAATCCCCCTTAAAACTTTAATCCTGGCTTAGGATAGGCAAAAATACTAAGATATTTTACTCGTTTAAGCAACAAATTTGTTGACTAGGTAAATTATGTGAACTTTGGCAATTTTTAGATGTGAACAAGCGGCACAGTACAACACCTGTGCACGTGCCGCCGGCACGACTGTAGGGTGTCAACGCTTCATTTACTTGAATTGAAATTTATGAAAATTTGGTAAAAAATTAAGTACCTATTTTTTTTACATAATTTGAATGAGAATCATGTACTAAGTATTCTCCTTAAATATTGATAGTAATTTACCAGTCACCTGTATAGTACTCCATTTTGAACCAATGTATATTATAGGAGAAACCATGGACGTAAGGAGAAACAACCATTATAAATGAGAGTAGCACATGCACATGATGCACATGAGTCTTTAAATTATTTAACAAAATTAAGTAAAGGTGAAATATTAAAATGTTCCGTTTTTATTATCACAAAAATGGGAAAATGAAAATAAGAATACATATTATTTTTTTTTATTGTGTTTTGCAAATTGTGCAACCTATTCTTTAACCGCTATGATAAAATGGCGAAAAAGAAAAAGTGGCGACTATGTTTAGCAAATTATTGTTCGAAACTTCGAACACTCACCGAAATAGCGCTAATGTACAGTACGCGCGCGAGTTCATGTCCATCCTGAGGAATGCGGTAGTTCTGTGACCTATCATAATGTCGATATCGATAATCTCATTTGGTCAACCATAATATCTATTCCATATTTATTGCAAATTTAAGTAAGTAAATATTTATTTATTTATTTATTTTTATTTAATACTTTATTACACACGTTATTAAATAATAGCATTGAAGAAAAAAAATTTACAGTAAATGTGCAATGGCTGACGAGACTTGACGGCCGGCTGGTCGAGTGGTCAGGCAACTGGACACTCTACGTAGCGGTCGCGGGTTCGAATCCCGCCAGGTGGAGATAATCTGTATGACGAATATAGATGTCTGCACCGGGTCATCGATGTGTATTTATGTATATATGTATTTATATCTTAAATTTATTTCCGTTCCTAGTACCTGTAACACAAGTTCTTATGAACTTAGCACGGGGCTAGGTTACGTGGTGTGATTGTTGGTTAATATTTATTTATTTCTTTCTTCTTTAATGGCGGCCTTATCATGCTTATGTATTATAACAGTTTTTTTCTATTTGAAATTGTTGAAGGCGAAGTACTCATGGTTTCGTAAAAAAAATAATACAATAGCGGTCAATAGTTTTTAGTATCGACAAGCACGCGTCACCGTCAACGGACAACACTCGATTTCGGACGAATTCGGCGAGGCGGGGCGCGCTGCTCCCGCCCTTCACCTCAGGCCCCGATGGACATGAACTCGCGCGCGTACTGTAGCGAACGGAAATGATATGAGGTTAGCGGTTATAAACAGAGTGAAGTGTACTGCAAGTGTACTGGGTTGATAAATTTAGTATTTCTTTTGACTTCTGTTGTTAAGAAATAGTTGACTAAATGAATACTTGTGATTTTTTTTTGTTTTTAATTTACTATTGATAATGTTTATATTACACTGTCTTTTATTCATGTTAATTTATATTGTTTATTACGTGATTTTCAGTGCGTGTTATGACTTCTCTGTTATATGGCGCTTTCTTTAAAATATACCCTCATGCGAATGTGATGCCACCCTAATTTGATGAATTTTGACGACGCTTTTCGTAACAAGAACATTGTACTCCTTAGTATCTATACTCCATGGTTATGTAGGATAAATCATAGAGCATATACTACTGAAGACAGCTTCCCGTAGACCAAAAGTGTAGACCACGGCCTAATAAAACTACTAGGCCGTGGTGTAGACTGTAGACGAGGTTATAGAGAGAAACAGACATATGGGACTATAATTAATTAATTTATATTGTTTATTACGTGATTTTCAGTGCGTGTTATGACTTCTCTGTTATATGGCGCTTTCTTTAAAATATACCCTCATGCGAATGTGATGCCACCCTAATTTGATGAATTTTGACGACGCTTTTCGTAACAAGAACATTGTACTCCTTAGTATCTATACTCCATGGTTATGTAGGATAAATCATAGAGCATATACTACTGAAGACAGCTTCCCGTAGACCAAAAGTGTAGACCACGGCCTAATAAAACTACTAGGCCGTGGTGTAGACTGTAGACGAGGTTATAGAGAGAAACAGACATATGGGACTATATGCTATCTCTCTCTAGTCGCACGCGGTTAGTCATAGCTGATTTCACCGAATAGAAATAATTTATTTCATGGTCAGTCTAAGGGATAAATAGATAATACTGAGAACTTCTTTTCTCCAACTTAATATTATAAATGATTTAAATAAATATTTATTACATGACATTGATGTACAACCATTGATCTATAAAATGGTTTTTTAGATCAATGTGTACAACCAAAAAAATCAATTCAGTTCACGGCGTAGACAGAAAATAACAATTTTCGTGCCATTTGCAAAGAAAATAGTAAAAATGAACAAAAGCAGGCAGTGTCAAGTTTGTGCTATACATATCGCTGGTTTGCGAGAATATCGACGTAATTCAAAATTCTGTCAAATTGAATACTGTATGCCAAACGATCATAAATCTATGATATTTTATCGTGAACAGAGATGCAACGTCATTTCCGCGTCAACTTTCGTTAGAAAGAGAAAGTGTCATTATTCATTTGAGACAAAACAATATAGCATAAATCACAAATAAAGGCTCATTTCTTGACCTATATCAACCTATATCGACGTATTTACAGTTCGGTTGCAATAGTTGCTGAACATTTTTCAAGAATAGTGATATATTAAGTGATTAGTCGTTGTTAAAAGTAAGTATATTTTATGTTTTATTTTTATTTACGCCTGTATTATTGAATAATTATGGGTAATTGCTTATATAATGTATAAAAGAAAAAGAGCTTTCAAGAACAGAGAAGGTCAAGAACAAGAACGAAGCAGAAGATAAAGAATCAACTATAATAGCAGTTTATGACTTACAGGCTGTGATGCCATATCCTAGGGGAGATGTATCAAATTTTTACTATGTTTTAAAAGTACATACCTTAAACTTTACTATCTATGAGGTGAATAATAAAAATGCGCTCTGCTAAGTATGGCATGAAGGAGAAGCAAACAGAGGAGCTATAGAAATAGGTACCTGTATTTTAGAATATTTAAAAAGTGTTGACAAAAATCTAACAACTGAAGCCAAACTAGATATAATTTTTTATTCTGATAACTGCTGCGGACAGCAGAAGAACAAATTCATTATTAGTATGTACATGTACGCTGTTTCTACTTTTGATTATATTAATAGTATCACGCATAAATTTCTGATAAAAAGGCATACGCAAAACGAAGGTGACAGTGTGAATTCGGTCATTGAAAGAAGCATCAATAAGACTTTGAAATCGGGTCCTATCTATACACCGGATCAGTACATTTCCATTATTCGCACTGCAAAAAAGAAAGGATCTTACAAAGTCATAGAAATGGAGCATACAAGTTTTTAGAAATTAAAGGCGCTAGCCTCTGATGTGGGTAGAAATTTTAATAAAAAATACTGATAATGAGAGTGTTAAAATGGCAGATATAAAGATTTTAAAAGTAGACGCTGACCAAAAAGGATTGTTTTTTTCTAAATATAAAACTTGTTACAGTGAAAATGAATTTAAATGTGTGAAAGTTACTAGCCGGGCATCAAAATCATTGGACGAAAATTACAGATTGCAATCTGCCTATAAAAAAAGGAACGGAATCTCAGAAAATAAGAAGAGAGGACTATTAGATTTAGTTAACAAAAATATAATTCCAAACTATTATCGACAATTTTACGAGGGGTTGTAATACATGATTTGTTTTACTTACCTTTTAAGAATTCATGTTTATTTTGAAGAACAGGGGATTTTAATGCCTAAACGTAAACTTACTATTATATAATATAAAACTATTTTTATTTGTTATAATTACAAAAGTTTTAAACACTGTTGTTTATATTTAATTTGTATTTTTAAGAGGCTTTTAATTTAAATAAAAAAGACATAAGTTGATTTTTATAGTTTGTAGTCTCGTGAATAAAGACTGATATCTGAAACCCACTTTGGATGACGATTTTTTTAATAATTTTAATAAAAGTTTTAAAAATATTTTTATGTGTTTTAATAATAAGATAAATTTTCCTTTGATCAGTAAGTTAAACCCTCAATAAAAAAATTACTTTCAACGGTATGCACTAAACCATTTATAAAGAAATTTAAAAATGGCATTCTCTAAAATCAATAATTTTTAGTTCCGTCGCTATTCTCGTAAACCAGCAATATATTTATTGGAAATGAAAATTATGCAATATATAACGTAATCTCTACGATGCGATAAAAATATAGTATCGAAATTTTCGATATCCTCAAAACTTGGGTCGATAGATCATTGCACATTCCTATCTTCGACCTTCATTTGCTGTCAAAGTGTCAATTTGTTCAAAATTTGCTCTGTCTTTGGTTCATCGCGGATTGTCGCGGGCTGTTATGAACGGTGGTCGATCGCTTGGGGGCGTGTAATAATTAAAATGTTGTATTGAAAGTATCACACAGAAAATGTAAATTGAATTACGATCATGAGTGCTAATATCATTATAAGATTAAGAGTATCGTCATTGGTCTCATGACCATTTAACTTTTAACTCTCATACGGATAAAATCGTACGATGGGCGACGTTGTAAGCTTATTTTCTGTGATAATAATGAAATTTAAATCAAAGTTTAATCAAAGTAAGATTTACTTCCATTGTGATTTCCGATGGGAAAAGCTCAAGTCTGTGAAATGGATGAATGAAAGAGCAACTTCAAATAAGGCTTACGTACCGACTACGGTAAGTAAATTTTATTTATAAAAACCAATCAATATCGTTTATTTATTTTTGTCTAGCCATTGTTACGTCTAGATTTTATTTGTGAATATTCATTTATTATTATTAGATTTATTAAATTATCAATTTATATTTATCCTCTTTAAACAAATTAGGATAACTGAATTGAATATATTTTATATTATATTTTGAATGTACTTGATATCAGTTAATTTTAATCTGGTCTTATTGTAATCTTGTAATTTATAAAACATATTCTTTTATAAAATTATGATAATCTATTATTTTTAAATTTCTATACTTTGTTACATATCTAAATGATTTTTATTTGTATTATTTGTTTATTTATTATATTTTAAATAATAGTGAAATAAAATTATGTAAATTATTTAATATTACTAATAATATAGGTATTGTGAAAGGGACAAAAAGTTACGTTCTTTATAATGATTGTGACGTTGTATTCAAGAATTTATTTCCATTTTACTTATAACCCATTACTGAAATGGCTTAGTGGGCAGAATAAATTAATGTAGAATTTTTAAGTCCTGTAAGAAATATTGAGATGTGATAGATTAATATTCAATTCTTATTCTTAAATAAAAGAGGCTCTTATTCAGCAGTGGCACATTTACAGACTTATTTATATATTATAAACAATAAAAAATAATGTTAATATAAGAAAAAACCTAAAATACATGACATAAATTATGTTTTTGAATTTACAATTAATAAAAGGGCCACATTTTAAATTTTTGCTTTGCTAAAATAACTTATTTTACTTTTTATGGCTTAATTTTCTACAATTATAATAACTATAATGTATATTGTCTTATGTACAGTCTATTTATATATATATATATATATATATATATATATATATAATATCAAATATTATATGTAGTCTATAAAATCAAACAAGTGATTATCATGATACCAAATATAACATGATATCAAAATGATACATGTTATACATATATTTTTGCAATGCTACTGTGGGCAACAATAAATTTGACAATTTTTACAAAAGCGCAAATCACAAAATACATTTATTTTTTGGTACTTTATTCTGCCATAATACACTGTATATATATATCTTATATATAAAATTCTCGTGTCACGGGGTTCGAACTTGAACTCCTCCGAAATGGCTTGACCGATTCTCATGAAATTTTGTGAACATATTGAGTAGGTCTGAGAATCGGCCAACATCTATTTTTCATATCCCTAAGTAATAAGGGTTGTTCACCCTTAAATTTTTTTTTAATTTTTGGATGAAATTTTTTGTTTTTATTTTTTTTAAATGTTGCATTAAAAAATACATACAACCCTAAATTTTTACTTTTTTATCACCAACCCCTATTTTTTTATTACTTAAAAATTATTTATATGGCAAAACAACGTTTGTAGCTTAATATAATTTTGATTATAACTTGGGATATAAGTCATCACAATAGAATTTATATAAGCAGATTAACTGTAAATGTCAAAACCCTGATAAAAAACACATAGATTATCTAACTTATTAAATAAATAAATTCTTTTTGAGTAAAAAATAATTGAATTAAAATTTAGAACAATTATTATTTTCCAATATTTAATGTAATTAGAATTAAAAAATTGCTGAATATTAGACTAATTTTTAAGTGTTTTTTTATTATGTAAGGTAAGTTTAATTAAGTTAGGAAGTAAACAAATTATTATTTTATAAAAAAAATGATTGTATACTAATACATATTTATTAAAATGAATCTTATTATGGGTTATAGAGAATGGAAAACTAATGTTCCTTGTTGATATTGTGTAGGTGGAAAATATTGCAAATGTGTGCACACATGCATTATGCGTTGCGCCCGCGTCACTTGGCGCGCGGGAATTGCTTACTCGCTCCGTGAACGCGCCCCAAGCCATTGCTGCGGTGGTGTACGGAATGGCGCTTTGTCTCCTGTTCGCCGTTTCCACCACCTTCCATTCAGTGTGTTGTTGTCAGTCTGACACGTAAGTGTAAATCAAAAATTCCCCGAGTCATTTTTCCTTTGCGTTAAATAAAAAATCATGTATGTACCCATACGGCGTGTTCCCACTACACCGGACCGGCGAAATCGCCGGAAACCGAATCCCGGAATTAGGTGTTCACATTACACCGGATCGGCAAAAACTCCTCACAAAACACCGGATCCGGTGTTTTCACCGGAACCGGATAAATGTGAACAGCTATAATATATAAAATGTATTGCTACTAGCCTTTCCGGCAGTTTCACCAATCCGGCGTCCGGCGTAGTGGGCCATACAGTTCAGTGCATATTGTACTATATGTGGTACCAACTGTAATACTTCTACAATATAAATACTCTGTTGTACACAAATTTTTATTAACATACAGATAATGAAATAAAGAAGAAGGAATGTACAATAACGACTGAGTTTATTTTGTGTATTTGGTTTTTAACTTGTGTATAACACATTAAAATAAATAGGTAACTACCAAGGAATTTATATCATAACTGGAACGCTAACTTAATAAAATTTTATATTCATATATGCACCTTGAAATAACCTACATAAGGTTGACATTTGTTTCCAACATGTAAAGTGAAAAAATCATTCCGAGCATTACGTTGACTACTGGTATTTTATCTCTTTCTTACGAGTTGCCTTGAATCCATGGTAGAAAGAGATGCAATCCCTCTCATAAGAACGTTTTTTGAGTGTACGTGCGCATTCCAGTTTGTATATAAATTCCTTGATAACTACATTGGTATAATTTACGACCGTCTTTTGTCGAGAGTCATTCGCCATTTAGAATTTATTTAGAGCTATGAATTTCCTCACTATCAAACATCGATTAATTTTTTTTTGTATATCTACTTAATACTTTAAATTTTACGGTTACGATTTAAAATATTTAAATATTCATTAATTTGACAAAATATACGAAAATAAGAATCGGTACCTATTTATTATTTTTGCAATAATAATTAAAATTAAAAAAAAACCTACTACCTATAAGCGTAAGTCCAGATCTTGTAGCAATTCGTAACTGTCGATAAAGTTTACTTTACACTGTGTTATTTCGAATCTCCAGCTATAGGTACATAATATGGAAATCATTTATTAGTATTTTTTTTTCGTAAATCATGCATATGTACATCGATCTTGTTTATTTTTCGATCTTTATTAACTTTCGCGTTTATGATATCAGTTGGATATTTCTCAAAAAAAAATTCGAAAAACAAGTTTTGGATTTTTTTTGTGTTATACAAAATACATTATTCGATCAAAATATGTCATTCTCACGATTAGTAAAATATTATAAAAATGACTAAAACATAGAATAAACCGAATATTTTGTACAAAACAATTGTCGGTCCTGAAACTGGCATACTTATCGTCTTTCTAGATATAAAGCTATTCTTAGTCCAAATCACCCCTATCTCTAATAGTATCTTTCTTATATAGATAATAATGTATAAATAAAAACGTTAACAAGTATGCTTAATTAAAAAAATCAAAAACCCGACTGCGTAAAATACTCTTATTATAAACTAAAAAGAATAAAACAATTTACTAGCTTTCATTTGATACCCATATTGCTACAGTAAGAAAAAAAAATTCAACTCCCCTCCCCTCATTCCGCCATTTGCGGGCGCCATTTGCGGAATGTATGTATGTCCATTTGCGGAAATGGACATACATACATACATACATACACTCGAAAAACATAACCCTCCTTCTGTCGCAGTCGGGTGAAAACACAGTTTTTGTGCATTATTGCGCCTTTTAGAACATTAAATTTATGTCTCTCAATTTGATTTATTATTGATTGACTTGATAGGTTCAGTACTCTTTCTTGTACCTTAAACCATGATTATGTTAAATAAACTAATGAAAGCTCAAGCTCTGGGTCACGTTACAATGATTCTTACACTTATATTGCAAGTACTCTCAGGATAAATAGCTTATGCGGCAATCACCGTCCGCCGCACCTAAGATAAATTTCGATATCTCATGAGTAAAAGAAAATAAAACAACAGAACATATTAAACTAATAATAACAGAGCTTAATAATGGCGCACACATAACAAAAAAAAACTTATTAACTATTAAGATAGGCACGTAGTCTCTTTTATTATATATACAAGGGCTTTTCTTGTTTTCATTTCGGGGAATGAATTATTAACTATGTCCAAATGATCAATTAATTGAGACAGTTCGACAAATCATTGGGGTAGATCTTCAGTTTTACCTTGAAATTTAACTGTAATAGATTTGAGACAAAGTTCCTTCTAGTTTAAATATTTCTGCTCAACATTTAAAACAATTTCTAAAAAATTTTTTTTTAAATCTAAATGACCAATTTTTTGCCCTTCCAAAGGACTTGAGTGTGCGGCTGCATACATCTCACACCCCTCAGGTCGACCCTGATTAAATTTATTTCTTTTTACGCGGGATAAGCCGCCGCAAATAACCAGTTACAAATTGTACAGTATTCGATAATTAAATTAAGTAAAAATATATGAAAACAAAAAACAAAATGTTCTAAAAAAACTGTTATGGTTTATAATAGGTACCTATATAAATTATTCGTTAATTTGTATGCCTTGACAATTTATAACGGAAAATTGTATTTTCTTTACGTACATTGTATGCATGTTAATAGCCTCTGAAAGCTATTCCTTGAAGAGTAATGAAAGTCGATTAAAACGATTGAAAAATAATGAAATTGAAATACTCTTCAAGGTCTCTCTATACGTATTTGACTTCTAAAAACAAGTAATCACCATAAATGAAAACTACTTAAATTACCTAGTATATCTAATTAGATATAATAAATTTATTAGGAATGTCATAGAGCTACTAGTAACTGAAACTGTCGGATATCCGAAATAAACTAGTCTTTTTTTTGACATACAAAAAATTTCCAGTAATTGTAGGTACTTCATTGCCTATATTTACTTTTTTTATTTTTTTTTATTGATTCGTCGTTCGCCTGCTGATGTGTGTTTCAATCTTTGAGGGTAGCACGAAAAAATCCACTAACACATCCATTTAGTTTTAGTGAGACTTAATATGTAGTACAAATGAACTAAGGATTTGTTTTCTATTCCGACATCAAATAATATCACCAGTGAATTTCATAATTCTACTGTTTTCACAGAAAAAACTATCGTAATGGGTTCAGCTTCAGCTTGGGTGGTTTACATTAAATTCTGTCGTTGATACTATCTTTATATCGCAACGATAAATACAAAACGACAATTACTAACTTGTAAGTAAGTAAGAATGTAGAAGATGACTACTATTTGTATAAATATTATAAGCGCGAAAGTTTCTGAGTATGGATGAATGGATAAATAGACGTTTTTGTTTACTCAATATGCTACTTGTCATCTTAAAAATTCTCACGGGAATTACGCGGGTAATTAACCGCAGTAATTTGTTAAAATGTAAGTTATATTCAAATGGTACAATGAGTTTAGCATGAGGTATCCAAATTCTAAAAAACAAAATCACTAATTAATATTTTTTTGAATTGCTTATCCCAGCAGCTTATTTGCAAAATTTCTCGAATTGTTGAAACTTTAAACCGCGTAAAAAAATTAAGCTAACAATAAGAAGAAAGAATTATGGAAAATACTTTTAAGTATACCTATTATTGTACAAATTAAGATTAATTAATGAAACATTTTTCTTTTCTTTACATAACAAAAATTTTAAAGCGAAAAAAATAATACTTGTTCCCTTGGTCTCTGTTACCAAAGTTTATGAGTAGGTATGGTATTACTCGTACATTGTAATTAAGATAATTTTTATTTTAACGCTTTTTTTTTTGTTTTACTTAAAGGTAATTAAAGGCCATTGAATGTTCGCTTTAAATAAAATTTATTTAATATAAAATGAATAAAAATAATAAAGTTACTCTGCTTTTCGTGTTATTTGATTGTCATGTCTCAATACATCATCATGTCATACATATATATGTCATACATCAATCACGTAAAAATACCGTGTTGCTTTAGGCATCATTTTTACGAGTAACGAGACCACAATTTAACATAACCTAATCTTTGTGTGTGTATGGGCACAGAATAAATAATAGTACAAGGTATGGGCTATATTATATTGTCGTGTCTTGTCGTTTCATGTGCTTATACAGGCATATCATTTTATAATTGTTCTATAATAATTAAAATTGAAAAAGTTTTGCACACTGTTTAAATAATGGTTGGTTACGAGTCCCGTATGATATTTAACTGCCTTCTATTACGGTTGAGGTTCTCGTCTGTATATATATATATATATATTGTATGTTCACCGATATCTTTCATGTTTCACCAAATCTGAAATATGTTGATGGAATCTACGAGAAATCGTGGATCAAACATACATCATTCAAACACACTTATTTTATCGTTTCTGATGCACACAGACATGTCAGGCTGTGAATCTTGACATTTAATCAAAATATAGTTTAAAGTTAAGCATGAAAAACATTTATGCATGTTTGAAAGAACATCACTTTCAACTCAGCAGATTTGGCCGATTTATTTTTTGTGAAGTTGTTAATTTTAAGAAGGTTATAAATCAAAATATGTTTTTAAAATCCTCAGATAATGTCGCAAATCGGTGAAAATTTCCATTCTAATATTTTTGTATGCAACAACCAAATAAAACCAAACTTGACAGTTCTGCTGTTGCATGTTGCTATAGCAATAATTAATTCCTAAGTAATAAAAATTTACTGACAAGACTTGAACAAAATAAAGTACTGATTAAAAAAAAAATATTTAAATAAACATCAATATTTATTGCTTCTCATTTTATTAGTAAATTGTACCCGTGCATATTCAGGCAGGTTGCTAACATGATTGTTATTATTAATACTTTTACCGACATAATATTTTTAATATTTTTTTACACTTTTTCTAACATCTTTTGCTAGTTACTTGTTATCTTGCCGATCACTTTGAGTTGATGGAGGTGATGTTGTAGCAGTGTCTCCATATGTAAATCGAGAGTTACCGTGTTGCAAGGGTAAAAATACGGTGTTTTTAGACAATATTACGGTGAATCGACTAAACGTGTACCGTGTAAATTACCGTGTAATTTTTGAAAGTAAAATAACAATGTGAATCCAAATATATTTGCTTTTTTAATAATTAACAACATAAGATTTTAAAAAACAATGAAATATCCATAATTAAACATTTTACAGGCTGATAGATTACAGTACCTAAGATTAACATTTCACTCCTTCCCGTTAATATAAATAAGGATGAAAATAGATTGCCGCGGTTTCGTTATTTTTATCTATGTGTGAGTAGAAATAGACGTGTAGATATTCAGGGAATCCCAGCGACCAACAACAGTGTTGTTACAAAAATATGTTAAGTTGACCAAGATTCGTTTTACGTAGTGTATGTGGTAATATTTTCAACGTAGGTAATATATTATAGATATAATTTTAATACGGTGATGTACGACACGGTAATAGCTTATTACCTTGACGGTAGATTATGACCAGATTACGGTGCATCTACGGTAATTACCGTGTATATGGAGACACTGTGTTGTAGTAATGTTTTCATCCAAAATGATGTTTAGGTTACTGGTAGAGTCATCGAGTAAAGTATCATTTCGGTCTACACATATGTTATGAAGAATTGCTGTGCTCACTATTATAGCTTGCACATTCTCCAATTTCACTCGCAATTTTGTGCCTATACAAGGACCTTCTCTTCCACACACCAAATGTCCTTTCAACCACATTCCTTGTTCATATATGGCTTTCATTGTACAGCCTCTCAGCCTCAGTTTGTGGGTTAGCCAAAGGCGTCAGCAAATACTTTTTTAAGGCATAGCCTCTATTTCCTAAAAGACAGCATCTGCCAAACTTCTGAGATATCATTAAATCTTTGGCTGTACTGCTATTAAAAATTATACTGTCGTGTACTGATACCCGGCCATCTAGCTACTAAATTTCTAATTTTTTGTTTTGAATCGACGATTGCTTGAGTATTTATAGAAAACACATGTTTTCTGTTCCTATACAATTCCGCATTATCTCCACCTGGACTTGCAATACGTATATGGGTACAATCTATTGCACCAACAACACTTGGGAATTTTGCTATATTGAAGAAACTTTCAACGACATCTCTAAGTTCAGCAGCCGTCCGAGGCATTGCTATAAAATATTTTAATTTTAAGCAAATGTGCCTCGATACAGCATGAATGATTTTGCAGGCAGTGGATTTTGAGACACCAGACAGATCGCCGGAACATTGTTGCATATTTCCAGTAGCATAAAATCTTAAAGTAAGCAATAATTGCATCATTGGCGTAACTGAATAATTTCTTTCAGTTGGTCTTTTTAACTCGTCTCCTATGTTTCTGATGATCCAAATTACACTTTCTTTACATAGACGGTAGCGCCGACAAAAGTCTACTTCGTCCCAATGCCCCAGGGGCGAATTACGTGGTCTGAATACCTTTGGTCTTCTCATTAAAACATATTCCGCAACAATTTCATCATCAGATGAACTTTCTGAAATATCGAAGTATCTCGTTATGTTTAAATTCATGATTAATAACACAGAAAATCTGTATTGTAACACTTTTCACTAAAATTGACACTAAAATCACACGAGAAAACAACACTGAGAAGTGAGAACAGCTGAAAATGCGAGAGTTAACTAGCCGCCATCTTGCTAATCCCTTGTTGGAGCTGTGGTTAAATTTTGTGACCAATAGTTACTTATTTAACCACTGGTTGTGCTAACTATGGGTCAACAAACGGATTTTACAAAAATTTACCCATTTTTCGTTATTTTTAACAATTGGTCGCCTTAACTACGGATCAAAAAACCGGCCCTTACTGGTTATTGATTTTTACACAGAGCTATTGTTATTTTATCTCCGCAACTTTTAAGGGCGAGTCAGTAACCTTTGAAATAATGTTTCAGGTAAAAGTTACATTATAATTGTTTTAATGAACCGGTAACTTTTCATACTCTCCGAGGCTCAATTACGGTTACCTAGGTATCCTGTATGGAATAAAAAAAAAATAATTCTTTATTTATCAAATAATAATGTATACATTTTGTGTTCTTAACATATATATGCGTTAAAATTTCGTGTTTTTTTATTATAAATCTGCGAATAATATCCACAAAGGAACAAATGTCAAATTAACCATATTTACGATATAAGTCACAGCAATCTTTCAAGCCAAAAAAGTCAAATCCTAAATAATAATTAAAATAATTGAACCCTTAAATTTTTAAATAACTTTAAAAATTCTATCGTCGGATATTTCTGTGTTAAGTTTGTTATTTGAATAGTAATTTCAGTACTAATTTTTTTTTTTTAAACCGACTTGACTTTGTGGTCATATACATACGTGTCATATACCAATTATTTGAAAATCGGGCCCTTTATACGTCCTCTAAACGTATATTATATTCGTTGTGTAGACACTTACCAGCAGCAACAATCTGAAATCACCTTCGATTTACAAACAACCATTGAAAAGTTCTGTCAGTTATCTCCAGAATCAAAGAAGAGATCTGCAAACATACGAAAAAAATACATAAATCCTAAATAACTTAACATCGATCCTCCTCCTTTTTACCCGACTGCGACAGAATGAGGGTTATGTTTTTCGAGTGTATGTATGTATGTATGTATGTCTATTTCTTTGGCACGCCCTACAGCCCAAACGGCTGGATGGTTTTTGACATATGAGGTATCGTTGGATTTGTCTAAATTGTAGTAGTGACATAGGCTATATAAATTTTCAAAATGGCGCCCGCAAATGGCGGAATAAGGGGGAGGGGGGGGGGTTAATTTTTTTTCTTACTGAAGCAATATGGGTATCAAATGAAAGCTAGTAAATTGTTTTATTCTTTTTAGTTTATAATAAGAGTATTTTACACAGTCGGGTTTTTTGATTTTTTTAAATTATTTTATGTTGTTAAAATATAAAAAGGTGTCTGAAATTACTGTAAAGTACCGTATAACGTGCAGTTAGACGTTTTATTAACAATAGACTACTACATTATTGTTTTAACGACAAGACGTTTTATTAACAATAGACGACTACGATAACATTTACTTTCTATTTGTTGATGTTATCTTACCCACTTTTTTTTAACAGTTCTCTCGCCAGTTCTCTTCCGCAAAACAGAACAGTGCCAGCATTAAGGGATCTGAATCCCTGCCGTTGGATCACACCATATGCAGCCCCACAATAACTGCAGGGAGCCAGGCTCGATCCAGACGGTCCGCGCACTACGTGCCCTCTTTAAGGATTGGCCGAGTGAACCCGCCCACTTCTACCACCTAATGGGGGTAAAATCCTCCTTATTTCTCCACGCCTTCTCGATGTCACCACCGCTTTCACACTCCCCCCTAATGGAGGAAAAGAGTAAACTCATCACCGTCCCTAGGCCCCAGTGCTCCAGCGTCGATACCCACATGGACACAACATCCCCGGCTGAATAACTGGTCAGCAGCAACCTGCGGAAATGCGCCACACGACTAAGCACTTTCGTGCTCTTCCACTTGTATTGGAGGAAGAGAGCAAGCTTCCTCGTTACACCGCCTCAATGCCCAAGCATTAGCGCTTACCATTCGCCCATTAGCCATAGCCAGCGATAACTTGTCCAAGATTGTCCCCGACTACGTTGCCCAGGGTGCACCACGAAGTGGTCACTGCCTAGCACCCCGTTATCCTACCCGCCTTTTTTCCTTTTTTTTTGGCGGGAAAAAATTTACCTGACCGCACACCCGTCGTCCGGGGAGACAACTGGGTAGTGTGGGGCCCTCACCCACTAAAATAACCCGTCGTGCGCCCTCACTGCAATCCTCGCTGCAGTCGCAGTGGTGGCAGCCCGGAGTCGTCTCCTTCCTTGCGACAACGTGCAAGTATTTGCCGAAGCAGCCGTGCCCTGACAACACTTGCACGAGTCGGTAGGTGAGGACTCCGTGCTGTCGCACCGTCCACTCCTCCAATATCGGCTAAAGCGGCCCTGTGGTCCGAAGACCAGCCCGGGGCGTCTCCAGCCGAGCCTTCCACCGTGTGAAGGTGGTGGGGCGGGCGTCGTCGTCCAGCCATGCGATGATTTCGCTCGGTGGGGAATTAGTGTCCCCGGTCCGCGCTGCCGACACCCGCCGATAAACCCATGGGGGTTTCCCTAACCATAATAACCCGCCTAACCTAACCTATGAACTAATTTTAGTTGCTTTTTTGTCGTTAAATAAAACTTAAATTACCCGTGATAAGGAATACAACTCATTGTTTTCAGGATTCAAGACAAAACATATAATATACATAAATAGATATATATTATATTTGTTCTTTAGGTAAGAAGTGTTATATAATTGTTATGTATTAGCGTCTTAAAAAATAAAACAATCATTCTTCATGTGTGGATGCTCTTTGATGTTTACGGTAGTATAATATTACCAATTTATACGTGAACGTGTGCAAAACCGCCCAAGTTAAGGAGTGTAATACAGTATGTCTACCATGAGTTTCCAGAAACGATACACGTTAGCGAGTGTATTAGACAATTTCAACAATTTGTATGGAAAGTTGACCAGCACCTCTACCGGATACTATCATTACTATTGCGTTTCTACGTTTACTACTGTAGTTATGTCATGCGCGCTTGTAACAAAAACTCATGGTAGACGTACAGATGCCTTATTTTAAACGAATATCATCATCTCGTTATGTTTGTGTATATGTAACAAACATAATTAATCGTTCTTTTGTATTTATTATGTAGAAAAATAAATTCGTAAATATGAATTATCAAGCTGATCTATCTACTATCAGTTATGAAAGTCGAAAAAAAAAAAATACAGAAAATACAAAAATGAAAAAAGAAAACTCACTTTTTATTTTATATATGTAATGTCTGCAACCGCTATACGTGAGATGTGTTAGTAATATGTAATTGTATACGACATACCTTATAAATGTGTCCCAGGTTTGATAAAATTTTGCTGACGAAAATACATCTCCGCACGAACTACGAATTCTTTTAACGACGCTTTTAGAATTTCTCTACACTAACTTTACCTATGTAGGTACATTGTATGCATTCATTTAAATTTAATAATGTAACATACATTTAATGAGAAACGAAGAAATATAAGGTACAATTTATCCTCCGAGCAACTCTGACTTCATATTTACGTAGAACGAAAGGAAAAAGCATTAACTTTATTAAACTTGAAGCTCGAATATTTTTTTTACAAATATAATTGTTAATTATTGAAAAAAGTTAAAGTTAATGTTATTATTTGGATTTTTATCAGTGACTAGACGTCCCACACGACTTCTGAACGAATTTGATATATTAGTTGACATATTTTGAGGACTGCTCCATAAAGTACAACGGACGAATAAACTTCAAGATTATTTCAGTACTTACTTTCAGCTGTAATTTATTTATAGCCAACTAGATGATTCGTTCGATCTTACCCGCTTTATGTTAACTGCTGTGTGATGTTTTAATAACCTATATTTTTAGTCTAGCCCGATAAATGTGCTTAATAATGCAAAAATATTTAGTAAAATCTGACCATTATGTCCCGAGGACAGCACATTAAAAAATATTAGCCTTATAATATTACCGTGTTGAGATTTACTTTGCCTACCAGGACAATATTTCATATTTTCTAATTTATAAACTCTAAAATTAACGAACGGTAAAATTATTCTGACAGTTCACTGTTTATAGATCTTAGAAACTTCTAAAAGTCTTCTGTCATAAATATAGATATATCTTCAGCTCAGTAAGAACGTTGCGAATAACACGATTAAGGCCACAGGAAGTTATTTGTTACATTATTCAAATGGAGGAGGATATTCAATTACCGACAGGCCCTATACTTTGGGGACGAAAAGTGGCCATGAACGAATTGTAAGGAGTGATAATACTTGCAGTCTCTGTGACAATATTTATCTAAAATTATCTCATAATGTAAGACTAGACGTCGACTTGTGATTTCACGTTAAATTCAACAGTTGTCAGATTGTTTCCCGTTTATGGTCGCTACTCGCTGGGTAGCGATTCGTCTGTGCCATATAGATGATAGTCTTGTATTCGGACCCCGACTCTGGAACATTTGTATAAACGATACAGACAGGCTTTTGTTTGGATTTTCATCCTACTAGGGCCGTTGGGTGTGAAGCATATACGGTTTCTATTACATCAGCGATAGCGTGATCTCAAGATTGGCGTGATTAAACAAATCGTCAGTTTTGTTTTTTTTTTTGTATAAATGGGCCCCTATTCTCGTTTTTGTTGCGCAAATTTCGCTTATAAAATTAGGAAGGAACCCTAGGAAAACTAACTGTGTTTTAGGAAGCCTATGTTCTAAATCATACTTAATGTTAACTTGCCGGCTTGGCACAAGTACAATTTACTAATAAAGAAAATGAGAAATGCCCTTAATAAATGTTTGTCGTTGTAACAACATCTACAGCAAAACTGTCTAACTAAAATGACTTATCGTTTACAGAGATTTTCATACAAAACTACCATTAATTATTTTCAGGTGAATTTCCAAAAAAAAAATCGTACATACAAACTTTCCTGATAATTACGAAAAAATAACCAAAATTGTAATAAGTATCTAAACAACGCGTAATTGCTGCTGTCATCCGCAAATCATAAATATTACAATACGTATAATAAAATATAATATAAGTATAATAAATGTTTTACTTCCATATTCAATATTGAGTTTAATGTTTCCGATGATAATTTTTATATTTCTATGTTTACCCAATCGTGTCACATGAAAATTTATGTTACGGGAATAATGAGAGAGAACATGTATTATCATTCGGCTATAATTAATTTATAATGTAACAAAGAAAATGATACGTTACGCGTTCATAAGTTGAAAACGTAACTTGAGTATTGCCAAAGAATAAATAATAGCGATAAACATAAGG
This sequence comes from Euphydryas editha, assembly GCA_036937285.1. Lineage (NCBI taxonomy): Eukaryota > Metazoa > Arthropoda > Insecta > Lepidoptera > Nymphalidae > Euphydryas > Euphydryas editha. The sequence goes on from JAUPFZ010000020.1 coordinate 5,339,018, forward strand.
TGCGTCCAGCTAAGTTGGGATACGGGGTTAGATCGTACAACCCGTAAATACTTCGAAATATTACATTTATTAGGGCCTGTTTTACTGGTTACTGATAAAGCCATTTGACATATTATAACAGTATTCAACAGATAAAAGTTTATAATATATTATAGATATAAGATCATTGGGGTAGAGCAGGGCCGGATTTACAGTTGTGGAGGCCCGAAGCAACAGAGGTGTGGAGGCTCCTTGACTTGAAATTGAATTTTTTTTATAGCAGAAAAAAAATGACAACGTAGAAAAAAAAAGGTCGTTGCAATGTCACGCCAATATATTATCGTTGCCGGGTGGACATATTCCTAAAAAAAAAGGTCGTCGCGATCTTACGCCAATATATTATCGTTGCCGGGTGGACATATTCCTAAAAAAATAGGTCGTCCCACCTCCGAACCGCTCCAACTCGGTCGGCTCTATTGTGGAAGCCCCTCTTTTGTGGATGTGGAGGCCCCTCTTTTGTGGATGTGAGGGCCCATCTTATGTTGCCCTCCCCTAAATCCGGCCCTAGCCTGGGGTGGAGGGTTGATAACCTGCGATACGGGAATCTTCCTACGTCAGCTATCAACCCGCCATAGTCTTTTTTTCAGTCCTTTAGTATTGGTAATATAATAATATTTATTTTTTCGTCTTCTATCGCTTATCAATTTATGTTTGACGCTCCGACCAATAACACGTATTGGGCAGTTCCGCCGAAAGTTGTACAAATAATAAATTCGAGGATAAATAAATAATTTGAACTTTTAACAATTTTTTTAATGTAGGTAGTCGATATATATAACTAATTTTAATGTTAACTTAAAAAACCTCGCTTTTCTGGTTGTTTTTATTGTTAAAATATATATTTTTGTTAATGAAAGACCATTTGGTAGTCAAGATCATTACGAAATGTTTCTTATTTTAGTCAATAATATAGACATTTTAGTAGTTATAAATTACTTTTATTACTAAACTTAGGGAATAAGTAATCAAATTAGGAAGAAAAATCTCACCTCTTCATGCAAAAATACAATAATTAGATCACCATAAACCCGTTTCGTTACGTTTTGGGTATTATTTAATTATAACTTTAACATTTTTTACTATTAAACTAGTTCTACTTAGAATTAATCACAGTCAAATTGCAGCCTTTACTATAAACTAACTAATTATTATAGATTTTGAGCTTTAAATATTCAAAAATCATGTAAAAATCACATTTTTATACAAAACGAAAACGAGAGTGACAAGGTAAGGTTGATATCACACCAAGGCATTTGTAAACTTAGAATAAATATTATTTTAATGTACCTACTATGTACGCTAAGTGTTTTATTCTTTTTATCTTTTCTTGTTCATAAAATTAATTACCAGAAATAATCAACAAGATAGCAAAATAAAATCCTATTCCAAATGGTCAGAACTTTTGAGTTTCCATACAAAATGTATCGCTCGTTTTTATTTACTTACAAGACACTGTGGAGAGATTGAAATAATACTTTTCAAAGTATTATTTCAATCTACTTGAAATTTGTAAATTAAGAGCAAACTATGTTTGCATGACAATTCAGCGGGACACAAAAAATAACTAAATATCACTTAAAGGACAATTCTAACCCCACATTATAACCGTATTGATTCTTAATACCAATTAATTATCACTATCATCAGCACCGAGACAAAAATCACAAATATAATCAATAAATATTTGATTACAACTACACTCACAACAGTACCATTTATTGCACGCCATACATTTCGATATTTCGATCAGGACTAGAGGTCTATAACATTTGTTACATTTAAACGTACGTTTCACTATAGTATTCAGCGACTTTTTCTTTTTGGTTTGTCTGTATGTCTTCATATTAAACGAATCGAGTGGATCACATTCTGGTACAAAAAATTTACAACATACTAGATGTTGATGACGCGCTAGGTAAACTGTTTGACATTATCATGCTAGTATTTTGATAATCATTTTGTATTTTTTACTCGGACTCTTTCTCTAAATATACTTTCGGTTTTTTTTGCGGAGACTTTATCTCTAAAATTATTATTATATTAATTAAATTTGTGCTATTCAAGGGGTTCGATAGAATAATATAAATATTTCGTTAACACATCGAAGTCCGACGATGGGTTCAATATACAAACACAAATTTATTTACATAACTAGCAAACCCGGCGAACTCCGTTTCGCCACCAACTTATTTTCGTGAGGGATACTCACACCACGTACTGGCACCGTCGGCTCCACCACCATGCAAAACCATATTGGTTTGTAGTACATGCTATGTATCAGATATGGCGCTGTATGTGAAAAATGATTTTCTCTGTTTTCCCTGCTTTTCTGTTGACATTTTTCCTAAATTTTGTTTGCTATAAACCTCACGGAGCCCGAGACCTTTCCAACGAATGCAAAACCGTGGAAATCGGTTCGTGCGTTCTGGAATTATAGCGTCAGGAAGGAAAACCCGACTTATTTTTATATTATAGGGGTTGATCGTAGAGGGGTGATAATTGAGAGTAATATGAGATTTTTTATTCTAAATAATGACAGAATAAAAAAAAATTTGCAAAAAAATTAAAGTTAATAATTAACAAAAAAAATAGGGGTTGATCGCAGAGGTGTGAAAAATTCAGAGTAATATGAGATTTTTTTATTCTAAGTCATCACAAAATAATAAAAAAAAATTTCTCAAAAAATAAAAATTTTTAATTACTAAATAAAAAATAAGGATTAATTGTAGAGGGGTGAAAATTTAGGTTGCATGTATTTTTGTATGATGTATCATAAAAAAATAAAAACAAAAAATTTTGTCTGATAAATAAAAAAAATTTTAGGGGTGGACCACCCTTAACATGTAGGGGGATGAAAAATAGATGTTGTTTGATTCTCCCCCCTGGCTAGTATCCTCGCTAAGTATCACGAAAATCGGTCGAGCCGTTTCGGAGGAGTTCAATTACTAACCCCGTGACACAAGAATTTTATATATTATACTTTATTATATTTATATTATTTACTATATTTATTACACTAAATAGAGATCAAAAGAAGTCTTATTAAATTAACATTTTTTTAAATTGGTTGTTTTGTGTCTTCAACTTTATGACGTCAGGTTCGTTACAATTTAGGTCAGGCTGTACGTTACGTAACTATCCTGACGTAACGAAATGTGACTTCGACAATAACAAAATTACATATTTAATCCAGAAACCGCATTTATTAGCAACTTATTCTAAAAATATAATCAACATATAATACAGTTTACTATAAGGTACTCGTATAAATTGTAGTATAATTAAATCTTTCTATAAATTGCGTAACTATACTGACAAGAATCAAGGGTAAAACTCACCTCATAGAACCACAGCCCTTTACGCATCGCCTGTTAGCGAACTAAAAAAACGACGGCCCTTGCTTGAGTAGTCTATGATCAAAGTTTTGCTATTTCTATATGAAAAATCCAAAACAAAGCAAAATTTCCACCTAATATTGAATAAAACACCGTAACTATAATGACCATGTCAGGATGAGCGTAAATCCAGGTACACTCTATTTTAATTAATTAATAATATATATCACTTACTTTCTTTGCTTGTTATTCAATTAAAAGATAGCTCTTTATTGATACTATAATCTCAAATCTTCATATTTTCTAGGTTGTAGAAGAAAAATTATAATTAATCAAGTGTTAAACACGATATAAGTTTTTAGGGACAGTATGGGAAGCCAATTTTGTCAATTTTCAGAGTAACTTTAAAATAATTATTGTAAATATATTTTTATTTATTGGGATATTCTTTCGTAGCCTATTTATTCAAAAATATTTTGAAGCACTTACTTTAATTATATTGTTGCTTAGTTCAACAAAAATAAATCTTAAGTGCTCGGACATCAAAAAAACACAAATGTACAACTTTTGGCGGAACTGCCCGTATGCTACATGCAATCAAACAAAAAAAGTCAATTTTGTGTATTTTACTATTGATTTATATTTCCTCTTGGTTTTTTTTTTGTACGATTATTTGATAAGTTTGCTTATTACCCGATTGCGACAGAAGGAGGGTTATTAAATTATTTTTTAAACTATATGTATAGTCATTTTATGTTTCATTGAACCCAAATTTATTACCCGACTGCGACAGAAGGAGGGTTATGTTTTTCGAGTGTATGTATGTATGTATGTATGTATGTATGTATGTATGTATGTATGTATGTATGTATGTATGTATGTATGTCCATTTCTTTGGCACGCCCTACAGCCCAAACGGCTGGACGGTTTTTGACATATGAGGTGTCGTTGGATTTGTCTAAATTGTAGTAGTGACATAGGCTATATAAATTTTCATAATGGCGCCCGCAAATGGCGGAATGAGGGGGGGGAGTTGATTTTTTTTTCTTACTGTAGCAATATGGGTATCAAATGAAAGCTAGTAAATTGTTTTATTCTTTTTAGTTTATAATAAGAGTATTTTACCCAGTCGGGTTTTTTAATTTTTTTAATTAAGCATACTTGTTTTGGATAGTTATATATGCCGAATAAACTTAAACTTATTTTAGAAAGATCGGATTAAAAAATGAGTCTCATTCGAATTATGTAAAAAAATGGGTACCTACTTAATTTTTGACCAAATTTCCCTAATTTTCAATTCAAATAAATCAAACATGGTCACTTTTCCAGTCATGCCGGCGGCGCGTGCACAGGTGTTGTACTGTGCCGCTTGTTCACATCTAAAAATTGCCAAAGTTTACATCATTTATTCGTTCGTGGCTATAATATAAGTTGTCTCACATTGTACAATCTAATACTGACCTAATATGTTAATACATTTTGATTTTCTTTACTTTCATTACTATACTCGTATATATACAAGTAGCGTATTGCATCGCGAATTGTCATAAACGTATTTATCATCTACATTTCTTTATTAAATACGTAGGTAAATGATTGATTTATTTGTATTTCTGTGTTGTCAGTACTAAATACAATAAAATCATCTTTTACATGTATATAAATTGTATGTATAAATTGAGGTTACTAAAATGATTGCATCACTTCTATGTCTTATAATTATAATTTCAAAATTAGTCACATCGTAAAGTGGCGCATGTTATTTTTAACAGAACTAAAATAAAATTTCTTCTAACTTCGTTACCCATAGAAATATTAAGAACGCTTCACCGCTTAAAACTCGCAACAATGTATTATGCTAAAAGCTTATTAATATTACAGTAAAATGAAACACTTCCTGCACCGATGCGACCGCGCCATGATCTATATATTCATCGCGAGTTCCTACTTCCCCTGGCTGACCGTGGGCACGCTGTCGTGCTGGATGCTAAGAGAACTGCGCTGGGCGATTTGGCTGCTGGCTGTCCTCGGGATCACCTATCAGCAGATATTCCACGAGCGGTACAAGATGTTGGAGTTGTTGCTGTACTTGATTATGGGACTGGGGCCCGCGGTGATCATTGTCACGTCAAATGTATGTTCTTTATGTTTACACGATTACAACTTTGCATGCGCCTATTTTTTGTTGCAATACATATGGGACTCATACTGCAAATTCTTTTTGTGCATTCGTTTGCTACAGCGATGTGTCGTTAATAGAAAAGGATTGGAAAACAAGGGAAAAGTGTTGACATTATTTATAATTTTATATAATATAAAACATAAAAAGACGCAGATATTATAATATATGAGATTTATTTTATAGCACCAGTAAATAATGACACAGTTCTAATGGTTGCATTTGATCTAGCCGCCGTAGCCGAAGTACGTCATCCTTTTTAGAGTTCTGTACCCAAAGGGTAAAACGGGACCCTATTGCTAAGACTCCGCTGTCTGTCCGTCTGTCTGTCTGTCACTAGGCTGTATCTCATGAACCGTGATACACAGTTGAAAGTTTCACAGATGATGTATTCACGTTAAAAATAAATATTTAAAATAAAACAGTCACGTTTTTGTATGGGAGCCCCTCCCATACAACAAACATGATTTTTTTTGCTCGTTTTTCTTAGTATTGATACCGGCAACATTACAGGTAGACGCTTGATATATTCGCAGAATATTGAGTTATATTATTCACTTTAAAAATAAACAATTAAATTAATATTTAAGGGGGGCTCCCATACAACACACATGATTTTTTTTGCCGATTTTATAGATAATAGTACGGAACCCTTCGTGCGCGAGTCCGACTCGCACTTGGCCGGTTTTTTTTTTACTTAAAGTTGTTTAGGAATTTCTGTAGTTATAAAGAGTACCTAAGTAGCAACTTCGCCTATATGTATGTTATGTGCTTCATGGTTTACAAACTTTTCCATATCGTTTCTTTGTTATTATTTTTTTTTAATCTGTTTTAACTTTTAAATTTTTCTGACAATAATTTCTTAAGCTCAAACCTAGCTTATAAAAATCAAAATTTAATTGAAATATCGATTAATCGTCTGTATTTTAAAAAAAAGAGAATATGAACAAGAACCTGGTTACTTCAGCTGGTAACCAAATAATAATATTTATAACATATATAGTCTTCAATTTAATATTCAAATGTAAAGTCGCTATTAATTTGTTGGTTTTGGATTATTTCTCTTACCTATCGGTGTATTAAATGGAACATCAATGAAATTGCTCAAAATAATGCATTTATAATAAATAGACATTAAAAAAGCTTAAAATTAAACAGCAAGATAATTCAATATTCCCAGTCCGATACAAACTGCGAGGCAACTTGACGGTTCTGCACTCCGCAGCCTAGAGTCTATATAGAGTTATATTATAGAGTTATTTACAACGAGCTATCTTCGTCTGTCACATGTCGCCCTTTCGTTACGTTGTAGAACAAAGTCTTAGCAAACGAAGCGAGTTTTAAGTAGGAAAATTTGCTTTGAAATTTCCCTTGCAGTTTTTTTTTTTTTTTTTTTTTTTTTTTTAATAAGAGTTATACTTTTCGTTATTGTTGTTATTATAGAGACAGATTTAGATACCGGTACGTGTACTTCTTTGGTACACGCTGTAGGCTTGATTAATTCTAACGTATGGAAAGCCGTTTATCTTAATAGAATAAGTGACACGCGGTATGGGGCCGATTTTATATTTATAATATTCTGACCCATTCGTATCATTTATTGCTCTTGATTACTTGATAAATTTGAAACATTAAACAGCCAACGAACGCTCTAAATAAATATTTATTCTTCTCAAAAATGACGTACTCGTACGTTGTTATACTCGTATGTAAATAACAATAAATATTTTGAATACACACACACACACACGGTCATCTGTACTTAAGATAGGCAACTTAATGCCTGTGTTTTAGGAAACAGCCGACTGATATACATTTTTTTCGATTAAATATATATATAAATGATCCACATATAAATAAACATATTACACCCAGACTCGAGGCGGGAATCGAACCTACAACCCTGGAGCAGAAAACAGGTTCACTGCCAACTGCGCCAACGGGCCAATCAAAATATAGGTAGGTATAATCCGTGCGCGATGAGAATGGGATCCGACCTTTTGGAACTGAGACGTTTCGTCGACCAACCGTAGCGTCGCGTCGGCAAACTAAGACTGTTGATAATTTTTTTTAAAAATCGGATTTTCGATATCTTTGAATATACAAATATTAGAACTTGATATATTGAAAAATAAAAAAAAATTGGTTGTCTGTGAAGTCTGTTTACGGATGATAATTTTACGTGAAATTGAAAGAAAAAAAATGCAATATTTTATGAATTGAATTATTATCACTGAATTATCATTATTTTTTATAATACAATTAAAAAAATCAAAAAACCCGACTGCGTAAAATACTCTTATTCTAAACTAAAAAGAATAAAACAATTTACTAGCTTTCATTTGATACCCTACAGTAAGAAAAAAATTCAACTCCCTCCCCCCCTCATTCCATTTTCGGGCGCCATTTTGAAAATTTATATAGCCTATGTCACTACTACAATTTAGACAAATCCAACGACACCTCATATGTCAAAAACCGTCCAGCCGTTTGGGCTGTAGGGCGTGCCAAAGAAATGGACTTACATACATACATACATACATACATACACTCGAAAAACATAACCCTCCTGTCGCAGTCGGGTAAAAAAGGAGTTAATTGATAATTACAATTTTTTCGATAAATTAACATTTATTTGCACTCGTTATTTTAAATATTTTTTTCTTCTACTCGGACGTATCTGCCGATGGAGTGGAAGAGTGGTAGATGCCACAAGTCTCTTGATCGCGGAACGTGACAATGATTCATGCTTTTTCGTGCGTGCAGCCCGCGTTCATCGATTTATGAGACGTTATTACGTCAAAAATACCGATATTTCGAAAAATCGGCTTTTTTGTAAATAATAATCGTAAGGCCCAAAAAATGATTTATACAGTTTATATTTTATAATTCAGTATATTTATTAACCAAATTAAATTACAAATGTGTAAAAATGTTAGGTTAGTAATTATTGTTTAATTTATATAAGACAATCACGTGTAGAATTTTTTTTAATATGTTTTTTTTTAATACTCGTTGTTTTATATGTTCAGCTGTCTGACTTATTAAGCACTAAAAAATTTATTGTAGAAGCAACTCGTTGAGATGCTATACTGATGTAGCAGAAGAAATTAAATATTCAACAGCTATTTCTGATTGCACGAGAGTAAAAAGTCTACTATCGATCCAAAATTTGAGCACGTTTGATGACTTTGAAATATTTATTTATAATTGTTTTAACATTAAAAGTTAATAAATAAACTAGGAAAAAAAAACAACATAAATGAAGTACTGTATATTAAGCTTAAAGCGATTTTGTAGATTAAAAAGAAAAAAATACTTCAATAAATATTGACTAATCGATATCGATATCGATTGTTAATCGATATTTACATTCCCATATCAAACTATCATATATAAAATCTGTACGACGGTTCTGCTCCGCGATCCGACTATAGTTGTATTTTTTGTGCTCGTGGATTTCTGTTTGAATTTTATTTTTAACGAGAGATTTATATATATTTTTATTTTATTAAATTCATAAAATGAGACATTTTTATGTATTTTCATAACCCTATGATAGATCGTAAAAATAGTTAACTAACGGCTAACTAGCTAATACTCAAAAATTAATATTATTTGTTCAGTACTTTTTTGCTAACTCTCCTTAAACTACTAACTGTCATTTTAGATTTACTTAGACAAGGTTCCGTCCCATTCTCATCGCGCACGGATTATACAATATACTAAATTATCCAAGCTGAAAGATGAAACTTGTTTTAAGTTTTCATCAAAATTACAAAGTAATAGCGGTATTATTATATAACAGCTTTGAGGTCAGTAATTTAATAAAGATTCATGTTCGTGATTAAAAAGAGTACTATCTATAGGGAGGCAAGTAACCCTCTTGATACTTGCCTCCCTATAGTAATAAATACGCTCTTTAGGAAATTAGATGAACAATTCACTACATATAAAAAATACAAGAGAATGTATGCAATAAAAAGAAACAAGCATTTGCATCAATTCAGCTTCAGAACATTTCTAACAAAATAAAGAACTAGGACTCTAGGAACTTATTGATATCGGTCAGAAGCAATCACGTTTTCTCAGCTTAACTAATCACATTAATATATTTACAGCATCGATGAATAATATAAATATTATAAACCTATATACTTAAAAACAATTCAAAGAATAGTTGTCGAAACGTTCTGGTTTAGTGGTGACGAAAATTTCACTAACGCCGACGATCAAGATTTCAATGTCCGCTCTTAGCAGATATTTTTATTTTTATCAATATTTATTTTAATCTGAGTGTTGGTCCTTAAAGTTCGCCCCACCGGGCTTTGGCATCCCGCACTATTATTATGATAAGCAATTGACAAAAATCGTTAATCAACTTAGGAAAATTATCGGCTAAACCTCAATAGAGCACAGTAACGAAATATTTTAAATTCTTATCTCATACATCCTTCAATTAAGGGAAGGGGCATTTTTCAATTCAATTTAATTTCAGTTCTCAGCATACACTCCAAGCCCTGCATGGATTCGGCCACGATAACGTTATCGTCTGTAAATCTCAAGCGTGAAAAGTACTCGCTGTTTGTTTTACCCTGCTCTTCCCAGTGCAGCATCTTGGACATATCCCCTAAAATAGGTTCAGACTGCTAAAACCCGAAATGAAACCCGACCCGTATATAGAGCTGAAACTCGTCATGTTTACGCGCGAGTCAATTCGTGACGACCGTGGAAAACAGTTTATAGACATGGCTCAAAAAAGACATATATCGGTAGTTCTTCAAGAAGGTTTTGTCACCTCTTTTATGAAGAACACCAAACACTTTTGCTCCATTCTTTGCAGTTCTTTCCGGAAAGATAACAACATCTAAAGGTCACTCCAGAAATGCATACTACTAGGTATAGATTAAAATTATCAAATTGTTTTTATAGTATGAATATAAAAGAAAGACGTAGTCTATACTTATATGTAAACTCTCATCTCATCTCATCATATCTCTGTATCGGTGGATCTGTTAAAGTTACATTTCGTAAAATTCGGAATATTTTCGGTCAACATAATCTCCTTCTGAGACCGCTATTAAGAATTGGGTCAATAATGTTCTCTTATATTTACGCGAATTTTACTCATTTAATTAAAAGTCTATACCGGATTTTATCGCGTTTATTTAAAACTTTATATTTTTACAATATTTTAAATTATTTCCCGACGTTTCGGACCCTTTACAGCGTCCATGATCTCGGGGGACTGAGGTGGTGGGTGTCCGAATAATTAATTTATATTACGTCGGGAAATAATTTAAAATATTGTAAAAATATAAAGTTTTAAATAAACGCGATAAAATCCGGTATAGACTTTTAATCAATTGGGTCAATAAATTTGAGTCGACAGGCTTGATACATAATGTGCCTCCACCAACGCGTGTTCGACCGGTTCGTTCAAGTGAAAACATCGCAGCTGTGACCCACAGTGTTGAAGAATATCCGAATTTGCCAATTCCTCAACGTTCTCAACAATTAAGGTTATCTCCAACAACCGCGTGGTGAATTCTACGTAAGGATTTGGCTTTAAAGCCTTACAAGGTGCAACTGGTGCAACAATTGAAGCCGGTCGATCATTGACATCGCTGTAGATTCGTTCAATTCATTCAAGAACAACCTATTGGTTTTTCTGAAAATAATCTTTTTTTCATACGAAGCCCATTTTCATTTGTCCGGCTACGTCAACAAGCAAAATTATCGTATTTGGGCTAGACAGATTATTGAGAAGCCTTTATATGCTGAACATTTCACTGTATGGTGTGCTATGTGATCTGGAAGCGTGATTGGGCCGTTTTTTTTTCTTTTCGAAAATTCGGCAGGAAATGCGGTGACTGTCAATGGATTACGCTATCGAGAGATGTTATCAATTCAATTTTAGCCTATTATTGATGACATATATCACCAACATGTGGTTTCAACAAGACGATGCTACAAGCTACACAGCCACCGAAACAATGAATTTATTGTAAACCAAATGTCCCGATTGCATAATTTCACGAAATTCTGGATTATTTTTTATAGATTTATGTTAAGTACAGAGTCTATACTTTGATAAAAGAATCGACATCTGTAACCGTGCTCGTAGTGAACATTTATCAGATATAATTTTTCATGAATAATTGCCATTTCTTATTTTTTTAATACAATAAAAATTTGAATTAGGTATTGTTATCTAAAATTTATTGTTTTATTTTGATTTACAAAACAAAGATCTTGTTGAAAAATCCTACAGTAAGTGCTGGTACGGTAATTAAGAGTGTAAAATCGCAATACACAACTAGTACTTATACATATGAGATGTTCTACTACGCATTGATACATATTAGTAATACTTAATGCAGTTATGATTTTATTCACTTACAAGGATAAGAAATATAAATATACTATGTACGTAATCCGATTGTTTCATAACTTGTCTTGCATTTTGTTTCACTATAAATAAGAATTATTATAAAAATTTATTATTTATATTAAAAATGACAAACAAAAATGACTTGTGCAATGTTATTACGAGTAAATGTAATTTTTAAACTAAGCTCCAAAATTCGAAAAAAATATAAATTTGAGAAAGCTCTAGATTCTGCTAAATATTATTTTTTGTGTATCTTTATTAATTAATGATTCAATAAAAAGTATACAAAAGAAAATGAAATTTCTTAACTAATCAATCACAATAATAAAAAAAGAAATAGAATGGTATTGTCACCTATCAATAGAGTCTGATATTAAAATACAGTGACCCCACAAAGTATTCGTACCCTAATAAAATGTATGATACGTTTATATAGAATGAAAATCATCCGTAGCTACTTTATTTATTTGTGGCTTTTTAGATTAGTGTAAATGAAATATACAGTTTCTTAAAGATTATTTATATTTTATTACGTGTAATAAAAATTTTGCAAAATTATGCTCACCATAAAGTATTCGTACCATAACGCAAAATGAAATATATATAATAAATAATTTAACGCTGATATTTTATTAATACTTTGTAAATAATCCATTATTATCAATTACTAATTGTAAACGTCGTGGCATTGACTCAATCAAATTTTGGACATATTTAGTGGATACAGAATACCATTGTGATTTCAAGTGTTGTTTCAGTTCATTTTTATTTGATATTTTGAATGTTCTAATTTTCTTGTCAAGAAATGACCACAGTTTTTCTATGGGATTTAAATCAGGCGACTGCGGTAGAGTTTTCAGCTGATGAGGAACTCTAATCACGAAGCCAGCTCTGGACAATCTGAGCAGTATGCTCCCGATTGTTATCTTGCTGAAAATTAAAAATTGTCACCAAGTCCCACAATTTTAGCAGATTCAAATAATTTACCTTTCTATATTTTCAGGTACATTTTTGCATTCATTATACCCTCAATGAAATGAATTTTCCCCACAACATTATTTTCTATGCAACCCCAAAACCATGACACCACCACCTCCGCGTTTAACTGTTGGAATAACATTTTCTTTCAATACCACCATACCTTTTTTTTCTCCAAACTTTTCTTTTGCTACTAGAACCGTAAATTTGGAACATGCTCTCATCTGAGAAAATAACAGATTTCCAAAATTCTAATGGCTTACTGAGATATTCTTTAGCAAAATTTAATCTTTTTTTCTGTTAATTTCACTGTTATCGGATTTTTAAGTGCAGTTCGTCCCTGATATCACCCTTTTCTGAATACTCTCCTTACAGTCTCAGCACCGACATTCTTCCCTCTTAATATCGCGAGGTCTGTTGCAATTGTTTATGCGGATACAAAAAGATTAGCTCGTACTTCATGCATAATGTGTCGTTCATCTCTGGTACTTAAAACTATAGAACGTACCTTCCTTGGTAAAATACTAGTAGTACCAAATTTTTTCCATTTTTTGTATAACGTATTGTATAGTCGACTTAGTTTTATGAAGCATTTTCGCAATCTTCTCATAGCTATTGCCTCCCATGTGAAGCGAAATATTTTTTAATTTTTCATCACTAGAAAGTTCTTTCGTTTTCGCCATTATAAGTATGCTCACGTAGAAACTGTGAATAAAACTGTTTGATCGTCCACGTGTCGCGACATGCACTGCTTTGTGTGATGCATCGCGATCGGTAGCTCATGTTAAACATGAAGCTGGTGGAAAGGAGGTGGGGCGGGGCGTACGAATACTTTGTGGTGCTAAACTTTTACATGTTCATGGTTTTTTTTTCTAATTTTTACAGCTAAACGGTAAATAAATAATGTGTAGTGTATATACTAATGATGTACAATATTTCACAAATGTTACATTTAATTCAATATTAACATTAATAAAAATAATATAGTATTTGCCATCGTACGAATACTTTGTGGAGTCACTGTATATAATACGAGGGGCATTTGAAAAAGTTCGTAGCCTAATCAGGAAAATAAACAGATTACAATTTATTTATTATTTATTTTTCAACATATTCTCCCCCAAATTTTATACACTATTTCCATCGATCGGACAGGGCTTCTATACCAGCTTTAAAAAATTCTTCGTCCATACCATCAAAATAAGCGTCGACAGCAGCCTTACCCTCCTTATTTGTAGAATATTTTTGACCTAAGTGGTTTTTGAGTTCTGGGAATAGATTAAAGTCAGATGGAGCGAGATCAGGAAAATACGGGTCATACTGATGGATTTCTGCTATAGTATCGACTGACATATGAACTCGCGCATTATCCTGGTGAAACAAAACTTTTATTCGTAAAGATCCAGGACGTTTTTCTTTAACTAATCCGCGTAAACGTCGTAGGAGGTTGCAATAATAGGCCGAGTTTATTGTTTGAGCCTTTTTTATGTAGTCCACCATGATTACACCCTTCGCATCCCAAAAAACTCACGCCATCACTTTACCGGCCGTCAAAATTACTTTACCTTTTTTCGGAACTGGAGATCCTGGTCTTTTCCATTTTTTTTTTGTCTCTGTAGTATGGTAGTGCACCCAGATTTCATCCATAGCTTTAAATCTCTCAGCAAATTCAGTTGGGTCGGCCTCAAACAATTCCAAACAGTCTTGAGAAATCGTTAGTCGAACGTGTTTTTGTTCAACTGAAAGCAGCCAAGGCACCCACCGCGCAGACACTTTTGAAAAGTGCAGCTCAGTGGTAATTATGTGTTGCGTTAGTTCAGATGAAATGCCAATAGTGTCAGCTATCTCCTTAACATTCAATCTCCGGTCAGATAAAATCAAATCACAACTTTTTCAATGTTTTCAGCGATGGTACACGTCGATGGCCGACCGCTACGTAGGTCAGCTTCGACACTTTCTCGACCAAGTTTGAACTCCCGCTTATTTACAGTAGCATACGAAAGTCCAGATTCCCCTAAAGTTGTTTACATGTCTTTATAAATGTTTTGGTGTTAAACCTTCTTATTCAAGTACTTAATCACAGCAAGATGTTCGATTTTATCCATTTTTTAAATTACCAATACTTGTTCGACGTTATAGTGTAAGAAACCGTAACGAATGCAAATAAGGAAATGAAATTTTACACAGTTGCTCAAAAATAATGTAGCTTCAAAATGAGAGTAGTTTGATAAAAATCTCATGCTCTTAATTATATTAGGCTACGAAATTTTCAAATGACCCTCGTAGGTAGTAAGTACATATATTTTTCCTTATATGTATATAAAGTTATATTTTGTTTTATTGATAGCACCTGCTGCACCGGCTGTCTACAACGGCACTATGGCTTATAAATAATGCGTCGTACTAATTTGAATATAATATATTATATAATAACAATGATAACATGTTAATACAGCTCGGCAAACAAAAAAAAATCTATATACGGGTATTTGGAAGTTAATAAAAGTTCGTATTTTGTAAGATTAATATTACAGAAAAATATTAAACATTTTCATTCTTTCGATTCTCGTATATTTTATCGTCAACATAAAAGACGGCACGAATAACCCTGCCCTCGCTATAATGGGTCGCTAGTAATTGCGAACGTTCAAGTTGACCCGAGCGATTATTAATCTTTATATATAAATATTTCGGTACATAAACGATTTTTATCATTTATAGATTGAATGTTGAGATGTTAATTATATTATTGTTTAATTCGTTTTACCTTTTTTTAATCAATGTGCTTGCCTAATAATATAGCGCAGAATGTATAGCAATATGGTTAGCTGTACATAATCCTAAATATTATTATTTCTATTTGCCAAAATAAGAGTACCTACTGTATTTGTCAGACTAACGAAACGAGACGCAAATTCGTCCGTATATATTTATCGTGTCATTGCCATAGCGCATGTTTTAATATATTTATATTTTATTAAACAAGAATAACTGCGTTGTAATTAGTCACTGGCAGTGTCGTATTCACATGGTTGATGTTTATCAACATACGCGAATGCACTGTTCTGATATCTATGTGCAGGGCCGGATTTAGAGTTGTGGGGGTCCGGGGCAATGGAGGAGTAGAGGCCCCTTGACCTGAAATTATACGACGAAAAAAAAAGGTAGTCGCGATCTCACGCCAATATATTTTCGTTGCCGGGTGGACATATTCCTACGGTTATCTTTATTGTGGAAGATCCTTTTTAGCAGATGTGGAGCCCCGGGGCAGTTGCTCCGCTTGCTTTCCCCTAAATTCGACCCTGTCTATGTGTACAATACAAGATAACGGTAAATAGTTCTTAAATGTTGATCTACTCAAAATACAATTTCTTATATTAAATCAATGACTGAACGCAATTACGCAACCCCCTTATTTGTATAAAACTGGGACCCCGACATTCGCGAATGTAATATTCGTAAACTTCTTTCGGAATCCATACCTCGCGAACCTCTGAATACCGAATGAGCAGTGTATATGAATGACTGAACTAAATCAACCTGTAAACGTCCCACTACTTAGCAAAGGCCTTCTCTCCATATTGGAGAATGGTTGTATTAGTTGTATTACTTAATCCACCACGCTGCTCCACTGCGGATTGGCGGATATTTTTCCCTACTATGAGTAACGATCGCTATCAGATGTCTGTGATAACAACCGGGCTTTACTTGCTCTTCGGGGAAAGACGAAAAAACCCGCAAGAACCCAGACCAGAAACAAATATTTGTACAAATCTATACAATACAAATCTATCTGCCCCGAGCGCAGGTGTTGAGGTGACTATTCGCACCACTACACTAGAAGAAATATATAAATATAATAACTACGAATAGATATTTACTATTTCTGTAGTCGGGTTAAATATTGTTCGCGCAATAGCGAACAATATTTTACTACGACAATATTCATTATGAATTCACGAAAAACCAAAAATGCCGAATTAAAGTTGAAAAAATTACAGTTAATATAGAATGTTTGGTTTTTAATAAAATATTACTTTCTATTTACCTTAGAGGCTTAGAGTTTTTTACTTTTTTTTTTTCTTTTTTTTTTTAATATTAATCACATGACTTTCCTATGTAATATAGATGTTATTATAATAAAACAGTAGTGTATGTTTGAATGCGTTAACCTCAATTCTTACCGATCCGGTTTTAAAGAATCTTTTTGCTCTAAAAAGTGTGTTTCTTGATAGAGGTAACTTATAGAATATAAAACATCACTCTACGAGTATGATCCATACAGTAAAATAGTAACTATAAACATTAACACGAAGTGGGTGAAGCGGCGCAGTTCGTCTAGTTTATTATAAAACTATAAATAATAATATTTAATGACTAGTGATAGCTTTCATTTTTTTGTAGTCTAATATTGTTTTGTGATTGCTTTTGATTGATATTATTACATAAATAAACCAACATTGAAATAATTTTCTAAATAGCTTTTTGATTAAAGGTTTTGTAATTCGCGGGTTTTATTTTTTTTTTAAGTTTAATATTTATACATACTACTATGCTACAAATAAATACTTATATATAATCATTAAAATCAATACGAATATTACTGTTTAATGTAATAATTATGTATAAGAAGTCACGTTTATTCAACATATTATTTGGTTTTATATTTCTTATCGAGTATCTTGTTATTTAACTTACTACTAGAAAATAGAGTAATTGATATCCTTGAAGCTATAGCTACTATTACATTTAAATAACGAGTACAACCTATAATACACAGCAAAACCGTGAAGTCATTTATAACTTCTTTAATTTTATGAATTTGTAATAATATAAAAACGGTAAACTTAAATATAACTAAAATTATTTAAAACGGGATATTTACCATGTTTTTTTATTTTTATTTGGCGGAGCTCGATATTTCGACATCTATCTATACATATAAAATGCTTTGTCCTGAATGACTGACTCACTGACTGACTGACGGATCAATGCACAGCCTAAACCGGTGATCGTAGAGACCTGATACTTAGAGGATGTGTTTTTTGTATGACGTAGGCATCCGCTCAGTAAGGATTTTCCGAAATTCTACCCCTAAGGGGGAGAAAAAGGGGGGCAAAATTTGTATGAGACAACGTGATTCCTTGGTCCAATCTACTTCAAATTTTGCATAAATATTCTTTAACAGAATTGATTGAAGATGTGTTTCGTATTTTATCGAAATTCATCCCCAAACCGGGTTAAAAGAGGGTAGAAAGAAATTTTATAAAAGCTGAAAAATTTTCTGTGCATGTCCCCTGTACAGTTACGTGTACTTATATATGTATTTACCTTTTATACTATGACGAAAGTATAATTATAATTTATTAAGGTTTAGGAGTGTCTGGCAGGGTGAAGCAACCATCACAAGTGTCCGGCAATGGAGAACGAAATTTCTAAAGCTATTCCGAAGAAAATATAAAAAAATTGAGCTTTATACTTTAACGAAAGCAAGGTACTATCTTATACACCTTTACTTCCTGTTAGGCTGTTACCTGCCAAAGTAACCACAACCCAAACTCCATAGTCGCTGATTGTTTTTACCTGTATAGGGGACACATGCACAGAAAAATTTTCAGCTTTTATAAAATAACCAAGGTCTGGTCGTCGTGGACCCTTGCTATATTAGCGGTAGGGTTGCAAATCAAAAACGTATCCACTCTGGAAAGATTTCGATTGTCGGCTTTCGTAAATCCTGTTTCCACTATAAAAAACTGGTGAAACACCACGTGACAACTTTTAAATCGATTACCGTATCCTAATTTATCAGTAATCTTTTACCAACTTTCATAATTTTAACAAAATTATGGAAATAACTGAGTAAACTAAGTAGATAGTACCCGTGCAGTCAATGATTGGCCACAGATGACGTCACGCACTGTGATTGGCGTTTCAGTATAGTTTAAGAATATTGAAAATAACATTTTATTTCTTCATTTAAAAATATTTAAATGAATTATATTAAATTACTGTTAGATAAATAATAGTAAAACAATATATTTATTATATTTAAGCACATTTAAGATTTTAATCTGATTACTGTCCGATCCCCTATTGCTGCCTGAAAGGAAATAGCTATGTTAATTTTAAAACTTAAATATATTTAGAACTTTGAGTATTTCCGCCTTTTTATATTTTATACTATTTATACTATACTTAAGCCAAATTCGATTTGGAATTAAAGTAAAATAAATAATAAAAGGGAATGAGTGTCTGAACATAGATTTTTAATCATAATAAATCCATTTTAAAACAAATCGTCATAGTCGTAGAATAGTGACGGATCTTGCAGATTTGAAATTTTGCAGGGAAGACGTTTCAAACAGTTATATTATTGTTGTTGTATATTTGAAATGTCTACCCTGTGTGGTTTTGAAATTGTGGGATCCGTCGCTATTCTACGACTATAACGAAACACCAACAAAAAATACAACAACAACAATTTCGTTGTTTGAAGTGTCTGCCCTGTAAAGTTTTAAATTTGTAAGATCCGTCACTATTCTACGACTATGACGAAATGTTGTTTTTTTTAATGCTATTCAGGGATAGTGTAGACCGAGTTTCACCACTTCCTATTAAGTTCCAGCTAACCTAACTGACACTTTTTTGACAGGAAATTTTATGGGTTATCTGTCAAAATAATTGCCAGTTAGGTTATCCGGAACTTAATAGCAAGTGGTGAAACTAGCCCTAACTATTTTTAATATAGGCATATCCATATTTATGAAAATATTTAGAAATCATTCAGTGAGAATTTAGTTATACTTACCCACGTTAACAAGTAAATTTTACCCAAGGAATTTATATACAAACTGGAATGCTCACGTGCACTCAAAAAACGTTCCTACGGCCGGGATTGCATCTCTTTCTACCATGGAATCAAGGCAACTCTCGTAAGAAAGAGACAAAATACCAGTTGTCAACGAAATGTTCGGAACGATTTTTCACTTTACATGTTATAAGCCAATGGCAACCTTATGTCTAATACTTCAAGGTGCATATTTGAATATACAATTTTATTAAGTGAGCATTCCAGTTATGATATAAATTCCTTGATTTTACCTCTATAACAGATAATTATAGATAATATATAAATATATCTAACTCCCTGACTTATTTGTTTCAAGTTTCATGTAGCTTGTACTACTGTGTATAAATATTAAAAAATATAATTATTATAATTATTTTCCAGTAGGTTGTTAACATCTGCCTGTGGTTGGTTGCTAAGCAACGGTTTGTTGGTAAACATTCCATATCGAATTTGGCTTAAGTAAACTAAGGCCCGATCCACATTACAGTGCTGATCTCGGTTCGTTCTCGGTCCGATCTCAATCCGGTAAAATGTTTTGTTGCTGGAGCGTGACTTGATCGGACCTTTACTGGCACGGATAGTATGAATACTCTCATTGTTTCTTGTGTAAAAATATTTTACCGGATCGAGATCGGACCGAGAACGAACCGAGACCAGCACTGTAGTGTGGATCCGGCTTTAGTATTTTAATTTACAGGGATAAAAATGAATAATTCATTTCTCTATCCGTTTTAGTTAGTGTCTGTTTTAGTTATACCTACTTATACATATAGATAAAAACATTCGTATAGTACCTATATTAAATATTTCCTAAAGCTTTAACCAGTTTTAACAAAAAAAACCTGTACCTATGTCCTACAAACTGTTTGTGTACCATGACAAGTTTACGTGAAAATAATTGTGCCATTACGTGTTCAAAATACTCTACGTACTTAGCTTATTTTTTTTTATACTTAATACACTAAGTTTAGGTCAAAATATCAATTTAAAATATCAAGTTACACAATTAATATGAATTGTAAGTATTTAAACTTTTGCTACTGTTGTACTTAGTATTTTTTATACAAATCTGATTTAAGAAAGTAAGGATATATTTAAAAGTTATCATTACCTTCCTTAGATAGTGGTATAAAATTATAAACATTATCTAATGACCAAAGTGAATATCATCTTAAACAAGCCATATGATCGTTTAGCAACCTTGGGCGAAGTTATTTGATCTTATAGTATGCATATTTTGCGTTAAGTAAATACGTCAATGAATACAATGTAATATTAGCGAATAAGCGAACCGTGACTTTTTTTTTGCTTTTGGTAATTACTTGACTTCTTTTTTATTTATTATTCGACGGCCGAAGTAGGGTTTTATCGAGCGTATTTATACATACAAATAGCATACATGACACATATATCCGAATTACCCTTTGCACTCGCTAAACGGTTTGACAGATTTTAATAGAATTGTTTTTGTTTAATTGTTATTGTTTTTGTTTTTTTTTTTTAACTTTATAGTATCAGTATGAAGTGAAATCTTATAAAAAGTCCAGATGTATATGGTACATATATACTTATATTTCTTACGAGTGCAATGTATTATTAATAGTAAAAAGTGTGAAATAAATTATATTAAAAAAACGACGTCTTATCCGTTTATTTTTAAGATAGTCAGGTTTTTTTTATTAAATTAAAATATTTAGTTATATATTATTTTATAATAAATTTATCGTAGAGATTTAATTTAAAGTGAACGAAGTTGTAATTATACCCTTAATAATATTTAAAGTTGACATTGAAAGAATAACATTGAAAGTTGTAAAAGCTAACACACTTTTTATTTGGTCAAGTATATTATAAATTAAACGCAAAAGTATTCGTTAATCTTAATTCAAACACGTAAGTGCTGTAGCATTCTACCTTACCTTGACCTCTTCTATTTACAAGTTTTAAATCAACGCGGCATCTTAATTATACGCTTATTTCTTACATATACCTCCGGTAAAAAATTAGACTACTTATGTATAATATTTAACAGTTTTATGTTGTTTTTATTTCAGCACCAGTTCCCGGCGATGCACGATCTCAAGATGGGTGGGTTGCTGTACCTGACAGGCGTGTTCTTTTTCAAGTCGGACGGTCGCATTCCATTTGCTCATGCCATTTGGCATATCTTCGTGGCCCTAGCCGCGAGTGTTCACTACTTAGCTATCCTACGACATCTTTTCCCTGAACTAAAATCGCAATGAAGACTGCCTGATTAACCTATTCAATCTCGATCAGCGAGCTCTCTAACTATTTTTGTAATCTAATTCGTTAATATAATGGCCGCGGATGTTTCGTTTGACAGTTGACAGTGGCTTCAGAAATGACAGACGTAATTGGCCAGTAGCCGCCATTGTCGAGACGAAAATGAAAAGCTAATGGGATTGATATTAAGGAATCATTTAATCTATTCCAATTTAATAATAGGTGACGATGACTGCGAACGCGTTCGAAATTGTTTTATGCTATATATATAATTATGTAACTAGGACGTTTATATGCCCTCGCATAAACCTAACGTTTTCTTGTAGCTCGTGACCGAAAAATCTAGGAATAGACTATGTTGCATTTTGATATAATCTAAGTAATAAATGTATTTTTTTTTATAAATCATAATTCAATTTTCATTTATCAAATGTCTTATCTAACATACATACATACGATTTTCCAATACATTATATCCATATAGCACTAATTAAATTATATGGTTGCGGTTGTGCAACACGAAGCACTTTACCCATATTAGTTTACTCGATTTTTATGCAATAGAACGCGTTCGCTAAGTATACCTACTATAGATGCGTGTGTATATTTTGTAAAATATTGTTGATTCTTATTGTTGTAGTGGACGTAGTCGTATCCAGAATCTCGAGACCAATCCAATCCTTTTATAGTATTTAAAAGTGTATTAGGGTGTTTTAGAAACTTTTATATCTATCTATACTTATATTGAATCCAGTTTTTCAGCAGATATCTTTTATACACCTCATGTGAATTTTTCCTTAGATTAGTTCCTTATACATGTTTTAGGATAGCTAGTTAAATGTAATGTTTCGTCAATATGTGGTTAATTGTATTTATTAGGTAGGTACTGGAGCATGTCAGACTATTCCTAATCTATAATCTTAACGAAACTAAAGTTAATTAGGTAGATATTGCTCAATTATTGACGTGAATTATCTTTCATGTTAATGTAATTTTTCGTGGTGTCCTCTATATAGTTCGCTTTATGTCGTCAAATTTATCAATTAAGTATCTCTTACTACATTTCAACTCGAATTCGTCGAATACGTTTTTGGTGTGAATATTTTGGATATATGTATATAAAATACGCGTTTTATTTGAGAAGATGAAACTACCCAAGATTTAATGTGCCGTACCTTGCAACAGGTACCAATAAATTTTAACCTAAATAATTTTTACGCAACTTTCCAACTATTGTATATCAACTCAGTTGATATGTTCTTAATAGAGCGGAATCACTTCATTACATCAGTGGGTATTGTTAGTTTGTATCGTGTCACATTTATACATTGTAAACAATTGGAGTCTGTTTTGTAAACTAGAGCGAGCTGTGACACAAGTGAAATGCTATGTAGGTCACGTGAATATTCATCATATTATATATATCAAGATACACAGGTATCGCATACTTCCAAGGATTTATTAAAACATGCCTTACAATCAAGATGACGACGTCGTTTCGGGAAATTTTTAAATATACGAACGTACTAGTAATTTAATACAATAGGATTCAAAATCACTGCATTTAACTGTCTCGCATTTGAATTAAATTCTATGATCAATCATATTCATTGAAAACAATTTATTTGATTATTCCATAATTTAATAATGCGATTATCAAAAATTTCTAGTCATTCAATTTGCTACAACCATTCGCAAATTAGTGATTGTAATGTACATTTTGATATTGTTTTGTATAATTTTAATTGAATGAAATTCATATATAATGTATGAAAAAGTGTTACTCCACTGGATAAGGCAACAGGGTAATTAATTAAAAATGGAAGCAGTTGCACAAAATTAAACAAAATTATAATGATTGTTAAAAAATAAAAATTAAAGACTACATTATTTCTATAATCATACCGCTACCAAAACAATGAGGCGATAATTAATTCTTCCTTCATATTTTTAGAAAATATGATTAGTATTAAATAACTTGTAATCTATTGCAAACTTCAATGATTTATTTATGGGCGATTGGAGTTCTTATTGTTAGTTATAATAAACGTAAGAGCGCTACTAGCGCTTGACCAAAGCTTTTTAATGGCGCCAAAATTTTAAGTTACAAACATTTAATCTAAATGTAATCTATAACTGTTTTATTTACAAAATATTATATTTCCGGTAATTGGACTGCTTTCATTTATTTTACACGGTGTTTTAAAAAAAATATTATACTTAAGTATAATTAAAATATTAATAAATGCTATAAGAACAACTCCGTGAACTCAAAACTGTGTTCTGAACAATTTGATTTATGTAGCCACACATAAAAAATAGAGTGTATTAAAACAGATTGTGTAGCCTGTTATTAGTAACTGAAATAACAACGATTATGATACCAAACAAATTGTAATAGGTATATCATGTACATTTTTTGACAATGATTATTTAATTAATAATTTTACGTAATAGGAATTGAAATCTGGATGGGAATAATTTGTTACATTGTGTGAAAAGGAATGTATACATTTATAAAAGTTAATGAGAAAAATATTTTGAAATTATAAAAAATTCTATTTTTTAAATTTATATCCCAATGTTTTAGAAATAGTTTTACGATAACATTTTAACCAATGTTTGTCTTCCACGGAAATGCCACTGGTTTTTCGTGTATGTATAAATATAACTCAAATTGCAATCTCTTTATGTATGTACATACATACATATTAGAAAATTTTGAATACATTGTAGTATAGGTGTATAAGCAGTAAGTTTCAAATATAATAAATTATAAATGTTATATGTTTTAAAATTAGAAATCATTTATTTGTTATTCTGTTCAACTACGTAAATTGTAACCGTTTTTTATTTCAGTAGTGTATTGTTATATTAAAACGAATTTTATTGTAATCTTTTATCGAATCTTATTCATGTGTACGTTTTTTATACCGAATATTCTAAGAATATTAAATTGATTGCAAAATTTAATGTTATACCCAATTCAAACACATATAGTTATATGTGTTTGAATTGGGAATACTAGGTACTGAACTGGAATTGGGTAACTTCCTGCTATTAATTAAATATATTTTTTAAGGTTATATCACAGCTTAAGAACACACAGTGGTCCAACGCGTTTAGGTTTGTCTATTTATTTAAACTTATCTACTCTGTTATCTGTACTAGGAATATATATAAGATATTAGATATCTTTTTTGTTTTTTTTATTAAAAAAATACAATATAATTTATTGAATGAAATTAGTTTAAATATTTATTAAAATAAATTTCCAGTTTTAAACTGATATTCAAAAAACTCAAATAGGTACACTTATTTTATATAATCAAAATGAATTATTTTTAAGTGTATTAATTTGAAGCTGAAATTTATTTCAACTATTCTGTCTTAGTATATTGCTTCAGCCATAATTGGCGAGACCCAAGTAATTGTATGGTCACTTGGGCTTGCGCGTCTAGACGCGTCGGTTGGACGACTGTGTGATATAATTCTTTAGATTATGAATATATTATGTACATGATAAATATAAATATCGTTGAAGCATACTCATTTTGTCCATACAATATATGATATAAGAACTATTTTATAGATTACAAGCTGTTAAGTAGTCCTTCATGAAGTTACATATAACCCAATGGATTACTTATATGAGTATTATTTGCTGTAAATTCTCAAAAATGTTATTTCATTAATGTTACCTTTGATAATGGGTCCTGGTATAGTTTTGTAGCGGTTTTTTGGGAATGAAATAAAAGTTTACATTCAAATTGTTTTATTTTTAGAAAAAAGAATATGATTTTTTATTGCTTCGAAAGTTGTTAGTACCCTGCTAATCGTTTCTACATTTTCGATACAGTTTTAATGCCTAATATATCAAAACATCTTTCCATAACTTTAGCTGTAACTTCACAAAGCATCAACCTTTCATAGAATATCTTGACAATGTTCCCACTTTTATCTTTTTCAACACAGTAACACTTATCATAGAAATCGGTGAAAGCTAAGGATATTTCATACAAATATTCACACAAACTATGTAAATATAGATCACTGGAAACCTTAAGAATTACTTCTGGGAATTTAAGGAGGACTTTGGCCAATTTCCATTCAGTTTCATGCTCTAGTTTAAAACCAGAGGTGTCACACTCCTCCAGTAGTTTTTCATTTGATATCTGGGCCGTTCGAGCAATAGATCTAATACGAGTTAAAGCATACAATAGATAAACAGCTGTATTACCTTTATCATCCAACATTTTATCGAAAGAAAAAATGTAATCATTTATTCTATTGTGAGAGAGATCAGCATACTTAATACATCCATAAGCAACTGCTTCCTGTGCTTGTTTCAGTTCCTCTGGAGTGAGAACTTTATCACGGCCCTTTTCAACCAATTTGTCTAAAGATCTTTTCAAACCTTCATCAAGTAATTCTATTAACTTAATTGTGTCACCAGATCGAGTCTTAAACTTCTTCTTATCTTCCCCCAAGACAACACCAAAGCCGACATGTTCTATTTTTCTATTGCCTTTGAGAATACCAGCTCGTCTAGCACAAGCATCTATTGTCATAAAGTGTGTGTATTGCCCAACATCTGTCACATAAATAAATCTGTCACCTTTTTCTTCTTCAACTCTTTGTTTTATAGCTGTAATATCTGAGGTGTCATATGTGTAGCCACCATCAGATTTAACAACTGTCAATGGTATTCCCTCGTGCTTCTCGGGATTTCCCCACATGATTAATCTTCCTTCATCTTCTTCCAGATAACCTTTATCTTTTAATTCTTTTACAACTGTATCCATTCTGCTTTGATAAAAAGACTCACCTCTATCAATTATTTGAATATCAAGCCGGTCATAAATTTTTTGAAATTCTTGACGTGACACTTCACATATCAGCTTCCAAGCAGCTATATAATCAGTCTGACCAGACTGAAGCTGAACAACACAAGAATAAGCTCTCTTTTTAAATTCTTCATCTTCATCAAATCTTTTTTTAGATTCTTTGTAAAATGCTTGCAAATCAGATATTGGGGGAGAATGTGTTTTATAATTAGGGAACATATCTTGTAAGTGAGCAATGAGCATACCAAATTGTGTGCCCCAGTCCCCAAGATGGTTAAGGCGGAGAACATCATGATTTAAAAATTCTAAAACACGACAAATACTGTCACCTATAATAGTTGACCTTAAGTGACCAACGTGCATTTCTTTTGCAATATTTGGTGATGAGAAATCCACTATTACCTTTTCTTTTTTAACAGGAGGTGGCTTTATTCCATAACGTAGAATACAACTAAGAATGTGTGTTGCTAATGCCTTATTTAAATATATATTCAAAAAGCCTGCTCCTGCTACTTCGATTTTTTCTATAAGTGGTGATGTTGGAGCTTTGTTTAGAATATTGTTAGCCACTTCACGTGGATTGGTTTTTACGTTTTTTGATTTTAATATTTGAGATATGGGCATTGCTGAATTGCACTGATAATCACCAAATTTAGGATTATTGCCTGATACTGTAATTACTACCGGTGGATCTTCTAAAGATGGGTATGCCGACATAATTGCGATTTCAAATACATTTTTCAATTCATCCAATATACAAATAGAACCTTCTATGGAGTTAATATCCATAATTAAGTTAGGTCGCTTCCTGGATTCTTTTATAACAGGATTTGGGGAACTCTCTACTTTTATAGCATTTTCAAGAATAGCCAAACGATGTTTCAATTTTTCATTATCAGATAACAATTTGTCGAGATTTGGATCTCCTATAAAACTTAGGTCACCCTTAGCTATTTTATCCAATTCTTCTTCTATTTGCTTCGCTTGCTTTTCGGCGTCGGTAGTTCTTTTTTCTAAGAGTTTTGCATCTAATTCAGACATTGTGATGTTATATTTACTTTAATTATTAAGAAGATTTAGAAATAGAATATTTATAATATATATTTTAAATATTTTGTCAAAAGAGAAAGGTAAAGCTTATTAGGTTATCTGCCGCATGTTGACTTTTGAGTTTTGACAGTACGAGATGTCAAAAGTGACGTGTAATTGTGAGAATATCGTTTTTAAACATAGAGGTTTTCTATGTTTTTAAAAGTAACAACTAGGGTACCCAAACTTACTTATGATTTTAATTTTAATTTTTTTTCTAACGTCATAATATACACATTTAGTTATTATGAATAATTTTAAGAAAGTGAGAATACTTATTTATTAAAACTATTATGTAATGATCTTACCTGTATCTATAGCAACCAAGGTCAAACAAACAGCGCCAAAAATATGTTTCAAAAGTGGCAAGTAGAAAAGGCAACCTGATTATAAATTTATATACATATACCGAAATATTTAGTATTATTTCTATGAAATATTATCATTTAGAAATTCTGTGTGACAAACTTTGTACGGTACGGTTGTATACTAGAATGAATTCGAAGTACATCATAATTTATTTATAATTTACAAAACTGATACAAAGGTGTGAGATATTGCAACCCGATGGCTCAAGGATGGCCGAACAAATTGGGTATTCGGCCAAGGACGCTGATATTCCATTGTGGCTTGAAGACATTACCAAGTTAGTTTAACTTTAACAATAAGTAGTGAATAGAAGATTAATCAATAACCGAAAATAGCATTCAAGTTTAAATTTTAATAAATTAAGCAACTTTTTGTACTTCTATGTATTTTAAGCAAACCGTTTAATATACCTAATTTTCAGGGAGATGAAAGAGACTCGTATTACAAGCATAAATGATTCGACTTCAAAGTATAATTTAACAAATATCAAATTAGATAGCCCTAGGTAATGTATAATTTTTAAACATTTCCTTGTGTTGATATGTAAATTTAATAAATATCTATAATTTAAATAATTAATCTTTAGAATAACCCGACGGACGTCATTAGACGCGACACCGGATTTAATCTCGAAACCACAAAAGCAACAATTAGCACATTCTGCTGGTACCTTAAGATATAATCACAGTAATGGTAAGAATACTATTACTATTATACAATGACTATATAATTTACTAGCTGTGCTCCGCGGTTTCACCTGCGTTAATTTAAGGAAAAAACGTACTTAAGTATTTTTAAACTATTATTAACCAACCAAGGAGAAGAAAATACTGGTTTTCTCCGCAACCTGATCTTGATTAGGCAACATATGGTTTTCCGCGTGAACGTGACTTGTAGCAGAGCGCGACGCGATGCACATCGTTTCATTTGATTTTACATAATCTCCTAAATTTTGGGTCCAAATTAAATACTATAAAAGACAAAGTTTATCTTCACAAAATTGCCTTGTTGGTGAAGTGTTTTTCTTTCGTAAGGATACATAGAATAGAATAGAATAGAATTGATTAAGGAATATATATACAGAATGAATGGCGAGTTACTATCAATATTTAAGGAGAATACTCGGTACATGATTCTCATTCGAATTATGTAAAAGAAAAAGATAAATATTAATAAACTTCTAAGTAAAGTTACTCTACGTTATCTAATTATTTACGCGTCGTCTGGACACCCTAGCAGCTAGCTGCACTGTCGACACAAGACAGGTAGTTTACCTACGTCCAAACGCCGCCACGTGTTAACGGGGTAGCAGCCTACTTTTGATAAACAAACATGATCCAATCCCCCTTAATACTTTAAGGTAGTTCCAGCATGAAACCACTTTTCGACAGATTCGGCAAAAAAAATTTTCACGAGTTCAGAATAGCTTCATTTATGAATTCCTCAAATTTCCTAATTTTTGACGGCTTAGATCGCGAGATATTTAAAGACAAAGTTCGGGATTTTGAGAGTAATGTCCCATTTATGAATGTAAAATAACCGATTTTTATTGTATTAAAAAATTCTCTCGACAGAATTGGAAAAAAAACTAGGGGAGTGTTGAAAAATGTTTTTAGAATAAGCTAAAAAAATAAAAGTTGCACTTCACGGTTTTGCTGTCACAGACTTTTTTTAGAACTTTTAATGTCAATGAATTCCCTCCTACATGATTTTTGGGTAACTATAACCGTTTACGCAGCGTACGCAGTGGAAGCTCTCAAAACAGAATATTTTTCCCGTTTTTGTAACGTTTCTTATGAATGCTCAGCTCCTATTTGTCGTAGCGTGATATTATATAGCCTTCGTAAGTAAATAGACTCCAAACACAATAATATTTTTTAAATTCGAACAAATAGTTCCTGAGATTTGCGCGTTCAAACTAACGAATTCTTCAGCTTTATAATATAGTATAGATAGATTTGCTATTATTATGAATACCCTTTAAAAACTTAATACGTTCTTTTATGTCTATACATACTTGAACTGATGATTTAATTGAAATTTTAAACTTATGTGAAAATGAAAGCTATTTGCACCTCGCTCCTTGCCTGCGTAACTTCCAATTCCACGGGCATGTGTTTGTCTAAAACTCCAGCTATCTACGTACCAAGTTCTGTTGCAATCGGTTTAGTAGTTTTGCGTAAATCAATCAAATTTCCGTATTTATAACATTTGTAGAATTAAAATATAATTTCTATAAGCAATATTTGTTGTTGATATCACAAACACGATCGATAGCGATCGATAGTCATGGCTGGGATAATTATCCGCCAACCCACAGTGAAGCAGCGTGCTGTATTAAGTTTCAACACTTCTCCTATATAGAGAAGAAGCCTTTTTGTCCAGCAGTGAGACGTTTACAGTTTGATTCAAGTAATATTTTAATTTTTATTCCTTATTGCTTCTAGGTTTTGCTCAAAGTGGTAGACGAAAACCAAACATCGGTAGTAGTGAGATAGACTGGGGCGATTCAACGAATGGTGTTAAGAACGATTTCCTTTCTGACCTCATACCTCACTACGTGACGCCGAGACACAGACCTTTAGATGTCATTGACGATGATTTTAACGATGTTATTTTAGGATCACGTAAGAATATAATTAAAATGGATTTTTTCCGGAGATCATTGTAGCGATACTGAGCTCCAAAAATTTACGAGCGTATCATTATTCTTCTGTTACAGTGTATTCTTAATTGTAATGCTTTAAATTTTAATACTCAATTAAAACTTGGCTATGTAATATCTTTTGGAGTATTGAAGACTGATACTGCGTTTTTTTTTTCTATTTTAGAACAGTTTTACGTCAAAAGCGAAATGATTTTTTTTTCGAAGGACCAATTTTTTTTCGTATAAAAAAGTCTAGTAAAAAGTCATTAATAATTTTTTTAAGGTTTTCAAGATAATGATAGAAATTTTAATAAAAATATCCCAGTAGATACAATACTGAATCGTCATCAAAACTCCGTAAGGAAACAATTAAAAAACAATATCCAAACAAAGAAACCAAAAGCTTTAGGATCACTACCTGTTAAAAATGGTCAGAAAGAAAAAGTGGAAAGTCATTTCACTATACCTGAACTGCCTAAGGGTAGATTACTAGAAATAAAAATTTATTCTAATTGGGGCGACAAGTACTTAATTGGGATGAATGGTATCGAGATGTTCGATTCAAGCGGTAGTCCAGTTGCTATTGAGAAGGTGAGGATATATACATATTATTTATATATATACAACTTTAGTTCTGCTAAGGTAAAATGGTAAAAAACTCATATAAGTGTATTTATAAAGTCATTTCTGTGCTACTTTTAAATTCATAAAAGACAATTAACTAAACGATGATAAAATGTAAATAACAGTATTGAACAGGTTATAATGCGGTTCTTTAAGCTGAAATCCTTAGAAGATAGATGGAGCAGAGTTTTAATCAATGCACGCGTGCTCGTGCATATCCCTAGATGATGCACTACAAAATACATCTAAGACCTACACGTTTTGTATACCCAAATATTTTTCTATCCTTAAATCGAGCAGGTTGGTGGGTAAAATTCCGCTGATCGTCTGTGATTGGTTCAATAACGACGAAACTTACATTTGACACCTAGGAGTCTTAAACCAGTCGCGTTCACCAGAGTAACGTGGATTAAGGCACGTATTTTCAAAATTACGAACGAAATTCTAATATGTTGTCGGATAACAACAGCGGGTCATAATTTTTTAACTTGGAATATTTAGTTGGGTTTGAATGACTATGTTGAATATGTATTCATATGATAACACGGGGCCTTACGAGGTTATTTGAAATAAATTAACAATTTAATTGTTGCATAACGTAATATTTGAAAGGTGTGGACGGACTCGGACACCGGGGACCAGTCTAAGTACGGTCGTGTGGAGAACATCTCGGACGGAGTGATGCGCACGCGCGATGACCGGCACGCGTGGAGTGCGCCCGCTCCCGCCGCGCTGCCCGTCGTCGTCACGCTGCTGCTGGCCGCGTGCACCGAGCTCGCCTTGCTGAGGATTTGGGTGAGCTACATGCTATAGTCAACAGTAGTAAATAAATAAATAAAAATGTTTAACACACACAAACTGTCGTCTATCCCTACAGTAGGCAACTTACTGCCTGTGTTTTGGGTAACAGGGTGGGAACCGAACCCACAAGCCTGGAGCAGAAAAGTAAGTGAGTATGATTTCGCTCAATCAGATGATGGATACAAAAAAAAAATGATTAGGGGACTGCTACCTGGGTTACACCAGGACTCGTTTGGGGCTGGAGCTGGACGTGGCAGCAACTCCCACCCACCGGCACCATCACCCACCGATTGCTGTCGACAGATTCTCAAGAATCTCAGCATTCAGTACCCGCTACTGGTGGAGTGCGTCGCATGAGATGACAACTTCAATGAATGGGAATTTCATGCATGCGTATGACAGGGTTGCCGGAGGGGAAACCGGACAGAGCAGTAATGCACCTTCAATTCCTAATGCTTGAGCCAAATTGAATCGTCACGGAACAGAACCTGACAGATCGAGCTCGGTACATGCAACAAAATTCGTATTTAACGCCACCATGCTCAAACCCGTATCTACAGACCATAACGCAGTGGTAACGTAACAAGGAAGTGTTCGTAATGAAATGCCCGTGGATGCGATCGCTGAAAAAACAGTCTTCCAAAAAGTAGAGCAAATAAGAGGGATTTCGCAAGAGGTGATTTCTCAAATTTAGAGCACTCCTCTGGAATAGAGCTGTGACTTGGGGCGCTATTGAGACAGCTAACAGGTTGCTACCTCCATATCTGGATGGCAGCCTAGGTTTGGATGATACTGGTTCTATTCTTTGGAGTCGCTCTGTCTGTGCATTTGCTTATTGGATTCAAAACCCACGAGCCTGGATGCGTTTCTAAAAACAATGAACTACCAGCCTGGAAAAAGAGAATAGAACGCCGTATCGACCTGACCAGGGCCCTCATTGGTAGTCTGCAAACCTTCAGGTCAGGCAACACAAGGCCAAGAAATATGCGCTTTGTTAGAATGGCCTTTAATGAGCTAGGTATCAAGCTTGACCAGTCTGATATAGCCATAAAACTGACGGGGCACATTAGAGCCTGAAGCAGAGAATTGCGACATGAAGGAAAGGCATTCGTAGTTACTCTGAGAGAATTGAGCGCTTCTGACAAAATCGTATCTTCGGGAGTGACCAGAAAAGGTTCTATACGCATACTATTATCTGGTGAACCCAACGCCATGCTGTGCTGCACAGGCCGAGTACGGCTGACTTTATCGCCTTTCGGCGAAACATATGGTCAAGGGAGATACAGTGTGGAGTCTGCTGAAATCATCCCAATCGTAATATCTACTTTTTGCTGTATGGAAAAGAGGTCTTTAACCAACTGTGGGATGTTTACAGGTTGATTCAGTTCAGTTCAGTAATATCTGCCAATGTTTTGATCGCGGTTAACCCCACTCACCATCTGAGGCAGCTGGGAATCCATGACGACTCGCTCGCAGAATGCAGAAGGCGGTATTGCTCGACTATATCGATAATAATGATAATTTATTGACAAATTATAAGAGGTACAAGTCGCTATTTACAAATTCGCGATTAAGAGACTTAATTAAAAAAAAAACTCTTTTTTTAACCATGCCATCATAATCCCTTTCATGCTACATCTATTGGTGGTGATGTGTATGTACTGAACACGAATTGCGTCAAAAAAGCTACTAGTTATATTACGGTGGATGTGTGTCGTTTTGTTCATTACAAATTCATGAAATTACTACTATGTGAGGTGTATTACAATTATAAATAAAATCATAGATTATTAGACAAACAACTAAAACTTTTTAATTATTCAAGTTCACTTGTTCACAATAACGCTTTTTAATATACAGTACAAGGTCCTTTCAAATAGTATAAACATTGAAATAAACAAGTCATATAAATATTGTCACTGATCAGCTATTGGAAAATGATGATATTATCTCTACTTTATTCTATCCTTTTTATTCCAGGTACTCCGGTAGGTTTATATTAAAAATCGATTTGAGTTTCTTTGTGATACTTACCTATGTACGACCTCTCCGATCAAATAATAATCTAATTTTAAAGATTAATTCTACATCCTTTTAATTATAATTGAGAGTCAAACAAACTAATGATAACAATGCTTCGGAACATAAATACATAGGAAGAAATGGCGCAATAAATACACAGAAAGTTTATATCAAAATATTTACAATGTATAGCTTTATTACTTTACATTAGATACATATAACAACAAAAAATTAAATGTATATCTATTTGACAATTGAGTGTACAATATTAAAATATACAAAGTGCACGTCACTTTAGGAGCCTTACAACAGATATTGTAAAAAAAAAAGTAGTAGGTATAGAGGGTAGGCCCTCTTATGATATTAAAAGAAATGAAGAACGAAGACTTTATGAAATTAAAAGAAATAACAATTTATATTAGAGGCACAGACAAGGCCCAACTAAAGCTACCCATCATTTATTAGTTTTACTCCTAAATCCTCCTTCATTCGTCCTAAAAGTACAGGCATCCTGGCACCGGGCCTCTTCTACGTTCCCCCACTTGTTGTATTCCATATGTATGTGCCATGTTATCAAACTATTTGTTTCGTTTTAAATCAGAATTACAACAAGTCAAGAATATACTCAGCGCGTGGCATCCGTCTCGTTCAGATAAAATTTGACGATCAAATAATATTCCAAGGCGAGATCGCTCGCTCTCATGGCGAATTGAAAGGACCGTTACCGACTTTCGGTGATGTATGAATCAATACCTAATATTGTTCTGTTATAACGTATATATTAATTTAAATAATAAAGCACTTACCGTTTTATTATTTTAATAAACTTCAATAACCATATAATAAATAGAGTGTAATATTTCCCAACAGACAATTCTCTTCACAAAAGATCCAAAAATTCTCGAATTAATATTGATCAATGATAAAAATTTCCAAGCTCTCTTGCAAGACAATCAACCAGCTGTTGATCATAGTATAACAGAAAAACGACCTCCTACTGCCAACGATAATAAAAGCAGTGTAAGTCCTACAAAATATGGCGATTTTGATGACGAAAAACAAGATTATAAGTATATAGTTAAAAAAATCACATTGACACTCATGTCTAACTGGGGAGAAAAACATTTGATTGGTCTGACAGGTATGTCGAATATTATCAACATTTATAAATAATCTTTAAATTTTTTATTATTACTTTTGTTTTTGTTTTCAGGAATAGATATACTTTGTTGTAATGAGTCTATTAAAGTTGATCGCGCGCACGCATATAAATCCTTCATTAGCGATGACAAAATATCGGAATATAACAAGTACATCGACTGCAAGAGTCTCTTTAACGGCAACAATATAACTACAGACTTAGATGACATG
This sequence comes from Euphydryas editha, assembly GCA_036937285.1. Classification (NCBI taxonomy): domain Eukaryota; kingdom Metazoa; phylum Arthropoda; class Insecta; order Lepidoptera; family Nymphalidae; genus Euphydryas; species Euphydryas editha. The sequence continues at coordinate 5,374,807 of JAUPFZ010000020.1, forward strand.
TGGTGTACCAATTACAGGGAAGACTTAGATTTTTGTAATATCGTTATGGAATTTAAAAAACCAACGGAAATTACTGGTACGTTTTCATTTCGAAGTATATAATCTATCAATAGTAATAATTTTTTAAATAGCGATATAATGGAAGGTACTGCTTATTGCAAAAAAATAGTGCAAAATTAAATTAAATTGTAATTTAGAAATAACAGCAAAGTCTTAGGCATTCTTTAACATTTTGCTTCGCTGCGCTTCGCTTCAGCCTATCGCAGTCCACAGCTGGACATAGACCTCTCCAAGTTCGCGCCAAATATCCCGGTTTGCCGCAATCTTCATCCAAATACCGCTGACCTTGCGTAAATCGTTGGTCCAGCGGCCGGAGGACGCCCCACACTGCGTTTGCCGACAAACTGTCTCCACTCCAGGACATGTCTGTTCCAGCGGCTATCGATACTGTGACATACGTGACCAGCCCACTGCCACTTTAACTTACTGATTCTACGGGATATTTCGGTTACTTTGGTTCTCTCGCGAATAATCTCACTTTTGATATTATCCTTGAGAGAGACTCCAAGCATAGCTCGTTCCGTAGCACGTTGAGTGACTTTAAATCTGTGTACTAATCCTGTCGTCAGTGTACACATCTCGGAGCCATATATCACCACAGGTAGGACGCACTGCTTGAATACTTTTATCTTTAAGCATTGCGGAATCTTCGAATCAAATATTCAAAGGAGCCTACGAAATGCCGCCCAGCCCAAATGAATCCTCCTATCGGCTTCCTTCCCGAAGTTTTTTGGGCTTAGTTGGATTGTGTGGCCTAGACAGACATAATCCTATACAATTTCGAGAAGGATACCATCGGGAGATATCTCGTCTCAGCATGACTTTTAATTGAACATAACTTTCATCTTGCCCAAATCCATAACGAGACCGACGAGTCGGGAGGACTCATTCAAGTCGCCCAGCATCCGGCCTAGTTCCTCCAATGTCTCTGCAAAGATGACGATATCTTCGACGAAACTGGTGACGAAACCTCGTCCACTCAAGTCTTAAGACATCCTACCATCGCTTTGATAAATAGTTTTGGGGACATTACATCTCCCTGTCTTATCTCGCGACGAAGGTGAATGGGTCTTATTCGTTGGTCATGGATTTGTATGGTCATCGTCGCCGCGTCATACATATACCTCAGTACCTCGATATATCGCGCGTCGATATGACTTTACTGCAAAGAATCCAGGAAAACCCAGGTCTTGATAAAGTCGAAGGCTTTCTCGTAGTCCACGAATGCCATACATAGCGGCTGAATATACTCTTCAGTCTTCTGTATAATCTACCGATGTGATCTATGGTGCTATAGCCATTTCGAAACCCAGCCTGCTCAAGTGGTTGGAATTCGAAAAGAACTTAATAAACTTGAGTCAAAAGTGAGATTGGTCTATAATTCCTCAAAAGAGATTTATCACTACGCCGGATACCCCGCTGGATAACGACATTAAACAGCTCCGCTAAGGCTTTTAGGACAGGTCGTCCCGAGCCATAAAGAGCTCGATTGTAATTCCGTCAACACCCGCGGCACTACGTTTTTAAGCTGCCCAAGCGCAGTACGAATCTCACCGACATCGATATTCGGTATAACATCTGAAAAATGGTGCAACAGTGGTGCACGTGGATCTTCGGTGTCCTGAGACTTAGGCTTGTGTGTGCTCGACGAGTACAGCAGTTCATAATATTTCTTGACCTTTTCTCGGACCAAAGGGCGGGAACAAACGGTTCTGCCATCCGCTGTTAAGCTTGGCAATTAAACTTGGCAAAGAGGATTCTCCCCAGTGATCTCTGGAAAACTTGTTTTGCTCTATAAGAGCTGTTGTGATATTTTTTGTATTTGAGCAGCAGAGATCTCTGCGTACAAAATTCCGTACACTCTTCGAAAGAGTGCCTTCTGTTCTGGCGAAGCTGCTTGTGCAGAAGGCATCTCACGCCTCTACCGGATCAGATCCGAGGTTTCGGGAGAAAGTTTGGACTGCTTAATCAATTTCTTCGGCAGAAAGTGCATACCCAGTGTACACACCGTCTTCACTACGTTGTTGGTCATCTCGTCCACGTTGCTAGTGGTTTCCAGCGAATCGAATCGATTTTACATTTCCATTTGGAATTGCTCAGAGCCACATAGTATTTGAAGTGGCGTAGGTCGGAGGATAGATCTCATCAACCGGAACCGCACTTTTTAAGACATATAATCAGAGTGCTTCGGAGCAGTCGTTGATCGCTGCCTGTGTTAAATCTGTTAATCACTGAGACATCTCTGAATATATGCCTCTTATCCGCCATGATAAAATCTATCTCGTTCATTGTCACAGTGTCGGGGCTCTGCCATGTCCACCTCCGGTTGGGGATTTTTTGCAAATGGAGAATAGCCCAAGAGAGAGAGAGAGAGAGAGAGAGAGAGAGAGAAGAGCTTTAAGAAGAGCCCCTCGGACAAAAGGAAGTTGACTAGCAATAATTCCTAGGTCCCAATCTATGCGATCCGATATTCGATTTTTCGCGGCTTTGTATTCCCATTTTGGTATTGAAGTCTTCCATAACAACGTTGTAGAAGGCCGAAGTAGTACCATGTATGGCTTTTGAAATATCCTCATATATGGTCTCAACTTCATCGCCAGTGAGACAAAGTCGGCGCACATAACTGTACCATTTTCAGGGAATATATCTGTATATATCTGTCTGTGAGTTCCTTAACATTTTATTAAAATAAATTAATAATATAATTTTCTGTGTTATATTATACTTATTACTCTATTACAGGTATACGGATATGGAATTATAATGCAAACATGGAACTCTCATACATTGGCGTTAAGCATCTCCGCATAACGCTCGACGAACAGCCGCTGCACCAGTGCGGTGTCATGTTGCGGCGCGCGCCCGGAGACACCTGCTACGACTACGTGCAGCACCTCGATCTCGCTGCACTTGACCGCAGGTGAGAAGCTACATTCTGCACAAAGATTTAACTGCTACGACTACGTGCAGCACCTCGATCTCGCTGCACTTGACCGCATGTGAGAAGCTACATTCTGCACAAAGATTTAACTGCTACGACTACGTGCAGCACCTCGATCTCGCTGCACTTGACCGCAGGTGAGACGCTACATTCTGCACAAAGATTTAACTGCTACGACTACGTGCAGCACCTCGATCTCGCTGCACTTGACCGCAGGTGAGAAGCTACATTCTGCACAAAGATTTAACTGCTACGACTACGTGCAGCACCTCGATCTCGCTGCACTTGACCGCAAGTGAGAAGCTACATTCTGCACAAAGATTTAACTGCTACGACTACGTGCAGCACCTCGATCTCGCTGCACTTGACCGCAGGTGAGAAGCTACATTCTGCACAAAGATTTAACTGCTACGACTACGTGCAGCACCTCGATCTCGCTGCACTTGACCGCAGGTGAGAAGCTACATTCTGCACAAAGATTTAACTGCTACGACTACGTGCAGCACCTCGATCTCGCTGCACTTGACCGCAGGTGAGAAGCTACATTCTGCACAAATATTTAACTGCTACGACTACGTGCAGCACCTCGATCTCGCTGCACTTGACCGCAGGTGAGAAGCTACATTCTGCACAAAGATTTAACTGCTACGACTACGTGCAGCACCTCGATCTCGCTGCACTTGACCGCAGGTGAGAAGCTACATTCTGCACAAAGATTTAACTGCTACGACTACGTGCAGCACCTCGATCTCGCTGCACTTGACCGCAAGTGAGAAGCTACATTCTGCACAAAGATTTAACTGCTACGACTACGTGCAGCACCTCGATCTCGCTGCACTTGACCGCAGGTGAGAAGCTACATTCTGCACAAAGATTTAACTGCTACGACTACGTGCAGCACCTCGATCTCGCTGCACTTGACCGCAGGTGAGAAGCTACATTCTGCACAAAGATTTAACTGCTACGACTACGTGCAGCACCTCGATCTCGCTGCACTTGACCGCAGGTGAGAAGCTACATTCTGCACAAAGATTTAACTGCTACGACTACGTGCAGCACCTCGATCTCGCTGCACTTGACCGCAGGTGAGAAGCTACATTCTGCACAAAGATTTAACTGCTACGACTACGTGCAGCACCTCGATCTCGCTGCACTTGACCGCAGGTGAGAAGCTACATTCTGCACAAAGATTTAACTGCTACGACTACGTGCAGCACCTCGATCTCGCTGCACTTGACCGCAGGTGAGAAGCTACATTCTGCACAAAGATTTAACTGCTACGACTACGTGCAGCACCTCGATCTCGCTGCACTTGACCGCAGGTGAGAAGCTACATTCTGCACAAAGATTTAACTGCTACGACTGCGTGCAGTACCTCGATCTGAGCTGAATTCACTATGGTACATGGTCACATATATGTGTCTCATAATTTCGGCTAGGACACAAAAGTTTCCTCGCATTTTCTAGCGAATTAAGTACCTACTTCAAATTTTACCTGTAGGTACAAGGCAGAACTTAAGACCGAGATTCACGTTATCACATCCACATTAAATTCACATATTATGCTCATTTGGCCATCTCGGTCTTGCAATAAAATTCTGTTTAACATTTAAGATTATTTAATTTTCCAGAAATTCGTACAGTCCAGATCCAACGGCAGATTGGCCATTATATGACAATTTGGAACTGGCGGTACCCACTGGCTTTGTTCTGCAAATAAGCATCTACTCGACGTGGGGCGACCCCTACTACGTGGGGCTCACGGGCGTCGAGCTGTACGACCCGCAGGGTCGGATCATCGAAGTTACTGAATCAAGTAAGTTGTGCTAAATAAAAATACCATATATCTATATAAATGAAAATGAAATGCTGATTATTTACTTTACTGGTAAGTTTATCATTCGAGAACTTGAGAGCAGCATGTTATTAGTTAAATGTTTGTAATAGATCGAATATCAGAGAAGACATACAAGGAGAATTTAAAAAAGAATGCTAACTCAAAAGAAAACGAAAGTAACAGAGATGCACTCCATTATAGTTAACAAACAAAAATAAAAATGGGCAGGACACATAGCAACAACTTATCAAGACAAAAGATGGTTCCTCGAAACTAAAAAATGGAAAGGCCATTAATATTATTGCCTATTAAGGCAAGAGAGTATAGGTCGACAAAGAAAAAGATAGGTGAATTAAATTAAGAATATAGCAAAAATGACTGGATGAAAGTTGCAATAAAAATTGTGAAAAATGGTTCAGATTGAAGAAGACTTTTACCCAAGAGGGACTGGCTACACACCAACAACAAATAAATTTCATCAGTAATTTTAAGTTTTATTTTAAAGAGATGTTTTAATTTAAACGTGTAGACAAAAAAAAAGCGTATTATTATTATATCAAATAATTATGCTAGTGAAAGAGAGAGACGAATTACAAGAAAACGAAGAAAATTCCGCATAAAATATGTAGTTCACTTTTTATAAGATTTCTTTGTTAACTGTACCGTATCAGCCTATAAACCACCCACTGCTGAGCGAAGGCCTCTTCTACATATTATAGAAGAAGGGTTGGAGCTTAATCCACCACGTTGCTCTACTGCAGGATTGCGGATAATTTCTCTACTATGAGTAACGATCATTATCAGGTGTTTATGATAACCGCCGGGACCGACGGCTTTACGTGCTCTCCGAGGCCAGACTTGAAACAAATATTTGTAAAAATACAAACACAATTGTAAAAATACAAATATTTGTCCCGAGCGGGAATCGAGCCCGCGAACGCCGTCGGCGCGCGGTTCGAGGCGACTACTCGCACCACTACACCAGAACGATCGTCACGTCTTTGTTAAGTAGCTGTACCTTAACATTTCAGACGTGTGCGCGCACCCGGCGAGCGTGAACGTGCTGGACGCGTGCGGCGCGCGGGACGTGCGGACGCCGGCGCGCCTCGTGGACGGGCACAACGAGCGCGCCTCGCACGCGCACCACTCCTGGCTCGCGCCGCTGCTGCCGCGCACGCTCAACAGGTACACCCGCGGGACTATTACGTGAACGTGCTGGACGCGTGCGGCGCGCGGGACGTGCGGACGCCGGCGCGCCTCGTGGACGGGCACAACGAGCGCGCCTCGCACGCGCACCACTCCTGGCTCGCGCCGCTGCTGCCGCGCACGCTCAACAGGTACACCCGCGGGACTATTACGTGAACGTGCTGGACGCGTGCGGCGCGCGGGACGTGCGGACGCCGGCGCGCCTCGTGGACGGGCACAACGAGCGCGCCTCGCACGCGCACCACTCCTGGCTCGCGCCGCTGCTGCCGCGCACGCTCAACAGGTACACCCGCGGGACTATTACGTGAACGTGCTGGACGCGTGCGGCGCGCGGGACGTGCGGACGCCGGCGCGCCTCGTGGACGGGCACAACGAGCGCGCCTCGCACGCGCACCACTCCTGGCTCGCGCCGCTGCTGCCGCGCACGCTCAACAGGTACACCCGCGGGACTATTACGTGAACGTGCTGGACGCGTGCGGCGCGCGGGACGTGCGGACGCCGGCGCGCCTCGTGGACGGGCACAACGAGCGCGCCTCGCACGCGCACCACTCCTGGCTCGCGCCGCTGCTGCCGCGCACGCTCAACAGGTACACCCGCGGGACTATTACGTGAACGTGCTGGACGCGTGCGGCGCGCGGGACGTGCGGACGCCGGCGCGCCTCGTGGACGGGCACAACGAGCGCGCCTCGCACGCGCACCACTCCTGGCTCGCGCCGCTGCTGCCGCGCACGCTCAACAGGTACACCCGCGGGACTATTACGTGAACGTGCTGGACGCGTGCGGCGCGCGGGACGTGCGGACGCCGGCGCGCCTCGTGGACGGGCACAACGAGCGCGCCTCGCACGCGCACCACTCCTGGCTCGCGCCGCTGCTGCCGCGCACGCTCAACAGGTACACCCGCGGGACTATTACGTGAACGTGCTGGACGCGTGCGGCGCGCGGGACGTGCGGACGCCGGCGCGCCTCGTGGACGGGCACAACGAGCGCGCCTCGCACGCGCACCACTCCTGGCTCGCGCCGCTGCTGCCGCGCACGCTCAACAGGTACACCCGCGGGACTATTACGTGAACGTGCTGGACGCGTGCGGCGCGCGGGACGTGCGGACGCCGGCGCGCCTCGTGGACGGGCACAACGAGCGCGCCTCGCACGCGCACCACTCCTGGCTCGCGCCGCTGCTGCCGCGCACGCTCAACAGGTACACCCGCGGGACTATTACGTGAACGTGCTGGACGCGTGCGGCGCGCGGGACGTGCGGACGCCGGCGCGCCTCGTGGACGGGCACAACGAGCGCGCCTCGCACGCGCACCACTCCTGGCTCGCGCCGCTGCTGCCGCGCACGCTCAACAGGTACACCCGCGGGACTATTACGTGAACGTGCTGGACGCGTGCGGCGCGCGGGACGTGCGGACGCCGGCGCGCCTCGTGGACGGGCACAACGAGCGCGCCTCGCACGCGCACCACTCCTGGCTCGCGCCGCTGCTGCCGCGCACGCTCAACAGGTACACCCGCGGGACTATTACGTGAACGTGCTGGACGCGTGCGGCGCGCGGGACGTGCGGACGCCGGCGCGCCTCGTGGACGGGCACAACGAGCGCGCCTCGCACGCGCACCACTCCTGGCTCGCGCCGCTGCTGCCGCGCACGCTCAACAGGTACACCCGCGGGACTATTACGTGAACGTGCTGGACGCGTGCGGCGCGCGGGACGTGCGGACGCCGGCGCGCCTCGTGGACGGGCACAACGAGCGCGCCTCGCACGCGCACCACTCCTGGCTCGCGCCGCTGCTGCCGCGCACGCTCAACAGGTACACCCGCGGGACTATTACGTGAACGTGCTGGACGCGTGCGGCGCGCTCGGCGCGCCTCGTGGACGGGCACAACGAGCGCGCCTCGCACGCGCACCACTCCTGGCTCGCGCCGCTGCTGCCGCGCACGCTCAACAGGTACACCCGCGGGACTATTACGTGAACGTGCTGGACGCGTGCGGCGCGCGGGACGTGCGGACGCCGGCGCGCCTCGTGGACGGGCACAACGAGCGCGCCTCGCACGCGCACCACTCCTGGCTCGCGCCGCTGCTGCCGCGCACGCTCAACAGGTACACTCGCGGGACTATTACGTGAACGTGCTGGACGCGTGCGGCGCGCGGGACGTGCGGACGCCGGCGCGCCTCGTGGACGGGCACAACGAGCGCGCCTCGCACGCGCACCACTCCTGGCTCGCGCCGCTGCTGCCGCGCACGCTCAACAGGTACACCCGCGGGACTATTACGTGAACGTGCTGGACGCGTGCGGCGCGCGGGACGTGCGGACGCCGGCGCGCCTCGTGGACGGGCACAACGAGCGCGCCTCGCACGCGCACCACTCCTGGCTCGCGCCGCTGCTGCCGCGCACGCTCAACAGGTACACCCGCGGGACTATTACGTGAACGTGCTGGACGCGTGCGGCGCGCGGGACGTGCGGACGCCGGCGCGCCTCGTGGACGGGCACAACGAGCGCGCCTCGCACGCGCACCACTCCTGGCTCGCGCCGCTGCTGCCGCGCACGCTCAACAGGTACACCCGCGGGACTATTACGTGAACGTGCTGGACGCGTGCGGCGCGCGGGACGTGCGGACGCCGGCGCGCCTCGTGGACGGGCACAACGAGCGCGCCTCGCACGCGCACCACTCCTGGCTCGCGCCGCTGCTGCCGCGCACGCTCAACAGGTACACCCGCGGGACTATTACGTGAACGTGCTGGACGCGTGCGGCGCGCGGGACGTGCGGACGCCGGCGCGCCTCGTGGACGGGCACAACGAGCGCGCCTCGCACGCGCACCACTCCTGGCTCGCGCCGCTGCTGCCGCGCACGCTCAACAGGTACACCCGCGGGACTATTACGTGAACGTGCTGGACGCGTGCGGCGCGCGGGACGTGCGGACGCCGGCGCGCCTCGTGGACGGGCACAACGAGCGCGCCTCGCACGCGCACCACTCCTGGCTCGCGCCGCTGCTGCCGCGCACGCTCAACAGGTACACCCGCGGGACTATTACGTGAACGTGCTGGACGCGTGCGGCGCGCGGGACGTGCGGACGCCGGCGCGCCTCGTGGACGGGCACAACGAGCGCGCCTCGCACGCGCACCACTCCTGGCTCGCGCCGCTGCTGCCGCGCACGCTCAACAGGTACACCCGCGGGACTATTACGTGAACGTGCTGGACGCGTGCGGCGCGCGGGACGTGCGGACGCCGGCGCGCCTCGTGGACGGGCACAACGAGCGCGCCTCGCACGCGCACCACTCCTGGCTCGCGCCGCTGCTGCCGCGCACGCTCAACAGGTACACCCGCGGGACTATTACGTGAACGTGCTGGACGCGTGCGGCGCGCGGGACGTGCGGACGCCGGCGCGCCTCGTGCGGTCACACAGCGGTCTCTCGCGATCGCTCAAGTTACGTAATAGTCCACCGATCACCGACATTAAGATTTTTGTTTTTTAAATACAGACTAGCCTTTAGTCGCGGTCGCGAACACGACGCCCAGAATATATAACTCTGTGGCTAGTTGTGGGTTTCGCCCTGGAGTAATTTGTGTCGTAAAGTATTTGAGGTTATAAAACGGAGATATGCTCAATTTATTCTCCTACAATATATTTCATATATGCTGAGGTTGCTAAAGGTTATAATAGTGTAATCTATATGGTAAGATACACTCTTGGAACTGAAAAAGAAGAGAAAGCAACGCCCACTGAATCATAGAAGTTCCGAATGAGTATTTGAGATTGAGATTGAGACGAAGGATTAAGAGAGATTTCTGACGACTGACGCAGGTTTTAGTTTTTACCGTATCGAGAATAAGGTTTCATTTAAATTTTTTATAAATTTTATGTTTTTCAGGGTATTTTTCGTGTTCGACACTCCCGTTTCCGTCTTTGGAATGAAAATATGGAATTACGGTAAAACACCTTCTCGGGGTGTTAAAGAATTTGGGGTAAGTAAAATTCTATCCACTTACTATTAATTTACGTATATAATTTTCCAATTAAGTATCGAAAGTCGTTTTTCACAAATCTATTTCATGGTAATTCCTAATTCAATGTCGAATTTATTATGTCGTTATCTTAAGCACCTGGTAACGATCGTTACTCTTAGTAGGGATATTATCCATTAGTACTTAGCTTTAATACCATCCCACCACTACAATAACCACTATCGCGAGCCGGTAGCGGTGTTCGGTACCGAAAGTGAGTGTCGCGTGTCGGCAGGTGCTGATGGACGACCTGCTGCTGCACACGGGCACGCTGCCGGCCGCGCGCGGCGAGTGGCTCGCGCCGCACTGCCTGTGTCTGCGGGACGCGCTCGCGCTCAGGTACTCGTGCTACTGTGCGACTGTACTACTGTACTACCGGCCGTCGGCCGCCGCGCCACGGAACAGAGACAAAGCTTCATACAAGCGCGCTACAATACGTACACTACTACAAGCTTGAGGCGCGTGTTTGCGTGAGCACTCGTGCTTCGTCACGTGCGGAGAGAACCGGCCTGTACCGGCTCGGCAAGTGCTCAAACTCAGGGGCTGCAGTAAAATTCGCGCGTCGTGTTTTCATTTAATGATAGTTTAATTAATTTAAATAATCTTTTAACAACATTTTAGTAATGTTTTAATATAAAAGTGTAAATATGGTTTACCGTACAGTGTGTATGAACAATAGTAGAAAGAATAAAAACGTTATTTTTTATCTATGCCAAATTTTATCCTCCTGTGCCAACCCTACGAAAATAGGTATAAATTTTGGTCGCTCCTTGGGAAGCTTTGTCTCTGTTCCGTTTCTTTACTGATATGGTCACGCCCCTACTATTAGATTAATATATCGACGATGAGCTGTTACAACGGTCACGGCACGTGGCTGTTGCACTAGTGCTTATGACAAACGATTGTTTAGGCCAGGGATGGTGAACTTTTATACATCAGCGTGCCATCAAATAATTTTGACTTTCATCTCTGTCATCTGTCATCATCATTCTGTCATCCTCGTACCGATGTTTACATATCCATGCTTTGCGTATAATCCGTTCGCGCTAAGTTTGCCGGTCCGTGGAATGCGCGTTCCCTCCCCCAGCCGCCTACCGCGCCCCTCTCAGTATCGTTGACAACGACATCGCATGCGTGGTTTTTATTCATAAAAATTCTTTGTGTCGGCGACGTACCCCAAGTTAAGCCATCGGCTTCTGACATGTATCGACATGTCAGAATAATTTTATAAGGTTTATTTGTAAAATATTTTTGTGTTAAATAATAAGGATTTTTATTGTAAATAATTACGTAAGTTGAAAAAGTGAATTTTTGTTTACAGAGATATCATTTTGAAAGTAGCGTTAAAAGAAAGGTTTTGACTCATAACGAGATTTACAAGAAGGTTCAAGTCAGTAGGACTTATGGTTTTTAAAATATTTACGAAAATGTATATAGTGAAAGTTGTTTTGATGAAATGTTTATAAGTTTTGTTTTAAGAACATTTTATTATGTAAAGTAATGTGTCTAATTTATACGTTATATTGTAGAGTAAGGTTTAACGTATTTAAATATGTATAAATTGTAAGGGTTTTTTACTTAAAAACATGCCGTAACACAGGTTTCCCTAGTATGGCAGCAGAGGAATCCTTAGGTACTTACTAACTATGAAAATGTTCATCTAACACAATGTAAATCTAAGTACAAATGTAAATCTTTTTTTGGAAATAAAGTATTATTATAAAAAAAAAAAATATAGTATCTTATTTTTTGCTGACGCTACCCTTCGAGTGACGTCACATCGCCAACGGCAAACTTAGCGCGAACGGGTAGTATACTTAATAAAAAGTTCACCGCGACCCCTGTACCGATGTTTTCGCCTCCAGGTTATGCGTTTTTCTAAAAAAAAAACTTTGTCGCTAATTGTATGCCCCCATTTTTTTTTCTTAGCGCATTATGAATTTCGTGATCGGTGACGCGTTCAAATTATTGTGTCACGTGCCAACAATGGCACGCGTGCTATTGGTTCGCCATCTCTGGTATAGGCCATATTTAATTTTCAACAGAAAAGCAGGAAAACAGGGAAAATCATAATAATATAATCTTATACTCTCATAATGAACTGCAGTGCATTGAATCAAATTCTAAACAACACATTGCTTAGCAAAGGCCTCTTCTCCATATAGAAGAAGGGTCATCATTGACTCTCATCAAATGATTTAAAAATTATAAATTTTGTAATCTATAATATAAAAATAAGTCGGGTTTTCCTTCCTGACGCTATAATTCCAGAACGCACGAACCGATTTCCACGGTTTTGCATTCGTTGGAAAGGTCTCGGACTCCGTGAGCTTTATAACAAACTAAATTCAGAAAAATTTTCAAACAGCAAACCCGGCGAACTCCGTTTCGCCACCAACTTATTTTCGTGAGGGATACTCACATCATGTACTGCCGCCATGCAAAACCATATTGGCTTGTAGTACATGCTATGTATCAGAGATGGTGCTGTATGTGAAAAATGATTTTCCCTGTTTTCCTGCTTTTCTGTTGAAAATTTTCTTGAATTTAGTTTGCTATAAAGCTCACGGAGCCCAAGACCTTTCCAACGAATGCAAAACCGTGGAAATCGGTTCGTGCGTTCTGGAATTATAGCGTCAGGAAGGAAAACCCGACTTATTTTTATATTATAGATTACAAAATTTATAATTTTTAAATCATTTGATGAGAGTCAATGATGACCCTTCTTCTATATGGAGAAGAGGCCTTTGCCAAGCAATGTGTTGTTTAGAATTTGATTCAATGCACTTCAGTTCATTATGAGAGTATAAGATTATATTATTATGATTTTCTCTGTTTTCCTGCTTTTCTGTTGAAAATTTTCTTAAATTTAGTTTGCTATAAAGCTCACGGAGCCCGAGACCTTTCCAACGAATGCAAAACCGTGGAAATCGGTTCGTGCGTTCTGGAATTATAGCGTCAGGAAGGAAAACCCGACTTATTTTTATATTATAGATAATATTACAAAATTTATAATTTTTAAATCATTTGATGAGAGTCAATGATGACCCTTCTTCTATATATAGAAGAGGCCTTTGCCAAGCAATGTGTTGTTTAGAAGTTGATTCAATGCACTTCAGTTCATTATGAGAGTATAAGATTATATTATTATGATTTTCCCTGTTTTCCTGCTTTTCTGTTGAAAATTTTCCGGAATTAAGTTTGCTATAAAGCTCACGGAGCCCGAGACCTTTCCAACGAATGCAAAACCGTGGAAATCGGTTCGTGCGTTCTGGAATTATAGCGTCAGGAAGTAAAACCCGACTTATTTTTATATTATAGATTACAAAATTCATAATTTTTAAATCATTTGATGAGAGTCAATGATGACCCTTCTTCTATATGGAGAAGAGGCCTTTGCTAAGCAATATGTTGTTTAGAATTTGATTCAATGCACTTCAGTTCATTATGAGAGTATAAGATTATATTATTATGATTTTCCCTGTTTTCCTGCTTTTCTGTTGAAAATTTTCCTGAATTTAGTTTGCTATAAAGCTCACGGAGCCCGAGACCTTTCCAACGAATGCAAAACCGTGGAAATCGGTTCGTGCGTTCTGGAATTATAGCGTCAGGAAGGAAAACCCGACTTATTTTTATATTATAGATAATATTACAAAATTTATAATTTTTAAATCATTTGATGAGAGTCAATGATGACCCTTCTTCTATATGGAGAAGAGGCCTTTTCTAAGCAATATGTTGTTTAGAATTTGATTCAATGCACTTCAGTTCATTATGAGAGTATAAGATTATATTATTATGATTTTCCCTGTTTTCCTGCTTTTCTGTTGAAAATTTTCCGGAATTAAGTTTGCTATAAAGCTCACGGAGCCCGAGACCTTTCCAACGAATGCAAAACCGTGGAAATCGGTTCGTGCGTTCTGGAATTATAGCGTCAGGAAGGAAAACCCGACTTATTTTTATATTATAGATTACAAAATTCATAATTTTTAAATCATTTGATGAGAGTCAATGATGACCCTTCTTCTATATGGAGAAGAGGCCTTTGCTAAGCAATATGTTGTTTAGAATTTGATTCAATGCACTTCAGTTCATTATGAGAGTATAAGATTATATTATTATGATTTTCCCTGTTTTCCTGCTTTTCTGTTGAAAATTTTCCGGAATTAAGTTTGCTATAAAGCTCACGGAGCCCGAGACCTTTCCAACGAATGCAAAACCGTGGAAATCGGTTCGTGCGTTCTGGAATTATAGCGTCAGGAAGGAAAACCCGACTTATTTTTATATTATAGATTACAAAATTCATAATTTTTAAATCATTTGATGAGAGTCAATGATGACCCTTCTTCTATATGGAGAAGAGGCCTTTGCTAAGCAATATGTTGTTTAGAATTTGATTCAATGCACTTCAGTTCATTATGAGAGTATAAGATTATATTATTATGATTTTCCCTGTTTTCCTGCTTTTCTGTTGAAAATTTTCCTGAATTTAGTTTGCTATAAAGCTCACGGAGCCCGAGACCTTTCCAACGAATGCAAAACCGTGGAAATCGGTTCGTGCGTTCTGGAATTATAGCGTCAGGAAGGAAAACCCGACTTATTTTTATATTATAGATTACAAAATTCATAATTTTTAAATCATTTGATGAGAGTCAATGATGACCCTTCTTCTATATGGAGAAGAGGCCTTTGCTAAGCAATATGTTGTTTAGAATTTGATTCAATGCACTTCAGTTCATTATGAGAGTATAAGATTATATTATTATGATTTTCCCTGTTTTCCTGCTTTTCTGTTGAAAATTTTCCGGAATTAAGTTTGCTATAAAGCTCACGGAGCCCGAGACCTTTCCAACGAATGCAAAACCGTGGAAATCGGTTCGTGCGTTCTGGAATTATAGCGTCAGGAAGGAAAACCCGACTTATTTTTATATTATAGATTACAAAATTCATAATTTTTAAATCATTTGATGAGAGTCAATGATGACCCTTCTTCTATATGGAGAAGAGGCCTTTGCCAAGCAATGTGTTGTTTAGAATTTGATTCAATGCACTTCAGTTCATTATGAGAGTATAAGATTATATTATTATGATTTTCCCTGTTTTCCTGCTTTTCTGTTGAAAATTTTCTTGAATTTAGTTTGCTATAAAGCTCACGGAGCCCGAGACCTTTCCAACGAATGCAAAACCGTGGAAATCGGTTCGTGCGTTCTGGAATTATAGCGTCAGGAAGGAAAACCCGACTTATTTTTATATTATAGATATACAAAATTTATAATTTTTAAATCATTTGATGAGAGTCAATGATGACCCTTCTTCTATATGGAGAAGAGGCCTTTGCCAAGCAATGTGTTGTTTAGAATTTGATTCAATGCACTTCAGTTCATTATGAGAGTATAAGATTATATTATTATGATTTTCTCTGTTTTCCTGCTTTTCTGTTGAAAATTTTCTTAAATTTAGTTTGCTATAAAGCTCACGGAGCCCGAGACCTTTCCAACGAATGCAAAACCGTGGAAATCGGTTCGTGCGTTCTGGAATTATAGCGTCAGGAAGGAAAACCCGACTTATTTTTATATTATAGATAATATTACAAAATTTATAATTTTTAAATCATTTGATGAGAGTCAATGATGACCCTTCTTCTATATATAGAAGAGGCCTTTGCCAAGCAATGTGTTGTTTAGAAGTTGATTCAATGCACTTCAGTTCATTATGAGAGTATAAGATTATATTATTATGATTTTCCCTGTTTTCCTGCTTTTCTGTTGAAAATTTTCCGGAATTAAGTTTGCTATAAAGCTCACGGAGCCCGAGACCTTTCCAACGAATGCAAAACCGTGGAAATCGGTTCGTGCGTTCTGGAATTATAGCGTCAGGAAGGAAAACCCAACTTATTTTTATATTATAGATTACAAAATTCATAATTTTTAAATCATTTGATGAGAGTCAATGATGACCCTTCTTCTATATGGAGAAGAGGCCTTTGCTAAGCAATATGTTGTTTAGAATTTGATTCAATGCACTTCAGTTCATTATGAGAGTATAAGATTATATTATTATGATTTTCCCTGTTTTCCTGCTTTTCTGTTGAAAATTTTCCGGAATTAAGTTTGCTATAAAGCTCACGGAGCCCGAGACCTTTCCAACGAATGCAAAACCGTGGAAATCGGTTCGTGCGTTCTGGAATTATAGCGTCAGGAAGGAAAACCCGACTTATTTTTATATTATAGATTACAAAATTCATAATTTTTAAATCATTTGATGAGAGTCAATGATGACCCTTCTTCTATATGGAGAAGAGGCCTTTGCTAAGCAATATGTTGTTTAGAATTTGATTCAATGCACTTCAGTTCATTATGAGAGTATAAGATTATATTATTATTATTTTCCCTGTTTTCCTGCTTTTCTGTTGAAAATTTTCCGGAATTAAGTTTGCTATAAAGCTCACGGAGCCCGAGACCTTTCCAACGAATGCAAAACCGTGGAAATCGGTTCGTGCGTTCTGGAATTATAGCGTCAGGAAGGAAAACCCGACTTATTTTTATATCATAATAATATAATCTTATACTCTCATAATGAACTGCAGTGCATTGAATCAAATTCTAAACAACACATTGCTTAGCAAAGGCCTCTTCTCCATATAGAAGAAGGGTCATCATTGACTCTCATCAAATGATTTAAAAATTATAAATTTTGTAATCTATAATATAAAAATAAGTCGGGTTTTCCTTCCTGACGCTATAATTCCAGAACGCACGAACCGGTTTCCACGGTTTTGCATTCGTTGGAAAGGTCTCGGACTCCGTGAGCTTTATAACAAACTAAATTCAGAAAAATTTTCAAACAGCAAACCCGGCGAACTCCGTTTCGCCACCAACTTATTTTCGTGAGGGATACTCACATCATGTACTGCCGCCATGCAAAACCATATTGGCTTGTATTACATGCTATGTATCAGAGATGGTGCTGTATGTGAAAAATGATTTTCCCTGTTTTCCTGCTTTTCTGTTGAAAATTTTCTTGAATTTAGTTTGCTATAAAGCTCACGGAGCCCAAGACCTTTCCAACGAATGCAAAACCGTGGAAATCGGTTCGTGCGTTCTGGAATTATAGCGTCAGGAAGGAAAACCCGACTTATTTTTATATTATAGATTACAAAATTCATAATTTTTAAATCATTTGATGAGAGTCAATGATGACCCTTCTTCTATATGGAGAAGAGGCCTTTGCTAAGCAATATGTTGTTTAGAATTTGATTCAATGCACTTCAGTTCATTATGAGAGTATAAGATTATATTATTATGATTTTCCCTGTTTTCCTGCTTTTCTGTTGAAAATTTTCCGGAATTAAGTTTGCTATAAAGCTCACGGAGAACGAGACCTTTCCAACGAATGCAAAACCGTGGAAATCGGTTCGTGCGTTCTGGAATTATAGCGTCAGGAAGGAAAACCCGACTTATTTTTATATTATAGATAATTACGTAAGTTGAAAAAGTGAATTTTTGTTTACAGAGATATCATTTTGAAAGTAGCGTTAAAAGAAAGGTTTTGACTCATAACGAGATTTACAAGAAGGTTCAAGTCAGTAGGACTTATGGTTTTTAAAATATTTACGAAAATGTATATAGTGAAAGTTGTTTTGATGAAATGTTTATAAGTTTTGTTTTAAGAACATTTTATTATGTAAAGTAATGTGTCTAATTTATACGTTATATTGTAGAGTAAGGTTTAACGTATTTAAATATGTATAAATTGTAAGGGTTTTTTACTTAAAAACATGCCGTAACACAGGTTTCCCTAGTATGGCAGCAGAGGAATCCTTAGGTACTTACTAACTATGAAAATGTTCATCTAACACAATGTAAATCTAAGTACAAATGTAAATCTTTTTTTGGAAATAAAGTATTATTATAAAAAAAAAAAATATAGTATCTTATTTTTTGCTGACGCTACCCTTCGAGTGACGTCACATCGCCAACGGCAAACTTAGCGCGAACGGGTAGTATACTTAATAAAAAGTTCACCGCGACCCCTGTACCGATGTTTTCGCCTCCAGGTTATGCGTTTTTCTAAAAAAAAAACTTTGTCGCTAATTGTATGCCCCCATTTTTTTTTCTTAGCGCATTATGAATTTCGTGATCGGTGACGCGTTCAAATTATTGTGTCACGTGCCAACAATGGCACGCGTGCTATTGGTTCGCCATCTCTGGTATAGGCCATACGGATGTTTGTGATGGTGGGTGTTTGCGTTTGCGTGTCTTAAACTGTCAACACATTATTCATTTATTTAATTTGGTAGATCAAAAGGTTTATTTCTGTTCAGTTGATAAAAAATCAAGTTTTAAGAATTGAGTAGTAGGTATAAGGTTCCAATAAAAATAGAAAGCACAAGTATAAACGAATGAATCGTCCTCAGCGGATCGGAAGCGAGCAGCACGACGAGCGGCAGCGCGCGCGCCGACCCCGCCGCGCGCCCGCGCACCGCCGTCACCGCCCTCACCGCACTCGCCGCGCCGCGCGACACGTAGCGGCGCGACATGTAGCGGCGCGACACGTAGCGGCGCGACACGTAGCGGCGCGACACGTAGCGGCGCGACACGTAGCGGCGCGACACGTAGCGGCGCGACACGTAGCGGCGCGACACGTAGCGGCGCGACACGTAGCGGCGCGACACGCGGTTACTTATGTTACTACACGTGCTTGATACGATTAGAGTTCGTGCACGTGCACATTCATCTAACATGACTTTACTTAATACGAATGCACGTGCACAACTGAGATTACTGTACGTGCTCGTATAATACTTGAGTGTAAGTAGTACACGAGCACATATAGGTACATTACAAGTGTAGTAAACACTTGCGCGTGCACTACTAAAGTTACTACACATGTAAGTGCATGTAAAGATACTTCACGTAACAGTGCACTACTGATCAGATCAAGTGCGGAAAACATTACTACTGTAGTTTAATGTACATTTGACATATAGCTGCTGACGTCACGTAGTAGTATTAGACCTACTGTTGATGTTATTTATGTGTACGCGACTGCAATTCTTTGCTTTCTTGCTGTGTAATTCTTTAGTAAAAGCCATATTATTTTAATGTCGTCAAACATAAAATTATCAATTATTTATACCTGATGTACTGACGTTAATATAGGTATTTTAATTTCAACACAAAACAACAAAACTAGTCCTTACTTTAAGTACAAATTAGTTAAATTGTCGAATTTAGTAATTTATTAAAAATAATATTAAACTACATCCAAAGTATGTTATATAAAACAGTTATTATGGATCTTTCAAATTTGCAGTTGGCAGTGGCCCTGTTTTCTGCTCCAGGGTTGTGGGTTCGATTTCCGCCCCGAGTCTGGCTTTATTATGTATTTATTTATATATGTATTATTTATATTTATATTTGTTTAAAAAAATGTATATCATTCGGCTGTTACCTAAAACACAGGTATTAAGTTGCCTACCTTAGGGACAGACGACCGTGTGTGTATGTTAAACATATTTATTTATTTATTTCAAATTGGCATTTTACGTAGATTTATAATGTCAAATGGTAGTCGCTCTACAACTGAGACGGAGTAAAGTCTAAAGTGTTATTAACCGTAGCTGGATGGATGCTGGATGTTTTGGGAGTTCACTCAATGCATATTTATTGCATGGGAAACTGTGTAGTGATGTGATGCGATTGTCCCAACATACGTAACAGATGTGATGTCAAAGTCTAAATATTTAGAAGTAATGAAATATTAGTATTAGATAAAACTGATTCCAAAAAAGTTTAATGTAACGAAACAATAGTAATTGATCAATAGTTGTAGTAGACCTTAAAATGCTTTAATTTGATGTCATATTTCTAAAAATCTCTTATTATATATATATTTTTTTAAAATAAAAACACTCAGAAACCGTATAATACACTGACAATGAGCCAAATATTTAATCAAGTAATTGTTCCATTTGTAGTCTGTTGCCAAAATGTTGTAATCAATGTCCTCAACAAATTGCTTTAGATTTTCTAAATTATATTTTATTCGTGAATATTTAACCGATTCGTTGCCACTGCCGCTCCAGGGGCGTCACGTAAAAACATTCAGTGCGGCCAATTCCGCCCCTAGCGCGGTATTTAAGAATTATTGAAAAACATGTTAAAACTAAATATTAACAAAACAACAATGTTATACCCTAATAAAACATATTGAAGTCAATTTTATGTGTAGCTATTAGTTTTAAAAATATAAACCACAGGTCAGATATTGTAAACATTTTTAAAGAATAATAAATTGTTTATTTTCCATTACAGTAAATTTACGTGAGCGATGCTTTACACTTTTTAATGTAACTAAATTTTTACCGACTTTGCTTACAGCGTTTATTTTTTAAAAGTTTGGACTCAATAACTCTTGCATGATATCATATAATTATTTTTACATTAATAAGCGCACAATAAATTAACACGGCATGCGTAAGTGGCGACTCATCCGCGTACATGAACTACGTATAACGGTCAGTGCGTCTGTGTTTTAATCGTCAGATAAAAGCGATATGCAGGAGAACAATGTAAATAATTACGCTATCTTCAACTAAAATAGCTACAGTTGAGAAAACTCTCATTAATTGATTTATCTAATAATATAACAAAATATAACAAAAATAAAAAGTTATAAAAATTTAAATATTATAATGAATTTGTGAAAAATGATTACCACCACCTTGATACACAATATCACCTTTTAATTTCCATAACACAAAGAACGAACACGAAAATTTTTTTTTTCTTTCTCAGATTCTCGCGAATTAACAATGAAATATGAAGAAAACATAACGAGGGGCCAATGACGTCTCTGGCGCGGCATCGAACAAATGTTTTGGCCCGCGGCAATAATGACCTAAATCGGTGGTGGCGATGAATCGGTTAATTCTTAGTGACGAACATATTTAAATTGTGTTATATTAATTTATAGATTGTGTAAATGTCAATCAAATTTTGTACCAGAAATAAATAATTTTATTTCTAACATAAGTTTTTTATTACAACAGGAAATGAAAACAAAGCCAAAATATTTTAACTGCTTATATTTTATTACTAATAATAAATCACAGTCTAATATTTTGCACATCAAAAAGTAAAGCTAAATAGGTGTATGCCCTAACATGAAGCTCTATTATTTTTCTTCTTTCTGGTATTTATTTAATTACATTATAAGTAATGTACAAACCCGTTAATTTAGTAATTTAAGTAAAACATATCTTTATTATGTACGGATAGTTCAAATCAACAAACAATAAAATATATTGAAAAAAGTTACATCAATTTTTTTAAGTTTTAATAAAATATAAAGTTATAATACATTTAAAAAAAAAACAATTTCAAATACAAAGGCTTTTCTCATACTTTTTTTTAGCTTTTATAAAAGTCTATCAATATGATATCTACAGGTCTATCAGATAACCAAAGTCAAATCAATTACAATGATTTGGAGTATATGAAAATGAGGCCTATTTATTAATTCGGGATCGCCTTTTGCAAATAAGTGGGTATAAATATTTAAAAAAGGTGTAACGATATATTGAACTGATGCTGATCATTAAATGTCTTGTTTTTTAATCATGTTCAAAAATGACACCAATAGCCAATAGCATTCTTTGTCGAGTAGGGGTGACATCAGTACTTGGCAGTGATTTTCAGACATGCTTATTATGAATACTGATTTAATTACTGTTTTGTTCGATAACTATGCAGTCGTTCTCAAATGGTTTATGATAGCGACAACTATAATACACTACATTTCGCACACGAAACATTTCTCTTGGCTCGGGTAGGTAGGCGAAGAGCCTAGAGAACCGTACCCGGTCAGGCCCACCAAGGTCTGTCAGGAGCCACACACTCACGAAAATTTCGGTAAAATATACTAAAATTCATGTCAGAAGTAGTAGTAGCTTACCTATAAAATATCGAAATAAACTAACATCAGTCTATGTGATTGTGTCTTTTAACTTTATTATTATTAAAAGTGTAGAACATTTTAGAGTTATTTCTGGAGACACAATCATTTCCTTTCGTATATTATATATTAAATTCCATTCTCAACATAATCGAACATTTAATCACACGATAACAAGTATCTTACAGCTATTTTTAGTCATTGATAATTATTAGTGTACCTCCTAACTGAAGAAATAGACGGATTTGAGAACACTATTAATGTCGAAATTTCCTTTTTCTGGAACCTTCTTGAGCAAGGAGTTGACGCGTTTTTTATTCGCTGCGCCGACTGTACCCTCTTCGAGTTCACTAAAAAGAAGAGGAGAAAAAATTAACAACATTCTAATGCTTCATACAATAAATGAACCAGAAATGTTAAAAGTAATACCACTCCGGATAGCTGTAACGTTTCGCAAGGAAATCGGATAAGTTTTCTAAGATTGGTTGCGAATGGAGAGCAACAAATTGTTCTCTGCATATCTGAAAGTATAAAGTTCAAACGTTAGTTTATTTATTTATTTATTAGAATTACCAACAGAAATGACAATAGTACTTAACACAATAAATAAATAAAAAAATTACACTATAAAATAAGAGTATAATTGTATTTCTTTTTAGAGGTAATCACAACATGCATTAATCGTTTAATATTTAAACGATGATGAGGAAAAAAAATACGGAATTACAATAATGGTTAAATGAATACAGATTGTTAAAAAGAAATAAAATTATTTGATAATATGTAGTATGTTTACAATTTAGTATGTTTAAAATAAAAATGATACATCTATCAATTAATCAATCAGTTATTATTATAGAAATAGACTAATTTAAACCTAAATTTTGGTAAACTTTCGCAAAAAATATCGAGGCCAGAAATTTTCGAGGACATATCATTATAAGTGTGTGCCAGTCTGGCTAACGGGGAATATTTACCTAAGTAAGATCCAGTAGAAGGAAACATTTAATAAAGCTTGGGGTTGTCTAGATAGTCTTGATGGCACATAAAATTAAATATTTACGCATCTGCTAATCCTCTGGTGTAGCGGGTGTCTATGGATGTCGCTTCCACTTACCACCAGGTGAACCGACTGTCCGTCTTACATATATGTATAAAAAAAAAAATCGGTGACCTGGTTCATGGTGTCGACGGTGTCCGGGTGAGTCCAGAAGCAGTCGTGCACCGACACGAAGGAGACGGCGGCCGCCTCGCAGTGCAGCGACGTGAGCATCATGTGCGACGAGTCCAGCGAGTGGATGAAGTTCGGCGGGAACGCGTTGCGCTGCTTCATCGTGCACGGGCGCCTGCGGGATGGTCAACAAACTTTGATTAACTGTACTGTACTGTATCAGCCTGTAAACAACCCACTGCTGAGCGAAGGCCTCCTCTCCGTATAGAAGAAGGGTTAGAGCTTAATTCACCACGCTGCTCCACTACGGGTTGGCGAATAATTTCCCTATCATGAGTAACGATCGTTATCAGGTGTCTATGATAACGACAGCGACCGACGGCTTTACGTGCTTTCCGAGGCACTGTGGAGAGATCCACAAGGACATACACCCAGACCGGAAACAAAATATTTGTACAAATACAAATATCTGTCTCGAGCGGGAGTCGAACCCGCGACCGCTGACGCGTGGTTTGAGACGACTACTCGCACCACTACACCAGAACGGTCGTCGTTGATTTAACTATTGAACTGTATTATAATAATTATTATAAAACATTGTAATATGATAAGATACAGTAACTTAATGGCTAATATTGGAAGAGCCAGAGAAAACTTTTTGGATAAGATGTCTACCAGTTTCAGTGTTTTCGTTTTTAGTTCTATTAATAAAATATGACGCATTACTTATTAATTATTATTATAATATAATAGTACGTATTTGGCATACACATATCCTAAAATCAAAATTATACGGTAGTAATAAATGATCATCGGCCAATGAACAACATATATAAAAATGATTCAGCGATAGTATACAGGGTTAATTCTAAAACACCAGCAACCTCGCAGGACAAGATAGCTAACATTATGTACAACAACATTTGTTCTACCACTTTTGTTAATTTGTTAGATTTTATTTTCATACAAAAATAAATATTAATTTAATTTTTCGCGTGAATGCAATAAACTCTACGCGCGTCCCAAAGATTAGGTAAATAACGACCACGTACTAATGTGAGGGGAAAGGTAGGAACAGGGCGGCGCTAGCGCCTTTGAACTTGACCTATTTAGCCAGCCGCGGCAGTCGGCGGCGGGCGACTTTGATGCGCACGCGTCATATGATTTTGTGTGCTACTCGTATTTATTTTATTCGTATCGATCGATGTATTGTACCTGTACTAAAGTTATTTTATAACCATGGTACCGCCGCTATTCTAATGTCGAATACACGGAAATGGTGAGGATACTGGCTAGGTGTGATGACAATGTGTCGGAAGCCTGTCGGCAATATGCAGCTAGATATTCGAACTTACCTACACCGAGCCGTGAGATAATGTCAACTCACCGAATCTGACAAACTAGCACGAGTAAATTTTTGTAACTGGTTCGGTTAACTAAAATAATTTGTGCGTTCATTCAAATTAAAACTAATTCGGAAGTGTTAGCACGTGTTAGTGAACAGCTGATTTTTAGGTGTTGTCTGTGTTGGTTGTGATGGTGACTATTTTGAACGCTATCTGCGCGATACGCACCGACATGCGCGTTACTTTAACCTTAGAGGTAATATTTCGTTTGTAAATATTATTTTATTGTCAATTATTTTTAATTTTTTAATTATTGTAAATACGCTGATTTCACTTTTGAAATACTTATGCCCGCCTGTATTTAACAATAAAAAGTGAATAATACCTAGCTACCAATATTTGATATTAAATTGGTTTAATTAGACTTTAGTAAACGTTAAAGAATAATTACCCACGTTAATAATTTTCACATATTTTTTTATGTTCAGAATTCAGATACCTAATCTACATACCTACATTTTTATAGTATTGGCGGGCATACGGACAGTCGAAGCCTTTTGATGACTAGGTACCGGATGTCTACCGCACAACTGGTTGTGCTGTAACCTCTGGAGGTTATGCAGATGTATTGCCCTCCTATACATACGATTTATTTGTTTTTTATCGTTTAATATAGACAGTTCTAAGCCTGGTAAAGTATGAAGGGATTGTGGACTCAGTTTACGTATTGCAGGGACATGACAAAACTGAAATTTGATTATTCACTTAAGTCACTGCGATATACATACTATGATACTGCCCACAAACCCACCAAGCAATTTATATTAATTTTATTAACTAGAATTATCGGGCAGAGAAAGTGTTATTACTATTATTATGCAAGTGCGCCCGAGCGTCGCGTCATCCTTTCGATAATGAATGAAACATAGACTCTAAATTTCAGAGCAGTACAATAAAAGCTTAAAAAATCATTTTTAATTAATGTATTGAGTTATGTCAAAAGTCGTAGAACAAATGTTGTTGTACATAATGTTAGCTTTCTTGTCCTGCGAGGTTGCTGGTGTTTTAGAATTAACCCTGTATAGTGCTTAAGGATGTGTATAAGTAAGGTCAAATTACGTAGTACATCACTAACATTATTTTTAAACTTAATAAAATATAGTAAATTGTATACAACGACATTTCCTGTTAATTATAATGAGTTTCTATAATAGATTCTTTAAAAAAAATATATAATTATAGTTACTTATGCAACTATTGTATAATGAGGAGTATTAGAACACGAATGTGGGTTTATCACAGGAGGCGAAGCCGATATATTAATAGTATCACATGAGTGTTTTAATACCTAATTATCAACAGTTGCATACAAAACTTTATATACTCCAATGCTTTAAATTCAAACAAAACAATAAAAATATCGAAGGAAAATGGCGGGGATTCGAATAAGCTACTTTATTTTTACATTTTTGTTGTTGTTGTTTTAAAATTTATCCCCAATATAGAAAGGCAAAGGAATATAGTCTATACAGCCTAGTCTAAATTTCCTTTTGTTTTTTTATAGCGCGCGGCTTTCTGATAGTGAAACGCGCGTGAATGATAATTTTTTTTTTTTAAATTCATACAGAATTTTTTTTTTATACAGATTCCCTGCATCGTCCGTTTGGATGCTATAATGGCAAGGAATTTATAAACAAACTGGAATGCTCACGTGCACTCAAATATCGTTCTTACGGCCGGGATTGCATCTCTTTCTACCATGGCTTCAAGGAAACTCTCGTAAGAAAGAGACAAAATACCAGTAGTCAACGAAATGCTTGGAACGATTTTTCACTTTACATGTTATAAGCCAATGTCAACCTTATGTCAAATATTTTAGGTTTATATTTGAATATACAATTTTATTAAGTGAGCGTTCCAGTTATGATATAAGAGCCAAAACACATAACGGCGTTGCGGCGACGCAACGCTAAAATCGGCAGTTTGCGTTGCGGCGTTGCGGCGCCGCGAAAAAGAGCGTTGTTGTAGGGTAACCAGTTCTTCGTGATTTTTTATTGTGGATATTAATTTAATTATTTTAAATATTATAGTTCACGTGAAATTTGTTAATTATTGTTTGTGAAGTTGTTATTTAGTAGAATGCATAAAAAGTAATCCTTTGTACCGGAAATAATTTTGTGAATCAAGTTTGTATGCTGGTAGAATTTTAAACAACTTTTGTCTCATAAAGCCTAAACAAAATTGAAACAAAGTGATACATAAATTAATATCTTACTATATTAGTTTTATAGATTAAGTATAAATAAATAGGTTTTGTCCGCGGCTCCGCTCGCATGGTACAGGCACCAACGGTAGTCGGTACGTAAAGTAGGTACTCTATGTACTTTTCTGTACCCCAGAAAACTGGTATGCAGAATTTCATGATGATCGGGATTCAGGTTAATAGTTAAGGCGTAAAAGCGTAACAAACAAAGAAACTCACTTTAGCGTTTATCATATGCATGACATTAGCATTCCCCTATAATTGTGTAAGATAGAAAAAATATCACTATAATAACTTTTCGAAACGCTGCTTTATTACATATTTATAATTTAGGTACATCATACATGTCATTTTTTGAACCGAGTCATAAATTAGCTGTAAATCTAATAGTTAAAAGTGGTTAAAAGTAACAATACCTATAACAACAATTGAGCTGAACTGTGAGCCGTTTCACAGCTCCGGTTCAAGCATATGGCTCATGAGCTTATCTGCAGTTCATAAAAATTCATTGAGATACCCATGTCTAATAAAGACACAAAAAAATAAAATATAAAAATAGACACAAAATGTCAATAAATCATGGTCAACAAGTATGACGTTACAACGCCGGAATTGGCGGTGCCGCGCCGCTAAAATTGGCGGTGACGCCACCGCCGATTTTAGCGTTGCGGCGCCGCAACGCCGTTATGTGTTTCGGCCCTAAATTCCTTGTATAATGGTTATTATGACATTGGGTGTTTTAATGTTAGCAATAAGCTAACTGGTTCAGAATCTTTTGTAGAGGATTTAAATCATGGGAGTAGAAAAAATATTATAAAAAAATATTTAACATTGAATTTGACTATCGCGTTTGTAATTGGAAGAAAATCTGATATTGATGTGTTGATAATATATTGTATATTTTATGTTACCTATATATTGTTTATGAAATAAAAATGTATTTTATCATATGATACAAGTTTTACATATTGATTTAAAATAGAGAGGAAAATAAAGAGCACGTTATTATCGACATGCTGACATGCGATGTTGCCAGACTTTTATATGGCCTAACATCGATACCAGTAGTGAGTTTAGAACGAATAATTTCATGAACTTCAAAACAAATTATCTCTCCGCAATTATCGGAAACCCCACTTATTTTTGGTCTTAAAAAAATCGCAAATCGTTTGAACTTACTAAAAATAAGTTTTTTAACCGTACAAGTTTTAGAAAAACAATTTTTTCAATTCTTTTAAAAATTATTCCACTTCCGGTAAAAATATCATTGAATAAATGGTGACTTTAAAATGAATTATTTCGCTTTAATTATCAGAAAGGTGCCTATTCTTTACATTAATCATTTAATCTATAAAATATTTCAAATTCAGGCAGCCATCTAAAAATTCATGTGTTATACACATCCTTAAATATATTAAAATGACTTAAGCATTGAATAAGTAATGCGAGTCGTATTGAAATGAATCAATCGCTGCAGCATGTCTAGCCCTAGTGGTGTAGTAATGCGAGCGACAGACTGGTGCAGGTCGGGCGCGGCGGGCGCGCGGCGATAGTACGGCTGCAGCACGGGCAGCCCCAGCGGCGTCACCCACTCCACGCTCTCGCCGCACACGCCCGAGATCACCCTGCGGACACACGACATATATACATTTATTATTTTTCGTCGAATACGAAGCTGAGTGGAAGATTAAAAAATTATGATTAAATTAAGCTCGGGTAATCTCAACGTATTTTTTATTCAGTAATCTAATAAAACGCATTTAAATTAAAATATACTTTTATATTTATAAATTCATAATTTGGAAATTTTTATTTTTTTACGACGTTTTTAGGAATTCGATATTCATCTACTGAACGTTTTGTGTGTCACATTGGAATAATCTTACATCATACAGTAACAGCTTATAAAGTATCCTTTTTGTTCTATAAGAGGGAAGAGTTGAATTTAAATCCACCAAAGTTCTCTATTATGATTTGGCGATTACACGGCTCTGGCTTTCTTCTGAGTAAGCTATTTATTTCATTTACCGCTGAGTAGTAAGTAAATTTACCACTCGAAAACAAGTGTGTCAGGCTAGATTTAAAACTACATTCTGGTATCAATTTACATCTCGATTATACCTAATAGAGGATGTTTTATAAATCATTTCATATAGAGTGGACTCACTTGGCGCAGTCGGTGAACCAGTCCTGGATGAGCTTGGTGGAAGTGAACATCTCCCGCAGTGAGTCGAAGGTGCGCGTCGTGAGGTACTGCGAGCACGACCACACGTGCTCCTGCGGGAAGTCCTCTATGTCTGCGGACGATAACATTTTACATTCAGATTTCATTTTTAAGTTCTGATCACTTCATTTAATCCTGATCCTCATTCATAAAGATTTTCAAACCACAATAGCTATTAAATATTTAATTTATATTTATTCTAAATATTATGTACATGACATAAGACAGACCGACATAACCCAGACTGGCCCGTGGCGCAGTTGGCAGTGGCCCTGTTTTCTGCTCCAGGGTTGTGGGTTCGATTCCCGCCCCGAGTCTGGGTGTATTATGAATTTATTTATATATGTATTATTTATATGTATATTTATTAAAAAAAATGTATATCAGTCGGCTGTTACCTACAACACAGGCATTAAGTTGCCTACCTTAGGGACAGACGACCATGTGTGTATGTTAAAACATATTTTTTATAAATTTGTTTTGCTACGCCAAAAATGAGGATCGTCGGTTCGTAGAAAAGTTAAAAGATTACATAAAAATTTTTGGCCATATGTTAACTTCATCGCTTCCCGAATTGTTGACGAGTTACCTTTGAGTTGCTTAGCGATCTGCAGGCGCGCGCCGAACTTGGTGACGCCGTAGACGGTGGTCATGACGGTCTGCTTGATGACCTTGCGCCGCACGAAGCCCTCCAGCACGCGCGCCGCCGCCACGCCCTGCGCCGCGTCCCGCGCGCGCGCGCTCTCCACCTGCGGACACGCCGCTCTATACCACGCCCTCTGCCTTCATCTCGTGCTCACACGGAGGAGGGAGACGCACCAGCGCCGCCACCTCGCTGTAGACGTCCTGCGGACGCGCGCGCGGCGCCAGGTTGACGGCGGCGGCGCCGGCCGCGTCCCCGCCCAGCGCCGCGTAGTGCTGCAGCCCGTTGCACGAGCCGTCCTGGTGCACCGGGAACCCGCTCCGGTACTCTGCGGGTGGAGCGTAATCGTTAACGTTTACTGGATACCCAAACTCTACGCGAATGAAACCTCGCGAGACGTCCAGCCTTACATAATATGTTTTGTAATATATTATATTGACGCCGTTCTTTATATTTATTCATCTCATTAAAGTGTTAAATTATTAAAAATATCACGAACTCATTATATATCATTATATAAAACGAACAAATAGAGAATCTAAAATAAAGTTAAAATACAATAATAATGAAAGTCATATTTATTTCTAATTTTTATATTATTCATTTATTATGTTTTTCAAATTATTACACTACACAGCTATGAATCGTAGTCGCTACTTCTCAACATACCTTCAAGATTCGGAGAACGCACGGCGTTGGCTATTTCCATACAACAAGCCAGCGTCTGCCAAGGTTCTTCGGATTCCTTCCACCAACCCTCACCGTCGAGGGGGTTATCAGCTGAGTCCAAAATTTTGTCCATAATACTGTCCGCATATGCCAATCTGTTATGGATAAATAAAAATCATTAGTCACCTTGATATATTGAGTAGAGTTGGTGATGACCGTACATTTGCGCCAACTTGGCAATTTACTAAATTAATTAAATGAATTCTATTTGTTGTTACAGTAACAACAGAAATACATCATCTGTGAAAATTTCAACTGTCTATCTATCACGATTCATGAGATATAGACTGGTGACAGACGGATGGACGGACAACGGAGTCTTAGTAATAGGGTCCCGTTTTACCCGTTTGGATTCGGAACTCTAATACGACTCAATACGAATAATTCGAGAGACGTATACCATCTACCGTGTGCCGTGTGCCGGGTACCGTACCTCTCGTCGAGCGTGTCGCGCTTGCGCGCTCCGGTGAGGTTGACGGCGTGCAGCTTGAGCCAGCGCAGGCCGCGCGCGCCCAGCGGCCGCGAGCGCGCCAGTGTGCCGTGTGCCGTGTGCCGTGTGCCGGGTACCGTACCTCTCGTCGAGCGTGTCGCGCTTGCGCGCTCCGGTGAGGTTGACGGCGTGCAGCTTGAGCCAGCGCAGGCCGCGCGCGCCCAGCGGCCGCGAGCGCGCCAGTGTGCCGTGTGCCGTGTGCCGTGTGCCGGGTACCGTACCTCTCGTCGAGCGTGTCGCGCTTGCGCGCTCCGGTGAGGTTGACGGCGTGCAGCTTGAGCCAGCGCAGGCCGCGCGCGCCCAGCGGCCGCGAGCGCGCCAGTGTGCCGTGTGCCGTGTGCCGTGTGCCGGGTACCGTACCTCTCGTCGAGCGTGTCGCGCTTGCGCGCTCCGGTGAGGTTGACGGCGTGCAGCTTGAGCCAGCGCAGGCCGCGCGCGCCCAGCGGCCGCGAGCGCGCCAGTGTGCCGTGTGCCGTGTGCCGTGTGCCGGGTACCGTACCTCTCGTCGAGCGTGTCGCGCTTGCGCGCTCCGGTGAGGTTGACGGCGTGCAGCTTGAGCCAGCGCAGGCCGCGCGCGCCCAGCGGCCGCGAGCGCGCCAGTGTGCCGTGTGCCGTGTGCCGTGTGCCGGGTACCGTACCTCTCGTCGAGCGTGTCGCGCTTGCGCGCTCCGGTGAGGTTGACGGCGTGCAGCTTGAGCCAGCGCAGGCCGCGCGCGCCCAGCGGCCGCGAGCGCGCCAGTGTGCCGTGTGCCGTGTGCCGTGTGCCGGGTACCGTACCTCTCGTCGAGCGTGTCGCGCTTGCGCGCTCCGGTGAGGTTGACGGCGTGCAGCTTGAGCCAGCGCAGGCCGCGCGCGCCCAGCGGCCGCGAGCGCGCCAGTGTGCCGTGTGCCGTGTGCCGTGTGCCGGGTACCGTACCTCTCGTCGAGCGTGTCGCGCTTGCGCGCTCCGGTGAGGTTGACGGCGTGCAGCTTGAGCCAGCGCAGGCCGCGCGCGCCCAGCGGCCGCGAGCGCGCCAGTGTGCCGTGTGCCGTGTGCCGTGTGCCGGGTACCGTACCTCTCGTCGAGCGTGTCGCGCTTGCGCGCTCCGGTGAGGTTGACGGCGTGCAGCTTGAGCCAGCGCAGGCCGCGCGCGCCCAGCGGCCGCGAGCGCGCCAGTGTGCCGTGTGCCGTGTGCCGTGTGCCGGGTACCGTACCTCTCGTCGAGCGTGTCGCGCTTGCGCGCTCCGGTGAGGTTGACGGCGTGCAGCTTGAGCCAGCGCAGGCCGCGCGCGCCCAGCGGCCGCGAGCGCGCCAGTGTGCCGTGTGCCGTGTGCCGTGTGCCGGGTACCGTACCTCTCGTCGAGCGTGTCGCGCTTGCGCGCTCCGGTGAGGTTGACGGCGTGCAGCTTGAGCCAGCGCAGGCCGCGCGCGCCCAGCGGCCGCGAGCGCGCCAGTGTGCCGTGTGCCGTGTGCCGTGTGCCGGGTACCGTACCTCTCGTCGAGCGTGTCGCGCTTGCGCGCTCCGGTGAGGTTGACGGCGTGCAGCTTGAGCCAGCGCAGGCCGCGCGCGCCCAGCGGCCGCGAGCGCGCCAGCAGCAGCAGCGCGCGCGCCGCGTCCGCGCCCAGCGCCGACACGTGCGGCCCCACCGCGTACACGCGCCCGCGGAAGTCCATGTTGTGCGGCAGCCAGAACGTGCTGCTTCTGCGGCGGGCGGACGTCGACGGAGACGTTATATTTATTGGCTAAATATACATACTGAGCCTAAATATAATTATATAGTTGTATCGGAGCGAGACACTAATAATCAATCGTGATTCTCGCTCGAGACAGATAATTATAGTTGTATAAATATTTGTTTCCAGTCTGGTTGTATGTCGTTGTGGGTCTTCCCGCCGTGCCTCGGTGAACACGTAAAGCCGTCGGTCCCGGTTGTTATCAGAGACACCTAATAAAGATCGTTACCCATAGTCGGGAAATTATCCGCCAACCCGCAGTGAAGCAGCGTGGTGGATCAAGCTCCAACCCTTCTTCTATATGGAGAAGAGGTCTTTGCTCAGCAGTGCGTGGTTTACAGGCTAATACAATATTATGTTTATAATTTTATTTTAATGTTCAAAAAATTATTATATTATGTTTGTGTCAAACAAACGAAAAATATTTGTGGATAATTTTAGGACACTTCTAACATCATTAAACAGCAACCCAGTAAAATGGACACACACCTGTAGTGGTTAGCCAAGGAGAGCTTGTAAAGCGCGTCGCACCAGAGCGAGTGCATGTCGGCGCGCGCGCGGTTCAGAGCCACGCGCGCCCGCAGCGCGGCCGCCGCGTCCCCCGCGCCCCCCGCACCCGCCGCACCCACCACCTGAGACGCGTCGAGCGAAGACGCGGGCGGAGCGATGTCGAGCTTCTTGTCTCCACCCGACCTGCGCGTCGGTAATTTATACCATACAGACAATTCACGCGGTATCGCTCGCATTTAATTATTTACATATTTACTTACTTATTCGGGAGACATACAGTTTAGTTTTACATTAAAAAAAATAAGAAATTTAAATTATACATAAACCTTTTTTATAAATCTACTTTTTGCCTCTTATGTGCTTGTTTCTGTAACAGTAGGAAGTAGGGGATAAGATTATATAGGGGCAATACCAATCTAACGGAACTTGCTTCCTTGCTTATGCTCATGCAGATAGAGTTGCAAATATGTTTATGTTATTCGTTAATAGGTATGTAGTTCAAATTTCATTTTTTTTTTTTTTTTACTTAGATAATACTAATATTATAAATGCGAAAGTAAGTTTGTTTGTTACGTTTTCACGCGAAAACTACTTAACCGATCATCATGAAAATTTGTATACATATTCTTGGAGATATTAGAAGTAACATAGGATACATTATTTTTTTGGTCGCGATAACCAACATTCACGCCATCGAAGCCACGGGCAGAAGCTAGTCTATTATATTTTTTAATGTGATATCACGAAATTTAGGACTCTTTCCTACCTCTTGTCACACAATGTCACAGTTCGGCCGTGTTCCGATATACACTGGAGCACTGTGAGGTGTGACGTCAATGCAGTATACTGCGAAGCCGTTCCTTTTTAGTTTCCTATACTGTGCTATACTGGTTACTATTTATAACGGAACCCAATCCAGTACACTATCATCCTCATTTTTCGACATTGTTTTCAAATTAAATTATTTATCATGTACACGTTTTCTATTCAACAAGGACAATTATTATTTAAATATTGTTGATATTTTTGAATAACAATATTAATTAATAATAATAAAATCGTTCGCACTGTTATATTTTTTGATCACGTGATCACAGTACTCAGAGCACATTAACTCACAAGTGCCCGTGCTCTCAGTACAAAAATGGCGGCGATTTATGACGTCATATATTTCTCTATGGTATGCGGCAGTGTACTGACAGTCTATAACGGAACGAATTTTTCAAAAGTGACAGCACTGCGCAATGCTCGCAGTGTATTTCGGAACACGGCCTTCGTCGACCCCTTCCCTTATCCCAAACGTGTGACGTAATTTATGGATGGTCCCATAGTATGTTGAGAATAAACCTTACAACGGGTATGAATTTCACACCTATTTAAGATACTCTAAATACAACGCTCCGAGTGACTTACCTAAAGACTTTCAATTGTAAATCCAGTATGGGCTCGTTAATGACCCAGGGAACTTCGCCGAGTTGGTTGAGGCTGTCCAGTACTGGGTACAGGGAGCCCGCAGGTGCTTCTTCTAGTCGCTTCGTTTGACCCGTTATGTGAAAGGGCATCCTGGAGATTATATTGGAGTAATAATATATCTACATATATACAAGGGGTGATCCAAAAGCAACGATAATGAATATAAAAGAGAGTGATCATGGCTATAATAGTTATTATTCTATATATGTATAATAGTTTATTTTTCTATATATGTAGTATCCTAACAAGTCAATACATTTATCCCATTTTTTTCTTTCTAATTCCCTTAAAAAAAATCTTTGTCTTGACTCTCCCATGTCCATATTTACTTTTGGATATCCCCTCGTACAACTGGATATTCTTATAAAAAAATTGAAATAATTAAAGTAACTTAATAATAATCAGTAAGAGCGTGGCAAACGTGAGAGAACGCGGGGTGAGGGGGCGCTGGCGCGGGGGCGATACCTAACGAGGGCCGCGTGCAGGCACACGTGAGAAAACGCAGGGAGAGCTGGTGCGGGGACGGTACGTGACGAGCGGCGTGCCGGTGAGCAGCGTGGGGGCGTGGTGGCGCCAGGGCGCGGGCGGCGCGCGCGCTGGCACGAGCGCGGCGCGCAGGCGCAGGGCGGGACGGGCGGGGTGAGGTGGAGCGGGCGCGGGGACAGTACCTGACGAGGGGCGTGCCGGTGAGCAGCGTGGGGGCGTGGTGGCGCCAGGGCGCGGGCGGCGCGCGCGCGGGCACGAGCGCGGCGCGCTGGCGCAGGGCGGGACGAGCGGGGTGAGGTGGAGCGGGCGCGGGGACAGTACCTGACGAGGGGCGTGCCGGTGAGCAGCGTGGGGGCGTGGTGGCGCCAGGGCGCGGGCGGCGCGCGCGCTGGCACGAGCGCGGCGCGCAGGCGCAGGGCGGGACGCGCGGCGGCGGCGCACAGGCGGGACAGCGTGGGATGTGGTTTTAACTCCAGCCGCACCAGGCGACCCCACGGCCGGTGCACCTTGTACACGCCCGGCAGTCGCTTGCTGCGGACGACCCCTGCGACTTAGTTATGCGACTGACGTTCGAAAAAATTGCATGTGTTTCACGTGTGTAATATTAAAGATTTTGTCAATATTTCTATCATATTTTCGAGAAAAAACATGATTCTCATACGAATAAACGATAATATAATATCTAGAATATCTATAATATCTAATGGATTTTGAAACAACAATTACATAAGTAAATTATAGTACAAATAACATGAATATTATTGCAATGGAGAGTAAAAATGAATTGGAGGAACTGCTGACGATAACACTTAGTTGAATTAGTTACATTACGACAATTGGCTTTAGTGGTAATACTTACACCTTCGCTTTAGGTTTGAACATATTGACATCGATTTTTACATCGTTGATGATGATGTTATAAAGAAATTTTCCAATGTTTTGTCGGATGTCCATTGGCCAAGGAGCTTCCTCGATGTCCTGTAAAGACGAGATATAAAATTTCAGTTGCCGTATGGTTAGTTTACAAAGTAGGTAAATGAGCAAAAAAAAAGTTGTCCCAGACGAGATGAATTTATGAATTTGGTGACAAATAGTTCTTGACAACTGAAAAATCCTAGATGTGTTCTTATGGGGTACTAACGAATTTTGTATCGATTCGTTTTTCCACTTGTCCGTTGCGATTCTTTTTGCCACTTGTCCGTTAAAGTTTCACTTCTACTGTGTCCCATTTTTATTAATAGGACATTTTCACTAACATTCCTGATTACACAGAAAATAAGAGAAAATATTACACAGAAATCTACCTATACTCTATCGGCCTCATTCCGTATAGTTAAAATATGTTTTTTCTCAGTCTATTGAATATAAAAAGACAACAGAACGAAAGTGACAAAACATATTTTTGAACAATATCGGACTTATAGTACGTTTATGAATAAGGCCGTATATATTTAAATATCCGTACATAATTTACTTACCAAACTAGCACCCTCTCTGTTCTGATGCATTATAATTTGCCAAGCTTGACGACTGTTGTAAGGTGTGTCTGTACCGTCTAGCGAATGCCTTTCTAGATACCACTTGCAGTACTTTTCATATATCTCTTCGATTTTCTTGAGAACACCATTACGTTTATATTGTTCTATTAGATACCTGAAATTGATAATTTTATTTCACAGCAATAATTAATTTCATGTAGGTAAATGATTCTCACTGTGCCATCCCGGTTGTTATTAGAGATATCTGAAAGCAAGATACTCATAGTAGGGAAATTATCCGCCTACCCGCAGTGGAGCAGCGTGGTGAATTAAGCTCCGACCCTTCTCCTATATGGAGAAGAGGCCTTTGCCCAGCAAGGGGGTTGTTTACAGGATTATTCAGTTCAGTTCAGTTTAAATTATTTTTAAAATCATATTTAAATTGTAGGAAATAAATCAAGAATTAATAATGAACTACTAACTTGTTGTACACCTGTGTACCTAGATCTCGTTGCAGCAACTTGAGAGTTGGGCTGTATGAATCACTGCCGTTTACTAATTTATCTATTTCGCTCATCATTAGATTAACAAAGTCGTCCACCTGTAAATCGTTAACATGAATTCATGTACTATTATTTTTACAATTATGTGTTGGTAGTTTTTTTTAAATAATTTGAGTTCATTTGTTACATGTTATCAATGATGTAATCTAAACATTCATATTTATTTAAAAGTTAGAAATTTATTATATATTATTTCACTGTAAAGTTCAATATTGTTTCATATTATTAAAAATTTTCGATTTTTATAATCTGAAAATGTCAACTTTTTTGATGCTTTATATCGAATTACATCGAATTCGTACAACCGACGTACCAATGCCCTCGTTTTCGTGACGATATATTTTCGTTCCATAAGGATACTAACCGACAAGACCTTCAGGTAGGGGTAGAGCGAGATGGCGCAGTGCGAAGCGGAGCTGCGCGCGCGCAGCGTGCCTGTGTTCCGCGCCAGCGCCTCGCGCATGCACTCGCGCCACTCCGCCTCCGCGGCGTGCAGCTTTTTTCTCTGGACAGCGACACGGTTCCAATTGTTTTAAATAGAATTTAAAAAATTGAGTACATGTTAATTGACGTGATAACGTATTATAAATCGATGAACGCTGGCTGAACGCACAAAAAAGCATTACTTATTGTCACGTTCTTATTGCTCTATATATCTATTGTTTATGAATAACACCATTTAGGCCTTTCGTATCTGTGGACAAAGAGGAAAAGCGCTATCTCTAGTTCCGGCTCGCGTCTACATCCACACATATCGAGTATCTCCTTATAAATATTTAACATAATTTTGAATAGAGTACAGTTGTCATCACGTAAAATTATCGTCTGTTAACCGCGTTTACAGGCAACCATTTTTTATTCTTTTTTTTACTTTTTTAATAGTTCATTATCTAAACAGTAATGATATCTTGTAACCTTAAGTTAATAATATAACGTCGTAAGAAGCATTATGGGGAATATTATTGATATTTTTAATAAATGATTTAAACAATTTACTCTGTACTTGGATATTAAAATATACCAAGAATATATTTTTATGTAAAAATATAAACTTACATAGATTTCTACATTCTTTGATTCCTCATTTTTAATTGCAATATTCTGCACCTCAATTTCTCCTGTCATCTCTATTTCCAATTGTTCTCGTCCTCTCGTCTTTAACTCCTCTAATGTTATTAGACCACTTGCCGGTGACGTCAATAGGCCCTTTCGGTTATGTACATTATCTAGTTTTATTTTATCCAGCAAAGGACAATTGTAGTCAAGGGTGGGTGGTGTATACTGCGGTTCAAAACCAGGTTCCAACCTACGTACCCCTTTTAATACTATTTCACGTTGATCATACACAAATTTGGTTTTATCCAATAGATCGTTTAATGTAAATCCCTGAATTAAAAAAAAAAATCCAATTAAATTTATTTACAGAAATATTATTAGCCCAGTAGTTAAAATAAATTAAATTGCACTCATATTACCTTGTTTTGCATTTCTCTATGATAGTACCCTAATATTGAATCCTTATTTATTAAGTCTGTTCTCTCAACGCATTCAAATATGGCAGCAAAAGTTTGCTCATTTGGTTCAATTTTATCTTCTGACATGAAAGATAATAACTCTTTGGCATGATCAAATTGACCCTGTTAAAATAACAATTATGGGTAAATAGATGTAGTTTTAAACTTATAACTATATAATTATGTATATTATAAGTGACATTTAAAACTATAATTTTAGTTTAGTATGCGTAAGTAAAAATATAGGTATATTTGTTTTTTGTCAATTTGTTATAAGACAAATTGACATTAAATTTCAAATACATAAAAATATAATAAATTGTAATTGATTAATAAGGGTACAATAAATACCAATGAGGCATATCCTTGTAACAGTGTATTGTATATTTTAACACTGGAAACTTTAGGATGTTCAGGAAACCTGGAACTTTTCTTTCGATAATGTTGCAATACTTGTCGTCCCTAAAATAAAATAAAAACACAATATCTAATTATCTGCATAAAAATACATATTTTCTTTTTTTAAGTTTTTTTGGATGTATAATAAAGGGTTTTTTATTAAATCACAGTCATTTCACCTTGCAACGGGGTATTTATATTGCATGTATAATAAGAAAAAACTATATCAAACTTATAAACCTTAAACTACTACATAATATATTTAATATTAAAACTTCAAAAATAAATAAACTGAATGTTTTTATTTATGTTATAATTAACATACAATTTATAGATAAACTAATCTCATTTTAAGTTTGTTTATCTAACATCACAGCAGACTAAAGAATTGGAACAATGTTCAGATAAAACATTTTTAAAGCAGGTCATTTATCTTAAAGTGTAATATTATCTGCAAATAATGTCTAATTTAAATGATACTAAAGTGGCACAGATAAGGGTAATGCATTCTTTTTTTTCCAGAGACAAACTCTGAACTAGCTTGTTTTTCAAATATTTTCTTAGGTAGGTTAAGAGATTTACTTAAAAATTTGTATCAACACCTACCTCAGAAATCATATCAAGGGAGCACAAAAGTTGTAAATGAGAAGTGAGCGTATGCTGTAGGGCTTCCTCTTTTCCTTGTCGTTCTAGCTCTTGTGTGTCTTGCTTCATATTTGCCTCTTGAGCTGCACGACGTTTTTCACGTAGCTTTTTCTTCTTCTGTTTTATAGCTTGTTTCCTGTATAATAATTAAAATTATAGATTAAAGTTAAATAGTGTTTTGTTTTGTGTTTATTTGAATGAGATTATCTATAGAATAAATTTCAATATAATGGTCCAATTGAAACAATTTTTGTTTAGTTAGTCTCTCTATTCACACAGGTATAAGATTATGAAATCCGGTTCCGGAACCCTTAAAAGACACAGAAGAATCATAAACTATTTTATTTAATATAGTCATTAATAATATTTTTAAAATTATTTAGAATGAATTGAACTAAGGCCAGAGACATGTCAGATTTGACAAAATAATAAATTGGATGAGTTGGCATCAGGAACTTACGCTTTTTTCACTTTCAAGCTCTTCATTCGAGATATTTCACTATCGAGGTTGTCAATATCATCCTTAGATTCACCTATTTCACTGTGTATTGTCTCATCACAAATGTCCTCAATAGCAGGGTGTGACAAACTTTGCATTCTGGAAACAATGAAACATTGTCAAATTATTATTATTCAATTCAATACACTTTTAGTTAAGTTAAAATAACAAAAGAAAAA
Source organism: Euphydryas editha (assembly GCA_036937285.1). Taxonomy (NCBI): domain Eukaryota; kingdom Metazoa; phylum Arthropoda; class Insecta; order Lepidoptera; family Nymphalidae; genus Euphydryas; species Euphydryas editha. Next base: position 5,415,132 of record JAUPFZ010000020.1, read on the forward strand.
AAAAATTGATGCACATTCTAAAATTACCAATTAATTACATTATTGTTAATTTTTTGTTATTTTTTATTCCTAGACAACTGATATCACATTTTTAATTTAAAATTTAGTATAGCAATATTTTATAAGTTAACAACATAACATAATAGGGTGTCTATTTCTTAATTACTTACTGTAAATTTGTGATATGGTTCATCATAAGCTCCTGGTCATAGCTATCTAAGTGGTTTTCCATAAACAACTCTTTGAATACTGCATGTGGACGTTTGAGTTCTGACTCATTTGAATCTTTTGATATATATTTAGGATCAGCATTAAGGTCAAACTCTTGATTTAAGCCTTCATTTATAGCATATCTTAGGTCTTGAAGTCGTTGGTCATATATTGTAGCTTTCCTAAAATTGTAATAACTCTCCTTCACCATATCAATGAAATTTTTAGTTTTAAACCTTTCCTCCATAGTTGATATTTTATGATGGGTGAATATGAGGGCACATTTATCATCTTCTAATTTTATTTCCCGTACAGGTTTCTTTAAAATTTTTTCTCTAACTGTTTGCAGTAATTCTGTATCGACCTCCTTATTGTTAGATTTTTTTGTAGATGTTGTGGTCAATTGATGAAGTTGTGACAGGGAGAGAGGACTAGAAGCGAGTTTTGACAGATGAGCTGCATTAAATTTATTGATTGATATCTGCATTTCAGTCATACTACTGTCGTTAACTGTAAACATGAAATAAAGGTAAGTTTAAATTAAATCATAGAAAACCTAAACTTTATAACATATTAGAATAGGCTTACCTTGCAATAGTTCACCATATTTTTTGTTATTTTTGTGTTTTCTTTTCTTTTTCAAGGATTTCAAGGCATTAGCCGTTCTCGTTGATTGATGCCTTGCAAGAATATGATTTTCTAGAACGAATTCCAAATGTTATGCAACTTAATGTTTAGGTTATGTTTATGTTACAATTTGTTGTAAACAAAAGTTGTTAGGTTAAATTTATTTATTATATTATTTAGTAACGTAAGTATTTACCTGTGTTGGATGACTTCAAAAGTATTTTGCGACAGAAAGAACATTTTACATGCGTAAACGATATATTGTTTAGAGAACTATTAGCAGGAAATGCTACGCCGTGAAGTTTATTGTAACATAAATTCTTAGCAGATAAAAGACGATGCATTATTTCTATTTTAATATTATTTATAGAAAAATATAAAATTCATGCCGAAAGTAGAAACCACGTGAAAATGAAGGACAACAACTTATAACATTGACACTGTTGACAGTAGCAAATCACAATGTTTATAAATTGTCTATTAAAGTCATTCATAAATCACAATAACAACCCAAAAGGCTTTATTATGAGATGAATTAATCTGTATTAATAAGAGTAGGTAATTTAGTTTTTAAGTACAAAATTAAATAAGTATACTTTCTTAATAGTTTTTATAGTCAATCAGATTAGAGCAAGGAATTTATATTATAACTGGAACGCTCACTTAATAAAATTGTATATTGCACCTTGAAGGATTTGACATAAGGTTGACATTGGCTTATACATGTAAAGTGAAAAATCGTTCCCAGCACGTTCCAAGCATTTCGTTGACTACTGGTATTTTGTCTCTTTCTTACGACAGTTGCCTTGAATCCATAGTAGAAAGAGATGCAATCCCGGCCGTAGAAACGTTTTTTGAGTGCACGTGAGCATTTCAGTCTGTATATAATTTCCTTGGATTAGAGACACAATATCGTCTACAGATTACTAAGTAGTTTATATCAAAAAGTGGTTTATATATTATATGGTTATATCATGGGGTTATATGGTTTGATATTGTTAATGATTATCAATATTATATAATCTTTCATGACTCTTTGCCAAAGGCCAACTCTTGGGCAAATGGGCAAAAAATATCGATATATATCGTATCGATATTTTTCAAATGTATCGATATATATCGACTAAAAATATCGATATATCGATAATAGGCCGTGGTCTTTGGTTATCAATCACAGAGTACGTCTATAACAGGTTATCAATCTATATATTATTGAACGCTACATATTGGATGAGATATACATTAGACGAGGCTGTATGGCTTAGTACCTTTGCCTATCCCTTGACGGGTCAAATTACACAAAAAAAAAACAGGTTATCAATTAAACGTCATTGTAATGCTAATGTCAATATTGGCAAAAAGAAATAAATCAAAAAAATTTAATACATACCTAATTACCTTCTTATTAAAAATTTACATCTTAAATATTTCTACAATTGACATAGTAACTTTATATTTTTTATAATATGAATGAAAAAGGTTTTGTTTGTAAGTAAATATAGTTATATATTCTACACATGTTATTGTTATTTAATAACAAACCTTTAGCTTTTGTTTATTTTAGGGACATCTGATTTGACCAGCCGGTTTTTTGAACTTCGTTTTCAAAACGATTGGCTTTTTAAAAAAAAGAAACAACCGTGGGGGTAAGTACGGCTTAATGAGTAATTATTATTGATCTCATATCATTGCAACAATAAGATTCTTATAAGAGTTATGAAAATTACTAAACAAAATAAAACAAAGGTCTTATTTTAATTGCCTTTAGAGAATTCCACAAACTCCTTCTTGAAAATGGTTTCCCTGTAGAAATGACTGTGAAGCACTTACGAAAGAAGTGGTCATATACGTATGATGTAAGTTATTTTTTAATTGCATTTAAATAGTATAATACTCTAAGATAAAGTAAATTAATATGACGTAGGTCTACTTAACTACTGCTAAGAAAAGAAATGTGAGTAATAAATAAATATGTAAATGTGTGTACAGCCTAAATTAGTATTTTTTTTTTTTTTTTTAGTCATACAGAATAGCCAAAAAAACTAAAAATAAGAGTTGGAAATATTACAGAATGTTTGATAAACATTTTGGGAAATCTCAGGTTTTAGATAAGTATGAATCATGTAAGTAAAAATTTTTTGTCTTATTAACAATAACATTAATGTCTAAAATAAAAAATATTTAATAAAAAAAAAATTTCTGCTTAAATAATTTTCAATTTGAACATTTATATTTTAATATAGACATACTGAAATATTTTATAATCCCATAACAAATATATTATATTAAAAATGCTATTAAAACTACCTACTTGAAACCTATCCCATTAAAATCATTAAAAAGTCACTGTATAAATAAATATTATAATTTTTCTAGGGAATGATGAATGGAGATTAAAACTAATAATATGTGTGTCTGAGGCCAAAGAAGCAAAACTGGATTACCGTAATATGTGGAGGTATGATGTTGTAAATAAATGTTAAATAATAATAAGTTCTGATTAATTACATTAACTAGAATTATCATAAACCTGACAACAATAGGCATTAGAAACAATTAATTTTTAAGTGTTATAGCTTGTTTAGCAAGTATACACTTGTTTCTATTAATTTTACTTTTACATTACCTCAATGATTTTTTTAGTTTTTAGAAACAACAACTTTGATTTCTCTTTTTTTTTTTTGTCAAAATATCTGTCAATCTATTATCTATTGGTTTCACATTACTTAACTATTACTCTTTACATATTTAAAATGATTACATGAAATAAAATATATAAATAATTATAATTGTTATAAATCTTTTTTTTTTTTTTGTATTTTTTAGAACTGTAGAAACAGCATTGAGATGTCAGGATTTGCCACTAGACTGTTGTATACAAGACTTAAAGGGATTGTGGCATTATATCAGGATAACTTTTAAAGTATGTATATTACAGCTGACAAAAAAATTATATTATATGAACCACAATATATGTACACTATATACAAGATATTGTAAATCTGTGTTTTTGTTGCTCTTCTATAGATCTTTAAATATTATATTGAACCAATATAGTATATAAAAATCTATATTGAACCAATATAAATTTTAAAGAAGAGAATTATAATATTTAAGACATAAAAACTATGAAATATATAAATATTAATTTATTATTGTTTAGAGAAAATAGTTTTTTTTTTTCATTATTGTCAATCGTACCTCTTTGCCTACCAGACACATGATTCACTCTCCAAATTTGTTATATCAATTCTAAATTTCCGTTTTTTTTAAATATTAAATGGTATTATAGTAGTAAATTATAGAACAATTTCTTACTTTATAGCTGCTTTATTAGAATTTTGGTTTTAATAATTCTCACATACTAAAAATTGTAAAATATAGCGAAAACATCGTCTAGTCTTACGGAATTCGGTCAGAAACGACTGGCCGCTCTATCCAGCTGTGTTGGATTACTACAAGAAGTATGAACCGGAGTATTTACTGAGGTTGGACATGTCTCCGGACAGCTTGACTGAGCGGAGAGCCAAACACATGCCCAGAGGGAAGGTTGTCAAAAATGATGGTGTAGAGGAGTTTCAATGTAAGTCTTGTTTTAAACAGATAGATATTTTCATAAACCAATTATTCATAACCCTGGGAATCTCGAGTGATTAGGATTCAGATAATTTTTTTCTAATTTCATAAAATATAAGTATCCTTTTCTCTAAATAGCTAGTCAATATGTATTGAAATTTAATGATTGCAGTTATGTAATAAAAAGAATAATTGTTTTCAATATAATGTACTTATTTATTTTAGTGCACACATAACAATAGTGAGAAAAAATTACAAAGATTTGTATTTATTTATTGAATATGAAAAAAACGTCATTTAAATAATAAAAGAAATAAATATGTACCATTAATATAACATTGTTTATTCATAATATTTAATTAAACATAACAGATCAGAGATTATATAATTATTTTAAAGCATAACACAATACGATTCATCTAAAACAGAGAATCGACAATTAAATATTCATGCTTTACTATTTTTATTACAAAACTAAAATCGTCTTTTGCATTTTTAAATTAAATCAAATTCACAAAACATAACTGAGTTTTAAATAAAATTCTTAAACGACATTTATAATTCAAATGTACTTGACAACATGCTTTTTTATATTCTCGTAACTGGTGGCCGTCAACATAAAGGTTACAAACATAATATCGCTATTTATCTATAGAATCAAAAGATTTTTTTAAATGCTTATGCTCATAATTTGCATTAGCTACTACTATGAAGAATATCTGCTGTTATAGATCTAATAACATTTATATTCATGCATGACTATGAGTAGGTATTAGAATGGTGTTGCAATTGCAATTTATTTATTATTTTTTGCAATTTTACGGACTGTAATTATTGATTAAATTTCCTAATGTCATCCTTGAATGGTAGACTCAGCTCCGCAGCATTCGCAGTTAGAAAAGTGCGACAACTGACCGACGTTACTACTGCGCGTTTAATATATTTTAGCCATTTCCATAGTATTATGTCTTACGGTCTGTTACTGTGGGGTAATGCTACAGATATTGAAACTGTATTTATTTTGCAAAAAAGGGCTATTCGTGGCATCTACGATCTTGGAGCTAGAGTCTCCCTACGGGATGTTTTTCCAAAGATAGACATATTAACAATTGCGTCGCAGTATATTTATAACAATATTATATATATATTCACCAGAATATTCATTGTTTTGAAATAAATAGTATTAATCGCACTGTAAACACTAGAAGGAATAACAAAATTGTAACTCCAGGCTTCCGACTGCGCAAAGTAAACGCCTCCTTTCTGAGTTATGGTATTCGCATGTATAATAAAATCCCACAAACAATTTTGGAACTGTCTCATAATAAATTTAAAGATTTTATTTAAAAAAAAATTAATAGATAAAGCTTATTATTCGGTGCAGGATTACTTAGTCGACAAAGATGTGTGGACATAGTGGCGCTGTATTTCATGCAAGATATTACTAATTTTATACTAAAACACAGTTTATATATCATTTTCAAAAGAGTAACTGCGGAGTTTCTTGCCGATTCTTCTCTGCAGAATCTACATTCCGAATCGGTGGTAGCTTTACCATTACAAAATAATAATCAAATTTAAATTTTTAATTTGTAAAATGACGATTCAAAGGTGCTCTTAGGGCCTATTTGAATAAAGTTAATTTTGATTTTGATTTTTTGATTTTGAAAGGTATATTTTAATGAAATATTTAAGAAAAAACATTATTATATTATTTAAATTTGTTATATTTACAGGGTCCAAAGATATAACTGAATCGTTTATTCAGATTAGGCTGCAAAATGATTGGCTATTTAGAGATCAAAAAAGGGCTTGGAAGTAAGTTATTTTTGTATTTAATACATTTTAATATGATTCCGAATATAATATCATATTTTTATTAGAAAAATATTGTTAAAAACCTCTTAAATAGAATTCTACAAAAGAAATTCGAAACTAAAAATCAATATTCACTTAATTTCACCGTTTATTCCTAATTGTAATTAGATATTTAAAAACCAATTAATAATTATTTATTTTACCAATGAAATTTATAAAAATATAGGGTTAAGAATTTAGTGTTATTTGCTTCTTCTTCTTCTTCTGAAAAAAATAAAAGAAGGATATAAAAATTTGTTGCTATTTAAAATATTACAATTCAAACTTAATGGCCGATCCGAAAATATCAGCAAAACGTTGCGATTTTTTCCTTTAAAAATACTATACCCTAAATATTAAATAAGTAGGAGAATACAGATGTGTTTTCAAGCACTAAATATGCCTTGCAAAATTAATCTCGTGTTTGGTGATTAAGGAAATTAATGAATGCGTTTTGAAATAATTCTGACAATGATCCGCGAACACTCAGTGCTCGTGCTCCAACACTTCCATTTATAAGAGAAAAGGCCTTCACCCAGCAGTGGGACGCTTATAGGCTGTAACAGGTCAATAAAGTACAGTATAAAATTAAAAAAAATCACGGGACAAATAAATGTTAATTAATTATTAACAGAAATCATTAAGAACAATAGTTATTATCTATACTAATATTATAAAGCTGAAGAGTTTGTTTATTTGTTTGAGCTTCCGTTGCGTCATTTATTATTTCTCTTCTCGAGACATTTTTTACCTATAGTACCACTTTTAAAGTAAATATAACATCACTTTTACTGAGAATTTTTGAAAAATAAAAAAACTCAATAATACGTTGAACGACCCAGGAATCAAAGCTGAGATCCCTTGCTCAGCAGTAACGCTTGTGACCACTCGACCAACGAAGCGTGTATCTACTCTTATTGTTAGAGTAATTGTTTAAAAATGTTTAAGTACGTTTTTCCCTCAAATTAACCATCAAATTTACGCAGGTGAAACCGCGGGGCACAGCTAGTATAATATAAAATGTAATGTAATGTCTAATTGCCATGTTGTGACCGGCAGAGAAGAATAGTCCCTACGTCATTCTTGCCGAGGCGTAATAAAAGGCGACTAAGGCCATAATTATGCGAACAACTATACCAACCAGGATGGTGATGGGACAGCAGCGTCATCATATCTTGTCACAAAACACTGCGTTCGTCAACCCGCCTGCCAAGCGTGGCAAGTATTGGCAACCCCTCCAGAGATGATGAGGGAGGCCTACATTCAGCAGTGGACATACAACGGCTGATTTCGGGGTGGTGGTGGTGGTGGTAATGTCTAATAAATATACCTATGTATCTACCTTGCAATTTCGACATTCAACATGTATTCAGACCGGCCATAAAGTTTGAACAGACTTTTATTTTACAATCTAATATCATCTTGAAATTAGACTAGACTTTATCAATTAAATAATAATGTTTTGTTATATTCCACTGGGCTGACGTATGAGTGTTTGAGTAATCCAGAGTAATAGAAATAATATTATTTTATTTTTTCATTTATCAGCAATCTCAGAGCCATTATGATAGAGGAGTACGGGTTTCCTAAAACATTAACAGGGAGAGAACTTTGTAGAAAATGGGCTGCCACATATGCCGTATGTATTATTTGTATAAAAATGTTACTGTTATCATTTTTGACTGGCCCGTGGGCGCAGTTGGCAGTGACTCTGCTTTATTGTTTATTATTTAATTATTATTTCTTTAAGACTGTCAACGTGGCGTAATCAAATCAAATAATTGAAATACTTATTAAAATAAACTTTTTATTAGTTTATCTTGATACAACTGAAAATGACGAATAAACATTTAATTTATAAAAATTGTTAGTATATTTGTTTTTTTTTTTTTTTTTTTTGTATGATTTCTGTTCACGCTGTGCCGAAAATGCTATGCCGATGATGCTTACATACACATATACACATATAAATACATATATTCATACATAATATTTAACAAGCTGACGACAATAATTATCAGAACACTAATACACTGTGTTTATTAAGTTCACAGTATTAGGTAAAATTTTGGCTAAAAAAACTCCTTGTCTCTTAAATGAGTCACGTGAATGAGCCTTACGGATAAACTCATATACTATCCGATCTACTATTTAAAAAGTAGTTTAATAAATGACTTGCGAAACGAATTAATATTTTAACATAAATCATTCAACTCGCCGCGCCTGACTATATTTGTGTGTGTAAATGTAAATACAAGTGTGTTACGGTTACAAATTACAATATGATTTGTGTGACAACTGACATGACAGTCATTGTCCTTACACGAATTTTTTTTTGTTTGTTGCGCTAGTACACTTACTACTAGTATAGTGTACTTTTTTTTTTATAAAATTCGCTATTCATTGTACACATATTTTGAAATGCATACCAAGTTACAGTGTATGCTCTCGATTTTAATCGGTTTTCGAACCTCATAATGTTTTCTAAAATATGTAAATAATTTCGTAATAAATAAATAATAGACAATATATGGAGCTTATTTTAATTTTATAATTACTTGTTTTTATTTCGTATAATTATTACCGTATGACACATACCTGTAGTATATAATTTATGTGATGTTAATTCGTAGGAATATCAAAAAGCAAAAGCTACAAATAATAGAACATGGGTTTATTACACATTGTTCGAACTCTACTTTGGTGAAGGCGGTTTAAGTCTCAACCCTTTGATGGACTGTAAGTCATGATACATACATTTTATATTTATTATTATATACATATTATATTCACTAAAGTGATACTTATTAAAATTAAATTATAAATAAATGAATCATTCTGTAAGCGTCCCACCGCTGGGCAAAGGCCTCTTCTCCATATAGGAGAAGGGTTGGAGCTTAATCCACGCTGCTCCACTGCGGGTTGGCGCAATTAAATTACAAAATACTTTTAATTATATCCTTTTCATCTAAATTATCTATCAATCAGATTAGCATATTGTAAATCGTAACAGTTAGAAGAAATTGTCTCTTGGTTAAAATTTTTCATATTTTACAGGGCAGGAGGAATGGGTGTTACATCTGATAAGCGCCAGGACTGACTTAGATCACTTATTTCGATTTTCTGCAAAGAACTCGGAAGACCCTTGGCGGTATTTGCATATAATATCTACAATATATTTAATACTTACAAATTGTTCATTCTTTGTCTTGTTGCAGGGAAGTTGAAAAGAGGCTTAGAACTATAGGAATGCCTTTGGACCACAGTTTATTAGAACTACCCGAAGTTTGGAAACATTTATTAAAAACTTTTAGGGTATGAGATATTGTATAAAATATTTTCTTTATATAATTATCTACATAACGTTACGTACCTAAAAATATCCATCGATATTTCTTATCTATTCTAATTTGAAAACTAACTTGTTAATGAGAATAATACAGTTATATTATAAACTGTTTAACCATTTTTACATAAACATGTCTTTCGCTGTACAACATATTTTTTCTTGTAATTTATAAAAAATTAAGACAATAATATAATATATCAATCACACTTATAAAATAGTCATAAATATATGTATACATATGCAATACTTTTTCAGTGGAAACAAAAATTTGCCAATAAAGGGATTTTGAACGAACAATGGCCGTACTTTGAAGCTATTTCAAAATATTTAGAAACTCATGAAAAGCATACTATAAAGGAGCAACAAGAGGACAACTTTGAGGAGCTGCCTCTCGACGACGACATCGAGGATGATATGAAGCTATTCGATCTGAAACAGAGGCTGGACCTCGTTAAACCTAAGTTCGAAGCTCTCGAGACAAACTTCTGCAGATCTTGCTCTAACGAGGATGGGTGCATCAGCATTTACAACCAGACGGATGATGAGGGGTTGGACCTCGCTCAAAAATTGAGGATTATTGGTGGAATTGAGGTATTATTCATTCTAATCATCTTTTAGATAATTTTCCTTTAATGTACGAGGGAGCGTTTATATGTTCGCGGAATGAAGGGTAAGGGGTTGAAATAAAAAAACGAAATTATTTTTCCTTTTTAATATATTCACCTGCAAGACGGACACATTTTTCAGATCTTTCAATTAATTTATTTATACCCTCATAAAAAAATGTTTTCAAAATACGCTGAAACTGCCTCCTTAACTTCATCATCGGTGGTAATTTTTTTACCCCGCAGCTCTTTTTTCATTTTTGGAAAGAGGTAATAATCACTCGGGGCCAGGTCTGGGCTGTAGGATGGGTGGTTCAAAATATCGAAGCCCACTTTAAGCAGGGTAGCCAACGCAACGCGGCTCTTGTGAACGGGCACATTGTCGTGCAAAAGCAGCACACCTTTCGTCAATTTTCCCCGTCTTTTCTGTAATGGCTTCTTTTAGTCGCCATAATATTGAAGCATAGTATTCTCCGGTTATAGAAACACCTTTATCTTTATAATCGATCAATAGTATTCCTTCTGAGTCCCAAAAGACCGTTGCCATGAGTTTCCCAGCTGACTATGACACCTTAAACTTCTTGGGGGGTGCTGTGCCCTTTTTATGCCACTGCATAGTCTTGTTTCGACTTAGGTTCATAATGATGAATCCAAGTTTCGTCTTCAGTAACAATTCGACTCAATACACCATCCTTATCTTCATTGCAGAGGTTCAAAATATGCATGTGAACACTCTACGCGTTGTTGTTTTTGCGGCGGCGTGAGCATTCTCGGTACCTTAGTCATGCCAAGATGATCGTGCAGGATTTTAAAAATGGTTGTATCGGATACTCCAACCATTTCTGCGAGTTGTTTCTTCTTTAGTCGAGCATCGTCGAGTACGACTTGTTGGATAAGTTCTGGCGTGGTCACCTCGATGCTCCTGCCCGGCCTCGGGTCGTCTTCAAGGGATTCCCTTCCTTTTTTAAACAAACTGTGTCACTTGTACACCATGGTTTTTCCTGGACAAGAGTCACCGTAAACCGATGACATCTCATCCATTATGGTCGCAACTGATTTTCCTTGCTTGGTAAGGAACTTTATAACGGCACGATATTAGATTTTTTCCATATTTCACTTTTCACTTCTGATTATGTTGCTTGGTTGGCGATAGCTCAAAGACTAATAGTCTAATAACAATGAAATCTCGTATTTATACTAATTATGAGTCACTAAACACGTTACGATCCTAATGAGCCTAATCACCCCCCTCCAACCCTCTCATTCCGCGAACCTCTCCCCCATCTAAAAACGCACCCTCGTACGTTCCTGTTGTTTAATAGCTTTTTAAAAGATTTTAAAGCTTAAAGGATAGTCTGTTGTTACAGATAGATGAATCAGATGCTCTACCCTCACAAATATGTTTGAATTGTGTAAAAGAATTAGAAAATGCGTACAAATTCAGGCGAAAATGCCAAGAAACCGATAGAGAGCTAAGAAATAATTCTTCCAATAAAATAAAAATAGAAATACAGGCTGACAACAATCATCGTCCAATGAAAAATGATGGCGAAGATCAAGAGAGTCAGGACTTCGAAGTTGATATACATTACGATGATCTGCCAGAAGAAGCAACGGCTAAACCAAAACGAATGATTATGGGCGAGAAAAAGATAGCAAGGCGGAAAAAAGTTCGAAAACTAAGATACGACTACTGGAAAGTTTGTGAAGTTTGCGGGAAACACACGAGAAATTTAATCAGTCACCTCGACATGCACGCCAGCGACAAGTGTTACTCGTGCGACATTTGCGAGAAGAAGTTCAAATTCAAAAGTGGACTCATAGTGCATAAAGCCGTCCACAATCCGACTCCGAAGAAGACATGCGAAGTATGCGGGAAAAGTTTTCATATCTTGGCCCAGTATCGTCGTCACTTCGCGTATCACGCTAACGAGAGGAAATTCGAGTGCGAAACGTGCGGGAAGAGGTTTAACTCCTTGGATATACTGAGGGTGCACAATAGGTCTCACACAGACGAGCGTCCGTTTAGCTGCTCCGAGTGTGGGAAGACTTTCCGAACCGCCGGCTGCGTCAGCAGGCACCGACGGATCGTTCATAGGAACATCAAGATCGTTAAGAAGTGAACACGTTGTTATTTAGTACGTACTTGACCCCGTTATCGGTTGTTTTGAATTATTTATTAAATGTTTTTATCTCGCTCTTTGTTTTATTATCGCATTACAAGCATATTAAATAAATTAATAAATACATTTAATTTGATACTGTTGAAGTTAAAAAACGATGTAATTAATAATACACTCATTAATTTTTTTTTTTTTATGGTAAATTAAAAAATAGTCAACTATTAAATATTATGGTTTAAACATTTTTAAAAAATATGTCACTACTAACTTTAGATTTATGTTTTCTTAAGCATTGCGCTATAAGCTAAACAAATAGCTAGAAAATGCCGTTAAATTAATTATACACAAGTTTCGTAAAACTGACTTAGACTGAGAGCGAAAACGTTACAGAATGCTTAACGTTTGCTTTCATTTGTTAATTAGTCTCTAGCAGTGTATTTGTTCAGTATTGTATATAGAACTTGTTTTGTGAGTTGTGACAAGTCTCTATTTCACAAAATATATTTAAATACGAACAAGTAGGGGAGAGTTGGATAATACCGCGCGGTTGATAATTCCACGCCCTAGCATATTTCAAAAACTAAACGCTAATTGCGCTATCCAGTCCTTAAAGATCACAGTCCGAATCCTCTACCCCTCCCCGTGCACGACGCTAATTTACTCAGAGCAGCGATTAAGACACATTGTGTCTTACAAGTTTTTACGCTCGTTCCTTATAATTTCGCGGGCATTTTTGACAAGAGGTAAGCTATTCTATATTTGTATTGTAACACATTGATTACTTTTATTTTAATCCTAACATATTATAGAATTAATGACTAGATTGATTTGAATACACAATTAACTTGACTGTATTATTTTGAGGTTATAAAATGAAATAACAGAGTTTGTCAATTCCGCGCCCAGGGCGTGTACGAGTGAAGACCACGTACCGGCAAGCACAGTGTTGGACGGCCATCCACGAGATGAACAGACGACTTGAAGAGAGTCGCCGGAAGTCGTTTGATGGAGGCTGCTTTGAACCCGAGTCGATGGGGGGAGGCCTACGTTCAGCAGTGGACATCCAATGGCCGATATGGTTATGATAATTAATCTAGTCGTAAAATAATAATTATATCTAGGTATAGAAAGGAGTCTATGCTTCTTTTTCTACGAACGAGTTTATTCAACGTTGCATTTTTTTTTAATTCTAAGTTTACTGATAGAAATTCACGAAATTATTATGGGCACGGTTTTATCAAACCTTGGCACGATATTATCAGACCAGTCTGATAATACCACGCTTTCCCGTTTTTTTATTATTTTGCAATAATTAATTTTTCTTTATTTTTTTACATATTTTGCCGTAATGTATGCGTAGCTAAATAAATTCTGTACTATTTACTGCATTTTTGAATATATATATCGAACCTTCTCCGAATTATAGGTCCAAGTTCTTAGAGGCTCGGTAATATCCAACTCTCCCCTACCTACCTACATTTAATTTGTCTTAGCCGATCAATTAGAATTGACTAGAATGGGTGATAACAAATATAGAAGAACTATGACAAACAAATTTAAAATTTAAATATTAAATGTCTTTATGGGAACCAATTGACTAATAAAAAGAATAATTAAATAAATAAATAATATGAGATAGACGTACATTATACAAAAAAAAAAAAAACTAAATAAAAAATATAAATACATAAGCAATTATAGGCGAAGGAAATAGGTATAGAACATACTATATTGATATCCAATATTTATATGCAATACATATATACCATTTACTTATATTTAATATGTAATTATAATTAATATTTAATATATCTATATACCATAAATCATATCAAGGAAATAAAATCCTCTTTTAATTTTTATGATATTTGTCAATGTGTTCATCAGTTCTTACTATTAATCTGCTCTTATGAGCGGTATCGTGATGTTTTATTACATAGCATATACCCTCGCTCTGAAAAGAAGAAAGATTATTTTGTTTAAATCATAATATTATAGTCCCGATTAACGATATGACGGAGATTTAGATATTAGGTACGCGCTCAAATAAACAGTTTCTCTTTCTTTTTAATTTTAATACAGGCAGTCCTCGACTTACGTCGTTTCGATTTACGTCGTTTCAAGTTACGTCGAACAATTTTTTGACACTATTCCTCAAGCATACACAGTTTTACATGTAAACATATTATGAAAAAATATGTCTTGACTTACGTCGTTTCGATTTACGTCGCGTATTTCGAGAACCTAACATGCCGTAAGTACGAGGACTGTCTGTAACTAGACAATTGACGATCCCTTGCAGTTTCACCTGCGTTAAGTAATTCAGTTTTTTTTTTAAATTATTTCTATGAGTTTAATATTAAAATCGATGCAGTATTATTTTACATTAATTTAAACAATTATAATAATACTAAGATAAAAATGTATATTTATCAAAATGTTATATCGATGTTGACTAAAGCATTAAAATTACCGTATTTTTCAAAATTTTACATATCAACTCATTGAAAAAAGTTTTGTTTATGGCACACTTAAATTAGAAATCATACCAAGTATAGGACGACTATAACTTCTAATGAATGCGTCATCTCAGATAGAGTGGGCACTATCTCTGTTAGCATAACCGAAATTGTAGGAGCAATGTCCTTTATATTAGATGATGAATTTTGAATCAGGGTGTTTACTGACGGATTAGCAATATGACTGACATAAATACGTAGAAAAACAAAGACTCACACATCGGTGCCGTTTTGCGCTATTAATTTAAATAATGCGCGTAAAACAACGTCTTATAAGTTTGTATCATCTTTTGCGGCCCTAAAATTAAAGCTATTTGATAGTAAGAGCAGCTATTTATGGAACTCAAACCGTACGCATTTAGTCTTGCTGTAACAGATTAAATGCCTCTTACAGTTAGTTGGTGGTGTTCTTTGAGCATCAATTGGTGGTTCTTAAGCATCGATTGACCGATAGCAGCCAAATATATAGCTCCTTTAACCCTTTTAACGTAATGTGGATCAAGCACGTGAAGGAAGGCGCATAATAAACAGGTGCATTCATTCACCCTGCATACGAGGCGCAGCGGCACCGGCGCGGGCGCCGGCGCCGCATCGTAGCTCTATTCAACGAATTACGAAAGTTCATCGATCAGTTCGCGACCAACAGCGCGCGCGAGCGCAGCCCATTAGTTTAAATTTAGAGCCTGGTTCGATCTCGTATAGCGTACAAATAAAAATAAAAAAGAACAGTGCTTCTTAGTTTAAATTAGAATTTACCGAACATGGCAATACTTAGCATGGTGAGCTCTATATTTTTTTAATATTAGTTTTTGACTTCAGACTCAAGTTTATAGCTTTATAGATGTTTTTACACACTGCATAATAGTAATATTACATTTAATACACAAATAAGAATAAAAATACCCAAGACTACGAAATATCATACTTACGTGTCCTTAAAGTCACTATATTTACTTAAAAGGTACCCAAAATTGTTTTATAATAATAAAATAATAAAAATAGTTTTGAAAGACAAGTAGGTATCACGACCTAATAATGTAAAAAAATAAGATTTTTTTTTTATTTTTATTATGAGTATGTATTCAATTTTTTTCTGCGTTAAGTAGATATAAATTTCACTAATAAAAGCAATAATAATATTTGGGTGCTAAAATCAAAGAGATTTACCAAGTAGAAAAATAAAATAAAATAGTATATACTTATAGAGTTTACGCAACTACATTCGTTCAAATGTCATAGGTTAAATGAAGATAGATCACTTGGACAATCACAATAATTCGCTGTAATATTGTATAAATAATTTGTAGTAAGTATTCTTATAAACACATTTAATAAACACTTGTCCACTATTTATGCAGATGTAGGTATGTTGTAATACGAGTATGTAATAAATTTTGTTTACTAAAATGAATTTAAACAACTAGGTACCATACTACCATACCAGGTAGAAAATTTTGCGAATTGTTAAAACTTTGTTAAGATACTCTTTATACGATATATGATAATGTATTTCAAAACTTGGACGGCTTAAAATGTCCCCGAGTATTATTTTTACAAAAAAAAAAAAAAAAAAAAAAATTATAACCCAGAATCGAGAACATAAAAGTTTATTGCCCCAAGCTTTTAAACCTGACGCATGCTTTTCACGCCTCATCGTGACAAGAAATTGAGTTATTGTGGGTGCGTCTTTTGCATATGTAATTATGATTTTATAGGCTTTTCTTGAAAACATTGTTACTGTCTAATATAAAAATATGTATAATAAATACCTGTATTTCTATTACCCAAAAATATCATTTGATGATCCTATTATTTTGCGAAATTTATCTATTTATAGAGGTAGGTATTATATTAATATAAATTTCATGTTTATATAAAATTCAGATTATCGTGAAAAAAAAATATTGCAAAAGACTAAAATACTTAATTACTAATATAATTGTGTTTTTTACCACACAACGCACATCACTCTACCTAAGTATTAGATCTACCTACTGGTAAGTATTTTGGTAAAACAAAAAATTCTTGTAAAATAAGTTTATAATTATTTTTAGCGTGCTTAAATATTTGGGCGAGATCCTCGTTGACTTATCAAGAATTGATTATCCCCGTATTGATCTTATGCGAAAAATTCTATGAAAAGTAAAGGCACATGAACCATGCAAAAGTAAATGCATAATATTTTATGATAGAGAAATTAAATATTTTACTTTGAGTCATTAAAAAAGTTATATTTAAATAAAATAAATAACATTTTCATAAGATGAACACACCGCAATTAGTTTTTGATTGTTCTGATAAATAAGCGGTTTTATAGTGAATAAATGAAATAATGTTGGAAATAATTACAGAGCTCATATTATTTGAGAATAATTTTATATTTACAATATAAAAGGCACCAACAGGACAGGTAGAAACTAACTGCACATCTACTTATACATAAATTTTTATTAAACCAACACACACTACTCGAGTTAACTAACAAAAGTTAATAAAGATGGAAAATAAATGTAAATAATATAATTCAATATAATATTTTATGTAATGTATTTAAAATATACTAGGATAAAATAGGTACTTGAAAGTTCCTAATGCTATACCGATTATTGTTCAAGATATTAATAAAAACAATATCCATGAAAAGGCGCAGGGTTTTTAGGTAAACTCCGGCAATTTAAATTCTAGAAAACGGTTGACAATAGTTATAAAGTTCCATAAGGAATGACTACTTTTTATACTCTTTCTTATTTATGGGCTTACATATGTTTGTAGTGGTCTTGGTGTTATTTACCTATGTCTAGGTACTTGTTTTCTACTATTGCGTAAACGACTTATTATGTTAAAACGTACCTATTTATAATCCAGGAAAGAAATCTAATGATACACTCATATTCAGCGTTCCAGACCCAATCCAGTTCTTTGTTCGCCAGCTTCGTACGCAGTTAACCTGGATCCCGGCCAAGGTCTCGATTCCAAGTTCCAGCCTAAGCTCCTTTCCCGTTACCTTTGTGCATTGCGTACTACCTGATGTCATTAATCGTGATTAAAACATGCGCTAGTAGTTAACTACTTAGGACGAACTGCGTTCTTATTTTTAGAACTAAACATCTTTAATACATGTTTGGTTTTTTTATTATTTTCTTAAGTTTATTTATTACACATTATATCCACACTTGCGTATGTTATCATTATGTTTGAACACTTTTTTAAGCAGTAGCACATCATAATATTTAGGTAGACTGAGAATTTGTTGTAATTTTTAAATGAGTCATAAGAAATTCCCTTTAAAAATTTACGCTATTGTAAAAAAAAAAGCTTTGGCGCTCACAATGACGGAAGATAATTTTCTATACCACGAGAAAATCCACACATTAATATTATGCAAACTATGCTTAACTATGCTACTTATATTAGCTACTTTTGACAACAATTATTGAAGCTTACGATGAAATAGAATTCGTGATCGCTGGCATTAATAACAAACAACAATTATAATTTGGTTCAGCTAAACTGGTAATTTTAAAAAAACCTATATGCATTTCCTTATTTAGGAATTACTTTAAAAAAATCATTTTTACAAAACATAAAAAATTGCAACCAAAACAATAGTTGATTTTCTTGTGCACACGTGTGCTATTATTTTAGCGTTATTAGAACGACACGCACGTTCCCCCAACGTTTAATCAACGTCAGCTATCCACTCCGATGACGTTCCAAGCCGAGGTGCGATCTCGCTAGGAGACACCCTTAGAACGAACGTCCATTTTGAGCCCTAGCGGGGGCTCCCAATTTTCAGGGCTGGGTCTCAGTACTCTGCTCCCCCACCGGTGACGCTGTAAAGGCCGCTAGGGCCAAAAGCTTTACACATTTCTAAAAAAAGTCAAAACAGTCCAAAGCGTTGGCGTTGCGTGTCTGACTGTATGGCCCTAGTTTTCCAGCCATAAAAAAGAGTTATGTTATGCAAGGCAAATGCTGCCTGCACGCAGCATAGAAGCATAGGTACGCATGATAAACGCTAATATGATTAAGTAATTTAATATCATTAATTATATAAAAAATATGGGCACTATATATATATTATTTATGTAATAAATAATTCGCATGCGTTATTTTTTGAGCTTTTGCAATTGATCTAAAACGTATTAGTATGCATTTATGCATATTACACACTAAAAAGAGGATCTTGCCCTCCTGTGACACTATCAACAACATAGGAATCCCAAAAGCAGATCATGTTAGTTACCTTGGATTGCCTTTGGACAAGCGACTTATTTTTTATCAAAGCGAGGAAGCTTTACTAGTTTATTGGTCACAAATTCTAACTTTTTCTCGAGAATAAGTTGTTAATATACAAGGCTATTTAATACACAAACTCATCTTTACGTATGGTATTCAACTACGAGGTACCTACTGCGTCGTACTCCAACATCGAAATACTACAGAAATTCCAAAACAAAATACTGCGGATGATAACCAATGCTCCTTGGTTCGTGCCCAACGAACTACTACATCAGGAAACCTACAATTAAGCAGGATATCGTACGGCACACCAAATCATATTATAAGGAGCCCATTTCACAACACCCAAACATAGGGTTGTGCGATAATTATCGATAATTCGTAACTACTCCATAATTTAACATTCGATAATTATCGATAAGTGTTATTCGATAATTTTGATCCGATAATTAACGATAATTTTTCATTCGATAATTATCGATAAATATCGATAATTTTACATCCGATAATTATCGATAAATATCGATAATTTTACATCCGATAATTATCGATAGTTTTTTTTTTGATCCAATAATTATAAATAAGTATTTTGTGATCCGATAAATATGGATAATTGTGATTCGATAAGTATGGGTAGGTATATGTCAGCTGACAATTATCGAGTTAAAGTTTGCCAGAGAGAAGGGACGACCTTTTTTTATGTATTCGGATAGGGTACATAGATAAATGTTGATTGTAGATAGCTGATGAGGTGTTTTTTTTTTAGGTATTCGAATAGGCTACGAAGGTAAATATGGACACTGGACCTGGGATGACCTTTTTTTCTTTTTGTTTTGTCGTCACTTGCGATACACAACAATTACCGATACTTGTCATCCTTTATCCGATAACTCTTGATCGATAGTTGGTGACAGTTAACGATAATTATCGGAAAAAAATTATCGATAACTGTCGCCAACTATCGATAATTTTCATCCGATATTTACTACAATACTATACATACACTACTACTATAAATACACAATACGATAATTATCCATAATAAAATTATCGATATTTTTTCCGATGAACATCCCTACCCAAACACCCTTGCCCGTTCACTAATGAATAATGAACAAAAAGTCTGTCGTATAGCTAGACCGCTAGACGCTACCGTCATACTACTGAATGTCCCACAGAAGGAGACATTGTAGAGTATATATATATTGTCAGCATACCCTCTATTATTTTAATACGTTTCGTAACGTCATGCAACAGCGTTAATAAAAATAGTTCGCTACCCGCTCAGAGTCTCTTTCGCTTCCCGGCTTTCAGAACGATAGGTCGTTGTTTCATGACGAGCACGTTGACCATTTTTAATTCAAATTAACGGTTGATTGTTTGTTTAATTTAAATTGCAATTCTTAGTGATTGTTAAGTCTTAATAATTGTTCGATTTGTAAAATTATTAATAAATAGAAGTTTAGTGTTGCGTTGTCTTTTTTTTTTTTAATAAATAAATTTGTTTCTCCTAACAATATATATATACACTACAATGTCTCCTGCCTATATAAATATATATGCCTATATAAAGCTGCTGTTCGCGACGTCGTCTGCGTGAACGCTATTAGATTACAGGTTGTTACAGAATGCATTGAAGAAAAAAAGGTTCACTGCTCGTTCCCCGTAGGTGATAGCGTGATACGGTAATAATATGTAGCCTATATGTTGACCCGACTTCTTAATAATATTCGTGCCAGAAGCAAATACATGCAGTACTTTTTGAGTTTATCCCGGACATACATACATACAGACAAACTGACAAAAATTTTAAAAACTATATTTTTTGCTTCGGTATCGATTTTAGATCACACCACAAGTACCTATTCTTTTAAAAAAATATTCAATGTACAGTTTTGACTTTCCTACTATTTTTATAAGTATATAATAATAATAATAATATACTTTATTGCACACCAAAACAAAGAACAAAATTAAAGATAAAGTATATACGAGTATGTATAGATTAAATTGGTGACGTTTATGCGGTCTATCGCCATATCTAACTTATGGTTTTTAATGTTTTTATGACTCAACATTTATTTATGCTTTAGCGACAAAACTTTAATCTTTAATAGAATTTAAATCAAGTATGTTTAATGGTTAGTTATATTTATTAACAACCTAAATTAGGTTAATAAATTTAAATATGTATAATAAATTGTAGAGAAGTATGTCATCATTAAGTAGATTAGACTGCAGCTGTTGAATTTTATTCGAGGCATTCTGATGCGTACGCTTATTGAATTTAGTTTGTAGGTTCTCGAAAACATTATAACAAGATAAAGTTAAGCAACTCACCATGTTAACTTAATAACTTGTATTTAATCAAAAGTAATCATTTAAAGTTAATATTTCAGACTTTTAATTATTATTTTTTAAATTTACATTCTAACACTAAAAATACATGCTGACTTTATTTAAAAATGTATTAATTAAAAAGAAAAATTAAGGGCGTACTCAAAGCATCATTGTTCCACTTATCCAGCGTTGAAGGTCTTTACAAAAAATACGCGAAGGTAACAAATAATATTTAAGTACATAACTTGAGATCATGGACACAATGGTTCAGATAAACGAAGAGTCGAGTACAAGTTATTAGCGCCGTGTCTTAAGAGAATGTGAACGACTGATTTTAATATGACCGCGAGAGATAACGCGACCCTAACTCCTAAACTTATATTTATTTTTTAGACCTATACAAATATTTCTTTAGTATCTAGTTCTGAATTTCCGTTACTATTTTCTTTCGAGATGGTAGGTAACCCTTAAAGGATGGTATTTTTCGTAGCACGTAATATTTGCCTTTACATAATATTTGTTATGTTTTATATAAAATTTTAACTTGAGCATTTAAAATAATTCCCTGAATACCTACGCTAGAATGTTAGTAAAATATTAGTTTGTTTTTTGTCGAATGTACTTACTTATCAGTAATCGTTTGTCTCCCCAGAGACTGTGGTGGGTCGCCGCGGCTCTACTGCTGGTAGCGACCAACTCACACGCCAGGAATGTCACGTAAGTTACATTTTGATGCTTCGTATAAAAACTATAAATATAGATTATACTACATATAATAAATGTATTGCATGTACACAACGTGTATACAAATATAAGAAGAAAGGTTAACAATCTGTTAAATTGTGTATTTATATCTACAATAGACAAAACAATCGGTCCTTTGGTAGGTAAATACCTATTTTCTGAATAAAAACTAGATTTTTAACCAAGTTATAATATGTATATCCTTGTAAAACCTAGTGAAATACTAGTAAATACATACTATCCATACCGGGTAATGAATGAAGAATATGCTGTGCGGCAAGTCAATTAAAATAAGAAATTATTGTGCTTGTACACATAAAATACGAATAA
This sequence comes from Euphydryas editha, assembly GCA_036937285.1. Taxonomy (NCBI): domain Eukaryota; kingdom Metazoa; phylum Arthropoda; class Insecta; order Lepidoptera; family Nymphalidae; genus Euphydryas; species Euphydryas editha. Next base: position 5,437,651 of record JAUPFZ010000020.1, read on the forward strand.
AAACTAATTACTGAATTCACTACTGTGTAGCTATTGTTTGTTGTAATTCAACAAATTTTAAATTGAAATGAAAAATTAAGCTTGCTACTTAATAGTAGTAGTAATAGTAGCTACTTAGTAGTAAGTATTAAAGTAGGTAAGTTTAAGTACGTTTAAAACAATTTCGCACAAAATTCTTTATATTTCTTTACATATAAAGGCAATTGATATCAAGAATTCAATTTGTATTCAAAATGAAATTCAAGGACAATGAATATGAAATTTATATTGAACGATTTTAATTACTGAGTATACATACGAGTAGTATAACATCCGCTATTAGTTGAGGTTGTCTATAATCAGCGCCTGCAATGATACAGGATTGATTAGTCGTGGTCATCCTGGAAAACATCTTGAACAAAAAACCAGCATTAACGCTCTAACCGTCTTTGACGGTCCTGTCTGTGTTCTATATATTTATAGTTTATGAATGTCTTCATTTAGTTACTCATCTGTCTCTGCATCCTGCTTCGATACAAACAACATTATTAAGTATTATTATATATTTTTAAGTATTAAACAGCCTGTCCGTTTACAGTAAATTCTTAATATCAGAAATAATCTTAATAACATAATCTTATGTTTTTTAAGGGAAGGTGCCTCCCCTATTAATATCCCCTTCCTGCTATTCCTATTTCCTATTCCCTACTTAGTGAAGATGTGAGACGAGCCATCCAAAAATATTGCGAATGTGTAAAAAAATATTTTTCGGCTGTATATAATTATAACAAAACAAGAATAAAACCGTAGTAGCCAGATAGGGTCAACGAGTTAACAAGTAATCGACCTAATCGTCGATCTTCTGATAAAATTAAACTGTAAAGAAAGAACGTTTTCCTACAAATTTCAGCGAAAATTATTTACTTGAAGTTTTTTTTTTTAATCTTATTTTTTTTTATAAGCCAGACATCAAGTGATTAAGTCGACATTTACTTGAAGTTGCTAGTGATATAAAAAGAGTACTAAATAGCAGTTATTAAGCTATGTTATTGTGATAAATAGCTACCGAACTCTACAATGCGCGTGACTAGACACGCACAAGGTCGGTTTTGGGTCAGTAAGTACATACTTATTTTAAGCCATAGTCTCTAATTTTCTCTTTGGTAAAAATAAAAATATTAGGTAAGTGGCCATAAATAGAAATAACGTTGAACTGATGTCCAAAATAAAATTAAAACTAAAATAAAGATAAAAGTACCTACTTAAAGAAGAGAACATTTAAGATTAAGTTTCATAAATATTTTTAAATTAATATTTTAGATTGAATGATTACGTATAAGTATTATAGCTTCTAGGGTAGGTAACATCGAAAAAAGGATGTCACGTAAGCCAACTGCACATAAGAATCTTTGTGTTGTTTCCTTTTTCATACGATATGATACAATGTAGGTACCTACTAATTTACCTACTATTAATAAAATTATAAATTTAAATAATTTACATCTACTTAAGCTATCACGATTCCGTTCTTTGTTTATCTTTTTATAAGTAGTAAGAAAACTAGAAATAGCTATGTAGGTACATGTGCTGTAGTTAATAAACTTGCGACATATTAACTTTATAAAAACCCTACAAAGTATAAATTCAATAAAAACTTTACATAGCTATATACATAAAAAGTGTAAAGTAGTAGTTAATTAACGTAAAATGTCAATGGTTATAATTATGGACAAAAAGTTACGTATGTATTAATTTTTTTGTTTATATTACGCCGAAAATTTAATTATTTAATACTTATACTATTTAGTTGTCCAGGAACAGGAAGTACCTAAAGCCTATAGTTTTTTAGCTACGCGTTAATTATTGGTGTATATTACAAGCGCATAACCTTGTTATTTGACTCTATATTGTTATGGGATACTACCCAAGAAGCATTCAAGCTGTACACGGGTTGTAATTCAATTCACTTTTATACTAAAAGCTGTATATTTAAGTTTTATAAAGTCTGTATAAGCGCTTATACAGACCTTATAAGTGCATAATGGGCACAATTTGTACAGCTTGTTGCGCTATAGGAGCTAGCCTATACCTAAGCTATTTAAGCAATTGCTTAGGGCATCCCGTCTTGGGGGGCACCAGAGACGACATGACAGAGACGAAATCATGTTGTGTCGACCCCACCTAGCATGGGATAGGGGTGTGCGATAATTATCGATAATTCGTAAGTACTCGATAATTTTTCATTCGATAAATATCGATAACTATCGATAAGTTTTCATTCGATGATTATTGATAATTTTTTGCGATCCGATAATTATCGATAATTTTGTGCCATCCGATAATTATCGATAATATTGTGGTATTTGATAATTATCGAAAATTGTTTTTGGATCCGATAATCGTTGTATCGATAATTATGGTACGGCGGAGGACCTTTTTTTTTTAGGTATTCGTATAGGGTACGGAGGAATGTGTCCATGCTGAAGGCCGGATGACTTTTTTTTTTTTTTTTTTTTTTTTTCGTCGTCCGAAAATGGAACCGATAATTATCGATAACTATCGTCAAGTATCGATAATTTTTATCCGGCAAAACAACAACACATACATATTCTACCTACGATATGTATTCACATTTTTTTTTCAATTAATTCTTTGTACTTCACTTAAGGATAGGGGGGCCCACAGGGGAAAATTGGTTAGGGCATCAAGTTACTTTAATCAGGCACTGTGTACAATAGCTGTGGAAGCTACAGAGAAGCTGTATATTGGCTGTATTAGAGGTATAATACACACAACTCTACACATATTCTCTATAAATATTTTGTAAAAATAAAAGTTCTAAACAGGTTTTTGAAGAGAATTACAAGAGAAATTAATAAAAATAAACTTTCTAAACATTATTTGACTGCACGATTCATTCAATGGCGTTTATGTACTTATTTTGGTGTGATATGAAACAGCACATCTGAACTAGGACATTGTTGTCATTTGTGCAAACAAAGTGGCAGTTAAAATTTGTAGTGTAATGTATGTGAGCTTGTGGCATAGGTAATATTAACGCGCCAGCAAATTATTTTAGAATCTACCAAGAAATTACCATATATGTTTAGGTAGCTTGTTTATATTTTAAGGTTAGAGTAAAAAAAATATATATATTAAATAATAAATACTATATAAAGATGCAGAGATCATTATTTTAGCTGTCCATCATAATACGGCTTCAGTTATTGTCAAATATTATCAAGTATGCTTCATTATATATTTTAAATTATGTATTATTTCGTTCGAAAATGCCGACAGTTATTAAACAGATTAAAAATATTTTAAGGGTATTATAGTCTTAATAGCTGTACTATGTAAGTTATAGGAGATATTATACAGCTATTGGCTGTTAATCAGCTGCATAAAGGAATATTCTTATTGGTTAGACTACATATCGTTCTCCATACATGATCATGACTGCTATTTGGTTCGTAGTTTGTTATATTCAAATATTCCTTTTCAATTCTCCTCCTGATAGCACCATATCTTTTTCTTTTGTTCCACATATCGACAATAAAATAACAACCTCGATGTTATAATATAGCCGTAGACTCTAGCTGTCAGTAATGCAGACTAAGTATGTACTGTAGCTGTAATTTATTCTCTTAGTTTTACAACAACCTCTTACCTCTCGAATTAGTTTGAGAGTGGTGTTGCCAGATACCATTGTTCAGAAATAAGTATCAAATGATCTTATAACAACACTTAAAGCTGTAGTACGTAAGTGATCGCGTACAAAATACAGATAAAACTAGCTTTAAATGTCACACAAAACTTTAAGTACTACAGCAGAGTTATAATATTCTGGTAAAGCACTCTACGCTCCCGCGGATCCCTTAATCAGACCCCTCTTTCCCACTGAGCACTCTGGGCACTTGCCCAGGGCCCCGTGATCAATAGGGGCCCACTAGTTCTTGCCAGATCACTGAACGATAATCGATATTTATTACCGAAGTTTTTTTAATTCGAATTGTCTACCAATGAAACAAACCCGGAATCTGACTACAAGGACCTATCTCAAAGAACAAAACGCAGAAGCTTTTTTGAAGGCTCTGCAACGTCAATTGAATTGAATGGAAGAGAGAAATTCAAAATATAAACCTTTCTTCCCATAATTGATACTCTGAACTTTCATCTAAAACAGCGATTAAGTTCGTATAAGCACATTAGTAAACGTTTTGATTTATTTTATTTGCTTTAAAGCTCTGAATTCCGAAGAGTTGAGAGAAATTTGCTCAGAATTTGCAGAATTTGATTATGAAGACTTTAATGAGAAAAAGTTATAAATGAAATGTTTGCATATAACAGAATAGGTGGTTACCTACTTGAAAATTGTTCACAGTGAAATCGAAGGAACTCATTATATTGGAAATATGTATATGAAATTTTGAAAGAAAACAAAATTGAAGACATATTTTCAAATGTAGAAATCGTATTTAATTCTTTTTAAGCATGATGGTAACTATCTTTAGTGGGAAATGCTTCTTCTCCAAATTGAAAATAATAAAAATCTATAGAAGCATGTTTATTTATCTTCTTTGTCTATTCTAAGAAAGTAGTGTTCTGTCTAAGTCATAGTGGCCCCATTACCCTAATATGCCCAGGGCCTTTAATAGGTTAAAGACGGCCCTGCCCTTAATAATGATTTTATACAGACTGAGCAGTATGTAAAATGATAAATCATTATTATAAGAATTAAAACTTTTTCTAACACCATTTAAAGTCTCTAAAGGAACTTTAATTCCTAAATGGGCTGGTTTGCAACGCTTACGTGCTGCTTGGGAATTGAGTGATCTTATATTATTTTATCAGATGATTATGTAGCACAGCGCATGAAGCAACTTTGTATGTTACTACTTACCCAATTACCTATATACTTGCCTGTATGATATCACATTGGCATAAACAACGAAAAACTACACATAATTTAAACTAAAATTTTTGTCATTTAAAAAATATGTATAAAAAAGAGTTAAATCAGTCTACTCTAACCAAATTGCTAAGTATTACTTAATACAATAACTATAAAAATTACGTTTTACATATAATTTCAAGGTATTTCCAAGTTAACTTATTTTGTAAACGGTGGTTATTTAACACTATCTGCCTTCAAACGTTTCACTGCTAAATAAAGACCTCTTCTTCTATCAAAGAAAAGAAATTAAGTTTAATTATCTGTTCAATTGCTTGTTGGCGGTCAGATTTAACTATGATACGCATCTCTCAGAATATTTTTTAAAACATGCAGGTCTGCTTACGACGTTTTGCTCTTCTCCGAGCACGAAATGAATTGAAATACCAGCACTTGATTTGAAATAGTGGTAGCCGGTTTCGATCCACTTGATTCAATCAACTAATGAATGATTCTATCTGCTAACCTTTGTATAAAATTGGGACATAAATTTATATACAAAATGAAAAAACAAAACATTATGCAAGAAATACTTTACTAGTAGGTACTTAAGAATATATTAATATTGATACCTTGAAATCTAAGGTGCTTATGTAAATTTGTGCGTAAGAACACTTTTAACAATGACTCGGTTTTGAATATATATACGCTACAAATTTTATATATGAAAAAAAAAAATTGTATAAGCTTTTACCGCACCTACAGATTTAGTTTATAGTCAATTTCAATAAATAACCAATATTTGGTTTTATAGCGCAGTGATATTATTCGACATAATTTGGGTGGAGTTTAATTTTAAAATTACAAATAGGTAATAGGTATAGGTATTTTAATTTTACTGTTCAAGGCTGTTATAGAGAGCCTAAGATACAAAGACTTTTTTTCTAATACTCCAACATGAATCGGAGACAGTATTCACATTAATTTTTATCTACTCAGCCATACCAGTTCTCGCAATAATTATTCTTTTTGTCCATCCAATAGTATGCAACTATTTCTTTCTGTCATGCATCATCTTTCACACACTGGGTAAATTTCCTTCCTACTTATATTTTCTAGTCTATGTACTTTATTTGTTTTGTATTTGTTTGGGATAGTAAGTGCGGGGATATTTCTTATAATTTTATTTCACAGTTTCAATACAGATTATAAGTACATAATAATAATATTATTAAGTTTATTTTACATTGTTTATAATATAAAACTATAAATTTAACTTCTTATTATAACTAATGGATGTTCATACAACTATTTTTCTTACATCTATGGTATTAGGCTATATTTATACATTATTTTTAAAGTCTTATTATTAGGTACATTATTAATATTTAGTGAAACTTCACCGCTGTATAGAGGTGTCCTCGGTGCTTCGCTGGGCCATAAAGCCAAATTGGCGAGTACTAAGCTTGGGCACAAGATGGTGTTGCAACCTGTTGACAAGCCAACCAAGACCTTCCCACGTACCGGAAGGAGGCCAATAGGACGATACGACTTGGAAGTCGTATAGGTGGACTTTCCCTACTTCCGAAGAAAGACCACCGTGGCCTCCTTCCAGGCCTTGGGAAAGTAATGAATTGCCAGGCACCGGTTGAAGAGGCACAAAAAGAGGTCCGGGTCCAGATCTATGGCGTACAGGCATATATCAGCGGTAAACGTTCTTCGGGTCAAAGAAATGACGCCTACTTCAGCTCCAAATGAGTGATGAATTGATCCGAAGAAATTTTGTCGTCCAAGAGCCCGGTCAGGACCCTCGCCCGTCAGAGTGCTCCTCAGAGTCATGCTTTTCGGAGTCCTAAGAGGGGTAAAAGGTCTCGGCCATAAGTCTGGCCGAGCTATTGACGTCGAGCTCCATATCGTTTACCACCAGCGATGGATCTTTCTCGTTTGGCTGTCCTGCCTAGCACCCTATAAATTCACCCCCAAAGAGACTCCAGGTCTTGTTTTGTGTAAAAGCTCTACCAGCTGACGGTCTGTACATCTCTAGCCTCGATCTCTTATCTGACTTTCGCATCGAGGTACTCCTCTACCACCTTTTGACGTTGGATCGGTTCCTCACACCGGATCCTCCTTTTTCTGTTGGCCATCTCACGCTTCAGCGCCGCTAACTCCTCCGACCACCACGTCACCACGAGTATCTACTTATTCTTTTTTAAAGGAATTGCATACCTGCTCGCTTCTGTTAAAATTTTAATAAGTGTATCTACTGTTTGGTCTTTTGTGTTTATGTGTTAGATGTGTTCAACTGTGATGTGTTTTGTCTGCATAATTTGGTCCAGTTTCTCACGAAGCTGGGTCCAATTAGCTTTCTTTGTGTTGAATATGCGTGTGGCGCGTTTGATGTGGTTGTGCCTGTTTTTTTTTTTAAATGCATTTCAAAGGAGATGCCGTTGTGGTCCAAGGTAGTCAGATCGTCACCCACGCGCCATTGTCCACCAGATGGAGGAGGTTGGACGACGCAGCAGTAATATCCACATAACTGCTGAATCGTATTCCGCCTCTGATGATGTCCAAGGTGGGAGTTTCCTCTTATTAAGGATAGCGAGACCGAGACCCTCCAGGGTGAATTCTGTGCAGTCGCCTCTGCGATCTGTCACGGGACTCCCCCACCAGGCGCATTTGGCGTTGAACTCGCCGGCAGCAATCTACCTTCAAACCCCCAGCTCGTGACTGATTTTGCGCAGATGCGCCAGGTACAGGTTCATCGACAGGTCAGGCTCGAAGTAGAACGAGACCAGGGCGACCTCCCAGGCGCTGGTTCAGATGCCCACCACAGAGATGTTATTTGTGGTGAGTTTCGGATACTGTATAACGTGGAGTTTAGCGTTAAAAAGAATTATAGCAACCTTTACAGACCTACAGTACCCTCCGACGTATGGTTCCTGCACCAGCGTAACCTGAACCTCACATCTGTTAGCCTCGAGCAGGAGTTCGGTGTGTAGGTACCAGCTTTTTGCGCTTGAGGTTCGCCTAAAGGAATTTGAGTGCCACTGTGTCCACCGGTGCAACTTTAGCAATAAGAAACCGTAGAGCTGGCCAATCAGAATGTCAGTGTAGCGACATCTATCTCGCCATATACGAACTAGAAGAAACAGACGTATCCTACATCGCGCTATCGAAGTTTTCAAAGCGATTGAGTATATATACAAGAACTCGACAACAAACGTTAAGCGGCGCGTAGCCCACCAGACGCAACACCGTCTGGTCGAAGGATCCTTCCTTTTCAAAGGCTTCTCTCCACGCCAAACTGGTGACCCCGAGCATGAACGTCAGCGCAGCCTTCGCAAAGCTACTTCATCGTGACCTCATCATCACTTCCTCAAGCTTTCGAGCAGCGAGTCATACAGCCAGCCAGCATCCACGGTTACTACGGGTATCCTGACCACTAGCGTGCAGCGAACGCGCATTCCTGGTCATCGCCCACAGCCTTCGCAGCAACCTTGGCACAGCACACTGCACTTCGGCCGGTCAGCAAGCAGAGACGCACTTCTCTCCTGGTCGACGCAGCAGCCAGCCACTACGCAGCACTGCACCACCCCGACTCACTGGGGCATCACCGCAGATAGTTCCGACTCACCGTGAACTATGCGGTATTTGATTCCGACTCACTGGAACATTCCACTGGCCCGGCAAGCATCACAAGATGTATGGACGACTCACCCTGCTATCGACCTCCGGTCTCGGAGGGGGAGTGATTTAGCGACATCTATCTCGCCATATACGAACTAGAAGAAACAGACGTATCCTACATCGCGCTATCGAAGTTTTCAAAGCGATTGAGTATATATACAAGAACTCGACAACAAACGTTAAGCGGCGCGTAGCCCACCAGACGCAACACCGTCTGGTCGAAGGATCCTTCCTTTTCAATAGCAGCCTCACTACCTCCAAATCAGAATGGAAAGCTTCGATTTACTAAGTAGTACTTTACTTAAGAATAATCGAATATCGAATTGAAAACAATCTCCAACAGATTAACGTACCTACATTTAAAATATATATAATATATACTATAAGTAATAAAAAAATATAATACTAAAATCTTTATTATTATTATTACTACTAGGCATGTAACTTAAAATCTTAAAGTAACGTATACAATATTTATATTGTAGTATTTTTAAATAAAATGCCTATTAAATGCTTTCTATCAATAAACTTAAAAACATGTTTATTGTTTAGAACAAGGATCATTGATCTCTTTATACAGAGATACAGAGAAATTTTACGAGTATATTGAAAGAAGCATTAATATTTTTATGATGTTAATGCATCTACTTTTATCTGTTAGATACAACCATAATATTGTATGCAGGTTTTTATTTTTCATAGATAAATCAATTAAAAATATATTTCCTATAAATAGGACCTAATTCCTTACATATGAAATTAGCTTATTTGTATGATCGGAATATAAAATCGATTTTTTTATATATAATATATTTAATTAATCAAAATATGTACCATTGCTAGATAACAATGGTACATACTTTGATTAATTGATAGACATAGATATGCACTTTTGCCATCTTAAAGGTAGTTCATTGATACCTTTACTAAAAAAAACATTTGGATGGGAATCAATAAAATGTTTGAAGGCGGTTTGGACTGCCCCATCGGAGTTGAATTTTTTCCCTTGCAAGAAGTTATCCAAATTTCGAAAAAATAGTAATCTGTTGGAGCAAGGTCCGGGGACTATGATGGATGTCTTAGATATTCCACTTGAAACTCCTCTGATTTTGTATCCGTCTGTTGTGCAGTGTGTGGTCTAGCGTTGTTCTGAAGCAGCAGTGACCTAAAGCTATTGACTAGCCTCGATTATTTAGCAGCTAGTTTTTCTATCATGGTTTGCAGTTGCTGACAATAGACATCTGCCGTAATCGTCTGGCCAGATTTAAGAAAGCTGTAGTGAACGACACCGGCACTGGTCCACCAAACGCTCACAACTAACACGATTTGGCTCGCTCGCCAGGGCGCTTACGATTATCGTACATGATCCACGTTTTATCACATGTAATGATTCGATTTTAAATTCCTTCATTATTGTGTTGGTTAAGTAATGTAACGCAGCAGTCTAATCTTGTTTGTCGTTTTGTTTCACTCAATTCATGAGGTACCCACCATTCCAGCTTTTTTACGTTCCCAATTTTTGAAGCAAATGTGGATTAAAACAGTTTTATCACTAACACCGCAGCCTGCAGCTAACTCTGACGTGGTTTGTGATGAATCCGCTTCCACAATAGCCTTCAATTCTTCATTATCAACCTTGGTCTCCGGCCGCCCACGGGGCTTGTTCTGCAGGTCGAAATTTCCAGAACGAAAACGTTGAAACCAAAAACGCACTGTGTTTTCTTTTCCGACACCATAGCCATACACATCATTAATCCTTCGAGCCCTTTCTGCAGAACTGGTGCCATAGTGGAACTCGTACTCATAAATAACACGATATTTCAAGTTTTCCATTTTGTAAACTGAGTGACGCAAAGATGAAAAACAAAAGAGGAAAAAAATGAATTACGGTTTTCGAAACGCAAATGCATGAGTAAATAACTGTATAAATTTGAATTTGGAATTCCTAACCAAAGAGGAAATATTTGAGATCAAAGTGGCCAGTACAACAAAACGTCAATTTCATATGTAAGGACCTAATATAAGTCCTATACCTTATTTAAAGTAGACATTACGTCGTTTGAGCTATCGATAATGCAACCAACCTATTAATAAACACATAGTTTTGTTAATACTAACATTATTAGTTAACAAAAATATATTTTATATTTATTTTGTACCGTAAGTTACATAATTACACCTTTCTCCCTAACGCTAGTTGAGCTACTATTTAAACTTAGGGTCATTATATAATCGATGATCGTTATATCGCCACGTTGCGTCATTATCTTATTGAATTAGCACAACATGTATATTCATTATGTCATTCTATCATTCACACTGTTTAAGTAGGTAATTTAGATAAAAATTTACTAGCGTGCTGAGTGGCTAAGTATAAGTGATCTAAAATGAATATTATTTCAGAGATAAATTTATCATACCTTTAACCTTCTATATTTATTGTTTAGATAATCAGTGAAGATACTGACCCATTTTTGAGTTTGCAAAATAAAGTTCACAGACTCAAGTGCACTCAGTTACGTGGTGACCAGCAAATTCAATACATTTCTTGAAGGAGTTAAAGAAATATGCATTTGCTTGTAATTTAATCATTATGATATGTACGATACCAGGTAATTTATAATTTTTAAATTTTTAAATTTTAATGTCATCTTAATTAACTCTCTGATTCATTCTGACCTTCTTGTATAAACAAGAAGTTTCAAGTACACTTTTCATGAATTAGAAGATATAACTCTATACAACATTTTAATATACCTATTGTATTTACTTGGCAAACACCTTCTATTTCGTAAGTCTTTATCTAAATTCACAAATCTGTCGTTAAATGTCGGTGGGCACGACTTAAGATACGAGTATCAAAATGTTTGATTAATCACTACATATTATAAAACAAAGTCCTCAGCCACGTCTGTCTGTCGGTCTGTTCGCCATAAACTCAAAAAGTACAGCACGGGTTTTTATGCGGTTTTTACCAGTAGATAGATTTATTCTTGACGAAAGTTTAGATACTTGTACATACATATCCCAGGCAAAGCAGGGTCGGGCCGCTAGTATTATTTATAATGTCATTAAATATTTTTGGCCTACTAAAAAACTAAATAATTTTTTAACATATGTACTAGTAATTTTATAATATTTACAGACATGAAGACATCCGTGACGCGATGATATCCTTAGTTCACATGTTCCGAACTTCAGAAGATAAACTCGAGCGTCACGAATTTAGAGAGAAGGCTCTCGGAGAACAGCTCAAGAAAATGATCGCAGGGTTAGAGAAGAAACATCGGAGTCTGGAGACGATGAAAGGGACGATATCAAGGCTCGACGACAGGCTATATAATGTTGAAAATATATTCTTACAGGTAATTCAAAATTAAGTTTATGCCACCCCACATAAAGTGGAATTGGATCAGGAATCTGATAATTTTAGTCTGCAGTTTATAACAATTATCCCGGGAGACGTGAGCTTTTTAAATTGCGCTATGAATATGATGTAAAAAAATTACGACAGTTGTTTTTTTTATATTTCATTTATATAATCATACTAATTAGACTGACTTTTCACCGCCGCGGATATTTATAGAAATTTCGGATTTTTGTGCTCTCGGCGCTACGATTATCGCTATTGGCGTTATCGCCGAGTTGCACGAAACAAATTTTAAATTTGAGTGTTTATTAAACTAATTTAATCACAAGAATCGTGATTATCTGTTGCACGAAACCTACATCTGATTAAGTTAACAAAAATATTTAGTTTAATTAAAGACCTATCTAACGGATGATTAATTCCAACAGCTTTAACTGAATCATAAGATCAACTAATTTTAAGATTAATTGCAACTTAACTAACGGAAAGTTAGCGACGGTTTCGTGCAACTCGCCGTATATCTACTAAACTTAACTGAATCAGACTGTAAAAAACCCACTTTTGCGCAAAGGCCTCTTCTCCATATAGAAATTTCTACAGAAGCTCTTATTTTAAATACCTTATACTTTTACTTTTTTACGTATAATAATCTAATACCCGATTTTGTAGTTTTTTTTTTTTTTACTAAAAAATAAATCGTTACAAAAAATCCTAAAATTTTTAAGCGCCTTGAGTGTCGACGATACTGTAAGGAGTTGTCTAGTGATGTAAGCAAAATTATAACGAACTCAGATCTTTTATACAAAAGAGAAACCCGACCAATTTCGAACTTCTCTACTATTTTAAATTTAGAGCGTGTACAGAATGAACTGTAAAAATAATATGATAAATATTTCTTTAATAAATAATACGTATTCAGATGTCAGGTTTACTTTTTCGATAAAGAAAATAAAATAAAATGCATTCTCTAAAAAAGTTAACGTAGCTGCCGTAAAGATAAAAGCGTAACCATTTTCATTTATCAAGAAATCAATGTGCGCATCTTTTGAGTTTTACTGTATAATTTGATTATACATTTATAGCTTCTGGCTGGGCGACGCATCGCGTACAAAAGGTACGTTGACGTTGAAAAGGTTAATTATATACTTAGATATATTTCGAAACTATCATAAAAATAAAACGAATTCTATTACTGACCCCGAAAATTTTGTAGGTACCTACCTACTTAGGTGCTTGTTCCTTTATCAATATTAAGATCAGCTCGAACGAGTTTCACAAAAATCAACTCCGTAGAATGATGCCCGCAGTAAGGTATTTAATAGGTCGTTGTAACATATAACCAAACTAGATAATAGTTCCGATATTTTTCAGTTTGGTTGAATTCTTAATTACTACCTATTGCAGTCCTATGAACGATAGCGTAATATTATATTTTGTATTCTACATACTTTGCTTAATTAAGCGCATTCAAGGAAATAAAAAAGTCTTATATTTAATAGTATAAAAATAAAAAACCTATAATTAACTGTTCTCTTATATTTACGCGAACTTTATTCATTTAATTAAAAGTCTAAAAACGGATTTTATCGCGTTTATTTAAATTTACTGTTTAACAATATTTAATTTAAATTATTTCCCGACGTTTCGGACCCTTTACAGCGTCCATGATCTCGGGGGACTGAGACTTCGGACACCCACCACCTCAGTCCCCCGAGATCATGGACGCTGTAAAGGGTCCGAAACGTCGGGAAATAATTTAAATTAAATATTGTTAAACAGTAAATTTAAATAAACGCGATAAAATCCGTTTTTAGACTTTTAATTAAACCTATAATTAAATTAAAAATATATAACTACATAAGTCACGAAATAAACATACATTTTTTTTCCATACAATAGAAAGACGAACGAGAAAAGCAAACCCAGAAACAAACAAATGAGGCGTTAGATGAAATAAAAAAATCTTTACAATCACTAACTGCTATTGTGACCGAAAATTTGAAAAAAACCACTGCGACGACGGAGCTTGACAACAGTCTGACACCACATGAGGATTCAGTGAGCAAACGCCTTGAAGCAACAGATACGAAGTTAGATGCTATTAAGCAAGAAATCGAAAATTTGAAAAAAAGTTTAAGCAAGGTACATTTAAAATATCACAAAATTTGGATAACGTAAATTAGTAAAATAAAAATAACATAATAAAACTTTAGGATTCTCTACGAGCTATGTGCTTGGAAGTAGCTTCGGACATAAATCCATTCGAGCGGCATATATCTGAAACGGAGAAGCTACTCAACAAATATGAACTTAAATTAAACGAATACAATGGTAACGCTACTAAAGTTCAAACTGACTTCGTTCCTCTGAGCGAAGTGTCGCTTGCTGATGAGGCCTGGCACAGCAAAATGACTGAAGGTATGTATTTTATAAGATAAGGTGATTTCTATTAAGTAAAAAGAATGGAATAATAGGAATTGCATTTCATTCCTTTATAATAAATAAATAATTTTAACTGTTCGATAATAATTTATAGATATCTACTAATACTATAGTGTCTGTTAACTTTATACAAGTAAAGATACAGAATCCACAACTAAGTTTCTTAAATCATATAGTGTTATGTATATATAACAACTGAATTAACTTCATTAATTAATGTGTCGTAAACATTTGTTTGTCTATCCTTCTTCTAAAATAATAATATATATAAAACAAGTTTTACTACATCCATATTTATAAATTAAAAAATAAAATATAAATTTATTTAAATAAAAAAATAAGACAGCTTAAAATTCAATACAAGCTAAAATTCATTATTATGACAATGATAATAAGATAGAAATCTCGTTTAGCTCATAGATTGATGTAGGGGAGAGTTGGATAATACCGCGCGTTTGATAATTCCACGCCTTAGCATATTTCAAAAACTAAACGCTAATTGTGCTATCCAGTCCTTAAAGATCACAGTCCGAGTCCTCTACCCCTCCCCGTTCACGACGGTAATTTACTCGGAGCAGCGATTAAGACACATCGTGTCTTACAAGTTTTTACTCTCGTTCCTTATAATTTCGCGGGCATTTTTGACAAGAGGTAAGCTATTCTATATTTGTATTGTAACACATTGATTAGTTTTATTTTAATCCTAACATATTATAGAATTAATGACTAGATTGATTTGAATACACAATTAACTTGACTGTATTATTTTGAGGTTATAAAATGAAATAACAGAGTTTGTCAATTCCGCGCCCAGGGCGTGTACGAGTGAACACCACGTACCGGCAAGAACAGTGTCGGACGGCCAGCTACGAGATGAACAGACGACTTAAAGAGAGTCGCCGGAAGTCGTTGGATGGAGGCTGCTTTGAAACGGAGTCGATGGGGGGAGGCCTACGTTCAGCAGTGGACATCCAATGACCGATATGGTTATGATAATTAATCTAGTCGTAAAATAATAATTATATCTAGGTATAGAAAGGAGTCTATGCTTCTTTTTCTACGAACGAGCGCATACGCATTTTTTTTTAAATTCTAAGTTTACTGATAGAAATTCACGAAATTACTATGGGCACGGTTTTATCAAACCTTGGCACGATATTATCAGACCAGTCTGATAATACCACGCTTTCCCGTTTTCTTATTATTTTGCAATAATTAATTTTTGTTTATATTTTGAAATATTTTGCCGTGATGTATGCGTAGCTAAATAAATTCTGTACTATTTACTGCATTCTTGAATATATATATCGAACCTTCTCCGAATTATAGGTCCAAGTTCTTAGAGGCTCGGTAATATCCAACTCTCCCCTAAAAGGTAAGCTCGTGGTGACATCATAGCGTATAATGATGTGAACACTTAAATGTACAAAAACTTAACAAAAATGTTTATAATTATACGAAAATTAGAGTGAAATACAAAATTAGAATTTTTATTAGGTACTTAAAAAATATATTCTTTCTACTATAAAAATAAAACTCTATATAGACCTACTTAATTATATGCGCTACAGATTACTTCTACTGATAAGCCACGATCTGATTTTGCAAATATTTGTTTTTGAATGGGTTTCATATCTAAATAAGTTAATGACCAACTTTACTTAGATATAAGAAAAACGAATACAAATTAAAATTAAGAAAAATGAAATGGAAAAGCAATAAGAAATATCACACATACTTTTTTATGAAAATTATACCTAAGTATTGGTAATAGGGACTTATGTTGTGACATTCCAGTTTTAATAAAACATGAACAAAAAATATGTTAATACTAAAGTATATTTAGATCAATTGCAAATTGTTCAGTAGGTAGTATTTGTTAATAGATTCGATAAGAATAATTAGTAACTTATAATAATTCAAATGATTTCCAAAATGAATTGCCAATACGATCTAAAAATATTAATAAGAAAATCACATTATAAATATAACATTAAAAATTTTACGTACCTATTACTTTTACCAACTTTGTGTAAGAAATTAAATTATTTTAATTGATATGCAATTGTATATTATGCTTATGAAATTTTTAACATTATAATTACGTACATTTAGCCTATCTTCACACTAGTTGAAAGTTTGAAGGAAAAGATACCTATTTTTATAGGGTCGTAATTTTAACTATATTTTTTCGTTCTCAGTGTAAATTATGCCTAATCTGCTTATAAATCGAACAGTTAGTTATTCATTAATAAACGCCCTTAAGTACCTACTTACGAGTAACATTATTTTCTGTTCAAAATATATTTTCAGTTTTGTAATAAGTTGATTGAATTATTATTTAAAAGGTTGATAGTTTAGTCCTTCGAACCACTCGATAAAAATAGCGACCGTTTTTAAGTAAGCAAATATTTAATTTAATATTTCCTGACTTTGCATAATTGGGTATACTTCCGAAAAGCAGATACCGAATTTTCTCATGAAATTTGGCACGGACATTCCATTTGACTATCTAAGCATCCCCTAAAAAGGATTTTTGGCGGATCGCAATATTTTTCGAAATATTGAATTTTTTGAGTACGCTGCTTAGTACGCTCTATATAAGAAAGCGAAAAGTAGATACCGAATTTTCTCCTAAAACTTGGCACAGACATTACATTTGACTATCTAAGAGTCCCCTTAAAAGGGTTTTTGGCGACTCGCAATATTTTTCGAAATATTGAATTTTTTGAGTATGCTGCTTAGCACGCTTATAATATATCTATATATTTATCGCCACGTTACACACACACACACACTACAGGCGTTATTTATACACATATATATAATCAATCCACTTTTTTATTTTCCCGGATACACACTTTATATTTTGTAATAATTCATTGAACGGATTTTTGTTGAATTTTTTAACGCGACGACGCCATAAAAACTCGCATAGATGATCGGCCATTGTTTCACTACGTATTCCGCCACTTTATTTTTTTTTTTTTTTTTGAAGTCTGAGAAATTCATTCCGAAGTTAGGGTTTTTTTTAAGGTTAGGTTAGATTAAGATTTTTTTGAAATCGTTAGGTTAGGTTAGGTTGTTAGGTTTTTTTTTTTTTTTAATAGTTAGGGTTTTTTAAGGTTAAGTTAGGTTAAGTTTTTTTTTAAATCGTCAGGTTAGGTTAGGTTGTTAGGTCTTTTTTTTTTTTGAAGGCTGAGAAATTTATTACGCAGTTAGGTTTTTTTTTAAAGGTTAGGTTAGATTAAGATTTTTTTTTAAATCGTTAGTAGTATAATCGTAGTTAGTAAGGTTAGGTTGTTAGGTCTTTTTTTTTTTTTTTTAATTGCTGTGACATGCATTTACGCATTCTAAGATAGGTTAGGTAATTTTTTTTTCCCTTCCTCTTTTGATCGATTCGTTTTCTTATATAGAGTGTGCTAAGCAGCGTACTTAAAAAATTCAATATTTCGAAAAATATTGCGTGCCGCCAAAAATCCTTTTAAGGGGACTCATAAGTAGTCAAATGGAATGTCCATGCCAAATTTCATGATGAAATTCGGTATCCGCTTTTCGGAAGTTTATCCGCATAATTTAATTAGAGTTTTTTATTTATATATTTTATTTTAAATATTATTTGTTTTTTATATTTACTCATTTTCACAACACGTCAATTTAACTTGCAAACTAAAAACTTAATTCAATATAATTATATCTATCTAATAAATCCATCATATTTATAAAAGTAACAATACATCATATATAACCAGTGATGGAGCGTCAAGAGAAAGACATTAAAAAGATTCAGCAGCTGCTGTCAGACGCGGAGAGTATGTGGAAGGATCTGCCGCACCTCGCAGACTTGCAGCGCACTACTAACTACACACTAGAGGCAGTCGGGGAATTGAAGCGCAATCTTACAGAAAATCAAGACAAAGGTAAATTTTAAAATCACAATTTTTATCACCACAGGGCCATTAATACTTTCTTATGCACCTACTTTTAATTATATATTTGTGTATTGAATAATAATATATAGTAGGTACTTATCTATCTACTTACTTAATACTTATACGTTATGATTTAATGATCTCCCAAGAGGTTCAAATCTATGAACGTTCATACAGTCAATAATAATTTATATCTGAATTCTTTTTTTAAGGATCATTTTAACTTTTCAGCTGCTTTAAAAACAAACATGAAATTGCAAGAAATGGGCGAAAAGATATTTGCTACCAATGAGGACATTCAACAAAGTCTCACTGAAGGAAATACCATGAGCGAGCGCGCCTACAATGACATACAGCACAGCTATGACACGCTACGAAATGAGGTATGGTCAATTAACATTTACAAACATGACAGATACAAGAGCAATTAAATTAATATCAATATCTTTTGTGCATCTATCGCACTAAATTTATCAAAGTAAAAAAAAACTAAAAAGAATAAAATACTATAAATTATATGTAAACGAAATATTATTTTCACATAAGGAGAGGCATAACTACCATTGTATCCCTGCAACACATAAAGCCATTAGATGTCCACTTCTGAACGTACAATTAGACCTCCCATGATCTCTGGGGGGTTTGCCAATACTCGCCTCGCTTGACATGCGGGTTGATGAGCGGTGTTTTGTGGCAGAATATGGTGACGTCAATAATATAAATTAAGATAATGTTTCATTTCTGTTAAAAAATAATATCTACATACATACATATATATAAACTGACCCGATTGCGTAATTAGTAGGTAGTAGTATTGTTTGTCAATTATTGTGTACATGAGTCTCAATACTTATTTAAATCGTGATGAAAACATCGAATAAAACATCGATATATCGTTCATAAACTTCGATGTTTTTAACATTTTTAACATCAATGTTTCACTTTTAAAAATATCGATGTTCAAATATCGATGTTTTTATGAGTGATATTGCATCCCTGAGTGCGGCGGTATACTTTCATTTTTTTTTACATGTTGCACCTTATGGATTTTAATGAAACTTAGCATGCTTTTAGGCAAGGTATGTATAGACAATTATTATATTTTTTTTTCAAAGTGGTAATTCAATTCGATCTGATAATAAATCAATATTTTTTTTTACATTTTTTCATATATATATATTTAGGCTTGGCTTAGAGAATTGCTATAAAATAAGCTGTAAAGTTTACCATAACAACTGGAATTGGTTTTGTATTCCTAGCTTTAAAATTAACAAAAATATACTACTTTGAAAAAAAGTCGCCCCCAGACACTTTTTTTCAAATAGCTCCTCGATTAAGATATAGAGCTAATATCTTCTGGATCAATTCCTATTAGTACCCTCTACAATATAACATAGGTTACGATATAGGTTCCTATCGGGGGCAGTTTCGCTATGAAAGTACGGCTGGACCCTTTCAACTCATTTATTAACTATATTGGTATAAATAATAACAGTATTAAATTTAAATTACAGTTACAAGTATTCTCAAAGAATGAGCATGTGTTGCTGCAAACGGCGGATAACGTAATCGCTACGAAGAAACGCATCGAGTACGGAGTCCATCAAATATCTTTAGAAATCGGCGAACTCATTAGAGTTCGAGGCAACTTGTTAAACAAATCCATCAGTGAGAGGTATTTCACTTGAATTTCAATTTCATTTTTGATTTATACTTCTTACCCATTCGTCAAAACTAAATGCCTGACGAAATACTGCAATTGTAGTCACAAGAGTGAAAAAAATCTGGCCAGAAAAAGAACTTATAATAAAAATTATTCCTACAATAATAACCCTTTTTTACCTTTGAATCCATCTTGGACTTCTCATAAAATTGTGGGACTACCCTTGAAATATACTTCATTTTTTCACTTGAAATTTTACTCTTAGTAAGCCACTACAGTGCATTAGCTATAGCTCATGTTGTCTGTTTGTAGATTCGACAAGATCGAGTCTAGTCTGTTAGCGAACCAGACGCAGGCATTGGGCAACCTAAGCGCTAAGATCGAATCGGACATGTCGCAGGTGTGGCGCCAGATCGGCGTAATGTACCAGCAGCTCACTTCCAACCGCGCCACGCTCGACAAACTTGCGGTAACTTGCTTTGCTTTCCAGAACGTATCTTGTTTTAAACATTAATATTTTTTAATAACATTATTATGTAGATATATTACTGTAACTCATAATTTTATAGACGATAAACCGAAAACTTGTCGCGGGATACAGAAATATAAACTGAGGACCATATCACTTTGCCAATCCTGCGCTCCAGTAACATACATAATCATAAAACTTAATGTGTCCATTTTTGTTTTAATTTTGACTAATAAATGTTATTACAAAGTAATTGAAAATGATGCCCTTAATCTTCGGAGATTTTATCATAGATATAATAAAATTAGACATTCATTATTGCACCTATAATAAAAATGACATTAACAACTACAATAAAACGTCTACTCCAATTATACAAAAGTACACATTCAAATACCCAGTTCGTGTATTACTTACTTTTGTAATTAACTAACAGCTGATTTTTATCTGCAGGAACAAACGATGTTATACGTTAATGGAAGTACCAGTACGTTAGGTAACATGAGCGAGAAGGTAAGCTAAAATAGTACTATTGTCGTACGTTTTAAGTTATACAGTTCGATGAAACATACTATTTATTCCCAGGTGAGCGCAATAACTACACGAATGGCCGAAGTGGATGACAATTTGAACTATTTACTGGGAAGACTGTCTCTTGTGACTCAGGAATTTACACAGATAAAGACTGGACTAGGTGAAGCGTTAGAGAACGCTAGAAGCAGCTTCCACAATGTTAAAGCTGAATTAGAAGGTAATAAATAGGCGTAAAATATGTATATTACAATTCCAATAATATGTAAACATATATTTTTTGTTACAGACGTCGGACCTGGTCCTCATCAAACACAATAAACAACATTATAAAGTAGGGATAATGTACCAAATAACATAGATAATAAACGATTAAGTATAATATTAAATAGAATAACTGTAAATTACACACATAGGAGACAGAAATGAAATAAAACTCAATAAAATTAACTTTTGCAAATATTTAATCTTTTTCATAATTGTGGATCTATAATATTTATATTGTACAAGTTTATATAATACAATTAGATTTTATAGCGACAGGTCTCACTTTCGCTCACAAGTGAGCTCATCAACCGACAGTATACAACTGAAAGGTCTATGAGGCTTGAATTCGTGATCTGTACAATCATATTCATACCATAGTTATCGATCTAAATAATATACACACAAATTATTTGTCTTCTTAGTTTTTGGATATTTAATTATTATTGATTACAACCTCATTTTTCTATGTGCAGTATCATTTAACAAATTAATTAACTATAATGATAAATAATTAGATTAAAAATTCGTGCCCTTATTAGTGAATTTATTTCTTTATTAATAGAATATTCGTAATTATGAAACACTCAAATTTCATACAACAGAGAACAAATAAATGTAATATATTTTATGCTGTCTTGGCTATTTGTGTTTTTTTTTTTTTTTTGAATTTTGTTTTTATCTTTTTATAACGAATTTCAACTTATAAAAAGTACTTTTTTATTTTCTTTACTTTTTATTTTCAATCGCATCCTTTAAAACTAAATGTTAATAGCCGTAAACCCTCATATATATATTGTTTAATAAAAGACAATATATTCTTGGCTTCATTAAATTTAATTTTAACGAATGCAATATACAATTATTAAAGCTATGTACTGTAATGTATACTTAAAGATTTTATGATTTTAAATGTACATAGTAAAATGATGATTGTACATTGATCGAAAACTATTAAATTGGGCAATAACTAGAAGCATGACTGGCAATTAAAAAAACTACTGAGATAAAACTAACATTCGTTGTAATTAAACAGCCTGAAGTGGGATCACACAACAACTAAAATAGAAAAACAAAACACTTCAGGTTGAAACACTTATAAAAACTAAGGAATGTAACCACGCGAACCAGTCGCTTTTCAATATTCATTGGAAAACTTTTTAACATACCTATAAGTTAATACAATCAATAATTTAGATACAAACTCATAAAATTGAGAGTGTGCTAAACAATATTCTTTTATGTTATATTACAAAGAGGCAAATTTTCAATGGCAGTGGCATACCTAACACTCATACACAAATAGCACTTGAACATTTTTTACATGATACATTCATTATATGTACACGAGTTAATGTACATGTATATTATATAATTGCAAAATAAAATATTTACAAATTTTAGATCAACATTATGAAAAAGCACTTAATAACCGTCCCTAAACCGACACCAAACTTCTATCCGAGAGAGAAAGACGGTATGTGTACATAATAAAAAGCAGTGTTAAAATAAAATGCAAAAAAAAAAAACAATAAGAAAACATGCCATTTTCGTAGCTTTGTTATCAACGAAGTAATTTTTGAGAAGTTTCCAGAAAGCAAAAGCAGTGAGTATTTTAATAACAATAGCTTAATGAAAAAGTAAATTTTAAAGTGAAGTAGTAACTAAGTTGTCCACGAGACAAAACTTTCCATGTCTGTGACATCTACTCTGTACATTCTGTCGCAACGACTGCGGCGCTGGCCGCTCGCGCTTGTGCGTATAATTCCTTAGTGCTAGCTCAAACACCGAACGAAACCCTAAACTTAACACCTTAGCTGCCATGTCGGTCACCTGTGCCTGACATATGTAGCACCTATTCGAGCCATGTCAGTCATCAGTGACTGACGTGGCCTGAACAGGCAGGACACGGCCATGTCAGTCATATATTATGCCAGGAATTATTTTATTTTTAACTATTTTAGAGAAATAATAACGTAAATTATTACTAAATCAATATTTAATGCCATTTAAGTCATTTCCACCCGAAAATTAGATATGAAAATGTGTCATCATAAGAATTTTGGTTTGGTGGTTAACGTGTTAAACCAGGACAATCATATTACTTTTATATTGATCTTCGAAGCGCTTTGTTTTTTAAAATAAATGAATTTAGTATGAAAGGTTTTAATGTGACTTACCTTATTGTTAATTATAATTCCAAAACTGGTCGGAATTAAGTACATATATATTGTAACTCTCTTCAAGGGCATCGAAGATCAATTTTACAATTTAAAAAAAATTAAACCCGCTTTGCAGGATTAGGCGCCAGCGCCATACATATTTAAACAAAACCTTACATGCGTTTGATTCTATGTATTATTTTTTATCGAAGGTAACTTTATTGCATTCTAACCAAATCCCTCGACAGCCAGCACCTCTCAAATGACCTTAACATTTGTATTCTACGTTTTATAATTTTAACTCCTAACTAGATCGTGTGATTGTGCAAGTCCCATTCGAATATCACCGTGTAAAAATGCAAAGAGAACACTTTCAAGCGGTGTGAACAAAGTCCACCTTCTTCTACTGTAATGTGACAAAAACGTGTAGTTAATATGAATGTAATTAAAATTATTTGAACAGACTTAAAAATCACTCGCTAATATTATTCGTGCTACATTTCAATTCATATAAAAACACGCCCGCTACCGATTATTCCATTTACTCTATATAAATGTCTATTATTTTCTATAATGACAAAAGTTCGATATTGAAGCCCTCTATCGTTATATTTCTCATTACGTAACCTAAGTTATATAGATGTGGCCGGATAAGGTGATGTTGATATACCCTAAAACCGCTCACATATACCATTACTCCGATATTACACTAATCCTGACCTTACGTCGGTACTTACATAGGAAGACATACATCTATACATATACGCATTTCGGTAGACATAATGAAAACAAAATAATAATTTATATTCGATAGTGAAGTGAAACGAACGAATGTACGAAACGAAGGTCGAAAACGGCACAGTGAGAGTGAGGCAACGCGTGAGGAAGCCGACGCAGTCCGAACGGAGCGAGTCGCATATCTTAGAGCATATACTACTGGAGGCAGCTTTTCGTAGGCCGAAAGTGTAGACGAGGCTGTAGAGAGACAGACATATCTACATGCTATCTCTCTCTAGACGCACGCGATTGGCTGTTGATTTTCTCCCTTCATGGCATAAACCATTTCTATTCGGTGAAGCGGTGGGTAGTCAGCTATGCTGTGACCAATCGCGTGCGACTAGAGAGATAGCATGTAGTCCGATATGTCTGTCTCTCTCTATAGCTTTGTCTACATTTTCGGCCTTCGGGAAGCTGCCTCCAGTAGTATATGCTCTAAGTCGCAAATTATACAAACCACCCCATGGTCCGAGGCACTTACATGACCTTAATTGTTAATGATATACTACTTCTAACTAATGTTACATTTGTTAGCTCGTCGTCGTCCCGTGAAGGACCCGTTGATACAACGGATGTGACACATTTAAAGCTATGGACATATTTCACATACTAATCGTTAATAGAGTCTAACCTAACACGGAGAGAGAAGGGAGCTATCGTAGACGTACAAAGATCTTAACTATATATATACTAAGTATGGATCTTAAAATATGCGACTGATTTTTAACCAGTGCGATTACGTACAAATTTGGTGTAGTAAAATGAGTGTCGACTTCGTAAAAACGTCTAACGTAGTGTCATGTTAAAAATATAGGTTAGTGACTTCGTGAGCATTGAAAAAATCTGAACGAGTGCAATAGTGAAAAATAGTCTTACGATAGAAATAAATACGTCTGAAACCGCAACCTTAAGGTCGTTACGATTTACAATGATAGAAGGTGCCACATCGACCCTTCGACGACCGAACCTACGAAGCGCAAAGTGAACGTCCACGCGTGATCTATTTACATATTGACAAGTTGCCATAACAAAACAATTAATTTTATATTGTATACGTTTAAAATTGTTGCATCATCCCTACATATCCTTACATACAAATTAAAGTGGTCAGTTAATTTCACTGAACTTAACATATATAGGATTTTTCTATGCATGGCACTTCGCTACAGGATGAGTTTCTAAGACGACTTTGTGGAAAAATTATATCAATTCCTAGATGATCATCTCTTAATTGGTTCTGTGGTCTGTTCTCGACGTGGTAGTCTACAAACTGAACAATTTCGACCACTTACAAAAATACAGAGATCAATACCTACGACGATTGTGCATACAAACAACAACAGTATTAAATTTTTAAGAGATCATTGTAACATTCATAACGATCACGCTCCTCACTCGATCACTCTAGACTCAATTCCAAAATCAGCACATCGAGTGGCCACCCCGTGGATCTGCTCAAACTGCCATGCAGAGCGTTACAAAATATTAATCTTATGTACATATTGTCGTTCGAAGATAAGAGTAAGAACTAATGTCTAGGGTTTGGTGTGAATATAAAAGGTGGATCGCGAGGGAATTACCTCCGCGTGCTCTTGGAGGAGGGGCGCGAGTGGGACTGCGTGTGGGGGGTCGCAACCCCCCCCCGCTCCTAACTGGAGCACGATGCGGCCGACACCGGTGACAGCGGCGAATCGCGCGGGCAGCCCGACAGCGTTACCACCACCTGCGGACACCATCCCAGCTCAAAGACAAACACAACACAAATCATACCGTACCTATACACTTATTTGTTCAGTCTACGGTCAGTCAGAACTTGCCCTACGTTGAATCTTGTCCAACGGTAAATCTTGTTTTACATTTAAAGATTTATACTGACTTTACTTTGATTCACTTTGGTCTGTCCTTCTGTTTGTATTTTGCTTACTTATGTTTTTTTTTTTTAATTTTTTATTGTGGTGTTGATAAAAACAATCAGGGTTGCAGGTTTAGTGTGTGTACCTGAGTTGTTCTTTCCAATCCATTATTCAGTCATTGACTTAATATTATGCCACTATTGTACATTTCTATAGAACATGTATAATCTTTCATCTTTACCTTTCGGCTACCAGCATGGTTCCGATGTTCACACAACCAAACTCCCTGCCATGTGCCTAAATTCAACTTTCCATCTGTGATTGGAATGGTTAGCGATGAACCCAGGAAACACGCTTTTACATGTGCAGGCTACAAAAAAAAAAAAGAAAATATACTAACAATAATATTTAGAACTAAAATAAAATACTTTATTCATAATTTGTACTTGATATACAACAACCTTAGTAGCACTCAGATAAGAAAGATTAAACCCTAAATTGATTAGTTAATGGCTTTAATTGTAATTGTCAAAAGCCAAGAAAAATCATGTTACATGCACAATGTTAAAAAATTTATGGTTCAGATTCATATCTGTTAAATTGACGTGATATAATATTTGAAAAAATATTTAATCTACAAATATTTTTAAAAATGTGTAATGAATTTTTTGTGTACCAATTTTATTATCAGTAGTTCTTAAATGGCTGTAGATAATAAGTGGTTAATATAGAATAATACTTTATAATTGATGATATGATAAATATCATCACAGAATAATTAAATATTAGTAAATAAAATTAATAACAAGAATAACTTAAAAGTTCAAGAATACACAAGCTATATTATTATAATTATTATAATAACTTTGAATAACCTTCACATTTTAATACTTGTATAATATAATCAAGTGCATCTGTTTACATAATCATAACATTGTTTTTATTCATAATACTGATGCAACACTTTCAAAAAAAATTTTTTTTTAAATTAGTAAATAAACAAAATAAATACTAGTCATATTCATTACCAATATTAAGTCAAAAGTACTATAACAGTCAAACAAAACAAGTAATAAACTGTGTCAAATTGATGCAACACAAACAAATGAATGTCAATAAAGAGAATTTTAATTGTGTTTTAATTTTTAATAAACCTGTTCATTACTGAAAACGTAATGTGTAAAATTTTAAATAGTGAATATTTACCATATCGTCGGGACCTTCGCACGAGTGGCGATAAGGAAGTCCCTCTGGCACAATTTTGTTGAGCATCATTTCCATATCGTCTCTGACGTCGGGATCCCAGCTCTCGTTAAGCGCAAGGCTCGCCGATGTATGCATTACTGAAAGTATTATACATCCCGTCATTGCTTAGATTGATCAGCTGTCTACTAGCGAAATTTTATTACTAACATTAAATCTGTGCATATTGGATAAGTTATAATATAATAAAATATTTAAAAGTTAGCGGGATTTTTTCAATAAAATACAAATATTTAAATGGATGTGGATAAAACATCGGCGGCAAGAATACTCTCCAGGTACTCACTTTGGATGTGGCAGAGACCGACCGCAAATTGTGACAACTCGGGCACCTGCTTTAGGATCTCCTCGGTGACGAGGTGCACGCCCCGGTGTTGCGGTCTCAAGTTAAGCTTCCGTTGAAACCACGCGGATCCAATCTGAATTCCTCGATTCGAGGCCATGTTTAATTTTTAAAAACGCTACAGAATTATCGCAAGAACACAAATGATCTTACACAACATCACTTAGAACAATCTTTACACGAATTAATCCACAATTATCATAAAAGATACATCTTCGATCTTTAAATAGTAATAAATATAACGGAGGTTATAGAACAGATTCGACACCCTATTTTCTGCGGGAAAATGAAATAGACTTCAAACGAAAGAGAAAAACGATCCCCAATATGTTGTCATTACAAAAAAAAAATCATTCAAGATTTTTTTGTAGTAAGCAATTATTTAACTACTGTGAAAAACAAAGACAAACTTTAACACAATACTTAACTCCATTATTTAACAACAAACTTCAACTTCATTATTTAAAATTAAATATTTTACTAATAAATTTGATTAACTCTTTTTATTACGTTACTACATTTAACGTATTTATTAAGTTTGTGAATTGCAACTTGAAAAATAAAAACATTGAAAGGTAATATGAACCAATACAAAGAAAAGTAATTTTAACATTTGTTTTTGTCAATCTCAAGTTCGAATGACTATTTGAATATTTTTGTGGTAACACTTTCACGCAAATCTTTGGAGGGAAATACAAATGTTTATCAATTCACTTCTCATATGTATTTATTGATATGAAAATATTATTTAAAAAAGGATCAAAGAAAAAAAGTAATATTTTTAATTAGAATGGTTTATTAAAAATTTGAATAGTGAACGTTCATTACAAATCTTCAAATTATAATAATCATGGGGAGTGTCGAGGTGAGCTGTATACAAGAGGTGTGGCAATTAACCACTCCTGTGAATTGGGACAATCACAATAGCTTTATTTCAACGCATTTAGCAGTCGCATATTGTCTACTTTGTCCTATTTTTATACTAGCGTATTGAAAACAATAATATATAATTTAACATGGATCCTATAATGGATGTTATAAAAAATTCAGAAGAGCCCGAATGGCTTGAAAAGCAAGTAGTCGGCGGATTACGAGTATGGCAAATTATATTTATGTGCTTAGCGGGTGTTACATCTATAAGTAAGTTAATAAATAAGATTTTTAGTTAAGATAACGCTAATAATACTAATGATATATCAATAGTCATATATACTATATAGATAAAAGTTAATTTATGATATGTAGACGCTTTTTATAATGCAATTTGTTTTTACGACATTTCATTGATTAAAAGTCAAATAGTCACTTTTATTGAAACTACAAGTACAAAATAGGTAGGTATATTATAGGAATCTACCGCTTGCGAATATCTTTAAATATGAAGATCATATTTTGTAGTCACTGAAGAAAAGTACCCAACTCTCTATATTAGTTGTTAAATTTTCGTCGTCGTTTTTGATGTCGTTTTTTTTTTTTTTTTAATTTCGTAGTCGTGATGGTGTGCTGTTGTTTTCGGTTCCGTATCCCGCGCACGAAGCAGCAGATCGAAGCTGATTACAAACGTCGACAGATCACATCGAAGTTTAGACAACAGCTGGAGACTATTCAAGATTCAAAAATGGATACCATCTCATTGAAAGACGGTGATTTTTATAAGGAGTTTTTTCCGCTTTCATGTTTTGTTTTTGTTTTTTTTAAGTAGGTAATGCTTAAAAAAATACTAACTGGGCGAAAATCTGAATATTTGCTCAGTTTTACATATTGAAAATAGCAACTTACAAATACTAATTTGAATAATTTTCTTGTGATAACTTAACATTTTAAATAGAAACAGTGATCAGTTCAGCTATATTATATTAAATAATAGGTTTTTAAATAAAACTTTTAATTATTTCATCATCATCATATCAGCCATTGGATGTCAACTATTGAACATAGGCCTCTCCCAATTCTTTAGTTTGAATTAATTTAATAACTCAAAATCTGATAGATAAGTACCTATTACCTACTTATCAAAAACACGGTTGTATTCTGCTTAGGCTTCGAGCCCCACTACTTATAATTACAACATCTATGTATGTTAGAAGCACGGGCACGGGTCCTAGGGAGCGCCGAGTGCTAGAAATTGGAATTTTTATTGACCTTTAAACTCATTCAATGTCGACGTCATTGCACCGTCTCTCTTGTTTACATTGTGTCTCTTTGTTACGTCAAATTGACGTACATAATATATATATTTTTATATAGGTACCAGTAATAAATTGTTTTATAAATTAAATACACTTAAACAATGCCGCGTTTGGCACGTGTCATACCACTCAATGTAGAAGTTGAAATTGCTCTTATTTTGACTCGTCTTACGATGAAAATTTATTAAATACTGTACTTTACTGTACTGTATCAGCCTGAAAACCACCTACTGCTGATCGAAGGCCTCTTCTCCATGTAGAAGAAGGGTTGGAGCTTAATCCACCACGCTGCTCCACTGCGGGTAGGCGGGTAACGATCGTTACCAGGTGTCTATGATAACAACCGGGACCAACGGCTTTACGTGCTCTCCAAGACCTGGTGGGGAGACCCACAAGGACATACACCCAAACCGGTAACAAATACTTGTACAAATATCAAATATCTGTCGCCAGCGGGTATCGAACCCGCGCCCGCGAGCCCTTAATACAAGTATACATTAAAATATTTTTAGAAATTAATAAATGAAAGATTAAAATTATATTAAGTTTTTTAAAACACCTGGGGCGCAGGCTGATTACCCGCACCCCGGCGCGGAATATGCTTAAGACTGTCCTGTTAGTTGTAACATATTATGTTTGTTGTTATGTATTATGATAATACATACACACACTGGCATATTTAGCGGAACATAAAAAAAAGGTTTGATATCAGTATCATATAAGGTTGCTGGCTGGTTTATACGTTATTTAATTTAAAAAGAAATAATTTCAAATTAAGAAAACAACTGAACATCACATTTTATGCAATTGTTTTAATTTTATTCAAATACACCTTATCTGGAGCGAACTTCGAGTATTTCTTCCTTCTGAGTTTGATTTAAAATTTCATTGAAATACTGTTTTTTTGTTAGTTTTTTTTTTTATCGCGTATCTTTTTGGAGTTGAGGACTGAATTATGCCTGACTTAGCCCCAACGGAGATTGCCAGGGCACTCGAAATGCGAAGAAATAGTCAAACCTACAGAGTAATATCCAGAGATCTTCGCCGACCAGTTTCAACGATCCATCGTAGTATCCAACGGTTCAGGGAGACCGGTACTTATGTGAGAAGAGCAGGACAAGGCAGAAAAAGACGCACTTCGAGTAGAGATAATCGTTTCATTCGGCTTCGTGTACGTAGGAACCCCCGTTTGACGGCCGTCCAAGCCCGACATGAGTTAGAAGCAGTGCGGGATGTAACCGAGTGAGCGTACGGTACGAAGAAGGTTCAAAGAAGCTGATTTGGGTTCATTTGTGCCCGCCAAGGCTCCAAGGCTCGAGGTAAATCATCGTAGAAACAGGGTAACTTTTACTCAGGAACATCGACTTTGGAACGCGGACCAATGGAGTAAGGTATTGTTTAGTAATGAGTGCAGAATTCTCTTAAATCAAATTGACGGCAGGCAAAGAATATACAGACGCAAAGGAGAACGATACATTCAGACAAATTTTGAAACTACAGTTGCATACGGTGGTGGATCAATAATGGTTTGGGCGGGCATTTGTTTGGGAGCTCGCACAGACTTGGTAGTAATTGACAGAGGGAGTCTGACTGTAGATCGCTATATCAGAGAAGGAGTGTAGTAAGTAAATTTTAAAATAAAACCATATTTTTTTATTATGGACCTTTTTTTTGTGTTCCGTTAAATATGCCGGTGTGTTTATAATCCTTTAAACAAAAAAAAATATATATACTAATCTTAATATAATAATTGTTCTCTTTTTTGGTGAACTTCGACGTTTTTTAGTCAACATTTTCAATTATTTGAAAAAAATCTATAAACTTTTTCCCATGGAATCATTAATAATACAAATACACATATACAAATAATTGCAACCATTGCTTCCGGATAAATTTTTGATAAAGAAATGACGGTTTATTAGTGTTCTGTGTCGCAAATAGGTCATGTTAACGTGAATAATTATTATTAACTTGACAAGTATGTACAACAAATTTAAACAAAAATACAATACTCTTCTAATAGACACGACGTTGGCTGGCGAAGTGGTTACATGCAGTAACTAGTAGTTGCGTCAGCTGTCGCGAGTTCGATTCCGCTGACACGTCTTCACGTCACGTTTGTCAAGGTCTGGGCATTCGTGCTTGTGTTGTATGACTCCGGTCCGCTGACACAGATCATCCTACTGGGGACCGTTGATTTTGTGATGTTGTATGTACGATTTGTTCGTGTATATTTAAGAGAGAGGTACTTAGTTATTCAGGCGATGTGAGGATTTTAAGTGAGTAATAGTAGGTATTCCTTGTGTATATAAGATAATATCATATTCATATTATAGTTCATGATAGGTCATTCCCGAACTAGCTAAACGCAACTTCGTTGGCGATTACACATTTTGATTTACACCCTTTCTCCCAAGGTAACCCATACTGATTTTCGGGATAAAAAGTACCCAGTATCCTAGCTCGTATTATGAACTCAAATCATACCAAAATTCATTCAAATATATCAAATAGTTTTGGCGTGATGTGCAGCCAAAACACAGACAGAAAGACAAAAATGAAAAAAATTACAGATATACTGAAACCAATCAGTAACGATATATGAGTAGTGACTTTAAAATGTTTTTTTTTTTTCAAAATATATCTAATGTACGGAATTGGACCTACTACAGTTTTATTATAAGTATAGATTATTTAGTAAAATTGAAATAAACCAAATCCTTTCCAAAAAAAACATAGGTATATTAGAATTTCTATATTTTATTGGAAATATGATAATAAAATTACAAATTAGAAAAATATCCTTAACTACTGGTTTATTTACGAGAATCATTGAAATGTTCGTAGTCTAATATAGTTAGGAGCATACTATTTTTATGAAACTACCCTCATTTTGAAGTTACATCATTTTTGAGCAATTACGTAAAATTTCATTTCCTTATTTCCATTCGTTACGGATTCTCAGACTAGAACGTCAAACAACTAGTGATAATTTAAAAAAAAATGTTTAAAATCGTGCTTTGATTAGGTAAGTACCTACTTGAATAAGAAAGGTTTAACACTAAAACTAATTTATAAATATCTTAGCAACTTTATAGGGGAATCTGAGCCTCTGAACGCACCACAATTACCACTGAGCTGCATTTTTCAAAGGTGTCTGTCGGTGGATGCCTAACTCGCCTCGACTAACGATTTCTCAAGACTGTTTGTAGCTGTTTGAGACTGACCCAACTGAATCTGTTGCGAGATTTGTGACTATGGATAAAACCTGGGTGCACCACCATACTCCAGAGACAAAAAAAAATCAATCTAAACAATGGAAAAGACCAGGATCTCCAGCTCTGAAAAAATCTTAAGTGGTTTTGTCGGCCGGTAGCGAAAGCGACAGTTTTTGAGATGTGAAGGGTGTAATTAACTACTTAGAAAAGGGTCAAACAATAAACTCGGCCTATTATTGTAACCACCTGTGACGGTTACGTGAATTTATTAAAGAAAAACGTCCTGGATTGTTACGAAGAAAATTTTTGTTTTACCAAGATATTGCGCGAGTACACACGTCAGTCTAGACTATGACAGAAATCCATCAGTGTGGCTTCGAATTGTTACCCCATTCCCCGTATTCTCCTGATCTCGCTCCATGTGACTTTTATCTACAAATGGAGGAGGTTAAGGCGGTTGTCGACGCATTCTTTTAAGGGTTGGACGAAAATATTTTTTAAAGCATATATAGAAGCCCTGCCTGGCCGATGGAAGAAGTGTATAGAACTTGGGGGAGAATATGTTGAAAAGAAAAAGTAAGAAAAAAAAAAGCTTTTTTTCATATACTTACAAAATATGTAACATGTTCTGACTGACTGATTTATCTTCGCCGTGTCGGTATAACTGTATTAGGGACTAATACTCTACACACACTACTACTACTCGTACTACGTACATTACTCTCAAAGGTAGAATTTTTGAAAATTGTACTCCTTAAGCAGTAAAATGGGACATCAAAAATGACGGTTCGGATATTTTTTTAAGCTAGAAGCATGTACCTACTTTATTTTAAGGTTTTTGATTAGCAATAAAACATGTTCTGCGTTTTTGAAAATTCCACTGTTAAGACAGTAAAATGATCTTCGAAAATATCTGTTCAGTAGTATGTAAGTAAAGAAAAAAAAAGCTAAGATAATATGCAAATCTATACATAGTGAAATATTTAGTAACATTGCTGCTCTTATAAGAACAGCCTACTTAAATAAAAATTGGTTCACCTTTAAGTTATTCTAAGAAAGACGTTAAACTCGCTGAGGTGGCCTTTGTTAGATAGTGTGCCAGATCGGTGTCTCTCGTCTCTTGAGTTTTGTTTGAAAATTGGCACAATGTCAAGTGACAGTCGGCCGCCGGTTCTTTGTTCACGAAATCCCAATGAACATTTATGTTTATCAATATGGCTGGTATTACGTGCAAAATTTAAAATGATGGAACTTTGGGTGTGATTCATGAATAAAAAAACATTAAATGGAAATAAATTCTGGAAAACGCTATATTTGTCATTAATAACACGTCTTATGATTTAAAAATACAAATGTACGATTTATGCGGCGAAATTTCCATTAATGTCAACGGTCATGAGTTCGATATTCCTACTAGGAGCCGGTATCTTCTCTTACATAGGAGAAAGACCTTTGCGCGCTAATGGGATATTTACAGATTTTTTTCATGGTGATGAGTTTTAAGTGACAAAAATCAAGAGTCAATAATTTTGCTGAAGTTTATTCTAAAATTCCTAATATCTGTTTTTTTTTAATAAGTTCTGGTAATGATACACTTGACGTTTAAAAGTAAGGCGGCATCGTTCCTTGATATCATTAGAGCCTTTTAACTTTAAAACTTCATGACTCGATCAAAAGACGATAAACTGATGTTGAAATGGGCGATAAATCGATTTGGGAACTTATGATGTTAAGCATAATAAAATTTCGTAGTTATAACAAATGAAGGCGATAGATATGTTTGATGATGAGTATTTCTTTAAATTCAAACATTTTTTTTTACATTGTTTTTACAAAATCTATTTTTAAATTAGAATTATACCCAGAACTTAAAAATATTTTATTTAGTAGTAGTAAAATTTTAGATAAGATGAAAAAAAAAATCATAAATAAAGGTTATAATATTCTTATTAATAATTAATGAACATCCTTCCGTTTCCTTTTTATTTATAACATAGAAAACTCTGTTTACCTAAACAAAAGCTAACTACCGTATTTGCTTTCTCAATTATGTTATCATTCCACTGTTTGCTCACTAGCATTATCTTGATAAGATCTGCCGAGTGTCGAGACGTTTAATGTAAGAGTATTATAAGTCTACATTTTATTGCACGCTAGCCTTGGAATTGTTGCACGAAAAAACTCATTCCATGGAGGAAAAACGCCAAGGATCACAACCCAGCTCACTCATGTCACCACAACAAAGTAAGACTTAACATTAATAAACCTATTTTTAACTATGTATAATATAATGATTGGTAAGATGCGTTTAATACGCACATTACACATATATATAGTACATTTATACTTCATAAGTTACATAAGTTCAAGTTGTCTTGGATATCGTATATATACCTATTCAGACCTTACTTTTATGTTTTGTTTTTCAAATAAATTAAAACATAAAAAAGGGTAAGGTAGTAGTACCTATCTAATATTTTATAAAATTTACAAAATAAAAGATTACGTAGTTTTTCACAAATAGTAACATCGTTTTAAAATAATTCAACGAGTTTTCCTATAGTTATTTACCGATATAATGATTAAAAATATAGTGTAGTACAAGAAGAAAAGTTAGGCTTTTCAGTTTTGTTTTTAAACTGAAAGTAAAAAAACGAAGCAAGGAACGAAGGAAAAGCGAGTATCAACATGTTATACGAGGAAAATGTCCATACCAACATTTTTAAGACATTACTGTATCACATATTGTTTCCGATTCCTATATAGGTACCTATATAAATGCAAAAATACGCCTCTGAATTGGGAATGATACAAATGGCGAAACGAACGTTAAAAAATTATAATTTGCAGGTTCACTGGAGGCTCCCTTCCAGCCCGAAGGAAGCCAGAAACCCGAGGCACAAACAGCCGGTCTTAACTTCGTAAAATTTGCAACAAAAGTGGCCAATCTATCCAAATTGTCTCAAACGAAAACGCCTACATCACCTACTACATCCGATAATAAAATGGAATTTTAGCTTTCATTTGGTATAAACTATGATGACCGATGATTAGTATAATGAAACCGTTGGTGCATTTATCATATTATTTAGTCGATTTCTATTTTAGGAACACGGGTATTTCAAGCATTCCATACGAAGAATTATATTCGTTGTTGTGTTGACAACAAATTGAACATTAAATAATAAAAGACAAGTTAATAGAGCGAAAATTTCCTCGTAGTTATTAAATTCCATTGCAGAACAAGTTATATTATCATATTAGATTCATATAACAATATGACATATCCCTTGATCATGACGTGATTGATAAACAAGGGATTAGTAGTCATGCTTTTGCTTTATCGATATTTTTGACATAAAATTTCTTGAAATATTTTTACCCGACTGCGACAGAAGGAGGGTTATGTTTTTCGAGTGTATGTATGTATGTATGTATGTATGTATGTCCATTTCTTTGGCACGCCCTACAGCCCAAACGGCTGGACGGTTTTTGACATATGAGGTGTCTTTGGATTTGTCTAAATTGTAGTAGTGACATAGGCTATATAAAATTTCAAAATGGCGCCCGCAAATGGCGGAATGAGGGGGGGAGTTGAATTTATTTTTCTAATATGGGTCTTCTAATTTATGGTTCTTAATATGGGTATCAAATGAAAGCTAGTAAATTGTTTTATTCTTTTTAGTTTATAATAAGAGTATTTTACGCAGTCGGGTTTTTTGATTTTTTTAATTAAGCATACTTGTTCTTTCTACGTTATGTTGTCCGAGTACTTCAAGATTGAGAGCACTTGAGCGATCGAGTAATAATTAAGTGAATGCGGTCTCTTTTATCAAGCTCACGTTTTACGTTACACTTCAGAAACGAAGAGAAACAATTATACAATACGGATCTAGTCGAGGATAGTACAAAAAATAACTGAATAAAACTTAGAATTTCATAACCATAAAAAGTAGAATTTTTACTCGCTTCACCTAAAATGTCTATATTAAGATTCAATCTTATTTCAATGGCTACTAGTTCGAAAATTCAAGTGCTTACTTTATGTATACTGTACATATTTGCACTATTGCGCCGACGATAACATTTCATCGTCGCTTCCTTTTATCTTTAATAACTTATAAGTCTCCAATCTCCATATTGATAGTGTATTGTTAGTGTACACGTATTTATAATTGACATTCAATGTTGCAAGATTAATTGCTAAGATTTTCACTATCAATAATATACCTAATATTATTAGGCGATGTGAATCAAAATATTTTAACATTTAAAAAAATCTGACGATAATAGTATTTCTGGGGTTTAATTGTTTTCAAAGTATAATAGCAAAATAAAACACTGTTTTCTTATTAACTTAGATTTTATATGTAGGTTAGGTCAATTTGATTCTCATGGCCTGGTCTCATATTCTATTATAAATCATCTATTTTTAATTGTATAATAATGATGTCATAATGATTACAGCATAACGATTTCCCAATAGCATACTGGTGAATTTAAAAAATTATAACCAAAAACATGCGTAATAAACGTCACTGGTTGACCGTTGGAACTCTTTTGAAATAGCTCCATCCATATTTGGAAAATCAAATAGCAGCAACATAATTTAAGTGGGTAAAATTTTCTTCATTATAAATATAAATAAATTTACGATTTCAAATTATTAATATTCAATTTAAAACCAATCTCTGCGATTGTTACGTATAGGGAAAAATATTTAAAGTAAGCTAAAGTTTTCGTATAAATTAAGTATAAATAATATGTACGTAGGTATATGTTAGAATTAAATATTTTTAGCATGATCACTTGAAATAGTATAACCTCTTTGAATTGCGAAAAACGCTTTTTGACAACGCCACAGTACGGTTTTATTTACCTACTATGTCTAGGGTATCTAAGGTACATGGAATTTAAAATTAGCCGATTATTAAAAAAAAATACTTTAAAAAAGTTAACGTTATTTTGTCTAAGATAATATGAGTTAAAGTATTAATAATTCGTTATGTTCGTTCCGATTATAAACTTATATTAGAAAACTAAAGTACACATAATCACACACTTATATTGGAAGGTATTCTTATGGTTTGAACACAATTATGGTTTCGTCGATTATAGTAAATAAGATCATTTTATTTTTCCAGTGAGAATTAAAAGACAATCGAAAAACATAAAATAAGTTAATTATTTACTTACTATTTAATAATTAGGTATGTTTGTATGTATTTACTCTGGTGAAATGTATATTTTTTCTATTCTTAAATAATAAAATTTTTTACATATATAAAAACTTAGACATTCAAATCAATATAAATTAAAAAATACAGTAAATATTTTTTGTGATTTTTAAATTTAATTTTCTTTTGTCTGTAAACATTTTATATGTTAAAATTAATAAATATATATAAGACTAGAATATATATGTAAACTTAGAATGTCAATTAAAAGAATAATGAATGTTTCTCGCAGAAGATATTTTCTTTAATCCAGAAAATAAAAAATACATCGGATTTTTGATCACAAGAATAATTACATATTCACAAATAGCTTCAATGTCTGCAATTTACATAATCTTGTTTTAAAACTTACAGTAAAAACAATGGTCAAAATTAAGCAATAACTTTAAAGCAACTTTTAACTTACATTTTATTTTATAATACATGAATAATACAATCTTGCAAATAAAATAAAAAATCATAAAATTCAAGTTAGCTACAGTTTAAAATAGATAAATTGTTTCTAAACGCTCCATTTTATCTCGTTATCAAACACTTACTTTCAAACCTGTCATGTTTATAAGTTTGTCACATTATTTTTAAGCTATATGACTTAGTGAATAAGTGTTTTACCTTCGACAATCGCAACCAACGTACCTGTAACTAAACATTTCTCAGTTCACGACTCGATATTTACCTAGCATCGCTTTCCGTCATTTTCTTAACAACTAATATCTTTGAATAAATTATTTTTGACGTTTAATGCACGGAGCTCGCCTTTTTCTTTCGAACACTTCCAATGTGCAAGTATTTATGTCTTCGCTCTTCGGTAAGTTCTATGCATCGATATTGCTTGCGAATAATATAATATCATTGTTACAACTTATTATTGCATACTTATTCCAAGCAATTGTTGTTTCCTTGTAGTGCCTACTACTCCGTGAAGGAAACTAATTTAGCACAAATCATTAAAATAAATGCAAATCGGAATAAAATTAATGATCGGATTGCACATTAACAATCGATACATCGTATCGTGATCTACACTAGCGACACTATTCAATCGAGACCGCAGCGGCTCTTAAACCGAATTAAATCATTTCTTCTTAAATAAGGCCATTACAGTTTATCGTCGAGTCATCCTCGTCTATGGAAGAATGCATTGAGAAATATTTATACACTTTCACTTACATATTAATAATTGAATGGGACCTACCTAAAACATAATACACTTCATATTTTATTAAGTTATTGTTCGTATTGCATAGTTATCAAATTAATATGAGACGAGTGTTTTAAAATTATACAGTGAATAATTCTTAAGTTTGTGCATGATACCTGTCTCATCTGGGTGATTTACATTTTTACAAGTTAGTAAATCGAAACAATTACAATAGGCTACATTTTATAATACAGATTGCCCTACGTGATAATTGTTAACTGCAACTTACTGTAAATAAAATTACGTAAGGTAAAATAGCTCCGACGGACGCCAACACGGTCTAAATAAATGTATATTTGTCAGGGTACGATTATGTTAAAAATTAGGAACCCAAATCACGACTGTCGCAGTGCTTTCACTATAAATAGAACTATCTTTATAATAAAGCATAATTTTGTTATCAACAAGAACTACATCAACATTAATTATTGACTTTGCTATGTTAGGTTTGAAGAATCGATAATAATAAATATATTTTGTCACAATGTGCACATTTCATTCAGCGAACATAAAACGATATACATACATATCGAACATTGAGCATAACAATTGGCAATTCATTATCTTAAAAAACGGTAACGAATGGTAAACGTCGATATAAGTACTTTGCGACGTGTCGAACGCGGATATGATAAATTAACATGAATCTCGTAATGTATATGTATAGACCCTTACTTATGCGGTGAATATAGGAAATACGCACATTGTCGGAGGTTCGGTACGGATAACGCGTCCACGCGGATTGAATCGAGCGGCACTCGTAATGGTACGCGACCGCGGCAGGCGACGGCGACAGGAGAGACAGAGAAAAGAGACCGCGACAAGTTATATTATCATTGGTCGTCTCGGTTCTCGTCTCTGTCTCTTCAGTCGGGGTCACGTATCGCGGGCGCGAATCGCTACCATAACGCTGGTCCGGAAGGCACCAGTTCTACATCACGCGAGACGGTCGGACGCGGTGAACACTGCGGCGAGTCCGAGTGGGCGCGTTACTGCGGCTCGGCGCCTACGTCCCGCCGGCGCGGAACACTCAGTCTCGCCTCACGAACGTTCTCCCCCTGCAATACAACTTACTGTATCAAACTGTAAACAACCCATTGGTGAGCGAAGGCCTCCTTTCTATATAGAAGAAGAGTTGGAGCTTAATCCACCACACTACTCCACTGGGGGGTTGGCGGATAATTTCCCTACCATGAGTAACAATATCAGGTGTCTATGATTACAACCGGAACCGACGGCTTTACGTGCTCTCCGAGGCACGGTGGGGAGATCCACAAGGACATACACCCAGACCGGAAACAAAATTTGTCCCGAACGGGAATCGAACCCGCGACAGCCGGCGCGGTTTGAAGCGACTACTCACACTAATACACCAGAACGGTCGTCACTATACCAGAACAGTCGTCACATACGCCGTATATACTTCCGCCGTATATACGCCGTCATATACTTTAACCGAACTGGACTAAATCAGCCTGAAAACGTCCCACTACAGGGCAAATGCTTCTCGCCGTATTGGAGAATGGTTGGAGCTTAATCAACGATAACTGGGAATGTATTTTTTTAGTTCCTCACTGATGAAGTAAGTTTATGTCACGCATCACTGATGAAATACTAATTTTATGTTAAATTAAAGAAAGAAAATCATGAAACACATGTTTCATCATTACACAAAAATATAAGGATGTCCTTAGGTAACATTTCGTATTTATCTTGAGACAATCAAAAATAGTAATAATGAGAAGTGTGACGACAGTCAGCGGTACGCACGAGATGGTCTTGCGCTCGGCGGGGCGCGCGGAGGAGGCGGGGCGCGCGCGGTTCAGCACCTTCAGCAGCTCGCCCGCCTTGGCGCGCATGCGCGAGTGCACGTACACCTGCGGACGCAGTCGACACTCGATACTACTCACTTTTTAATTTTCACAACTATTTGCACTAATCACAAAATATATAAACACATTTAACATAATTATATTTTGTAGTGAGTTAACGGAGATCTTAGTAAGTCAGTGCTATTTAGCATTTATAAATATTAAACAACCAAGGGAACAAATTAAGAGTTCGATTATAATATTATTTTTTGACAAAATCGACTTTTTAGGGTTCCGTAGCAAAAGGGTAAAACGGGACCTATTACTAAGACTCCGCTGTCCGTCCGTCTGTCTGTATCTCACGAACCGTGATAGTTAGACAGTTGAAATTTTCATAGATGATGTATTCCTGTTACCAAAATGTTAAAAATATTTAAGGAGGCTCCCATATAACAAATGTAATTGTAATTTATTTTTGTTTTTACTCAATATTGATAACGGCAACAGGTACACACTAGAAATATATACAAAATATTTAGTCATATGTATATTGACTTTAAAACTTTTTTTTTTTTTTTCCGGTTCCGGTACTCTAAACGTAAACACGCATATAAGTCAGCTCTGTCGAAAATATCGAAAAATAATACATAGAACTACCAGTTAATCATAAAAGTGCGCTAATATCCCGAGAAAGTCGTCACAGCTTCGTAATAGTGAAGATATCCTGGTGAAAAAGTGATTTTAGTAAAAACAACAATCCTTTACAATTAGCCAAAATCGTCGAACTACGAATCTACCCTCTTTTGAATAAATCACAAACGTCACCATAGACAATATAGTGCTGTCCGTCACAAATTGGGTAGTGCCAACATTACAATATTCTGACATCTCATACGTTGACAGTCCTAGTGTTGCCAGCAAAAACGGTACATTCTCCCTAACTATGGATCATAATATGGAATGGCTTTTAACGAAACTTGAGGAGAAGCTGAACCATCAAGCCTCATCAATAACTACTAGTGTCACCAATAATATAATGCAAGCAATTGATGAAAAAATTAAAAAACTCCTAGAAGAAAATAATATTTTAAAAACGAGAATAACAAAGCTAGAACAGAAGATAGAATATATGGAAAAAGACAAGAGGAAAAATAACCTAGTGATCTTCGGCATAGAAGAAAAAGAGAAAACAGAATTTGAATTGGTAGACTATTTTAAAGAAATATTAGAAGAGATGGGCATACACCTGGAAAGTCAGGAGATAGCCAAAATATACAGAATTGGACAGCGCTCAAATAAAACTCGGCCATTAGTGGTCTCATTTACAACAACATGGAAAAAAAATCTAATTCAGAAGAACAAATTCAACCTGCCTAAAGGCATTTACCTTACAGAAGACTATCCTAAAGAGGTTTTAGAAACTCGCAAAAAACTCAAACCCTTGGTAGAAGAAAGAAATAAGGGAAACTTTGCATATATTAAATACGACAAGCTAGTAGTAAAAAAATCAAATGATTCTAATCGTGAAAAGAGGAAAAGAAATAAGGCAGAATCACCAGTAGCTTCACCAACAAACACTAAAAAGATAAACAGCAAACATGATCCATCCAATGACTCATCTGCAAATATTTCACAAGGATTAGCTAAACCGAACATACTGAACTACGTAGCACGAGGTAGATCATCATCACTGTCAGAGCTAAAAACAATAAAAAACTAAAAACTGCCTCTTACCACTGGAACCTGGATAGTACAAATTTAACAAAACGGTCAAATAAAATAACAACAATCAGCACCCCAAGCCGGTTGGTCGCCGTGGGGGAAGAAGACCATAACCCTCCATCAAATAAAGCTAAAAAATACGACAGTAATAAACCCGACAAAAATAAAAAGAAATCAGAAAAGTTACAAAATTTAAAAATATGTACCTATAATGTAAGGTCACTCTCATCAATTACAAGAATACTAGAACTAAACAATGCTATAGAAAAAATCAATTGGGACATTATAGGGCTAGCCGAAGTTAAAAGAAAAGGATGCAATATAGAAGAACATAAAGGGTATATTTTTTGTTACATAGGAGAAACAATGGGTCTGCATGGTGTGGGCTTCTTAATAAAGAAAACCTTGAAAGCAAATATAGTAACCTTTGTAGGTATATCAGAGAGAGTCGGTTTGCTGAAAATGAGATTTAACAGTGTGTCAATGTCTATTATCCAAGTTTACGCCCCTACAGAAAGCGCCACTGAGGATGATATAGAAATATTTTACAGGGATTTAGAAAAAGCTCAGGAACAAGCAGACAAAACCTTAATAGTCATGGGCGATTTCAACGCAAAAATCGGGTACCCTAAACATGAAGAACATATAATAATGGGACGGATATGGACAACGAAATGCACGAGGGGAACGACTGATTCAATATGCATATGAAAACAAGCTATCTGTAATGAATACACACTTTAAGAAAAGAAACTCTCGCAAATGGACGTGGATGTCCCCAGACCAAAACACTAAAAACGAAATCGACTTCATACTCAGTTACGACCCGAAAGTAATTACAAACTTAGAGGTACTAAATGGAATAAGCTTCCCATCAGACCATAGAATGGTCAGATGTTCTATGATTATTCATACACCAAAAG
Organism: Euphydryas editha; assembly: GCA_036937285.1. Lineage (NCBI taxonomy): Eukaryota > Metazoa > Arthropoda > Insecta > Lepidoptera > Nymphalidae > Euphydryas > Euphydryas editha. The sequence goes on from JAUPFZ010000020.1 coordinate 5,481,581, forward strand.
TAAACAGGAAGTCATTTATAGTCCCGAACAACACGCTAAAGTCTACAAAAGAAAGAGAAAATTACCTGAAAAAGTTAAAAGATAATGCAACAAAACTATACGAAACAACGAAGAACACAAAAAATATACAAGCTCTAAGCAATGCACTGGAAAAAACAATCTCCAACAGTCTAGAAAAGGACGAAGAAATGAAAAGCAGGCACAAAAGACCCCAAATAATTAGCGACAGAACATTAGAAATGATTGCTAGACGTAAAGAACTCTTAATTAAAAAAGACAAATCTAAAGAAATGAGGCAAAAACTAAAGGAATTATATAAAAAGACAAACAAAGCAATCAGACAAGACTACGAAACTTATAGAGAAACAATTATACAAAGAAATATAGCAATATTTAGAAGCACAAAGAAAGCATTCAAAGAACTGAAACCATACAAAAATTGGATAAAGGGCCTAAATGGTGGAAAAAACGAAACGAGAGAAGATTTATTAAAACACGCAACTGCCTTCTATTCAGATCTCTATAAAAAACCACCCGAAGAAAAAGACAAAACAGACGGACAAACCAAAACTAACAGAAGATTTCAATCAGAAATACCCATAGAAAAAATAAACGAAATAGAGATAATAGAACATATAAAGAGACTAAAATCTGAAAAAAGCCCAGGTTCAGACAAAATCACTAATGAAGCCTTGAAACTCGGAGCACCAATTTTGGTAACGTACCTAACTAAATTATTCAACCTAATTATAGAACAAGAACAAATACCGAAACAATGGTGCAGCTCAAACATAATACTACTCTATAAAAAAGGAAATCCGTTAGACATCAACAATTACAGGTGATATATATGTAAGTAGCAAACTATAGTGCGGGTATTAGGAAAATATTAATATGTTAAGATTTTATGATATAATGTAGGTAGGTCAGTTCCGCATTAAATATTAACTAGCATCAAGTGTTTTCTTTGGCTCCTATATTCGAGGTTAATAAATACCTAAATACATATCAGTGGCGACGAGTAGGACTTACGTGTATTGTATTAATATAATAAAAGAATGTCGATCGGCAAAATTGAACCTTTTAAAATGTCAGAGGATAATTGGACTTTGTACATCGAGAGATTAGAACAATATTTCATTGTGAATAATGTGAAATCCGAACTAAAAGTGGCTACTTTAATTACCGTAATGGGAAGCGAAACGTATGAATTGTTGGTAAACCTTTGTACACCAGAAAAACCAGCTAATAAAACTTTTACGGAGTTAGTCACAATTATGCAAAGTCATTTACAGCCTAAACCGAGCATATTGGCAGAAAGGTACAAATTTAAACAAAGAGTACAGAAACAAGGGGAGTCTATAGCGGAATACATGGCGGAACTCAAGAAATTGTCCAAGACTTGCATGTTCACATCGTGCTGTATGAGTACGAGTATAAGGGACCAATTCGTCTGTGGACTTAGCAGTGAGACAATTATGCAGCGACTATTTGCCGAGGAGGATAACACAAAGCTAGAAAAATTGTATAAGTTGGCAATTTCGAAAGAAAGCGGAGAGAGATGGCTGCGACATAGAAATCGCTCTGCAAGCATATTTAATGGCATATCGGAACACACCACATTGTACTACGGGAGAATCACCAGCAATGTTACTGCAGCGGCGTAACCTGCGCTCACGTCTCGACTTGCTGCGGGAGGGCGGTGCCCACCGTGCGGAGGAGCGCGCGCGCCACCAGCAGCAGAGGCTCGTCGAGCACGCCGCCGGCACGGAGAGAGCGTTCGCGGTAGGGCAGAAGGTATGGGCAAGGAACTTCGGTACAGGGGAGCAATGGATAAGAGGAACAATTACTAGTTTAGATGGATCGCGGACAGTAATAGTGGAGGGTGAAAATGGTGTACGTATGAAAAGGCATTTAGATCAAATTAAAAATTATACTAGTATGTCGGGCTTGCCGTATCCTAGTCTGAGGGAGTATGACTTGGTCCAGCAGGAGCAGAGACGGTAAACCGCGGCTCAGAGCCGACGCCAGTCCATCACGCCACCCCCGCCAGGGTATCGGACTCGTTCCGGTAGATTAGTTAAGATAGTTCGATTAAATCTTTAATAATATTTAAACTGTAATATAGTGTAATAAACAAATAGTTTAGTAATAAGTAAGTTATATTTAAAATTATTATTTTTGTATTAGTTAATATTGTAAGTAGTAAATAAGGGTGGAGGTGATATATATGTAAGTAGCAAACTATAGTGCGGGTATTAGGAAAATATTAATATGTTAAGATTTTATGATATAATGTAGGTAGGTCAGTTCCGCATTAAATATTAACTAGCATCAAGTGTTTTCTTTGGCTCCTATATTCGAGGTTAATAAATACCTAAATACATATCAACAGGCCTATTAGTTTATTATCTACAATCTATAAACTATTCTCTTCAATTATTTTGAGTAGAATAGCTCCAGATATAGACAAAAACCAACCAATAGAGCAAGCAGGCTTTCGTCCACATTATTCAACAATGGATCATATACATTCTACAGAGCAAATAATAGAAAAATACAAAGAGTATAATAGGTCACTCTACATTGCATTTGTAGATTATTCAAAGGCATTTGACAGCATATCCCACTCGTCTATATGGAAAGCTTTAAGAACAAATAACATAAATGAAAAATACATAACAATAATAAAAAATATCTATGCTAAAAGTGTGGGCAGAATCAAATTAGAAAAGCAAGGAGATGAGTTTATAGTTGGAAAAGGAGTGAGACAAGGAGACCCCCTCTCACCTAAACTATTTATAGCTGTCCTCGAAGACATATTTCAAAGTCTAGAATGGAAAAACAAAGGCATATGGTTACAAAATAAAAGACTATCACACCTAAGATTTGCAGATGACATAGCTCTTTTTAGCGAATCTGCAACAGAACTAGAAAACATGCTACAGAACCTGAATATCCAAAGCCAAAGAATAGGACTACAAATTAATAGTTCAAAGACAAAAATTATGACAAATAGCTCTAGAAAAGAAATCAAAATAGATGGAAACCCGATACAATACACAAACGAATATATATACTTAGGTAAACTGGTATCTTTTGAAGCAGGTAGTAATGAAAAAGAAATAGATAGAAGAATAAACATAACTTGGAAAAAATATTGGGCTCATAAAGAAATCTTTAAAGGAAACTACAGCTTAAAGATGAAAAAGATAATAATGGATTCATGTATCTTACCAAGTCTAACCTATGCAAGCCAAACATAGGTATATACAGAAAAAGTAAAAAACAAAATTTTATCTTGCCAACATGCCATGGAAAGAAGTCTTCTAAAATTGAGAAGAATACAAAAAACAAGGAACGCTGACATCCGAAAGAAAACTAATGTAACAGACGCACTCCATCATAGCTTGAAACAAAAATGGAAATGGGCAGGGCACATAGCAAGATACCAAGATCAAAGATGGACCCACGAAACAACAAAATGGAAAGGCCCAATAGGCAAGAGGAGCATCGGTCGACAAAGAAAAAGATGGGTGGATGACATAAAAAATATAGCAGGAAATGACTGGATGAGAGTAGCTAAAAACCGCGAAAAATGGCTTAGATTGGAGGAGGCTTTTACCCTATAGGGACTACACACCAAGAACAAGAGAACAGAACTAATTAAGTTTTTTTAATGTGTAGATAAATAAAGCTTATTATTATTATTATTATATTGACTTTAAAAACAAATATTTAAGCCCCATACAACAGACATTATAATTTTTTGCCATTTTTATAGACAATGGTAGGAAGCCTTCGTGCGCGAATCCGACTCGCACTTGGCCGGTTTTTAATATTTTATTTCTTACGGTATTTCTAAACAATCCTTACGAATATGCCCTTTTTATTTATAAATAAAATGTTTGAATAGGAACTTCAGTTCAGTTGGACCGATCAGTCAGGCTGGACCGGGGCGTACCTTAGAACACTTGATGTGATAGTGGAGGTAGTCACGGAACATGTGTAACAAGTCGATGGTATTGTCGCGCGCCGCCTCGCACGTGTGTCGCGGGAACAGCACTGTGGACATATTTATTATTAGTTAATGATCAAGGAATTTATATCATAACTGGAGCGCTCACTTAATAAAATTGTATATTCAAATATGCACCTTGAAATAAATGACATAAGGTTGACATTTGTTTCCAACATGTATAGTAAAAAAATCGTTCCGAGCATTTCGTTGACTACTGGTATTTTGTACCTACTTTGTGTGTAACTACTGGTTTTTCTCCCTCGAGTTGCCTTGAATCCATGGCAGAAAGAGATGTAATCCGTCTCTTAGGAACGTTTTTTGAGCGCATGTGCGCATTCGCATTTGTATATAAATTCATTTTGAATGACATACACAGTGTAGCATAGTAAGTAATCTTACATTAATAATCGGATTTTTGTATACAGGGTGACTGGTGAATTACCATCGACATTCGGGGAGAGCGCTCGGCGCACGGTTCCCACTCGAATCATGTAAAAAAAATAGGTAAATATTAATAAACTTTTAAGTAAAGTTACTCAACAATTATCCAATTATTTACGCATCGTCTGGACACCCTAGCAGCTAGCTGCACTTTCGACACAAAACAGGTAGTTTATCTACGTCCAAACGCCGCCACGTGTAAACAGGGTAGCAGGATAAACAAGCATGATCCAGTCCCCCTTAATACTTTAATCCTGGCTTAGGAAAGGCAAAAATACTAAGATATTTTACTCGTTTAAGCAACAAATTTGTTGACTAGGTAAATTATGTGACTTTGGCAATTTTTAGGTGTGAACAAGCGACACATTACAACACCTGTGCATGTGCCGCCGGCATGACTGGAAAAGTGTCATCGCTTCATTTATTTGAATTGAAATTTATGAAAATTTGGTCAAAAATTAAGTATCTATTTTTATTGCATGACCCGAATGGGAACCGCGCGCCGAGCGTTCTCCCCAAATATCGATGGTAATTCACCAGTCACCCTGTATATCTGCATCTACTCACCGAATGTGACGTAACTTATATTCTCTCCTACTTTCGCGTCGGTATCCAACAGTTCTAAAGGCGGTTCTTTGTGGGAGAACAAAACCTGAAAAAAAATATTTGTCTGTAAAGTCGGTTTATGGACGATAATTTTACGTGATAACGTCATAAGAAAACATTGATAAAAAATTGCATATTTTTATGAATTGAATTGAATTATTATCTCTAAATTATCATTTTTGTGTATACAAAGAATACAAAGAAGGAGTTACTTCAATTAATTAATTTTTTTTTCGATAACATTTATTTGCACACATTAATTCAAATATTTTTCACTTAAATGAGACAGATTAATTACAAGTAACAATGTGCAATGAACAATTTATTTACAACTTATATACATGTGTGATATTTAAAGTCCTCCAATCTATGTTATTCTTTTTCATTCACAACCCAAATGCTGAGGCCAATCGTGCCTCTCAATCACTTGTTTCGTGCTTCCACTCGCGGAACGTGACAATGAGTCATGCTTTTGCGTGCGTGCAACCGGCATTCACCGATTTACAAGACATTATCACATCAAAAAAAAAATTAATATCAATTACCTTTGTTAAAAATATTATTTTTAAAACTTAGCGCATAATATTTTGAAAGAATTATCCTCTTACTAACCTGCGGTGCAGTGTGTGATGCTCTCCGACCTTCCTTGAGCTCTTGCATGAACACCTTGCCAATTACTATGTCATCTTCGTGACGGAAAACTGTAGAAAATACAACAGTTACTCGATCTTCTTGAGCTTCTACATATCTGAAAATAAAATAATATTCATATCAAATATTTGGAATGAATATCAACTATTGCAGACAATTGTTTCCTAGAGCTAATTATAAAAAATATCGTAACACATAATAAATTAATAATATAGTTATAAAATAAATATATTTTAAATTATATAAAGGTTATACTAACAAAGTCTCATCTTGCCGGTAGTTGATGACGGCCCGTTTGTGGCTCACATCGCCATCCTCCTGCAGCCGGAAGTAACGTTCAAAAACCGACGCAAAACAGTTTCTTTTTAACAAACCAACTTTTTTCACAATTGTCTCCCAATCATCAGGAATGGTCTCCAGATCGAGTAGTATTGACACATTGTAACCTGTTTATAAATAATAAATATTTTATTTTCATTGTTTCGCATTGAACAGTACAACATTTTAATGAACATTAGTCAGTATGTTTGATAAGGATTTTTTTTAACTGAGTATTATTAGCAATTTAAAACAGGAAATTTATTTAACAATCATTTCAATATTATTCTTATATTTATTTCCAACAAAATAGCTAAGAGTAATTAAATATTACTGATTTTACATTTTTTGTTATTCAATAGTTCAGTTCAGTTCAGATCACTTAATAATTGCAATATTGAAAAAATTAAATGAAGTGTTATGTTTAACACAATTTTACATAGGTAGTCATTTGTATGTTGGTTTAATCTTAATTTAATTTAAACATAATCTAATATAATAATTTGAATGAATGTATCATTTATGTTATAGAGCAAAAAATTACTATTATTGAAGAAATAGTCATACAAAACTTTATCTGGGAATACTTTTTAGTACATAATTAATCTTATCTTTTACAGATAAAATATTGAACTTCAAACACAACATTTGGAGATTTTTCATTTGATTTAATAAATAAAAAAGTACTGCTCCAATGTATGAATTTTCAGTCTTAATGATTATTTATCTGTCATATTATCTTTTAAAATATATATATATTATTTCTCATTAAAATTATATCTCTAGTAATATTATATAGGGGTATTTCTTTGGAAAAATAAATATCATTTGGATGGATAGTATGAGTAACACATTTTTTTTAAATATATTTTATTATTTAAGATTAAAAGGAATAAGTCATGCACTATACTATTTATCAAATTTTAAAGTATCAGTAAGTTACCGTAAATGCATATAACTTGACAAACTACGCTTACTGGTAGGGCTATGGTGTTTTTTGGGATATGTAGTGAAAATATTATGAAATTATAAAATATATCAAATTAAATACTTTACACAAGGAAGGTCAGTTAAACATACAAAATAATAAGTTTCCACTCCAATAAGCCTTTTATTGCTACAAAGTAGAAGTAATGTATTTCATGATTGCATATTTAATAAACATGGCCTCATTAGTGCTTATGAACGCTTAAATACATTTTATTTAAAGAAATAATTAATTATATCAGTAATTCATGTCCGAGTATAGTATCTGACATTAAAAGAAAATTTTAAATTTTACATAGGAATTTTCCAAAATATTTTCCAAATTCTACAAGTAGTTTCAGAAATCAGATATGACATGTTCAGCTAATGAAAAAAAAATCATTGTGTATAAAAAATATAAAGGACTCGGGCTTAGTTATAATAATAATAATAAATGTCTCGCACTCAACGGCCCCCAGTAGGATGTGAATCCTGTATCGGGGGTCCGGAAACACACAATAACACAAGCACAAACGCCCAGACCTCGATAAACATCTGTATGGCCTATACAAATATTTGTCATGTGCGGGGATTGAACCCGCGACCGCTAGCGCATCAGCCAGTTGCTGTGACCACTGCGCCAACATGTCGTCGTTAGTTGCCTGAAGAGTAAAATTTAAAATATTTTCCAGTGCACTTAAATTATTTTATATATAATAATACTTGTATAAATTATGAACTTACCTGACTCAGGTTCAGTAAGAAGAGGTCCATAAACTCTTTTAAGCAATTCGTCTGCCCCATGCTCTTCTAATTGCTTATAAAACTTCAATGATATACTAACCTTAAATTTAAAATACACATTAATTAAATATCACTTAATATTATTTGATTTGTTTTACAATCAAGTGAACCTTTTTGTACATTTTTCAATCATTTAGAATAGAATAATTTAATAATAATACAAATTTAATAGTCTTAATATTTAGGTGTGTGTTTGTGTGGATATGTGTATGTGTGTGTAGTATTTTGCTACCACATAAGTTAGGAGTATGATTCATCGTAATAATACAGAAATAAGTGCTCCACCTACCCTAACTTTGGTTTTATCCCCATTGACATTAGATATATGAAACAGTACACCATCAAAGTCTGCAAGTTTTACGTCAATAGACTCAGGCTTTAATCTGAAAATTAAAACAAGTTTAAATTTAACTACTAAATGATTCAAAGTTACTATAAATTTCCTTGTACAATTGTTTGCATTTATATGACATATGCAAAGCAACATTGTTTACTCAAAAGGAATCTGAAAACATTTTATAGGACATTTCCGCAGTTGCCGCAAGTACTTACAAACAACTTATATGACTCATCCATGCCGATATGGTGCGTGAAACGTCACTTAAACTATAGTTTAGGGAATAATAAGCCGTGAATGCAATGACATAATGCCAATATGATTCGAATTTATCATAATCCGCGGCCAACGTGGGCCCACCCTGTGTGAATCTTATTTGACATTTGTCACGATCCTTGTGAAAAAAGGGTTATAGAATAATTTTTATATAAATTATACAGAACACAAATTTAATTAGGAGGCAAACAAAATAAATCTTAATTGTGCAGCGCTCTGATTGAGCACGTAATCGTTATAAAAACAGGTAAACTTTCTAAGCGTAACGTACTCACCGCGCCAGTGCATTTTTATATTTCACTGTTAGTGTTTCTTCTATAATTCTATTATTGATCTCTAACAAGATCATTATTTAACAATTTATAACCTACAGATTTTGCATAAAATCAACACTTATAGCACCTTCATTTAATAATTTATACGGATATCTTCAACGATGACCGCCCGTACATAGGTACTTAAACGACAGAGAAAGAAATAAGAATCAAAACTCAAAAGAATGAATAGGAAGCTTCAAAAGATTGATATATCGGTCAATTGACCATAGACTTTTTACATTCAATGGAAAATCAGTTAATATTCCTAAAATTTTTTACATCTATTAGGTTTTTCCAAATATATGAAAAAATAATATAATATGTTATTTTAGTATAATAGTAAATTTATATAATATTTTTTTAAATAAATTTCTCTGTGAACATTTTCAAATGTTTTGACAATTTGAAAAATTGCAATACCAGAAATATAACCTAGGGATGTTCATCGGAAAAAAAATCGATAATTTTATTATCGTATCATGTTATCAATAGCTATCGATAATTATCGAATGAACTGTTATCGATAATCATTGGATGAAAAATATCGATAGTTGGCGACAGTTATCGATAATTATCGGTTTAAAATTATCGATAATTATCGGGCGATTCCAGAATTATCGGATGGATTTGATAATTATCAGATGGATTCGATAATTTTCGTATAGATTCCAGATTTTATTATCGGGTGAAGAATGATAAGTATCGAAAATTGTTGTGTATCGTAAGTGAGAACGAAAAAAAAAGGTCACTCGACATCTAGTGTCAACATTTACCACTCCAAATACCGAATCCGAATACCTAAAAAAAAAGGTCGTCACTTCTCCCTGTCACACTTATTGCTCGATAATTATCGGCTGACGCATACCCATAATTATCGAATCCCATCGGATCAAAACAAAATTATCTATAATTATCTGATAAAAAACTATCGATAGTTATCGTTAACTATCGAATGAAAAATTATCGATAATTATCGGATCAAAATTATTGAATCGCACTTATCGATAATTATCGACAATTATCGAATGAAAATTTATCGAGTAGTTACGAATTATCGATAATTATTGTACATCCCTAATATAACCTTACACATCCTATGTGTGTTTATTTTTGTTGTGTGTAATTGCAATCTGCAATCTGCATCTTTAAAAAGTGATTTATCGAACAATAAGTCAATAACTATAGAAAGGTTAATCTGAACCTGATAATAATGTTTTTGATTCAAATGTTAATATAATTTTAAAAAATGTCTAATCAAGTGACCGCCTTCGTCGCGGGCTTAAAGTCCAGAAATGTGGATATTCAGACAAGAACCGCACGAGAGCTTTACCATTATGCTAAAACGGAACTTCGCGAGGTTCCTCAAGAAGAACTTACACAATTTCTTGATGAGTTTAACCATCAAATATTCGAAATGGTATCTAGTAATGATGTCCATGAGAAAAAGGGTGGAGTACTGGCTATAGGTATGTAAGTTTATTGAAAAAAAAGTTTTTATCAATTCCTGTAATTTTTAATTTTATGTTTATAAAATTAAAACATTTGTTTTAGTTTGTCTCATTGGAGGGGATTGTGATACTACAAAAACAAGAATTACAAGGTTTGCTAATTATCTGAGAAACTTGTTACCTTCGTCTGATGTGGGTGTAATGGAACTTGCTGCTAAGACAGTAGGCCGTCTTGCTACTGTTTCTGGAGTTAAAAGAGCTGAGTATGTGGAGTTTGAAGTTAAAAGGGCATTTGAATGGCTTTCAGAGGAGAGAAATGAGGGCAGACGACACTCAGCCGTGTTATTACTGAAGGAATTGGCTATTGCTATGCCAACGTATTTCTATCAACAAGTTTCTGGTTTCTTTGATCATATTCTAATAGCATTAAAGGACCCCAAACAACAAATTAGAGAAGCTGCAGCGAAAGCACTAAGAGCTGGCTTAGTAGTTACAGCTCAAAGAGAAACAGCAAAACAATCAACAGCAAAACCTCAGTGGTACATGCAATGTTATGAGGAAGCCATGTCTTCATTTGAAGAAATCCCGATAAGAGAGAAGGGAATAACAAAAGAAGACCGAGTTCATGGTGGTCTACTTATCTTGAATGAGTTGCTAAGATGCTCAAATGCTGCATGGGAGAAAAAATACACATTTCTTATGAGAAGTCTGGATACGCAGAAAGATATCACAGTTTCTGATGATATCATTTTCATAAGTTCAAAGCTACATAGTCCATCAGTAAAAAGAGGTTACTTGTGTGATGGCTTCCAAACTGAAAATGTTCAGTATCCTGTCCCTATATATGAATCTGAAGTTTGTAAAAAATTGTTAACTGAAAAAATAGAAAGGACATGTCAAGGTAAAAAATCTGATTAGTTTCATTTTCTTAATTATATTATGTTTTTATTTATTTGTACTAACTGTATTTAAAATATTACAGATGTGATGTCTCAAAAGTTACTGAAAACTCAAGGAGTTCCACAAATCCTTCTGATTATAATTCCAAGACTGGCAGCATTTAATAAAGAATTGTTCTTAAAGAAATATCTGAATTCCACCATGCATTATCTAATTACTTCCATTAAAAGCAAAGAAAAGGATAGAAATATGGCATTTACTACATTAGGTTTGATGGCTGCTGCTATTGAAGGTGACATTAAAGCATTCATACCTAGGATAATGGAGGTAATCAAACAAGCTTTACCAATCAGAGATAATCAGAGTAAAAAGAGAATATGGATAGACCCATCTATTTTTGCATGCATAACATTACTTAGCAGTGCAGTGAAAGATCTTGTTATTAGTGACATTAAAGAATTATTAGATGCCATGTTTGCAACTGGCCTTAGTCCATCACTAACAATATGTTTAAAGGAATTAAGCCAAAACTTACCTACATTAAAAGGTGAAATTTCAGAAGGACTTTTGAACATGCTGTCACATGTATTACGAAATAAACCTTTCTTACATCCTGGGGTACCGAGAAGTCTAGAGCAACAGAGTAATATGAGTCTTGTGATAGAACTTCAAGACACTGCAAACATAGTCCTAGCTTTGAGAACACTCGGAACTTTCCATTTTGAAGGACAGCACAGCTTACTTACTTTTGTTAGACGTTGTGCAGATCATTTCCTACAAAGCGACCAACAAGAAATTAGAGTGGAAGCTGTAAAAACATCAGCAAAATTACTTGCAGATGCCACTAAAAGAACTGTGAAAACTCCTTCTAGAACTCTAACAATGTTGACTGCTGAAGTTGTTAGTAAAATGTTAGTTGTATCAGTTACTGACCCTGACTATGAAGTAAGATATTGGGTTTTGGAGTCTTTCACTGAAATCTTTGATACTCACTTGGCACAAATTGAAAATTTAAGTTTTCTGTTTATTGCTATGAATGATGAGCATTTAGAAATTCGAGAGCTTGCTATTTGCACTGTCGGTCGACTGAGTGTAGTCAATCCAGCATATGTGATGCCTGGACTGAGAAAAATCTTAATACAATTTTTAACAGAACTAGAACATTCAGGAATGAGCCGAAATAAAGAACAAGCAGCTAGAATGTTGGATAATCTGATATTGCATGCTCCAAAACTTGTAAAACCATATATGGAGACAATTTTAAATGTCCTTGTTCCCAAATTAAAAGAACCTGATTTAAACCCAGGAGTTGTCATAAGTGTTTTAAAAGCTGTAGGGGATTTGGCTGATGTTCATGGTGATAATACTGGTCTCAAAAAATGCTTACCTGAACTTTTAACAATCCTTCTTGATCTACTCTCTGATGCCAGTGCAACAGATAAAAGAAGTGTTGCCTTGTGGGCGTTTGGTCAACTTATAAGTGCAACTGGGTATGTTGTTACACCATACACAGAATATCCTAATTTAATGGATGTTTTGCTCAATTTCTTAAAAACCGAACAGCAACCTAAAGACAGGCGAGAAACAATTCGAGTTTTAGGACTACTTGGGGCCTTAGATCCTTACAAACATAAGATCACAAGAGGTTTAATTGACGGTCAACCAGATTCTAGTTTAGTACCAGTTGCTGACAGCAAGGCAGAAGAAAACAATTTTGATATGACTACTAGTGAAATGTTAGTCAATATGTCATCACCAGTACTTGATGAGTACTATCCTGCAATCGTAATTTCTACTCTTATGCGTATTCTTCGAGATCCAACTCTCCAACAACATCATACAAGTGTAGTTCAAGCTGTGACATTTATTTTTCAATCTTTGGGTATAAAATGTGTCCCATACATATCTCGTGTCACACCAAGTCTTCTATATGTAGCACGCGCGACTGATAACAATAATTTTCGAGAGTTTCTTTTTACACAATTAGCAAAACTTATTGCTATTGTAAAGCAACATATTCGCAATTATTTAGACAAAATATTCGATCTTATAAAAGAATTTTGGACTCCAAATAGTCCCTTGCAACCTACTTTAATATTATTAGTTGAACATATAGCTGTAGCGCTTGGATCCGAGTTCAAAGTATATTTACCTCAGCTAATGCCCCAAATACTACGTGTTCTCGCTCATGATACTAGTAAAGATAGATGTGTAACAGAAAAACTCCTATATGCACTACAAAAGTTTGAAGATAATCTTGATGATTATATGCACTTAGTCATTCCATCTATTGTTAAGTTATTTGATGCTTCGGACTGTCCTATTCCAGTAGCTAAAGTAGCTATGGAAACAGTTGATTATCTCTCAGATTCCTTAAATTATAGCGAACTTGTGTCGAGAATCATACATCCTCTTGTTAGAAGTTTAGACACTTGCTATACTTTACGAACTACGGCCATGGATACCTTGTGTGCTCTGATTACACAGCTTGGAAGAAAATATAATGATTTCATTCCACTTGTTCAAAAAGTTATAGTGAAGCACAGAATACAACACCAGAACTATGAACTTTTACTCTCGAAACTACAATCAAATACAACTTTAGGTGTCGATGTGTTTTTGCAAAGTACAAGACGGAAACCTAGAAATAATAACCAAGAGGTTTGTATTTTTTTTTTTTTTTTGGTACATATTAATGGACAATTTGCTACTTAATTTTTTTTAATGTAAGAAAGGAAAAGAAATTATTATTAATATTTGAATTTTTTAGGCGCGCATAGTAGCTTGTGATTCATCACAGTCTATCCGTAAATTGTGTGTAAACGCACACAGCCTGAAAGTAGCGTGGACTGTGAGCAGCCGAGTTTCGAAGGATGATTGGCTCGAATGGCTACGACGTTTCAGCATTGGATTGCTTACAGAATCACATAGCCCAGCTTTGAGGTAAATTAAATTAAACAACGAATGAATAATGTCTTGAATACATTTTCAAATGTTTTTTTGTAATAACATAAAAATACTTTCAGGGCATGTCTGGCATTAGCCCATAACTATTCTCAATTACTACGTGACCTGTTCAATGCTGCATTCGTTTCCTGTTGGACGGAACTTGACAATACATCGCGAACAGAATTAGCAAATGCATTAGAACAGGCTTTGACAGCTCCTGATGCACCAGAGCTAGCTCATACTGTTTTGAACCTCGCTGAATTTATGGAGCATTGTGAAGGTGGTGCTTTACCGATTTCTACTCATTTGCTTGGAGAAAGGGCTATGCATTGCAGAGCATATGCCAAAGCGCTTCATTATAAGGTTAGATTTTGTTACTTAAGATTGTTAAATTTTTCATACTGAAAATTATTAAAATAATATTTTACTTTTTGCAACAGGAAGAGGAGTTTCGTAATGGAGCCACTTCTCAAGTCGTAGAGGCTTTAATTCATATTAATAATAAATTGCAACAAAAAGAAGCTGCAGAAGGGTTACTCGAACGAGTAATGGCACAACGTGAAGCAGGTGACACAAGTTTAAAAGTTCAGATAAGGTGGTATGAGAAATTACATAACTGGGAAAAAGCTTTGAACTTATATGGAGATAAATTAGTAGGAGACGACAATGACTCGGAATCTTACCTTGGTGAAATGCGATGTTTCGAGGCATTAGGCGAATGGGTAAAATTGTACCACACGGTTTCAAAACGCTGGCCGAGAATGAGCGATTATGAAAAATTCAAATCAGCTCGTTTAGCCGCTGCTGCAGCCTGGGGTTTAAATGAATGGGATTCAATGGTTAATTATGTTAACTTTTTACCTGAAAATTCTCAAGATGGAGCCTTTTACAGGGCTGTTCTTAACATTCACAATAACGATTACGATATTTCAAAATTATATATAGATCAGGCAAGAACTTTGCTAGACTCTGAGTTGACTGCAGTAGCTGGAGAAAGTTATCAGAGAGCTTATGGGGCTTTAGTTAGTGCTCAGTTACTTGCCGAATTAGAGGAAGTGATCACATACAAATTAGTTCCTGAAAGACAAGAATCTATAAGACAAGCATGGTGGACTAGACTTCAAGGAGGGCAGAGATTGGTCGAGGATTGGCGTAAAATTCTCCAAGTTCGTAGTTTAGTCCTGACGCCACAAGAAGATATGGCCACCTGGCTAAAATTCGCTTCGCTTTGCAGAAAGAGCGGTGCACCACGTCAAGCTCATAGAACTCTAGTAATGCTCCTCGGTATCGATCCAAGTAAAAATCGCGATATGCCCCTTCCGACTCACGAACCGAGGCTAACTCTCGCTTACGCAAAACATCTATGGGTCGCCGGTGACAAACAACTCGCATATAATCAGTTGCAGCGCTACGTAGACGATGTTGAAACTGGAGATGCAGAACACTGTCGATTACTAGCTCGTTGTCATTTAAAATTAGGATCTTGGTGCGAATCGTTGCTAGGAATAAATAGACAATCGATTCCCGAAATTTTACGCAATTACTCAGCTGCGACCACTTTATCGTCAGATTGGTATAAAGCTTGGCATGCATGGGCGTACATGAATTTTGAAACAGTTCTTTTATACAAACATCGGGAGGCGTATATGTCCAATTCAGAAGAAATTAAAGTCGCAGCAGAATATATACAAACTCACACCGTTCCGGCGGTTGAAGGTTTCTTTAAATCCATTAACTTATCACATGGTAGTTCACTTCAGGATACATTAAGATTGTTGACTTTATGGTTCGACTATGGACACCATCCCGCCGTTCACGAAGCTCTCGTAGAAGGTATAAGAACCATTGAAATAAACGTGTGGCTTCAAGTAATACCTCAGCTCATAGCACGAATCGACACACCGAGAGCTTTGGTAGGAAAACTTATTCATTCTTTATTGATAGATGTCGGAAAATCTCATCCACAAGCTCTTGTTTATCCCTTGACTGTGGCATCGAAATCGTCATTCGTAGATCGGAAAAATGCTGCTAATCAAATTTTGAAATCGATGTGTACTCACTCGAATAACTTAGTTAATCAAGCAGCCATGATTTCTGAGGAGCTAATCAGAGTTGCTATACTCTGGCATGAACAGTGGCATGAAGCTTTAGAAGAAGCTTCTAGATTGTATTTTAGTGAACACGATGTTGAAGCTATGTTGAAAACTTTAGAACCTTTACATGCTATGTTAGAGCGAGGTCCACAAACATTGAAAGAAACTTCATTTAGCCAAGCATATGGACGTGATCTCAACGAAGCCCAAGAATGGTGTAATCGATTTAAGGTAAGATTACAAATGTATTATTGTTATCGTTTTGTTAGCTAGTAAATGTCTATTGCATAGATTGGCTGAGATTAAAACAAATGAAAAAAATATTAAATATTATATACTCAAAACTATTAATGACTCTTAACTGCCTATGCGATATAACTAACGACAGACATTGTTTCTTTCAAATTATATATAGAATATAAAGTAGAAATGCACTTATGACATTTTTCCCAAGTAGTCAATTTTTCGGTTAGCTTTGGCAGTATTTATTATCTTAATAAAACATAAAAGAAAAAGTAGCAAAATCGGTTAAGACGTTTCATGTGACGAGCTTCACTAAAAACACCTTTATTATTTACATATACAGGCTGACATGTAAATTACTATCAATATTTAAGGAGAATACTCGGTACATGATTTTCATTCGAATTATGTAAAAATATAACATAAATATTAATAAGCTTCTAAGTAAAGTTGCCCAACAGTTATGTAATTATTTACGCGTCGTCTGGACACCCTAGTTTCCACGCGGTAGTTTACTTAAGCCCACCATTCACTAGGCGCATATCCGTGGACAAATCCGTCGTCGTCCACACACTACCGCCGGGACGCCGGGGAGCCGGACGCTGAAATACATTCACACACAGATTTGTCTGCGGACTTGTCGCCACCGACAAGTCCGTCGGATGGGTGCGCCTGTGAATGGTGGCCATTACGTCCAAACGCCGCCAAGTGTTAATAGGGTTGGCGGATAATTCCCTACCATAAGTAACGATCGTTATCTTGTCTATGATAACAACAGGGATCAACGGCTGTACGTGCTCTCCGAGACACGGTAGGGAGACCCACAAGGACATACACCCAGACCGGAAAAAAATATTTGTACAAATACAAATATCTGTCCCGAGCGGGAATCGAACCCGCGACCGCCAGCGCGTGGCGTTGCAGTTGAGGCAACTACTCGCACCACTACACCAGAACGGTCTAAGGTCCAGAACTTAGCCCAGAATATAAAATTACATAATTAGAATTTTCACTACAATAATTCGACTGAAATTACCTCGGAAGAACACCTTATTCGCTGAGTGAGTGAGCTATCTTCAATAATAAACTTCCAATAAACTCGTAGTCAGTGTCCGACTTAATAAAAAATTTTAAGTACTGCCCTGGGAGACCGAGAGTAGTTTTGCTACTTGCCGATAGAGGCATGGTAATAACCGAACTTTCTAGACAAAATAAATAATTTAATTTAAATATTACTTACGAGTGGAAAGATATGTTTATTCCATTTGATTTGATGTGATGAGCAACAAATTCGTTGACTAGGTAAATAATGTAAACTTTGAACAAAAATAAATATGAACTGTTCATCTATCTTGGTATTTCCGGCGTATTTAAAATGGAATCATACTTATTTACAACGATTGTCAATCATTAAACTACCTATTTACCTACATAACTACACTAACACACACACAGTCACCTTTAACAGTTTCGAAAGCAATGGTGATTCTGCATTTGTGTATTGATAAGCCATACCAAATTACTAATGACAGATTACACTCACACACGACTGCTTAGGTATACGCGTATAATCGATCGCTAGGCGCGCAGGAGCCGGGAAGACACGCGTGCGCGTTATGCCAAAGCTTACGCCGTACTGACCTAGTGACCTACTAGCGGAATTCGTCGAGCGAATTAGTGGGAATTAGGCCGCCCTCACACATCCGAATGACTCTCTGAATTCATATTATTAATTCAGAAAGCCCGGAATTCCATACAATGTCAGTATTCTCCACATACATTCTAATTTATATTAATATTATGAAAATATGACAGCATATTATTTATTAATTACACCGGCACACAAAAAAAAAAGTTGTCAGTACTTTGGATGGGACCCATATATCTCTATTTATTTCGACCCACTGAATCCGAATTTGAGGTCAGTTTGACCCGTACACCGTCAAATTTTCGAGAAAACTTTGAAAAACCGAAAAAAAATGACGAAAATCGGCAATTTAGGCGATTTAAAATGATTTTAAAAAAATTTTTGATCTAAACTAAGCATGATTTTTATGTATTTTGACCCGCTTAATACTTATCTGAAGTTTATTTAGACCATAAGCCATTACCCAACTTTTTTTTTTGTGTGCCGGTGTTATTATTATTTATTAGTATATTCTTTATTATTTTTACATAATATTTATTCCACGTGAATTACATTATTTTAAATTAATAAATTAGTTTTTTAAGAAACTTTTAAAAACGATAGCCAAAAAGTAAGTAAATGAAATTTTTGAACGCAATATCAATCTAAATTTTTAAGATACGAGTATGTGTGAGGCGAGATGACGGAATTTAAGATTATGAATTCAGAGAGACATTCCGGATGTATGCGGCTGGCCTTAGAAGGCGAGGCGTAGAGAGGCGCGGCGGCTGGCCGCCGCGGGGCGGGAGTGCGGGTGCTAGCGGCACAGTACAACACCACGTCGCATGCGCCGCCGGCATGACTGGAAATATACCTTTGCCGCCTCATTTGTTTGAATTGAAATATATGAGAATTTGGTCAAAAATTAAGTACCTATTTTTTTCACAAAATTCGAATGAGAATCATGTACCGATTATTCTCCTTAAATATTGATAGTAATTTACCAGTCACCCTGTACATATAGTTACTACATTGTTACCGCAATCTCGGTAGCTTGGAATAACTACTTGACCTTGTATACATTTCTTTTGAAATCATTATTTTGTACCGCCACATAATACTGCCCAATTGTACCGCTTTGAGGGATGATTATTCAAAATTTAGTTAAATAATATCTTGCCAAAAGCATTAATATGTAATTTCTTATCCATTATTTAGAAATAATTGATTCTTTAAATAAATTTTTGTTGTTTAATCTATCTCTATGTTGAAAGTTATTAGATAAAATTTACTTAAGCTGTCTAGGTATGAAATATACAGGGTGACTGGTAAATTACTATCAATATTTAAGGACACTACTCGGTACATGATTCTCATTCGAATTATGTAAAAAAACAGGTAAATATTAATAAACTTTTAAGTAAAGTTTCTCAACAATTATCCAATTATGTACGCGTCGTCTGGACACCCTAGCAGCTAGCTGCACTTTCGACACAAAACAGGTAGTTTACCTACGTCCAAACGCCGCCACGTGTTAACAGGGTAGCAGGATAAACAAGCATGATCCAATCCCCCTTAATACTTTAATCCTGGCTTAGGGTAGGCAAAAATACTAAGATATTTTACTCGTTTAAGCAACAAATTTGTTGACTAGGTAAATGATATGAACTTTGGCAATTTTTAGATGTTAACAAGCGGCACAGTACAACACGTGTGCACGTGCCACCGGCATGACTGTAGAGTGTCAATGCTTCATTTACTTGAATTGAAATTTATGAAAATTTGGTCAAAAATTAAGTACCTATTTTTTTTTACATAATTCGAATGAGAATCATGTACCGAGTATTCTCCTTAAATATTGATAGTAATTTACCAGTCACCTGTATAACAAACAGACATCAGTGACACATCTAGTACGTAATAGGCCCCATGTCAATATATATTGGGAGGCCTTTTTTTACGAGCCCAAGATTATTAAGGTTATTTGTTTGTGTACATGGGGTCTCTACAGCTCGGGCCTACACACCGGGCGTCCCACGGCTATGCCACATGAAGGAGAAGTACCTTAAATATTGTAGATAAAACATTTCACAACAAACATTTCTACATAGATTTTTAAATAATTGCCTGGTTGAACCGGGAGTCGTGCCCGTAATACGAGAAAAAAAAATTATCCTGTACTTTAATCTTACCAATCGAAAGGTTCCATCACAAGGATTATTTTTTGCTAAATTTCATAGCATCCAAAATAAAAGGAAGACCATGAATTTTAACATTAATTTGATGTAAATTTTTGTTCAAAAAAATAAAAAGCTGACATTACCGGAAAGACATCCAACTGACATTATCATTTTAAATTAAGTACATATTACTAATGAGAACCCACTTAAAAAGCACGCATAATTTCCTTATTATAATTTATAAGTGCATGATTAGATGCGTAATTAGTAGGTACTGGTTGTATACAACATTGTTGTCTATCACAATGCGGCAGGCTGATTTTATAAAATAATTACAAAAGGTGTTACGTTTTCAAACATTTATTTATTATTGTGAATTTGTTACATAATCATGGCAAAAAAGGGCATACTTTTTGAATCACAAAAACATAACATTAGCTTTGCAATGGTACCGCGAAACATACCCTGATAGAATGGATAAACTTAGGACGTTTTGACCATCGCTTACCACAACAGCGGCACCAAATAACAAACACTGACGATGCACTCGACATTTTGATGTATTTAGAGAAAAATCCTAAGAGTTTAGTAAGCGAGGGTGAAACATTGTAATTTCGGAAAGCAGAATACACCGTTTACTGAAAAAATAGACATTCAAAAGTTACGTTGAAAGACGACGTACAGAAATTACGGCTGGGTGATGCTGAAAGATGACTTATTTTCTGCCATGAAATCGTGAGGCTCATCCTAGATAATCAGGTCAGACGAGTCAAACTTTAGCAACAATTGTATGTACAACCGACGCAATAATCGTGTTTGGGAGAGGAGAATCCCTTACATAACCGCGAGACTAATGACCAAGTGCGTTTTTCATTCAGCTGTTGGTGTGGGATTGTAAAAAATTGGGTCCTCTTTAGACATTTATACAAAGAGCATCTGAACACGGAAAGGTATTTAAAAATACTTGAAATTTCAAGCAGCGAGATGAATAATCTTCCGGATGCAGAACGACGAAATCTTATTTTTCAGCAAGATAGGGCTGCTGCTTATAACAGTTAAGGAACAAGGGACTTTCTCAATGAATACTTTCCTTCCTGGATCGGGATAAATGGAAAAATAAGATGACCGCCGAGATCCCCAGATCTAACCCCGTTAGACTTTTTTATGGCTATGTAAAAGATTTAGGTTATAAGAACTAGTATGAAAGTATCCACGAGCTACAAACAAAACTTAGACGTATTATTTTAATTATTCACCATGAAAAAATCAAAAAAGCGACAGTGCGAGAAGTAATCAAAACAGTGAGGCTTTGTATTCAACAGAATGGGACACATTTTGAGCTTTTGATAAATTAAATTGATGAATTTGGAGTTAAAAGCCATTAATCCTACTAATTATAATTTATAATAAAATGCTTAAAATATTAGTCCTCCTTTTATTTTTGATGCTATGTAATTTAGTAATAAAATAATCCTTATGATGAACCCTTTCGATCGGTATTATAAAGCTACAGGGTCATTTTTTTCTCGTATAGCGGGTTCGAGCTCCAGTTCAAGCAGCCTGTTATTTAAAAATCTATAAATGCAGTTTAAATTGTTTTTTTTTTTATATTAACAATGAAGTCTTCTTTCAGTAAAATATTCCATTTACAATATTTAAGGTACTTTTCATCCATGTGGCATAGATGTGGGACACCCGATATGGTTGAAGAGGTTTAACTTGGTTTGTATTGTATAATATAAATTTAGAGGATGTACGTTCGGACGACAGGAGTCGCGTCTTGTCCGTGACCTGAACCAGGCATGGGACCTGTACTACCACGTGTTCCGCCGCATCAGCCGGCAGCTGACGCAGCTGACGTCGCTGGAGCTGCAGTACGTGAGCCCCAACCTGCTCAACTGCCGCGACCTGGAGCTTGCCGTGCCTGGCTCCTACGTGCCCGACCAGGATCTCATCCGCATCGCGCACATACAGAGCAGCCTCCAGGTATTTAAATATCCTTAAATCCAGTCTAAAACTGCGTCATCACCTCATACTAATATTATAAACGCGAAAGTAAGTTTGTTTGTAACGCTTTCACGCAAAAACTACTTAACTGGTTATCATGAAATTTTGTACGCGGGCAAAGCCGCGGGCAGAAGGTAGTAAAGATATTAAACCTGCTGTTTCGAAAGTGTAACATTCGCAAAACTACAGAGCTGCGTGGTGAATTAAATTCTATCACTTTTTCTTCATAGAAAAAGAGTCCTTTGCCAAGCATTGGTATATTTACAGGCTATGACAGTACAGTACAGCTGTGATTGTCGAGGTGGTCCAATGGATAGAGCACGGAGATAGCGTCAGTAAATTTTCAAGCGATGGTTTTTTTAAAAACATTTTCTACCTTCGAGGAAATAAAATTGGGAAAATTGCATATTTTTTGGGAGATATAAATTAATTATTTAATAGAAGAAAAGGCATTTTCCCAGTAGTGGAATAATTGCAGCACAATAAAGTAGTTATTGAAACTGCATATATACAAATAAGTCAGGATTTTTAAACAAGATTAACGATTAATGTAGGCATTTTTAATTTAACAACCCTAACATTGTTGATATAGCTTAAATGCTCAATTTATATTTTGACCACTTATAATATTTTATTTATTATTTTATATATTCTAAGTAAACTTAAACTTATATGTAAGTCGGAGATTCATTGCTTACAGTGATGGGGTGTATGTATTACAGTTATGGGGTAAATTGGCGCCATATTGGGTAATAATGCAAACGAAACCAGCAACAACACTTCTTAACACTTTTAATTACACTTAAATATCACAATTTATATTCATATTATTAATGATTAAATACAAAGCAAATCGGGTTCGCGACAACGGTCTTCCACAATAGTCCAACAACATTACCCTTTAACCATTCAATGGAGTCTTTTTTTTTAAATCCACAACAACTCTCCCTTTTGCGTCGACTCAGCTCCAGGCAAGAGCCTGGTTTCTATTGGCTGTTATTATTTAAAGTAATATAACTTCTTTAATAAATAGAACTACTGGTTCGAATGGATGGATATGACTAAACAATCATAATTATCTAAAGAATATTTACAATATTCAAATTAAAATAATAATAAAACTTGATCATATTCATTATGATTTATATCAATCCTTCAATGTGTATATTTATAAGCTTATTTTTTTTTAATTCTTATGCCATATATTATACATTTTATCATTGATTATTTATTAGGTGATAACATCAAAGCAACGCCCGCGTCGTCTCTGCATCCGTGGCTCCAACGGCAAGGACTACATGTTCCTTCTAAAGGGTCACGAAGATCTCCGTCAGGACGAACGTGTCATGCAACTGTTTGGACTCGTAAACACTTTACTACAAGCCGACCCCGACACGTTTAGAAGAGATCTGGCCATACAAAGATACGCCGTTATTCCACTTTCCACTAACTCAGGACTCATCGGTTGGGTGCCGCACTGCGACACTTTGCACTCATTGATAAGAGATTACAGAGATAAGAGGAAGATTTTACTTAATATCGAACACCGGATTATGCAAAGGATGGCATCGGATTTGGAGAAATTGATGTTGATGCAAAAGGTTCGTGACTAAAATATTTTCGCGTCGGCAAGTCTATTCTAATATGAGATAATAGAAGTGTTAAAAATAATTTTGCGTTAGCTAGTCTGTTTGTTCGAGAAGGTTGTAAGCCATAAAAATATCACGCCGTGAGTCTTAAATCGGGAGCAATAATTGGTTATATGAATTAATCTGAGAAGTAACAAAACTGCATGTTATTGAAACCGTTGGATGATGTCTATTAGTATGTTTATAGGCGAAAAACCTTTTTTTTTATACATTTGAAACTGATTTGAATTTTTCTGCGTTAGCTTGTTTATTAAGGACTTTGTTCTATCACAGGAGGACTTACAAGAATGGAGCATTATAAACTCGACCAATTACAATATCCTACTACTTATTTAACTATACTTTTTTTTAAATGGTTAACATACACACATTACGTGTGTTATGTGTTTCTAAGGCAGAGAACTTAACGCATGTTTATTTTTAATGTCATAGTAGATATACAAATATAATACATACCTATATATATATATATATATATATATCATCACCCCCAACTCACTACTCACTCGGGGCGGGGATCGAACCGGCCCAGTCATAGTAATTATTGTTACCAAAAAAAAATTACATGTAACGAAATATCTTAATATACTATATATAATATATTATTATCTTTTTAGGTGGAAGTTTTCGAACACGCTCTTGAGCACACAGCGGGAGACGATCTAGCAAAATTGTTGTGGCTCAAAAGTCCTTCATCAGAGGTGTGGTTCGAACGTCGCACGAACTACACGCGGTCGCTAGCGGTCATGAGCATGGTGGGCTACATCCTGGGTCTCGGCGACCGACATCCTTCCAATATCATGCTGGACAGAGTCACGGGAAAGTTCTTGCATATTGACTTCGGTGATTGCTTCGAAGTAGCTGTCACAAGGGACAAATTTCCGGAGAAAATACCGTTCAGATTGACTAGGATGCTTATCAATGCAATGGAGGTACGACTTCTGATTATTGTTTGAGTTTAATAAGATAGTACATTCCTATTTATAAATAAAAAAAATGTTAAAATATCGCTCTACTGCTTATTTTTCGTCCTCATTTCTTATTCATATTGTACTCTATAACAACATTTCATATCTATATCTTCTTGCAGTTTTGTTAATATATAATTATTAATATATAAACTGTGATAATAATTACTAAATAAAGTCAAAAATAAATAAATGAAAGAAGGTTTCTTAATTAAAAGACTCGATAAGCGTGCTCTCACGTCAAGGTCGTCACTAGTAGTGGGAGAATGCGGGGTATGGGGCGACGGTCGGGCGCAGCGCACACCCGCCCCTTAGCTCGCGCGTGGACTATACGTCTTAATACTCACGACTTAAAAGTGCAAACAGGTTGCGCACAACAAACGTAACGAGGTCATTCGATCAGTACATTTTAGTCCTCATATTTTTTCCATACCGGGGGCCTTATATAAAAATCGATTCTTAAGGAGTAAACTCCAAAAAATTTAAAGGTACGAGAGGGCCTTATCCTTAAAATTAATCTGAAGAATGTGTTCGCCTCTTTAAATGGTCTGATATCTGAATTCTCGCTTAAACAGGTAACCGGCATCGAGGGTACCTACCGTCGTACTTGCGAATCAGTGATGGAAGTGTTACACCGGCACAAGGACAGCGTGATGGCGGTGCTCGAAGCGTTCGTGTACGACCCGCTACTGAACTGGAGGCTCATAGACGCCGGGCGGCGGTCGCGCGACGCGGACGTGTGCTCGTCGTCGGACGCCGCGTCCTCGCTGCCGGGTCGCAGTCGAGCGCCCGTCGTCAGCGACCTCAACCCGCCCGAGACCAACCTCAACCAACGGGCGCTGGCGATCGTGAACAGAGTGAGGGACAAACTGACGGGGAGGGATTTCACGCACATCGACGACGCGTGCGTTTCCGTTCAGAAACAAGTCGATCTGTTGATACAGCAAGCGACCAGCAATGAGAACCTTTGCCAGTGTTATGTGGGCTGGTGCCCGTTCTGGTAAGACTGGGAACACGGGTCATTTCAAAATAGTAGTAATTCCAACTTCAAATGGGGTGTTCTAATGTGTAACACATCCCTTGACATGTGAAAAATTGGGTAGTTAAATAAATTATAAAATTACTGACAATTCATGACGTTACGCGCCGCTATTGGACGGTTTATGCCCGAGCTCATTTAATTTTTTCTAACAGTCGGGGAACTCTTCTAAGCCGTTGAAGGTAAGCCAAGCGTTAAATCAGACACTATAACAATTGATGAGGATGTAGCATTAAATATCTCATAAAAAGCCAATCCGCTTTTTTAGGTAGAGCGAAATAACAAATATAATCTTTAATTATATTATATGTTTACAAAAAATAGTATATTTAGGACTAAATTTAAGAGCTAAATGAATTATACCACCGCAAAATGACGTTTCTGACAACAAAATGTGTTAAAACTTCACGATTTCATCTAGTTGCTAAGGTGGTGAAAGTATAATAATTAAATACTATTATTTAAGCAGCTTTTCAATTAAAAGTACAATATAATGCTTTAGTATGACTCAGTAATCATTCTGGACTATTATGAAACATTTGTTATGTGTTATTAAAATGCATTATTATTTAAATGCATCAACATTTTATTATGAACATAGTTTACAAACTATTCTATGCAAATCGTTACATTGTGACATTATACTTGCATTTGTTTTCTTCTCGTGTCTAATAATATAATATAATATAATCGTTGAAAATGTAACGGTGACTGGTAAATTATAAATAACGACGTGCACAACAATAGTGTTGTTCACAATAACGTAAATAGGTGTTTTCATTTAAACTATCTTTAGTTTTAAAAAAAAGATCCGTTTATAAATAACAAAGTTAATAACGTAGATTATTATCGGTTTTTGGTTGCTTCATTGGTATTCATGATATTCTCTTGAAACGTCAGGTCAGTGTTTTTTTCATGTAGTTGTTCTTACGTATTTTACACGTTCGGATAAATGATAATCATACTGAATGTATATTACATATATAAATTAGACCAGTTAAAAAAATCGACTTTTTTTAATTAAAGACGTCTGTTAAAAGCGGAGCTCTTAATATTAATATTTAGAGGTCGCTCATCGCGGGTTTCTATTTCCCATTTAAATAAAACATGAAAAAAAAAAATTTTTTTTAGACTTTTACCGCTCACAAACGAATCAACGGATTCCAATGCGCGACTTATATTTTTGTAGGAAATTGAACACTCTATAAAAATGTCTCTTTATCATTTTTTGATAAATTGACTCCTTCTAAAGTTAGCTCAAGCTTAAAAGCTTAAAAAAAAATTTTTTAAAATTAACATATTTTTTAATTTAATATATTAACAATTTAGCAGAAATTAATACTCTTATATAAATAATATATAGTTTTATTACTAAATATCATTAATTTAATAAATTCAGCAATTTCACGGTACATAAAAGCTTATACATTTTGTTATAAAAATAGTATTGTCTCACAATAAATAATCGAGTAAATAAAAAAGTTAAATCTGAAGAAAAATACTTGAGATGAGAGATGAGACTTAAAAATTATATATAAATGTAATAAATTTAATTATTTTATGGTTGGCTGATTGTATTGTTACGATATAAAATAAAGTTCAAACACCTACTTTTATTAAAATAGTTTTTAATCTTAGTACGTTTTCAATATACTAAAAAACATAACCCTCTTATAAAATATAATAAATGACATAAAAATTTTAGTGAGGTATTTTTTCTCCTAAATATTATTTATGATATGAAAACATTTATATTAAAATAATTTTATTTTATATATTATTTTTATTCGAACGAGTGATATACGTATAAAATATACGACTACACAATTTGATGACGTTTCAAGAGAAAGTCATGAATGTTAGTGGTAAGCGATTTAATTAGTCGAAATCTGTCAAAAAAACCGACATTGGTTATAGAAATTATATAATAAATAAATGCTTCAACTCATCTCGGCGCGCGCCTTCTGTTAGCGTAGCATTTTATGTTATATTGATAGCATTTTATGTGTAGCAATACAGTCGGAATACAAAATTAATTTTTATGTTATGAAGGTACCTACGTCTTTTACACATTACTTCACACTCTTCCAAATAAAAGAAAACTATGTTTCACGACTATATGTTATTATATTAACCAGTATAATACTTTTGAAATCTAAATTTTGTCGCAAGGTATTCTAATTAATATTCGATTATGTAGAAATTCGCTATGAAAATTTTTATCACTTTTCAAATACTAAATTTTCTTGTTTTCTTTTAATAATAAGCATCGATCCTAACACAGATCACCTCTAATAGATACTGTATGAAAGCGACTACGTCCACAACACATTAGCACAAACACGCCTACTATCCGTGCCCAGAAACTTTGCCGATGGCCTTGTGACGTCACGCGTCGATAGTCAGTAGGGTTGACAAAAAAAGCTCACATAAAGGTAGATTATTATTGTATATATTTTACATCAAACTAATAAAAAATAGTCTCGGTCGAATTATAAATTTTAATATAAAGTGTAATTATAAATAGTAAATTAAAAACGCTGTTGAATAACAACAGCGTTTTTATTTAGTAGTTTTCAGGTAGATTATATATTTTTATGTATTTATATTTAGTGAATGAATCAAACGAAGCCGTAAAATGAACGTTTAATGGTTCCAAGCAACGAAAACAATTAATTAATTCGGAGCGAAAGCAAAAAATTACACGTACGTATCGGCTGCGTTGCTAGAGGTACATATCAGACGAGCGAGGGACAGCGGGGGGAGCAGTCAACTCCGGTGGGAGGAGTGGTCATCGGCAAAGTTTCTGAGCACGGATAGTACTATATAACTTGATGCTCGGACCAGGGTTGCCAGACGTACGAGAAATCTCGTACATGTACGAGATTTAGCAGTTCCTGTACGAGAAACAAGAAAAGTAAAATCTCGTACACTTTTAACAATGTTGACTGCCTGTGCCATGTTTCGACATTTTTTGTTTTTCGACGACCTTTTTTTTAGGTATTCGGATAGGCTACAAAGGTAAACATCGTTTAAATTTTAATCTATAAACTTGTACGAGATAATGTTCTGAAAGTACGAGATTTTTGACATCCATGGTACGAGAAAAACTTTTGGCCATCTGGCAACCCTGGCTCTGACTGTCAACTTTAGTGTCGTCCAGATAATAGATCTATGATCACGCTTACAGTTTTCAATTTCAAAATAAATAAATAAAGTCGTTTGAGCAAAAAAAGTCGACATAAATAATGTATTTTTATGTCATAAAATATTTTGGAAAATAAAATAAATTTCATTCGATTATTCTAGCGAAGTTCAAGTTATAGTAGACAGCTTCTATAACTCTAGAAGTTATTTCGAAAAGACTCCTTCATTTATTAGTTCTACACATGTTATTTTCCTTAAAATCAGTAGCGTTATAAAGATACGCTTAAAGCTTATAGTATTAATCAATTTTGGATTATTTTAACTTTATATCAAACTTTTTTTTTTTTTTGTAAAAATAAACGATTTGACACACACAATTATATTTTTTGACGTGATAACGCTGGTTACATGCACGAAAAAGCACGACTCATTGTCACGTTCCGCGAGCGAGAGCGCTCAACGAGCGATGGAGAGGCACGATCGGCCTAAGCGTTCGGCTTGAGTCGCATCTATCTGTCTCCCACTCGTCAATGCGTCCGAGTAGAAGAGAGACAGCGGCAGCACACGACCTACACGATTCATTCATTCATTCAAAAGTATGCAAAATTGTACAAAAATAAAAATCTTGAGCTCTTAAGCAATTTCGTTATTGCGCTAGACATTTTTTTTTTTAATCATTGACTGTACCCGTGCGACCAGAAGACGACTAAAACGTCTCTGTTTACAACCACACGTACACAATGAATCACGCGATAGGATGAGTTGAGGCACCTATAATAGCGAAATCAGCCCTCGTTGTAGCACTACACAATATTTAAGATTTCATTGCTAATGCTCCTAGCATGGCAGCTACCACTATAAAAGTTTTTAATATTTTGCAATATAAACTACTTTGTAATAGGGTTATTAAGTACCTTGTTTATGTTGCATATTATAATCCTTATTTACAAATGTTTAGTTATTTATTATAAATAATATAGATACCTATATAATAAGAAATACATTATAATATGAAGCAACGTAAAATGGGTTGTTTGTTTAAGTTACTATAAGTAATTATTATTATTTTTTATTTCTCTTTTGTAAATATGTACACTTTAATTTTAAGATTTGCTTGACAATTTATATAAAAAATATAAAAAAATTCCATCATTATTTCATAAACTAAAATTAATACTTTTTATTAGAATTGTCAAAAAAAGCAAAGCGATTTCTCTATGAAGCCACTGTTGTACTATTTTTGATTGAAAAACTACTTTGTTTTCGATCTTGAAATTGTAGATAGTTACTTGTAATTCACTCTAGTTGTGCTATCAATCAATTTCACGATAATTTTATTTTTAAAGTCAGTCGTCACTACACACTTATAGATTAGGTACCTATAGCCGGACTTCAACATTCATCATAAATAATGTTCAACGTTTCCTAATTATTTAAAACAGAGTGTACAAATATATTTAGTAACGTCAAACGAAGATTTATTGTTTATCCGACATAATAAATATTATTGATATATAATAATGTCTAAATTATAAAAAAAAAAATGTTTTAAAATGGGCGGGTGGATTATATTTATACTCAATGTTAATTTTTTTTTTTTTTTTGTATGCCTAATTATTTGAAAATAATATTTTTGGTTGAATAATTATTTCCAAAAACTGATAAAATTATATGTAATAATGTGTAATTATTTTTATACCTACGTTAAAGAAAATGCTTATTGCATTCAATTGCATTGTAAAACTAGATTACATTAATTTGTCGATCTTACCGAAACATTCTTATCGCTTGACAACAAATACATGAATGTCCTTTGAATATTACCTGTAATATAAAAAGTATAAGATTAAGATGAATTGAGATGATTTTTATATTTCAATATTATCAGCGTCCTGTCGTTCTTTACAAATAATAATACCATTTTAAAGTACATAAACCGTGGCCGGCCTCAAATAAAGGATAAGCGGTAACACTAATTAGTGTCAATTGAACATCTGGGTTGCGAGCATAGATCGTGGTTGCGAGAGATACGGGTTAATGGTTGTTTTGGGTTACGTTATTCTTTTGAACCGTAACAACCACCATATTTATTATTTTGTTATTATTTATTCTTATAGATTACTTAAACTTAACATTTTTGAATGCAAATTTTAATAACATTTTTTTTTCAAGCACAATCAATTTATTTTCATCGAAAGATCTTGTTATTATGTTATGTTTAGGTAACCTTTTTGATGTATAAAAAATAAACCGTGAACGTAAACGTAAATATGTATAAAAACGTAAATAAACGTAAGATATTTACGTTGAAATTATTTTGACATTCTTTAATTAATTTTTCTTCTTCGTTACCTTTAATTGAATAGTTGAAGTATGTAATAAGACATTTTTTTCTATGTAGGTAGGGGAAAGTGTTCGCCCCTCGTACACTTTTTACATTTTTATTTTTTAATTTATGCTTAATGGACTAAATTATCTCGCTTCAACACCTAATTGTAAAAAATATATCTCAGATCTTTAAAAAAAAATTAGAGTGTACTATTTTAAAAGCTTAAAAAGTTACAGCAATTTTTTTAGAAAAAGATTTTTGTACGAACGTTCCCCACGCGTGGGGTACTTTCGTACGCTGGGGTAAATTCATATAGGGTAATTAAAAAGTCAATTAAACTTGCAAACTTTTATTAAATCACAAAATATATGTATTTATCTTTAAACTATAACTTAATATTACTTAACTTTACTTATAATCAACATAAAATCTTCTTGTAGAAATAACAAAAATAATCTTCAACAATCACTTAACTTCTTAGGAACTTTGTAGCTTTGATAATCAGTCTTTAAGGAATATTTGTAATTATTCTTTGGTATTTTTAACTTTAAATAGGTCATTATATAATTGAATATTTGTTATATTGTATAAATTACTTTAAAAGTTATTTTTTTTAATTAACTGGAAATGTAAAAGCCTTGACATTCTAGCTGTAGAATTAGACTGTGTTTAAGGTTCAGGGAGGATCTTAGCGATGTCACTTAAATACACTGTGTGAATATCTTCCACGTGTGAGAAAACGAAAGACCAAGATCCTGGTTTCTTTCGAAGATAAGAAATCGTCCCTCAATGACTTCTTCAACGGCTAAATTTATGGATCTTTCATCAACCTCTTGGGTTCGAGTAACCTTCTTTTTATAATTCCGCACCATGACTCTACAAACAATATTGAAATTTAATAATTGATTAAGTTTCAACAAATTATAAAATCAAATTAGTTTAAATACGTTCTAAAGAACACATTCGTACGCGTACGAATGTGCCCCCCACAGTACTGTCTGAATGTACCCCAAGCCTTGCCTAAAATTAAATAATAAATTTTCAGAAATTCGAATTTAGAATGAGATATATTATTTATCAAAACCTAAAATAAATAATATTGACATTAATCCATCATATATATATATTTTCAAAAACATTAACATTTTTACTTACAAATCAATGGTAAACATCAGTAAAAAAATTACTTACCACGTTCGAAAACACGTCATGTGTTGTCAACTCTCAGAGAGTGACGTGACTGACGTGATGTTCACTAAGCAACATGGTCGTCGGTATGCCTACGCACACAAGCAAACTCGTAGTTTTGCGCCGTTTAGTTTTTGAAATAAGTTTACTGTACGCATGATCCCCGCGTACGAAGGATGACCACTTTCCCCTACTACTTTGTAGCGATTTTATTAATATTTCAATAACTAATATAATTATTATTATCTACGCTATATTATAAGTAAAGGAAAAAAACAGCATAAAATGTATCGTCATCATAATCTTACAATAATTATAATTTTTGAAGTTTGTGTGTATTTGCTTCATGCATTTGTTGTATATCTGATAATATAATTTATAATTAATCGGGTAACGTTTGTTTTATTTTTCTTACCATCTATTGATCTTCGAATTTTCGTCGGTTAGTCACTATCATGTTCTTTTTTCCTTCAATATTAAAAATAATGACTTTACTTAAAATCAGTAAGAAAATATTAAATAGAAGACAGTGAACAGGGACATTCCGCTTTACTTCGATCTTGCCTTGACTTTCACTTGAAATATAGTACTGTCTCGTAATATACGTAATGTAATCAATCAAAGTCTGTCATCTTTGCAATTCGACCTTGATAAACTTGAAAAAAATGTAATAAATTATAAAACAAAGATTTTTATGCAATCGAATGTTTATAGGAAGTGTTAAAGTTGCGAAGTCTCACTAGTCAATAGATCCCTTTACTATAAAATCCGCTTTACAACACAGCTTGTTTTTAAAAGTAAAAGTGCCAATTTCTAAAATAGGTATGTGATGTCGAAAAACGTAATATTTTTGTTTTAATATTAAAATTTTGTATTACATGACAATAAATAGGCCTTCTATTTCTTTTTTGTCTAACTATTTGGTCTCGCAACCGATCACCACAACGGTTGATTTGATTTTAAAATATAAACGGCGAAAAGAATTTTTAATAAAATATATTTAAAAAAATTTTTACCTTAAAAGTTCAACTGTTTTTTTTTTTTGGAGTTAGTAGTGGCACAAAATTCAACCTAATTTGTCAATTTTGCTATTGCATTGAACCTACACACAAATAATGAAAACTTTCAATATTCCCTACCCGACATAAACATTCCCTTAATAATTACACTCCGTTTTGTAATTCTGTTAAATACCCATTCTCCTATTGATTACATTATTTAGATGTTGTACCCGGTGTGTGGCGATAGTCACTATTCATTACTTAACAAGATACTTTCAATGATTAGAGTCAGAAGTATTTAATCAACAATCGTTAGTGATAATCAAACATCAGTTGACCGGTGACTGCGAGAGAGTTGAACGCCTCTACAATATTCACAACACATTTAAGAATTACGATCATAATTATTGCGTGCTCATGGATCATTTTAAAATTGTTGATTTTAGTTCTTTAGGTAAGTTCAGATTAAAATTTAATATTTTATATGTATTTATATTTTGATGCTTTTATTTTAACCTTTTCTATAATGTATTACTCAAATTTTACAATCACTCTTAAATGCATAACGATCGTGCTAAATTATAAAGGAAATCTATTTTTATTCGTTCTTATTACCTACTCTTATGCATTGACCTAGATTCTGTGGCTATTGGTAAAGAAATAAAATGCAAAATTT
Source organism: Euphydryas editha (assembly GCA_036937285.1). Classification (NCBI taxonomy): domain Eukaryota; kingdom Metazoa; phylum Arthropoda; class Insecta; order Lepidoptera; family Nymphalidae; genus Euphydryas; species Euphydryas editha. Next base: position 5,515,762 of record JAUPFZ010000020.1, read on the forward strand.
CACGTCAATCTTATGATGTTTATTCAAAGAATGTTTGTGTAAGCAATTAAAAGAAATAAGACTCAAATAGATCATTGATCATAATTGATTGTATTCAATTCACCCAATATCTTACGTATACATACCTATATCAGAAGGTCGACTACCTTATCGTGATTAGTTTTGATTAAGGTCTTGTAACTTAGTTTAAAAATATTCTATTACAGGCGACGTAGTGCAGAATCTATTACGAAATGCATCTGAAATACGACAACGAGCCTACTGTCCGTACTCAAATTTCGCCGTTGGTGCTGCAATTCTCACAGAAGAAGATTCAAAAGTCTATACAGGATGTAATATTGAAAACTCTACGCTGAGCCCTTGCATCTGTGCAGAAAGGGCGGCTATACCGAAAGCCGTTTGTGACGGGTATTTAAAATTAAAAGCGGTGGCTGTGGTTGCCCATCAAAAGAACAGCTTCACGGCGCCCTGTGGTGTATGTAGACAAACTCTAAGCGAATTTTGTGGTTCGGACGGTGATATAGAAATTTATTTGTGCAAACCCTCTATGGACAAAGTCTTGTGTACAAAGTTATCTGCATTGTTGCCACTCTCATTTGTCAGTTATAAAAAAGACAGTATTATAACAGAATAAGATATTCAAAATAAAAATTATTTTATTAAAAATCATTAAATAAGTTTAATTTTTCGTGTATCGCATTTCTTCCCAGAATCTACTCCTTATAAGACAATCGAATAGTATATTTATCACTACATATTATAAAAAAAATTCAGTCGGATTGAGAACCTCCTCCTTTTTTTGAAGTCGGTTAAAAACAAAGTCCTCCACCGCGTCTGTCTGTTCGCGATCAACTCAAAAACTACTGCACAGATTTTCATGCAGTTTTCACTAATAGATAGAGCGATTGATGAGGAAGGTTTGGGTACATAAGTATACATAAGCCGAGCGCAGACAAGCCGGGCCGCTAGTTTTTAAATTATTGACATTTTAAATTACAGGCTGTTTTTTTTAATATGATAATATTATTTAATTGTATTTAATTTATTTTTTCTTATTAACCTGCAACCGGTGGGAGGGATGCGCTGTGCCGCGCTCCCGGCTGCATGGGTACCACCATCTTGCTTATTTCTTCCGTGAAACAGCTTTGCTGTGTTTCGGAAAGAAGGGCAAGACAGGCAGTGTAATTACTGGCACCGAGACTTAACATCATATGTCTCAGGATAGGCAACACATAAATGAGTTGGCTGGGCTAGTTCCAGGTAAACTAGTTTATGTTCATGGGCGACGTCGACCACTTACCATCAGGTGGCATGTCTGCCAGTTTGCCTATCCAACTATCATAAAAAAAAAAAAAAAAAAAGTATTTATCGTTGCAAACTTTAGTTTCAAATTTGGTCACTGAAGCCCCATAAAACAAATTAACCTGTAAAGAAATAAAAAAGGAAACTAAAGTGAACATTTTTTAAAGGTAAACCACGTTTTTTACATAATATTTTATTTTTCACATAAATAAAGGTTTTACACATTTTTATAAAATGTGTGTCATAATAAAATAACACATATATCTACAAGGTACTTGAAAATAAAAAGACAATAATCATGAATATCGTTATTTATCGTTTGATAGGTATTTACTTAGAGATTAACGGAAACATACCTACTTATAATATTTCAATATTTTGTTATATAAATAAGACATTAATAAGTATTTAATTTATCTTACATATGATACAAGAAAAAAATTCAAAAAAACAAAAACAATTTTTTTTTTTAATTCTTTACAATAAAGTTCAAAAGTTCGTGAACGGACAAATCCTAAGTCAAGGATCTAAATCGGACGATCTCAATTTATTTTGGAAGGCCTGTTTACATGAGACGCTTAAAGTTACGCTACAAGTATAAGCGAGGTTATATATTTTGTTATTTATAGCACTTTGAAAACACAGGTTTTCGACAATACAAATTTTCTTTACTTGCTTCAACATAGAAATTTTGGCGCAAGAATCATTATATACTTTTTTATAAGTATATAATGATAAAGATAAAATTTAAATATGAGTGATATTAACGCGGTAGCCGTCGTCAAGTCGTAAGTCAAAATTCAGGAGTGTGGTCAATAAGGCCCGGTATCCACCACCAGCGGAGCGGACCCATTCAGGACTCCACTTAACTCGCAAAAGTAGACTGCATACGTTTATTTCAACCAACAAATAGTCGAGCGGAACGTACTGAACGAAAAAAAAAAGCGTTCAAATGAGCTCGCTCAGTTCTAGGCAGCGGAGCGGAGTCATTACGAAGTCCATTTAACTCGCAATAACAAATTATATAGTGGCGCTTCCACAGAGAAAGAGGTGACAGGGGAAATTCGAACGAGTAAAAAGTAGTTGAAACGAGTCCGCTACGGCAAGGTCTCGCCAACTACTTTGAATAGACTCGCTCGCTATTTTGTTAAGATACAAATAAAAAAGTACATATTATTATGTACTTTTTCTTTCTGTATCCATAATCATTTTATTCCATGTCACTCGAACGCTCGAATTCGTAACAAAACACGACTGCAAGCAACCATCAGTTCAAAACTCTAACTGAACTCGTTCTCTGTGGAAATTGACTGTTCATTTTCCATTTCTAATTTTCCGTTCAGCTTGCTCCGCTCACTCTTCTTTCTCATTTTCCTTTTGCAGTGGAAATCAAAAGACAAAAGACTTTGTTGGTGGAAATGTAAATCTACCTATTTCATTGAAAAGGAGTCTGTCCTGCCTAACCATTTCCCGCTCATTACCCTTTCGTGGTAGAAACCCGGCTTAAAAATATCTAATTCAACTAATAGAAAATGTTTACAATTTCTAGTAATGTTTAATGTAAAAAATAGTATCTATTTGTGTCAAAATGTTTATAAATTTAAAAAGATTTACTATAGAGATTTTTCTGACATTAAAATAAAAATAAAAAGAGTAAAAATATCGCTATTTTTAAAATAATTAACAAGATATATTATCAAAAAATCAAGAATAGTAATTTTATTAGGAGCTATGTTCAATGTGAAAGAGAAAAATAAAGTATAGTGTTTGAAAAGTGATTTATAAACAGTTAAATATTATTTGTCTTAAATTTAAAAATAAATGGCTTAGATTCGTGACATGTTATAGAAAACTAATAATTGCCGAAGTGTAATAAAGTGAAAAAATAATACTAAAAAGAAAGTCTGGAAAAGTATAAAAAAATATTTTAAGTGTTATGTTTAAATGTAAAAACGTATCTAATATAATGACAAGACACCTAATATAGTAACATGAAAATAACAAATAAAATACTGTATTACACTGACTGTACCGCTTATCACATATTTAAGTATTCAAAAAGTTGGCTTTGACGCACACATGAGGCGCGTGCCAAATGATGGAAGCTAATGAGTGGAAGCATCTATATGTCGTGGCCATATCGTAGAATTGCCCCCATCACGAAATACTCGAGAATTTCATGAAGTGGTCACATTTCATGATGTAAGCAACTAAATTTGACCAGATAATTAAATCGTAAACGTTGCACGATTGTGTCATCCACGATTGACCATATCATGAAAATAAGATGTCCATGAAATATATAATAAAAAAACTAGAATATATTATGTTAGCTTAGGCTTTTTACTTGAATATAATGTATTCCTCATCCGTAGTTTCCATAATGTCATATTTGTATAACCAGTACTAATAGTCCATAGACTTTTTTTCACACGGTCACCCTACTATTCTTTATTTAAACAAATAAGCGATATGATCACAATATAATCTTGACCAATTCACGAAGTAGCGCGTCTTAGTTGACCATATCGACGAACGATTTCTTATAATTATTGATCTCGCCAATGGGCAGTGAAACATTTCATGAAGTGCGTTCATTAGTTTCTTTAAATGTTCGAGCATTTCATGATGTGGGCAACAATATGGCCACGACATATATACTTCTTAAATATACAATGACTATAAAAATTCTAAATTTGGTAATCTTTAATTGCCAACTCTTACGTGTGAAATGTATTTAACAAATAAATAAATTATTTGCTTGTTCTTAAGAAATTTATAGTCGTTCAAAATTTGAAATAATATGTTGGCAACTCATGAAACTACGTAACTTCAAACATAAAATTAAACATAGCCACCATTCTTAGGCACCAAGAAAATAAGTAATTATAACAAAATTTGTATCTCTTTTATGTATATATTTGTATGATTATGTAGAATACATAATTTATGCATCCATGAGATGATTATATACTTTGAATGTAAGCAACTTTTAACTTTTTACCAAAACGGGCACCAACCCATATAACACTGACACAAATTTTCGTTATTCGTCGCGATTTTGATCAACAGGTCAACTTGCTTCGGCACACTGACTACCGCCTCTATATGTGGAAAGTCTCTCCCCGTCAGTTTATCCCTTATTCTATTAAGTATAGCCAAAGCGCGTTTGTTGAGGTTCGATTCGGCCGACATTTCCGGAGACTCGTAGTGCAGAAGATTTCGGCTTCTGCTGGGCAGCGAGTACGAGGAGTCCATGTCCGACGAGAACGTAGACTCGGTGATGGAGTGCTTCTCGTTGTCTATGAGCCTCCAGTTGAGCAGCGGATCGTACACGAAAGCTTCGAGGACCGCCATGACGCTGTCTCTGTGTTTGTGGAGGACGTGCATCACGGACTCGCACGTAAAACGATACGTGCCTTCTATTCCTGTTACCTGTAAACCGAGTTATTTGTATTAGAAAGCTGATGCTATATCACACCGCTAATAGTAAAGACTCCTTACCTCCATAGCGTCGATTAACATTCTTGTCAGTCGAAATGGAATCTTCTCTGGAAATCGTTCCCTAGTCTGCGTAACTTCGAAACAGTCTCCGAAATCTATATGAAGAACTTTTCCCGTGACTCTGTGCAGCATGATGTTGGAAGGATGTCGGTCACCGAGACCCAGGATGTAGCCCACCATGCTCATGACCGCTAGCGACCGCGTGTAGTTCGTGCGACGTTCGAACCAAGCTTCAGCGGATGGACTCTTTAACCAAAGAAGCCTCGACAGATCATTACCAGGTGTCTGAGAAAGCGTGTATTCAAATACTTCCACCTGCAAACAAATAGTAAATTAGTTTAAGATAGAGAAACAATAGGTGCATTCGCGTTGGACGCTTACGCGCTTTGAGCGCGCTTACACGTCGTTTTCATCGTTCGACTTGGTGCTGTGAGCGTCAAAAAAGCACGCTCATGTAACACATATCGCGGCTCCTCGCGCTCACAGATGCTTACGCCACAGAGGTAGGGCAGCAAAAGCGTGAGCGCCAATCTTTACTATTTGTCAAAACGAATGCATGTTGAGCGTAAGCTAACCAAATTCTGTGTATTTCTAAATATTAAGTTTCAATCCCACACAAATGGCAAGGAATAAACCACAATTATTTTCTATTCAGCTAACTGATCCAGAAAGTACACGATTATTGTTACCGACGATGAATTCAAGCGATAAGAAGCAGTTATATAAATCAAATTATTAATTAAAAAGATATATTAATATTTTCCATTACTTTTGGTTGAGGATACATTTTTGTTTTTAATTTGCATTTACTATTTGATGAACATTTACCAAATTCGCCACGTTATTGCTAACGGACGCTCGCAGTGTCCAAAACGAACGAAATTTAATTATTGATTTTAAGCGCTTATAGGCCAACACGAACACTAAAAATTAGTGCTTATAAGCGTGAGCGCTCAAGCGTGAAAGCGTCCAACGCGAATGCAGCCAATATATTATAATAACAATTGTAGAATTATCAATTCCTGATTACACAAAAAAGTCTATAAATTTTGTTTGCTAGTACGCACGTATCTCAGGATCCAGTGGATAGATTCCAAAAGTTATTTGTATTAAAGAGCCTGTTCATTCTCTCACAGAAGGGAAATGACAATAAAAAAGTCAACTAATAAAAAAGTCTAAATTTGGAACGGGTAAAACCAAGCATTTATTTTTAGTATTATACCTTTCAGTAAATAGTTACATTCTCACTAGAATACCAAACACTCATATAATTATATTTTCCGATTTTAAAGTAAACTAAGACAATAACTTTTGTTCAGATATATAGACGACTAGCTGGTACCCGCGACGTTGTCTGCGTTTCATTAGTAGTTAGTACAACTTTTTTCTCTCGACTTTCATCAATCTACGTTTGATTAAATAAGAAATTCGACGCGCTTGACTTTTGCCTTTCAGTCTCAGAAGCTCTTTGAGCTTCGTGACACTCGGGATCTAAAGCCCTTCAGATTCTTGGCTTCTAGCAACTTTTGCAGCGCGAGCTCTGCTAGAACTACGTGCTTGATCAGATTTACGTTTTCTAATCATATTAGATTTTTTATAATACGTCATTAAACAAAAGAAAAAACTTATACCTGACTAATATATGACTCAAAAATATACTTAAATTTCATAACTAGTTTTATTGAATCAAATTAACAAAATCGCTATAACTATTTACACTATATCATATTTATGAATGTAAATAAAGTAAAAGATGATAAAAACTACGAAAATAAATATGCAAAATTACTACAAAATTAACAAAAATTATACCAAGTGCGAGTCGGACTCGCCCATGAAGGGTTCCGTAGCAGCAAGTAACATCATATAAAAGTTCTTGTAGTTCGTTGTAACTAAGTTTCTAAATAAAAACAAATTAAAAAAAAAATGTCGAAATATAATTACTACATTTGAATTGGCATTGGAATTTGGAAAAAGATAATAAACAATCTTAGTACTTATATTACAAATATAAACATAAAATAATAATGATGTAATTAGTTTTCAAATACTAACCTAACCTTAAAATTCAAATGAAACCAAATAATAATAACGTAATAACATATAACTAAATTCTAAAATAAACTAATTTTGACGAATAAAAAAAAAACAACCCAAAGAAAGCCAAAATTACTTGCAAAAAACCGAAAGAATTTTATATAAAACAATTTTTTTTAAGAAGAACTCAACTAAAGAAAAAAAATTTAAGCAAATCTGACTCTGATTGATTGAAATAACAAATTGGATTTAATTTAATTTCACTTACTACACTGTACATCATTTTTAGTTCGTTAATCCGGCTCGAAGGACCATAAAATGTCGCGACGATTTGTTAGTAAGTCGTTTGTTTAGTTTTATGTTTTATTTTATTTTTAGTTTCATAGATAAACGAATACATTAATTTAATTTTCTTTATTCATAAAAACAGATGAAGATTAACTAATATAAAAATTAATACACGATTTTTTTTTCGTTTGATTTTTATATGTTTGATATGTTTGACGATTATCGATAGACTGACAGTAATCTCACAAAGTTTGAGTTGGTTTTTTACTAAGTCACTGTTTTTATAAGGAATGTTTTTTTAATTTTGATAGGCTAAGAAATATCGTCGAAGGGAGTGTTGTCAATGTCACGACAGTGGAGGTTAACATAGCGCGGTAGCGCTAGTGCCAAAAAAGGGTCAGCTGGTGTCGGACTGTTATCTCGTGCTCTTTACTGAGGTCATAAATAATTTTATGAAGGTCCAAATATGAAGCAGTATTTACTTACAATTTGTAAAGATAAACAATAAAATAATAAAATATTTTTGGAAACAGAAAAATAGTTGTAAAATACTAAATTTGAAAGCGTGAGAAAATATTTTTGTACATTTATTTTGTAGATGTTTTTAAAGTTATAAAACTTTTCATATTTCCTAAAATTTTAATTTTACCGTACGTATTGTCAGTTTTTGGTATCAAACAATTTGCATATGTTCGATACAGTCGTCTATCTGTTCGGATAGCCACGCTTAGTGATGTCCCCTCCCCAATATCAATTCCGGGGTGAGGCGTGAAAGCGTGACTTTGAACCCTAGAATTCATATATTTTTCTTTTTTATGAAGTACCTAAATACAAAGTTTCGTGTTTTCCATAAAAATTTTGATCCCCTATTTCAACCCCTTCAAGCCTTTTTTTTTCACGATAAAAGGTAGCATATCTCCTTTCCCAAGGACTACTCTATCTTTGCACCAAATTTCATCAAAATCCGTTCAGTGGTTTAGGCGTGAAATCATAACAGACAGACAGACAATCAATTTCGTATTTATAATATTATTATAGAATGGATGTATAAGCGCGGCAAAAATACATGTGATAAAGCATAACGGAAAAACATAAACTAATCACGTCAACACCCCAACTTTTATTATTTAAAAAAATAATAAATTCATTTCCATACCTTATGTTTTAGCATTAATTTTTGATAGTCGGACGCCATACTCATCATGATTTGCTGTTCCTTGGTTAAAGTCAACTTGTTCGATTTTTTATCTCTGTAGTCACTGACTAGATTGTACAGTGTATCGCACTGTGGCACCCATCCGATCAAACCCGAGTTAGGAGACAATGGTACGACTGCATATCTCTGTATGGCGAGGTCGTGTCTGTTAGTGCTAGGGTCGGCTTGTAGTAAAGTGTTCACGAGTCCGAACAGTTGCATGACACGTTCGTCCTGACGGAGATCTTCGTGGCCTTTAAGTAGAAACATGTATTGTTTTCCATCGGAACCCTGAATTGTGAGGCGACGCGGCCGCTGTTTCGACTTGATTACCTAAAAAAAAAACAGTATTTTTAACACGCACGTTGAGTGCTGTATACTATACCTGAAAAGCTGAGGATGTAGGTCAATACTATATTGAGATACGATGTAACTCCTCAGATTTTCATTTATGACTGACCCGTTGGCGCAGTTTGCAGTGACCCTATTTTCTGCTCAAAGGGTTGTGGGTTCGATTCTCGCCCCGAGTCTGTGTGTAATATATGTTTATTTATATATGTATTATTTATATGTATATTTATTTAAAAAAAATGTATATCAGTCGGCTGTTACCTAAAACACAGACATTAAGTTGCCAACCTTAGGAATAGACGACCTTGTGTGTGTGTTAAACATATTTATTTATTTATTTATTTAAATTATATAGTATAAATGATTATTATAATGTGTAAATATTTTCACTTTACATTGTTTTTGTTATATCTCAAAGAGTTTAAGCAGCAAATCTCGCAGGCGGTTTGACTTATTCCAATTTAATAAATTTTCAAGATTTATCGTCATATCATTCAACCAATTTACACAAAACCTGAACAAATTATACAACTAAACTTTATTCACGAATCACACTGTCTATCGGTGAAAATCCGTACATTAGTTTTTCAGTTTATCGCAAACGGACACACAGATCGACAGACACATGCGGCGAGGGACTTTGTCTTATAATATGTATGTAGTGATACATACTAATGACGCTCCAAATTATGTAAACCGCATATATGACATTTCATTATAATTATGCTGAAAATACTTCATTAATTTTTAAAATAGTTCAAACGATGTTAAGTCTCTCGAAGTTGTCATTCCATTACCTCAGGTTCCCAACGATCAGCAGTTCTTCGAAGAGCAGCCCCACCTTTCGTACTTTAGCTTCACAAAGAACTATGCCCATTTTACCGGTTTTTATACAGATCTCCTCATCTTTTATTCGATTTATTTTATTTTATTTTATACACAAATTAATTTTTCAGGCGACAAGGTTTTTTAAAGTAATTGAATGCAAAATGGGCCAAACGACAAAGCCACAATTGTCTATGGCGAAAAAGCTCATAATCGACACAAGTTATATAAAAAAAAAAAACGAAAAATCAAAATAGCTTGAGTCATCGAGTCTTCAAATTTGTCAAAAAGTTATCAAAAAGATTGAAACCTGACTCAAACTACGGAGAAAAATTAGCTGATTCCGAATATATATATATAACTCATTATCGCAAAAAATGTCGCTTACAATTAGATCAATTAGCCTTTCAACCGTCGATATATATCTATAAACAGAAAAGTAGTACTAATACGTGTATCTTACTATTTATTATTTGGATGACCGCAATTTTTACATTTTTTTTTTTAAAATAACAATTTTTTCTAAAACCAGCATATACATATATATACATTTACGGTTTTATTTACATTACAAATACTAATTTGAGAAGTTTTTCGTACATTAGAGGTCTCATCGAGAGAGCTCTTCGAGGTCTTCATGAGGTCAAACAAATTTTCCAGTTCACATGGACCTTTATAATCTGTGAAAAGTTATTCTGATAATTGAAAAGAAAAATCTTTTCTCGATATATTTTCGCCGGTTGTTTCCTAGTATAAAATCCATTTATTGTCGCTAAATCGAGTACAAGAAAATAAAAAATAAAAAAACCACGTGTGCGTCTCGGAATGCCCGACAGAAGTGACAACTTAAATTAATCTAAGTTGAACTATTTAATATTGAAATTGTTTAACTTTAAAAAAGCTTATAATATGATAATGTAAGAAAAGGTAATTTATTAACACTGTCAACAGTATATGTCTATCTCATACTAAACACTGAGGAGAGAGGGAGAAGCGTCTGTCCGAAATACGGCTAGCGCTGTGGGTTAGAGTGAGAGAGGAGGACCCTGCCTAGCGCTGCCGTAATCGTGAGAGAAAAGAAAGCCAGACAGACTGGCGCCATAACGCGTTACGTAACGAAGCGGTTTACCCTCCCACAAGAAGTTATCACTTCAAAAAAATGTCATCATTTATCGAGGATGAAAAAATTACGAACTTTACCCGTTTAATTTATTTCTAACCATTTAAAAAACAAAAAGATTTTTTCATACCTCCTACACATTTATGTAATCCGTCTACATAACTTATCTTTATCAGTCAATTTTATACATTTAAATGTCCAAACCGAACAGACTGGCGCCGTAACGCGTTACGTAACGAATCGGTTTACACGCCATTAAGGAGTTATCAGTACAAAAATATAAAAAAATGCCGTCGCATCGGCGGAAGGTACCGACCTGCAGGTGCGTGTCGATGGAGGCGATGCGGATGAGGCGCTGGTGCGGCACGTAGGAGCCGGGCACGGCCAGCTGCAGGTCGCGCGCGGCGTGCAGGCGCCGGCTCACGTAGCGCAGCTCGAGCGCCGCCGACGAGCGCAACTGCTGCCCGATACGCCGCACCACGTGGCAGTACAGGTCCCACGCCTCGTTCAGGTGCCGCTCCGCGTTTGTCTCCTGACACACGCACACGGGCTAGGTCACGACACGTCACATACGGCATACGTCATGGACTTGTCCTAGGAAACATTAGCTCGTGTTTTGTGAATAAAAAATTTCCTACCTCCGCCGAAAGTACGATTTTCGTCCCTGTGAAGGGGGACAAAAGTGACACTTTTTTCTTTTATTTATTATTTTTAGATCAGTTTTGTGACAAATTATGTATAATAAGGGTTCTATCAATCCTGAATATTATTATTTAAAAACAAACTTTATTTTTTTATGGTTTACTTGGTAGGTATATTACTCGCTCAGTCATAATGAATCTAACAACACAGGACATGTTAAAATCCAACCTTTTAACTTCAGAGAATACCAAGAATTAATTTGGATATACATACATACATACACATACACTAAAAAAACATAATTTATTTATTTTAATCTGGATCCTTAAATAGCTATGTCCATCTGCCTTCCACTCGTAGATAGAGAGATTAGAATAATAAAAATTTCCATGCCTTGTATAGTTCACACCACCGATGAGCTTCCTGTAGATCTCGACCATACATTTGTAAGAACGAAACTTCCTTCAAAGTCTCTGGCGGTCGATCGAGCATCGCGTGCATTTTATCGAGAGTTCTGAACATGCCTCTGTAATCTTTTTCGCTATAGTACAACCTAACAAAATTAAAAAGAATTAATAAGATTTTGATGATATTATCACTACATATTATAAAACTCAAAAAGTAGTAAACAGATTTTCATGCAGTTTTCACCAATAGACAAAGTGATTCATAAAGAAGGTTTAGGTTAAAAAAAATAAGGTTATGTTTTTTCAACAATTTACAATTGTTATTTTTATAACTACAATTATTTAAATCGGGATATTTACCATGTTTTTTATTTTCATTTGGTGGAGCTCGATATTTCAACATTATCTACGAATGTCTTGTTCACGACATTGAAGTTTGCGGTAAATATCCCGATTTAAATATGTAATTTACATTTGTTTAAAATATGAAGATAATTGTTGAAAAAATCGGACTAAGTCGAGCCGCCTGGGAGCTTTAATCGAAAACGACCTTTGAGATATAACAAAACAATGTTTGGTAGAGTTATTCCTCTTTAAACTTCTAAAACAAAAGGGTCTCGTATAATGCGATAATTAGAAATCGAATTAGATGCCTTAAGTATTAATTCTTATCAATGTAAATACGTTATTTACTTTAAGCATTTTAGACATTATGATAATCCTTTACACCTTATAATTTAAATTAATATCTTCGGAGTTATCGCAAAATGAAAACTAACGCGCGCGAAAATAAATTCAAGGGCGGGTCTCAAACAGATGTCGCTTTATGCGACCACTCTGTCACTATGAACATTATATAACTGTGCGAAGCCGCGGCGGATCGCTAGTTTATAAGATTGTCTAAGAAAAAGAGTTTTAGACTAGAGTAAGTTTTAGAATTAAAAAAAGCTAACCTCGAAGCATCATCCAAAGCTGTGTAAACTTGATCATGCCACAACATAGCTACTTTGATTAATTCCTCCGATATAATGGCCGCTTCGTTAACTAGTCTCTGTGAATGAGTACTCATGGTTTTTAAAATATAATTTGCGGCCGACTTTCGCGTTACGAATGAAGATTTAGTTGCAACGGTTAGAGGATATACCAACGCTTGTGGGTGTGTCTTTCCAATATCTATAAGAAGTATATGCACTAACTTAGCGACTAAGCTTCGCGGTGAATCTATGCGTGCTATTAATTGTGGTATCACTTGTAACCATATTTTTACATCAATTTGCCTAACTCCATCAAATAATGCATCATAAATCGCTGGATGATGACCATGATCAAACCATAAAGTGAGTAATCTCAATGTATCTTGAAGGGAGTTTCCATTTGACAAACTAATAGACTTGAAAAAACCTTCAATAGCTGGTATTGTATAACTGTTGATAAAATCTGCCCGTGATATCTTTTTTTCTCCCGAGCCCCCCGCTATACTACTCTCTGAAATATTATCTTGTTGCTTGTAGAACAAAACTGTTTCAAAATTCATACAAGCCCATGCATGACAGGCTTTATACCACTCTGGGGCAAGAATTATAGCTTCAGTATAGTTCCTTAAAATTTCTGGTATAGACAGCTCATTAATTTCTTGAAGAGATTCGCACCAAGAACCGAGCTTTAAATGACAACGTGCTAACAGTCTGCACTGATCTTCATTTTCTGGTTCTGCTGTGTCTACAAGCCTCTGTAAAACATCATATGCATAACGTTTATTTCCGGCATCCCACAAATTTTTACTATATGCTAAAACGACTCTAGGATCCTGTGCACTTAATAATACATCAGGATTAGTAACCGGATCGCTACCCAATATTGACAGAACTATTTTATGCGCATGACTTATTGCACCCGACTTTCTACAGAGTGATGCAAACTTCAACCAAGTCTGAAAATCTTCTTGCGGCGATAGAACTAAACTGCGTATTTGAAGCATTTTTCGCCAGTCTTCAACTAAACGCTGACCACCTTGGAGTCTAGTCCACCAAGTTCTGTGTAAAACACTTCTTCTTTCTTCTACAAGTTTATATGTTACAACTTCCTCCAGTTCCGTTAAAAGCTGTGCATTAACTAATGCTCCATATGCTCTCTGATAGCTCTCACCAACTACAGCCGACAATTCAGTATCTAATAAGTTTCTTGCCATGTCAATATAATGTCTTGACTCTGACCATTGTCCTTCGTGAATGGATAAAATTGCTCGATAAAAAGCGCCATCTTGGTTGTCTTCTGGAATAAATTCCACATATTTTTTCATAGAATCCCACTCCTGCAAACCCCAAGACGCGGCTGCAGCCATTTTTGCCGATTTCTGTTTTATATCATCTGTTGCTGAATCCCACTGATCAGTGTTTATATTATACAATTTTCGCCATTCACCCATTGCTTCCAAGCATCTCATCATACCCATTTTGGACTCAATATCTTGAGGCTCTACTTCTAACTTCTTACTGTAAAGATCTAAAGCTTGCTCCCAATTGTGTAACTTTTCATACCAACGTACATGAACATTCAAAGAGCAATCACCATTCTTCTTTTGCATTATTACTTTTTCTAATAAGCCATTAGCAGATTCTTTTTGTTGTAATTTATTATTTATATGAATAAGAGCCTCGACAACTTGCGTTGAAGGATTCCTCCTATACTCTTCTTCCTATATAAACAAGTGAATATACAATTACTAATCTCGTATTTGTGTTAAGCCTTATACATATTTTTATTTATAATATATAATAATATGTCCTGGCTAATTGACTAGTATTATGTTAAGCTGGACAGATAAAATTTGGCCAGTACGACTATTGCTCTTGACTCTCTCTATATTTACAATATCTACACCTAATAATGTAGAAAGATTTAATATAATATAGTAGAAAATTTTTCTCTACAGGAGTAAAACAGATAGCGAAAGTTTTATTTTAAATACCTATATTTTTTTTACTTTTGATTAGTACTAAAAGAAAGTCGTAATAGCGTTTTTCGAAATTCATTAAGCGTGTGAAAATGGGCTTTAAAGTTCATAGAGAAGTTACGCATTTTTGATTTAAAAAAAAAGTACAAGAAAAAAAAACAAATACATTATTTGGAACACATTATTTTGGGTAATAAGATATTTATATCATGTTACAAAATAAAAAAATTACCTTATAGTATAAAGCTTTTGCGTAGGCCCTACAAGTAATAGCAGTGTCACCCAAAAGTTTTATAGTAATGGGCAAGACGCCCTTTTCACAATGTTCTAGGAACTCAGCTAAGTTAAGCACAGCCAACGCCAGTTCGGGCGCGTCAGGGACAGAGAGAGCACGTTCTAAAGACTTTACTAGTTCAAGCCGAGGCTCTTCACCTAACTCCGTCCAACACGACATGAATGCGACATTGAATAGATCACTCGCTAGTTGAGGATAATTTTGTGCAAGGCTCGAACATTTTCTGAAAAAATATATAGGTAGTTGTTTGATTGTATTTGCCACACTTATAGTCAAGAAAGTATGTTATAACAGAGTGTAAAAATAATACCTTATAGCAGGGCTGTTCGATTCAGTGACAAGTCCAACACTTAACTGACGTAGCCATTCTAACCAATCTTCCTTTGATATAAGATTGTTAACCGTCCAACATTTTCTTAATTTTTCCACATTAAGTGTTAGCTTTTGGATTGCTTGCAAATCATTGTTAGCAACGACCTGTTAAAATCAAATTTTCTATCGATTGGTATTCATATTATATAATACTAGTTTATGCCTGCGGCTTTGCCCGCGTGAATGTCGGCTATCGTGACCAAAAAAAAAGTATCCTATGTAACATACATTACTTCTACTACCTCCAAGAATATCTGTACAAAGTTTCATGATGATCGGTTCAGTTTCAGTTTTCGCGTGAAAGCGTAACAAACAAATTTACATTTCACATTTATAATATAAGATAGGGATAGGGATATTCGGGGTGCCACAGTCGGTGACCTCCACGTGGTGCACCCTGGTAACGTAGACGGCAGCAGCTCCACAATTGCGGAGCTGCTGCCGCCTACGGCTAACGACCGACTGGGGGGGAATGCCGAATATTCGATTTGCGCTCCGGGGACTGCTCTGCCTTGCAGAGTTGCCTTGTTGAGCGGTCGCATTGCGTGATGGGGGACAGTCGTCTCCACGAGGGCTCCGGTGCCACTGCGCTCGCGCGCAGGGAAGCAACGGATGACGGACGGGTCTGACGTGCACTCGCACTGCCGTCAGACAGGGCGGGTAGGATTAGTCTTACTCGTTCACCGTCTTCTCGTAATCCCGCTACGTGGTGTCGTGGTCATGTCTCGCGGCTACGTACGGGACCGAGGGTCTTGCCTTGACCGGCCGGACCGCGAGGAAGAAAACCTCTATAAAAAATTACCCCGAATCCTAAGCGGCGACGCAGCGCGAGGGGATGCATGGCTGACGGGTGGATCAGTCTCGACTGTGATCCTCGTCCGGGTACCGGCCGACACCCGCGACGAGTTACGCTAGGCTTACCCAGGTACAGGGGGCACTGCCTGGGCGGACCGTCTTTCCCCCATACTCGTGGGACCAAAAATGAAAAAATCTAAAAACAAAACAAATCAGGAAGAAGTGGAGGAGTTTATGACTGGCGGCAAGCGGCCACACATGAGTTCGCAAACGGCGAGCGACGAGGCGAGCGAGGCGAGTGTGATCTTCGCTCATCCTAAGCGCAAAACAAAGCGAAAGGAGCCCTGCAACGAGGAAGCTGTTGAGGTGCAGATGCGAGCGGCCGAGGAGAGCCGCAGAGCACTCGGCTTAGACGTCGGAGACTCTTGCTCGGCTGACGCTCTCACGAACCAGGCCGCCACAGACATAGACATTATCTACAAAGTCGCGACGACGTCGTCGCACCTTAAGGGGACATTCGTCAGAGGCCTTAGGGATGCGGCGGCCTCCATCAAGGCGATCACAGAGGCACTAAAAGAGAGGTCGGCTTCGGAAGAAGTTAAAAAACTCCAGGCCGAGAACAAGCAGCTGAGGACTGAGATGGAGGAGTTGAAGAAGCAGATGACTCAACTCCTACATCAGCGCCAGGAAAGTGCTCCTCTCAGCCCGTCACAAAAAGGTGGGGACAGGGACTTGATTGAGGAGATGAAGGCCTCCTGGATCGGGACAGTGGGGCGGTTGATAGACGCCAAGCTGGCAAAGATTGAGGAGAGGCTCCCTCCTGCTAAGACACTCCGCCCACCACTGGCAGCGGACAGACGGAAGGAGGCGGCGCAGAAGACCGCAAAAAGGCCACTTGCGCAAAAGTCAAGGGCTCCAGCCTCCGGCGACGAATCTGACGGCGGTGAATTGGTCACCGTCGTCAGAATGACGAAGAAAAAGTCATATGCCGCCGCCGCCGCCGCCGCCTCAGCCCCGGCGTCCAAAAAGACGCAGCCGCAGCCGCAGCCCAAAAAGCCGCAGCCGCAGCCACAACCGAAGAGGTCGCAGCCTAAAAAGACTAAGCTGGCCACCCCCCGCACTCCTGCAGTGTTGGTAACACTGCGGCCGGAGGCAGTGAGTAAGGGGGTGACTTACTGTCAGGTTCTGCAGAGCGCTGCGGAGAAAGTGAACCTGGCAGACGTCGGCATAGTAGGCGGCCTCAAAATGAGGATTTCAGCCACCGGGGCGAGGCTCCTCGAGCTGCCCAAAGGGCAGGCCCCGGAGGTTGTCGAGCGCTTCACGCGGGAACTGCGGACAGCGCTCGATGATGTGGCGAGTGTCGTCCAGCCTACTAAGTACGCGTGCATACGCATCACGGGGCTGGACGACTCCGTCACACCACAGATGGTTGCGGCTGCAGTAGTCAAAGCGGGCCAAATAGACGCCGGCGCTGTGAAGGCCGGAGAGGTCAGTGTCGGACCTGGCGGTATGGGCGTGGTGGTCGTGAAATGCCCGATCGCGGTTACCAAGACCATCGCAGACGGTGGCCGCTTACTTGTCGGCTGGAGCTCGGCCAGGTTGCAGGTGCTGGAGCAGCGGCCCTTACGCTGCTTCAAATGCATGGGGTTGGGACACACCCGCCCTACCTGCCCGACTGCAGCCGATAGGGGCAGGATATGCTACCGGTGCGGAATCGAGGGCCACTTGGCCAGAGCCTGCACCGGAGCATTGCGGTGCGCCGTCTGCGCCGACGCTGGCAAGCCGGTGTCTCACATAATGGGGGGGCGGGATTGTCAGCCTCCAAAATCCAAAGGCAGGGTGGTCGTCGGAGCCGCGACCGCCGCGCGTCGTGTTAGCCGCCAGGCTGCGGAGGAAGTTGCGGCTATGTCTTCATGACCCGCCGCAGCTTCCTTCAGGCTAATTTAAACCACTGCGCCAGGGCTCAAGATCTCCTGATGCAGTCCTTGGCGCAGTGGCAGATTGACTTGGCGGTGGCGTGTGAGCCGTACTGGGTTCCCCCCCAACCAAACTGGCAGGGGGATCTGGACGGCACGGTGGCGTTGATCAGGGGCGACACCGCTGGCCCCTGCCTCACGTTCGTCGAACGTGGCTCGGGGTACGTGGTGGTGGCGTGGGGAGAGTACGTTGTCGTAGGTGTGTACTTCTCCCCAAACCGCGGCCTGGCGGAGTTCGAAACGTTTCTCGACACCGTCAGAGCTGCGGTATGCCGGCAGTCGCCGAGACCGATAATTGTCCTCGGCGACTTCAGCGCCAAGTCCCGGGCCTGGGGAAACCCAGCGACGGACGTGAGGGGCCGTGCCGTCGAGGCTTGGGCCCTTCTCTCCGGTCTGTCTCTCTTGAACAGGGGAACAACTCATACCTGCGTGCGACTGCGAGGGGGTTCCGTGGTGGACCTGTCGTTCGCCAGCCCCGCAGTCGCACGGAGAGTGGCGGATTGGAGAGTGGAGGAGGAGGTGGAGACTCTTTCGGACCACAACTATATCCGGTTCGAGGTCTCCACCCTGTCCTCTTCGGGGAATACCCCGAGGGGCCCGAGCAACCTTCCGCGCTGGTCCCTCAGCAAATTGGACGTGGAGTTGGCCCGGGAGGCCGCGATAGTCCAGCGGTGGGCCTCCCGAGATGATGTTGAGGGTTCCAGCGTGGAGGAGTTAGCTGGCCGCATGCGCAAGTCACTAACCGCCTGTGATGTGGCCATGCCTAGAGTGCGGCGATGCCCGCGGCAGCGGCGTGCGGTGTACTGGTGGTCGCCCGAAATAGCGGCTCTTCGGGCGGCCAGCATCGAGGCCCGCAGGCGGTACGTGCGCTGCCGCCGGCGTAATGGGGTGAATCCGGCCCTGGAGCGCGAGCTGCAGAACGCCTATCACGAGGCGAAAAAGGCCCTGCAGCTCGCCATCAGCCGGGCGAAGGACGTTGGCCGGGAGGAATTGCTGGCCGGTCTCAACCGGGACCCATGGGGGCGTCCATATCGCGCAGCTCGTAACAGGTTGCGCGGTCAGGGTGCCTCCGTGACGGACACGATGCCGTCGGACCTCCTCCAACGGGTGGTGTCGGAGCTCTTTCCACACCGCCCGGGCCACGTTCCGCCCGTGATGGCGCCGTCCTCCTCGAACGAGTCCGAGGTATCCATCCCCCCTATTTCTGAGAGGGAAATGGACATGGCCCTGGATCGTCTGAGGGCCAGGAGAACGGCCCCAGGACCGGATGGTGTTCCAGGGCGAGTTCTGAGCATCGCCCTTGAACAACTGAGAGGGCGGCTTCGGGTCCTGTTCGATAAGTGCCTTAGCACCGGACAGTTCCCGAAGCCGTGGAAGATGGGCCGGTTGTGCCTGTTACGCAAGGAGGGTCGACCATCTGACTCTCCCTCTGCGTACAGGCCAATCGTGCTGCTGGACGAGACGGCCAAGATGCTTGAGAAGATTCTCGCTGCCCGCCTCGTCCAGCACCTCAAAGAGTCGGGGCCGGACCTCTCAGACGCGCAGTTCGGGTTCAGGGCGGGCCGTTCCACACTAGACGCCCTGAACGCCCTGAGGTCTCTCTCCTCGGAGGCGGTGGCCAGTGGAAACGTTCTCCTGGCCATCTCACTGGACGTGGCGAACGCCTTCAACAGCATTCCTGTTGAGACGATTGTGGAGGCACTGAAGTTCCATGAAGTGCCCCACTATCTCCAGAGGCTGTTGGAGGCGTACCTTCAGGAGAGAGAGGTCCTCTGGGAGGGGGGCGACGGTCGTCTCTATCGACGTCGCGTTGGCTGCGGCGTTCCACAGGGCTCCGTCCTGGGACCAACCCTGTGGAACATCGGCTTCGACTGGCTGCTGCGAGCGCCTCTACCGCCCGGGCTGAGGGTCATCTGTTATGCTGACGACACCTTGCTCACGGCCCGGGCGAGGAGCTTCGAAGAGGCGGCCCGCTTAGCAGAAGCCGGCACGTCGATAACGGTCGACCGTATCGAGATGCTGGGCCTGAGGGTCTCTATATCCAAGACAGAGGCCCTCCTATTCCATGGCCCACGCAGAGGCCCCCCCCGAGGTGCGCGGATCGCCGTCCAGGGAACGGAGGTGGAGGTTCGGGCCCAGATGAGATACCTGGACGGGCGATGGAGTTTTGGTCCACACTTCGACCAGCTCGCTCCGAGGCTGCAGAACGCCGCCGCTGCGTTGGGACGACTCCTTCCCAACGTAGGCGGACCAGACTCCCCTTGCCGGCGTTTATACGCCGGTATAGTGCGGAGCATGGCACTCTACGGTGCTCCCGTATGGGTCGACGCCCTTAGCGCTCATAACAAGGCTCTCCTGAGGAGACCCCAGAGAGTCATAGCGGTAAGGGTGATACGGGGATACCGTACGGTGTCCTGGACGGCGGCGACACTTCTCGCGGGCGATCCGCCCTGGGAACTCCAGGCGGAGGTGCTCGCGAAGGTGTACCAGTTCCGGTCCGGGCAGAGAGCGAGTGGCGAACGTCCAAGTGTGGACCAAGTCGGCAGGATCAGGGCTCTAGCTCAGAGAGCACTGATCCAATGGTTGAGGAGGACGGTGGATGCTATACGTCCTCACCTTCGTCGCTGGGTCAACAGGCGGCATGGGGTGCTTACGTTTCGGCTGTCGCAGGTGCTTACCGGGCACGGTTGCTTCGGTAAGTACCTGCACCAAATCGCTAGGCGAGAAGCCTCCCCTGCTTGCCACGAGTGTGGCGCGCCAATCGACTCGGCGCGTCACACCCTAGAGGAATGCGCCGCTTGGGAGCCCCAGCGCAGGGCCCTGGTGGCAGTGATAGGTGGAGACCTCTCGCTGTCAAGTGTGGTCCGCTGCATGCTTGACAGCGAGAGGTGCTGGTCGGCCGTGACCTCATATTGTGAGGAGGTCATGGCTCTGAAGGAGGCCGCGGAGCGAGAGCGGGAAGCAGCAGCACACGGTGACTCGCTCCGCAGAAGACGACCAGGGAGGAGGAGACGCCAATATGCACTCCTCCACCCTCCGCAATAGAGTGGGAGAGGGCACCACATCCTCCCACTCGCCACCGGGGCAATAGAGCGCTCACAGTGCCCGCGAGCGCTCTATAGGCGAAGGCGGTCCGCATAGGCGGGCCAACCGTCGGGGCGTCACGGTCGCATGCGAAAGCGATTCCCGTGGCGCCCCACTACGACGATGAGGGCACCGCTGGGTTTTAGTGCGGTATTCTGGCACGTTCTGCCGTGTCAGCGAGTCCCACATACCCGTCGCCCTCGGGCGGCGGGATGCGTAAATGCATTTCCCAGCGAAAAAAAAAAAAAAAAAAAAAAAAAAAAGGGATAGGGATATTCAACCACGTTAAATTTTTTCCGCAATTAGGAGATAAATTTTGATAATTCATTTTATTGAAGAGTTTTGGTGTTAATTTCAAGGTAGTAGTACAATTTTTTGTTTGTCCCCAAAACCAACTTTGTCTCTACTACTAGCTTTAGAAATGGAATCGTACTGAAATATCCTAAAATGGATGAGTCCATTTGGCAAACATTTGGCGACTTGGCCAAGGCCTGCTCTCCATTTAGAACAGTGTTTCCCAACGTGGGGCCCACGCCCCACTGGGGGGCAATTTGATAGTTAAGAGGGGCAATTTAAAAATGGACTCGACACGACTTTAACCCTTTCGCTTTGGATTATTTAAATGCAATGCTATACCTTGTCCAACCGTTTATTATCTTATTGACAGCTTACATCTATAAAATTCAGTTTTTTTTTCATTATATGTTTTGAAATTTTACTTACGATGTTTTGATAACAATTTCATAGTGATTTCTTCCTAAAACTTATCATTTATATTTCTTAAGGCAACAAAACAATTTTAAAGGTTAAAAATTATGCATGGGGGCATAAAAAATTTAGAAATGTTAAGGTGGGGCATGGCCTAAAAAGGTTGGGAAACACTGATTTAGAAGATGTGTTGGAGCTTAATCCGCCACACTGCTCCTCTGCGGGTTGGTGGATAATTTCCCTACCAAAAGTACTACCTTTAAGAAATGTTCTATGATATCAACTAGCACCCACGGCTTTACGTGCTCACAGAAGCTCGGCGGGAAGAACCAAAAGGACAACCTGCCAGACAAGAATCAAATTTATATAATGACAAATATCTGTTCGGAGCGGAAATCGAACCCGTGATCGTCGACGTTAATGGAGTTTTTCACACCACTACACCAGCAAACTGGCCTTCCTAAGAAGTAAATTTTCAAAATTTCTTTCCCATGACATCACAAAAAGAAACATTAGTTCAAATATATTTCTGCCTCTTTGTTATGATTAGAAAATAATGAACCAGTCAACTATATAACTACTTTATTCATTCATATACATGGGAAACAATATAATACTTACATCGGTCTTCTGATTTCGAAATCGTAATCTGGTTTCATCTAAGTAATCATCGTCCGAAGCGAGTGTTGATATTACTTGTAATCTTGTTACAAGCACTACGTAATTTGGACACTGAATTTTATGTTTTACTAATATTTTGTCTATAGATGGAATATAATCAATATATTGCCTCCCTAATTGGACAATCAGTGCACAAAGCGTATTCATTGCTGTTTCTCTTAGTGATGGACTATTTTCCAGTACTTTTGCCAGCGCTTGAATAATCATTGCTGAAAAAGGCCTAAAGTTTAAATACATAGACAAGTGTTCAATAGTTTCCATTGCTGATTTTGATGTTGATATCGGAATATTTCTTCCATCAAATAGGCCAGTGATTGCCGGTACTATAGACAAAAGAACATCATCTAAATTATTTTCAAACTTTTTCATGGCTAATAATAGTCTTTCCGACAACATTCTGTCTTTACTCTTGTCACATTTTAATACTCTTAAAATATTTGGTAGAATTTTTCGAAGATATATTTTAAATTCCGTACCAATAGCCACTGCTATACCCTCAACAAGCAATATTAGCGTATTTTGTAGCTGACTATCTGGTGTCCAGTATTCTCTTATCAAATCGAATATTTCTTCTAAATATGCCCTTATGTGAATTTTTACAACCGAAATAATGAGTGCCAGTTTTGTAAATAGAAATTCCCTAAAGTGATAATTATCAGAAGTTCGAATCACATATAAAAGACTGGGTGTCACACAAGATATGTAGGGAACACATTTTATCCCCAATGTTTGAAAAATATAAGTCACTGATTCAACTACACTAGTGTGATGTTGCACCAAAAGTGGGTCACGTAATATACGCATAAGAGAAGTAACGGCAATCGCAGGGTAAAACTCGTCCAGAACTAATGGTGACATACTCACAAGCATTTCACTAATATTTATATCAAAATTATCATGTGTGGGAGTTGTATCAGTTATAGGTATTAATGTGGATACTGTCTGAAAATCAATTAGTCCCTGGTTAATTCTATGTTTATAAGGATCTAATGCACCTAAAAGACCCAAAACGCGAATGGTTTCTCTTCTATCTTTTGCATTTTGTTCAGTTTTTAAAAGATTTAGAAGCATATCCATAAGGTTAGGAAACTCCATGTATGGTGTAACTACATAGCCAATAGCACTTATAACTTGACCAAATGACCAAAGTGCTACACTCCGTTTTTCAAGTTGATTAGGGTCAGAAAGTATATCAAGCTGTGTTGATATTAAATCTGGTAGCCACTGCACCAAAGCATTGCCTCCACCATTCACTTCAACCAAATCTCCGATAGCTTTTAAAATTGTAGAAATCATAACTGAGTTACTTTCACTTTCTGTCAGTTTCGGCACAAGTACCCCAAGAATAGTATCTACAAACTGTCGTGTTAACCTTGGAGCATTAGAAATAATGTTGTTCACCATTCTGAGAGATTGCTCTTTATTTCGAGTCGATTCCGAGTACTGTAATTCCATTAAGATTTGAACAAAAAGTTGACGCAACGCTGGTGTTGTATAACTTGGATTGATATTGCTCAATCTTCCAACAATACACAAAGCTAATTCACTCACATCAGTGTTTGAGTCATTGATGGCAACAAAGAGACAGCTGAGATGTTCTTCTATGGCTAAGTACTTATCAAATATGGAATTAGTGAAAATTTCTAGTACTCTATAACGCACTTCATGATCAAAATCGGAATGACCAATCGATAAAAGTTTGCCTAGAGAATCATCAATCAAAGTATTTAAAGTTCGTGAATTTGAGTATGCATTTTTTTCTATAGCTTTGATCAGCAATTTAGCGACCGTTTTTATAGTTTCCAAGCGTACATCTTGCTGTTCACACTGTAAATAGTGATCTGTGCATCTTCTGATAAATGACATCAACGTATTATTCCACTCAAAATCAAATGTACCTAGAGTGTGTAGCGCTAAGACTAATTTAACAGCATCATGAGGTTCTACTAACAATGCTGTTGATAAAATAAGCATTGAAGGAGAGTCTGTATTATTGAAAATATAAGGTTTCTTTCTTAATATTAGAGATAAAATATGAAGCAATCTATCAGTTATTTCTTTTTTTAATGATGGTAAGTTTTGACTTAACTCCTTAAAGCATATTGTCAGTTGTGGACTCAATCCAGTTCCACAAATAGCATCCAAAAGCTCTTTTATTTCATTTGCAACATTCTCCTTCATAGCAATACCCAACAACGTAACACAGTTTAGTAGAGGAGTTTCTATCCCATTTCTTTTCTTTGATATATCTTTAATTGGCAAAGTCACTTTGATTATTTCAATAATTCTTGATAAATATTGTTGAATATCATCTTCCATAGCAACACATATTAATCCTAATGTTGTGAAAGCCATCGCCTTCTCTTTTTCTCTACCTCTAAGAAATGTAATAAGGTGATTTATTGTCGATTTTAAATGTTTCCTTGCAAAGGCTTCTCTGTTGAATGCTGCCAATCTCGGGATTAATAATAGAAGCATTTGATGGACGTTGTGAGATCTTGATATTTGCTGTGCCATGACTTCTGAAAATTTCAGGTTCAAATTATAATATTTTTTTTTCTCTTAACAAATCTAGTCAACTTACTTAATAATAACTAGTTTCAGATAATTTTTTTAAAAATGTCTTTATAATAATATGTTAAATAAATTCTATCTACATTTCCTTTAACTATTTTTATTATCAAAACACTTACCTACAGCAATTTTATCATATTTTTCAGTAATTAGCTTTTTACAAATACTAGACTCAAAAATGCGAATAGATTGATTTCTCTCATCGGAATAATTATAAAATGATAATGGATAAACTTTTCGATTGAAATTGCTAATTTCTTCAGATATCTCTTGTTTGGAATCAAGAGTCTGCATTAGTGTTGTGTATCTTTTCTCCCAGTTAGAATTTGAACTTCTCAGAAGTTCATTGAAAATGATCAAGGCACCATGCACATGATCATCTCTAGATATAACTCTTTCTCTTGCCATTGTATCAGAGAATGAAGCCATAGCTTCCTCATAGCACTGTATATACCAATGAGCTTTATTGCTCTGTTCAGGTACTTCTCTTTGGGCAGTAACAACAAAAGCAGCTCTTAAAGCTTTCCCTGCTGCTTCTCTTACTTGCTCCTTAGGATCTCGAAGTGCAAGCATAATGTAGTTAAAAAAACCATTAATATGTAGAAAAAAATATGAGTGCATAGCAATTGCAAGTTCTCTTAGAATAAAACAAGCAGAGAGTCTCTTTCCTTCACTCCTCTCTTCGGCTAACCACTCAAAAGCTCTTTTTATTTCAACTTCAACAAATTCCCCCCGTTTAATACCCATGGATGTGGCTACTCGTCCCATAGATTTTGCAGCTAGTTCCAAAATATTTATATCATTTGTAGGAAATATATTTCTTAGATACTGAGCATAACGGTTTATTCTTGTTTTATGAACTTCAGAATCACCAGTTAACAGGCACACTGCAATAAACGTTAACAATTTTATATAAGTAACTAGCTTTATATAATAGTAGTAGAAAGTGTATTTTCAAGTATTAAGCTTTAATTTTTATTATTAGTATTGGATATATGTCGTTAACTTAATCAGCATTACCTATTGTCAATATTCCTGCCTTCTTGTCATTGCTGTCGAAACTTGAAGTTAATAGATGGATTTGTTGGTTAAATTCATCAAAAGTTTGTGTCAACGATTCCTGAGACATTTCTCTCAGGTCGGTCTTAACAAAATGCACGAGTTCTCGTATTGCTTTATGTCGAGTTTCAGTATGTCGAGACTTTAAGCCCAGTATTAAATCGTAAACTTGAGTGCTAGTCATCTTGTTATAATAACTTGAACGTGCAATTTAAAAATTAAGTTAAAAACCTTAGTAAGCTCTTACATATTAGGTTTTATGGTTGGTTCCAATGATCTTAGAAGAAATCATTGGTTGGTTCACACCCTTCTTAAATTTGCAATCGAAAAACCTATGTACTATTTATAAAATATTAAACAACGACTTCAATACAACATTACAACTTATAATAAGTAAATAAATTAAAATCATGCGTCCCTTAGATACTTTATATTTTTATTATTTTCTATATAAATAAACTTGTTCAGAAACTAAAATATTTTTATAATATAGGTAATACATTGAAACCAATTCAAACTCTTTGACAAAAAAGGGTAAATCTGAACTAGCAACATTTAAGATAGTCTGAAATAGTCATGGGTAGTTCGCGAACGACCTAGGTGGGAAGAGCGCTTCTTTAGGTGAACTATGCGAACTAGTTCATTGAAAATCCCGCTCTTAGTTCTTTTTATATTTCTGTTATCGTCCACTTTACTAGACAGTGGCGCTATGTGACCAACCGAGTTATTTACTTTTACTGTGCGCGCATTGATATTTCGATAATCGATATCGATACTAAACAACTTCATATCCCTATGGTTGAAATTTTATCAAATCATATGAAATCATAACAATCGTCAACTGAAGTATTGCTAGCTAATTATCAAACAGAATACTAATACTATTTATTATCTCTTATTTTACGGTAAGTTTAATTAAAATTAAAATTTTTCTCTTCTATTCCCATTTATTGTTACAAATAATTGATTATTATTATTAATTGTAAAAATTCATACTTTTTAAGTATTCTAATATAATTACACATTATACTAGGAACTAGCCTAGCTGTTGACTAATCATTAATATAAATTATTTTATTTTTCATTATTTAAATAAAAAATCTCATATTACATAAATGGACGTGTAAAATTTTCATGTAATACTTTGTATTTTTTAAATAACAATAAACAAAACTTACAATAATCATAACTATATTTTTTTCTTTTTTTATTGTTCTTACTAAATTATTTCAAAAAAAGAACTAATGAACTAATAGAGCGAACTAGTTCATCCTTGTATTATGAACTAAATTGAGTGCTCTCTGTAGTGACCGGTTAGGCCCAAGCCTAGTCTAAAATTGTAAAGTTGTAATCTAAAACTGTAAGCGACCTAAC
Organism: Euphydryas editha; assembly: GCA_036937285.1. Taxonomy (NCBI): domain Eukaryota; kingdom Metazoa; phylum Arthropoda; class Insecta; order Lepidoptera; family Nymphalidae; genus Euphydryas; species Euphydryas editha. Next base: position 5,543,304 of record JAUPFZ010000020.1, read on the forward strand.
AAAAATTTTGGTGGACCTATACAGACCTAACGTAGACCTATCGATTAAGGTCATTTTGATTTCAAAAATCATTCGATGGGGTGCTTAATTTGTGTATTTTTTTTTACAAAATAAAAAAAAAAATATTTTTAAAAAAAACTATAGGCGACCTAACAAAAATTTTGGTGGACCTATACAGACCTAACGTAGACCTATCGATCAAGGTCATTTTGATTTCAAAAGTCCTTCGATGGGGTGCTAAATTTGTGTAATTTTTTTGCAAAATTAAAAAAAAATATTTATTAAAAAACTGTAGGAGACCTAACAAAAATTTTGATGGACCTATACAGACCTAACGTAGACCTATCGATTAAGGTCATTTTGATTTCAAAAATCTTTCCATGGGGTGCTAACTTTGTGTAGCTGCCTAGTCTGAAACTTGTAAGCAAAGAGTCTTGTAAGCCTTCTATGGTAAGCCTCTTGTAAGCTGAACCGAACCTCTATAACCGTAGGAAGCTATGTAAATATTAGGGTTGTGCGATAATTATCGATAATTCGTAACTACTCGATGATTTTTCATTCGATAATTATCGATAAGTGTTATTCGATAATTTTGATTTGATAATTATCGATAATTTTTCATTCGATAATTATCGATAACCTTTCATTCGATAATTATCGATAATTTTGTGCGATTCGATAATTATCGATTATTTTGTGCATAATAATTTTTGATCCGATAAGTATTGATAATTGTGATTCGATAATTATGGTACGGCGGATGACCTTTTTTTTAGGTATTGGGATAGGGTACAGAGGGTTACGTCGATACTGGACGGCGGATGTTTTTTTTTTAGGTATTCGGATAGGCCTAGGGTAAACGTCGGTACTGAAGGCCGGATGCCCTTTTTTTTTCGTCGTCCGAAAATTTTACTGATAATTATCGATAAGTATCGTCAACTATCGATAATTTTTATCCGATAATTATCGATAACTGTTCATTCGATAATTATCGATTACTATCGATAACACAAAACGATTTATTATTAATTACTATCGATTTTTTCCGATGAACATACCTAGTAAATATCTTGATATGGCATCTCTCAACTGCTATAATTAGTAGTGATGTGCCGGATATCCGTATTCGCGGATATCCGAGGGAGAAGAGAGATCCGTATCCGTGACTTTAGGACGGATTTTTAAGGATCTTTTACCTTATTAATTTTAAATACATAGATGAATTTCTATATAAGGTGAATTTATATTCACTGATAAACTCTTATGTACGTATTAGTGTAGCGACATCTATCTTGCCACATACGAACTGACGTATTCTACATCGCACTATCAAAGTTATACAAGCAATTGAACCACCGACATAATAATACTGGACTTCGGGTGTAATACAAAATTCACGATAAAAGTGTCCCGAGTAAAACTATAAATACGCCTATACATATATATGTTTAGTTTATATGTTTGTTTGTATTTATGTATGTTTGTTTATAAAAATAAACATATATGTATATTTTTATAAACAAAGTAAAACATTGTAATGTATGTCTTAGCTGATTACAGTCTAATTTTGTTTGCAACAAGCTGTCCACCTATAAACTCACAGTAGCCCGAGCTAAATGCGGATCAATTTCATAAAAATATTGTACTCGCTCTGTCTATCTGCACGCGTAGCGTATTAGAAAGGGACAGATGTATACTTTTTGTTCATTTTTGTTTGTTATGCCATTTGTTTTAAATATTAATTGAATTTTGGATGAATTACTATGTTTCTAAGCGAAATAATACTTTTATATCGTTAATAAATGTTTCCTTTCCGAAAATATGATACACTATCTTCTTCTCTCAGTAGGTTCAGGTAGTTTTTGCAAGATTTCACAATACAGAACTGCATTATTGACGAGTGTTAGTTAAGTCTAATGACCAAAAACAGACTGACATGCGATTGTACGACTTTTCGCATTTTGTAACTCTTTTGGTTCAGACACTTATTAGCGCTGAGCCGAAGTCCATAGTATAATTATGTCGATGGATTGAACATATATATGAGAGCCCGACAACAACCGTAAGGGGCAGTAGCCCATCAGACACAACACCGGTCTTTTTCGGAGGATTCTCCCTGTTCAATGGCGGATGAGGAATTTTACAACCTGTTCTTCGCACCTCCAAACTGGTGGCCTCGATCACTACCGTCAGCGCAACCTTCGCAAAGCTACGTCATCGTAACGCCATCATCACTCTCAAGCTTTCGAGCAGTGAGTTGTACAGCTAGCCAGCATCCACGGCTACTACGGGTATCCTGACCACCAGCATGCAGCAGACGCACATTCCTTTAGTGCGTATAGTTGGAATGTCAAGCATATAAGGGTGGCGTAACGCAGTGCGTCTGGTTGTACGAAAATGGAAGGGGCAGGGGGGAATCAGGTCATGAAGTTCCTGCGCACACTCTCCGAAGTGTATCCGATAAAAAACCGTCAGGCTGGCCACCCTACACCGATGACCAAAGCTTTGCAGCTTTTCAACGACCAGTGTATCATCACCGATGAGCCTCTTGGCTCACCTCTCAATTGACTCAAGAAGCTCCAGCTGGTACTTGGCTAAGCCATCCCAAAGATGAGAGCAGTACTCCATGCATGAGCGAACTTGAGCTTGATATAGATTTAATAGCTGTTCTGGCGTGAAATACCGTCTCAACTTCGAGAGGACGCCCAGTTTTTTAGCAGCTGTTTGAGCCTTTGCTTCGATGTATGAGCCAAAATTGAGGGTAGATGATAAGTTAACGCCAAGAAGCTTCAAGCGGTCGGTTATGGGCACGGGTACACCTCGGAAAGAGGGATTCAAATGGTAAGAACTCCGCTTTGCAGAAAAGAGACACGCCTGGGTCTTAGAGGCATTGAACTTGACCAGATTTGCGATCAGCGAATCAGCGAATCAGAGACAGCTTTAAGGGACAAGTTCAAACGCTGAATCATAGCTTTCCGCTGCGACTGAATCATTGACCCACTAGCTCGTGCGTTGGACACGTAACTCTCGACAACGGTGCTATTATCTGCATACCAAAAGGTCCCGGGTTTGAGCAGGTCATTAATGTGCAGCAAGAATAGCGTTGGCGAGAGTACAGACCCCTGAGGGACCCCGGTATTGATGGCCAATTGATCGGACTCGCAGCCGTCTATGACCACGCGGATCGATCGATCCCTCAGGAAGTCATATATCCAGACACAAAGCGATGTGGGTAGGCCGTATGAAGGAAGCTTGCTAATAAGGCCATCGTGCCAGACCCTGTCAAATGTCTTCGAGATATCGAGTGAGACTGCAATGTCTTCCCTGGGTCTTTCGATTGTCTCAATCCATATGTGTGTGGCATACGCTAGAAGGTCAACCGTGGACCGATTGCGGCGAAACCAGTATTGACGGTCACTGAGAAGGTCATTCTCCTCAACGTATACGAGGAGTAGGTTATTCGGCTGCCTGAACATACGGCGCGCCGCTACCGGGGTCAGATTACTAGAACTGCTGAAGGGGCAGACCCCGGAAACGGCAGAGCGCTTTGCGGAGGAGCTCCGTAAGGCGTTTGGCAGTTTCTCAGGGTCGTCCAACCTACGAAGCTCGCGAGTCTGCGAGTTTCTGGGCTGGACGACTCCGTCACCAGTGAGGCGGTGGCCACTGCGGCGGCCAAGATTGTCCGGTGCGATGCTGGCTCCATCAAGGTTGGCGCAATCGCAGTCGGACCTGGCGGGTTGGGATGCACCATTGTGCGATGCCCGATACCAGTCGCTAAGGCCCTGGCTGAGGCTGGCAGACTCCTCGTCGGCTGGAGCTTGGCCAGAGTCCAGGTTTTGGAGCAGCGCCCCATGCGCTGCTTTAAATGTTTGGGAATCGGGCACACTCACCCGACCTGTCCGACTGCGGTTGACCGCAGCAGCGCGTGCTTCTGGTGTGGCCTCGAGGGGCACATCGCCCGTAACTGCACCGGAGCACTGCGCTGCGCCGTATGTGCTGCCGCTGGCAAATCGGCGGCTCACTTGATGGGGGTATGGGATTGCCACCAACCCCAAAATCGAAGGGTAGAGCGGTTGCTAAGACCCCGGCCGCTCCCCAAAGCCCAACGCGCCAGGTCACGGAGCAGACTGCGGCTATGTTGTCATGACCTGCCGCAGTCTCTCCAGTTTGCCGGTCCCTGGTGCAGAGGAAATAGAGCGCTCACAGTGCTCGCGAGCGCTCTATAAGCGAAGGCGGCCCACATAGGCGGGCCAACCGTCGGGGCGTCACGGTAGCATGTGCCAGCGATCCCGTGGCGTCCTTGTACGACGATGAGGGCACCGCTGTGTTTTATTGGGTATTCTGACTTCGCAGTCAGCGAGTCCCACATACCCGTCGCCTCCGGGTGGCGGGATGCGTAAACGCATTTCACAGCGTCAAAAAAAAAGTTGGTTATTCAGTATACGTTCCATACTCTTACAGAGTATGGACGTTACGGAAATGCGTCTATAATTGACAGGGTTAGTTCGACTGCCTTTTTTGGGCACAGGCTGCACATTAGCTTGCTTCCTGGCTTTCAGCACATGTCCTGTAGCTAGAAAAAGACGAAACAGGCGTGTCAGGATTGGAGACAACTCAGGTGCACATGTTTTGAGTACTATGGCTGATATTCCGTTAGGACCACTAACTTTATTCACGTCTAGATTGCGCAAGGTTTTAAGGACCTCTTTTTGTCGAATTCGGACTTCAGACATAGACATCTTACATCCTATTGAAGAGGTTGGAGGAGTGGCGCTGCCTGGATCTAAGTGAGGATTCCGCAAAGAGGTTTGCAAACAAGTTTGCCTTCTCCTTAGCGATGTGGGCTAGTGATCCATCGGGTTTTAGCAGTGGAGGTAGTGAGGGGCGACAAAAGTTCGATTCATCCGACTTAGTCAGAGACCAAAAGGCTTTACTACCTGGTGGATATGATGCAAGTCTAGACCCATTCTGGCAATGTGGTCAAATCGAGCCTTCCGCAGTGCTTTCTTGTAAAATTTACGTATCTTACATCGCGCTATGAAAGTTATTAAAGCGATTCAATATATATACAAGAAACCCGACAACAACCGCGGGGGCAGTAGCCCACCAGACACAACATCCTGTTGGAGGATCCTCCCTTTTCGATGATGGTTTAGGAACTTTACACACTGTTCCTCACACCCCCAAACTAGTAACAATATAAACAGCAATTTTTTTTTTCTGGACAACGTCGAAATGAAAAAAAATTCGGTCATCCATTCAGATGACCAATCACCTGAAACTCACTAGTCTAACTACCAAACATAAACGTTATTATGGCGCGCAGTATCAAACTAAACTATAAACAAAATACAAAACAAAAGAAAAGAGACATCTATGAAGGTCACGCGCTCCGATTGAGTAAGAAAGTTAAGATCCGTATCCGTATCCGTATCTGCGGATTTTGACTCCAAATATCCGTATTCGGATCCGTATCCGCGGATATACTTTGTTAACTATCCGGCACATCACTAATAATTAGTAGTAACTTAGTAGTGTAACTTACGGGTTCTTCCTCCACAGACTTGCAACCCCTATGATTTCAATGGCGAACTGCAAAATATCTTCGAATGTGTTCCGTGCAACTATTACGTAGCTTGTGCGACCGCGAGAAATCGCTGTGGTGTCGAAAATCAACACTAGCTGAGCCTCAATTAATAGCCCACGGGTTCGATAACATGTAAGCCAGCTCTCCTCGGGAGCAACTCATGGCTAACGGTGGCCATAATTTCACCATCTACACGGACGGCAGCAAGATTGTGGGCAAGGTTATCCGTAAGGAGTGGCGCCACTGAAACCAAAACCCTCAAGCTTCGTTTGCCGTCCTTTTGTACGGTCTACCAGGCGGAGCTTCTGGCGATATGCAGGGCAGTGCGGATGGCCGCAAATAAGTTGGCCAGATCAGTTGGGGTATACTATTTTAAGATCATTGAATGTATCTCCCTCAGCGTGTAACTGGTTTAACTCTTATCTTCGAAGACGCTCATGGTGTGTTCATTTGGATGAAATTCACTCAAATTGGAGCACTCTCAGGTCAGGTGTACCTCAGGGTACTGTTCTATACTTACTCTCTACTTTCTTCAACGTAATAACGACGGTAATTTCTTTCAAACATCTTTATGCTAACAATCTGCAATTGTATCGCCCTTTTAGCGTTGCGAATAGTGCGGATGCTTTCGCTTGTGTGAATGAAGATCTTAACCGCATATATTCTTGGGCTGGGCGTATAGTCATGTAGTTAATTATACGGAGATACAAGTGCTAATCATATGCTCTCATGTCGAGACGAGACGAGTTGCCAGTAGATCGTGATTACAATATTATATAAATTACTGTTACACCTAGTAATGACTACTAGTTTCGGACTCTATACAATATTTTTATAAAAACTGTTTTGACAGTTTTTTTATTATTATTTAAGTTTTAAATATTAATATTTTGATATATTTGCAAATTAAAATTTAATTATATTTATTTTTTATTTTAAGGACAATTTTACATTAAAAAAACTGTGTGTGCCAGCTCCGACACACGACTGGAGTTTAATCGTTAATAACGATTTTCTAGGCAGAATAACACTTATTGCCTGTGTAACAATTATTTAAAAAATTATCATTATTAAAAAATTCAAAAATAAATTAATGATTTAATATTTCTTAATTAAAACGGCTCGATAAGCGTGCTCTCAGGTCAAGGTCATAACTAGTAGTGAGAGACAGTGGCAAAGAGTATATAATAGTAGACAGTGGGAGTCGGGAGAGTGCGAGGTATGAAGCGACGGTCGGGAGCGACGCGCACCCGCGGCTAGGGATGTTCATCGGAAAAAGTTACCGATAATTTTATTATCGATGATTATCGTTTTGTGTTATCGATAGTAATTGATAATTATCGAATGAACAGTTATCGATAATTATCGGAAAAAACTTATCGATAGCTGGCGACACTTATCGATAATTGTCGGATAAAAATTATCGATAGTTGACGATAGTTATCGATAATTATAAGATACAAATTATCGATAGTTGACGATACTTATCGATAATTATCGGTAAAATTTTCGGACGACGAAAAAAAAAAAGGGCATCCGGCCTTCAGTACCGACGTTTACCCTGGGCCTATCCGAATAATTATATTAAAAAAAAAAAAATCCGCCGTACCATAATTATCGAATCACAATTATCAATACTTATCGGATCCAAAAACAATTATCGATAATTATCGAATGACACAAAATTATTATGCACAAAATAATCGATAATTATCGAATCGCAAAAATAATCGATAATTATCGAATTGCACAAAATTATCGATAATTATCGAATGAAAAGTTATCGATAATTATCGAATGAAAAATTATCGATAATTATCGCACACCCCTACCCGCGGCTAGGGGTGTTCATCGGAAAAAATTATCGATAATTTTATTATCGATAATTATCGTATTGTATTATCGATAGTTATCGATAATTATCGGATAAAAAGTTATCGATACTTGGGGATAGTTATCGATAATTATCGGATAAAAATTATCGATAGTTGACGATAGTTATCGATAATTATCGGTACAATTTTGGGACGACGACGAAAAAAATAAAAAAAAACTCATCCGGCCTTCCGTGTGGACGTTATCCTCCGTACCCTATCCGAATACTTATCGGATCCAAAAACAATTATCGAATACCACAATATTATCGATAATTATCGAATGATACAAAATTATCGATAATTATCGGATCGCAACAAATTATCGATAATTATCGAATGAAAACTTATCGATAGTTATCGATAATTATCGAATAAAAAATTATCGATAATTATCGAATAAAAAATTATCGATAATTATCGAATCAAAATTATCGAAAAACACTTATCGATAATTATCGATAATTATCGAATGAATAATTATCGAGTAATTACGAATTATCGATAATTATCGCACACCCCTACCCGCGGCTCGTTCCTTTACTTCCTGAACCACCGATTCTTTCGGAGCTCGCGCGTGATTTATACGTCTTAACACTCACGAATTAAAAGTTAAAATTAGTTGCCCAAAAAAACGTAACGCGATCGACGATTTTTACTCCTCATATTCCTTTCATACCGGGGGCCTTATATGAAAATTGATTCTTTAGGAGTAAATTGCAAAAATAAATTAAATTTTAACGTTACATCGTGATAGTGACGGTCTCAAATTTTATTAAGTTATTTTATGGCCACACTATACTTTATAAAGATAAAATTTATTAATATATACTCTTTGATAAAAATGAACTATATAGAACAGATTAACTAGGTACTTTGTTTAGGCTTCGTGAGGATGACGCGTGTATTTTCAATACTTTCTCGTCATTCTATTCCACAAAGTATAAACGTCAAATAGCCAATCGTCTCAGCTGAGCTCACAGAGTGCATTAGAGTACATTGTATGGCTGGCTGGGCTATAGTGACTGACTGCTTGACGTTGTGTGGCTTGCTTCCTTGTTCTGTTTAGTTAAATATCTAAAAAACTAAAGATATAAGGATTGTTCTATTAATATTTTTCTATAATAATTCAAAATTAGTTTTCCATCATGAGTGAACTCAGTCAAGAAGAGGTGAGTCGTATTTTGTAAACGGTCCTTGGCATAGTGCGTATGGCCAATCTAATTTCGTAACAAAACAAAGCGTTTTTGTCGTCATTTTATTGTTTGTTTAAGTGTAAATTTTACACGTACTCCTGAAGATTAATTTTATTTTATTGCAGATACGAAGACGGAGACTGGCGCGACTAGCAGCTCTCGAAGGTACTGGATCTTCACCCATTCCCACGAGCCCTCCAGTTACTCCAGGTGTCTCAGTACCAAATGATGTCTTAAGTCCTGTACCCTCGTCCCGGTTGTCACCAGCTCCAACACAAGCATCCCGTAGCTCCACAGAAGGTTCAGACAATACCAACAAAGGACAAAATTTTTCTGAAACGAAAAATGAGCACCAAGGCGAAGCAAAAATTCCTGGAGATAGTTTAATTGTTACAGAAAAAACAGGAAACAACCTCATGGATGAAATGCCTGACACAAAAATGACTGATCTATCACAAACCCGCCAATATAATAGTTTCGATTCAATGGGTGATGACAATTTGCTAAGCTGTGGTTCTGTTAGAGTATTGCCCCAATCCACAGTGAGTGGCTCAGAAGGGGCATCCACTAGAGAAGATAGAACTTCTAGATCTATATCCCCTGCACAGTTTGTGGAGCCACCTGCTGTGAGGCCCAGGACAAATGCTTCTTCACCAAGTTGTTCAAGACGCTCTCTATCTATGGAAGTTGATGATGTATCAGAGAGAAATTCACAGTCAGAACAACAACAAGAGCCAATGGAGGTAAAAATTGCTCATTATTTTAATTTTTATTTTATGTATTTTTGGTTATTAATGTTTTAAATGTTAAGATATTTATTCAATCAAATTTCAAATAAGATTTCATCTTTATGCTGCAGCTTAAAATACATATTTATCAATAATTTATTTATGTTATCATTTATGATTGACACAGTTATCATAGTTGTATGTTTATGTAAGGTATTCATGCTATTATTTTATAATTATGTAATTAAATGTTGGGAAGCATCAATTTTTTATACTCTTGATATATAATAAATAAAAACAATGAAAACTTATTTGTTTAACCATTAGATGCCATAAGTATGTTAGTAAGATTTTCAAAAGAAATTTATGTGATTTTGATTAAAATATGCTAAAAGCTATAAGTGTTTTATCAATTCTTTTCTATCTGTGCTATTAATAAACAAATAATATCACAATATTATAGGTTGAATATGACTCAACACAATCTCCTACTCATAAATTACAACGATCTCGGACAATTAGTTGTACAGAATTGACAGAAGAACAACTTCGAAATATTATTGCTAAAATACTACAAGTTTCTTGGTCAGAAGAAAGTGCAGGTAAGAATATAATTTTTTATCAATTCGCCATTTAATTTCTTATGTTAGAAGAAAATAATGCAAGCTGATATTTTAATCACTTACAGGAGGAATCTTTGTACCGTCAGTGGCAGCGTCATTACTTGACAATCCAAAATTGAGTATGGAGGAATTGGCTTCAGAAGCTTTAATGGATGTCATCTCGCAAATTATTGATGGATTTGATCCCTTAAATCAAAAATTAATTGCTATCACTGAAACTACGAAAAAATTCAGTGAAGACTGTGGAGAAGATGTGTCAACTGGACTCAGTTCTGAAACAGATATAGAAAAAGCAGATTGTCCAACACCATCACTGCCCATTCAAAAAACTGTCCCTCAACAGAGCTTAGCAGTCAGCTACATACTAAAATTTTATTCTAATATAAACCTCTATGAGAGGGAGCACTCCAAAAAAAGTTCGGAACCCCCTCTCAGTGATCTGCTTCAAAGTATAAGAACTTTACTAGTGAATAATCTAGTGTTAATTCTAAGAGGTAAATACGATCTCGAAAAGGGAAGAAAATCTCCTCTACTACCCTACATTCTTATGGGAAATACACCCACCGGCCTCATCCCGGAGGTTCTGCTCGCAACGTACTCAGACAAGGAAGCCTTTGAGGACGTGAGTATTACTACAGTATTGCAAAAGAACTCGTGTTGCAACAAATAACACTGTGACTTTGATTTAAGATATGCATACGTTGAAAGATTCAACCAGCAACAATATTCTTGTGTAGTTAACAAAATATCAGTCACAAGTGTCCTCGTGACGGTGCGCAGGTGTTCGTGCCGCTGCTGATGGGCGTGCGCGAGGACATGCGGCGCTGCGTGTCGCCGGCGGTGGGGCGCGGGCACTGCGCGGCGCTGCGCGCGCTGCGGGCGCTGTGCGAGCTGCGCGCCGGGCCGCGCCACGCCGCGCGCCCCGTGTGCGCGCTGGTGGCGCGCCTGCCCAGCCTGTGCCCCGCGCCGCTCACCACGGCGCCGGGTCGCGAGATCGCACGCGTCAGCTTCCTCGGACCCTTCTTCGGCGTGAGTACCTACTACCCCTACTTGAGTTCTGGATGGAACCGTTCAGCTATCCTCGAATTCGCTTGTAGATGACCAGCGACCCGAGGTGTATGAAAATACATAAACATAAAATAAGTCACGTTCAATTTTTTTTACCATCTTCGTAATAGTGTTACTCAGAAGAAGGCTTTAATAGCAAAAATTTTGACTGACCCGTTGGCACAGTTTGCAGTGACCCTGTTTTCTGCTCCAAAGGGTTGTGGGTTTGATTCCCACCCCGAGTCTGGGTGTAATATATATTTATTTTTATATGTATTATTTATATGTATATCTATTTTAAAAAATGTATACTCGTATCAGTCGGCTGTTACCTAAAACACAGGCATTAAGTTGCCTACCTTAGGAACAGAAGACCTTGTGTGTGTGTGTGTTAAACATAACATAAACATAAAAACATATGGAGGGTACCATGTAGCTCTGGTGTGAAATAGCAGATACACAATATTATTATTATTATTATTAATTATTCAGGCAAGCAGTTGATCAACTGATAAGTGCCTGTATCCAGCGACATCTATTAGATTTTGCAATACATTTATTTGTTTTTTATTTTTTCATAAATTTGTCCAGTCTATTCTTAAATTGGTTTATATTTTTGGCCGTCACCACTTCCTCAGGTAGCTTGTTCCACATATCCACCACTCTATTGCTAAGAAAGTACTTTTGAGGGTTATTGTAGGATCTCGTCTTTTTTAACTTAAGGCAGTGACCTCGTAAATGCGGATTCTCGTTACGGATAAGCATTGTGTCTAAATTCTGTACATCATAGTGGCCAGTCAGTATTTTGTAAGTTTCGATCAAGTCCCCTCTCTCTCTTCGATCTTTCAGGCTCGTTAAGCCCAGAGTCTTTAACCTGTCCTCATATTTAAGTCTCTTTAATTGTCGTGGGATTTTGGTGACTCTTCTTTGAACTTTTTCGAGTAGATCAATATCCTTTACAAAGTAAGGGTTCCATACTTGGAAGCCGTATTCTAAAATAGGTCTAATGAAAGTCTTGTAGATTTTAATGACCATCTCAGGTGTAAGTACCCCGAATGCTTTTCTTACTAGGTAAATGAGACTGTTCGCTTTCTTCGTAATCAAATGAATATGGCTAGCCCATTTAAGATCGTCAGTGATGATAACACCTAAGTCTGTCTGTGCCTTCACAGGTTGTAACTCACTATTGCCCAATTTGTACTTATTCTTGGGATTATTCTTTCCTATGTGGAGAACGGTACATTTCGAATCATTCAAGCTGAGTAGCCACTTCTTAGACCATTCTGCGATTTTGTCCAGGTCGCTTTGTAGGGAACAGTATTCTGTTGTAGGATTTCCAAATATTTTGGTGTCGTCCGCAAAGATACTACATCTACAGTCCAGAGAGTGTGGTAAGTCATGGGTATAAATTATGTATAGAACCGGTCCTAAAACTGATCCCTGCGGAACACCACTAAATATCTCTCGCTCTTCAGATAGACTGTTGCCGACTCTAACACGGAATGTTCGGCCACGTAAGAAATCACCAATCCAGTCGAGAAGCCTGCCACGAATTCCAATGTGTTCCAATTTGTGAAGCAATCTGTTTGTTGGTACTTTGTCGAACGCTTTTTCGTAATCCAGGTAGATGACATCAATTGGTTCTTTATTGTTGAAGCTACATGTCCACATTGACAGACACTGCAATAGGTTTGTGACTGTTGAACACAATGTCCCGTCTTTTTTGGTTTAATATCTTTATACATGTCCCAAAACTTGTACCAAGACTGTTTTATGTTTCCTCATGATGTTTTACTTCCAGCAATTAGAAAAAAAAAATTTAAACAAAATTATCTTCTTCTTCTATCTATCTATCTTCTTTCCCCGTGTAGGGACGGGCAGTAGAATACGATTTCCTACGGCCCGGCAAGAAGGCCTGTCGTAAGAGCCGACAAAATTCTTGCGGTGGTAGGCTACGGCCGTGGCTTGATTACCACCCTCTGGGTAGAGTCGCGCCGCCAAACGGCAACTGCCGTGTTCCGGGGCGGGTCCCAGAGCAGCCATTTGGGGGATGTGTCTGAGTAGTTGTGGCACTCTATGTGACCGATTCTGTCTGCTTATCACTGCCGCATCGGGTGCCTGGCTTCGGAGGGTAGCGGGATCCGAGGCACGGTGCCGCCGCTGGCCGACCGTAGGAAGTTGGGGGCCCAAGTAGCAGGGTAGCCACCTGTGAAAGGCTGCCCCGCCACCTGACGAAAAATCCCAGAATGATCTACCTTGCCGGATGGCGACCGGAAGGGAGGACCGGGTAGTCATTCTGGGGGGGCTCGGGCGTCCCCGCGGTCTCCGCGTCAGCCTCCCTCCGTGCGGCGGTGTTGAGTTTGACACCTGGTAGGTAGGGTGCCACCTCGCCCAGTTCGCGTTCCCCAGCACCTATTCACTCCCCATGAGAACACATAAAAATAAACGAAGGATAACACAGCGGCTGCACGTCCTCCCATTAAAAGTGCACCTCTCTAACATCCGAGGTCTGCACTCTAATCTCGAATCTGTCCACCACCACCTAGAAACAGAAAAACCGCAGCTGCTGTTCCTCACTGAGACGCAGATCAGATGTCCGGCTGACACGGCGTACCTCAGCTACCCCGGGTATTCTCTGGAGCACAGGTTCATACCTCGTGCCGGAGTCTGTGTGTACGTCCGTGATGATATCTGCATCAAGCGTCTGAAGCACCTTGAAACATCCAGTTACTCCATCCTATGGGTTCTGGTGGACACAGGTCAGGAGAAAATCCTGTATGCCTGTGTCTACCGTTCGCACAGCGGAGACGTGGAAACAACTCAGTTATGTGACCATCTTACCCTAACGGCGGATGAGGCTCGAGAGCGTTACCCTTCGGCACAGTTAGTCATTCTGGGGGACTTCAATGCCCACCACCAGGAGTGGCTGTACCCATACCAGGTGACCGACCATGCTGGGCGAGAAGTGCGTAAACTAGCCTTGACGCTAGACCTCACCCAGCTTGTAAACTGTGCTACCAGGGTACCAGACGTAGACTCTCATACCGCCAACTGCTTAGACCTATTTTTAACAACTGATCCAGACAGTCACTCAATAACAGTTTCTGCACCACTGGGTACTTCTGACCACTGTCTGGTAAAATCTATATCCGTTTGTTCCCCACCCGAAGAAGCCCCATGTGGCTTAAGACGGGTGTGGCGATACAAGGCAGCAGATTGGGATGAGATGCGTCACTTTTTCTCGTCCTATCCTTGGCGAGAGGTATGCTTTTCTTCTGATGATCCGTCGAGCTGCGCTGAAGCCATTACCGCGGTTATACACCAGGGTATGGAATATTTTATACCATACTCTGACGTAGCGACGAATGGAAAAGCTCGCCCATGGTTTGATGCAGACTGCTATCGTGCAGAAGCCGAAAAACGGACGGCATACACTGCATGGGCTGAAGCTCGAGCGCGCAAGTCTCCGAATTCTCGGAATTTGAAGAAAGCTTTTAACCAAGCCGCCAAGTCATGTAAAAGGACGTTACGCAGGGCTAAATTCAACCATATCAGCCACATTGGGGCCAAACTAGCTTCATACCCTTCTGGGAGCAAAGCGTTTTGGTCCCTGGCAAAAGCCGCTGAATCTAACTTTTGTCGGCCGTCACTTCCACCATTGCTGAGGGCTGATGGATCGCTGGCCCATTCTGCAAAAGAGAAAGCGGATTTGTTTGCATCTCTTTTTGCTGAGAACTCGCGTCTGGATGCTGCAGGAAAAGCTCCACCAATCTCAACTCGTGCTGACTGCATTATGGCTGAAGTACGCATACGCCAAAATGAGATCCTTAAAATCCTGCAAACTCTAGACGTGAACAAGGCCAGCGGACCCGATGGTATACCAGCGATAGTCCTGCGCACATGTGCCCCTGAGTTGTCTCCACCTCTTACACGCCTGTACCGCCTGTCACTTAAGACTGGCAAAGTGCCGAAGTCTTGGAAGCTTGCCAACGTGCAGCCTGTGCCCAAAAAAGGTAGTCGTGCAGACCCTGTCAATTACCGTCCCATCTCGGTCACGTCCATACTCTGTAAGACTATGGAACGTGCACTGAACAACAAACTCCTGGCCCACTTGGAAGGTAACGATCTCCTCAGCGACCGGCAATACGGTTTCCGCCAGAACCGTTCGACTGGGGACCTTCTAGTGTATGCCACACATATTTGGAGTGAGGCCATTGATAAACACGGTGAAGCTCTTGCCGTGTCCCTCGATATCTCGAAGGCCTTTGACAGAGTTTGGCACGCGAGCCTTATAAGCAAGCTTCCTTCATATGGTATTCCACCTGGCCTTTGCGCTTGGATTTCTGATTTCCTGAACGAACGTTCGATTCGAGTTGTCCTTGACGGGTACTCGTCGGACCAAAAGGCTATCGACGCCGGTGTTCCTCAGGGATCAGTCTTGTCCGCTACTCTCTTCCTGCTCCATATTAATGATCTGCTCGTCCCCGGTACCTTTGGGTATGCTGACGACAGCACAGTGACGGACAGATACTTTTCGAGTGCAAGGGCTAGTAAGGATGTTATCCAGTCTTGTCGAGAGGAAATGGTCAGCCGCTTGAACGTCGCCCTCCAGGCAGTCTCCGAATGGGGCGATGCCAATCTGGTCACGTTCAACGCTACAAAAACACAGGCGTGTGTGTTCTCCTCTAAACGGAGCCCTTTACACCTGGCCCCGACTTTCCGAAATGTTTCTGTAGAAATTACCGACTCCCTCCAGCTCCTCGGTGTAGAGCTATCGTCCAATTTGAACTTTGGGCAGCACATCGAGTCCAAAGCAAAAACTGCAGCAAAAAAACTAGGTATCCTCTCTAAGGTCAGGCGATACTTCACTCCAGAACAGCTGCTTCAACTGTATAAAGCACAAGTTCGGTCTTGTGTGGAGTATTGCTGCCACCTTTGGGATGGATCCGCCAAATACCAACTGGCAACTTTGGACTCGGTGGAAAAACGAGCTAAGAGACTCATAGATGACCCTACTCTGACAGACACCAAGTTGCAGAGTCTCGATCATCGGCGTAGGGTAGCTCGTCTGTCAGTGTTCTACAGAATATATTTTGGTGAGTGTGCGAAGGAATTGCACGATCTAATTCCCCCAACAACCTTCCGCCATCGGGACACTAGGCGCGGTCGATCGTTCCATCCTTATGTCATTGATATGCCACCTACGCGCACAAAACGCTTTGGCACTACTTTCTTGATGCGCACGGCTAAGGAATGGAACTCGTTGCCCGCGTCTGTGTTTCCCGAACGATACAACCTGGGTGCCTTCAAGGCCAGAGTGAATAGGCTGTTATTAGGCAGGCATGCTCCACCTTCGACCGCATCGTCACTTAACATCAGGTGAGATAGCGGTCAAATGCCTGTCTATCTGTCATAAAAAAAAAAAAAAAAAAAAAAAAAAAATTATCTCTTTCTTACAAATTCCTGTTACTTTCTATATGGATTCTTAATTTATCTTATCTTCATGAGTTGACTGAGAAAATTGAAAAAAAATCTATATATTATTATATATTATATACCTCTATTTTGCTTCACTCGCACCTATATTTTGTTTTTAATAAAGAATTGTTTCAACAGGTATCACTGTTTGCGGAGGAGAACCCTAGATTTGCAGAGCGTATGTGTGCAATGGGAAACGATCAAAGCCTAGCGTTCGCCTTGCAAAGGGAAGTTGAGACGAGTCGTAACACATTGCACAACATCTGTCACAACATCTTACTGTGTCCAGAGGCGAGGGAACCATTACTCAAATACTTTGCAACGCTCTTGCAGAGAAATGAGAGGAGAGCGCAACTGCAAACTGACGAACGTTCACTGGCTGGTAAGTTCATTACATTTGCTTAATACTAATACTCTATATATATATATATATATATATATATATATATATCTATGTCAAAACAAAATTTAAATGCAATGGAAAATTTTACTACACATTCTGTGCTTCATCGTTTTTTCCCGTCGGTCTCGTATCGCGATAAAAACTAGCGTTGTGTCTTAAGCTATCTATCTACCAAGTTTCATCACAAACACTTGATTATGGCTTGATTACGATTTGGCGAAAAATAATAAAATATCTAACCATCCTCACGAACATTCGAGCTTTGTGGAGACAAATAATGTAAATTCTATTCTGGCGGTCGACATTATTTTGGGCTAAACAACAGGGCTGCGAGATTTTATGATGACTAAAATATTATAATTAATCTTTGAAAAAATTACAATTTTATTTCTCAAAAAATTACAATGGAATTAATTTAAGAGAAACGTCAATTACATCAATAAAACAAGGGTAGAATCACAAATTTGAACATCTAGTTCCAAATGCTGAAAAAAAATGCAAATAACTCGATATATTAAAAAAAAATACTAAATAAAATGCGAATCAGCGCCGTGGTCACAACATCCGGCTATTGCACTATCAGTCCCGGGTTCGTTCCCCGCTAACGACAAATATTTGTAGGCCATAAAAAAATTGTGTTATCGTATGGCGTTTTTGTTTGTCTTGTGTATGATTCAAGACCCTCGAACAAGAATCCTAATACTTATAAGGCCGTTGGGTCTGAGGTTTTCATTGCAATACAGTAGTTCTTATAGATACTTTGCAAAAAAACTAACTATCGTTTTGTAATGTCTATGAAATATTTTGATTAAATTTCGCATAGGTACGACAAGCGTTGTCTAGAATGTCGCCAAGATATTTTAGTCACTCTTGTTTATTTCGTTGGGCACGATAACGATTCTGAAATTTTTTTTTCAATTTTTTCGATTTTTAAGCCTCGATATCTCGGAAACTAAGCGAGATATCGAAAAATTTTATTCTTTCATTTCGTTTTCTTTCGTCGAGATCTATAAGAATCCACCTTCAAATCGTGGTGCCGTACGAATTGTAATCTCCCCTTTCGTTGGTTTCCAACAATCGCAGACTCACTAAAAGCACAATAAATAAGGAAAATTTAGAAATTAATAAATTATATTATTATATAAGGTTAATCATTCATGCATAATCTGCATTCTTTGTAAAACTTACAATTTTAATCTTTAAAGTTGTCCGTTACGAAAATCTTATATATCGGTAAACATAAAAAGGATTTAAAATTGCAATTAATATTTTTAAAGCTAAAAGTTTGTCGATTAATAAAAAAAAGTTAAAATAAACGGGTGTACTGGCGTAGTTAGAACTTGTTATACATTCGATGTGGATAAATCAATACGGTCATTGACTTAAATGGTACACGCCTATTCATACGTATAAATTCACCATGTAGAATAAAACAAAGGACGCATCTGTTTATAACTTTGAATAATTTTATAAAACGCTAACTAGATAGATTGTGTTTGTATAAAATATGTGACTCTATTATATACTTTTTTGTAAGTTGTTTATAAATTAAAAAAAAAATACAGCACATGTTACAGTTTTTTCCCCCTTTTTTTAAATATAGTTTTTCAATTATATTTTAAAATTATTCAGTAAATAAGTATTTCTGTCTTCTTTATTTATTATTTGTATATTGTTTTTATGACATACAATTCTAAATTCTTATACTGCTTTCTCACTCGCGTAAAATCGCTACAACGAATTATAACGTAATAGTTTATATTGTTCAATGAACAGGCGCCTTAACATATTTTTTTAAATTAAAAAGTGCTTTTTTTTTATTTTCGTCCAGTAGTTTCTGAGATTAGCAAGTTCAATGAATAAACAATTTAATTTCGTAATGTTGTGATAGATAATCGAGACTTTTCATTATTAGATTACTCTTGTGTGATAGTCAACATAATTTTAGCTAGGAATCTTAATTCAGACAACCGTTGTGTAATGGTCATGTAATAGTCGCCTTAACGCCAGTGGTCGCGGGTTCGATTCACGCTCGGAGCAGATATTTGTATATGTACAAATATTTTTATCTCGTCTAAGTGTATGTTTTTGTGGGTCACTGGTGGTGACGTAAAGCCGTCGGTCTCGGTTGTTATAACAAAAACCCAATTTCTATCGTTACTCATAGTAGGGATATCCGCCAACCCGCACTGAGCGTAGAGGATTAAACTTCATCTCTTTTCCTATATGGAGAAGACGACTTTGCCTAGAAAAAGGAAATTCACATGCTTATTCAGTTCAATTTAGAATATTAATTAAAATTATGTTAATATCGGCAACGCTGCGTAGTTCGTCCTATAAGACTTACGTTTATTAACTATTTAAAATAGATTTTACGTTTAAATGTCGCTCACCTCGGCAGTTTAATGATTTCTATTGGCTAGACGCCAATTTATATACTTTCCAAGATCAGAGTAGTGTAATCAACAATACGCAGAAATTTTAAAAATACAAGTATATTACGTGTTGCGTGGCCAAAATAATATATGTTTTGTTTTCGTTTACAATTCAACAATATAGTTTAGTTTTCTTGGTGTAAATATTTTGCTATTGCGTTTTTTTTAAATAAAATATAATATAAATAACACTAAACATGTCTTCTTATTTATTGTATGCATTAAAATAAAATACTAATTAATGAACAATGCAATATACGTAGTATAGGTTAGGACACTTTATATTCCCAACACTGTCGAGAACGATCATGCTCATGTTCGATAAATCAATTTTTTTAGCAATGCATAACACAGAAATATATCTTAAACACAACAAGAGATTCAATGACACAAATGCAGTAAAATCAATAGTAACTGAGTACTTGAGTGTTTGTAACTTGTAATAACAAATTAAAATAAAACGTACTTATTGAGCTTTTTTTTTTTCGTTATAGTTTTATATTAAATATGTATTAATATATATATTATTGTAAGCATAAATAAGAGATACAATTATTAGAAATGTATTATATATTATCATGAAGCGGCTTACGTTCATTCTTTAATATAGATTTGGCTCAAAATATAAGAGAAGTCAAACAATTTTTTTATTGTGTATATAATTATGTATGCCAACTTTTGAGACAAGTATCATCTAAATTATGCAATCTTATCATAAAGACTATTAAATAACAATCGTTATAGTCCATGGCTTTTTTAAATTTAAGGTTGGGCAAGACGACAACGCGCTTTTGATTCTCTTGGTATTGTAGGCCATAGTGAAATTAAAATGTTGACTGACATTATTACATTAGGTGCTGACAGCCCTTGGACCGTGGCCTCCTTTTGCGAGGAGTTCAGGGCATTGAAGGAGGCCGCGGAGCGGGAGCGTGAAGCAGACGCCAACGCTAACCCGCTCCGCAGGAAACGACGGGGGGGGGGATGGAGACCGTTACGCGCTCCTTCACCCTCCGCAATAGAGTGGGAGGGGCACCTATTATCCTCCCGCTCGTCACCAGGGCACTAGAGTGCTCACGATGCCCACGAGTTTTATTGGCGAAAGCGGCCCGCATTGGCGGGTCAACCGTTGGGGCGTCACGGTTGCATGCGAAAGCGTTCCTGTGGCGCCCCACTACAACGATAAGGGTACCGCGGGGTTTTAGTGGGTATTTTAGCACATTCAGTCGTGTCAGCGGGTCCCGCATACCCGTCGCATTGTGCGGCGGGATGCATAAACGCATTTCCCAGGGTTAAAAAAAAAGGTGCTGGCAGCCCTGATTCTTATGCCTACTATCATCATACTAATATTATAAATGCGAAAGTAAGTGTTTGTTACGCTTTCACGCGAAAACTCCTTAACCGATCATCATGAAACTTTGTGCACATATTCTTGGAGGTATTAAAAGTAACATAGGGAACTTTTTATTAAAAAAAAATATTTTTTTTTTATAAAAGATAAAAAAAATAGTTTGTCAAAAAATCTCTAAATCTAGCTACTTCAACGCCATCTAGCATTCCAGTAATTGATTCATTTCTGTTGTAATGATCTCTGATACTTACTACTACCTATTGCCGTGGAGGAGTATGTGCGTCACTTAGCGCGCACAATGTTCGCTCGCGCGGATAACAGTGCGTGCACACACCTCCACGGGATCGCCCCACTCCATACGAGACCGCCAAAAGGGCGTCCACTACCTCGTGAGCTCCTGTTGTCACAGACGACCGGGCCCAACACTGTTGTCGATGGTGGAAATCAAGAAGATATAGAGGACTCAACATCATCTTTAACGGAATAACCGAAAACTGGTATCAACAGCCAGACAGAGCAAAGATAAAGTATGCCTTTAGCTTTAAATAAGCTAAAAACGAGCGATCTCGGGAGGAGGACTCCCGGTGAGGATAGGCTCGGGCAGAGGCACAGCCTATAGGCCCGTACCCATATATACATATAATGCCTATAAGGAAGAACCCCGGACTACGACTCTGATACTTAAGCCGCGTTTATTAAAATGAATATGCAATAACATAACAATCGATGTTCGCAGGCGACGGGTTCATGCTGAACGTGTGCTCGGTGCTGCAGCTGCTGTCGGTGCGCATCAAGCTGGAGCGCGTGTACCCGCTGTACACGTTCCAGCCCGGCACCTGGATCAACGTGCGCGACGAGACGCGCCTGTACTTCACGGCGCAGGAGGCGCAGGACTGGCTCGAATCGCTCAGTTAGTGTCCTGCCGACTTCCCGTAGAGTGACCCAATAGTATTTCGTGTCCAAAGGGTCGAAAGTACTACTTTCTGTCCCGCATGTGAAAATGCAGGAAATGATCTAGTACTTTGATCCCATGTTGCACATACTTTTTTTCCTACCTCAGGTCAAAAGTTCGGGTTTTGTCCCTATGAAGCGGGGGAAAAAGTGTCACTTTTTTCCTACCTGGGCCGAAAGTCGTTTTTCGTCCGTGTGAAGTGGGGAAAAAAGTGTCACTTTTGTCCCGCTTCACAGAGACGAAAACCGAACTTTAGGCAGAGGTAGAAAAAAAAAATCTTTCCTTCGTCGTTGGCCGATTGTCGTCAATTATAAATCACACACTTTTCTTCTATGTTAGAATTAAAACCTGTTTTAGTTTAAAACCATTTTAGCCAATTAAATCGACATTCAAGTTTTTGTAAAATGTCACTCTTTCGCTCGTTTTCGGTTAATTTATTAATTTAAGTTGGAGTAAATCAAGTAAATTTGTGTCGTTTCCAGATAATGATCCGAACCACGAGTGGCCAGAAGCTAAATTCCAGACAGTGTGCTGGTTCCTAACTCTGCACATGCATCACGTGGCGCTCATACCTGCACTGCACACTCATCAGCGACGTATACGGTATATTTGAAACTTTAAAATATATTCCTAAGCAATATAAAGTGTAAGAGTTTATTTATTTGCTTAAGCATTTATCTACTCGTAAGGTGTGAAACATAACGCGAGGATTTGAAAGTGCAAAAATTAAAAATGACTGAACCTATTTTGTTTAAATTTAGAATAATTATGAGTATAGCCTAATAAACCTATTCATAACTTAAGCTCTATAACATCACGCTAAGACTTATAAAAAGAGCAGTGGCAATTAACGTCAATGCAGATAAACTAGTCCGTCGAGAGTATTATTTAATGTGATCAGATAGATTTTTTGACTTCGAAAGTCGAAAGTCTTCGACCAATGTTTGTTACCAGTGATAACATACGGATCTGAAACGTGGTCTCTGACTATGGGCCTTTCAAACAAACTCCAAGTCTCAGAGCGTGCAATGGAAAGGGCTGTGCTTGTTATTTCTCTGCGAGATCGAATCAGAAATGATGAGATACGCAGACGAACGACGGTTGCCGCCATAGCCCAAGGGATTTGCAAGCTGAAGTGGCAGTGGGTAGGGCACATAGCTCGTAGAACTGACGGTCGATGGAGCAGAAAGGTTCTCGAGTGGAGACCACGTACCGGCAAGCGCAGCGTCGGACGGCAGTCCGCGAGGTGAACAGACGACTTTAGGAAAGCCGCTGGAGGCCGTTGGATGGCGGCTGCTTTGAACCGGTCGTTCTGGAGGTCGATGGTGAGGGCCTTCGTTCAACAGTGGACATCTAACGGCTGATATGATGATGATGATGAGATAGATTTATTATTCGTAATAAAAACGGTTTCCGCAGAGCATTCCGCGACCTGCAGAAGGTGATCGACGAGCTGAAAGCGGCCGAGCCGCAGTGGCGGCACAGCTACTCGGCGCTGCGCAACCGCGAGCTGCTGCGGCGCTGGAGCAGGCAGATCAAAAGACTGCACAGGTATGGGCGACGATGGTCCGCGGCCACTTGAGGCTATTTGCTAGCTTTTATTTTATTTAGAAACTCATAGCCTTTATCTTTTTACATTGATCTATGTAAAGTTGTAAATCTAACAAATACTTATGTTTCTAAAATATTTATCTTAAAAACCAATTATGAGTACATATTGAATAATGTAGTGAATGATGAAGAAGAGATAGAAGATATTTTTTATATTTTTTAAATTAATTGCACAAAACAACTTATAAACTGATTTTAAAACCAATCGTGTCAGCGCAATTAAAGTTAGCAAGCGTGTCCTGGCCGCCAACTATATAGTTCGTTTCTCAGCACTAACAAGCACTGTCGAGAGCTTTTTTCTGCCTTACACATCCATTATATTTACATAGCATATATAAGGACTAAATTAAAAACTATAATAAAAGGCGTTAGTGAAACAAAAGATAACACCAATGATATTTAATGTACTGCTCGAGTCCCTTATTTTATCCAGTGGGTAATGCTCATAGGTCGAAGCAGTGCGCGGAGACAGCGCTGCTGGACCCGGAGCTGATGCGGCGCGGCGTGCAGTTCTACTCGTCCGTGTGCGCGCTGCTGGTGCGGCAGCTGCACGCCGCCGCCGCGCACCCCTCCGCCGCGCCCCCCGCGACCACCCCCGCCGCCCCCGCGACCTCCCCCGCCGCCCCCGCGCCCTCCCCCGCCGCCGCCGCCGCCGCGCTCGCCTTCCGTGCCACGCCCGAGTGGTACGTCGAGGACATCGCGGAGTTCATGCTCTTCGCCGTGCAGTGAGTCGCGTTTATTCTATCGCGTGCTAGTTGCGGTTGCCGCTGACTGTATCAGCCTGTAAACCTGACTGCTGAGTGAAGGCTTCTACTTCATATAGGAGAATTGTTAGAGATTATTCTGTGGATTACCTTGCTCCACTGCGGGTTGCCGGATAATTTTCCTACCATGGGTAACGATCGTTATCAGGTATCTATAATAACAACCGACCGACCGACAGCTTTACGTGTTCTCCGAAGCACGGTGGGGAAACCCACAAGGACACACACTCGGACTGGAAACGAATATTTGTATAAATATGAATATCTGTCCCGAGAGAGAATCGAACCCGCGACCGTCGGCGCGCTGCATTTAGGCAATACTCGCACCACTACACCAGAACAGTTGTCGGTTGCCGACACGTGCGACTGTTATTGTATTGTATAATTTAATGCACCTTCAGTGTGTCAAGTCGCCATGTCCCCTCTAACAACGAACTCGTTCTTACAGATACGTCCCGCAGATAGTGGCCTACTACATCGAGGACCCGATAATAACATGGTTGCTGACCGCTATTTGCAATTCCCATCTCATTAAGAATCCGTATCTCGTCGCTAAAATCGTGGAAGTTTTGTTTGTTATCAATCTTTCGTTACCGATTAAATTGAAAAACGACGCAGTATACGAGAAGTTTATGGACCACCCGATGTCCCAGACGGCCTTACCGAGTGCTCTAATGAAGTTCTATACAGATATTGAAACAACTGGACAGAGTACAGAGTTCTATGATAAGTTTACGATAAGATTCCATATTAGTATAATTCTCAAGAGTATGTGGGAAAGACCGATACACAAACAGGTATAATCAAGCAAATAATTATATAAACACATTTGAAGAAGATATTGAGTTAAAAACTAAATGCATATCTATTTTCAGGCTATCATCAAAGAATCTCGTTCGGGTCGACAGTTTGTTAAGTTTATCAATATGCTTATGAATGACACGACATTCCTTCTGGACGAATGTCTTACGGTATGTGAGGCTTATTTTTTTCAAAACTATAAAAAGCTATTTTTATTAACTGAACTGAAACAGCCTGTAAAAGTCCCGCTGCGGACTATAGACCTTTTCTCCATATAGAAGAAGGGTTTGGAGCTTAATTAACTACGCTAAACCAATGCGGGTCGACGGATAATTTCCCTACCATGATTACTCATGACTCTCATGATGATCCGATAACAATCGGAATGACTTTACGTGCTTTTCGAGGCAAAAGAAATATCTGCCCTGAGTGAGATCGCACCCGCGACCGCCGGCGTTAAGGGGATTACTCTCACCACTACACCAAAACGGTTGTTATTGTTGTAATAATAATCGTTTTGATTTGATGTGAATTTGTAATGACTATTTTTAAAAGTAACTTGTAAAAAAATTAATTTAAAAATGAGTGATAACGTTGAAAAAAAAAATTATTAGCCCGTTGACGCATTTGGCAACGACCCCGCTTTCTGCTCCAGGGTGATGGGTTTGAATCCCGCCGATATATTTATTTATATATGTACCATTTATATGCAAGTCTATTTTCCGAGTCTTTTTTTGTGATTTTTATAAATACGTAAATGCAACTCATATACATACATATTTGTTTATAATGTCACGAGTACCTCGTGAACGCTTCGAAGCAAGATAAAGTCGTGTAGTAACCGTGGCGTGTCGCGTGTCGTGCGCAGTACCTGAAGCGCATCCACGAGGCGCAGGAGGCGGAGGCGCGCGGCGCGGGCGAGGCGCGCGCGCGCGCGCTGGCGCAGGACGAGCGCCAGTGCCGCTCCTACCTCACGCTGGCGCGCGAGACCGTCGACATGCTGCAGTACCTCACCGTCGACATCAAGGAGCCCTTCCTGCGCGCCGAGCTCGTCGACCGCCTCGCCTCCATGCTCAACTTCAACCTGCAGCAGCTCTGCGGGCCCAAGTGCAACAACCTCAAGGTCTCTCCCGTGCTATATAGGATATATACGGAGCGGTGCCGAGCTTAACGCCTTAGCCGCCGCGTCACTCTACTGCGCCCGACGGGTGTACTACCTGTTCACACCGTGTCAGTCATCGGTGACCGACGTGGCCTGAACGGGCAGGACACGGCGCTATCGCATAATTTTATTTCACACAGGCCGTATCAGTCATATATGCCTGATATTGTTTTATTTTAAACTATTTTAGAGAAATAAACATAAAAATTAGATTTACCCAAATATTAGATTTGAAAATTCGCCGTCATTAAAATTTTGGTTTGACGGTTAACGTGTTAAAATAATTTCTCGACTACTGTTCCACTTCTATAAATCGTTGCGATTAAAAGTCACGATAAAAAGCTACATTCATCTATACAAATAATAAATCTGTAAAACCTCCGTTTTATTAATACACTATATATCATCAAGAATAAATTTTAATAGCGCGTTTTTTTTGTATCAGCGCCATCTCTTATCGTTTTTTTTCTGTGTTCACGTATCACGTAAAAAGTACAAAACCAATATAAATAACTTTAATACATAAATTAAACATTACTCACAGTATAATTTAGTTTTTGTTTCATTGTAATTAAATTTAAAAATAAATATTTAAGAAAAAAGAAATAGGTACCTACGCCGCCAACGCCATCTGATCTAAGGAATCTTAAAAACTCCCAAAACTTATTTTTGAGTTATTATTTCGTTAAACTTAAAAGTTTACTAAATATGTCGGATAGGAATAGAAATCGTTTTAATATTTTAGATAAACATCATTTTCAATTAATATAGGTACTATAATGTTAAATGTCACTAAATATAAAAACGATATTCTACTATTATACGAGAGGTGATAAAAAATATAAATTTATAATTTTTAAAATTTTAGTTAAATACCCGTGCGAAGCCGGGGCGGGCCGCTAGTAAAAAATAAATTTATATTGAAACTTCAAGAACGACGTGTAACTAGTATAAAAATAATAATTATTATTATTCTGTACATATATATGAATGTCACTGAACCTCTTAACCGCTAGACCGATTATAATTAAATACTCCGTTTGTGTTTTAAGTAGGGTTAGATGTTTTTGATTCATCATCCGATAGGGGCTCATCAATCTAGTTATATCAATAATGCCACCCAGCGCCTTGCCACTGAATGATAATTGCACTGAGAGACACGATTCTTATACGACAAATAATAGATCAATATCACCAACCTAATCTGTCGAGGAAGAAATAATTACCGTAAAACGGGCTGAATACGTACGATTACTATATTGGTAAAATAATTCATACAAATTTGGAAGTTCTTAATGTAGTCAAAATCATTAATAAATAATTCATTTCTCGTTTTATGCGATCCCAATTCACTTCGTTTTACAGTACTTAAACTAGTGACAGATTATTTTTAGCACCATCTATCAACAAAAGGAGCCTATAATTAGCCTTGAATGGTCTTTAATATAATTCATAACTGAAATAAATTCCACGTATTAATTAAGCAAAAGTATTTAAATTTGTAGGTTAAAAAAAATCTTTAGTGTTGTTATGTTGTTATTTCAATGAGTGACACCACAATAACCACTGGATATTAATTAAAATTTTTTTGTTTGTTAATGTGGTATAATGAATCTATTATTTTAAATAAGAAAGTAGAAGGGGTAAGAAGTTGCAAGCCGCTGATGCCTCCTGAACGAAAAGTTTGGGCAGATTGATGATACAACAATGGTTAGTAGTAGTAGTAATGTAATGTGGCACGTTTCAGGTGCGTCGGCCGGACTTATACGGCTGGGAGCCGAGGCGGCTGCTGAGCCAGCTCGTCGACATCTACCTGCACCTCGACGCGCCACAGTTCCACGCCGCGCTCGCCGCCGACGAGGTACGTGCTTTAAGTCGATATCGACTCAACTGAAAAATTGAAATAATGACCTATCATCCCTAATCCTTATACATATTATAATGTGAAATGTAAGTTTGTTTGTTATGCTATCACGCGAAAACTACTTAACCGATCATCATGAAACTTTGTACATATATTCTTGGACGTTATAAGAAGTATACTTTTATTTAAATAATAAATATTTTTTTACAAAAGATAAAAAAATTGTTTGACAAAATATCTCAAAATCTAGCTACTTCAACGCCATCTAGCATTCCAGTAATTAATTCATTTCTATTGTAATGATCTCTGATACTTATTTAATAGCTTCAATGCGATTGAAGCCGCGGGTAAAAGCTAGTGATTGAATAAAGGGTATGTATGAACATATAAATAAATTCCTCATGTTGAATGGCCCGCATGGAATCCTGAGATTGAGTTCCGAAACACACACACAAACATGCATACCCAGACTACAACCAAGAACTGTAGGCCGATACAATTTTTTGTTATAATTGGGGTTCGAATCTGCGACCGCTATCGTAACAACCAATTGTTGACCAGTGGTCACCACTGCGCCAACTCATTGTCAAATTGAATCTATGGTACTTGAATATGGTTAAATATTTGTACACTTGATATCATAAAAATACTGATATTTACGATTTAGTACTATAAACAATTATGTAAAGGAGAGTGAACTGAGCTACTTACCAGAAGACTTACTAGAACTTACCTAGAGGATGTGTGCATTAACTAGGCATGTTAACATATTATCAATTTAAAGATTTAATAGTAAATTATTTTTTTTATATATATTTTGCAGCGGTCTTTCCGTAAGGAACTGTTCGAGGAGGCTGCTTTGCGACTTGCGAAGTCATGTATCAAGACTCCTTCCGAAATAGAACGTTTCAAGATGCTTGCGGATAATGCCTACCAAATTGCTGGTGAGTATAGTCGTAGTATATTATTTTATAGTAACAGTCGACTAAAATTAATTACAATAATAATAATAATTTCAACATTTGACATAACGCATTATTTTATAAACATATAAATACTAATATGGTTTATACATTATTTTTTAAATTTGTTAATTTTTTTTTTTTGTTTTTTTAAATATTTAATACGTTATAAGAGTAATATTACGTTTTAGTGTCAAATCAGCAGAAGAGTGACGAATTTGCGGATGCGCCGGAGGAGTTCCGAGATCCACTGATGGATACTCTAATGACTGATCCCGTGTTCTTACCTTCAGGAAAGGTAACATACTGCTTCTTTTGTGACCATTGGTTACATTACACGACTTGATAAACATAGCAAGTAATCTTTATCCACAATCTAGCTATTGGAAGTAAGATTCAATACTATGGTATTGGTATTGGTATTGGTTGTGGGCTCAATTTTCCGCATTTAGACTCGCTTCTGGTCCATTATGCGTGAAAAAGATTCAATACTACAATAATGTTATTTATAGATATTCATTAAGTTTAAACTGGAGTTGGGCTTATATACCCATCAGATAGGTTGACATTTATAGTAGCCCGCAATTCATAGAAGCATTTATAGCAGAGATGTACCGAGTAGTCGTTTATTAACAAAAAAACATCATATTATTGTAATAAAAGATTAAGATTTTTTCATTAACAGACCAACACTAATAGTATTAAACCAAGACATTTACCCACTGTACAAAAACTTACAAAAATTCGAAACATCGATGCTTGTATCCAACAATGTAGCCAGGGTGAAGACTTTGTTATGCTCCAAGTCAAATCTACTCTTTAAAACATTTTCCAGCAACACTTTCATTTGCATTGTTTCTTTGTTTTCTTCTATGTATATTTCTTCATATTTCTGTTATGTTTTCAAATGAGGTATTACTTCAAACACCGAAGAGCAACTTGAACTTATAATCTTCGTAATCTCTTCAAATGGCTTCAGCAATTCAATGCTTTTTCCGAGTATTTCCCACTCTTCAGTAGACAAATTTTTAAAATTAACCGATTTTTCTACCAGGTATAAAGAACCAACCTATCGGCCCCCTAGTCGGCCTCTTTACAACCGACTAGTCGGTTAGTCGGCCAAAGTTATAGTTGGCACATCTCTAATTTATAGTAAATAACACTTCTATAAATTGTAGCATAACATTTTATAGTCTGCTAGTTCTGGATAATCTAGCTTCTAGTGGGAAATGAATCATTAAAATTAGTTCAGAACTTTATTAGCTTATCCATTATAAACAAAAAAAAAAACTTTTTTATACTAATAGCAAATTATTAATTTGTTAAAAATGTGTCTAATAAAAACATTTAATTATATTGTCTTCACTATTAGCACTAATAATATTAGCTTATATTTATCACTGTCTATATGCATGACAGCATGACATGAGTATATGCATTACAGGTTATGGATCGGTCAGTAATATTGCGACATCTGCTGAACAGTGCCACTGATCCTTTCAACCGACAACCACTCACAGAGGATCAATTACGTCCAGGTATAACATATTTGTGCTGGCAACATATACTTTATATTAATAGACTATAAATAAGTATGACTAAATCTATTTCTTTTTATAGCGACAGAATTAAAGGAAAGGATAATTCAGTGGCAACGCGAAAAGAAAGCATCAACTTCTTAAATATTTAACCATAACTAAGTCTGATGTATATAATATATACGGTATATAGTCTAAAGCTGGATTTATTCAGCTATTCATGGATTATTGTTCACATGTATGTATGAGAGATTAGAATGTGACTAGAATGAGATGTATTTCGTACATCGATCAACTGATTCTAAATTGTTCAATCAATTACTCTATGTAAGATATTACCAATAAAAATTTTAACCTTAAAGCTAATCAATGGTTCATTTTCGTCTAGCAAATATATTTATCATATTAAAACCAGAATTTTGCCATGATTAATTGATTGAAACACATTAAATGTATTTTGTAAAATTGTATATTTAATTTTTAAATTCTTAATTATTTTTAATAAAGCATTCAACATTTAAAAACTGATAACTTCAAAATTTTCAATTGCTATAACTAATTTGCTTTACCTACAAGTTAGAATGAGAGGCCTAAATATGTATATTGCCAACATAAATAAATGTAATTAAAAATTACAAAATCTGCAGTTCTTCTTCAAAAGTTTTTGTGCAATTTTTTTTCAGTAAGACAAACTGTCTTACCTTGTTTTTCTCTGAAAAATAGTAGAGAAATAATTATATCTTCCACATTAGTGACATACATACATTAGTGGAACTAATGATATGCATTAATAAAATGATAATAATATATCACAAGTAGATACTTTATGGAATGTTTAAATAATGACTTTATTTTCATGGAAATTAAAATAAATTATTTTATGGATTTAGTATCTAATTGCACATAGTAATTTTAATTTAGTTTATCATTAGCTATTTCTTTTTTTTTTACATCATTTCTCATTATCAATGTGATTTTGTTCCTTTTATAATAATTATATCAATAAAAATATTATCAATGTAGATTTTTTAGGTAATAAAAGTCAATAATCATAACGAATTTCTATAACAAAAAAAAAAAAATAATAATAATACTTTAAGTAAATTTTATGAAAATCAGCATACAATAATAAATATGTTGGAACATTTGGTACCAACTGCAAATGCTCATAGTTTCTATTATTTTCTCATGTTATAGAAGTTTTGTCCTGTCACTGCCAAGTTTATCTATTTAGCAATATAGATCAGGCATTCCTAAATTATTTACTTTAAAACTTCATGGTCTCATGTATTATAATTTTACTCTTGTATTTATCTTATATATAAAGAAGATTGTATAAAACTCTTTATGTTGATGTCAATAAAATACAATAAACATTTGTTTTGTGTTTGTTTTCTACATGTTTATTTAAATAATTTTGTTAAATAATTTTGCTTCCTGTAGAACTATAGAAACTAAATCTCTGAAATAAATAAACTATTTAATTTAAAATAAAAATAAAAATATATGTTAAAAATTTATTTATTGTCAATACAGAGAATAACATTTTAAAAGCCCATTCTTTAGGGAAATATGACAGAAACTTAACTGATAACAAAAGTGTTACAAATATACCTAGTTGAAATTATAGTTAGTTTTAGCTGTTATATATAGCTTCAAACAAAAAAAAAAGCCAATTAATGAGGTAGCTAAAAAAAATGAGATTGCAAAAATTTTTTAAATCCAACTAGTAACAGATATTCAAACAATTGAAAAAATAATTCACATTCAAAGACAGACTCTTTTACATTTGTATAAGAGTAAATCTAAGATAAGTTATCAATAACCTTTATCTTATTAAACCATATATTTCTGAAAACAACATCCTGTTCTGCTTTACTTCAGCTTAAAAAAGTCCATTAACATATAATATGTTTACAATATTTACATTTAATTAACTTCTTATAAAAGAGTGAAATATATAAGCTAAAGCTCTACAAATTAAAACCTATAAGCTTTAAATAAATTAAAAAACCAAAAACAAAAATTTAACTGCCATTTACATCAGTCTGAAAACACAATTAATATATCAAATAAATTTGTTATCGTTTACCTTAAATATTTTGTTAAACAATATAAGCTCAAAATGCCTTTTTAACTATTCTTATCATGCATTGTTTCAATATAACAACCTAAAGTAATATTTAAATATGAAATCACAACAATCTTTGAAGACAAATTTTATGATGCCATGAAAAATTAGTAAGTACATTAAAGTAGTTCAGTATGTTCATTAAACATTACTACCAATACATAAATTGTTTTGTATTACCTCAAAAGGAATGGTAGTTTATTAGCGAATAGACACGAAATCATATATAACATACCAAAATAAAAATTAAGTCTAGCAGTTTGTCTGGGTACATATTGCATAGTTTCTGGACATCTAAATCTTCTTTCAATTTCAAATGCACGGGGTAAAGTGAGCATTGGCAATAAAAACCATAAGGAACAACGAACTGAAGCAACTACAAACATGATATATGGAGTAAATAATAAAAATGCATATAATAAATGAGATGCTGTTCTTCCAATTAGAATAGCTAGAGTAACAATTTCAGCTTTACTATCAGCTTCAAGATCCCTTGTATTATTACTATGCAGTATAGCCTCCGTGTTTAAAGCCAATGGTATTGCATAATAAAAAATAGGCCAATCAACTCTTCCTGTCTGAGCAAGGAAAGCAAACACAACAGACACAGGGCCAAATATGACTAGAACTATAATATCCCCCAAAGCAATATATTTTAAACCAATTCCTCCAGTATACAAAAATGAAGATGATAAACCTCCAAAGTATACCAGAGCTAAATGTTCCATTCTAGCTGGTGACATTATAACCAACAACACAAAAAACACACATCCAGCCATATAGAGTATAGCTCCTAGAGACACAACTTCATCTATGCTTAATATATGATCAACTAAAGTCCTGTCGTCTGATTTACGATTATCTATTCCTTTGACAAAATCAAAATAAGTATTGACAACATTCCCAGCCCCATGTACTGGAATAATAGTGCACAAAGTGAGCAGTAATGTGACCCAACTAAATCCACTTTCTCCTGGGAGACGATATGCTAGCGCAGCTCCTAATAGTGTTGGTAGTAAGCTTCCACTGAGTGACCACGGCCGAAGTGCCAACACGTAAGTACGTACTTTCATTAGAGGGTTTCTCGTTACAGTAGTTTTAAGTTTCGGTTGTTGTAATAGATTTCCATCTGCTGTCACATTATCCACATCATCAGCTTTTTTGATATTTTCCATTTTGCCCTCGATTTAACTTCAGTATAAACTTAATTTAGAATTGAACTATATGTTATGAGGAATATTATATTCATTATACTATATAAAATACCATTTTATTTGTATATTAAAACACCAAAATTACAAAATAATACACGTGAAATTAAAATATCAACAATAAAATAAACACTAACACCAAAACCTAATTTCGGTGCGGATTGGGTTATGTGTACACTTATGTCTGAAGTTGACATTCGGTTGACATAATGGCTACGTTCCACTTAACGCCCGCAACGCCATCGACCACGACCGCTGAAATTGCCGTTCCACTAACGTAAAAAGGCCGCGGGCGTTGAAGGCGAATGTTATAAGTAGAACGCACATCTTGAGCGCTATATGCTCGTAATATGGCGGCATGTAAAAACGTGCAGCTGTGGGGGTTTTGTGAGTAAATATTTCGCATGGATTGGAGTAAAATTTAATTCAAAATGGATTCCCGTAAATTTTTTGACAAAACGAATGAGAGACAATTCCACTAAAAATGTCAGTTTCAGGATCGTAAACAGTTATTTGTCTCGTCGCCATCGTTGTTTTTTAAAATTCCCGCTTCGTTTTGGTGAAAGCCCACTTTGACCCATCAATATTTTGTGGGCGAAGTGGGCGCGATGTGGTCGCGAACAGTGACGTCATCTATGACGTCGAACGATCGCTCGCGACGACCACGGACCTTAGGTGGTACGATACAGAGGATGTTACAATCGTTGCGGGCGTTAAGTGGAACGTAGCCTATGTACATTCTTGTCCTATGTACTGACTTTTGACTAGACTACAAAATACTCCTGTATAGGCAAGTTATTCTACTCTTTGAAAATACTACAAATGGACTATACTACGACATGGCAAGGACGTAGCCAGGATTCTCTATAGAGGGGACAGATGAAGAAAATCATCGACTGTACTGGTTTAATGGTGGTTAACATATTGTATCATATATGTATAAGTACCTATCTCACATTAGTAGTGGAGGAGTTCTTTTATTTGTTTCACTTATTGTTATTAGTGACATTCCTTCAAGTAAGAAAAGATGGAAAAATCTCTTTTATCGGTGACCGACCGCTCCCTATTACATTAGTCATCTGTTCGTTAGAATCATCATGCTATGTTCAGTTCACGAAGAATATCCATTCTTCGTGGTTCAGTTCATGGAGAATAGAATTATAGGAGAACCATTATATATGGGGGATTAGGTGAAAAAGTGTCCCCTTTTCGTAGCAAATTATTGTTCGATCACTCACCGAAATAACGCTAGTGTAGCAAATGGAAATGATATGAAGTTAGCAGTTATAAACAGAGTGAAGTGTGCTGAGTTGAATAATTTAGTAGGTATTTAGGGTTCTTTTGACTTCTGTAGTTAAGAAATAGTCGACTTAATACTTGTGATTTTTTTCAATTTTTAATTTATTATTGATAATGTTTATATTACATTATCACTTTTATTGTTGTTAAATTATATTTTTTATTACGTGTTCACTCCGTGTTATGCTTTATTATTTGGCGCTTCCTTTAAGATTTACCCTCATGCTAGTGTGGGGCAACCCTAATTTGATGAATTTCGACGACACTTTTCATAACAGAAGATTGGCCTCTTTTAATTCTATACTCCATGGTTCAGTAATTCGGTTGTTTTGTTTAGGTACCTACTTATATACTCTTTGGTACTTGTTTACCAAATGTCAAACTGTTTGTAAATGTCTCTTTGGTAAATGTGTTCGTGCCCACCCGGGAGCGAGATTTTTGATGGGGATAAATTACACCAAAAAAAAATATCTTTGCAAATGTCTACGTTTCGATTTTAAAATCAAGTACTTAAAACTTTAAGGAAAGATTTGATTTGAACTAAAATAAAGATATTTTAAAAGTGAATAAAGTATATGAGAACAGTAGATTTACACACAGTAGACGTATAATACATTTTTTATTTTAATTTTTTTTAGTAATAATAAACACTAATAGAAATAAACTGACATTGATACGTGTGTGTATTATTAATAAAGAAAACAGCTGTAAATTATGTAAGTAGTAATTCTTTCTTTGTGTGTTCATGCAAAGCCCTTATAGGTTACAGATGTTCAGTAAAATGTGAATTCACATTTTGCTTACAGACAGAGCTCGCTGTCTAGTGGTTATGAAACAATAAGCCATGTAGTTGTTTCAACAACATTATGATATGTCGGGAAAAAGTGGTTTCGTATTTTATAAGAATAAAATTGAAGAAACAGAAGTTTTATTATTGAAAAGGGAATAATTCGACTCAGGCCGTGAAAAAAAGTTGTGACTAATGCAGTGTCAGTAAGAGTAGCACAAAGTTGGTTCAAGCATTGTCAGTCTTGAAATTTTATGTCAAAGATGCAGCTCCCTCTAGTCGCCATCATATGGATAAAGTTGGTCTCATTTTTTAAAAAGTGGAGCAAAATTGGCATATTAATAGTAATATATAACAATGTAGCCGAAGAACTGAGGATTGACCACAAAACAGTTTTAACTTGTTTGAAACAGTCTGGCTATACAAAAAATCTCATTATTTGTGTGCTCACGAGCTCAATGAAAGAAACCTAATGAGTTGTGTACTCATTTGTGATTCTCTATTGAAACATAATGAAACTGAACCTATTAATTATTAGTATAAGTAAACAAAAAAACTTCATATAAAAAATCGTAAATCCTGGTAGACTTTAAAAATAATTATTGTATATATTATAATTTTATTATATAGCATATTCTCAGTGGGCGAATAAGAAATTGTTAAAATATATAGCATACTTTATTAAAATTCAATTAGTAACAAGTTTTTAAATACAGTTATGTAGTTTTTAAAACAGCTATAGCAGCACCTTTTGCTGCATCTCCTCCAGATGTAAATTCTAATGGCAAACTGTAATAATGTTCAACGGCTCTCTGTAGTACAGCATTCCTTGATAGACCAGAACCATTTCCGACTATTCTTTTTATATTTGCATTTAACAAAATTTCTTTTGGCATCATATTGTGTATATTGTCTATTAAACTATCACATAAAGATCTAAAAACATGACCCAACTGTATATTTGAGAGATCAATATTTTCTACAGAAGCTTTAACTGTAGGCGTATGCCTTTCACCTAACAACAATGGACTTATTTTCATGTTTGTACCTTCAGGTGCGTCTAAACCAAGAGCTATTAGTTTTTCCCACACTTTTGATTGAGGAATTGGAAATCCTAATTCAAGCATCCACTGCTGCAGCATTTTTACAAAAGTAGCTAATACATTGCCCCCATTGAGTGATGCAGCTACAGCTAAATAAGTGTTGTTAAAATATGGCAAATGTTCAATGGTTTTACAACCTAAATCACTAACATTTTCAGCAACAATAGCAAGTTGAGCTGAAGTAGATATGTTTAATACAGCATCTTGCTTATTCTCAAGGGTAGAGAGAATAGAACACTGGAGATCCCCCATGGCTGCACCCACCGGAGTACCTTCTGGGATTCCATTCCAGGAACTACTTAATGTTCCTGCTATTTCTCCACTCTTTACAACTTTTGGTAATAAATTTACTGGAAAATCTATTGATTTTAATATATCAATGTTCCATTCATTTCTTTCAGTGTTGAAATAGCCCCAGCTAGCAGCATTTTGGTCTGATGTTATCGGATAATCTAGATTGCAGAGCATAGCTACAACAAAATCTTGAACTGTTGCAGAACAATTAAAATTCTTTAGTTTTCCTGGCTTATATTTAAGCATCCATAAAAGAGTTGCACAGCCATAACCAGAGTAACATTGTAAATGTGAGTCGGGCTTAGGTAAGGTCTCCAAAAATTCTGGCTTGCATCTTGTATCTTGCCAAGTATACAATGCTGACATTTGGTCTCGGACTCCTTCAAAACGAATAACAATACCATCTTTTTCTACTTTTTCCCAAGCTCTGTAAAAAGTTAAAAAAATAAATTAATTAAAAAGGTTAATTAATTAAATATAAATAATAAAAATACCTACCTATTTTTCCACAAAACGACGCCGTGCATTTGACCGCAAACTCCAATTTTTTTGACGTACCGTAAAACATCTCGAGGTAGTCGTGAAACACAGTAATGTACTGCAGATACTATTTTTGGAACATCCTGCTTGTTACCTTCAATTCCTTGATCACTGGGAATATTTGCGGCAGTGTCCTTATTCTGTTTCGCCACAATTTCATTAGTAAAGGGATCATATACACATACTTTAACTGAAGTAGTGCCAATGTCCATTCCTAAAATATACTGTTTCTCAGACATTATTCACTAGTAAATATTTAATAAACAATAAGTTCGTGTCGCTCGCGCTTTGTTCTAGTTTATATGATCGGATGTTTCAATCACTACGACAGATTGGTAGCGATGTGCATTAGTGAGAGGGGAGGCGGGCGACGGGGCCGACTGGTGGCACTCCGCCCGCGTCGTCGTGTCGTTTACGTGTTACGTAAAGTCTGTAAAGTACCTACTTGTATATTACATATCATATTGAGTAGATACGTTTATCACACGGTGAGAGAGTTATTACTTATAAAGTCAATAAATAACTCTTGTCATGACGGCTAATAGATAACGTAAATGAGAAGCTATTAATTAAAATACAAGGTATAATAAAAAATTCAACATTGTCTCGCAAGTACTCAATATAAATATATTTTTTCTTAGTTCTTATGTAATGGTTCATTCTGTATATAAATGTAACATAAAAAATTCAAAGAAGGATATAACACAATTCTAATATTTTTAATAAAATCTACACTTTACCTGACAGTGGCTAAACTCAAGGGCATAATATATCCGATAAACCGATTATGCCGACCTACGGATAAACCGATTTGGACTTGTATTGGTGGCACGAGTGTTACTGGAG
Organism: Euphydryas editha; assembly: GCA_036937285.1. Taxonomy (NCBI): domain Eukaryota; kingdom Metazoa; phylum Arthropoda; class Insecta; order Lepidoptera; family Nymphalidae; genus Euphydryas; species Euphydryas editha. The sequence continues at coordinate 5,581,888 of JAUPFZ010000020.1, forward strand.
TTCTATACATTAAGAAAAAAAAGGAAAAAAAAACGAAAATTCCAGATTTTGGTTTTATATGGGATTTCAATTTTTTTCCTATTCCATCGAGCTAAGTATAAAAAAGAAAGAAGGAACGAGGAACCATTCAAAGGTTGTTTACAAAAATATAGATAACTTTTATTTTTAATCAAAATTGCTAGATTTAAGCGCCATATAGTCGTTGTCATCAAAAAGGCCACTTTTTGATGTTTTTAGAATTTAACTCAATTAAGTAATACAGTTGTAAATACAGCCTACTTTTTCATTAGACCTATAACTCATCTAACTTATCTATAACTCGTTTAATTATAACCACTTCGATGCGCTTAAACAAAATAACAATAATACGCAAAAAAAAAAACCAAATTAATCATTTTAGGACATATTAAATTTTCGGAAAATATTGCGACTATAACGACAAATAGAAATAGAAATATACTAAGTAAAGAGGTTCTCATACAAAAATGGTGTAAAATCCTTTGTGTGGGATGATTCCACTCACATTCGACTGATTTTTGTCTTTATTGCATAATTTTTTAAAAGTAATCTATACATATAATAAAATGGTAAGAAAGTCAAAACTGTACCTTAAATATTTTTTTTAAAGAATACTTGGGATCATGGGGTATGATCTACAATCGATACCGAAGCCAAAAATATAGTTTTTAGAATTTTTGTCTGTTTGTCTGTATGTATGTCCGAAAGTATTGCAGCTTTCAAAATATTAAGGTATTCGCTGTATTGTCGCCCAAAAAGCTCTGAAAGTCTTCCAGGTCTCCATAATATGTAACAGAAGAAACATTTTTTTCTTATAAACGTTTTGTACAGAGTAACTTGTTAAAATATCTTATGCAAGTAAAAACTGTTTTACTATAAAAAATTATTAAACAATTGTCTGATTCCTTGGACATATGCATATCTCATGTGCTTTTGTGAAAATATTATAGTGACTTTTTAAAATACACATTTATATATGCATTATTAAAAGGGTAGCAGCAAGACTTTTTTTAGTTTTTAAAATATGGCTTACAGGGATCATCTTGTTTTTGCGCCGACACGCTTTTTTGTGCTACACGCGGTGTTGCGGTCTTATCATATTACATGAATTACCTTGTTTCTAGGACAGTTCAGTTTGAAAACTTCAATATCGTTTTATTTTGTTATAATTTCTTAATTTAATTTGCATAATATACGTAGTTTTACTTAGACATGTCTTTGAATAATTATTGTCAGGCCATTAACTGTCTTTCATTATTAATGCCATTTATATATATACGAATATATATATATATATATATATATATATATATATGTATATATATATATATATATATATATATATATATATATATATATATATATATATATATATATATATATATATATATATATATATATATATATATATATATAACTTTCTTCTCGTCGTCTTCTTCCTACCACAGAAAACTTCAAATGTTCAATATTTTTTACTTTAAAACGTTTTCTTTTGTTACAGTAAAATGGGTAAAAAGAATAAAAATGAATTAAAAGGTGGTAACACAGACAATGACAAATCTAACAAACAAGAATTTAAGAACAAGGTGCAGAAAAAAAAATCCAAGAAGAATAAACTATCTGATAATGAGTCCGAGAAGTCTAAAAAAATAATATTTGATGATAATGCACCTCAAACGTCGCAAGTTAATGTAGATTATGAAATAAAATTAAAAAACAGTACTAAGAATAAAAGCAATAATCCTTCACGAAAAAAAGATAACAGTGATAATTTAAACAAGAAAATTATATTCGGAGACGACGATGACGAACCAAAAGAAGTTTCTGTAAATAAGATTGTAGTCAATAGTAATAATAAAACAAATCAAAGTAATGATGAAGAGCCAAAAGATGAAGATATAGATAAATTTTGTGATGAAATAGATGAAGAAGATGATAAACAGTTTAAAATTTGGGTTGAATTATTAGAAGCAAAATTAAGTTCTAATAAAAAGAAAGTTTAAAATTGTTTTGTTATTAAATTATTTTCTGTTTTTCATTTGATTTAAAGGAGTATAATATAAAGCGATATAAGGTTCGCTATATATAAGTACGCAAAATAAAAGTATAGTAGGTACCTATATAAAGTTATAGTCTAATTCGTTAGAGTTTTAAGCCGTGACTACGCTCGGGTAATATGTAGTATGATATATACAGGGGACTGGTGAGTCACTATCAATATTTAAGGAGAATACTCGGTACATGATTCACATTCGAATTAGGTAAAAAAAATAGGTACTTGGTTTTTGACCAAATTTTCATAAATTTCAATTCAAATAAATGAAGCGTTGACACTTCTTCAGTCATGCCAACGGCACGTGCAAAGGTGTTGTTACTGTGCCGCTTATTAACATCTAAAAATTGCCAAAGTTCACATCATTTACCTAGTCAACGAATTTGCTTAACCTTTTCCCAGCCGTCACCGTAATATTCCGTGTTTTAGTGTCAATGCCTGTGGCGCCAAGCCCGTAATATTACGTTCTATTTTTTACATATCTATTTCTTGACTAGATATAAAAGATATGAAGAAATTTTATAATATTTATAATACTTCAGGATGTGTACTTTACAATAAACCAACTTTAAAACAATAGACTTAACATTCTGATACATAAAAATGCAATTTAAATGCAATAGTCAAATTAGCCGATTTTACAACCCTAACACACAGCACCGAACCCGTAATTTTACGTAGGCTAGTGATGCGCTAGTAAAAACTAAATAATAGAGAAGAAATCCTTTTGAATTATTAATTATCTTGTTAATACATGTCTAGACTATAAATTAATTATTTAATGTGTTTTTTAAACCTCTAATTTGAATAATAAACCATAATTCAAGAGAATGTATAATGTAGGTAGAAAGAAGTGAGGTAGAAGAAAGGTAGAAAACTACGAAACCAAAAAAAGTTATACTCTTGATCTCGATATTATATCGTCGGTCGGCATATTTGTTTGTAAACATCAGTACTTCAGTAGCTGTACTGTAGCTGTAGCTGTGCCGTCCCCGTAATAATACGTTAACTTCATGTGCCTAGTGGTGTACAACATTATGTTGGACGACGGCGAATTATTGATTATATTACAAGCCACAAGGAGATATCAGCAACGACAGTATTCCAGTTCAAGTAGTATAAGTGATAAATAATCGGTAAGTTAGTGTTCCTATTTTAAGACTTCATTTTAAAATTCGTCCGCGTGGTATTAAATATATGTAAAATAAATATTCGGCGATTTGTCACTTAATTCGCGCGCTTTTTGTTTCTATGGGGATAACCCTAATTGTGGAGAAATCGAACTACTGTGGATATATATTTTACAGACCAAAATTAAAAAAGTGATGTATTTTTCGTGTATTGGTTCATAGTAAATGTGTATTTAATAAGTAGGTCTCGTGTTTTATGTACTCAGCCTATTTTATAAAATTAATAATTCATGTTTGTTTCAGGAACAGGAAGTACTATCTAGCTCTTAGGATTCAAGACTTTTCCAACCTGAGATTTTTGAGTTCAATGAATATGCAGCGGGCCTTACATGCAATCTGAATCTGATTGTTTCCAACATTTTCTGTGTCAAGAAATAGTTAGCAAATTAGCCGTATTTACTAATAAATAAATTTACGCAGACCGAGCCAAACTTCGTGACTTTTATTAAATCAGGAGAAAGTGAAAATGATCTTACAGCAGTTATTAACTTGCCTGATGCCAATTTATTTTACGAAAGACCAAGAGATCCTCGTAATGAATATTTAGCTTCCTTAATAGCATTCGAAATGGAGAGTGTTCGACCAGATATGCAATCAGTATTATATATGAAAATTATTGATTTAATATATCACGCCTATCCTAAGCCAGGATTAAAGTATTAAGTTGAACTGGATCATGCTTGTTTATCCTGCTACCCTGTTAATACGTAGCGGCGTTTGGACGTAGGTAAACTACCTTTTTTGTGTCGAAAGTGCAGCTTGCTGCTAGGGTGACCAGACAACGCGTAAATAATTAGATAATTGTTGAGTAATTTTACTTAGAAGTTTATTAATATTTACCTTTTTTTACATAATTCGAATGAGAATCATGTACCGAGTATTCTCCTTAAATATTGATAGTGACTTACCATTCGTCCTGTATATAATTTAAAAATACAGTTTACACGCATTAATATGGCTATTTTTTTTCCTATTTAAAAGCCTTTGCGGTGTGGAATTATCAAAAAACGCACGTGTGTGTGTCGAAAGTGCAGCTTGCTGCTAGGGTGACCAGACAACGCGTAAATAATTAGATAATTGTTGAGTAATTTTACTTAGAAGTTTATTAATATTTACCTTTTTTTACATAATTTGAATGAGAATCATGTACCGAGTATTCTCCTTAAATATTGATAGTGACTTACCATTCGTCCTGTATATAATTTAAAAATACAGTTTACACGCATTAATATGGCTATTTTTTTCCTATTTAAAAGCCTTTGCGGTGTGGAATTATCAAAAAACGCACGTGATTGTGTACGATGATTTGACAAGTGACAATTTATGAATAATTAAAACCTCTCAAATAGAGTTTTATACTTCGAAATTCAACAATGTAAATATTTATTTATTTTTGACGTGATAACGTCTAGTAAATTGATGAAGGGGTGCCCGTTCGAAGAAGATGACGTCATCATTGTCACAATTAGTGAGCGAGAGCGCGGAACAAGCGGTAGAGAGGTACGATCGGCTCGGCCTAAGCGTTCGGCTCACGATCGGCGGTCGGCCTAACTTACGACGCGTCCGAGTAGAAATGACAGCGGCAAATGGCGGGAAACTGTTTTGTCAATATTGAAGTAATGTCAAATAGTGAAAAGTTGATAATATAATGTAATGTAATAATATAAGTTAATAATATATAAGTAAATAAATGTAAGTTAATAATATAAAAGTTAATAATAAAAGTTAATAAAATCATAAAATGGTTACCATAGTTTATTACAACAACAATTGCAGCAAAAAAAGTATTAATTCTTGCATTTTAAGAATCCGATTAGCGATATAATCTCATATATTTGTTCTTTGATTATAAAATAAGTAGCATCGGTGGGCGAGTGCAGTAATATTAGGTTATACCTATTACAATTTTTACTAAAAAGTTATTAGGACTCATATAATTACGATTGTATGAAAAGTAAACTGTTTTTATTTAGTATATTTTTACAATTTTCATAAGTGGTTAATGATAATCTAATTTGGTTTGCTAACTTTAAGTTATTAAACTTAGCTTCTTTATTAAACTTGATTATTTCTTGTATTAGGTACATATCAAAGTATTTAACTTTACTTCGCTTTTATATTAAATACAATTAATTACCTGTAGCTTATATATATCTATTATACAAAATAATGATAATTCAGTGATAATTATTCAATTCCATTTATGTTTTCTTATGACGTTATCACGTAAAAATTATCGTCCGTAAACCGACTTTACAGACAACCAATTTTTTTATTTAATACTTTTTTACACACGTTATTAAATAGTAGCAATGAAGAAAAAATTTGTACTGTAAGGGAATTTTTTTTAACGATAGAAAAATTTCAATAATACCATTCGATAGAGCAGAAATTTCTGAATCCAATGATATATATATAACTCATTTTCGCCAAAATGTCCCTTACGTTAATTGATACTTCTGGTATCGATATTTATATTCGAATTATCTACTCACTATATAATACATCATACAATAACTGCAAACTTCTATATAGTGATACTTAATTTCACTCAAGAATCTTAGAGATTGCTAGCGCAGTGGCTGCCAACGCGAATTGAAATTCGTATATCGCTCGAGAGCTGCAAGTTCAAAACCCTGCGAGAGCCACGTCCATAAAGCTAGAATGTTCAAATGGGCAGAATCACTTAATTTTACTATGAAAAATAAGTGCTCATTTAGTGCTAATTTAATGCTGCAAAATTAAATTTTACGCTCCAATAGTTTACCGAAAAATTAGAAACCTGCTAACTTTATATTAAGCTAGCAGTGCACTACTTCTTAAACGCTAACCGCAGGATATAGCATCAAATCGAAATGTAGATAATTTAGTGCTCAATTAGTGCTAATTTAATCCTGCAAAATTAAATTTTACGCTCCAATAGTTTACCGAAAAATTAGAAAACTGCTAACTTTATATTAAGCTAGCAGTGCACTACTTCTTAAACGCTAACCGTAGGATATAGCATCAAATCGAAATATAGATAATTTAGTGCTCAATTAGTGCTCCTGACATACGAAGACAAAAATATGAAATAATAATAATAATATTTTTTTTCATAACTGAACTTGCCAATTTAACAATATGAGCAGAGAACCTGCTGAAAACTTGAAATCTAGGTAAGTTATCGCCTAATGACCTAAATGAATAATTAAGTGCTCAATTAGTGCTCTTGATATACGAAGACAAAAATATGAAATTATTATTTTTTTTTATTTTAATAACAGAACTTGCTAACTTAACAGTATGAAAAGTAAAACATGCTTAAAACTTGAAATCTGTGTCAGTTATCGCCTAATGACCTGAATGAATAATGAAGTGCTCAATTAGTGCTAATTTAATGCTGCAAAATTAAATTTTACGCTCCAATAGTTTACCGAAAAATTAGAAAACTGATAACTTTATATTAAGCTAGCAGTGCACTACTTCTTAAACGCTAACCGCAGGATATAGCATCAAATCGAAATGTAGATAATTTAGTGCTCAATTAGTGCTAATTTAATGCTGCAAAATTAAATTTTACGCTCCAATAGTTTACCGAAAAATTAGAAAACTGCTAACTTTATATTAAGCTAGCAGTGCACTACTTCTTAAACGCTAACCGTAGGATATAGCATCAAATCGAAATGTAGATAATTTAGTGCTCAATTAGTGCTCCTGACATACGAAGACAAAAATATGAAATAATAATAATAATAATTTTTTTCATAACTGAACTTGCCAATTTAACAATATGAGCAGAGAACCTGCTGAAAACTTGAAATCTAGGTAAGTTATCGCCTAATGACCTAAATGAATAATTAAGTGCTCAATTAGTGCTCTTGATATACGAAGACAAAAATATGAAATTATTATTTTTTTTTATTTTAATAACAGAACTTGCTAACTTAACAGTATGAAAAGTAAAACATGCTTAAAACTTGAAATCTGTGTCAGTTATCGCCTAATGACCTGAATGAATTTTATGCCGACCGATTTGATGCTATATCCTGCGGTTAGCGTTTAAGAAGTAGTGCACTGCTAGCTTAATATAAAGTTAGCAGTTTTCTAATTTTTCGGTAAACTATTGGAGCGTAAAATTTAATTTTGCAGCATTAAATTAGCACTAATTGAGCACTAAATTATCTACATTTCGATTTGATGCTATATCCTGCGGTTAGCGTTTAAGAAGTAGTGCACTGCTAGCTTAATATAAAGTTAGCAGTTTTCTAATTTTTCGGTAAACTATTGGAGCGTAAAATTTAATTTTGCAGCATTAAATTAGCACTAATTGAGCACTAAATTATCTACATTTCGATTTGATGCTATATCCTGCGGTTAGCGTTTAAGAAGTAGTGCACTGCTAGCTTAATATAAAGTTAGCAGGTTTCTAATTTTTCGGTAAACTATTGGAGCGTAAAATTTAATTTTGCAGCATTAAATTAGCACTAAATGAGCACTTATTTTTCATAGTAAAATTAAGTGATTCTGCCCATTTGAACATTCTAGCTTTATGGACGTGCGAGAGCCACATTTTCTAGCATTCAAAATTTGATATTTGATTTATTTAGTTTAACTATTTATTTATATATACCTATAGGATTTCATCTACTACCACTCGGAATCTTCCTTGCGCATGTGTTTATTGAAAAACGACTGAAATACGCGATAATCAAGAACAAGATGGCGCGTAACGCAAGATGGCGCGTAACGAAAAAATCTTTCCAACCCCGATAAAGAAGTTTCACTTCAAAAAAAATCACAGTAAATGTTCAATGGTGGCCTTATTATGCTTATGTATTATAAAGGGTTTTTTTTTTCTATTTGAACTTGTTGAAGGCGAAGTAGGTACTCATGGTTTCGTAAAAAAGAAACAATATAATAGCGGTCAATAGTTTTTAGTATCGACAAGCGCGCGTCACTGTCAAAGACAACACTCGATTGCGGACGAATGCGGCGAGGTGGGTGAAGGCGGGGCGCGCTGCCCCCACCTTTCACCTCAGGCCCCGATGGACATGAACTCGCGCGCGTACTGTATATTTGTTTGTGGTACATTTTCTTCCCGCCTGATCTGAGATAAGCTGCTTTTCTGATATGGTGATTTGCTGCTGTAGTTTTTTTGAAGTGAAACTTCTTTATCGGGGTTGGAAAGATTTTTTCGTTACGCGCCATCTTGCGTTACGCGCCATCTTGTTCTTGATTATTGCGTATTTCAGTCGTTTTTCAATAAACACATGCGCAAGGAAGATTCCGAGTGGTAGTAGATGAAATCCTATATATATAAATAAATACTTAAACTAAATAAATCAAATATCAAATTTTGAATGCTAGAAAATGTGGCTCTCGCAGGGTTTTGAACTTGCAGCTCTCGAGCGATATACGAAATTCAATTCGCGTTGGCAGCCACTGCGCTAGCAATGTCTAAGATTCTTGAGTGAAATTAAGTATCACTATATATAGAAGTTTGCATTTATTGTATGATGATTTCTATAGTGAGAAGGTAATTCGAATATAAATATGTCCGAACGCAAACACAGGACTCATATAATTACGATCGTATAAAAAGTAAACTGTTTTTATTATAAGTTTCACATCTTACGAGTGTACGCTAGTACACGCAATTTAATTTTTTTTTTACTGTAAGACCAGTTAAAACGTAAGAGAAACGTAACAAGTAAGAAAAGTTGTGATCTGCAGCTGTAGTTAATTTTGTAAATATGAGTGACGAAAGTGAAAAATGAAAATGAGGGTTTCCGTACTTCTACGAAGAAATAAGCAAGAAGAGGCGAACTTTTTGCTTCTAAAAAGGATAAGCAAAGGGCTCAGAAATACCGCCCAGACTGGGAAAAGCTGAATTTATTTAAAGATTGGTTGAAATGAGGTAAAAGTAATTATAAAGTGAAGTGCATAGTTTGCAGGAATTAGTATCCAAATACACTGTTTTAAAGGCACATGATTCACGCCAAAAATATATTAAGGCTTTGTCTACCGCACCAAGTAGAGTACTTCAAAACAACGAACTATTATGTGATGTTACAAAAGAATTACCCAAAAATAAAATAGTACAGCAACGGAAATTAAGTTGGCAAGTTTCATAGCAGAACATAACATAGCATTCCAAACAGCAGATCATTTGTCTGATCTAATGAACGGAGCATTAGAATCATTTGGGACTTTACTGTCAAAACAAGTTAGAACCACGGTCGAGGTATCTCTATAGGTCTGGCAACGACAGTAGTGGGGGTACGTCATCTTGCAGTGAATGCTCTTTCAATTTACGGCCGCTAGAGGGCTGAGAATACCTTATTTGCGTAGAGAGAGTATAAGTATAGAGGAGCTAATAGCGTATAACCCTGTGAGACAAAAGATGTCATATACATACATTGGTAGCTATGTATATAACAAATAGTATTGCTACAAAGAAAATTTTCCCCATTTTGTGGGTAATGTAATGCAGGTACTTATTCTATGCAGTTAGCAGTCCGTTCAGTTATTTTACGACTTTTATGACAACGATATAAGGATCGTGCATAAAGAAACTCTGACATACTGCTTGACAAAAAAGAGTATGACGCGGTGATAGGTAGAACTAAAAAAAATCGTATTAGAGTGGCTTTCTATTATATTTAAATTATATATATCAAACTAACAAATAGAAAAAGCGCTCGGATGAGCTTGTAAGCAAAATAGCGGATTGTGTTAGCTCTATTGAAGTTAGTAAACATGTCCTGACTCCTGGCCGACAACTGTATTTTTTTTCTTTCAGCGTTAGCAAACGTTGTCAAGAGCTTTTCCCGCCAAACACAACCATTACTTCCATATTTACTATAGTAAATATATAATAAAAATCTAAGAGAAAATTAAACAAAATTTTATTAAGGTAGTAGTTATCTTTATTATCGTGCTTAGTTATAACAAAACATAAAAAATAACAAACAAAAAGCTACCATTTAGCACAGCACATACAAAATAAGCCCCGGCCTTATAAATAGTGAATTTGATATACTTAAATTAATTTTAATATTTTTAGGAACCAGAAGTGGGTTTTATTAAAAAGTAAAGAAATACTGATAAGAAAATAGATTTTAATTAACAATTAAAGAATAATTAATACAAAACGTAATCGAGATTATAGCAAAATCTAGTTCGAACGTCACGTTCGAATGCCGCTGCATTCTACAAGAGTCAAATCTGCGTCTGTGTGCCCCCTTGCGGCCAACCACCGTAGGCGCGTTGCTCGTCCGACCAATCATACGATCCTACGTCACGATGACGTAATGCTAGACCCCGTCTTCCGGGCTGACTCCTCTAACACGGCGTCTCCTGGCCGTGCTCCGTACCCGGGCACCTCTGCAGCGTTTTGCACCACACTCTGACCTGGCAAAGTAGCAGCAGCGAAGGTCCAGCCATGATATCGTCATCGCTTTCATCGTGAGCATCTGTTGAAAAAAAATACACAAAAGATTGCAAGAGTAAAGGGAATGTATTAATGTCTTTCATTCATCGTCGTTCATCGTTCAAGGGTCCGTCTTTCTTTTCTCATTCGCTCAATCATATCTCGCAGAACGGACAAATTATAAATGTCTTTCGGGTAGAGGCAGTATTACACGATAGCTACTGTGTGATAAACAGACAGAGGCAGTATTACGCATTGTCCCTTGGGCAGAGGCTGTATTACGCGATACCCATCACATAACATTTACATCACCTTACGGCCAGAGGCAGTATTACGCATTACCTATTGTTCAATAACAGACAGAGGCAGTATAACGCTTGTCTCAAATAATAACAGCCATTTCGACTGTCCCTACGTATACTATCGAAACTGAAAAAAGGTACTTTACAGGAGAGCACTTTTAAGTTAATTTTGTGTACAAAATTGTCATTTATTAGTTAAGTATCGATATTATACTCATGAAAAATGTGGTTTAATATGTATATTTTTAGCTTATTCTCTTTTTTGTATGAAAACATATATAAAAAGGAGTTTCTTAGTGCAATAAAAAAAATCGCAATTTTTCAGTTTCGATACTGTACGTAGGGACAGTCGATTTGTTTCGTCGTGCTGGTAGCATGTGGCTAAATCGCGTCACCAGGAACCTCAACATTGAAAGGCTGGGTAGCGCTAGGAGCTGTCGACTCCTCGTCCTCGTTGTCTGCACCTGTTATTGTATCATAGAAACATCATACAATTTTTTCTACTTACTGAAGTGGTTTCAATTTCTATCTCCATAGCAACATCGACTGGCAAACTTGTTGAGGGACCACCAAGCTAAGAAACGAAAAAAATTTTTTTTAACTTATCACTTTACTGATATTGTATGTGAATATTAATTCACATAAGATATCTTAAATAATATTATGTTAGTACTTGTTATAGATGTGTATGTAATACTGAGAACATATTGTAATGGCAAAGTTATAATTTATCAATTGCTAGTAATGTAAGTCGGTTAAAAAAAGGAGTAGGTACCGATAATTCCTTCGTGTCTATGCTCGTAGCATAAGATTCGCATTTAGAGGTACTCTCTTGATCAACAGTTTGGTCTAGTTGTTGTTGAATCTGTAATGAGGAAATTGTCATAAATATGGGGTGACTAGAGCTAGTCAAAACCCTTTGTTTAAGCCAACTGGGTATCACAACATATATTGATGTCTTTTATGGTACAACATGAACATATTAATATCGGTTTTAAGAAATATTGCATATTATATATTATTATATACATTTTATAATTTTATTAACTGTAGGTATAAAAAAATAATATTTTTCTTGTCTTACTTCTATGTGAAGAGTTGGAACAGACCATGGCTTAATGTTCATATAAGTATTATTTTTGCTCGGTTGGAAGCAATTTGACTTAAAATGTCTTGAACATATCCGAGAGTGCATAGATGGTTGCCAGTTAACACGACCTGTACACTCCATCCATTTACTTCGGTATAGTAAATTACGAGGAAATCTAAAAGAAAAAAAAATATACATATAAATATTATATAAATTATATTACAGTTAGGAACGTCTATGAATGATTAAAAAAATGGACTGAAATTTCCATCCACCAAATTCTTAATAAAGAAATATATATATATATAACGCAAATTAAAGTACTGATGTATCATCTAAATCAAAATAAAAGGCGTTCATTGTGTATATTTTTTATTATTTGTGGTAAAAATCGCGAGAAGCTGTTATCCCTGAGTGTGTATAATCCAACCATATCAACATGTCTAATTGTATCACTACGCTTCTATATACATCAGTCATACGCACTTTTGTCGGATAATACCAATTATTTATTTACAATTTTATCATTTAAAAACTCTAAATTCGATGAAAATGTGAATAAAAGTAATAGAAAATAGATGATAGTTTTATAATCTTATGATTTACATACAGGATCTAATGAAAAATGCAACTTACCGGTGAAAGGTTATATTTGGTTCTTTCCGCTCACTACGGCTTTTACAGCCAACTACACTACAATTCACCATAATTGCAAACTTATTGCTTCGATTATATTAATAGAAATCGCGATTTTAAAACAAATAGACAAAGCTGGACACAAATTTATTTTGACACCGAACATTGTCTGCCACCGACGCACATTGGTGGCAAACAAAAAAAAGGTATACGCAGAAAGGGACAAAAAAAATTGTTTCGTCTTGCTCGCACCTGCATATTTCACATTCGCACTTTCTCACTCTTGTAGTTATTGTTATTTTAGCAGCTCGTCTATAGGATTCTCTGTCTACGCTTATTTGCCTTCATGTTGGCATAGATAACACCAGATAACATATATTATATTAGACTAGAATGTTGAATTAATGTTGACAAGAGTTGTGGAAATTTGTGATTTGCCTGGTTTTTTTTTAAATGTAGCCAATTAGGTATAATAAAACGAAATAACGAATAAAGCGATAAACCAACCAACAAATAAACGTGTAGTGATGAAGACTTACAATATTAATAAAGAGCTCGATATAAGAAGCTGAAAGGACGGAGTTATCTGAATAATGTAAGTTAAAATGTAATAATATAATACATAATATTTTGGCCTCATAATTCATTATTATTTTATTATTATAAAAATAGGTTAAGAGTACGCTGTAGGATTACTTAAGCAATAAGTATACACAATAATATGTTAAAGCTGCATGTTGTAATCAAAACTCTGAAGTAATGGTATTGTTTATAAATAATTTGCATATGTGACAAGAGTATTCATTATTTGAAGGCTATTTATTTATAACTAAGGCATAATTGAATGTTTCAAAATACGAAAAATTAAAAATAATTTATACTACTCACGTGTAAATAAAAATATTAAATTATGTGTTGAAACATATTATATTATTCTATTTACACGTTCTCATTGCTTGTTTTATTTTTCAGAATCAAGAGTGTCAATTCTGGGTGTTTTAGAAACTGTTTATATAAAAACCTGCTATAAAAAGAACTGTAAATGGAAGATATCAAGCTAATATTAAAATTCAAAAAGCCTTATTAACTTGTTTGTAAAAAATAGTAAGTAGGTATATTGCAAATATTGACTATTAACTTTTCTATAATAATACAATCCATATAAAATAATGAAATGTTTTTATTTATTTTTTGCAATCAAACTTTGAGAAATAACCATGTTTCTAGCTACTAAAATTGTTTAATTCTTTAATTTTTCAGGTGGATGGCCATAATAGTAGAAAATTTTTCTGAAGTTGATTGCTTAAATACGAGAAACAAAAATAATGCTGTTAGAGAATAATACAGGTTGAATATGTAAATTCAAAAAGTAATTTTAAAATAAATGTAGACTCTATGGATAGTTATTTTTATAGTTTACATAATATTTGATAATTTTATTTTCTTTTTAAAGTACAAAATTTAAATAATTTTGTTGTGTTTTTAATTTCTATATCAAATAAATAAATTGAAATCATTTTGTCTTTTCATCAGTTTTTGCTTTATATCAAAGTTATTGAGATATTAGTATATTTAATTTTAAATATAGTAATAATAATTTGATTAATTTTTTGAAAATTAATTATCTAATGCACTATTACATTAATTTAATTATTAAAATTCAAAAAGCCTTATTACCTTATGTGTAAAAATTAGTAATATATATATTTTTATAATATATACTTTAAGTCAATACAAATATATATTATACATACAACTTTTATTACTTTGATAATAGATGATAACATCCAACTTATCTAAACAATAAAAAAATTTAAATACAAATAAACAATATAATATTTTTAAAATTGTATTTATATAGGTACCTATATACTTTTATTTTTGGGAATTAAAAATTTTATTTTTATTGATTTAATTGTAACATAATTAATTTGAAATGATGTGATGTTATCTAGGATTCTTACAATTGTCTACAGCTGAAAAATATATATAATTGAGCAAAAATGAAAAGGTAAATATGTATATTCAAAAGCTACTTTCAATAAATACATATAGACATGTATTCTATATAGATAAAAATAATAGTATTTCAGTATTTCTTCTCGTATCCACTCAGATACTATTTATTATGAAAATTTAAGCAATAAAATCGTTAATAATAATATGTTTAGGAAAATTAAAACAAATAATAATCATTGGTAATTTGTAATAATGTGTCATTAAATATTAGTAGTTCTCTAGAACAGTTTATTTGAGTGGCATGTTCAATAATTATAATTCTATGTATTAAATATTAATATTTAGGAAGATTAAAGAAAAGAAAACGAATTCTGAAATTTTATTAAAATTTATTGTTTTTTCATCAAAATCAAAATTAACTTTATTCAAATAGGCCCCAAGAGCACCATTGAATCGTCATTTTACAAATTAACACTTTCAAGTGATTATTATTTTGTAATAGTAAAGCTACCACCGATTCGGAATGTAGATTCTGCAGAGAAGAATCGGCAAGAAACTCCGCAGTTACTCTTTTAAATAAAATATATAATATATAAAATGTGTTTTAGTATAAAATTAGTAATATCTTGCATGAAATACAGCGCCATTAAGTCCACACATCTTTATCGACTAAGTAATCCTGCACCGAATAATACGCTTTATCTATTATTTTTTTTTTAATAAGTTCTTTAAATTTTTTATGAGACAAGTCCAAAATTGTTTGTGGGATTTTATTATACATGCGAATACCATAACACAGAAAGGAGACGTTTACTTTGCGCAGTCGGAAGTTTGGAGTTACAATTTTGTTATTTCTTCTATTCTGTGTGTTAAATTAAATGAGTTAAACAAATTGATTAATCTACTTCTAATCATTGTGTCCTTTAACATGTCTATATTAAAATCACCACATACTAAAACATATTTAGAACTAATAAACAACTTTCTAAGTGTGTCTTCCATAACTATCTCAAATACTGTTGTCACCTACAGGAGGCCGGAAGACGCAAAGTATAATATAACGCTGTAATTCTACACAAGACAACTCTACAGCTCGCTCGACAGAGAGTGCTACAATATTTTTACGTGATTTATGAGCTATATCATTACGCACCAAAATTAGTGAACCTCCGCGAATAGCATTCTCTCTTATGAACGAACTTGACAAACTAAAATTTGGAATATTAATTATCTCATAACTTTTCAGACAATGTTCAGAAATACAAAATATATGAATTTTATAAATGTCAGATAATAATTCCAATTCATGCTCCTTGCCACCTATGCCCTGTATATTTTGAAGAATTAGATTTATGTAACAGGGCTTAGGTTTTGTCTGTTAGTTTAAATTATCATTTTTTATATCAACAGACATATTATTTAAATTAGAATTTGTTTTACATTTATTATAATTAAATGATTTAAAATATTGTAAAATTAATATGTTATATGTTAATAAGTCTGCTATTTGGTTTTTACATTTTAATGACAAGTAAATAGCATTTTTTGTTAATTTAAATCTACAGTGGAATTTATTTATATCAAATAGTGTGAGGTTACTATGCCAACGAGTCAGGTTATACAAATATGAGTTCAATGAGTATATGTAATTATTCTGTTCAACTGTCAATGCATAGAATGTTCTAGAAGATCTCGCGATCCAGATGGGCACCAATCGATCGACCAAACGGTGCCATATTCATGAGCTGAAAGAACAATTTTTAAGATTACTTAATATCTTAAATTTTTAAATGAAATTATTTTTACAAGTCTGTTACATAAATAAAAAGCCTCTGAAATTTGCGGCTTATTGGTTTAAATATGTATTTTTTATTGTTTTCATTAGACAAGTTTATTAATTTTAAAATAATACTCAAATATTAGAAATTTACAAATAATCATTATCATAAGGAACTTTTCCGAGAGCTACTGTAAGCTTGAATAAAGCATTCTACTAACGTAGTCAAATCTCCAAAGTCCCATATCTGCAACATGTTGGCGTGGCTATATATCTGCGAACTGTCGAGCCACGATACACACTGGATACTGCATCTCACGAATACCGTGTATCCTCCTAAGAAAGAAAATTACGTTTTATGAATATTTGAAAAAAGTCGACAACGTGGAAGACGCTTTCAGTTGTACTTGCAATCTTGCCATTGAGAATAAAGCGTTTCATTAGTGTGCGTGTTAGTATCTTCTGGCTTAAAAAAAAAAAAAACCTATTATATTTTTTACATAATTAAATTTTCGAAAACAAAAATGATCGAACACAATAAAAAAAACCTTATTATATGTTTATTTTTTCATAAAATAAAAAATCAACTGATTTAAGTAATAACTTATAATTCTTCAGCACTCTCACTTAATTAAGCTTTGGGATTTTATTATCTCAAATGGAATTACGTTTTATTCTTGTTGCAAAACATTCTAAAATTAACATCAAAGTTACATCAAAGTTACATACCACAATATTCATCTACTCACTTGATTCACCATTATGCTTTCGTACATTTATTTTATATCCTTAGTTAAATCATTGTCTGGTACGGATACATAGGAATCTTGAATCGCTATTGTCCGATTCATCGGGAGATGAATTGATATGAGCGGATTCTTCGGAATCACTGTAATCTTTATATTCTTTTTTATCACACTCATGATTTTCCAAATTATTCTCGTCATCAGTTCCAATCCCACACAAATGAAAATTGTAAATAAATAAATATATTTAACACACACACAAGGTCGTCTGTTCCTAAGGTAGGCAACTTAATGCCTGTGTATTAGGTAACAGCCGACTGATATACATTTTTTTAAATAAATATACATATAAATAATACATATATATAAATAAACATATATTACACCCAGACTCGGGGCGGGAATCGAACCCACAACCTTTTGAGCAGAAAACAGAGTCACTGCAAACTGCGCCAACGGGTCAGTGAATTGTATTCGAACTATCGAAAATAAATGTTACCTTAATATGTACTATAAAATACATATTATATCCAAATTCATAATGAATAAATGGGCAATTTTAAGCATGACGTTTGATCACGTTAACAGATTTTACGTAATCTTTTAATGGCCATAGCTCCAATAAATTTTATTTAAGTTTATTTTGTTTTTCATTATGCGGTAAAAACAAAATAAACACTATTGTTTAAAAAATAACTGACTCTCTTTATACAAACGAAACGATATTAATAAATACTCTGAGCGGGAAAGTTACCGCCAACTCTTAGTGGAGAACCGTGGTGGATAAGCTCCAACCCTTTTCCTATATGAAGAAGAGATCTTTGCCCAGTAGTGGAACATTTACAGGCTTATTTAGTTCAGTTCGACAACAAATAATGAATGTATAAATCGCAAATATGCAAAAATGAGGAAAAATATTCACATAAAACTTCACGTTACAGTAGATAGCCCAGTTGCTAGAAAAATAAATTACGATTGGAAAATCGCCCACAACCCATGCAATGTTATAGTGTTTCTTCATAGCGTGAGATTTCCAATTTTTCGGCCCAACTACTTCAGAACAAACAGCGCACTCATACGGATCTATAAGCAAACAATATTCTTATTGTTAAAATTGTATTTATTTTAATATATTTAACTTTATTTTAATATATTAGTCTGAAAATATTACTTTAACGTCTGAATAATAAATCTTAAAGAGTTAAAACATACGGTCTTTTAGCAATTTTCTATTTTATTTCTTAAATTATATATTTACTATTTTCCGTGTGTGAGTAAAAAAAAATAATACCTTTGCCTATAATCCCTTCTTCTTTTAGTAGAGTACTTGTAGCAAATGTATATTCACAAGATTCTATATGAGACAAACATATACTTTTATATACTTTCTAGTTATACCACATTTGTTACAAACTAAACCATAATATTTTTTATTCATATCCTGCTGGTTATCTAGATTCTGAAAAAAAGGGAGATAAAATGAATTTAAAAAAAAAACCACACCTAAATTCATAAGTTTTATATAATATTATTTGACTTTGTTTAATTATTGTTTAATTCATTTATATATTATTTATTTAAGTTAAAGTTTTGATATAAGGACATTATCAATAAAATGTTTTTTAAGGGTTTTTTTTTAAATTATTTTATATTTTAGAATAAGTATAATTTTAGTTTAGTTAATTTTTATTTATTCATAAGTTTTATATAAAATTATTTGACTTTATTTAATTATTGTTTAATTCATTTATATATTATTTATTTAAGTTAAAGATATGATATAAAGATATTATCAATAAAATGTTTTTCGAAGGATCTTTTTAAGTTTTTTGTTGTTAATGATTCCCATAAAGTTAAAGGAAGTTCGTTTATAAGATGTGTTATTATGTAACTTAATTTTGTTTTACTGTATAGGTTATATTTAAAGCAATATAGTGTTACTTTTTTGTCCAGTAATAATAGTGTTAGGGAGTACTTTCTTCAAAAATTTTAATGTATCGTTAAAAATTCTTTACTTAGTAAAGTGAGTTTAATCTTATCATGTATAGGCATTATTTTACAATGTTTAAATAATTGGTAATAATCATTTCTGAATTAATTTTTAATGTTAATAGGGACGATTTATTTAGGGAGTCGAAGTTGCAGTATATATATTTTATCTAAGTGTGTTTTATACGTTAACCTCAGCTTTCAATCTTAGAATATCGTAAAGTAGACTATTTACTTTAATTAAGATGTAATTAACCCTTTCGCTACGAGGACCTAAGGAGAAAACCTCTCAGATCTTATAAACAACTGTAATTATTGCCAGACCAATAACATCTTTCATTTATTTTATTGTTGCATAACATTACACATCTATGTGCAGTACGGCTTGATACAACAGTTATCATGAATTCATAATGAACACCAGTCACATATTTATTATTTATAACACCGAGCCCAGCAAAGAAAATCGCGTCGTCACATATACATAGTTAGTATGGGTTGGTAGCGAAAGAGTTAATGCACATAGTAATTTCGTTTCTAACTACGAACTTTGTGAAGATAAATTTTAAATGAATGTACTTTGGCAATAACTCGACCTTCCGAATCACGTCCCACCCATTCCTTGAGGATATATTTTTCTTCAAAGTGTTTTTCACACACGCCCTGCGACTGCTTCAAAACAATCCAAGGAATCGCCGCTTGCCATTTTTTAAATTGTTCAATGTTTTTCGGCACTGAGAAAACCGAACACTTTTCTTTAACGGATTTGTATCCAGTTTTGCACTTGGGTACGGCACAAGCTCGAACCATGTTGAGAAAACAGGTTATGAATTTTTAAAGATTTCAATTAAACGTTCACGTAAGAATTATTCTAAACACTTTTTCAAATCTAAATAAAAGAGTTAAATAACAAAGAAAAAAAAAATAATAATTACAAAATCACAAAACTCAACCATACAAACGTAAATGACAGTTGAGGGAATAATGATATTTGGAGGGAAAAATATACGCTATGTGCATCGCATTTAGTAGATAGTAGCGACGCGGACGTACAACGGCGTTAACGCGAAACACAATTCAGCCAAACGTCCTAACCTCTCAGTACTGAAATTGGGCGTCGTTGCCTGACCTCCCTATACACGGCCGTGGTTAGAACTATCGAAAACTGCACTGGCTTTAAGCCGACAGATAATATGTTAAAAATTATTGCGACAAATCTGTACATAAACAGTAAATAAAGGGTAAATAATAATGTACTTTTATTTTATTTTTTATTCCTTTGGGCGTACGATTTTTTTTGCGGCTGCCAGGTGAAAAAATGTCGCGATCGTACTCGCGACATTTTTTCACCTGGCAGCCCTGATTGGAATATGGTATCAGTTTTGACGTTTGATTGTCATAAACGCGTGTTTTACTGTTTAAAAATCGACACTGTCAAAATTCAGTAAAAAAACTAAAATCACTGTAAGACTGAATAAAATACTTGTTATGTAAAGCTTTCCTTTAAGAATTAATAGAAATACCCATAATGACAAGATTCGCAAGAGCAAAAGGTTCCAAAGCTTCTAACCTAAAATCTCCCGAGGATAGTACACCATGGGAAGTGATGAAAGAACAATTGCTTAAAGCTAAAAATGAAACCGAAGAAAGCAAGAAGCGAGAAGAGGTATTTATGTAGATACGTTACGTTAAGCTTCATATTAACAATGTTTTTTTTTTTGTAATAGGTAATCGTAATAATATTTGACGACTTACGACCGTTCTGGTCTAGTGGTGCGAGTAGTAGTTCACTCAAAGCCGCGCGCAAGTGGTCGCGGGTTCGATTCCCGCTCGGGACAACTTTGTATAAATATTTGTCTTTGGTCTGGGTGTATGTCCTGGGTCTCTCCACCGTGCCTCGAAGAGCACGTAAAGCTGTCGGTCCCGATTGTTATCATAGACACCTGATAACGATCTTTAGTCATAGTACGGAAAATTATTCGCCAACCCGCAGTGGAGCATCACGGTCGATTAAGCCCAATCCTGCTCCTATATGGACCAGAGGTCTTCACTCAGCAGTGGGTGGTTTACAGGCTAATAGAGTAAAGTAAAATATTATTTCATTTATGTTTTAGGCAGAACAACAAAGAATAGAAAATTATAATAACTTTCTTAAAGAACATAAGGTTCAAAAAAGAAAAGCTACTTGGTGTGACTTTCCAGAATCTGAGAATAGTACAGATTCAAAAGTTACTTCAAAACAGAAATATATAGATAAAAATATTGAAAAAAAAGGAAAGAAAATTAAACCTTCACATACCAAAATAAATGAATCTATTTCTATTAGTCCTGATAGCAATGAAAGTGAAGTGCCAAAAAAGAAAAAGAAAAAACGTAACAAAGATGATAATACTGTACAAGAAGATCATAAACAAGATAGCGTTTTACCACTGAAAGAACAATCAATATCAAATAACGAAAAAAAGAAAAAAAGTAAGAAAAAACAGAAATCTTTAATAGAAATCAATGATTCTAATGAAATGTCTAATGGTAATGAAAAACACACGCCGAATATTCCGATTGAAGAATCGGAGTCCAAGAAAAATAGGAATAATAAGCAAAACAAGAAACTTTTATCTGAATCTAAAAGTGATAATGCTACTATTGATGAATCTGTTGATACTAAGGTAAATAAACCAAATTTAGAAACACAAGCAGTTAAGAAATCAAAAAATAAGCAATTAAAAAATGGTACACCGAAAAGGCGAAAACCTATAAATGATAAGAGTTTCCAACTAATCATCAATGGTAAAGAGGTTCAGTTGGTAAGATTTGATGGTTTTCCAATAATAAAGAAAGATGCCGACAGGCTTGAAGAATTAAAAAAGAATATGATAAAGAAAGGCATACCAAAAAGTGAAATACAGAGGACTATGAAACTCGAAAGACGAAGAGCTGAAAAGGCCTTAGCTAGACTTAAGCGGGATGTCTGCTATAATTGTAGAAAAGGCGGACATAATCTCTCAGATTGTCCTGACCTTAAGTCTAACATACCAAATGTAGATTCTGCAGAAGGTGTCTGCTTCAAATGTGGCTCTACTGAACACAGACAGTTTGAATGTAAAGTACAAAATGACAAGGAATTCAGATTTGCAACATGCTTTATCTGTAAAGAATCCGTTAGTATTAATGTTATTTATTTGTTTGGGTTTTATATTTTATAAATTTATCTTGACTTTTATATACAAAGATTTTATCTGATTTTTTTTTATAATGATTTTTCATAATGAGTAATAAATTACTTGAGTTAGTAAGTGAGTAATTATTTGAGTTTTATATTGAATTTTGATTAAAATTATATACTATTTAAAATTACAGGGACACATAGCACGACAATGTCCAGATAATCCCAAAGGTCTTTATCCAAATGGTGGATGTTGTAAATTATGTGGTGATGTAACACACTTGAGAAAAGACTGCCCAACGGTAAGTTCGCTTTGCTTCAGCCTATCGCAATCCACTGCTGGACATAGGCCTCCCCAAGTTCACACAAAATAGTTTTTCACCCAGTTTTCCACAATCCTCATCCAGCCTTTGCCTGTGACCTTGCATAAGTCATCGGTCCAGCAGACCAGAGAGAGTTTAAAATATGTGATTATTGAAACTCTTACAAATTGATTTAACTATTTAAAAAATCAAAAAAAAAATTATGGAGTGCAAAAATGTTTTTTACTTCCCTTTCTAATTAGACAAAAATATCTTTTTTTTTTATTGAAAATAAAAAAAAATTGGTAGTAACTTTTTCCACTTACAGGTTAAAGATAAAAAAGAAGAGAAGTCCATAAAACTACAAACTCTTAATGATGACAATATTGAGGATTTAGGTTATCGACCGAACCAACAACAAGTATCTCAAGAAACATCCAAGAAACCTAAAAAGATCAAGTTTTAATATATGTATATTAAAAAAAAAAAGATGAAATAAAATACTTGTACAGGTAATACATATTTTATTCCAATAATAATCAACTTTATATTAAATTTTATCTGTAAATTTATTATCAAGCGACCTATTCTACTACTAGTTCAATAATTAAGTGTAATAATTCAGTTCATATTAATTTTGAAAACTCATGTTAATAGCTTCTTTATGTTGTTGTTTTTTTTTTAAATTATTGATATTAATTATATATAACCCTATAATAACCCTCAAATCTAAATTGAAGTAAATTATAAATAATATTCATGGCTCAGTGTCATGAAAATATAGACTAGAATAGTAATGTTAAAACTAGTTTGTGGAGGCTTAGTATTGTATCTTGTTACTATAGAAAGCATTTAAATCAGTGTAAAAACTAATTTTCAGTTTATTTAATACAAACTAACAATGTAATAAATAATTAGTTTTATTACATATCATAAGGTTTTTAATCTACGAAGTTTTTTTAACAATTTGATTAATATAGGAACCTGATTCTGTTATTATTGTTATCGTTGACATAATAGTTCTTGGTTTTGACACTTTTTAAAAATCTTTAGTGGAATTAATGGTGTCCTTAAAGTGTCGTTATAGTAAATAGTAATATTAAAATATTACAACTAAAATTGTGAAGAGATGGTAATTCATCAGCTTGGACTGATGGCGGCCCGAATATTTGCGTTAAAATGTGGCCACAGCATAAACGCTTTTGAGGGTTACAGTTACTAAACAAAAGTATTATACTTGGTTTTCATACATAAGATAGTTACTTGCATTTTCTATTTAGAATTTTATATGTCTGTGTTTGTCTGTGTACGAGGCAAGTCGTACATTGGCCTATTTGCGTGTCAGCGGTTTGCGATACGCGATTTATTAATAAATTGATGGTTATTAAATATAATTAGTTAGTACGTTTCGATCTATCAAGGCGATCGCGCACCGGGTCATTTGATCATATCAAGGGATCAATAAATCAGTACCTACATTTTAAATAATCATAATTCGGATTTCATTTCGTATCAGGTAAAAAGTGTGTAGAGTCAATCAAGGACGCTACATACTTCATCAAGTAAAAAGTGTATATAGTCAATCAAGGACTCAACATACTTTTATGGTCCTTCGAGCCGAATTTGAACCAGCGACCTATGGATTTTTAAATGGATTCCAAATGGAATCCGTAGGGATGATTAGATCTCCCGTTTACTAGAACCCTATTCAAAAACTCTTATAGGATCTGATTAAAAGTGATAAAAGCCGCATTATGTACTTATTATTAACCAATAAATATTTATTGGTTTCTATGCGGCTTTTGTCGCTTTTAATGGGATCCTGTGAGAGTATTTTAATAGGAAAATAAGAAGTTTTTGATGATACTTTAGTGATATTTAAAGTAAATAAGCGATTATATCGTAGTAGCTTCACTTAGCACAAAAATCAGAACTCGAAAAAGTGATAAAGTCCAATTGATCAAAGTAGATACCTACGGTACAACCTTTCTATTTATTAAAAATCTTCAATTTTTTTAAAAAAACAAATTTATATATATTATTCAGTTAGTAATTAGTTCTTATCTTTTCATTTAAAGTTATTACAAATGTTATAAAAAACTTAAAAAAAAACTTTTAAAAATGCTATAAAAATCAATCCACGAAAAAATTCTTATACAATTATGTATCAATTTTATGTCTTCAAAAAAGCGCGTAAATTACAACGATTCCAAGCTAGCTTTTAATTCTTCCATGGAATGGAGCGCAATATTTCCAGTTATGCCCTCGGGACTCTGTGGATCTTCCCTACTCAATATCCTGGCGGCATCAGACAAACATTGCAAGGGTTCTTGTAAACGCTCTTTCAATTTGTCCTGCTTAATGAGACCTGCTCTGAACTCGCTACGAGCCAGATACATTAGTGGGGCATGTAACTCGTATAACATCATACCTGGAATGTAAAGCTGTGTTTATAAAAAAGTTATTAAAATTACTACTTGTCCTATTAATATTATAAATGCGAAATTTTGTTTGGATGGTTGTTACTCTTTCACGCAAAAACTACTGAACGGATTTAGATGAAACTTTACAGTAATATAGCTTATACTTCTTCAGAATAACAGATATGCTACAATTTATAAAGATTTTGTCTAATTTGGATATAATATAACATAGTTTAAAAATTATCAAACGTGACGAGCATACCACGGCGCTGACGACCTTATTTTCGCGAGAATTAACTAAAGTGTCGACTGGAAGCAATTATTTGTGTGCATTCTGCGAGCGTGGGGGAACGTTTTTTGTAGAAGAGTCTTTGTTACCGAGCTGTTATAAGAATTTAATACGGATAGTCTGAAGCTTGGGGAAGGACATAGTCTACTTTTTGTCAATACAACCACGCGAGCAAAGTCGCGGGCGAAAGTTAGTAAAATTATAAATTAAAGTTAGATCTAATAGGTAAGATATTGTACTGTATAGTAACATCCACACTATAGTACTGGTCTCGATTCGTTCTCGGTCCGATCTCGATCCTTTAAAATATTGTTACACAAGAAACAATGAGAGTCCGATCAAGTCACGCTCCAGCAACGATTCGTCATACAAAACATTTTACCGGATTGAGACCGGACCGAGAACGAACCGAGATCAGCACTGTAATGTGGATCGGGCCTAAATGTGGCTGAAGTCTTTTTTTTGAATGCAGAAGAAAGTTATTAGCTTAATTCGCTACACTACTACTAGCCTAAGCATCGAGCAAGAACGAACAAAAAAATCACTTTTGTTGTATGAGAGCTCCCCTTAAATATTTTTTTATTCTGTTTTTTAGTATTTGTTATTATAGCGGCATTAGAAATACATCATCTGTGAAAATTTCAACTGTCTAACTATTACGGTTCATGAGATACAGCCTGTGACAGACGAACGGACAGCGGAGTCTGAAAAATCGAACAATATCACACATTGAGTGAGTGATTCGATAAGAATAACGTTCACCTCTCATTCTGGTGTCCCCCGGTGATACAACGTCTAGAACTTTCAAAACAAGACGACATAATTCGGCTTTACGCTCCAACAGTAAGTCTGGTAGATCGTCAAGCGAGTAATTCTCAACACGACCATAGAGTTGAGCCAATGCGTGCTTTAGAGAGATGAGTATTGCGTGGCATGGGTGAAACACTGACTTATACTAAAACAAAGATTTATTAAATTAATATAGCCCATATAGGTATTAAGAAATTAATTTATAAGCTAATAATATAAAACGAATTGAAAACCAATTAAAAGTAACGTTCTGATAAGTTACGAAAGTGTTTGGATAACAAAAAATATTATACCTAATTAGTTGGTTTCAATACAAAATATTGGAACGACATTTGAACATTTAAGTACAAAAAAATCTATAAGAAATATCTGCGGTGCTACGAATTTACGTCTCCATTATTATTGCGCTTAATGAGAGCTTTGTAGGTATTAAAATTTTCATAAGAGTGCACGTGCTGCTATAACTTTTTGAAAGTTATATATTTTGCAGTTAAATGTATGTAGGTATGTATGTATTCTATCTGTGAAACTTTAATGGTATAAAAATGGTAACCTTTTTAAGGGTAGCTTCCCTTAGCTCGAGAGCGGAGGGTCCGGGGTCGAGCGCGTCGAGCTGTTCCAGCTCAGCAAGCACCACGCCTAACATTTTACGCATCGCAGCACCAGATGTCTTAAACTCACAGTTTTTCTCGGTACATTTCCATTCTGCTTCATTATCTTTAATAATGATAAAAAGGATTATGGAGTAAGTTTTTTTTTTAATGATGTACGAGATTGGTTCGATTTTGCCAAATAATTAACTAAATTCATTGTTACAAGGAAATCTCAGATTGCCGGTGCCTTTTTAAAAACGTTATATAGGCACCGGCAATCTGAGATTTCCGGTGCCTTTGCGGATTTTATATATATATATATATATATATATATTAATATTGGACTTAAGGACAGCCCAATTAATAAAAGAATTGAAATGTGTGTGAAAGTAAAAAATAAAAGGCACTGGGACGTCACACACGTGAGCAACCTTCTCCTGCTTGGGGATGTGCTACAGCGAAAGGCAACTAAGTATTGGCCAAGATGACGCCCCTGTCGCAATTTATGACTGTACTATGCTTTTTTTTTTTAATGTGAGAGGGGCAAACGGACAGTCGGTTCACCTGCATGGTGTTAAGTTTACGCGACATCCATAGACACCCGCAAAATCGGAGGATTAGCAGGTGCGTTGCCGGCCTTTTAAATGAGTGTATGCTCTTTTCTTGAAGGTCCTTAAGTCTAATCGGTTCGGAAATATCGTAGATGGCAGCTGGTTCTATAAACGGGTCGTACGAAGCAGGAAATGCCTTAAAAATCGGGTTGTTATAGATTTCCGGACATCGAGGTTTCGAATTCTGCTGCAGGTTTAATCCGAACAATTTCTCAGAACACTCCCAGTGATAGATGCGGTAGAAGATGCAGAGTGATCCAACATCTCTACGCAGTGCCAAAGAATCAAGCCGATTGGAGAGAACCTTGTCGACGATTCGAGCCGCCCGCGTTGAACGCGGTCAAATGGAAGGAGCTGATATTGGGGCGCACCAACCTACAGGTGAGAGCAGTTTTCCATGTGGAACCGGACCTGCGCTTTGTACAATTGTAGGCGATGGGAAGGCATGAAATACTGCTTCGCCCTACTGAGCACACCAAGTTTCTTAGAGGCCAGTTTAGCCTTTCCTCCCAAATGACCACAAAATTGTAGATTGATAGATATGTCGACGCCAAGTATTGCAGTACTGGCTGAGGCGGTTAGGGGAGTGCCTTCAAATTGGAGAGGAACGACGAAGGGAGATTTTTTAGCGGTAAACGCGCAAACTTGTGTCTTATTGGGGTTAAATTGGACTAGATTAAGTCGCCCCCATTGCGAGACTTTGGCTAAAAGAGACTCGATTTCAGACACAAATTTGTTCCGACACTCATCGACTTGTTCCCGAGAAATATTAGAACGGCCTGTGTATAAGGCATATCCCGTGCTGTCGTCTGTATAACAATGAATGCCACTAGTTTGCAACATGTCATTGATATGCAGAAGAAACAAGGTAGGAGATAGTACACAGCCTTGGGGAACACCAGCATTAACAGACTTGAGGTCCGAGCATGCATCGTCGACAACGACCTCGATGTTCCTGTCTGCCAAAGAACTGGTGATCCATTTACATAATTTCTCGGAAGACCATAGGATGGTAGCTTTGCTAGAAGTGCCTTATGCCATACTTGATCAAAAGCCTTCGCTATGTCCAAACTAACCGCTAGCGTAACCCCCTTGCTCTCAACTGACTCCGCCCATCGCTGAGTTAAGTATATTAGAAGATTTCCAGAGCTATTCCATTGAAAGCCATATTGGCGGTCGCTAATCAGCTGGTGCTCCTCCAAATACCGCCAGAGCTAACAGTTGATTATGGATTCCATAATCTTAGAGCTTTTAATTTCACTGATTGATTCAAATCTATGTATCTTGTCTAGGCTTAAAGTAATTTGACTTCATTTTATGAATTAAGTTCCACTGATGAATGTACCTGTAAATTTTACACTAGCTTTATCAAATTTCTGCGCACTAATCTTGATATTGTTTCTCTCACAATATAATGTTACTGTTTGGCACTAAAAACCAAATCGTCAAATCATCTTTAAATTTTCTGGTTTATTTTCTTCTGTTTTTTTGCTACTGTTTGATCAAGTTTGTTTCTATTTTTACATTAACAGGATAACTTTGCATGTCGTGTTTGCTTTAATATGTTTGTACATTTAGAAATGTAGTCTATAATAAAATTAATATTGTAATGTATCATAAATGTAACAACTGCTAGCAAACCTTAATAATAAATAAATAAATAGAGAGCAAAGAAGTAATAGCTATTAGTCTATAATTGGACAGGTCTGAGCGGTCCCCTTTCTTAGGGATCGGGTGCACTAAAGCTGTCTTCCACGAGCGTGGGACGACGTCTGATGAGTAAGAGTAAAGCCGCAAAAGACGCGTAAGGACGGGTGCCAACTCAGGAGCACAAGTTCGTAGCACTAACGGAGGGATGCCATCAGGCCCACTCGACTTATGGATGTCCAACGAACGAAGGGCTTTACGTACGAAGCTCTGTTGGAAAATGATTTCCGGCATTAAAGTATCACACCGAGGGATCGTCGGTGGTATTTTTCCCCGGTCATCCAAAGTCGAGTTGGAGGCAAAAAGAGAGCCTAGAACATCTTCTCCTTTGCGGTGTGGGCCAACGAGTCGTCCCTCATGTGCAATGATGGTAGGGATGGCTTACAAAAATTTCCTTGGACAAGTTCTCGAAGGAAGTCGAACCAATATCTCGCCAATTCTGCTCACGTACTCCGCGTTTACCTCAGAAATTACTCTTTTGAAAGACCTGGAGGCAAATTTGTACTCCTTTTTTAATGCGCTGGTCTTAACATCATTGGACATCGACGCATTGGCCCAAGCTCGGTAGCTTTCCTGCTTATGGCGTGCAGCCATTTTGCAGGGTCGACCAAACCAGGGTTGGGATTTGCCGCCTATAGGCACCGCAGAGCATGAAATGAAAAGTTCCATGGCTTGCAGCACCACTTTGGCAACAGAATCAGGTACGGTGTCCGGATCATCCAACGAGAAGTAAATTCGCCCCCATGGGTAGGATGCAAAAAAGGACCGCATCCCATCCCAATCAGCTGACCTATAGTGCCAAACGCAGCGGCTGCCGGCAGAGCGAGGCCATGGTGGTCCGACGAGCCAAGTGGAGAGTCCACGGAAACCACATAACTGTCCGGATGAGTCAGATGATCAGAGAGAGATGAGATGAGTCCGGGTCAGCAGAAGGTCCAACAGGGAAGGCATATGATCTTCCACATGGGGGATACGCGTTAGTGATATTACTAACTGTGTCAGATCATATGCTGAGGCAAAGTCATAAACAGTTCTTCCCGCATGATCGGTTTGCGAGCCGAGCCACTCGGTATGATGGGCGTTGAAATCACCAAGTATCACGATCTCTGCGGATGGGATCTGTTGTAGCACGGAATCTGTAGCCATTGTGATATACTCTATGAGTCGATCGGTTTCGTCATTACCGCTGTGGGACCTATATAGGCAGGCATAGACGCGGGGATGGTCGTCGCTGTCTATGCGCAACCAGAGGATGGAGACATCCTTCCACCGCCGAGAGGACCTTCAAGACTACCGAGGTGACGAGAGCAGACATCCTCTCTGACATACGCGCAAACTCCAGTCCGCGGTACAAAAAAGTGTTCTAATTTGTACCCCGGACAAGAGAGATAAGAGGTGTCGGCTGGAGAAGATATCTGTGTCTCGGTCAAAAAGAGCAAGGCCGTTTTCGCTGTCTGGAGGTGGTAGTGGACGGCGTTAAGATTAGTGTAAAGCCCCCTGATGTTACAGAAATCCACGGTCATAGTGGTAGTGGACTTCGCCAACACTCTGCTTACCCCGGGCAGTTGATGTGTTGAGCACAGATTTGGCCCCTCCCAGAATTCGTGGGGCTGCCCAGGCTTCATTCATCAAAGAGGGATTCTCCGGTGCTTTTACGACCGGTACCCTCTTGGGGTAGTATTTGCGAAGTCTGTGCTGCCATGAGTGTGGGGGGGAGGGGAGGGTTGCGCCACCGGATCTCTCACAAAGAGAACAAAATACGACGACAGTGCCGTCATTTCACGTCGGTGTTAAGTGAGAGTGAAGTACTTCCCCTGTTGAAAATGTCCAATAGATTCCAATTAATAATCGGTATTAGTATGTAAAAGGAATTACTGCGACAAAAGCACAATAGATTCCGATATAATTTTCTTTTTATTGGAATCTATTGGACATTTTCCACATTATATAATGTGGGAAATGCAATTGTCGCTGGAATTCCAAACTGGTTTTTTTTAAACACAAACTATTTGCTAATTGGAGATCCTTCCATAATCTCAGATTTGAAATGATCCTGTATTGGTAATTCCTTGTAGATTACCGACTTATTATTTATCGGTAATGACTCATGAATCCCTGTATTTTACCACTTGGTTATTACCGATAAAGAACGATAACTATACCCAGTTGAAAAATCCAAATAAAAACCCATCAATTGTTCTATTAGTAATGACGTATAAATTCTCGAATCTTAGACAACTCCTTATAAGAAACATTAGAATCCTATAAGTTTTCTCCGTATTAAATCCACATTTTTACCGAAACCATTAAAATCTTATTCGTTCCAATTAGAACAAAAGTTGTGACTGGATTTGCTCATACATTCCGATTAATCTCAACCTCACCTCTATCGGGAAATTTTTCGTTCCAGATAGACTATATAGAAGCCCATACAATCCTTATCGTTTTTTATGAGTTTCTATTGGACATTTTCAACAGGGTCCCCGGGCGCGACGGCCCATTCTGCTGCAAAGCAGCATGGCGCTACTTCTCTGGGCTAGGCTATTTGATTATAAACAAGAATTTTAGATCATACAGATTAATTTTTGTTTGGCCTGTTAACTTAAATAACTTACCTAAAGGATTAGTTGACAAAATCACACCATTGTCACACTTATTGCATTTTAAGGTGCTTAAATGTGTTCCAAGTTCAGCGGGATCCGCACACCGAGGACACGTACAGCTGAAGAATTTTGACTCTAATAGATGTTCTCGACGTAATAGAGTAGGCGATAATACGTGGGTGTAACTTATGTTCAATGTTTCGCCGTTTTTAATAGGTATTGCTGCTCGTACTTGTACCCTAATAGGAAGTGCAGTTATAAGTCTATTAATTATTCATACATATAATAATTAATAATATTAGAAAAAAAAAACATATTTATCTGTTTTATACGAATTAAAAAAGAAAACCTTACTTGTAATCATTGTGAAGAATTGTGTGAACAATGTTGGGCACACAGCTGTGAGCAGCTATTGCTAATCGAGGGTACACCGCACGTATGCTAAAGCCACCACGCGAAGGAATTTCTACTGAATTCACCTTTGAAAAATATTCATTGATACAACTTTATCAATATCTGAGCGCTGAACGAATGTAACAAAAATAACAACAATTCAAAAGATATATTTTTGTTAATAACATTTATTACTTTCGCTTGGGACTTGAAGGAAACTATTTTAAAATAGAAAAATTAATTTATGTCCGTGATCAGTTTTAACAAATATAGAACTTCAAAGAAACTATACTTACATTCTGTTTGGTTGTATACTAACCTATTTTTAAACGACTACAGAAAAGGACGTTCTCGATTGAACTATACTATATAATTAGGTACTACGTTGTCTTTTGTGTAATACCAATGTATATCGATATAGGTATATTAATAAATAAATAAATAAGTAAATATTAACCAACAATCACACCACGTTAACCTAGCCCCGTGCTAAGTTCGTAAGAACTTGTGTTACGGGTACTAGGAACGGAAATAAATTTGAGATATAAATACATATACATATATATAAATACACATCCATGACCCGGTGCAGACATCTATATTCGTCATACAAATTATCTGCACCTGGCGGGATTCGAACCCGCGACCGCTGCGTAAAGTGTCCAGTTGCCTGACCACTCGACCAGCCGGCCGTCAATTATTCTACAGTAGTATCCGATTTTGAATATAATTTTTCTATGAATAGGATCGCTTCGTTCTTAAGGGTATATAAGTTTTTTTCAAAAGTATCTAATAGTATAAGATGGATATAGTACAAGTTGATACAGAATTTTAGAATAATATATTAATGGGTATTTCAATACAAATAAAAAATGCAATGTAATCATCAATAATGTAACACGTAATGCTTAATTATATTGTTAGTCCAGTCTATTTGGCTACAAAAGTATGAATTAAAAACAAAACGCTCGCGTCGTTATAACAATCTCGGGTAACCTTGTGCTTTTGCCAATATTTCAATTTTTCAAACTTTTTTTTAATGAGAAGTGTCTGGTAAACGTAACGCTATTGTGTTTAATCGCATTGTTTCAATTCGAGTTGACGATAAATTCATCGTAATTTGTTGTTAGAATTATACCATTTTTCATAATATTTTTTGACACACATAGTATGTCAAGATAGACCAGTCTACAGTAACCGAATTGTCGCGGGCTTAATTTCGGGTGCTCGGTGCTGAGTAAAATATCGTGAGTAAATTGGATGTTTCTAGAAAATCCGAGTCTTTTCTCCCTATCCATAGTTGAGTTGCGTGACAAATCAAGCTGGAATCCTAAGAAATAAGACCTTTGCTCACTGATGGAACAAGGTGAACCTTTTAAGGCATTACAATGCAGTAGGTACAGTGCGAGCACATATAATTACAAAAACTACAAAAATATTTTTGCATAGTATTTTATAAATAAAAGTTTCTTTATTCAAGAAAGCTTTAGGAAAAGCACTTTGAAATCGTCATTTTACAAAGTATATAACTTATAACTTTTTAATAATTTAATGACAGTGACAATGTTAAGCTACCACCGATTCGGAACGTAGATTCTGCTCTGAAGAATCTGCAAGAAACTTGACAGTTACTTTAAAAAAGCCACGAATATAATATTTAATCATTAAAAATTCAGTTATATGTCCTGCATGAGAAACAGAGCCACTAAACCCACACATCTTTGTCATTTATATAAGCTTGAACAGAGTAGGCTATTAAAACTTAGGCTATTAAAAACTTTTTTATATAAAATTTATTAATGGGTAATTGTAAAATAGTTTGCGAGATTTTATTATATATGTATACGTATACGTTGCCTCATAAAGGAAACGTTGTAACACCAAGTGTTACAATTTTATTATTTCTTCTCGTCTTGCTCGGACTCAATTATTATATTTAAACTAATTACACTAGTTGAGCCGAACGAGTTCAGACTGCTTTATTAAGACTCAAATAATATTGAAAGGGAATTGATCTTGTTTTATAATTCCCATACACCAGCATATTAGCTAGCGTTACACGACCGTTCTCAGATGGTTCGCCCTGGTACGGGTGGTCGCATAACTATAGAAGTATATTTTTGTTAATCTATATAATATTATTATATACATTAACAAATATATATTATTATATTAATGTGATGAAATTGTAAGTATATCTTACTTATTTTACCTATATATAACTAATATTTAGTTATATGAACTTTAGAAATATTTATATTTACCTCTAATATTCCGCATACTTGTTCCACCATATCTTTAGAAAATCTACTTTCAAGTTTACAATGTTCTATCAGGTAATTTACAATATTGTTTTGATCGGCGTCCCATGTAGGCCTTTTTCTCCTTTCCTCCGTGTGAGTTTCCATTACTTCGACCTCTCGTTTCCATCTTTCTGGATCTTTTTCTTTGGCAAGTATTAATCTGTCAAAGGTTTATTTCAGTTAAAGCGTTTTAAGTCTTATCGAGACTAACGTTTGTATCAGTTTAAAAATACTTATGTTCGAGTAGGTAAGTAGACAATTTTATTGAAATATATCGAATAAGTAGACATACTTTGTCATTATTATATTGCAACTTTAATATTATAATATTGGAACGAATCGTGACTTTTAAAATCAAAACTAGTCTACATAACCCGCAGATAGGCAATAAGAATTTAAATGCTACGTCGAGTTACCTTAAAGGCGTTATACAATCAAGTTGAGGAGAGCTTGCTGACCAGTCTTCGACGGGCTGAAAACGAACTTTTGCCTGGGAAAATATTTCACATTCCGGTTTATGCTGCACTGACTGTTCACATTCGGTACTGCATATCGGCCAACTACAACGCGAGCATACAGTATTTTCGACGGGACAGTAACATCCTAGACATAACGGTGAAGCATCTGCAAAAAGTAATGATATAGATTTTTCATTTACTTTTGTTTTACTTTCTAAAGATAATATCTATTAATAAAAATAATAATAAAAAAATTGTTTTGCTAAAGATGTTTAACTTTTTAAAAGACAGTATAGACGCCGTTGCCAATAAAAATCCCATTTAAAGATGTACCTGTATGTGTATGTGTGTATAAAATATTATGGCCACTTAAGTAATACTTAAATAAATCAAAAAAATAGTAAGTAATTTAGTTATTTTACATTCTATACGACTATATTAGATATAGGATTATTAAGGAGAGAATATACTAATAAAAACAAAACTACGATGAGCGTCGTCCTTAATTAATATACTAGACAAAAACAAGGTAAGTAGTCGATTTGTACACGTTCAATGTGCAATAAATCGAGTCAGTTCATACCACAGTAAACTTGCCTGGTTTTGGTCCCACAACGATAGGCGAATCTACAAAAATTAATTCGCCACATTCCAGATCCTTGTTCGCGGTCAAGTAACGACCGTAGATCTCGTTCTGTAAAACGTTGTAGTGGCAAACGTCAACCATCTTATGTATTAATTAGCTAATCTTAGTAAGCAATGCATAAAGTGCTCTCAGAGGATGCCGAACGGAGATTGAAGCGACTGTACATTTGGATTGTCTTAAAATAAGCTGACGTCGACCGTTCGAGAAACATCAGGCGAATCGAGAAAGCAACCTATTATACACATCTAATACGAGTATGTAACATATTGCTACTTTTGTATTTATTTACACAGATATTTATGAAAGAATTTGTTTATACAGATATCTCAAAATCTAAATTTACCTTTGTTTTTTTTCGTCTATTAAGAAAACAAACATTCGAAAAAATATATGTATTTTTAAGGTAAATCGTTATTGAATTATTTGTTGCGTTCTTAATCGTTGTTTTGTAACTTATATTCCGTATATTCTTATCTTTATTCATTTACTCAAATATCTATATAGTGTATTGATATATCTAAAAAGTCATTCAAGTTCTTAAAAAAACAAACAGTTTGTTTACTAAACAATTCGTATCAGATAAGATTAATCAACTAAAACATTATCAGTAAGTGCATAATAATATGGGAAGCACACACACAAAACACGTCGCTTGTGCAGTGATTTCAGATCTGCTTATTAATACTTAGATATATTGAAGAATTGTGACAAAATGGTAAACTATTGGTTACTAAAAAGCCTCATAGATTTTCTTATATTTAAATTATTTAATAATCTAGTCTCATGGTGCTAATGTGTCATTAAAATAGTATATAAACATTGTTTAATTCAAAATATTTTTTTTATTTATTATGTCCATTTTTAGTGCATTATTTTATAATAATTACTTAAGATATTTTAAATTTCCAACGGTGAACGCTGAAATTATCAGAGAGACGGTACCATGTCTTCGCTCCGTAAGTATATTAGGTATATATTAGTATTATTAGGTACCTATATTTAACTTGTGTTAACAAAAATGGTTACAATAAAGTCGTAAGTCCTAAAGTTAAGTGTATTTCAAAATTCCTATGTCATATCATAGTCGTTGATTACTAACTTTTTTTCTCAAAGTTAAAGGTTTTTAAAGTCTTAATGTAATTTCTATCATTAAACAGTACCATTAGAACTTTATTTAGAAGTTTTTTTTTATTTTTCCATTATTAAGGACGGTTCAATTGGACAAATGGTGATTTGTAAAGATGAGTCTGGTAACAAAATTGATTGCCCGTGTGAGGACGAAAACGAAAAAGAAGAAAAATCATTACCAATATGTCGCTCAGTAAGCAAAAATATTACTATTTAACCAATTTTAACTTATTAAAGCGACAGTGTAGTTAACAAGATAAATTGACTATCGTAATTTTTATATTGTGCTGTGTAATTTTTATATTTATAAAAAAAGTTTTTTAGCTAATAATTCAAATGTTGATTACATTTCAAAATCGATTCAGTGATATAATATATAAGACATTATATAGATTAATTATAAAAATTATCGTTAATATACATAAATGTAAAAATAAATTGAATAAAACAGGAATTGTATAATCGCATGATGATTATAGCCTGTAAATACTATGTTTGTAAAATTCATAATATTTGGACTTATTAATTTTTTTAGAACAAATGTATAAAATTATGCATTGTTTTGGGTTCCTATCTAATAGATAAATAATAATATTCTATAAAATTGATTTGCGGTACATGTTTCGTACATATTTGAAATTTCGCGCTAAATATTTTGCAAAAGACTGACAACCATAGAGGTATTAAAGCATTATTAAAGATAGAGTAGGGCAGACTTACGCTGCCTGTAAGCGGAAACGTCCAACGGTAAGAACGAGAAAGAAGATCGCGGTACCCCATTTGCGGTATCAAGTTCAAATGTTGATAAAAACTTTCTTGCTTGTACATCTATTATTTAATTCTATTTTAATTTTTCGACTACAAACAAATCTAAAATGCACAGTAATACACGGTGATTTTATAGCCGTTTTGGAAACGAAATATTTTAATTTGTAATCATCTATAGTACCAATAAAAATGGATAAATCAATTGTAAATGTAAATGTAATGTTGACTAAAAAAAAGTTTCTATTTTAATATTCATTTATACTTGATCGACTTGGAAAGTAGTAAGGCACTGATCATTCATTCATTATCTTACATTAATGAAACACGGCTGACATGATAAATAGGCTCGAGCTAGCGAGTACTTGCGTAGATAGACTCCAAATTGTTCTTCATACTTTACACGGGCTTAGGACCGTCGGAAATACCTATTTTATTTAAACTTCTTTTCGATTATTAACCACGATTGTTCTTTTCATAACAAATCAATTTATCAACGGACTGTCTTTCAGGCGAATTTAATAAAATTAAAATCGGAGCTATCTACAGAATAATTAACTTACAGACCTATTTACTATTTACACTTCTTTGTATCGAAACAACTGCTCAAAATGGAGTCCGCTGCGTTCAATACACAAACGTCCACGTTTAAGACAATTGTCTTTTAATTTTCTTAATATGTTTCTATCACTTTTCACTTTATCAAAAGCGTCCACTATCGCAATGCGTAAATCATCACGGCTTTCATATTCACGCGTATAAACAAGTCTTTTTATTTCCGACCATAAGAAAAAATGCAGCGGCGTTAAGTCCGGGCTTCTAGGTGGCCAAGGCACAGGCCCTCCTCGACCTATCCACCGATCACTAAACTCATTCTCCAGCTATGCACCAGGTATGCACTATACTCGCGTAATGATTGGGTAAGCCGTCGTGTTGGTAGTAGGTACATACATACCTCTCGAGTAAGGCTAACGGCACATCGTCTACTGACTCAGATATTACTGTCCTAAACAATTAACTCTCAACTTAACATAACACTCAAGAACATCTTCAAACTCCGGCGAATAATAATTTAAACGTCCTTAACGTGCCATCACGATGTTAAAGTATTACTGACCTAGTGACCGACTGAAATGAGAAATCCAAGGACACCAAACGATTGTAGTGAGCATGAACGACTCAATGCAAAGCCGTCATTGGTTGGACGACTCCGGCGCAACTCGGTAGCTTTGTTTTTATTGGCGAATACGATTTTGTGTATCTCGATATTATAAATATTACCTATATGTAGTATAGTATCTATATGTAGTACTTTTTCTCTGTAAACGATATGAATATCGACTTTGATGAAAAAAAAAATATAAATTTAATAAATAAATATATATTTTTTATTAAATTAACATTATATATAGGCTCTGTTATTAATAAATAATCCAAACTTTTCGTTTCCAAAACGCTTTCAAAATCACCATGTATATTGGTATGTAATTCAACCGGTACCGCGATCGTCTCTCTCTCTTTCTAAACGAGGGACAGCTGGAGGCCTGGCTGCTCTATCTATAATACCTCTATGCTGACAACTCGATTACTATAATAATTTCATTTGTCTGTTAAATTGTTACTTGTAATAAAAACATTAACAACTATATATATTTTTAGAAATTATTCTAATTATTTTAATCTAAATTGTTGCTACTGACCAATGATATATCATAACTGGAACACCTATTTAATAAAATTGTATATCAAATATGCACCTTGAAATAACTACCATAAGGTTGACATTTGTTTTCAACATGTAAAGTGAAAAAATCGTTCTGAGCATTTCGTTGACTACTTGTATTTTATCTCTTTCTTACGAATTACCTTGAATCTATGGTAGATAGAGATGCAATCCCTATCTTAGCAACGTTTTATGAGTGCACGTGCGCATTCCAGTTTGTATATAAATTCCTTGCTAGACTGATTATTGTTTAAACCCGAGGTTTAAACTATTCAAGATAGTATCTCAACCACGGTATAATACACAGGTCTCTCAACAGCAGGGATACATCGGCTTTTGATGACTGTTCTTTTCAATTTACGACCACTAGAGACATGACGATAAATGGGTGTTCTATGCAACAAAGTCAAATCATGTTTTGAATAATGTCAAATTCAAACAAAACTTTTAAATAACAAACCAAAAATGGCAACAAAATCTCAAAACAATTTTTAAATAACACAATACTTAAGAGAGAATAAGAAAATATATATAAATATAATAAAATATATAAGAAAATATATATAAATGAGAAATAAGACTAAGTCTCTTACAGTTATTTGTCACTCAACCAGCGTGCGCAGTGCGCACTGCGCACCGCTCTCATTGATAGCAACGATGTACAGTGGTGTTGACGCGAAAGAAAAAGTTATTTCACGATCGTACTAATAATATCTTAGTATTGAAATGAGGCTTCGTTGTAAGACCTGTATATAAGACCATGAAGTTAACACGGCAGCATCGTTAAAAAGTCAAATTTTAACTAATTACATAAATATTTGTATACATCATACAAATCATTACATTAATAACTTTTAAAATTATAAAATAATTATTTATGTTAACGTAATTTAAATAAAAAATGATTTTTAAAGTATTTAATTGAAACAGTTTTTTTATTCAAACTTTCATCAATAACGTAGTATCCGGTGTTTAGCGCCCTCTTGTCGTTACTTTCATAAATCAGACTTGTCTGGTGGTGCGGTCCAAGAGGTGAAGTTATTGCAAAGAATTCTCTGAATTCTACGTATTCGGTTTCATTTAGTGAATAAATTCTACATACAGTAAGTATTAAATCTCGATTTTATAAAATATTTTAAAGCTAGTCCAAACGTATAAATTCTTATTAGGTTACAAATGTACGCATTAGCCGGGGTAGTATCGACGTCACACGTGATTTATTAATTATTGCAGCTAGAATACACTATCAATAATACAACAAAGTAGTCAGCTCATTATTTCAAGAAAATTCTATTATTGGACTTGAATTTAACACTCGAATTTAAATTTTAGGGTGATTTTATAGTATATGATATTCACATGTAAATTTTGGCTAAGAAACCAATTTTAGTATCTTCAGGCCAAGGTCAAGTTTACGGTCATTAAATAGATTTTTTTTTTGTATATTAAAACATTAAAAACGTATAAGAAGGATTAGCATATTGGCACAGTAATAATCCTTGAATGTTATGTAATACTGCTGCAGTAATGTACTTTGTAAATAGTATATAGCAGATTCTTTGTTGACCGTGACACATCTGGCAATATTCGCACTAAGTAATAGATGCACCCTTAAATATAGAATACTTGTAATTTATGATAAATTGTAAAATATACATACTATAAATTAAAAGTTCAATGACCCCGGTTTTTTGATGTTTCGTTGCAGTGAAGTATTACGAAAAACTGTTTTTTTTTTGTATTATAAAAAAAAAGTTATAAGGAAAATCATTACAGGAAATGGCTCCCCCATACTATGCTGATCTTGGAAAGAAGGCCAGTGATGTCTTCTCCAAAGGATATCACTTTGGAGTCTTTAAACTGGATTTGAAGACCAAGAGCGAGTCAGGTGTCGAGTTTAGCAGTGGCATCACCTCTAACCAAGAGAGTGGAAAGGTAATTTAAAAATAATTCCATTAAGAAAAAACTTAAAATATTGTCTTGCATACATAAATATCTGTTAATATATTTTACTTCTATTTCCTAAATTAAAATGAATCTTTTATTGTTTCAAATTATTTCGTCAATTTTGAATATGATGTTAAATCTCTAATTCCCTATGGTTATCCTTAACAGGTCTTTGGTAGTCTTTCATCTAAATATGCAGTGAAAGACTATGGCCTTACATTCACAGAAAAGTGGAACACTGACAACACATTGGCCACAGATATTACCATCCAAGACAAGATTGCTGCTGGCCTTAAGGTTACACTCGAGGGTACCTTTGCGCCACAGACAGGGTAAGTTCATTTTTTTAATTAATAGCAACAGTAGATATTATGTAAAATATAACATAAAAAAAGTATGACTGAAATATTCATGTATTTTATGAATATGCAATAAGCAATAATAAAATATCTCAGAAAAATGTTTACATAATATGTTAAGTACTCGGACAAATTATTATTAAATAAAAATATCTTGCAGAAGCAAGACTGGTAAATTGAAGACTTCATTTTCCAACGACACTGTTGCTGTCAACACAAACTTAGACCTTGACTTGGCTGGACCTATTGTGGATGTTGCTGCTGTGCTCAAGTACCAGGGCTGGCTCGCCGGTGCACACACACAGTTTGACACACAAAAGGCTAAGTTCTCCAAGAACAACTTCGCCTTTGGTTACCAGACCAATGATTTTGCTTTGCACACCAATGTGTAAGTTTTTTTTATTCATATGAAATTTTAATATAGTCTTATCAGAGAATTAATAAAATGAAAATGAAGAATCTGCAAACTAATGTAATATTTTACCATAAGTCCAAACTTTATTTCTTAAACAAGAAGTAGTATTAAGTAATTTGAAAATCCTTGTTTAAATATCATTGTAGCAAATGAATAAAAATGACGTTTTTATTTCATTGTAAAATAATCAAAAAAAGGTGCATATTAATGACCAGATTATTTAAAACATTTCCATATTTTATAAGTAAATATTACTTTAATCTGACAAATTTTCAATACAAATTGAGGAATAACTACATACCTAATTGCATCCTAAAATTTATTAATATTAGGTAACATAAAGATGACTACAGAGAGAATTGAGAATATTAATGTAGTTACATAATCTAGTGCTCATTCAGAACATCTATTCTATTATATTCCGTGTTAATAATGCTTGAACATTTGTAGATTATTTATTTTTATTTATTAAATAACAATTAAAAAATTGGGCAGCTAAAATAATATATATAGAGATGTATTTCTTTGATCTGGAAAAAAAAACAATAGGTACTATTATTTTGCCAGCCATGTTATATAAAGGTTCTTTCTAGGAACCCCTTCAGGCCCCAGTGTCCATAACAATGGACGTGATTTATTATTTGCACGGAATATGAAACAGGGTAATAAAAATGCTAGTGTAAATATTTGACTGTACTGGGGACTTACCTAGAAATGTTACAGTAAACAAAAATTTTTGCATTTGTAACTTGAGTAAGTCTTTAGTTTTATTTTATTTACTCCATAATAAGGTGATTGATTGTTAAGATATTTTTTGTAAACTATTTGCTAAGACATTTATTTACATTTAATAGTAATATGATAGACATTTTTTAATATTTAATAGTAATATGATGTCTACCCAGACATTAACTTGTAATAATTTGAAGTATTTATTTTAAATGATTTTTTTTTGACATTTGTTAAGTGTGTAAAATCAGCTTATGACGAAATAAATATTTTCATTTCATTTCATTACAACTATTTGGTTGTTGTAATAAAACATTGCAGATGAAGTTATGTCCATCACAATAGTCCACATATCACAATAGTTGTCGAACATTCATATTTGCAAGAAGATTTTGTATTGAATTACTGAAAACATGTCATTTTAATTTATTTTTTTTGGTTTTGATCTGCCCAAAAGCCAAGATGTGAATAGTTTACTCAATTCATTAGAAAATGGAACGATATCGAACCTTGACGAAGAAAGTGACGATAAAATTGTACAGGCAATACCAGAAAAAATTGTTCGAGTGGGTAGTAATATAACACAACAATCAATCAAGATCAAGATCAAGTAGTAAGCTTAAAAATGACATAATTTGGAGAAGACATTTACAGCTTGAATCACCACAGTTAATTTTGTCGCCTCCGTCATCTGAAATAGATTCACCTCTCGCTTGAAGAATTTGTATTGAAAGTAAAATACTTTCAATACAAATTTGTATGCTCTGAGAAATGAGGTCCATAATTTCAAGTCATGTACTTCAACAAAAATGAAAATATTTTTGGATCTTCATATCATGATTGGTAATCTGAGGTTTCCTCGTATTCGTTTGTATTGGGATTTCAGTTTAGATATGAAATATTATTAGAGAAAATGGCAAGAAATAGATTATATATATGAAAAAAGAAAACCACATTCATGAGGTCTAAAGATATCTATGATTTGTGGTTAGACTGGATTAGTTTCCGATTTTATCATTTATCAAAGCGCAATTACAAATCTAGACAGAAATAACGTTTTGAAATATGGTGCATCTGCTGCTTATGTGAATATCTTGGCATTCAGCAGCCAATTTCTAGCAAAAAAGAGGACGGCCTGCATCTGGTGGTGCAGTCTAGTAATTTTA
The DNA here is from genome assembly GCA_036937285.1 of Euphydryas editha. NCBI lineage: Eukaryota > Metazoa > Arthropoda > Insecta > Lepidoptera > Nymphalidae > Euphydryas > Euphydryas editha. The sequence goes on from JAUPFZ010000020.1 coordinate 5,625,595, forward strand.
CCAGTTATATTTTATATATAGTAATTTTACCAGTTATTATATGTTTATTAAGCCATGACGGCCGGCTGGTCTAGTGATCAGTCAATTGGACACTTTACGCAGCGGTCGCGGGTTCGAATCCCGTCAGGTGCAGATAATTTGTATGACGAATATAGATGTCTGCACCGGGTCATGGATGTGTATTTATGTATATATGTATTTATATCTTAAATTTATTTCCGTTCCTAGTACCAGTAACACAAGTTCTTACGAACTTAGCACGGGGCTAGGTTAACGTGGTGTGATTGTTGGTTAATATTTATATTTATACACCAAAACGAAATGGAGAAAGCAGAATAAGAGAAAAAGAAGAAGAATAAAAGCAGCGAGCGGAATCCAGTATGACACTGTCAAACATCTGCCAGAATATGATCAAAAGAAAGAAGCTACAAGATGTAAAAAATCAGGGTGCAAATGAAAAAACGCATGTTTACTGTCTGAAATGGGAAATACATCTATGTTTAATTACTAGTGAGCGAAATTGCTTTCGAAAATTTCATCAAAAACAAATAACCGTAACAGTGTATAAAATGAAATAATAAATAAACCATTATAAAAATATTATATAGTCTTACTTATTTACTTGAAATGAAATGAAAATAATGAAATGAAATGAAATAAAAAAAGAGAACTTAAAAATAGTACTACTACTCATTAAATATGTATTTATGCAACCCTTTAGATCTGTCTTCACAATGATCAGACTCAAGTGGACAAAAATTTCCAAAAATTTAAAAACGATTTACCACATATTTATACAAAAATCTCTTAACTGCTTCTCTACCTCTCACAGAAAAAAATATAACAATATTTTTATTGTTGCTTTATATAAATTCAGGCCCGAAGGGGTTAATTAAAATTGGTTAAATATAGGGTAAATATTTGCAAATTTTTGTCTATTTGTATAGCCTCATAAAGTTGTATTTAATCATCAACAGTGATAATGGCAAGGAATTTGGTGGTTCTATCTACCAAAAGGTATCGGACAAGCTGGACTGTGGTGTCAGCATGAAGTGGACTTCTGGTTCTTCTGACACGCTGTTTGGTGTTGGCGCTAAGTTCGCACTGGACCAAGATGCCTCATTGCATGCTAAGATCAACAACAAGTCTCTCATTGGTCTTGGCTACCAGCAGAAACTCCGCCCAGGTATCAATTATTACATAATTCTTTATTTACTAGTAAACAATTTTCAATAAAGACAATTTCACACAGTCAAATTAAGGTTCCATATGCAAACTTACTCATCTGTCGTAAGAGTTCCATTAGCAACTCAAGATACATAGCAAGAAAGATATGTTTAAAACTGTAATAGGTCATCATTTACAATTATCGCAGAATATATATTACTATATATATAGTACATCACTTACTTTCGATTCGTTGACGATATCGTCCTTATGGCAGAATCATTGGAAGACCTCGGCGTTATGCTCAGTGACCTCAACGGAGTTTCTCAACAGGTGGGCCTTAAAATAAACATGGACAAGACAAAAATAATGTCGAATACCCATGTTGTGCCCACCCCGATATCGGTTGACAATTCTACTCTCCAAAGTAGTTGACAAGTACATCTATCTACCTTGGAGAAAAGGTTCAATTTGGTAGTCATCTTCGAGATAGAGGTCAATCGTCGAATATAGTTAGAATGGGTAGCTTTCGTGAAGTTAAAAAATGTATTTTCATCCGCCAAACCTCAGCGCCTGAAGTCGAAAGTCTTCAACCAGTGATGACATACTGATACTAATGTTACTTTGTTACTGAATAAAGCTATTCTTTTCTATTTGAGACGTGGTCTTTGACTACGGGCCTTTTAAACAAGCTCTAAGTTGCACAGCGTGCAATGGAAAGGGCTATGCTTGGTATTTCTCTGCGAGATCAAATCAGAGATGATGAGATCGGCAGACGAACGAAGGTTGCCGACATAGCCCAACGGATTTGCAAGTTGAATGGGCAGGGCACATAGCTCGTAGAACTGATGACTGATGGAGCAGAAAGGTTTTCGAGTAGAGAGCACGTACCGGCAAGCGCAGCGTCAAATGGCCGTCCGTGAGATGGACAGACGACTTGAAGAGAGTCGCCGGAAGCTGTTGGATGGAGGCTGCTTCGAACCGGTCGCTCTGGAGGTCTCTGCCCCATTGGGCAGGCCTACGTTCAGAAGTGGACAAACAATGGCTGATATGATGATATATGTATAATTATATTAGTGGTATGGAATCCTCTAACAATTATGAAAACCAAAATAATTTGTTAATATTTTTAATGTTAAACAAGTTTTAGTGCATTTTATGCCGTTTATCCTTACACTAGCTGTGCCCCGCGGTTTCACCCGCGTTAATTGAGGGGAAAAACGTACTTAAATATTTTTAAACAATTACTCTAAAAGTAGGTACCCGCTTCGTTGGTCGAGTGGTCGCAAGAATTACTGCCGAGCAAGGGGGTCTCAGGTTTGATTCCTGGGTCGTTCAACGTATTATTGAGTTTTTTTTTTATTTTTCTAAAATTCTCAGTAAAAGAGTGATGTTATATTTACTTTAAAAGTGGAACTATAGTTAAAAAATGTCTCGAGAAGAGAAATAATAAAGGACGTCACAGAAGCTCACAAAAAATATTATTTTTTTCCGTTTTTGTAACTTTTCTTATTATTTCTCAGCCCCTATTGACGACCAATGCGTATGTTATATAGCCTATAGCCTTCCTCGGTAAATGGGCTATCCAACACAAAAAGAATTTTTTAATTTGACCCAGTAGTAGTTCCTGAGATTAGCGCGTTCAAACAAACAAATAAACTCTTCAGCTTTATTATATTAGTATAGATATTGGTTAGAGAGCTGGCTTAAAGCTGACAACACATATTTTACGACACCTGAAATTTCGTCTAGTGATACTGCTATACCCAGTGAACAAGTAATGGGTACTAGCTAAGCCCGGCCGCGGTAGGTTTGGAGTCCCTCGGGTTAGCCAGGTTGAAAATTATAACGCATCCTTTTTTGCTGAACATATCATGATAGTCCAGTATATAATAGGTTTTACCACAGATATTGGAAATATAATATTTCTATGGGTCTTACACACTACCCTTCACATTTTTATATCGCGTTTCTGGCTTTTGTTCGCGGTCGTCGACAAAGTAATTCGTTGTTACATATTATATACCCTGATGAGTTTGAATGCCTCTGTGATAGTATAGTGTGATAGTAAAATATGTGTTGTCAGCTTTAAGCCAGCTCTCTAACTATATATAAAATTATCAATTATTCCATGATAAAAGATTTTTCTTATGTATAAGTTATGGCTCCATCAGCTTTTCACAATGATTCTGCGTAATACGGAGACAGCTGTATCCAGTTTAACAGTGAATTTAATTCAAGTGTTTTAAGTTTTCAAATTTAATTTATAGTTTTATATTGTTAATTTTAGACAAAGGATTTATTTTATATTACTGCAAGATACTTGCTCTTTAGATAATATATCACGGTTATCTATTATCTCCTGTTATCTCACTATATGGTGTGGTTTAACTTACGGCAAAACTTACATAATGTATTGTTGTTTCTTTACAGGCGTGACTCTGACGCTCTCTGCCGCTATCGATGGCCAGAACTTTAACGCTGGAGGCCACAAAGTCGGCGTCGCCCTAGAACTTGAACCCTAGGCATTTAATCAAGCCAACGGCTTTTAGTCTTGTAGATAAATACATAAAATACTTACGATTATTGAGAAAACGTATGTTATAAATCAAATCATACATTTTAATGCATCTGCTTTACAGTATTCTGAGCGTGTAACGCAACATTTAAAAACTTTTTCTGGTGCAATTTAGTGACATTAAATATAATATTAAATATATACGCAAACGAGTTATATTTCCTAATATTTATCATTGTTCCTTTATGATGTGTTAAGGTATGCTGTACACCATAAAACTTTCATCTATCTCAATTTTATTTTATTGAATTAACTTTATTTATAATATATCCACTGTATCATCTTGTAAATAAACACCAATGGTGTGTATCTTATTGATTGATTGAGAATAAAATGAATAGTCTGTTGGAAACATTTTTTTATTTTATTCAATATGACATTCCGTTGTCCTCCCTCACATTTGTAATAAGAACATTATCTATTCATTGAATAAATTAATCCGATAATTTTTAAATCGAATTTGAATTGAAGAAATCGAACAAATCAAGATAATAAGTCTTCCACGGTACGTGCACGGTACAATCGCGCTATCTGCGCGCGTACATTCTGTATTTTATGCAGCACGCATCATTAAATAATATTTTTTACAATTAAGTCAGTTCGCATACGGTTAGTAAGACGCGCGTGTTCACAAGTTTATCAATCTAATATTGTATTATATAGTTAACAACAACCAATACAAGTGGAACTTTCTCAGTTTTCTAGGCAGTGTTTTATAATTTCAAAATAGGTTTTATTTTCGAGATATGATCCTACTTTTTCTTTTTAAATTGGCTGAACCTCTTGCACAATCATTTTCAGAAAAAAGGACAGACTTGAGAAGAAACTTAGCTCTTCCCTAGTGGATTTTTTTTTTAAAAAACTAGTAAACTTTTACTAAGTATTAATAATAATTCTGAAATTTTTATTTTCTCTGATTATATATACGGCAATTCTGTGTGACCAAGATAACACCATAAAAATCCAACTGAATTTTGACCAAGATTGGTTCATTTTGCAACAAAGACACATCATTTGACCCTGACGTGTCCTATTCTAGATTACGCACGGATATGATTATTTTTGATTCATCACTCTTCACTGGTCAACAGATACATAGACTTATTGTTTTGATCTTCTGAAATCTCCAAGTAACATCCTAATGTATGATTTACCAAATTTTGGACTTCGTCCAAATGAATGAAAAAATTTATAACCTACATGTTTTCATAACATTAATGTTTATTAATTTTAAATAAATAAAAAACAGTTGATTATGAAAGCCACTGTTCATTTAAGTTTTTCTAATTTATATAATAAACAAATACATAATGTTTTTTATTGAATCATTTCTTCTTCCATGATCTTGGCCATCCACTCTGGTTCTGCGGCAGCTATCTTCTCAATAAGGCTGTTCACTTGATAGCACAGACTTTGAATTTGCTTGTCCCACTGTGGTAAAATTTCACGTGCTGAAATAATGTACAAATAAAAATAAATTGTTATAATATATTTAATGATCATACTACAATACTATGACGATATTTGTATTTATAAAATAAAGAAAAAAATATGTCAACGCTTTTTATAGTTATGTTCATATCAAACTTGAGCTTTTCATATTTAGGTCCTTTTTTAAATATCTACTTTTGAAAGTTTTCAATATGAATACGCATCAAAAATATCAAGTAATCTAGTTAGCAGTAGAGATCTAGATAAAGTAAAAAACAGCGAAAACAGTACAAACTTATGTACCTTAAGACTTAACATAATATAGATTATTTAACAATAAAATATGTTGATTAACATTAGTATCTATACAATGTATACATCGCATAATAATATTAGAATAAAAGTATACGTCGCGTTGGGCCCGGACTCGACCAAAGCGGAGACGAGACGAGACGAGCGGAGTAGAGATGTTTTTTAAACAAACAATAGAATTTCGTTATTCACACATCTTCATCTTCACATCATCATCTTCGCTCAGCTTCAGTGGATACCACGGAGGGGTGATGTATCATATTTGTAAGGCGCGATGGAAGCGGAGATGTGCGCTTTGTCTCGCTTAGATTGAGCTACGCGGCGCGGCGCGGCGGAACTAAGCGGAGATGTGAGCTGTGTCATGCAAGCCGGCAACGGCAGCAAGTCGCAGCGGAGAAAAGAAGACGTGAGCGGCGTACAGAGAGCGACGCCGCTAGTCCTCCCCGCGCCCCACGTCGTACAACCCGCGCGCCAGCCGCGCCACTCTCGCTAGTACTCAGGGTTACCAACTCCTCAAAAACATTACCCCTAAAATCAAGATAAAATATCCCTATATAGCACTAAATCCAATAATCAAAAGCCCTGTACTGTACACCTAGTATCTACTCAAGGATATTATTCGTCCCACTTTTATTAAGGTAAATGATGGGTATGTAAACAAATATGGCGTACTTCCGGTCACAGACAAATAGAGTAATAGTGTAGTTTTGTGAGAAGTGACACAAATAGCAAATGAATGATCAATATTAATAAGCCAGACATGGAAATTATATTCATTTTATATTCACATATTTCACGAATTATATTGCAGAAAATATTTAAAAAACTGATCATATATTGAATATTTTTGTTAAAAAAAGTAGAGGTACAGAATTACGTAAAAAAAAATGCAATATAGTTGTCAGCCGAAATAATAACTCAATCCAAATCCCTGAGTACTCAAAAATACAAAAGCAAAGTAAGTCGTTAAAATATACAGGGTTAATTCTAAAACACCAGCAACCTCGCAGGACAAGATAGCTAACATTATGTACAACAACATTTGTTCTACGACTTTTGACATAACTCAATACATTAATTAAAAATGATTTTTTAAGCTTTTATTGTACTGCTCTGAAATTTAGAGTCTATGTTTCATTCATTATCGAAAGGATGACGCGACGCTCACGACGTTAATAAAATTAATATAAATTTCTTGGTGGGTTTGTGGGCAGTATCAACTATGATATTACATACAGTCAGTACATACTAATGTATATCGCAGTGACTTAAGTGAATAATCAAATTTCGGTTTTGTCATGTCCCTGCAATACGTAAACTGAGTCCACAATCCCTTCATACTTTACCAGGCTTAGAACTGGCTATATTAAACGATAAAAAACAAATAAATCGTATGTATAGGAGGGCAACACATCTGCATAACCTCCAGAGGTTACAGCACAACCAGTTGTGCGGTAGACATCCGGTACCTAGTCATCAAAAGGCTTCGACTGTCCGTGTGCCCGCCAATACTATAAAAATGTAGGTATGTAGATTAGGTATCTGAATTCTGAACATAAAAAAATATGTGAAAATTATTAACGTAGGTAATTATTCTTTAACGTTTACTAAAGTCTTATTAAACCAATTTAATATCAAATATTGGTAGCTAGGTATTATTCACTTTTTATTGTTAAATACAGGCGGGCATAAGTATTTCAAAAGTGAAATCAGCGTATTTACAATAATTAAAAAATTAAAAATAATTGACAATAAAATAATATTTACAAACGAAATATTACCTCTAAGGTTAAAGTAACGCGCATGTCGGTGCGTATCGCGCAGATAGCGTTCAAAATAGTCACCATCACAACCAACACACAGACAACACCTAAAAATCAGCTGTTCACTAACACGTGCTAACACTTCCGAATTAGTTTTAATTTGATTGAACGCACAAATTATTTTAGTTAACCGAACCAGTTACAAAAATTTACTCGTGCTAGTTTGTCAGATTCGGTGAGTTGGCATTGTCTCACGGCTCGGTGTAGGTAAGTTCGAATATCTAGCTGCATATTGCCGACAGGCTTCCGACACATTGTCATCACACTTAGCCAGTATCCTCACCATTTCCGTGTATTCGACATTAGAATAGCGGCGGTACCATGGTTATAAAATAACTTTAGTACAAGTACAATACATCGATCGATACGAATAAAATAAATACGAGTAGCACACAAAATCATATGACGCGCGCGCATCAAAGTCGCCCGCCGCCGACTGCCGCGGCTGGCTAAATAGGTCAAGTTCAAAGGCGCTAGCGCCGCCCCGTTCCTACCTTTCCCCTCACGTACGTGGTCGTTATTTACCTAATCTTTGGGACGCGCGTAGAGTTTATTGCATTCACGCGTAAAATTAAATTAATATTTATTTTTGTATGAAAATAAAATCTAACAAATTAACAAAAGTGGTAGAACAAATGTTGTTGTACATAATGTTAGCTATCTTGTCCTGCGAGGTTGCTGGTGTTTTAGAATTAACCCTGTATAATCCAGAGAGCATCCCTACCTATCGACACCAAGGAAGGCGACGAGGCGAATGAGGTAACTCTCATTACTGATGTTCTTTACCATCAAAATTTAATAAATAAGAAACTAAAAAATAAACAAAACAGTAAAATAATATTTTAAGTCATCTTTAATATTAAATAAAAAATAGACATTTGTAATATTTTGCAAGCATTTTTCGCGCTCTACATAAAAAATTAATATGTTATAATATCAACTTAACCTCGTAAGGCCCACGATTTAAATGTGTTTGAAGAAGTTATCGCCCAATGTTGTTGTCTGACAACATAAACATTATAGTAGTTACCACCCACGACGACTAATCGTTAGAATGTATTTCAACTAGGTTTTTGGCTACCTGCCATTGTCTTCATTTAAACGAACTAACTAGATCATCTGTGAGTGGTTTAATAACGACGAAACTTACACCTAGGAGTCTAACCAGTCGCGTTCACCAGAGTAACGTGGATTAAGGCACGTATTTTGAAAATTACGAACGTAATTCTGATATGTTGTCGAATGACAACAGTGGGTCATAATTTTTGAACTTGAAATATTTAATTGGGCTTGAATTACCATGTTGAATATGTATTCATATGATAACACGGGGCCTTACGAGGTTAATAACAAATTACTTTATGGTAACATTGGTTTATAACTTATTAAAAAATTGTAATTCCTAAAAATTCAAAAGATAGGTAAAGAACACTGGCTATTTTATTTTTATCGTTCATTTTGTTCATTCACTTATACTCATCCACCTTTAAAAATATTATGACCACATCCCTATTTGGCTTGTAATAAAAGATGTTAAAATGTCATATTCAAAAGTATTAGTTATCTGTGCACTCAATATTCGTATTTAGATAGTTTTTATGTTATAGATATATTTATCCGATAAATCGGATCGGGAAAATTATCAATATATTTTTCATACGATATATCGCAAAGTATCGATACAACGATACGATATATTAAATCGATACTTTTTTACATGAACATCACTTGTTCATACCCGACGCTCGCCGCACGCAGCTCAGTTCTGCTATAGCCAGCGCACATTTCCACTATAGCCAGCATGCATCTCATCTCAGTTCGCATCGCCGCACAGTTTCGGTGGACACACCTCAGCTGAAAAACGTCTCCTCTCGTCGCCGCTTGGGTGGAGTCCGGGCCTTAGGGTGTCTATAGATTAGTGCTATTTGTAACGAATCAACATCTTTTTATTTTATTTCTCTAAATAAATATAAATTGATGACCATTTTGGTGTAGTGGTGCGAGTAGTTGCCTCAACGCCGCGCACCGGCCGTCGCGGGTTCGGTTCCCGCTCGGGACAGATATTTGTACTTGTACAAATATTTGTTTCCGGTCTGGGTGTATGTCATCGTGGGTCTCCCCACCGTGCCTCGGAAAGCATGTAAAGCCGTCAGTCTCGGTTGTTATCATAGACACCTGATAACGATCGTTACCCATAGTAGGGAAATTATCCGCCAACCCGCATTAGAGCAGCGTGGTGGTTGAAGCTCCAACCCTTCTTCTATACGGAGAAGAGGCCTTCACTCAGCAGTGGGTAGTTTACTGGCTGATACAAAGAGACTCACTCTCGAAGTGCACGACGGCGCTGATCTGGTCGATGTACCCGTTCATGCGGCCCTCGCTGATCATGTGCGAGGCGATGCGCTCGGCGCGCGCGGGCGGCGTCTCCAGCAGCGCGCCCAGCTCGTCGAACGTGATGTTGTTGTACAGCTTGCTGGCCGACAGCAGGTTGTGCTCGAACACGGCGCGGTCGAGGATCGTGGACCCGTCGGGCATCGTCGCCTGCGATCAGACCGTTACCTATCACTTAACGTTTTTAGGCTTACAATTAGACGACGACCGTTCTGGTGTAGTGGTGCGAGTGGTCGCCTCGAAGCCGCACGCCGGTGGTCGCGGGTTCGATTCCCGCTCGGGACAGATATTTGTATTTGTACAAATATCTTTTTCTGGTTTGGGTGTGTGTTCTTGTGGGTCTCACTGCCGTGCCTAGGAGAACACATAAAGCCGTCGGTCCCGGTTGTTGTCACAAACACCTGATAAAGATCGTTACTCATGGTAGTGAAATCATACGCCAACCCGCAGTGGAGCATCATGGTGGATTAAACTCCAGTCTTTCTTCTATACGGAGAAGAGGTTTTTGCCCAGCTGTGGGTGGTTTACAGGCTGATACTGTGCTGGTGCTGTACTCGCGGTTTTCAAACATACTTTACATGATCCGTAGTCACGACTCGTTTTTATTCTTAAAAAATTGCCCGTTATTGTTGAAACTGTTACGAGTGATCAGTTTCGTAATATATTTACTTTTTATGTGATAACGTCTTGTAAATCGAAGAACGCCGGCTGCACGCACAAAAAGCATGATTCATTGTCATGTTCCGCGAGCGAGAGTGCGGAACAAGCGATAGAGAGGCACGAATTGCCTAAGCATTCGGCTTCTGAATGAAAAAGAATAACGCAGATTGGACGATCTTAAATATCACACATGTATATAAGTTGTAAATAAATAATTGTTAATAACACATGGTAACTTGTAATTCATCTGTATACTCGTAATTTAAGTAAAAAAAATATTTTAATTATCGAGTGAAAAATAATTTAAATTGATCGAAAAAATTGTAATTAATTGAATTAACTTCTTTATATTATACAAAATAATTATAATTCAGTAATAATAATTTAATTAAATCCATAAATTATACAATTTTTTATCAATGTTATTACGTTATCACGTAAAAATTATCGTCCGTAAACTGACTTTACAGACAACCAATTTCTTTTTAAATTATGTTTCGGCTTCGCGGCCATAATGATAAATATTCTCTACTAGCTTCTGCCCGCGGCTTCGCGACCAAAAAAAGTATCTTATCTTACTTCTAATACCTCCAAAAATATGTGCACAAACTTTCATGATGATCGGTTAAGTAGTTTTCGCATGAAAGCGTAACAAACAAACTTACATTTCACATTTATAATATATGGGATTGTACGGATTGCATAATACCAACCCTACTTAATAAAATCATCCAGTACCATTACGACCGTTTGAGTACGAGTCCATTGTCTGTTCTAAGAGTTCTTTAGAAACGATCTTTCATATATTTATATTCAGCATATAATGAATCAAAAGAAAAAAATTAAACATATTAATTAAAAAGAATTATCTAGAAATGTTATAACTGTTTGAAAGAAACCTTTTGGTGAGTTTGCATTAATGCTTCGAACTCATGTAGTTCCGAGCGACGAATAATGCGATCCAGATACATTTTCTCTAAAATGGAGTATGCTGGCAATTGCTGGCAACGCTCATCCTTGAAAAGTGTTGCTAGCATTCGAGATCTTTGTTGCCCTGAAATTTTTGTTTAATCATCAACATTAATAAGTTAAGTGACTGTTTTTTTTTTGTCGTTATTATTATTTATTTATGTATCATAATTGATGAATTTTAATGTAGACTTCCTTACATCACTACATACTACACTACTGGAAAAAATAAAAAGATCAAAAAAAAAAATCCAAATAACGTAAATAAATTCAAGCGCGGGTGTCAGGACCGATAACAGGCAGTTTGATGCTACCACCCCTGCGCCGCGCCCCTCGGTGTGCGAAGAACATTATATACTCTCCGTGCGAAGTCGGGAAGGGTCGATAGTTAATTTTTTTTTTATTAGGACCATCATATCTCCAGTTATTGTAGAAATTTTATATTTAACTTTTGGCAAGTGTTTCAGCTTTTTTTAACATTTCTCAGTGGAATATGATGTATAATGTTTCCAATAGAAAGTAAAGGATCGAAAGAATAAAAAAAAATGTTATACACAGATAAGTTAGCGGTATCCAGCTAGTAACTAATAATTGAGTAATCTCTTTAAAGTTATACACTGTGCAGAATGATAACTTTCTATACTTAAAATTAAGACTTAAGATTTAAAAAAAAATCTTCATTTGATTCCAAATAAAGTTACATTTTTATTTCAAGTTATGAATCAGTAACAAGACAAACGTTATCTAGGTTATATTAATCTAAGTTTATGCTTTATTTAGAACTCACCTGCAGAAGCAAGTACTGTGCAAATAAGTGCATTCCTAAGACATGTCATTCTTTCATCTTCATGTATGATGTTGCGATATGACAATTCATTGTACCTTTGTGCAGCTTCTATGAATTTCCTTAAAATAAGTATGTTGTATTGTTATTATGACCTAGTAAGCTATATTAACATAAACATCTAAGCCTTTTGTTCATTTGTTTGTTTGAAAGAGAAAATACCAGACCGGTGTTACCAGTTTACCAGAAAATTGTTAATTAAGTTATTGCCTATAAACATCATAAACACAAAAAGTAAAGTAACAAACTAGTATCATTCATATTCTTATTGTGTGAAATATACAGAGAGAGCAGAAAGCCAACCTCTCCTCTTTTTACATCCTCGAGAGAGGGTATCCCAGTTCCATTTATCCCTTTAGCTAATATGGACTTTGTGACTCCTCAACTGCTGCAAGTTTTAATTGTTATTATAGTTTGATTATAGAACTTACCTCCTATAATCTAAAACTCTGGCATAACAAACTTTGTAATATATTTGAAGCTGCTCATTTGTTGTTTCTGCTTGTAATAACGAAGCTCTATTCACAAATGCTTCAGCCTGCACGGGATCATCAACTTCCAAGTAGAGTCGAGCAATCTTTAAATATGTCTCCAGTTTGTAGTCAACAGAATATTGTCTGAAAATAAATATTATCATGACAGTCATTAAAAATTAAATATATAATTTTAAAGATATTTGTGAGTTGATGAGAGAAATATTCAAAAACATAATGAGAAAAAGTTGCAAAAAATTAAGTCAAAAGAAATTAAATGTGACGTTAAATATGTTTTAAACATAGTAAATTTTGATTTTGCATTTTAAAAATAGTACATACTTTTGTCCTGTCTCCAATGGAATACCAACAAGAACATTTGCTGCCTCTTTCCAATTTTGATTGCGTTCATAAATATCTGCTAGGTGCTGTCTTATGCTTGCAACCTGTAACATGATGGATACATGAATTTATATGTAAGCAGTTCACAGTTTATCATTCACATAATTACATCCATAATTATAAATATTATTTAAAAAAATAAAGCTTGAATTTTCAATTTGATCATACCATCTCTTGATTTATTATGACTATTTGACAAGTAAAATTTGAATAATTATTATTCCAATAAAAACCCTGTTATTTGAAGAAAATGATTGTTTGTGAAACGAAACAGCCAGAACTGAAATAATTATAGTTATTATAACTATCAACCACATTGTTTGTGATTGTCTGATAAGTACTAAAAAAATGCATAGATCTACAAGAACGTATAGTTAATTAAGTATCTGCTTATGAATGTTTTTGTTTTTTTTTTATTTTATTTTTTTAATTAAGCTCCATACCTTCTCTTATATAGTTTAGCATAGGAGGTTACAGGCTGATTCAGTTCAATGGAAAACTTATAATTTGTAAGAATGAAAATGTTCAGTATTTAGTTTCTATTATCTACCTGTTGTAATTTTTAACCATACTGTGTGTGTGTGGGATGTGAATGAATTACTAACCTGTTCCTCAAAAGATATAACTCGTGGCTGTATCACATCTAATGCAAAATGTGAGACTTCTTGTGAGACATTATCTGGCAGCAATGCTAAGTGTGTACTGACATCTGTGAGGAGCTGACGTGATATTACCAAGCTTACATTTTCGTTTACAACTAAAAGAAAAGATTTTTGTTTTTTAAAATGGAGAACCTACTTAAGTTTTTATTCAAAAAAATAACTCAATCACACATTTATAAAGAGTTAAATTTGCAAACATCATAATTAATCTTATGAAATAAACTATTTAAATTTAGTTGATAATGCAAACAATTCACCTATGACTATTAAAAATGTTGGATATGAAAAAGAGCAACTTTACAGGAGAGCGATACATAGTGTAAATTGCATGAATCTTTTTACTAAATTTTTTTAAATACCGACATTTATAAATTAAGTGATTAAAAAACTATGCATAAAATAATATTTTTCTTTTCAGCTGATGATAGACTTAGTTATTTAGGAATGTTTTATGAATTAAATAAAAAAATGCAATTTTGAAGTTCCGACGATGTTAATAGTCACTAGCGAATCACTCAAAATAAATATAGTACTTAATAGAGGACATGGAAAATATCAAGAGGACAAAACTGCTGATATCTGGGAAAGTTCTGATTAGATATCTATCACAAACTATATATATATATACAATAATATATAACTTATAGTTCTAATTTCTCACTTCTTTAGGAAATAGAGGCCATGGCTCAATAGTAAGATATGTAGAATTAATTAACTGCTAAAAGTAAAGTAAGGCTTTAGTAGTTAGTTTATTTGTATTGCTTATAAAAGTTTACCTTTCAAATCAATAAGTAAACCAATAGTTCAGGCCTAATAAATTTTTTTTTTTAAATTAAGCAAGTAAAAAATACTGTAATAACTTATAAGTCTATAATTATTGTAATTATATTATCTTTATACAAAAATTTGAAGTGACTTCGTATAAATATTATTAATAAAAGTTCATCATAACATACTTGCTTCAACAAATACTTTCAAGCATTCAGCTAGTTCACCTTCAGGGTTTTTGAGAATTTCCATCAATACATTACGATATCTGTAAGGTAAATAAAAATAAAAAAAAACTCATTTTCGGTAAAGTGAAGATGCACACTTGAGTATAATTCGTATTTCAAATATGTTAAAAGTACCTACTTTTCGGCCTGGTCTTTATGTAATCCTCCAGAATTTCGCAGCTCACTCAAATATTGACGAACACTTTGCAAATTAATTAACATTGTTATTTTATTTCGCGTAAAATTCAATAAATATAACAATATAGCGAACTTTTCGCCGTAATCATGACCATAGATAATACACTAAACTAGCTAATACTTATTCTATCGTATAAGGCCGGCCACACACATCCAGAATGTCTCTCTGAATTCGTAATCTAAATTCATGTTATTAATTCATTATACGGGTTGCAGACCAAGAGCACATGAGTAAATAAACCGTACAGAGTGAAAGCTTCTAAGGAGCGAGCAAAATTTATACCTATTTTAGTAGGGTTGGCACAGGAGGATAAAATTTAATAAACAATAGTTAGTTGTTCAATAAGATGACAAAGTTTATTTTTGTTGTGTTTTCTATTGTGTTTGTTTTTTTAAATATTTTCAAAAAACTTTATAAATTTTCAAGGTATTAAAAAATTATTCTATCAAATTTGATGTTTATGATTTTGCGATTTAAAAAAAAAGATTCTTTCATAAACATTTTTAGAAAACTTCTCCATTGATATTTTTTATTTTGTTAAATAAATATAAAAATAAAAATAAAAAACAAATTAGTTATTTATTATTATTACTAAAGTGAGATGTCAAATATCATATCGATTTATTAAAATAACACTCTCGGTACACTTACAGTAATGCCAAAACGCATACCGAGTTAGAAATTACATACGTGACTACTGTAAAGCTCGTTCGTATTTTTTGTTTTATAAATGTTCGTATTTTAATTTATAAACATTATTAATCAATGATAAACAATAATTCAAATACTAGATAAGTAGGTATTACCTATAAATTTCGATAATTATTCGGAAGTGGGGCTCCTCCTTGAATCGGGTTGAAATTTTTTTTAAACGTTTTTTATGAATAATAAACACGATAGAAAGCAATAATAAGGTGGCGCACGCCCTAAAAAAGATTTTTTTTTTTTTATTTAGAGGTTGTTACGTCTTTTTTTTTTAATGTAAAACGCGATTTTTCTACTTAGGACTAGTTCTTGTTAAATGACTTGCCTTTAAAACTAGAATTAACGCTAAAAAAAAGACCTAACAATCTATAAAAAAAATTTTTTTGGGCGTGCGCCACCTTATTATTGCTTTCTCTTATGTGTATTATTCATAAAAAAAAACGTTTAAAAAATTTTTCAACGCGATTGAAGGAGGAGCCCCACTTTCGAATATTTAAACAAATTTCAAATCAACACCAATAATTTGGCATTAAGTATTAAATAAATGTGTATGTGCATTCACACACGGCAGAAGTGAAACTTCAGAAAAGTAACCTACGAGAGAATGAGATAACTATAGAGTATCTTATTCTAGCTTGAACGCGAGTTTGCCGACGCTACTTCTGGCCGGCGAACCGCACGATGCGGTTACATAATATCACAATAACATCAAATATAATTATACGAGCTATCTATCTACCCAACACATTAAAAATAATAAATTATAATGTACTACTTACCTAGTGGAGTCTTTGGGATAAGAAAAAAATGATGTGTTTTTATTCTTTATATTATTGTTCATACACACTGTACAGTAAACCATATTTACACTTTTATATTAAAATACCATTAAAATTATATTAAAACACTATTAAAATTATATTAAAATACTATTAAAATTATACTAAAACACTAATAAAATTATATTAAAACACTATTTAAATTAATAAATCATTAAATAAAAACACGGTGCAACGTTGCTGCTGCAGCCCTTGAGTTTAAACACAAGATAGGCCGGTTTCTCTCGTATGTGACGAGGCGCTTGTGCCGACGCACACACGCGTCTCATGCTTGTAGTAGTGTACCTATCGTAGCGCGCTTGTATGAAGCTTTCACTCTGTACGGTTTATTTACTCATGTGCCAAGAGCTAAGCTATTCCGAAGCTAAGCTAAGTGAACTTAGCTAAGCTAAGCTAAGCTTAAGCAAAAATATGACCCGTGCACACCAAGAACTAAACGAAAGCTAAGTCAGTGTTGCGAAGTTCAGTGCGACGGACGTCGCTCACGATGAATTTAATTATTAAAGAAAGCTCCGATGATGAATACATTAGACAGAGGAAAAGAAGATTAATACTTACCTATTATTATTTAAAAAAAGGCACGCCAGACCTTGGATATGTAAGCATATTCAACCTCGGCACCCAAGTGGAGAGTTTAAAATTTTATTCTACGAGTTAGATGATGAGCATTTACAGTTATTGTCCCATAGTGTAGGAAATTGTTTTACAATTTCAATAAGTTGCTCCATATTCGCTACAAAACTACCGTGCGCACGACGCAAGACACAGGGCAGCAGTACAACACTAGTAATGGATGTACGAAGGGGGTGCGGGGTAGACGGGAGTGGCTTAGCTTAGATCGCGTAGCTGCGCATCGGCATACCCGCTCCACTGTCCGTGTCAATTACTAGTTGACAAGAGTTTACAAGCTAACCGCAATAACCGCAAGCGCCCGTGTCCTTGTAATGGTAGCCATAGCAATATTGCTCATGTTAACTTTTTTTCGATACGGGCATTAGTACGCGAAGTGCACCTGCTAACTATAGGTTGATTAACGTATATTACACTATCACCGGTGAGAAATTACGTAACAAAACGTGAGACGCCTTGGGCAGTTTTGTGCAGTTGGTAAACTAAAAGGTCATTGCTCGGACACTCACGGAGCGGTTATACAACTAACTTAGTTTCGCATATTTTAGTCAGCTCACATAGCTTAGTTTGCATAGTTTGTAGTCTGCACACAAGTAAGAAAAACTGTGTAAGCTATGCGAGCTAAGCTAAACTAACTTAGCTTAGCTCTTGGTCTGCAACCCGCGTTAAGCCCGGAACTCCATACAATATTAGTATTCTCCACACACATTCCCATACATTTCAATAAACCGGCACACACATGCTTAAAACCAGACTATGAATTATATCAGTGCTGCCAACTCGGATTTTGAAAAATCCGTAGGCGAGATCAGAAAATTACGTAGAAATTGTAATATTTGCATATGAAATATTCGTAGATCTACTTACTTTTTTCTGAGTGAAATAAAGAGGATCAGGCAGACATGACACTTCATAAACACTTCTTATAGCAGTTGATACTTATGGTAGGTAAATTATTTGATAACACGAATGGGGCAGCTTGGCTTATTAAAGTCTAATCTTTGTATATCCTATATGGGGAGAAAGTCCTTCACCAGCATGCAGCACAACACTCCTGTATTAAAATTATACTATCTGTTAAACAGATTATCTGTCATACACAATTCTACTTGGTTTCCAACTGAAAAAATCACGTGGAACCATAATCAACAGTTTGCTTTGGGTATCAGTTTTGAAAAAATCGGAAACGGAACTGAAACTTATTTAGACGTCCTAAAATTGATATTGTATGGTACTGAAACATATAATACGTTTATATTTGATACCGATTAATAATCTGATGATTTAATTAAAATGTTAAATAACTTTAAAAACAAAATAAGCTTGTAGAAAAATAGCCACTAAACAATTCATGAATGTAATTTGTATTAACAGTGTTCAGATTTTCATGATTATTTTAGTTCTTTTAATCCAAGTTTTTAATTGGTCTGGCGATTGTTCAAATTTATTAGACACACTTTTACTAAATACTTTTAAGTGTGTCTAACTTTGTTTTTATTGTATAAGTGGGTAGAAATAATGTTAACGTTAATCCTAAGAGGGTAATTAACTAAGCTGAAGTGCATTTTGGTTTGGGTTCTGAAGTTTAGTTGAATCGTGTCATTTATCCGACAAACTCTACGTTTTGAATTGTGTTCTGGAATTTGCAAGTGTTAAGTTGCCGAAGTTCTTTGGTTTTATTGTGATAAATAAACATCTAAAGGCGCCTAAGGATCCATAAAAATGCTTTCGTCACCAAGTCAGATAGCACAAGCAGTGTTATTAGTCGAACAAGAGATGACCCATCGTGAAGTGGCTTAGCCACTTAAAGTACCACGTTCTTCGATGCAATATGCATTAAAACGGTACCAAGAGACTGGCCTCTGCACACGCAGACCAGGTAGTGGCGATTTACGTTGCACATCAGCTCGTGACGACTGCTTTATCGTGTTAGAGATTTTAAGAAATCGCTTCCTTATTGCGGTCGAGATCCAGCAGTGGCTTCAAATCTCCAGGAATGTAAATTTTAGTGAGCGTACGGTGAGAAGACGTATGGAAGAAGTTGATTTAAGAGCGAGAAGACCAGCCCGTGGCCCACAGCTTCTCCCACAGCATAGAGCAGCTCGACTTCAATTTGCCCGCGAAGATGCTAACTGGTCTCATGAATGATGGGCAAGAGTTTTGTTTACGGACGAGTGCAGGATCGCTTTAAATGCACTTGATGGTCGACAACGTGTGTGGAGAAGGAAAGGTGAACGATATCTGGCGATTACTACCACTCCAACAGTTAGTTTTGGTGGAGGCTCTATAACGGTATAGGGTGGCGTTAGTTCTGATGCACGTACAGAATTGGTCATCGTCAATAACGCTCTAACTGCAACACAATATGTCGAGGATATCCTTTAAGAACATGTTGTACCCTTTGGAAGGTTTATTGGGTATGACCAATTCATTTTAATGCATGATAATGCATGTCCACACGTCGCTCGTAAATGGGTAAATGGTCGTGGTCGTAAATGGGTACCTTCAAGAGGTTGGTATTCAAAAATTGCAGTGGCCAGCTCGCAGCCCCGACTTAAACTCAATAGAGCATATTTGGGATAAGCTTAAAAGGACAGTTAAAACAGCATCGAACCCACCACAAACTCTTAGCCAGCTTCGAGATGCCGCACTGACATTAAAAATGTCATCCAAAGCATGCCAGACCGAATGCAGGTGGTCATAAGGGCTAGAGGAGGAAACACGCGATATTAAAAAAGTTTACCAAAGATCAAACAGTTTCTAATTACTGGTGCTCAAAACTGCAGTGTTTAATTTTGTGTAAATGTGATTTTGTGCTTAAACTTCATTATAAACTTTAAAAAAAACATTATTTATGCTTAAAATTATTAAAGACGTTAATTGGATGAACAACGATCAAAATTAGCCTAAATTTGCAATGTAAACTGAAAAAAACTGAAGTTATTACAAATTTTATACTTGGCCAAGTTTCCGTGCCGGTGAGCTGCATTCGAATACGAAAGCAGCTATTATCTTATAGTTGTACACAGTACACAATATATTAAGAGAAAAAAAGACGTTGCTAACGACAAATTATGATTTTAATCACTTATTAACTAAAAATTATTATTTTATTGTAATTTGAAATTAAGAAAATCAGTACTTTATTATATATTCTTAGTTTACTTAATGTAACTCATAATCATAGCAATAAAGTAAAATTAATATTTTACCTTAGTACGAAACATTCGATCGTTTATTTTTGTGTTAGATTTTGTAGTGCTTAAATTCCGAATATTTAAATATGAACGCATGCCAGATAATACCATAGAGTAATGATTTAATTTAATGTTGGTCGTCCTTGTTTTGACACCTTAAAAAATTAAAACAAGCGCCATAGAATTTAATGAGAATTTAAATTTATTTTCCGAGGGGATATATTTAAAAAAGTATTTTGTTACGTACAATTGAACCAGATATATTAAATTTACTTTTTGGAATTATGCAATTTTATTAAATATTACTTGTTTTCTCGATATTAGTGTTTTGTGTTTGTGACAATTTGTTTTCAACCGTGGCGAACTGCGGGAGAGGCTCCCGATCATTTGACAAGCTAAAATGGCGGCCTCTTTTGAACTCAAAAATATTGTGATTTTTAAAGCATTTTGTGATTAAAAACTCTATAAAAATCTCTCAAAGTTAAACTAGTGCAGTAAATCAACAGCTTATCACCATGGATCATAATTTGGATGACCCTTTAAGTTTGGAGAATGATATGGGTGTAAGTGTATATAAATATTGGTACCTATTAAATTTTGTTGCTGTTTTTATTTCCTTTAAATCATGTGATTCAGGAATATAACTAAATGACAAAAAAAATTACGTTGTTGTATTCTTGAGTACACGATTAAACCCATAGGGTACAATAATACTTTGAAAAATGGGTAAATTATACTTTGAAAACAAAATTACTGAACAAAAATTTGCCCTTTTCTTTATTTACTAATTATAATAAAATTGTTACATTTAAGGTTGATTTTGAGCACTCTGAAGAAAATGTTGTAAACCAGGCAGATTTGGTCCTTGAACAACATAGTGGCCAAGAAGAAACCATTCCTATGGAATTCGAGCACAACGAAGATCAGGCTATGCTGATGGATACTGGCAGTGAAGAAATCATTGGTAAGAATAAGAGATTATTGTTAAGATGATAAATAGGATATTCATTGTGTATGTAGGAAGAGTATACTTGTGATTATGGCACTATTAACAGTGAAGAAATTTTGTGAACTCAGAATGATCAATGACAAACATGATAAAATTCCCATTGTACATCTTAGTGACCTAGAAATCTTAAAAAAAAACAAGATGTTTTACTGTTAATTATACATATTTAATATGGAACATTTAAGTTAAAAATATGATAAATATAAATAAGTAAACTCTTTCAATGGTATTCTATTAACATTAATATAGGATATATTCCTGTGTAAATGGACCATATTTAACATACTCTGGTTAAAAATTAATTTTATATTAATATGGTTAAAAATTAATTTAATTTTATATTAATAAAAAAAAAAAATTATATTAGTGGTCTCACACTAATATAATTTTTTTTTCTGTTTATACCTGTAATCAGCCTGAGGCTATGAGCGGATTTGTTGTAAGCCATCCATGTTGTGCCGAAGAGGCTCCTTAACAGAAGACTTTTCGTTCCTCACTTCCTCACTCCTTGGGGTTGTGGTCGAGAGTCTATTGGGACAGACCTGCTTGTCATTTCTGTTGTTTTAGTTCTGGAGGTTAGATTCCTAGTCATACACCTTTTAAGGATTTTTTTATAAACCTCGCAGCCTTTATAATTCGCTGGGTGTGTGCCTTGACAAAGGGCACATTTCGCTGGTGTGTTGTGGTCTTTTTTTAGGCAATCTGCAGTTTTATGTCCCTGGGCAGATTATTTTAATTTTTCGAATGACCATATTGCTGGCATCTTTGACATTGTAGCAACGTTGATTGAACTGATTGGTGGTATATATATATTTAATGTTCTTCACTGATGCGTTGTTGGCGCTTGGTGCGATATTGACAAAGAATGTGGACGTTAGTTTTTAGGGTTCCGTAGCCAAATAGCAAAAAACAGTACCCTTATGGATTCATCATGTCTGTCTGTCATCCGTCCGTATGTTCCCCATACTTAGAACTGAAACTCAAAAATTTTTATGGTATCTATGCATAGGTCTTTCTAATATATTTTTTTCTAAACTGAATAGTTTGCGCGAGAGACACTTCCAAAGTGGTAAAATGTAACTTCTAAAATAAGATAATGATAAAATTAAAAAATTTATAATATGATTTACCATATACCATACCATACCATGTACCATCCGAACTTCACCGAAAATTGGTTTGAACGAGATCTAGTAAGTAGTTTATTTTTTAATATGTCATAAATCGTAAACAGCAATTTTTATAGGTAATGGTACGAAACTCTTCGTGCGCGAGTCCGACTCGCACTTGGCCGATTTTTTTTGTCTGAGTTTATAATTTCACCATGGAGTTTGTTTCCTGTCTTTTCGACTTCTATGATTGCACTATGTGGGGTTGTATGGTGCAGATTTTTTATGACTACTCTGAAGCAGCGTTGGTCTTTTAAGTTGGGCTTTTTTAGTATGCCCTATGAGGCCTTTGCTTCGAACTAGGGTGATGACGTTTTTATATATTTCTGTTGTTCCGTGGGTAATGGGATGATAAAAAAAAATGATTTCAACGTTACAAGTATATTAATAATGATTAATTTTATTAATGAAGTTTACAATAATTTGGAATTAAATCATTTAAAATAAAAAACTTATATTAATAATAATTATTTTATTACTACTTATTCTATGTTGTATAATATATCATATCTATGTATATTTCTAAAGTTATCACATTCAAATCACTAAAGGGTCATCCTTTTATATTTTTGTCAAACGAGGTGCCATTGTTTTAAATACAATGAACACAAAAAAAGAAAAAATTATGTAATTTTTGTTATATTTGTATACCTTAAGGGCTTTTTGCACTACAAGGAAGTTTACTGTCTGGCAGCCTGTTTAGTTCCGTAGTGCAAAAACGCCCTAACAGTACAAATAATTAAGATTTTATATTACATGGTATTAAGTTTGTAATTATATTAGCTCCTTAAAACCATTACAACTATTATATCATTGATTGATTAATTGGGTTAGTGGCTTTCAGTTGTGCCAGTTAAGCACGGTTGATTCCGCCAATGTCACGTAGAGTGGAGAATACACGGAGGAGATTGATCGGTGCGGTTGAGATAATTATTATATCATATTTATGATGTTAAGTTGGGTGAGCGGTGACTGGCAGAGAAAAATAAGTTCAATTAATTCTTTAAGCCTTGGAATCTATACAAATAATAAATCTGTTAAAACCTCCGTTTTATTAATACACTATATATCATCAAGAATAAATTTCAATAGCGCGTATTTTTTTGTATCAGCGCCATCTCTTATCGTGTTTTTCTCTGATCACGTATCACGTAAAAAGTACAAAACCAATGTTAATAACTTTAATACATAAAAATTAGAAATAATTCACAGTATAATTTAGTTTTTGTTTCATTGTAATTAAATTTAAAAATAAATATTTAAGAAAATAGAAATAGGTACCTACGCCGCCAACGCCATCTGGTCTAAGGAATCTTTAAAACTCACAAGACTTATATTTGAGTTATTATTTTGTTAAACTTAAAAGTTCACTAAATATGTCGGATAGGAATAGAAATCGTTTTAATATTTTAGATCAACATCATTTTCAATTTATATACTATTATGTTAAATATTAATTATGTTAAATGTCACTAAATATAAAAACGATATTCTACAATTATACGATAGATGGCGCAGTATACAAAATATAATTTTCTGAATCGCGCTGACTAAAACTTCGGCCAGAAGAATGACACTCGCCCGTATTTAAGAATCTGTTTTTCTTTTTTGTATATAATTAAATACTTTAGGGTACTACGGTCTTGATTGTTTGTTCGTTGTTAAAATTTAAAATATTTGGTCGTTATTTGTTTGTTGATTGTACAAAGTTGGATGGTTATAGCTATTTAAGTTGTAATCTATATATATATATATATATATATATATATATATATATATATATATATATATATATATATATATATATATATATATATATATATATAAAGTCGGGTTAGTTACACCGTTTATAACTCGAGAACGAGTGGAACGATTTTTATGATTTTTGTGTTTTTGGATTTGTCTTCGTCGGGAATAATACTTATTAAAATATGGTATTCATCAATGAGAAAATAATTAATAAAAAAAAACAGTTCAAATGTTTCATCCGTACTATCTACATACATACATATATACATACATATCTATATACATACATACATATATATGTATGTATGTATATAGATATAATAAATCTGTCACTCAATCCGTCTATTATAAAATATTTTCCAGTATCGACGCAGGTGTAGGTGATAAAAAATATAAATGTATAATTTTTAAAATTTTAGTTAAAGACCCGTGCGAAGCCGGGGCGGGCCGCTAGTATTATAATAAAAATCCACATCTACTACTGTAATAATAAGGCATGCATGCATAGGTTTGCAAGCCAGGGCATCATCAGGTTTTTATTAATTTAGAAATAATGTAACTCTTTAAATTATTTATTAAAGATATAATTTAAAAGGTAATTGGTAAAATTAACAATTTATTTTTAAAGACAAAAAAATAACAATATTATGTATTGATAGTTTCAGATTTGATGGGAGACCAGTTCTCTCTTCAGGAATATTCAGTGCAGAGTGATCAAACAACAGGGTTAACAACAACAGTGGAGTCCAATGTAAGTTAATTGTGTATTGTTTTATATTGTTTTAAACTTAAATATAAATTTAAATATAAGTAAGTTAATTGATTAGACAAAGGACTTAGTAAATTATAATTAGTGATGAAACAGATATCCGGTAACTATTTGGGTTATTATCCAGTATCCGGCCTATCCGGCCTTGTTTTCACTACCTGTCTGGATACCAGATAATAAAACTCAAAAAAAATCTTATTATTTTACTTGCAAGACAACAACAACAAGACAACACACTTGCACATAACTATATATAAGATATACATATGAATACGATGTGACATAGGTCACATACCGAGCAACGCCTTTAGAAGATATGTCTGTCTTACTACTGAATGTTCCACAGGAGACAGATTGTAGTATATATAAGAATAAAAAAATGAAAAAAAAAATTACACAAGGCAAATCATACAATAGGCTACCGTTTATTTATATAGCCGCACGTCAAAAATGTCACCGTTTATTTATATAGTAGTACTCAAAATTAATTAATTAACATTATAATAGATTTATATCTTATAACAAAATGATGGATTATACGTTATATTAGATTTATATCTTATAACAAAATGATGGATTATACATTATATTAGATTTATATCTTATAACAAAATTTTTAATTATATTGTCACTATGTTAAATCTCTAAATATTTTTTTTTTATTTTAATTTCAGCAACAACATATAATTGCATCTCAGGCAGATTCAATGATAGACCTAACATTCCAGCCTCAAATGGTTAGCACTGTCAAACAGGAACCAGTGCAACACAAAATAATTGCAGTAAAGGTAGTCATGAATAATAATTTTGAGGAAGGGTTAGTGCAGTGGTCAAAGTGACTGGCTGTTGCTGTAGCTATCTATATTAGGTTCATCCATTCTTTTCATGACAAATTTTTGTATCCTCATCATCAATATCATTATTATATCAGCCATTGGATGTCCACTGCTGAAAGTAGGCCTTCCCCATCGACCTCCAGAGCGAACGGTCCGAAGCAACCTCCATCCAACGGCTTCCGGCGATATTCTTCAACTCGTCTGTCCATCTGCTTACAGAACCCCGACACAGGAGTACATTCTACTGTAGGCCACTGACTGTGAAGTGTTCATTTATTGATATTTTTTACCAGTTTTATGTGTATTAAACTACATTGTTTAATATATTACCATCCAGATTGATTTGACGTTTAAACTGATTGAAAAATTTACTAATTAAATTACTTACTCTAAAATTAAAAATTTCATATCTATCAATCTTTCATTTTATATCTTCAATCATTATGTTTTTATTTTAGTAATATTTAATGGTAAAAATATTTTAGACAATGTCCCCAATGCGCACTTCAACAACTGTAAAAAGGAATGATGCAACACTGTTGACAACTGCACCACGGCAAGTGGCTATTGCACCTAAACCTCCTAAGCTGGTTAATAGCAGGTCATACACGACAAGCAAACAACTTGCCATAGCGCCTAAACCTGTCACACTAGTCGCTAATAGAGGCAACAGTATAGTGAAGAAGGTGTCTATAGCTAATGTTGTGCAGGGCAACACTAAAGGAAACACAGTTTTGGGTTAGTTTTTGATTTATTTTTAATTTGTTTTTCATTTTATACTAACCCAATATGGACCTTAGTCTGAAATAAAGAGTTATTATTATTATTATTATTATAAGAAAATATAATTAGATGGCAATTTGATGTGTATTTTTTCCCTACGATGTTGCAAATGGCATAATTTTGTATTAATAACATTTATGTACAACATTTCAGCACAAATTGGAAAACAGTTAATTATGGTCCCCTCTAATTCTCAAAAAATTAAACTAGTGTCATCATCAGGAAATGTGCCCAGAGTTCAATATCTCAGAGCTGATTCAGATCAGGTATAGCTATTTACAATAATTATTAAATTAAAACTTAATTTGACTTCCTTTAAGGAATACCTTATCCATCTAAAAATTTCAATTCCACCGTATTTTCTAAATAATTTATGAAAGGTGTTTCATTTTATTTGCTTCAGTTATGTGACAAATATAATAGTTTAAAGCTTTATATAAACTTGTAATAAATGTTATTTTTTCAGGCACAATTAATTCCAACAAATCCAAATGCCAGTGGATCACAGACAAAGCCTGTTGTGACCAAGTTAATTACTGTTCAAGGTATGAAAAATGTCTATGTTATTGCAAAAGGATTTTGTTTCGTTAAAGTGATCTACACAGAAATGAATATATGTTATGTATGTATATAATTAAGGCGAGTGTGTTCGAAAAATGATTACATTAGATATGTGTGGGGTGTGACACATTCCAAAACTCCAAAACAAAACTGCCTTGTTACAGAATCTAATGCCTACAATATACTATATTTACGGACTATTCAAGTTTGTACGACTAAAATAAAATGCCAGTTCTAAAATTCATATTTTAATAATTTTACTTATGACTGCTAAAACACGACTTTTTGGTTTTTTTTTTCTTTCAAATATTTAAACATAAGGTCTTTAATAGCTAAACAATAAATTTCTAAAAACTTAAAATATTCCATAACTTAAAGGCTCCTTATGTATTTGAAGAATTAATTTGAATATCTTCGGGCCTCTTCAGAAGAATTAAGATCATCTCGAAGATTTATGTTGAAGTTACCTGCACATAAAACTAAATTTTTTGCTCAATCTGTTACTGTACAGGATATAAAATTTTGAAATAGTTTGTCACATTACACATAAGAAAAGCTAAATCACTCACTCAAAAATCTCTGTTAAAAGATCACTATATTAAACTGGAGACGATGTTTAAGTTTTTCTATTAATTGTTTTAATCTATAATTCATTTTATTTTATTAATATTTATTAGTTTATAATAGTGATATTTGTTATAGCAGATGTATTTGGAACGCTTGAAAAGATTTAAACCTAATAATATACTATTTATATACTATATAATGCATATAACCATTTATCTCAGAAACGTTTTTTTAAGAACATTTTAGGATTACGTGGTGAACGTAGTGAACGTAACGATGTAGTATTCAATTTAATACATTGCAGATTTTCTCAAAACATGATTATTTTAAAGCATTATCTTTAAATTTCTGTTTCATTATTTTTCCCAAATCCGGTTTGCCGAAAAAAGTTATGAAAAGAGGCAAGAAAAAAAAAATTCCATACGCGTTTTTTTCACTTGCATCATGTCAGGTCATACCAACACTATCATACCTCTTCGTTTTTTCAAGCGTTCCAAATACACCCGGTATATTTATTTATATATATGTAGCTTGTTTATGTATTGGTATGTAGACGTTAGTATGTAAGTTTATTATTTATCTGCACAATTTACCCAGTTTCGGTGTTGAACTCTCCTTTTTAATTGGGGTTGTCTAGAAGAAATGGCCAATTAGCCGCTCCTATGCCCGGGCGGCTCGCGCTTTATTACTTGAAGTGCCCGTCGTAATAAATTATTACACCCTAAAGTGCCCCGCCGTTTTTTTGTTCTACATACGTTATAATACAAAAATAACAATAAGCATGCCACATAATGCTTTTAATGCTCTTTCCAAAAAGGTATCACAATTGTACATGCTCAATGCGTAACATATAATAAACGATATGACACGATACGCAAGCAGTCAACTACCCAACTGTTTTATTTTTGACGTGATAACGTCTAGTAAATTGATGAAGGGGTGCCCGTTCGAAGAAGATGACGTCATCATTGTCACAATTAGTGAGCGAGAGCGCGGAACAAGCGGTAGAGAGGTACGATCGGCTCGGTCTAAGCGTTCGGCTCACGATCGGCGGTCGGCCTAACTTACGACGCGTCCGAGTAGAAATGACAGCGGCAAATGGCGGGAAACTGTTTTGTCAATATTGAAGTAATGTCAAATAGTAAAAAGTTGATAATATAATGTAATGTGATAATATAAGTTAATAATATATAAGTAAATAAATGTAAGTTAATAATATAAAAGTTAATAATAAAAATTAATAAAATCATAAAATGGTTACCATAGTTTATTACAACAACAATTGCAGCAAAAAAGGGAATTAATTCTTGCATTTTAAGAATCCGATTAGCGATAGAATCTCATACACCTATTTATAATATAATAATAATAATAATAATATCAACCAACAATCACACCACGTTAACCTAGCCCCGTGCTAAGTTCGTAAGAACTTGTGTTACGGGTACTAGGAACGGAAATAAATTTAATAGATTTATATAAATACATATATACATAAATACACATCCATGACCCGGTGCAGACATCTATATTCGTCATACAAATTATCTGCACCTGGCGGGATTCGAACCCGCGACCGCTGCGTAAAGTGCCAGTTGCCTGACCACTCGACCAGCCGGCCGTCGACGATGCTACTTATTTTATAATCAAAGAACGAATTTGTTCTTTGATTATAAAATAAGTAGCATCGGTGGGCGAGTGCAGTAATATTAGGTTATATTACAATTTTGACTAAAAAGTTATTAGGACTTATATAATTACGATCATATAAAAAGTAAACTGTTTTTATTTAGTATATTTTTACAATTTTCATAAGTGGTGTTGATATGATAATCTAATTTGTTTTGCTAACTTTAAATTATTAAACTTAGCTTCTTTATTAAACTTGATTATTTCTTGTATTACATATCAAAGTATTTAACTTTATTTCGCTTTTATATTAAATACAATTAATTACCTGTAGCTTATTTATTTATTTATTTATTTATTTATTTACTCTTTATTGTACACATACAAGTAACAAACAGTTTAAGTATAAAATAAAAGACTTATGTACAAAAGGCGGTCTTATCGCTAAGCAGCGATCTCTTCCAGACAACCAACGTCAAGGAGTTAAAGTGATAAAAAGCGGTGAAGGTGTACAGAGTAAACAAAAACCACAGTAAAAAAAAAAAACTATACATAAACAACTAATCAATGCAAATCACTATAATATAAAACAACTTATTACATAAATAGTATACGTACACTACATATATAAATACGTAACAATAATAAATACAATTACATATATAACTTAGCATAATACATATATACATACATATATATACATACATACATACATAAATATACATATAACAACGGTACATATAAACAATTATACATATATACATAAATTCAATAGTTAGCGATGCGGACGACTAAAGTTTCAAAGATGTAAATAGTACTGTTTGATCCCTTTTTTAAAAGATGCCAGTGACGGTGCACGTCTAATGGACAACGGTAAGGTATTCCATAAGCGTGCAGCTTCAATACAGAAGGACTTGCTGTAAAAAGAAGAAGAGTGACTTCGAATTTTCAGAATCAGATTTTCTCTAGAACGAAGTGTTCTATTATGTGAGTCACAGAGAAACTCAAAGTGTTCTTTTAAATAGAATGGTAGAACAGGATTAAATAAAACAGAATAAAGAAGCGATAGTATATGAGTATTCCTGCGCAGACGTATAGGAAGCCACTTGAGCTTGTTACGAAATTCAGAGATATGGTCATACTTGCGAAGTCCAAATATGAACCGAAAACAGGAATTTTGAAGACGCTCAAGTTTATTCAGTTGGTCCTCCCTTAGGTCCAGGTAACAAATGTCAGCGTAATCAAGTAAAGGAAGAAGAAGGGATTGGGCAAGAGCAATTTTAGTGGGAATGGGAAGAAAATTTCGTAACCTCCTTAAAGAACCCATGGTAGAAAAAATTTTTTTGCTAACTTCGCATATTTGTGAATCCCACGACATAAATTTGTCAAATATGATACCCAAATTTTTTACTTTATCACTGTAAGGAATAGGAACACCGTCAAAAGTTACTTGTATTAAATTCGACTCATCAATACGCGAAATAAGATGCTGACTTCCGATAATTTATAGTCTGAGATTTAGAGGGATTTACTTTCAGACCATAACACTTGCTCCAATTGTTAATACGTTCGAGTTCCTGATTTAAGGCGTATATCGTGTTTGGTAGTTCAGTTAAACTTGTATGCAAGTAAATTTGGAGATCGTCAGCATACAGGTGGTAGGGAGAAGAGATATGATGACTAATAGTATTAATGAAGATTGAAAAAAGAAGTGGAGACATCACGCCACCTTGCGGCACACCGGCATTAATCTTAGACCAATCGGAATAGGCGTCATTAAGTCGTATACGTTGCCGGCGACCATGCAAGTAAGAATGAAACCAGTCAATCACAATAGGAGATATGTTAAGAGAACTCAATATGGCCAGCAAAATATCGAAATCTACACTATTAAATGCGTTAGTAAAGTCAAGTAATGTCAAAATAGTAAGCTCCCGATTATCTTTGGCCATACGTATATCATCAGTGATTTTAACTAATGCAGTAGTCGTACTATGACCTGAGCGAAAACCGGATTGAAATGGGCTTAAGAGGTTGTATCTACAGAGAAAAAGGTTTAATTGGTTATAGGTAAGACGCTCGAGAACTTTAGATAGGAATGGGAGGATAGATATTGGGCGTAAATCAGAGAAGGAAATAGAATTAGGTTTTTTTGGCAATGGGATAATTATAGCATCTTTCCAGCAAGATGGAAATGTACCGCTTCGAATAGAAAAATTTAAAATATGTGTTATGATGGGAACTAAATAATCTATGATTGGAATTATCATGTTACGACTAATGCAATCTGAACCAACACTATTGGATGATATAGCCAGAATATTTCTCTTAACATCACTATAAGTGAACTGACTAAATTGAAATAAAGGAGTATCAGGAGTTGGAGAATCTGAAATTTGGGAAATTGTGTTTAATTTTATTTGGTTATCAAATATAACAGAAGATGAGAAATGCTGATTAAGCAAATTTAAATTTAAATTTTGAGAATGAATGTCTTGTTTTGGTTTCCCAACTCCAAGTGATTTGAGGAAGTTCCAAACTCGAGCAGAGTTATTTTCCTAGATAACAGATGTATAGATATAGCGTCGATGTTCATCCCTACATAGCCTGTTACAACGATTCCGAATCTTCCTGTACTTCTCACGATTTGATAAACTAGGATCGAGTCTAAATTTAGCTTTGGCGTTGTTCTTTTTTTTTTGTAAGCATTTAATTTCCTCAGTTAGCCAAGGAGCTGGTAGATGTTTCATTCGCACCGGTCGAATTGGAGCATGTTTGTCATAAAGTTGAATTAGCAAGGAATTAAAAGTGCTTAACTGCTCATCAATTGACATTGAATTAAATACTCCTGACCAGTCAAGATTTGAAACATCTTCACGCAATTTTTCAACGTTCATTCCACCAAAATTGCGCTGCGGAATAATTCTAGGTTTAGCTTTAGGAGGATTTAATTTGTAAGACAAGAAAAGAAGATCATGATAGGAGAAAGCAGTAGCAACACATTGACCATATTTTTCGACATGGTCAACAGAGGAAACAAGGATTAAATCAAGAAGGGAAGGTAAACAATTAGGAAATGTGTGAGTCGCAGATAAGGGTAATATATGCATATTAGCTGCTTGAACTATAGAAGAAAAACGTTTGGCTCGAGAGTCTTTTTTGAGAAGGCATGTATTAAAGTCACCCATGATAATGGTGTGTGGATAAAGAGGAGTAAACTTTTCTAAAAGATTTTCGAAAGACATAAAATAATCAATGGCAAGGTTCGGGTTATAGTAAACACCAAGGAGAAGTTTAGTGTGAGAAAAAAGGATTTCGACAAATAGGTGCTCTGCTCCGGGGCTATTTTGGTGTTGCGAATGATCAATAACGGTAAATGGAATATGAGATCGTAAGTAGATAGCAACGCCTCCACCAGGTCGAGCCAAACGATCATTTCGAATTAAGTGAAAACCTGGTAAACAGAAAGATGTTGAAGGAAGACATGGCTTTAGCCAGGATTCTGAGACTAAAATAGCATGTAAGTTTTTATTTTGAAAGGAGGACAACATATCGGAAAAATGAGCAGGAATACTCTGGGCATTGATGTGGATTAAGTTAAAACATTTTGGAGAATTACGAAAATGTGCGTCTAATTCATCACTGAGCGAAGGAAGACTAAAGAAACTGTCGTCACTGGTTGATTCATCCGAGGAAGAAATGGAACAAAAAGTATCACCTTGATCGCCATCGCTATGAATCATAATATAATAATATAAAATTAATAAATATAAAATAAAATATTAATATTAATACAAAATAAATATGAAAAAAAAAAGAATATAATTATATATGAATATATATAACAAACTAAACTAAAATTAAAACACTACTATGTATAAATATACCAAAATATCAAAAACAAACATTTTACTACCCACCGGCAGCATATTATGTAGTAATTTAAACTAACTCTAGATGGTACAACAATAACACAGAAAAATTAAGCTATAGAAAAAAATACATATACTCGAACCTTTTAAAGTAATATTAAACAAGTAAAAATATTAAAAAATAAAAAAAATAAAAACTAAACATGTTATTAACAAAAAAAAAAAAACAGCAAGTACATCAAATCATAATGACTCAGTAACAATATATCTAAAAAATACTATGGCAAAATAGCTAGCATCCAAGGCCAAAACAAGTTGTCATTGGGTAAATTTGTCATTGTCGATGTCATTTGCCGCAACATTGTTCAGCTGTCAAAGAACATCGTTTTCTATTTACCGATGGTTCCAAGAATACGTCAAATGTGTCATTTGCAATTTTTGACAGTGCTCTGAACAGAGGTGTTGGTTACAGCTTAGATAAAAATTTTAGTATATTTACGGCGGAAGCAGTGGCCATTCTTAGTGGCCTAAAACATATTAAAAATAATAATCAAGGACATAGGAAATGGCGTATACTTAGTGATAGTATGAGCGTGCTATTAAACCTAAAGAATAACAATTTAAATGCAAACACTAATTTCATCATTTATTCAATAAAACAAATATGGCATCACCTTTATTTTAAAGACCATATTTCAGTAAGTTTTATGTGGGTTCCATCACATATAGGTATAGTCGGTAATGAAAAGGCAGACCAACTAGCCAAAATCGTCAACAATTCACCGGCTCAAAGTAAAAAATTTGATGTTTTAATGCCATTTTCAGATGCTATCCCTATCCTAAAACAAAGAATGAAACAGAACTGGATCGCTCATTCCCACAACATAGTCCATCTCCAATGCAAAGGTCTTTGGTTTGATTCCTTCAAAGTTAAAACTAATGTTCTACCCTGGTTCTGCAAAAATCAAATAAACATCCATAGGAAATTCTACACAACCATTTTCCGCCTTCGTTTTGGTCATTGCAAACTTAATTTTCATCTACATCGTTTAAAAATGGTAAATACTGCTATCTGTAAGCACTGCAATTTACAGGAGGAAACAATTTCTCATATTATCTTTGATTGTCCATCTTTCGGCATTCAGCGCCTTGTGCTGTTAGATGAGCTGATTGATATATATAAAAGTACTGATTTGGTCCCGCGCTCTGTATCTGATCTTCTTGTAAATAGTTGTACATATATGTCTGTATATAAATTTATTCGCAGTACGGTTGGAGAAATATAAAATGTACTTTTGTCTCTTATATTTTGTTTAGTTTTTTAAATACTTATAAATATGTAATTTAAAAAGAAACTATAAGGATTGAGGAATGAGAAAGGAAATATTAAATAAAGGAAAATTATATAAATATATATGTAAATAAACAACACGTGGAATATACGTAAAAAGGCAATGAAAGAAAATAATATCTACTTGATTTGAGTTTTATAATAAAAGACTAAAATACGAAAGACATTTACGAAAACCAAAATACGACAGAAAGTGATATATGTAAAAGACTTTTATCAGATACAAAATATGAAAAGGAAAAAAAAAAAAAAAAACACTGAAGAACCAGAAAAAAACGAAAGACGTTTAATTTTTCTTAAAACAATATTACGACAGAATAGGCAGCATGGCCTTTGGTCTTAGCCTGTTCCAAAAGGAACGAAGAGAGGAAAAAAAAAAAAATGTTCAGCTGTCAAATAAAATTAATGTTTATTGATGGGTATATTTGTTATAAATTAATTAAAAAATATAAATAATATAAGTGATGGTATAGTAAAATAAAAGTTACGGCAAAACAAATGTAAATGTAAAATATACCCGTGTTACAACAAAAGACATCGATCTAATTACCATACTGAAGAAGTAATTGACGAACTCGAAACGAATTAATTAATTATTGTTTCTTAACAACCCTCTTGGGTCTGCTGACTGGACCTGCTCTACCTTGGTTGAGATTCTGTTCTTGTGTAAGGTTCGCGGGGGAAGAGGCACCAGCTTGGATTTGACTGACAAACCCAGGAATATTATCCAGTTCAGCCCTTGACCTAATTCGATGACGAGTACCATCAGTCCCAGAGACGATAATGAAACCATCCTTAGTCCAGCATTTAGTAATTCCATACCGTTGTCTTGCACATAAAAAAGCTTCATGACGCTCCTTGGTCAGGAATTCAGAAACCGTAACACCGGTATTTTTAAGCTTAACTTTGGAGAACCATACTTGGTTTCTTATTGAAATATCTTTGAATTTAAGAAGTATGGCCCGTGGCTTGTCTTTAATTAACTTTCCAAGGCGATGAGAGCGACTCACATTATTAGAAGTAAGATCCGGCATATCCAGGTGTTCACTCAGTACTTTAATAACACTACAAGTTGTGTTTTCCTTCTTCTCTTCTGGAATACCATGCACTAATAGAATTTTCCTTCTGCTTCTCATCTCAAAATCTTCATGTTGCTGAGCTAGAATTACAACTTGTTTTTGAAGGGATTCTAAAGCAGAGAGTACAAATATCCGAAACGCGGAGAATTGAGTTGCTATATTAATTAATGTTGGACTTGAAGCTGGATTGGAAGCCTGAAGATTTTGTTGGAATTCCGACATGCTCAAGTTAAAATGTCGAGTCATTTCTTCAATTGAGTGCTGGATTGACTCCATTTTGTAATTTATATTGAAGCAGAACAGAAATACTCAGGTGCACTAATACACACACACAAATACTCAGGTTTGGATACTTTGTTGTACAAAAAGTTATAATGAGATAACTGCCGGTAGGTTACACTAAGTTTTACTGCATTATATAAATTAAAAATGCAACAATATTATTTAATTTAATTAAAACTTGGAGAGCTCTTTTAAGATCGTGTTGTTTTATTTACACCTACCGCCCAAAAAAAGCTTATATATATATTATACAAAATAATGATAATTCAGTGATAATAATTCAAGTCCATTCATGTTTTCTTACGACGTTATCACGTAAAAATTATCGTCCGTAAACCGACTTTACAGACAACCAATTTTTTTTTGTTTCTTTTGCTTTGGACACTTGAATATGGATATTTATATTGCAAATTTTACGGATAAACGAGATAAATTATACAAATCGGCCTTAGAGCGACAAAGACGAATCTTATTTCACTTTCTTCGAAGGCATTCGAGCGCGAATGCCGCGGTTTAGTGTTCACGGTCTTGTACTATACAATAAAACTTAACTAATTTTCAACTATGCTTTGTAATGTATTTGTGGTTTGCAATAAAGAATAAATAAATAAATATTATTTCTCATTGATCTGAGAAAAGATTAGATGTCATATGTGGCGGGCATATTTTTTCAGTCTGCTGGTTATTGCAAATGTTGTACACATTTAAAAAAATATACTGTGTAAATTCTGTTCGTTTTATTATTTCGTCTAGGCTTTCTTGAAATATATAATCTATACTAAAATAGGGGCTATCAGAAATTGTTAAAATATCGTCATTAGCCAGCACTTGCAATATAAGCTGGAACCCAAGCACGAGCGAACTTGCCAAGTGCTTTTTGAACTTAAAGATGTCAGAATACCATTATTTAATGATCAATTGAGATTGATTTTAATGAGATCGAGATTGAGACACGATCTTCAGTTATGTCTTGCGTGTCGAATTGAATTCGGTAATCGCTACAATCATCAGATGCTTCTGATGAGCTTGATTTATTCAATGAATTTTCAATCATGATATACAATATTGACATGAAGTGCCTGAAAAGTGATGAATATTTTTCACTTTAATATTTAACTAAAACCTTAAAAAAGAGCTATTAATTTGTCAAAGGAAACAACATTTATTATACTCGCTACGAAATTTATAAACAAGTGGCCGGGTGGGGCATAACCTATAACGTTTGCGTACGTTTATCCTGGATGCCGGTTGACGCAATAATGCGATCGCGTGACTACTCCCTCCGTCCAACGTCTTTGCTCCAGCTACACCACGCCTCTAGAATGTCACGTAAAAAAAAAAACACTAATGATGGTTGGGGTATGTCACACCTCACCATACTTCCGCCAGGTTCAATTTATTAAAAGGTGAAAAAAAAAATCGATTGATATTCTATTAACATATTATTTGAAATAGAGATGCGAATATAGTATGAGTAAGATAGCACAATATCGGCAGCCCTTTTAAAATCTATTCTTTAATAATATCTACTAGTTATATTTAGGTGATTTTTCAACTGGCCGTGTAAACTCCGAAATTTAGGGAATAGTGCAGAAGAATCAAAGAATCATCGATGCCGACTTTATTAAGAATTAAAGCCGTTTATTTTGAAAAATATAACATACCTGTACCTAATTGACTGACCCGTTGGCGCAGTTTGCAGTGACCCTGTTTTCTGCTCCAAGGGTTGTGGATTCGATTCCCGCCTCGAGTCTGGGTGTAATATATGTTTATTTATATATGTATTATTTATATGTATATTTATTAAAAAAAAATTATATCAGTCGGCTGTTACCTAAAACACAGGCATTAAGTTGCCTACCTTAGGAACAGACGACCGTGTGTGTGTGTTAAGCATATAAAAAAAAAAAAATTCTGTTCTTTTAAATTATTCTATGAATATTCAAAAGTACCAACACTGATTGGTTTGCAACAAAATAGATAAGGTTGAACTGGCTCCTTAAAAATGAATAGGCTCTATGAGTTTTTGGTTTATTACCCCTATTGTTTACGTTCAAGTGGAAACGCGTCAGTTAATACTGAATCTACTATAACTTCTATTAGCTAGGGAGCTGGTGACAATTTAGGTATATGATTTAATCGTCGTTGATACCAAGACGTAATGTCGTCTGGACCTATCTTAACTAGAAAAAATAAGTGGCGAGCTGAGGTAGTACTGTTTTTTTCTTTTAATAATTTTAAAATTGTAAAAAGAAAAAAAAAATGTCAAAAATTATATTATCGTTTCTGTCATCAATTATTTCTTATTAAATACAATTTATAGATAGTGATTAAAGCTGGCAGAAGTCAGAATGGTGGGAGATTTTATAAAAATAATGTAAAGTGTAAAAAAAATACTGCTATATCAGTCCATCGTCTTTTCAAGAATTCCCTTTGTTTTGTAAAGTATTTGTAAATATAAGAAAAAGGTGACAGACATCTACAACTCTTGATTTTATATGTAATACAGGATGAATGGTGAGTTACTATCAATATTTAATGAGAATACTCGATACATGTTTCTCATTCGAATTATTTAAAAAAATAGGTAAATATTAATAAACTTCTAAGTTACTCAACAGTTATCTAATTATTTACGCGTCGTCTGGACACAGCAGTTAGCTGCACTTTCGACACAAAACAGGTAGTTTACCTAGGTCCAAATGTCGCCACGTGTTAACAGGGTAGCAGGCTACCTTTGATAAACAAGCAAGATCCGATCCCCCTTAATACTTTAATCCTGGCTTAGGATAGGCAAGCAAAAATACTCAGATATTTTACTCGTTTAAGCAACAAATTTGTTGACTTGACCTTTGGCAATTTTTAGATGTGAACAAGCGGCACAGTACAATTGTCCACGATTAATTTATTTGAATTGAAATTTATGGAAATTAAGTACCTATTTTTTTTACACAATTCGAATGAGAATCATTAGAGAGTATTCTCCTTAAATATTGATAGTAATTCACCAGTCACCAGTGTTGGGCAAAATTTAATTGCCAGGTACAATGAAAAAATAACAATTGATCAATTGTTAATTGTTAGTTTTTAAATCAACAATTAATCAATTGTCAATTGTAATTAATCAATCGTCAATTGTTCCTGCAATTAAACATAATCAAATTTAAATGATGTAAACAGAAATAATATATGATGATATTTATATTTCTAGTAAATAGAAAAGAAAGTCTAGTTATACGAAATTAGAAAATATTTTTTATTTCAATTTAGGCAATCACAATAAATCAACACATTTTAATTACATCGTCTATTAGATTAGGAGGAGCTCAGTGGCGTAGTTGTTGGCGCCATGCCGTGCGATCGTTGTAGTGAAGCAATGTTCGTACAGGCTGGGTACTGGATGGGTGACCCAAATATTATCTCGAGCTCCTCCGTGCTTCGGAAGGCACGTCAAGCCGTTGGTCCCGGCTGGCCAGTCATGGCCCAGTCTCCTTAACCATCCATAAGGAAGGCCTGTGTCCCAGCAGTGGGGACATAAAAATGGCTGATGATGATATAATTAGATAACAAGTAGGTATTATTTTTTATAACAATTGAGATTGCCTTTTAACACAACCCTTTTTTCAAACATACTATCTGACAATTTGTGACTTTTCGGCAAATTAGTCATTGTTGCAAAGGAAAAAAGACGCTCTACTGATGCTGACGATGGCAGTCGTGTATTAAATCTAATAAAAACAGCTTTTATCTCAGGATATCGATCTAAGAGCTGAAGATCTTGGCTTTCTTCGGCAAAAAAATGCAACATTAATAGTTCAGCTTTAGTCAAAGGCGCAGCAGAAGAGTTAATTTCCGTCATAGATGTGTCGGAGTCTGACGAGTCAGCATCAAAATTGAAAAATATGTTTTCTTGGCTGGCTTTTCTTGTAGCAACCGTTGCAGTTTCGTTTTCGTTTATTTGCTTAGAAATGCAAGTCTTGAAAATTTTTATAATTATTGTACGTTCTGTGGGCTCCAAGCAGGTCAGCCACTTGTTTTTGAACCGCGGATATGATAGAGCAGCTATAGCAGCATTTTCTGCTTCAGGTGTGGTAACATCGAAATTTTTTTAAAATCTGTTTTCAACTCCCTGTCTGTATGCCTCGATCAGAGGCTTGCAATAAGCAAAGTTATTCTTTCTTTCAATTTTTTGCAGTTTTTTGCGTAAAACCAGGAGACACGGCATCACTATACCATAATATGTGTTTTTCTCACTCTGCATTATGTCGAGGGCTTCTACCACAGGTGCAACACATACAAGATATTCTTTTATATATTCAAATTCATTTTCTCTGATTACGTTTTTAATGTTCAAAGACTTATGTAGAAGTAAGCTTTTCTCTTTAATACTTTGTATTTCCTTCAAAGAATCAAATAAGCTGTTCCATCTAGTTTCGCCAGGCCGGCTTATTGTGTGTTGCAATACATCTTGAATGATCTCCGCACTCTTTGGACGTGCTGCAGCTTTCCATAAAACATTGCATTTCTTCATGATTGCAGCATGCATATCTGACAATGTGGTTTTTTGCGCGCTTAAAACTTTATTCGCGTCAGTTTTTGCACAAAGGCTCAATGTGTGTGCACAGCATCTCAAATGCACAGGTAGCAAATGCAAACCTTCGGGATTCATTGGTGCAGTTTCTTGATGATTCGCCAGGCAAGTGCTTAAAATATGTGCCGTCAAGTAAAAGAAGCCGCAATTGCCGGGATGACTCGTCGGTGCCGGCATCATCGGTAGTACTGGTAGATGGCAAGGGTGATAAAGGATCTTGCGTCTCGTTTTTGTCCGAAACACTCATACTCATAGATATATTACTGTCGTCTTCTATGTCGTCCATGATTATCCTTTGCACTTGACACAGATCTCACACGTCCAATTCGTACAATATGGTTAGTTTCCGTGTTAATTCAGTAAAGCTAATTTATTCACTTCGAATAGCGAGCAATATAGACACGACCACTTTTCATTTGACGCTGCACGCGACTGAGGTTTGCAAATGGTGAGTGGCGAGCGGAGCGCCCCGCGGCGCAAGCGACGACGTGACGCGAAAGAGATAGAAAGAGCAGTTACGTACGTGGCCTTAAGTTAGAGCGAGAGCTAACAACTTTGTCAAACGATGTTTAAAAACGAACGGAAAGTTTGGCGGCGAAACATGTAGCAACAAGAAAGATCATTTATATTTGTGGGTGCAGTGAAACATGATTATCAATTGTTAGTTTTAATTGTTTCGCACAACAATTAAAAATATTAGTTGCATTATTTTAATTGTATCACGCAATTAACACGAGCAAATTTAAATAAATTAATTGCAATGTGCAACTAATAGATTAATTGCAATTAAATCAATTGTAATTAAATTAATTGCAATTAAATTTTCAATCAATTACTAAGATGATTAAAATATTAATTAATTAATGCCCAACACTGCCAGTCACCCAGTATAAAAACAAATATGACACATATTTTCTTTTTGTTTTATTTTTTAATCTATTATTTAAAAAAAAAAATAAGTCATTTAATAAATTATTATTTATAATTTTTATTAATATACACAAATAATATTAGTGGGTGTGTATTTGTACTCCTTTTCAGCTGTCCTCAGGTAGAAAAATACTTCTCCGAAAAGACAGTATCGATTTTTTCTGCCTTTTTCATTTGTATGCTTCTCCTAAA
Organism: Euphydryas editha; assembly: GCA_036937285.1. Taxonomy (NCBI): domain Eukaryota; kingdom Metazoa; phylum Arthropoda; class Insecta; order Lepidoptera; family Nymphalidae; genus Euphydryas; species Euphydryas editha. The sequence goes on from JAUPFZ010000020.1 coordinate 5,667,241, forward strand.
TAATAGAAATATTAGACTTAAACGCAGAAACTATGTTATAATTTTTTTTAAACATTTTTTTCAACAATAAAGATTATTAATGCAACATCATCATAGTGGCAGAAGTAATTTTTTTTATCTCTTATGATATAATTACTTTAATTTGCCTGCCGATAAAGAAATTTATTTCTTTATATATATCATAATAATTAGAAGAAAAGAATAATAATAATTACTCTAAAACACAGGAGGAAAAACTTCTGCCACAAGCATTAATATATTTTTTTTAAATATCAAATACAATTTATTAAGACTATCGATAGAAGCGATAATATCGTTTAACACACTTATTTTTACTAAAAAAAAAAAAATTGCAAGCTCCTATTTGATATTGCAGCAATTAATGAATGGCAGAAATTGTTTAAAATGATTATTTTACTTAGTACTTTAATATTATCAACCACTGTCAGACGATAAAATCATATAAAAATTACGGCCATCAGCTCCCTAGCTATATATGATTTAAACATCAAATTCTGTGAAATAATGTCTATGGCAGATAAAGTAATTTTTCAAAAATCTAATGAGCCAGTTTTATTTTATGTGAAAATCATTTCTAACCCTCTCTAGTATATTTTTTCTAGTATATTATTTCTGTATTCTCATGTATTTTCGGATTTTGCCTTCTATCCACTGATAAAATCCGCCTGCAAAGTGTATGTATGCTTCAGGGTCGTCTCTGGCGGAGAGCGGGTCGGGCGAGTCGCCGCGCTACCTGACGCTGCAGCAATCGGGACTGCCGCTTGCGCTTGGAAATAAAGCGAGTATTACATACTAGATTACCCACATGGTATCACCCTCTTATGTTTACTGTTCTATTTTTATGCGTCGTAGTGTGATGTTGCTAACTGGATAAACATGTTTTCTAACCCAAAAAAGGTTTTCAAATTGGACTTATTGTCCATATCTATATCTCGACATTATTTCAGACAAAGTCTTCCGCTTTATAATACAGAACCTGCAAAAGCGCGAGATATTCGTATTCGTAGGTATCTCTAAATAACTGAAATCTCTAAATTAATGTAATCTTTCATGTTGATAACTGAAAAATAATGTACATTGATTTGCGTTTTTAATCTGTTTATTGAGGATGATTATATACTTTAAGAAAATCGCATCAGTTGTTTTGGGCGCCTGTTAAACATTTTTATAAATCACCGACCTAATTATACATGTATTTTCTTTATTTTTAAATCATATTAATATTTCAGGTATTAGTTGCGACACCGGGAAAACAGGGAGTGAAGTTAGCGAAAAAGCAGGAAATAATATCCATTAAGTCGCCGACGCCCAAACTGATGCCTGCATCGGCCCTAAGTAAATACAATGTTACCACATAAAAAACAAAAAGTCCTTTAACTTTATCCATGTGCAATATATTATTTGTATATGCAATATATTCATTGTGAACCATTTTATTTGAAAATAAATTTTATTATTAAATCGGTATTTATGTGATTAAATTGAACAAAATTTTCAGGTGTGTCGTCAAGCAGTGGAACGAAACAGAAAGTGATTATTACAAAAAATCCAACACAGAAAGTAATGTTAAAACCATCTGCTGCTCCTAAAACGACACAAGTAAGTACGCTTAAAATTTATGTGGTAATGGTATAAACTTCTTTGTAGATATTATCTAAGTGAATGAAATCCTAAGAATCTTGCAATTTTTTTTATTCATGGGTTCCTAAAAAGCTATTTTAAAATTTGATATAGTTATTTTAATCACATGAATGTCGATATATTCTTAGGAATAATTATTTTAAATTGATAAAAGAATAACAGTATAAATATAGTCATAAAACTGAAAATATTTTTAGTTTGCAAAATATTTACTGTTTATTAAACGCAGGAAAGTAGAACGTTTACACACACGCGCTAAAAGAAAATTAATTAAAAAACTAAATATATACCGCATTTATTTTTAATTTAAATCAAGCACTGAGTTTGATGCATGAACTATGGTTAAAATATGAAAAATACTGTGCTAATAATGTAAGCAATTTTTTCTAATTAGTGATAAATCTACAAATAATGAAAATATTGAATTGTAACGTTGATTTGAAACTATCTTTAATAAAATTTGATTATTTTTTTTTTGTAGTTAAAACCAATTAATGAGCGCACTAATGTATGTTTCAGTCCCTTTTTTAACATTACCACAATGTTCTTGCTATATAAACTTCTGTATTTTGTTAGGAACCCATGTTATATTTCCGTTTACTACGTAGTGTACTATGTCTAATTTTTTCTAAATATATTTTTAATACCAGGTAGCTAAGGAGTCTAATGTGGTGGAGACCCAACGTTCTCAATTACATCAAATCAATGTGCCAGGAAAAGGGGTAAGTAGAGATTTTCGTACAGACAACGTTTTAATTAGTTTTTCTGAAGTACGGTTTTTAGATATTGCCAACTATAACTGCCTTTGATGGAATATCTTCTTTATTACGGTGTACACACGATTACTAATTAATTCGAACCAGATTTTTTTCCTATTACATTAGCGATTACTTATCATATTATTATCTTTGCATTTATTTCAAGACATTAATGTTTCCTTCTATGGAGAGTGATAGATGGATAATCTTGCGATCTTCCATGTGTTATTGCAGATATTGTAAGCTATTGCATTTGTTATGATATTTTTGTATGTTTGTTTATTTGCAGATCCAATACTTTCGTGTGGTGACGAATCCGGGCAAGCCTGCAGCCAAGCCGCTGTTGGCGCTGCCTTCTAAGACATTCATGCTCTCTGACGGTAAGGGTAAGTATGACTAACTGACGTGACACTACCACAATGCTGATAAAAACGATAAAAAAAAGACAAAAATACTTATAGTTTTTTTTTATTGTAATTTTTTGTAAAAGAAAATTCAACAGTGTCTTGACTCCTCTTATGTATTACACAATGGATATATTATTTAGCTACCTTTTATTTATTCCATAGGTAACCTGATACAAATGAATGCAGATAACATTACTCCCTCACTTGTCGTAACAGGAACTACGAACAGTTTACCTAAAGGTATATATTTAGCAAAAATTATCTCAGATACTATGGTTACGTTCTATTCCGATATATACTGGAGCACTGCAAGTTGTGACGCCATTTCAGTATACTGCGAAGCCGCTCCTTTTTAATTTGCTATACTGTGCTATACTGGTTACTGTTTATAACGGAACGAAGTCCAGTATACTGGACTACTATTATCATCCTCATTTTACGACTTTTTTTTTCAAATTAAAATATTTATCATGTACACGTTTTTTATTCAACATGACAAATTATTATCTGAATATCGTGGACAGTTTTGAATAACAATATTAATTAATAATATGTAATAACAATCATTCGCGCTGTCACATTTTCGATCACATGACCTCAGTACTGAGAGCACCTTACCTCGAAAGCGCCAGTGGTCTCAGTGCAAAAATGGCGGCGATTCATGACGTCATATAGTACGGCAGTGTACTGGCAGTCTATAACGAAACGAATTTTCAGTACTGACAGTACTGGGGCACAGTGCTCTCAGTATATATCGGAACACGGCCTTTATTTTATATTCTTGCACTTGATTTTTCAATAAATTTTTCATAGTTTCTTTCTGAATTTAAAATAATAATTTGTATTGCAGTGGCACCGAAACCTCCACAAAAGTTGGTGAGGATAGCACCGGTCGTAACAAAAACATCACAAGCAACTACAGTGAGAATGATTCTTTTAAATATGTTTTTTATTATTTTTATATTTTTGTCAGTACAATAAGTATCATCGACAATAATAGATTAGGAGTCTCGAAACTGATATATTTCTTTCAATTTAGGATAGAATTATCCATATTATGCTTAATAAAAATAATAGTCGTGTGTAACTTAGTAGTTTTTAACTCATTCACCAAAGATACATAATTATCTGACATGTAGAGTGATTTGATTTTCATATCCCTACTATTGAAAACTTTTGTACCCACATTTACAATGGTTCTTATTGGTGATGTGTCGGATATCCGTATCCGCCGATATCCGAGGGAGAAGAAAGATTCATATCCGTATCCGTTATATTTTGACGGATTTTTTACGGATCTTTTACCTTATTAATTTTCAATACTATCCGCACGCAGAAACTTTGCCGATGGCCTTGTGACGTCACGCGTCGATAGTCAGTAGGGTTGAAAAAAAAGGTCACATAAAGGTAGATTATTATTGTATATATTTTACATCAAACTAATAAAAAATAGTCTCGTTCAAATTATAAATTTAATATAAAGTGTAATTATAAATAGTAAATAAAAAACGATGTTGTTATTACGTAGATTATATATTTTTATGTATTTATATTTAGTGAATAAATGAAACGAAGCCGTAAAATATAGTTTAACGGTTCCACAACAATGAAAAAAAAAACTAACAAAAAAAAAAAAAAACAAGTAAAACCTAACAAAACAACAATTAATTGATTCGGAGCGAAAGCAAAAATTTACACGTAGGTACGTATCGGCTGCGTTGCTAGTGGTACGTGTCAGACGAGCGAGGGACGCGGTCATCTCCAGTGGGAGGGGTAGTCATCGGCAAACCATCTGCGCACGAGTTATACATTGACGAAATTCTATATATAGGTGATAATGTAGCAATGATAAAGTATTAAATTCCATTCAATTTATTTTTTGTTTCTAAAAATCAAATATTTAGCACCTATATATTGTAAACATTTATCATAAATGAGTTATCATACCAATAGTAAATAACTCAAAGGTACTAAATCAACTACATATTTTTATAATGAGATCACTCACAAATCTTTGTGATAAGCTTATTAAAATAATGATATATTTAAATATTTGTAGTCATTTTTTTAACTCATGTACCAAACACAAACTTTTCCTATTTCATACTAAAGTACAAACAAAACAAAAGAAAGACCCGTGTAATACAAGTCGAAACATATCCTGTCAAGGAATGCGTAAAGTCAAAAGTGGCATCAACTATTGTTTCAACGTCACGCGCATCGACACTGAACGAGTAACAAAGTTAAGATCCGTATCCTTTGGATCTTGACACCAAATATCCGTATTCGGTACCCGTATCCGGGGATATACATTTTTAACAATCCGGCACATCACTAGTTCCTATGTTTGGGGAAAATAGAAAGAAACAGCTTTGATAACTTTAAAGTAGAAAGAAAAAGAATTGTTAGAGGCTCGTTTGTGCACAAATTTTTGTATATGTATTTAATGTAATACAATTTTGTACGCGTTATCAAGAAATATTAAATAGAACCTAAAGTTATTTGTCATTTTTTAACATTTGCTGTTTGTTAATCTCTATTCATCAAAATTAGTAAAAATTAGTTTATTAAATACTAGCTTCTGTCCGCGGCTTCGCCCGCGTGTATATCGGTTATTGCGACCAAAACAAATCCTATGTTACTTCTAATACCTCCAAGAATATGTGCACAAAGTTTCATGATGATTAAGTAGTTTTCGCGTGAAAGCTTAACAAACAAACTTTCGAATTTATAATATTAGTATGACAATATTATATTTTTGTATACTACGATTTATGTTAGTGTGCGAGTATATTATCCTTTTGTGTATTTCCACTCTGTCGGATTTATGGTCGTTACTGAAGCAATAGTATCAATAACGATGTAAATGTTAACAAATACGGTCATTGACCTTCCGGCCGACCGCAGCAGGTGGCGCGCTCGTCCCAGAGCCTGCTGGCGCCGCTGTCGCCCGCCTTGCCCGCGTCGCCCTCGCCGCCCGCCTCGCCGCCCTCCCCGCCCTCCCCCGCGCCCGCCTCGCCCCCGCCGCCGCGCGACGCGGACTCGAAGGTTGGGTTGCGGGCGCTCATCGAGAAGGCGATCTCGGACGGCGGCGGCGACGAGGTCGAAGTGGACTTTATTCGGCGACACGTGAGTAGTACACGCGAAGTATTTCTGTCTTCTTCGATCTCAATAGATCAAATCTACAATAACTCGATTTTTACGGATTTTCTTGCCTCGCACGACCACTATATGGAACCAGCTGCCACCTAATACCTATGGTATTTTCCGAACGGATACGACTTAGGGACCTTAAAAAAACAAAAAAAAAACATCATACTCTTATTTGAAAGGCCGGCAACGCACCTGTTAATCCTTTAGTGTAGCGGGTGTATATGGATGTCGCTTTCACTTGCCACCAGGTGAACCGACTGACCGTTTGCCCCCTCCTACATAAAAGGAAAAAAAATCTCAATACCGGTCCGATTTATGTTGTTTGGCTAGTCTATTTAATAAGAAAATTAAACCTAATAGCCCTAAAGTCCAATATCGCTACCATACTGTAAGAGCCCTTAATTATGTCACTGACTTACTGATAGGCAAAGAGTCCTTTACTGTGGAAAGGGGTTGAAGCTTGATCGACATTACGCTACTCTATTGTGGATTTTTGAACACATTTCAGAATTTCTTCAAGCTGTGCAGACAAGACGAATTTTTAAACAGATATACCAATACATTCTGTATCTCAGATTGAACCAGATTCTGTTTGAGATCTACGTATTGTAAACATAGTTGCTTAATGGCCATAAATTTCAACAAAATGTACCATAACGAGATTATAAATATCATCCTCCAAATATGATTTTAGTATAGTTTTTTTTTTGTTGTTATTTAATAAAGGTAGAATAAGTTAAGTTTTTTGTCTCCAGAGTCCAACTCTAGAAAACAGCACAGATGCAACGGATCGACGTGATTCTAATACCAGATCAGGCGAACACCCTCTTATCGTCATTCCCTCTAATTACGAACAATCCGAGATCATCGTACCCGAGGCATTGAACTCTTTAGTAAGCACTTGACTACCATTACAAGCCACTGTATATATAAATAGCTTGATTGTAGAACATTGCGTAGTGCAAATTAACATATATTTTTTTACATTCTCTTAGAAATATCTTGTTTTATTAGTTCAAAGTTTAAATAAATTTAATTCTTTGTTGTTTATGTGTTATTACAGGATGACTCACAAAGATCTGGTAGCATGATAAACATTGAAGGAGAGTCTCTAAACACATATCAGTCACCAACGACTCCAGCACTTTCTGATACTGGTTTGTATTTTATGTGAATATAAAAAAAATTGTATATCATTACTTTTATGGCATACACATATTATATGTAATTTGATTTGATATTAATAACTCGATGTGGTGTAATCAAACGAAATTCTTGCCGTGTTAATTAAGTCATTTCAAAGAATTAAGAACAATACAAATGTCTCATTTTAATATTTGTATTATATTACTATGTATTTTTCTAATGATTTGTATATTTTAGATATTGTAGCGACTGATCTAGGACTCCGACCTCGTAAAGCTTGCAACTGCACCAAGTCGCAATGCCTCAAGCTATACTGCGATTGCTTCGCGAACGGCGAGTTTTGTAACCGCTGCAACTGTAACAATTGTCATAATAACTTGGAGAATGAAGAATTAAGACAGAAAGCAATAAGAGGATGTCTTGACAGGAACCCCAATGCTTTCAGGTGATCTACTAATGTAACATATACTATATATAGTTTGGAGAGTAAGACTTGGAGATTAAGATCAAAAGGTTTTGAAGCAAATAGTCGAATGATATATCATATATAATCGAATGATATATAATCGAAGAATAGTGAACAACTGATATTTATTTTTTAAAAATCACGATATATATACAAAATATTTACACAATAATATTTACATCGTAGAGTCATCAAGGAGTTGCACTTTGACTTTGTCGTTCGTGCGTATTAGGCATTAGCGAGTTGCGGCGGCTCTCGCACACGCGAAGTGTGATAGCGTGTTGCGATATGTTGTGGTAGCCACAATAGGATTGATGGAGTTGATTGTTTGAATTCGCCAATCTCGAAATAGTCTAGTAAATAGAGTAGTCTAGTCTAGTCTAACTCCAAAAATATAAAAAGCTTTGTTTCATCGGAGAAGATTTTTATAGTAAAAATATCATGCTAAGATGCATAGAAGGCATGCAGTAAATTCGGACAAAATCTAAGAGTAGTCTAGTGAATATAAAACTGAAAAGGGTGTTTTTTTATATTTCTGTACTAGAATGAATTTAATGCAATTATTTTTGCTTCTTTTTTAGACCAAAAATTGGTAAAGCCAAAATAGGTGGACCTGATATCATTCGGAGGCATAACAAGGGGTGCAATTGTAAAAGAAGTGGCTGTCTCAAGAACTACTGTGAATGTTACGAGGTGATAATTTTGTAATTATGTTATTTTATGATATAGATAACGATATTTAAACTTTGTGACGACTTGTTAAGTGTTATCACGATCATTTGCGAGTATACTGATGATGTTAATAATAAATTTCAGATAATACCAATAATATTTAATGTAACATTGTATATTACATTAAATATTATTGGTATTTCAGTCGTTAAATTAGAAAATATCGTACTACGGATAGGCCATCTTATCGAGCAAATATTTCATAGTCCTTTTAAATAACGATAAGATTTACTCAGTACAAATCTACGTTCCCTTCTATGAATATATCTTGTCCAACGTACTGAATGTTTTGGCACATGAGTAAAGAAACGGAACAGAGACAAAGCTTCATACAAGCGTGCTACAATAGGTACTCTAGAAGAAGCTTGAGGCGCGTGTGCGCGTGAGGACTCGCGCTTCGTTACGTACAGAAAGAAACCGGTCTATACCGGCTCAGAGAGTGATCAAACTCAGGGGCTGCAGTAAACATCGCACGTCGTGTTTTCTTTTAATGACAATTTAATAATTTAAATAGTGTTTTAATGTAATTTTAATAGTGTTAATATAAAAGAGTAAATATGGTTTACTGTAGGTACAATGTGTATGAACAATAACAGAGAGAATAAAAACACAATTTTTTATCTATCCCAAATTTTCTCCTCCTGTGTCAACCCTATCAATATAGGTATAAATTTTGCTCGCTCCTTAGAAGCTTTGTCTCTGTTGCGTTTCTTTACTCATGTGGTTTCGGTGTGTTCGCAGGCGAAGATAGCGTGCTCGTCGATCTGCAAGTGCGTGGGCTGCCGCAACGTGGAGGAGACGCTGGAGCGCGCGCGCCGCCGCGACCCCGCGCGCGCGCTCGCCGTGCACGCCGCGCACGCCGCCGCGCAGTACCGCGCGCCGCCGCTCGTCGCCGCCAAGTACGTGCACACACGCTCCAGACACGTTTATACTATTTTCACTGTATAAAGCTAATTTTTACCCAGTGATACATTTACGTAAAATTTATGTCAGGATTCAGTTACGTACGATGTAAGTCACATATGAGTCATATTATGACTCAGTATTTCATACCTCGTGATGTAAAATTAACGTAAAATATATGACGTTTACTTGATATAATATTGATATCATAGTGACGTCGAGTATTTTTTTCGTAAGTGTCATCTTCATGTGATCTCAAATTGATTTAAATGTGATTTAGCTGATGTCATGCTAATATGACTTCGTTGTTATGTTTCAAGTGAATATGAGGTTATAATGATATGACAACACGACATCTGTGTGAATGTGAAAATCTGTGAAAATATTTATAATTTTTAATTAATTTATTTATAATTAATTATAACGATAAATATTTTTTTGGGAATAATTTTGATAAGTTTTAATCGTTTAATTTAGCGTGAGCTGTCCCTGTATAAGAATAATGTAAGCACTATCGCGTACACTAACAAGTAACGAGTAACGAGTAAGACGAGGCGTGTGTGTGGACGCAGACAGCCGTGCAGCTTCATGACGACGGAGGTGATCGAGGCGGTGTGCCAGTGCCTGCTGGCGGCGGCCGTGGAGCGCGACGAGGGCGAGCGCGACGCGGAGCCGCTGCGCGCCGTGCTGGAGGAGTTCGCGCGCTGCCTGCAGGACATCATCAGCGCCGCGCACCACAGCGCGCCGCGCCCCGCGCTCGCGCTGCCCGCCTCGCCCGCGCTCGCCGACGAGGTGAACCTTTACTATTACTCTGTCAAGTGCTTTCCAATTACTGTAGAATCGCACTAATCCGGCACTTCAATAAACCGACACGTCCAATAATACGGCACCCTCCGCACATGCGAGAAACATTTTTAAACACATTTTTAGGACTACAAGTTGCACCGAGAGCGCCGTCACTGCATTGGGTAGACTCCTGCCCAACGTTGGAGGACCGGACTCCCCTTGCCGGCGCTTATATGGCACTGTACGGTGCGCCCATTTGGTGTGATGCACTCACCGCTCGGAACAAGGCCCTCTTGAGGAGGCCTCAGAGGGTCATAGCGGTGAGGGCGATACGTGGATACCGTACAGTGTCATGGACGGAGGCAACACTTCTCGCTAGTAATCCGCCCTGGGAACTCCAGGCTGAGGTGCTCGCGGACCGTTCCCGATCGAGCCTCCGAGCTAGAGGACAAGTCCCAAGTGCGGATCAGACAGCTCCGATCAGGGCTCAGGATCAGAGAGCCCTGATCCAATGGTGGAAAGAGGATCTGGAGTCCCCAGCGGCGGGCCTGGCGACAGTGGATGCTATACGTCCACATCTTCGTCGCTGGGTCAGAAGGCGGCACGGAGTGTTGACCTTCCGACTGACGCAGGTACTTACCGGGCACGGGTGCTTCGGTAAGTACCTGCATCAAATTGCAAGAAGGGAAGCCCCCCTGCCTGTCACGAGTGTGGCGCACCAATAGACACGGCGCGTCACACTCTCTAGGAGTGCGCCGCTTGGGGGCCCCAGCGCCATGCCCTGGTGGCCGTGATAGGCGGAGAACTCTCGTTGTCGAGCGTGATCCGCTGCATGCTCGGCAGCGAGAGGTGCTGGTCGGCCGTGACCTCCTTTTGCGAGGAGGTCATGGCTTTGAAGGAGGCCGCGGAGCGGGAGCGTGAAGCAGACGTTAATGCTGACCCGCTCCGCAGGAGACGACCGGGGAGAAGGAGACGCCGCTACGCGCTTCTTCACCCTCCGCACTAGAGTGGGAGGGGCACCTATAATCCTCCCACTTGCCACTAGGGCAATAGAGCGCTCACGGTGCCTGCGAGCGCTCTATAGGCGAAGGTGGCCCGCATAGGTGGGCCAACCGTCGGGGCGTACCGGTTGCATGCGCGAGCGATCCCGTGGCGCCTCATTGCGACGATGAGGGCACTGCTGGGTTTTAGCGGGTATTCTGACACGTTCTGCGTGCTAGCGAGTTCCACATACCCGCCTCTCTGCGGCGGGATGCGTAAATGCATTTTCCAGCGATAAAAAAAAGGGCTACAAGTTGCACGAAAAAAAACCTCAAGCATAGATTATTTTAAACTATATAATTAGTTAATTGTGAGATATGTGACTTATGGTTATAAAAAATGTGTAGAATATGAACACAAATACATTTCACTCATTTCAATTATTAAATGCTTTATTGATCTGATAACGTCTTGTAAATCAATGAATGGCGGCTGCACCTTACGAACTATTGTCACGTTTCACGAGTGAGAGCGCGGAACAAGCGATAGAGAGGTACGATCGGACTAAGCTTTCGGGTTGTGAATGAAAAACAATAACGCAGATTGTTGAATCTTAAATCTCATACATTTATATAAGTTGTAAATAAATTGTTAATAGCACATTGTTACTTGTAATTAATGTGTATAATTTAAGTAATAAAATATTTGAATTAATAGTGCAAATAAATGTTAATTTATCGAAAAAAATTGTAATTAATTGAATTTACACATTCTTTGTATTATACAATATAATGATAACTCAGTGATAATAATTCAATTCAATTCATAAAAGTATGCAATTTTTTTAGGAATGTTTTTTATGACGTTACTTCGGCAAATTATTTTATTTGGTATGAATTTTTCTATACAATCCAGAAATCCAAACATTCCAATAACCCGGCATCCTCTGGTTTTTAATAGTACCGGATTAGTGAGATTCTACTATAAACCTTTTTTTTTTTTTGACGTGATAATTTTAATTATCCCTTTTAATTTTAATCCCAAGTTAATTTTCAATTAACCCTTTTTCTATTATACAAAATAATGATAATTCACTGATAAAATAATTCAATTAAATCCATAAAGGTATGCAATTTTAATCAATGTTTTCTTATTGGTCCGAGACCTGGCACCAATTTTCGGGTAGGTATTTGAGGCAAGCTGAAAACTTGTTGCATACCTCTCCTATTATAGTCCCAACTCGAAGCTAGTTTTAAAAATATTTTTTTTTTTCCAAAAATATATTAGAGGCAATATGCAATTTTTATATGTTGGAGTTTTATGTTTAAAGAATTAAAAAAAAAAAAACCAGACGATTTAGTCGGGGTTTCATCATTGCCAGGCGCGTGCAAAAATGTTTTGCAAAAAAATATAAAAAATGTATTTGAAGCAATTTGAAATTTTAATAGGTTATTATTTATAACTAAAAAATAAGATTCTCAAAAAAATTTTTTGAGACAGTATTCGAACTCAAAATTTATACAGAAATTGAATATTTTTTTCATGTTCAAATTAATAAAAGCTAACGTATCAAAGAAAACAATGATTAATAAGAAGTATTTTTTTTTAATTTTTCACCAAGATATTTATAGTTACTTGCACTTATAGTTTCTTATTGTACTTGTAATACCAATTGATATCTTTGATATTTAGAGCCCAACCTACCGATGACTGTACATTTGTCGCAAATTGCTTGATTTCACCATAATATTTACTAGTCAATATCCTAATTACAATTTACAAATTAAAGCAACGGAAAATTAAAAAACTGTTGTAATATTACTAAAAGAAAGTTATATTTCAGGGGCAAGCGTGATATTCGAGCTGGTGTTTTAAAAGTGTGTAATCAGCAATATCTTCTGTGAGTGATATTTTAGAGTAATACAAATACATATAGAATTAATCGTTAAGATAAAGGTGCAATTGTTATATTTTTATATTGCTATCCTAAATTAACTTCTAAATTAGACTCGTTTTTATCATTTGTAAGTACGAAAAGACTGTTGACATTGATATAATCACTGATGTTTTAATTAGAAGCTTTCGTTTGAATGCCAAAATAGAATATTTTATTATTGTAAATAACAAAATAAACTTTTTTATTGTTTTATATGTTTTGTAAATACATGTTGTAAATTGCATATTTTACTAGTCATAAGTATACATTTATATAAAAGGTAACCAATGTGTAAATATGTAATAATATAATAAAAGGAAATTTTTACCCTGAATTGTTAAGTTTTTGTTTTCGATAATAGGTATATACAATTTATTTTTAATAAAAATTCGAAAATATTATTTTTATAACTGCCTATATTACATCCTATAAAGTACATTCTTAAATAAATATTTAAATAGATTTTTAAAACATTATTTTAAATTCAAAGTATTCTTTGATATATATTTGCTAGTAAAATAGATTGTGCGAGCTTTATGAAATGAAAAAACTAATAAACTATTCAATTTTCAAAATGACTAATCTGTCACTTATGTTAACACCATTTAACTTTTTATTATGTGTAAAAGTATGGAGCGTAGAACTAAGGAGCACCATCTCTGTATGTAAGTGTCACTAAAAAGGCGCTTAATTGGTGTTGCTACTATCGTAGCTGGGTAAAGTTAAATTAAATCATAAATTTTCACAATAAAAAAAATTCCAATACTTATAATATTACCAAATTTTTTTAATTGTCAACAGTACAAATGCTCTACAAAGTATTATAAAAATCTCAGGAAAATTAAATCACTCTCGATATTGTTATCATAAAGGCTTTCGAGTTTATATTAAATAAATAAGTTCGACTAATAAACTGTGGTTCTGTAATTTATTATTCGCCTCATTAACTATACTTTGGTCACCAATAATATTAAATTTTTCAAGTCAGCGCACTTCACTTCGTCTACAACTTCTAAATTCATTTCATGTTCTCTTGCAACGCTAGCGCCATTCTTTGGAGATTTTGAATAATTATTGTTTGCTGCTTTCAGCTGGAAATTTTTTCTGTTTTTCAGTTGATTTCCCAGATATGATAGTTCTCCTTACCTTCATCTCCATCTCCTTTCGTTCATCATACCCTCCAGCACCCCCTTTCTTTAAATATTTATTATTAATTAGCTATTTTATATACACTTTTTGTGTCAAACTGCTATATGAGATTATGACCCTGGCTCTACCCTCCATACTTTTGATGTAGAACTTAAAATGGCGTCCTACAACTGATTGTCACAAAATTCAGTTTCATCGACTATACTACTCACCTGAGATATAAATTATTCAACTCAGCATGCTTATTTGCTACACTACAATGTTGGTGCGTTTCTACAATTTGCTGCTTACCGCTGGACACTTTTACTGATCCTTCATATTATAAGATAGTTCTGTACTTCTACCATCCAAAATTAAACGTCATTAAATGTAATTTAAAACATTTTTCAATTATTTATATAAAAAATATTTCAAATCCTCTTAACGATTAGTTGAAAAATTCAATATAATCGATTCCTATAATATAAAATGATTTTAGTTATAATCGTGTGATCTATATCGAGTTTCATGGTGATCGTTCAAAGAGATTGAGCCATAAGAGTGAACAAACAAACGTATTATCTTTATGACATATTATATTAGGATGAATAGCTTAAGTTCTAGGACCCGTGGTATCCGTGCCAACGAGAACGTGCGAATCAATCGCATCATATCTCGATAGCGAAATCTTTGTTCAATTCGAAATTTTGTCTATTTTAAAGTATACTACAAAACAGCCTTTCTAAATTTTGTCAATTTATCGTAGAATAGTAGTGAAAACAAAAGAACATTATAAGTATGCCGGATAAAGACTAAAGAGGTTATACGTGAAATGAGAAGAATGATAGTACTAGCACGTTCTATAAATAATATTCGTATCGTGTAAAAATAGGACTACAACTGAGTGAGGCGCACATGTCTGCCGGTACGCGGTACACGGTTCGCTTTTGTTGAATTGTTGATTTTGTGATCGAGACAAATATAAAAATGAGTATTAAATACGAAGTGAGGAGTAACGAAAAATTAGGCAGGTTTGTATACACTGACGAATTATTTTGTAACTAAATTCAACGAAAATATTTTGCGAAAAACGTTTTTAACACCAAACCTACCGGTGCGGTCAAATGACCGCTTTTGAGAATTTCATTGGAGAGGTTTACATTTTTCTTGAACTTATGCACGACTTTTTCTATAATATATACTGTCTTACTTTAGAATGCTACTTAAGAAACCTGTAAATCTAAAAAAACCTATAAAAGAAAAATGTACACCCAGCATTTAACATATGTAATTAGTCTCAAAAGCGGTTATTTGACCGTAGTATATTGCTCAATTTAATAAAATCTTTTTTCTAATATACAATGTAGATATTTAGTAGCCGCAAAAGATTTAAAGGCAGGCGAAAGAATTCTGTCCGACCAACCCTTCGTACTAGGCCCCAACAGTGACACGTCGCTTGTGTGCTTCAACTGTTATCTGCCGCTGATCAGCAAATTCCTCGTCTGTAAGAACTGTGCAGTCGCACCGGTGTGTCCCGGGGATGGATGTCCTGAACAATTTCAAAGTAGGTTTCTGGAGATTATCAATTTCATTAAAGTCATTGAACCCTGAAAAAGTGATACAGTAACAAACATTCACACTCAAACAACATTTTTTTCAAACTTTTACATCTTTTATATTAGATTTCGACTATTGTTCAATAAAGATCGTTTAAATTATTTTGGCGCGCTAATGTTTGTGTGGGAATACTTGTAAATATGCAACTTTGATTTATGTGAGTAATGTGCTAGTCGTCATAGTAACATCGTCTTGTTATGCTAGTATAGTCAATTAAAAAAGAAATAAGACATTTTGGTATAGAGATTAAAAATTTTATGCATTTTTATGTTTCAAAATATACTCGACAGTACGTTTTCTTGACATACACGGACATTTACGTAGGTACTCTATTTAGACCAAGGAATTTATATATATAAATTCTTTGATTTAGACAGGCTTGACGCACGCATCATTTTACCTCAAGATTATTAGAAATATAGCATATACTTATACGCTCTATAAAAAAAAAAATTATTAATTTTTATTTATTTATTTATTATTATAACTAATATTGTATTTTTTTGTAATATTATATTTTCTACAATTTCGGTCAACCTACATTGTTGTTTCAAAAATTTGGCCTCTTGATACGGTATTAGGGGATCGGCCAAATTTTCAGAAAATGTTTTAAATTAATCTTTATGGATACTATTTCCCATAAAAAATAAAACTTTATTTTTTTTATAGTCTTTTAGGTACTCAAAATCATGTTTTAATATTGTCTGTTTAAAAATCCCGCCAAAACGCCACGTTATGTCATCTGAGAGCGCGTGACGTCATCTGGGATTATAACAAAACGGTTGCACGAGCATAAGTTCGCGAGAAGTTTTGTTTCGTGGAGTAGATTTTTTATTTGTTCTTATGGAACGAAAAAAATATCGTTCGTGTGCAGTACCTCAATGTACGAACACATCAAAAAGTACTTCAATTAAAATTTTCATTTGATGTGCCAAGAAAAGCAGACAAACAAAAAAAAATGAAATGTGCTTAAATTAATTTTTAGTAAATATATATTGTTTTCTCTCTACGGTTAACTACTATTATAGATTTTCCGCTCGAGACAGATATTTGTATTGCTACAAATGTTTGTTTCCGGTCTGGGTGTATGTCCTTGTGGTTCTCCCCACCGTGCCTCGAAGAGCACGTAAAGCCGTCGGTCCCGGTTGTTATCATATACACCTGATAGCGATCGTTACTCATAGTAGTATATTACCCGCCAACCTACAGTGGAGCAGCGTGGTGGATTAAGCTCCAACCCTTCGTCTATATGGAGAAGAGGCCTTCGCTCAGCAGTGGGTGGCTTACAGGCTAGTACAGTACAGTAGGTACAATACATATTTGTTAGAGATTATTTTTCAAGGAGGTATTTTTTCAAGTACCTAGTTATTTAATGGTAAATAATACATTATTATATAGTTTTATAATACTAATACAGAAGTTTTCACATTTCGAAATTCAATGTCACAAAAGTCTGAATTACTTGCATAGAAATTGCAAATCAGAAACGTATCCACTCTGGAAAGATTTCGATTGTCGGCCTTCGTAAATCCTGTTTCCATACTGTTCTCTTATATTTACGCGAATTTTACTCATTTAATTAAAATTCTATCGGATTTTATCGCGTTTTTTTTTAAAACTTTACAGTTTAACAATATTTTAAATTATTTCCCGACGTTTCGAATCCTTTACACTTTACAGCGTCCATGATCTCGGGGGACTGAGGTGGTGGATGTCCGAATAATTCCTGTTTCCATTATAAATAAACTGGTGAAACACCACGTGACAGCTTTTAAATCGATTACCGTATCCTAATTTATCAGTAATCTTTTACCAACTTTTATAATTTCAACAAAATTATGGAAATAACTGAGTAAACTAAGTAGATAGTACCCGTGCAATCAATGATTGGCCACAGATGACGTCACGCACTGTGATTGGCGTTTCAGGACAGTTTAAAAATATTGGAAAAAAAACAACATTTTATTTCTTCATTTAAAAATATTAAAATGAATTGTATTAAATTATTATTAGACTAGCGGCCCGCCCCGGCTTCGCCCGGGTATTTAACTAAAATTTCAAAAAATATAAATTTATATTCTTTATCTCCTACACCTGCGTCGATACTGGAAAATATTTAATAATAGATGGATTGAGTTGTCAAACATAATATTTTAGCCCGCAACTTTGTCCGCGTAGAAGTCGAAAATAGTTATAATAGGATTTTTATTTGTTTTTTTTTACGTTATTCATTTTGTTATAAAATATAAATTAGTTTGTTAAAATATTTGAATACTTATAAAATATAACAATCTTTATTGTAGAGTAGGGATTTAAAGTTTAAATAAACATTAAAATAAAAATAAAAATTGTTATATTTTATGATCAAGAAGCTCTATCTTTGATCTGGAGAAAGTTACACGGGGTATTATCTTTTTACAACGAAATCGAAATACTACACCTTCCGTAGTATTTCTTTATAACCATTTTTTTTTTTTTTGGTTCGGGTTGCTAGAATTACCAGGCTATTTTGAAATGTGCCACATACAACTGACTGTGAGAGAAGCAGCTTTCGCTTAAGTATACTCCCGCTACAGTAAGAGTTTGATCTTAAGCTTTGTTTATGGTAAATACATACACTCATACATTACATTATTATATGGTTCCCGGAAATCACCATTTCCTCTTTTAAGCAACAGATTTGAGAACTGTCCGGCAGTAACATCTCCCCTTAAATGGACTCTCATATTTATGGTAAGGCTCAGTTTCGTCACTGCAGGTCACAAATGCTCCTGTACTTTAGTGTATTGTATCAGCCTGTAAATAACCCACTGCTGAGCGAAGGCCTTTTTTCCATATAGAAGAAGGGTTGGAGCTTAATCCACCACGCTGCTCCACTGCGGGTTAGCGGATAATATCCCTACCATAAGTAAGAATTATTATAAGGCATCCATGATAACAAACGGGACCGACGGCTTTACGTACTCTCTACCCTATATACTCAGATATACACCCAGACCTGAAACAAATATTGGCACAAATACAAATATCTGCCCCGAGCGGGAATCGAACCCACGACCACCGCCATTGAGGCGAGGCGTTAAGGCGACTACTTGCACCACTACACTAAAATGGTCATCAATGCTTCGTTCGTTGTATCGTAGGTATAATTATACCACAAATCAATACGATTTCGTCTCTTAGGTTTGAATAAACCCACAAGTAATTATTTTTTAAATTTTAATTGACTCGGCACAGTTGGTAGTGACCCTGCTTTCTGCTCCAGGATCGTGGGTTCGATTCCCGCCTCAAGTCTGGGTGTAATATGTATTTATTTCTATATGTATTATTTATATGTATATTTATAAAAAATGTATAGCAGTCAGCTGTTACCTAAAACACAGGCATTAAGTTGCCTACCTTAGGAACAGACGATCGTGTGTGTATGTCAAACATATATTTATGTTTAATTATTATTAATACTTTATTTATATTTAATAATTATCGGACTATTGTCCAAGACAGCTTTTATCTCCTTCTTCTTAGTTTTAGTGTAAGATACAGTTAAATGGGTACATGATTTATAATCTTTTCTGATCTTGTTCCAACATTAGTCCGTGGTGCCAATCTGTACTAATTGGCGTGTTAATGCCGTATAATTCAAAAATGTTTCCAAGTTCACTTCGGTTTCTTCTATATCTGTATCATTGTGAACTACAGATGCCTTGCTGATACTGTCATTTAGTTTAAAACCCTTGACTTAACACAACACCAATATTGAAGTAAAAAATATTATATAAGACACTATTTTACAATAAAGCAATCACACGGTATATTTACAACTCAATTTTGTTACGTTTAATATAAAGTCTTGCCTGTTCCATCAGGAGCACCCAAAAAAAGATATCACCTCCACCTGCGTAAATACTGGAAAATATAATATTATAATAGATGGATCGATTGTCAAACTTGTGTCAAAATAAAATTTTATTTAAATCAAAAAGGAGTATTTATATCAAAATAACTTTCTACCCCCTT
The DNA here is from genome assembly GCA_036937285.1 of Euphydryas editha. Classification (NCBI taxonomy): domain Eukaryota; kingdom Metazoa; phylum Arthropoda; class Insecta; order Lepidoptera; family Nymphalidae; genus Euphydryas; species Euphydryas editha. The sequence goes on from JAUPFZ010000020.1 coordinate 5,686,933, forward strand.
TTAACCCCGTTAGGGAATGAATTTCGATAAAATACGAAACACGTCTTCTATCAATTCTGTTAAAGAATATTTATGCAAAATTTGAAGTAGATTGGACCAAGGAATCACGTTGTCCCATACAAACTTTGCCTCCCTTTTTCATCCCCTTAGAGGTAGAATTTCGTAAAATCCGTTCTTAGCTGACCTCTACTTGGCAAAAGGAATATGCTTATCAAATTACACCGGTGGGAGGGATGCGCTGTGCCGCGCTCCCGGCTGCATGGGTACCACCATCTTGCTTATTTCTTCCGTGAAACAGCTTTGCTGTGTTTCGGAAAGAAGGGCAAGACAGGCAGTGTAATTACTGGCACCGAGACTTAACATCATATGTCTCAGGATAGGCAACACATAAATGAGTTGGCTGGGCTAGTTCCAGGTAAACTAGTTTATGTTCATGGGCGACGTCGACCACTTTCCATCAGGTGGAACGTCTGCCAGTTTGCCTATCCAACTAACATATAAAAAATTTCAAATTTTTCGGTCTCATAGTTCCAGAGATATCGTGATGAGTGACTATATCTATAGAAAGTCTCCTATATATACATATATAGATAAACAATAGTAAAACAGTATATTTATTTTATTTAAGCACATTTTAGATTTTAATGTGACTACTGTCCGATCCTCTTTTATATTCAAAGAGCCGACGTTTGTTCACTGACTTTTAATAATGTTCGTATTATTAAGAGTAAAATGAAGTATACATAATTAATGTTGGTTTTTTATGTAATTCGTAGTAAGAAAAATGTTGGTTTTTTATCTAACTCGCAATAAGAAAGTTGGTTTTTTATCTAATTCGCAGTAAGAAATATTTTTATATCAAATATCTGATGTAAATATGAAGTAGGTTATAAACCTTTGTAATAATAACGGTTAATACACAGGCCAGTGGTGTAGCGTGGAGCATACGAAAGAGGTCGGCAATAAAGCGATTTTTTTCAATTGAAAATAAATAAATAAAAAAATTATCTCCAAATCGCGCCCGTTATATTATGTGCCAACCGAAATGAGAAGGGTACGAAAGAGTTGAATGCTGCAGAAGTACCAAACTTTGTCATAATGTTCAGGAATTTCGCAACATCTGCCGTTAGGCAGAATGCCTATGGCAGTAATGCCAGTTGCAAGAGAAGTTTTTCTAAATTAAAGTTAATTAAAAAAAAATTGAGATCGAATATGTCCAATTTAACTACGTTGTCAAATTTAGCTATTATGGCAATCGAACGTGACACAGATTTTGATTTTTACGATTGTGTAACAGATTTTGCTTCGAAAAAATACGAAGAGTACATTTTAAATCTAATTATTATGAACCTGTAACGTAAATATTTTATTTTATTCAAGTTGATCTCAAGTGCTGTTATTTAAGATAATAGTTTATACTTACCTGCTAAAAGTGGCTACTTTAGGCGGTAATCGCAGATTCTCTTAATATACCAAATGTAAAAAATTGAAAAGTGATTTCAGTAATACTACACGTAGTTTATTAGTTAAGGTTTAGATTTTTTGACGTGATAACGTCTAGTAAATCGATGAAAGCCGGCGGCACTTCACGAAGTTTGTCACAATCTGCGAGCGAGAGCGCGGAACAAGCGATAGAGAGGCACGATCGGCCTATGCGTTCGGCTTGTGACGCATAGTCCAACCGAACGCTTAGGCCGATCCCACGGGAATGCGGGATCCCGTTTTGCGGGATTGCAATCCCTATTCGCAGCTAAATGTACAGTGGTATATGAATAAACATTACGAGAATTGTTGTGTTAAAGAAATTTGGTGGTTGAAAACTCGACTATTTCTAGCAGGATTTGAACCCGCGACGGTTTCGATCTATATCATATTCTATATATTAGGTGATCTTAATTGAAATTAAATATATCCTTAGAATGGCACACGCAGCAAGAATGTGAATTCTTCCGAAACCTTAAACTAAACAAAGGAATAAATCCTATGACGATGGTTCAAAACGTAGGGTCCTTACTAGTGCTACGAGCGATATTGAAAAGGGATTTCAATCATCAGGAATGGAAAGTTTTTATGGAATTGGAGACACATTTAGACAGGCGAAGAGGGAGTAACGTTTGGGAATATTACGATAATACTGTTAAGGTAAGGTAATATAACAATTTAAGTTATTTTTAATATTAACATATAATTACTAGCAATAATACTAAACTTTAGTATATTAAAGTTAGTATGTACCTCGATATAAATAAAAAACATGCTCATGAAATATTACGAATTTAAAAGTTTTTCAAATTAAATAAATAAATAAATAAATATGTTTAACATACACACAAGGACGTCTGTTCCTAAGGTAGGCAACTTAATGCCTGTGTTTTAGGTAACAGCCGACTGATATATTTTTTTTTAAATAAATATAGGTACATATAAATAATACATATATAAATAAACATATATTACACCCCAGACTCGGGGCGGGAATCGAACCCACAACCCTTTGAGCAGAAAACAGGGCCACTACAAACTGCGCCAACGGGTCAGTCTATAATATATATATAATTAAAAAAGGAATATTATTTTTTTAATTAAATAAAAGAGTGATAAATTAGATCTATTATTCTTTTATGTGGTGCATAAGTCATTTTTCTATGTTTATATTTCATTGCATTAAAAATAGGTATCTCATATAACCATAAACGCAGACTGTTTATCTTTACTTCAGTTCATTCAATCACTCGGTATCCTCGACAATGGGCAAAATAAGGATCTAGTGCAAAAGATATGCGCGGCGATCGATGTGAACAGTTTCGAAGTACGCGGTCCTCCCATACCCGCTATAGAGTGTGCGGAAATTCTGCGAGGTGTGTATCTACAGGCCGCTCTCTTAGCGCACGACTGTGTTGCCAACACACATATATCTATCAATGACAGGAATGTGCTCGTTTGTCACGCCAGTACCGATATTAAGAAAGGAGATATCATATATCATAACTATACGGATGCTTTAAAGGTGAGATAGTTGATGTTGGTGATAAAAATTGGTACCTAATATGAATTGAACTGAACTAATCATTCTGAAAACTTCCACAGCTGGGCAAAGCTTCTTCTCCATACGTATAGGAGTTGGGTTGGAGATCAATCTATCACGTTGTTTAACTGCGGGTTGGCGGATAATTTCCATACAATGAGTTATGATCGTTATCAGGTTTCTGTGATAACGACCGGGACCGATGGATTTACGTGCTCTCCAAGACACGGTGGAGAGACACACAAGGACATACAGCGAGACCAGAAACAAATATTGGCAGAAACAAATATTGGCACATATACAAATGTATACCCCGAGCGGAAATCGAACCAGCGACCGCCTGCGTTGAGTTGACTACTCACCACTAAACCAGAACGGTTTTCCATAAATTATTAATTATTATTGTTGAATAGAAAAGCTTAAAACATAACTATATAATAACAATAATAAATAAAATTGTTGTTATCTGAACATATAATAAAATCATACCATTGCTAATTCTATATATTGAATACTTTTTTAAGAAAATATCCACAATTGTAACTATTAACGTCAGCGTGGGTAAAATCGGGGTGATATTCTAGTTATGAGTAACAAAAACCTTATTTCAATGCTTCACATGAACTATATTTTTCTGATGATTTCTCAGGGTACGACAATAAGACAACAACATCTCATGATAGGAAAATATTTCATATGTACGTGTTCTCGATGTTCAGATGTAACGGAAATGGGAACATACATGAGTTCAGCGATTTGTTCCAAGTGTAAAACTGGATATGTATCGAAGAAAGCTGATGTATGGGAATGCAACAGTTGTGGGAAGGAAACTGAAAAATCGGATATCGAACACAAGATCAAATGTTGTTCAGAAAAATTTGAAGTTATAAGTATGTATTCGAATTATTATTTAAACGTTTTAAAGTCTAGGCAAGCACTTTTAATAAAAAATCTTTATTTATGGTAAAAGAGCCGGCCATATTTTATCTGTCTAGCCTCATCATCTCATTTTTTAAACGTAACCGTATTCATTTTCGCTGCAAAGTTTGAGTGGCGTCCTTACATTCTTATGCAAGCTTAAAACGTAGTCTTCTAATTCAAATCTGTACAAAGCCAGAACTCAAGTGTATATATATATATATATATATATATACACTTGAGTATATATATATATATATATATATATATATATATATATATATATATATGTATATTCCGAATTTGCGTAATGAATTCATTTCATTTCAATCTATACACGATTACTTTTATACCTTTGCGTTCTGGATTTGCGCAGAATGGAAATACGCTTTTGTATGATTTGGGAAAATGCAGATCCTGAAAAAAAGTCTTCTATTGCTGTTATAAAAACCCCTCAATTTATATTACTTGTCTCCTATGACGGACATCGCTAGATTACAATTTTACTACAGGTATAGATAGATAACATCTATTGTATGTCGTGCGTAAAAATTTAATTAGTACTTTCATTTATTAGGTTTTATAGCTTACCCTAAAATTATATTTACAGATAAAAAAGACGAAAAAGATCTAGAGGAATATATAAAAAACGTTTCATTAGTATTAGCGCCTAATCATTATTTGCTTTTGGACGCCAAACAGCGTCTAGCAGGTGTTCTGCGAGATATTATCAACAGAGAGCCGCGACCTACTAAGAAAGTGATGCGACGTAAGATAGACCTTTGTAAGGAAATATTACCAGTACTTGAGGTACTTAGTCCTGGTATTTGTAGGACTAAAGGTGAGCCGATGTATTTTTTTTATAGTTGAACTTTCTTTTTGTGTAGATACAATGTATTAGGTCCTTACATAAAAATGAGATGAAATTGGCGTTTTGTCGTACTGGCCACTTTAAACTCAAATATTTGTCATTTGGTTAGGAATTCCAAATTCAAATTTATACAGCTATTTAGTCATGCATTTGATTTTCGAGAACCCTAAATCATTTGTTTTTTCCTCTTTTGTTTTTCATCTTTGCGTCACTCAGCTTAAAATGGAAAACTTGAAATATCGAGCTATTTACGAGTACGAGTTCCACCGTGGCACCAGTGCTGCAGAAACGGTTCGAAGGATTAATGATGTGTATGGCTTTGGTGTCGCAAAAGAAACCACAGTACGTTTTTGATTCCAACATTTTCTTTCTGGAAATTTCGACTTGCAGAACAAGCCCTGTGGACGGCCGGAGACCAAAGTTGATAATGAAGAATTAAAGGCTATTATGGAAGCGGATCTATCACAAACCACGTTCGAGTTAGCTGCAGGCTGCGGTGTTAGTGATAAAGCTGTTTTAATCCACTTGAAGCAAATTGGGAAGGAAAAAAGCTTGAAAGGTGGGTACCTCATGAATTGAATGAAGCAAACCGAAAAACGTGCTTAGACTGTTACGCAACATAACTCAACTGGCACAATAATGTAGGAATTTTAAATCGAATCATTACATGTGATGAAAAATGGATCATATACGATAATCGGAAGCGCTCATCGCAATGGATGAATCCTGGCGAGTCACCCAAATCCTGCCCCAAGCGAAAATTAACTCAAAAAAAGTTACTTGTGAGCGTTTGGTGGACTAATGCCGGTGTCGTTCACTACAGCTTTCTTAAATCTGGCCAGACAATTACGGCAGATGTCTATTGTCAGCAACTGCAAACCATGATGGAAAAGCTAGCTGCTAAACAACCGAGGCTAGTCAATCGCTCTAGGCCACTGGTGCTTTAAGACAACGCTAGACCACGCACTGCACAACAGACGGCTACCAAATTAGAGGAGCTTTAATTGGAATGTCTAAGACATCCACCGTACTCTCCGAACCTTGCTGCAACAGATTACCATTTTTTTTCGAAATTTGGATAATTTCTTGCAAGGGAAAAAATTCAACTCCGATTAGGCAGTCCAAACCGCCTTCAAACATTTTATTGATTCCCGTCCGAATGTTTTTTTTTTAGTAATGAGCTACCTATAAAATGGCAAAACTGCATAGATAGCAATGGTACATACTTTGATTAATTAAATATATCATATATATTGAATAAAAAGTAAAAATAAGACGCTAATTTCGTATGTAAGGACCTAATAGGTATTATATATACACACTTATACCCATATATGTTGCAACATTGTAATATACTCCTCTTATCATCTTTATCGTGTTCCTAATCATTTAATTTATTTAGTTATTTTATTAATAACTAAAAGAAAAAGAAAAATCATAAAATAAATTATTTATTAATTGCCGTTGTAAAAGCAATCTGTAGCAAGCAGCGGGTTAAAACAAGTGTTGTGAACACAAACGCAACGCAAGACTTGCGGTTCCTAATCCTACCACGTGCTTTTCGATATTTGTTACATTGATCGATTTTTGACCGACTATTGATCATATAAAAAAAAAAAACGTCGTAGAATTATACATAATCTATGAAGAGAGAAATATAATACTTTTCGAGAGAAATATAATACTTATTCGGACACCCACCACCTCAGTCCCCCGAGATCATGGACGCTGTAAAGGGTCCGAAACGTCGGGAAATAATTTAAATTAAATTGTTAAACAGTAACTTTAAATAAACGCGATAAAATCCGTTTTTAGACTTTTAATTAAATATAATACTTTTATTCCTTCAGCTATTACTTTATACGAACTGCATGCAACGATGGTGCAACTTTCAAAAAAAATGTTCGATGGACGTGAAATATCCGCCTCCGCTTATGTGGTATGAATTTTTTTGAAATAAAAATATTATTTAAAAAGTCAACATTATGAAATAGTCTGGTGATAGTAAAAAACTATTGCAAACAAATTGCAATTTAATAGCGATAGTTAAGAAGGCTGCAGAGAGTATAGTGAACAGTCAGTCAAATGTAGAACTCATATCATTTACAGGCTAGATGAATGATAAGACTGCATTACATTGGTTTTTATTAAAAGTTATATCTATACTTAAACCAAATTCGATATGGAATATTTACCAACAAACCATTGCTTAGCAACCAACCATAGGCAGATGCTAACAACCTATTGGAAAATAATCATAACATTTAATTTTTTTTAAAATTTATACTCATTAGTACAAGCTACATGTACCTACTTTTTTTTTATATGTTTAACACAGACACACGGTCGTCTGCTCCTAAGGTAGGCAACTTAATGCCTGTGTTATAGGTAACAGCCGACTGATATTCCTTTTTTTAAAATAAATATACATATAAATAATACATATATAAATAAACATATATTACACCCAGACTCGGGGCGGGAATCGAACCCACAACCCTTGGAGCAGAAAACAGGGTCACTGCAAACTGCGCCAAGAAACTTAAAATTAATAAGTCAGGGAAATAGATATATTTATATATTATCTATAATTATCTGTTATAGAGGCAAAATTGACTTGTTAAATGTGGGTATAACTAATTCCCCACTGAGTGATTTCTAAATATTTTCATAAATATGTATATACCTATATAGAAAATTGCAACACTATCCCTGAATAGCATTCAACATAAAACAACATTTGTTTTAAAATTTTACCACGGGTACTTCGTACGTTGCACCGTGGCTCGCAGGCGGCAGTCCTGTCGAGCACTCTCTTCTGTGCAACGCCCCGCGCACTTGGGCATCGCATCTTCGCGGTAGGCTGTTTCGGTGGACGGTGGGCAATCCCCGACCCTACCGTCCGCAGCCTCGGCTAGGGCGGCATCAGGAGCATGTGAGCGCGTCTGCGCCACCCTGCGCGCCGGCAGTGAATTGAGTCCCAAAGGAGTGAGTCCTTCCGGGTCCTCTCCGCTGCCTCCTTCTATGAGATGATGTTCTCGCAGAAGGTGGCGACTGCGGTCCAGGCCCTATCACCGCCGACCATCGCTCCCGCAACGGCCGGCAGCGACAGGTCTTCTCTAATGACTGCAGCGAGATTCTGGCGCTGCTCAGCCCAGGCCGGGCACGATTCGAGCATGGCCCCACCTAACCTAACCTAACCCAGATAAGCCTATAACTATTAATTTCTGAAAACTTTACAAAAATTGATATTATTTGGTTTTATAGACCATAAATAATGTGAAAAAAATGCTGAAAAAAATATTCACAGTAAGGCTTTCAGGGAAACAGCCGTCCTATATAAAGGACAGTAGGATAATAAGGGGAAATAAAAAATCATATGACAAAATAACATGTAATAGTAAAAAAATATAAAAAAATGGGTTGACAAGGTTAAAAACAATGTGTTTTTATTAGGAAATTATATTAAATTATAATTATATATATTTATATTACACATACATACGCCAACATCACATTTTTTGCAGCGCGTCAAACATTTCTTATGGCATTGACGACAGCGTGTTTGCTTGGATTGAGGAATAACTAGATGATTGATTTGGTCTTTTCGACTGTCAGCATGTTCATGTTGGGAAGGTCGGCTTGGCTCCCTTTTTGCATTTTTTTTAGCTTGATTCAATCAAAGCAGTTGCTGCGCTCCTGCTAAAACCGAGGTGATCAAGTTTTCCATGATTTATTTTATACAACTGCCATACATTATGTTTGGCGAGATCAATCATATGTGTAAGTAATGGCATGTAACATTTCTTACCTCTTATAACAATTCGGCAATGAGAAATATTTTCATCAGACCGGTCCACTCCTCCCATATATTTGTTATAGATTGCAACCATATGAGGTTCTTCTATGACTATGTTTCTCTTTTGCAGATTGCTTAGGATTTATTCCCACAGCATTCGAAACAATACTGAATATATTATTATCATGCCATTTAGCAATAATGAACGTGTTGTCATGTATCGTTCTGTAATCGAGAGTACCACGTTCCTTTTTTTTTTCAATAACTTCGATGTAATTAGAGGACAACTAGACGTCCTGTTTTCTCGGACAGCCCCAGTACATCGAAGGCCTTTTTTTGTTATTTCCTCCACCAAGGGCGTCCCAGTAAAAGTTATCAAAAACTATGTGGTAATCACATCAATCACACAATCAGCACATCACAAAAACTGAGTACTACGCTAGCACCCAGGCCCAATTCTTTATGTAAGTATTGGATTGCACATAGTTGTAGCACCTTGATATGGCTCCATCCACAATACATACCCCAATCGAGTAGCACCAACCCAAGACTTGAAACCATACCTAATAGGTCATTCACCGAAACCTATCCTTGTATCGATACTTCTGCCGGTTGAAGTAGTATGTTTCGTGGCAAGTTGTTTAGCGTCAAATTATCTTCTTCCCCCGAATCTTCATCATTGGGGCAGTCGGGATCAACATGAGGAGGGAGAATACATATTATTCTTTCTCTATTATCTTCATCATCAGAAATGTTTTCCAAAGCATCCAAAATTTCGTTCGCAGCTAACGGCCTGTAAAAAAAGTTGCATTATCCTACTGTCCTATATGTAGTACACCAGTATTTATAACGTATTATATCGAATTTTCAATTTGTTATTACTATAATACTTTGTTAGTACTTAAGTTTAGGTTATCAACCACTTGTCAGCACAAAAAAAATATAACTAACTTTTAAAATACAACTATTATACATACCTGTAATTCGACATGTCTGCAACTCACTTTTATTACACGTTTTACGCTTAATTGTTATATAAAACTGTTAAAATAACTTGACTTTTTTTATTTTTCTATAAAAGCACATACGTTCGTCACTACTAATCACAAGAGTAAATATTGTTAGGTTAAGAGGGTAATTTGAAATATATTTTTATTTCCACTGTCCTATATATAGGACAGTAGGCTTATCTGGGCTAAACATGCAAAAAAAAAGAACAAAAAAAAACCCTACAACCTAACCTAACCCAAACTAAACATGCAAAATATAACAAAAAAAAAAATTGGTTGTCTGTAAATAATAATATAATATTAACCAACAATCACACCACGTTAACCTAGCCCCGTGCTAAGTTCGTAAGAACTTGTGTTACAGGTACTAGGAACGGAAATAAATTTAAGAAATTTAAATAAATACATATATACATAAATACACATCCATGACCCGGTGCAGACATCTATATTCGTCATACAAATTATCTGCACCTGGCGGGATTCGAACCCGCGACCGCTGCGTGAAGTGTCCAGTTGCCTGACCACTCGACCAGCCGGCCGTCAGAAGTAAAGTCGGTTTACGGACGATAATTTTACGTGATAACGTCATAAGAAAACATTGAAAATGAAATTGCATAGTTTTATGAATTGAATTGAATTATTATCACTGAGTTATCATTATTTTATATAATACAAAGAATGAGTTAATTCAATTAATTACAGATGCTACAGATGCAGTAGAAAACTGGAAGTTGAGGTGTCCTAATGACGATATCCCCAAGGAAGTTACACAACAAAAACTTTGAGATGCGCCATTGGTTCACAATACTCGTGAAAATTGGACACAAAATCTTACAAGTGACAAAAACCGTGCAAAGCTTCTAGCTTATCAAGTAAAGAGTCAGGTCACTGGTTACACGCAATGCCGTCAAAAAAACCTTGGGACACTTTTAGATAATGAAAGTTTTCTAATTTGTATAGGTTTGATAATTTAATAATTTTGATAGGTGCTCCGGTTGGGAGCACGTCTGTGTTTTGAACACAGATGTCCGTGCGGAAAGGAGGTTGATTCTTTCGGGCTACACGGCCTTTCTTGCAAAAAGAGTTCAGGTAGGTTTTCCCGCCACGGTTCCCTGAATGAGAACATTAAAAGGGCTCTTGCTACCATCGACATTCCTGCTCTTATTGAGCCTACTGGAATTAATCGCGATGGTGGCAAGAGGCCTGATGGTTTAACACTGATTTCTTGGGAAAAGGGACGGGCGCTTTTGTGGGATGCAACCTACGTCGATACATTGGCTCCGTCTCATGTCAGGGAAACGGTTTTAAGAGTGGGAGCCGCAGCGGAGTAGGCTGAAATGACTAAACGGCACAAATATTCGTCACTTATCGAAAGTATTGTTTTTGTGCCGTTTGCAGTCGAAACCCTTGGACCTTGGAGTAGCAGTGCAAAAAAAATTCTAAAGAATTAACCCCATGTCTCATAGCCTCCACTGGTGACAGGAGGGCTGGTGCATTTTTTTTCCAAAGAATCGGAATTACGATTCAATGGGGAAATGCTGCTAGTATTCTTGGTACCATTCCACGCGGACATGATTTATACCAAAACTGTTTGCAAATAATTATTTTAAGTTTTGAATTGTAAATATGTATAATATTGTAAAATTTCTTTAATAAAAAATATTAATTACAATTGTTTTCGATAAATTAACATTTAACGAAAACACTCGTTAATTCAAATATTTTATTACTTAAATTATACAGATTAATTACAAGTAACAATGTGCTATTAACAATTTATTTACAACTTATACACATGTGTGATATTTAGGATTCTCGAATCTGCGTTATTGTTTTCCATTTACAAGCCGAACGCTGAGGTCGATCGTGCCTCTCTATCGCTTGTTCCGCGCTCTCGCTCGCGACACTTCTTCGTGCGTGCATACGGCATTCATCGATTTACAAGACGTTATCACGTTAAAAAATATAAATAAATATGTTTAACACACACACACACACACAAGGTCGTCTGTTCGGAACAGACCTATTGCCTTTTTTTTTAAACGATGGGTATGTGGGACTCGCTGACTCTCACCGCTAAAGCCAGAATACCCACTAAAACCCATCGGCCGTCTGTGCCGTAGTGGGGCGCCACGGGATCGCAAACGCACACAACCGTGACGCCCCGACGCTGGGCCCGGCGGCCCCTCTGTATGTGATTGGAGCCGCTCGACCGGTCCACTGCTAATTCAGTTAAGTACCGGGAGCGGCCCAACCACCGAAGTGGAGGGAAGGAGTACCCTCGATCCTCCCTCCTGCGCTTTCGCACCCACCGCTGCTGGTGGCCCACGGGAGTTGCTGGTCTCCTACTGGGCGCGTCCCCGGGTGGCGGATAGGGGGTACCACTCGTCGCTCACCACGAATGGTTGGGGTCTTCGGACCCCCGCGGACCAACAGACCTATTGCCTACCTTAGGAACAGATTGTTCCTAAGGTAGGCAATTTAATGCCTATGTTTTAGGTAAGTCTGTTACCAGACAGACAGACTCGGGGCCGGAATCGAACCCACAACCCTTGGAGCAGAAAACAGGGTTACTGCAAACTGCGCCAACGGGTCAGTCAAAAATATGACCTAACAAAGTAACAACTAACAACCTAACCTAATCTAACCTTAAGTACCTAAACATGTGTACTTTGAAGCTCGCTTTGAAGACACTCCAACCTCCTTTTGATCGCCTCGCTTTCTTATACATATAGAGCGTGCAAAGCAGCGTACTCAAAAAATTCAATATTTCGAAAAATATTGCAAGTCGCCAAAAATCGTTTTAAGGGGCTCTTAGATAGTCAAATGAAATTTCATGAGAAAATTCGGTATCTACTTTTCGGAAGTACATCCGTAAATTTTATGTCAAGTAATAAACATTGAACTAAACCTTAATTTCACTCAGAACACTTGTTTTTATGAAGTGTGAACAATGTTTTAAAATATTTATTGTATTATTTCATAGGATGAGCTACTTAATGCGGAGAAATATTTAAAGCGATCATTAGAAATGCTGGTGATTGAACCTGGAAATTCGCCTGAAGGTGAATTGTGCGCCAAAGCTTTGGAAGAATATAGAGCACTAAAATTGTCAATGGCAAAAGTTATGGATGCTATCAACGCACAAGGAAAATCGTACCAAAGCGAAAACGTAACAGAAGTGTCATTACATCCCGAAGTTGACTAATATTTTAGAATAAAAATGTATAATATCATAATATTAAAGATGATTTAATGGGAATATGAAGAGTTTTTTATTTATATTCACTTTTATTAATATTTTTAAATATTTCTATAAGAAATAAATAAATAAATTAGTTAAATACATACATCCAAACAATATTATAGTGTATTCCGAATTAATTTTTAAGCCATTAACCCTTAACCAAGCCGCGGACATATGCTACCCACATAGATTTTTTGATGCTGTAGCCAGGTTTTGGTTTTGGAAAGCCCACGATCTGTCAAAATTTAATCCCTAAGATATACTCTATGGTTCTGAATTCGAAAACTCAGTATATCTGAACGTATGTGACACTGACAACCATTTGAATTTAGTCGAACCGTTGAACGGCTGATTTTTAGTGAGTGCGGAAGTTTTCTCTCGATTATGGCAAAACAAAGAAAGGTAAGTCGTGCAATTTTTTGATATTATATAGATTTTGAGTTTTTATAATTAGATTTTCATTAGTTTTAGCTGATTTCTTGCTAAATTGTCTGAAATTGGGCAAATAATAATGTGGGAAACAAGTGACCATAACCTGTTGAGTCGAACTAATTAGTGGGAGCTATATATCCTTTGCCTGTTCAAATTACATAATTAAATTATACTAGCTATTTCACCCTACGTGGTTTCTGATTTTTAATATAATTAAATTTCTACTGGAAAATAACATAATTTTACACACATTTTACTAAAATCGGGATTATTGTATAATAAAAATTAGTACTTTTTTACTTTATACAATATTTTCTTTTACAGGGTCCGCTTAGAAACATATAAATAGAAAAAATTCTGGATGAATTAAACTTCTTTTCAGAAGATGATGAAGAGGATGAAGAATGTGCAGCTTTATATTCTGTAGTGATGTAAACAAGAAAAATGTTCAAAACAGATACATTTACGAAATTTGTAATGTTGCATTATGTGTGTATAAAATGTATGAAATCGTTCCATCAAGTTCTTTCTCTGGCATAAAAAAGCTTCATTATCACAATAATAATAAATAAATAATTAACAATTATATATTTTTTACTTTACGCAATTTACCTGTAGCTAAATTGAAAATAATAATAAACTATTTTAATAAAAAACAATTTAAAAAATATGAACAAACAAACATTCGCCATTTCTATATAGTTGTACATTATAGCGTAGTCTTTAACAAGGCAATGGGATTACGTTTTCCCACATATTTTTTTCAGACATTTCAGTATTTTTTCAGGAATTTTGTGATAAGGAATCATACAGGACGTTATTTAAAGCCTAAATCCATATATAACACTTTATTTCTTTCAGCGGTTCTTCTGGGCCTGTTTAAGGGTTAAAATTGACTTTACAAATCATTATTACGACATGTATGTACAGTGCGTTCAATGAGACAAGATACCAAACGTAAACAATGTCGACGAAACATGAAAATATAGTCTATTTATTTCTTACTTGTTTGTTGGCTATCTGCTGCACGACTCTCGGCTAAGGTCGGGCAAAGTCCGACGAGATTATTGCGGGTTTGAAAACATTCGCGCGGCCTTTTGTTTTTGTAGTTATTTATTTATTATTTCATTCCGTTCGTGAAGCGCTCGGGGTGATACATAAATTTTGTTTGTTCTTTAATATTTTCGTTAATTATTTGTTATTAGTTGTTATTTGTTGTATTAGTTGTTTTTGTTATTTGTTGCTGTTATATCTAGTTTTAATAAATTTGTGTAAGTAAAAAAGTTTACAAAACCCTGCATAGGCTAATGACCTGGCAGTTTGTTTACGTTTGGTATCTTGTCTCGTTGAACGCACTATAGTTTTAGCACTAGTTACAAAAGAAAAAGAAAAAGCTACATAGATATAACATTATTTTTAAGTATTAAACGGAGTTAATACTAAAAGTAGCAGTATCGAGATTTTTATAAGTTGTTAGAAGTTTGTCTTTTATATAGAATGTAAGGCTTCTATATTATTGTATCATTCAAAGGAGGGTTCTGTAGCTGTTATTATCACATTAAATACAAAGAGTATATATATTATATGATTAAATATATGTATTATAGATAACACTTTACATGAAAATAAAGATGCCTTTGCCACAGAGTACATTGAATATATACCCTCTGTTTGTGTCTACTGCATGTAGTCGTGCAGTGGTCGCGCGTTAAACTATTGGTATAAGTACATAAATACAGATTTACATTATAATGAAATATTTTATTTAACCCACAAAATACGACACTTGTATTTGATTAAAAGTACATAATGTATTGAGTTGAAATTATTTATAAAAGTCAATGAAATTATTAAATTAGCTTCATGTAGATTTATAAAAGAAATAATTGAAAATAAATTATAATATTATTATATTAGATTATTGTAATTTCTTGCGATTTTTCGCGCTTAGGTTTCCTTAGATTATTGATTACTTTTCTACATTGTTGTTTACTGTCAAAAGCTCAAAAGTCTATCAACAACAAGGAATTAATATCATAATGTGTATATAAATTCCTTGATTAACAATCAACACGGAAGAGTGTAAAAACCATAAGTTCCTTGATAAAAACAGTAGTCTTCCGTGACAATCAACATAACCATGGAATATATAATCTATATTCCATGACCATAACATCAACATCAACAATCAACAATGTGCCAGTTCGACACTGACAGCAGTAAAGTATTCTAATCGGCGTTAAATTTTTAATGTTCAATCGTAATTGTTTAGGATTATATAGATAATTTTTACATCGATTTCTAGAAAAAATTTACGACCTTTCGAAACAACAAATATCTATTCGATTTCTGCATTTTAATATAATAAAACCAACAAATCAACAATCATACCACTAATAGTGAGCGTTCATTTAGATTTTTGGAGGTAAATATAGAGTAAGACTTGAGTAAGTGTAATTATGTTGATGTATTAATTTACCTCTATGTTGTAGTCCAGTCATGGCGGACCAGACGTCTATGTTAGCAGTAATTATTTTGGCGGTTGGAGTATCTGTGCACTTTTCTTTACATAAAGTGGAGGAAGGATATGTAGGGATATACTATAGGGTAAGTAAATATTCGTTTAAATTTATTTGTAAAAAAATATTTTATTATATATATCTTTTAAATTATTTACAGGGAGGAGCGTTACTGCCCGTTACGAGCCAACCTGGCTTCCACATGATGATTCCAGTGCTAACAACCTATAAAGCAATCCAAGTATAATAATATTAAAAAATATATTAATGTAACATAAGAACCATTTATATTTTTAATAAGGTCAGTTAAAAGATACTTAAATGTAACTTCAATTTATGTAAAGTTTATTTCTATTTTAGACTACGTTGCAAACTGATGAAGTAAAAAATGTTCCCTGTGGTACAAGCGGTGGAGTCATGATATATTTTGAGAGAATTGAAGTAGTTAATAAGTTAGACCCTAATAGTGGTGAGTTGAATTTAGAACCCAAATATTTTCAAAATTTTAATCTGTTAGATTTCATACACAAGAAAATTTCTGTACCTTATTTTGTTTTTCAATGCTTTTGATTGCAGTTTTAGATGTGGTGCGT
Source organism: Euphydryas editha (assembly GCA_036937285.1). Classification (NCBI taxonomy): domain Eukaryota; kingdom Metazoa; phylum Arthropoda; class Insecta; order Lepidoptera; family Nymphalidae; genus Euphydryas; species Euphydryas editha. The sequence continues at coordinate 5,703,350 of JAUPFZ010000020.1, forward strand.
AATTTCACAGCGGATTATGATAAGACATTGATATTTAATAAGGTGCATCATGAATTAAATCAGTTCTGCAGTGCACACACACTGCATGAAGTTTACATTGACTTATTCGATCAGATTGATGAGAATCTCAGTACAGTAAGTCTTATACTGAACTTATAGAACTGCTCTAAACTAATTTTATCTGAACTGTGTACTTATGTAATGTTAAAAAATATGCTTAAACTCTTTTTCAATTTTATAACATGCAATCAAAAGTGAAAGATCCAATGTACATACATAGTTAATTGGATTTGGTACCTATTACTTTTAATCATTTAGTAGGTAGTTCATATAAATTCTATATTATTGAATCTATTGTATTGTATGGATAAAGTTTAATAACTAATTTTTATAAAAATATCAACTATTATTTAAAATATTTATAAATATTAATTAATTATATAATGTGTAATTAAATTATAGGATCTTGGAAAAAGAACTATAATTAAGCTATTTTGTTAATTTTATTTAAATTGTTTTCTAGGCATTACAAAATGACCTAAATGAGTTAGCTCCAGGTCTAAAGGTAAACGGTGTTCGTGTGACAAAACCAAAAATACCAGAAGCTATAAGGAAGAATTATGAGCTCATGGAGGCGGAAAAGTCAAAGTTTCTTATTGCAGAACAGCATCAAAAGGTAAGCTACTTGACTTTTGTTTTAAAATTTAATAATTAATTGTAATTCATTTTTAACTTTAAACCTATAATGAAAACTAGTAATAATTTAACTATAATTATATATATGAAAACATGAATGGACTAAATTTTTCAAAATAAAAAATATTTTATTCAATAGGTTGTTGAAAAAGAGGCAGAGACAGCGCGAAGAAAGGCAGTAATTGAGGCAGAAAAGGAAGCTCATGTTGCTAAAATACAATACGAACAGAAGATAATGGAAAAAGAATCTCTACAGAAAATTGAACTAATAGAAGACAGTATCCACAAAGCTAAACAACAAACAAAAGCAGAGGCTGATTACTATCACCTTAAGAAGCAAGCAGAGGCAAATAAATTGCTTTTAACTAAAGAGTATTTGGAACTGAAGAAATATGAAGCACTTGCATTAAACAATAAGATATATTTCGGTAATGATATTCCCAATATGTTTTTGCAAGCTAATGTTGGAGAAAGTTTCTCTAAAAATGTGCAGGTTGAATGAGTGACAATAACTCTTTCGAGACCAAAACTAGTCATTAAATAGTGTTTGTTATAAGAATGTGGTCTGAAAACATTTTGTAATTTGTGTTGTGTGAAAAGGCTCTGGTAAGAAACTGATGTGGTTATTTGACTTTGTAATTTTGAAATTGATTACAATCATTGATTATGAATGTAAAAACTAATATTAAATGTCTCAAATATCATAAATGTGATCATAATTCTTATTTTTATTAGTGTTTATATTGAAACAATAATAAGACATAGGCTTAAGTGTTGTTATTTCTTAATTTTGTTTCTTACATTAAAACTCATTTCTTTTATATAAATGTGTTTTATTAAAGGATAAACTTAGGTTTAGATGGCATCATTTAGATTTTATTGAAGGCTGCTATGTCCACAGATTGGACATAATCTTCAAACTCCTGAATCTTTTCTTGTAAAAGGTCTACAGATACTTTGTCATCTTCAATGACACACATGATTTGTAGTTTGTTGATACCATAACCAACTGGAACCAGTTTGGAAGCACCCCACAGCAGACCATCCATTTCAATTGTGCGAACCTGTTTTTCCATTTCAGCCATGTCAGTTTCATCATCCCATGGTTTAACATCAAGGATTATAGATGATTTTGCAATGAGAGCTGGTTTCTTTGATTTCTTATCAGCATATGCCTTCAGTCGTTCTTCACGGATTTTGGCTGCTTCAGCATCCTAAAAATTTAAGCCACGTTTAAAACATGTTATACTTTAATACCTTAGTAAACTTTGACAATATCTGTTAATCATCAAAGTATAATATATATTTGAGTATTAGAGTTTATTTATGTAAAGAATTAAATTTAGTTTTATATACATTCACATTATAATTACTAGTTAAGAACAAAGTAATATACCTCTTCCTCGTCAGAGCCGAAAAGATCGACATCATCGTCATCCTCTTCTTCTTTCTTGGCGGGCGCAGCCGCTGTTGGTTTAGCGCCTGCGTTCAGAGGGCTCACTCCGGCAGCCCATGCTTTACGCTCGGCAGGGGAGTATGATGCGATGTGGTTGTACCAGCGAAGAGCGTGTGGCAAGCTGGCGGCCGGCGTCTTTCCGACTTGCTCAAACACTTGAACATCAGCTTGAGAAGGTGTGTATCTAAACAAGATAAAGTTCCATCGTTATCACTTTCGCGGTCAAGGACACGTCAATGATTGCTGAAGTATATGTGAAATTTGACTATTGTAAAACTCAGCTTTAAGAGGTTAAGTTCGCTTGACGTGTGCAGAGCACTTTCTAAACTAAATATAATAACTTACCCTGATACGTAACTCTTCTCAGCTAAATATTTGTTTAATTCACTGAGACCTTGTGAAGTTTTAACGTCTCCGAAAGCCATTTTATAAATAATATTAGTCTTTCTCACGGGTACCACACCGTACAGCTGGAATTAAGTGAGTGAAAGAAAGAGAAAGATAATTCCTTACAGATTAATAATAATTCAATATCCACGTCTTTTCTCAGTGCTACCAACAAAGAAACATTATTGCTTGTTTCTGCTTATAGTTATTAATTTGAATGCGGTTGTATTGATGTCAAAGAATTTGACATTAGACATGGCAAATTGACAGCTTTCTGTCTGTCTTGTCATTATATTTTCAGAATCAGGAAAACTTTTAAAGTACGTTATTTAGTTAATTTCCTTTTAAAAATTTTGGTCGTAGATCGTTTTACCTTTAAATTTCATTAATTCACTTTTCTTTTTTAGTATTTTTTGATGTCATATATTCTTATTTAGGTTAGACAACCTTACTTATGTAATAATAACAAGGAGATTTACTTCAATTTAAAATCAATTTTAACTCCGTAGGAGATAATTGATTTACTATAAAACAGTGCAGTATTTTAGTTTTTTGCTTTTCGGAAATATCTCAAGTATAAGATAGATAAAAAGTGATATTGCTAAATTCTTAGTTTTTGGTTGCTGTAGAAAATGCTGCGCCAGCCGCTGTCCCGGGCGCTTGCTCTTTCTCCTAGCAAAGTCGCACCGTTAGCGGCTCGCAAATTTGCCGACCAAGTTCAAGCGCAGCCTGATAAAGTTGAGGTTTTTATTAATGACAAACCAGTGTATGTTCCACCTGGTACGACTGTTTTGCAAGTAAGCAGGCATTTTTTTTTGTTATTTTATTAATAATTTAATCTATACTTTGATAGTTTCGTTAATAATGTCTAATGTATTCATTTTATACTTAAAAGTTCCAAATTACTTTGTATGTAGTGTATATGTCTGACAAGGTAAAAATGTAAAAAAACATGTACAATTGTAAATTATTGTAAATTATTCTTGTGTTAAGTAGTGGATTGGATTTTTTTTTAACTAACAGCAATTAAAAATCATTCTATAACATGAATTAATACTTTTTATTATATTTAGGCAGCAGCTCAAGTTGGTGTTGAAATCCCTCGGTTTTGTTATCATGAAAGATTAGCAGTGGCTGGAAACTGTAGGATGTGCTTGGTAGAAGTGGAGAAGTCACCTAAGCCTGTTGCAGCTTGTGCCATGCCCGTCATGAAGGGAATGAGAGTCAAAACTGATTCTGACCTCACTAAGAAAGCCCGAGAGGGTGTGATGGAGTTCTTACTTGTTAATCATCCTTTGGACTGTCCTATTTGCGACCAAGGTGGAGAATGTGACTTGCAAGATCAGTCCATGGCTTTTGGTTCTGATAAGAGCCGGTTCACAGATATCCACTTTTCAGGAAAAAGGTTAGCTTAATTATAATTTAAAAAAAATTAGTAATAAAAAATTAATTTTAAAGAATAAAATATAGTTATTTATACATATACATATACAAAAACCTTTAAGCAAATTTATCATGAAAACTATTTATAGTTAAACAACAATTTTTGTCTCTGTTATAAATCAATGTATTAAAAAATAAATAATATATGTAAGATTTAATATATCTAATAAATAATTATTATAATAGGGCTGTAGAAGATAAAGATGTGGGGCCATTAATAAAAACAATTATGACTCGATGCATTCACTGCACAAGGTGCATTCGGTTTGCCTCTGAGGTGGCCGGTATTGATGATTTTGGAACTACGGGTAGAGGAACTGACATGCAGGTAAAATTAATTAGTGGATAAATTATATGTATAGTATGTATAATATAAATTGTGAATTAAAATACTCTAAAACACCAATCCTTTGTATATCTCAAATATAAGGATGTAATTGTAATAAAAATATATAATGGGATTATTTATCAAAAAAATTCATTAATAACACTTCATTAATATTTTAACAGGTTGGAACATATGTTGAGAAAATGTTTTTGTCCGAGTTATCTGGAAATATTATTGATTTGTGCCCTGTTGGTGCACTTACTTCTAAGCCGTATAGCTTCGCCGCTCGACCCTGGGAGACCAGGAGGGTAAGTTAATGTATAAAAAAATTAGAAGCAAATGTTAAATAACAGTTTTTATTGTGTATACCAACAATAACATTGTTTATTTTGATAAAAATAGTGACAAACAAGAAGGAATGTCAATCTTTCTTTTATAGTGCAAGGGATAATAAAAGTCCCAAATACAATTTTATGGCAAAACAAATGTAAATTTTATATTCAAAATAATGTTATTTGATACAAAATTATTTAAATGATGAAGTTGCACTAAGTAATGTTGTATTTCATGCAGGAAATATAATTAAACTTATTGTTCATAAAATTATGTATTGGAAATTACTTTAATAAAGTATAATCATGTAATTTTATAATTATTTAAGTATATTTTTTATTTCATTTAATAAATCATAATTAATTTTTAATTTTAGATTGATTCAGTAGATGTCTTGGATCCATTGGGCAGCAACATTGTCGTTACGACGCGTACGAACGAAGTACTGCGTATTTTACCCAGAACCAACGAGGTATGAATAGCTTTATTCAACGTTAACATAAACTCGCTCACGAAGGTTTCCATTTCACGGAGCAGTATTTAACGCTACATATTTTTTGAGATTGAGCTAAAATGTCGATAAATCAAGCTCCCTGTACGGGAATTTTAAATTTTATTATATTGGTTATAGTAGTAAATATTCTGTAAAGAATTTAAGTGTTTATAAAAATAAGAGAGAAGAATTTTAGTACCCTGTTGCTATCTCATTGGTAATTTATGGGTACGAGAACCCAAAATGGTAATAATATTGTACTAAATATTTTTGACGATCGTTCTGGTGTAGTGGTGCGAGTAGTCGCCTCAAACCTCGCGCCGGCGGTTGCGGTTTCGATTCCCGCACGGGACAGACATTTGTATTTGTACAAATATTTGTTTCCGGTCTGGGTGTATGTCCTGGGTCTCCCCACTGTGCCTTGGAGAGCACGTAAAGCCGTCTGTTTCAGTTGTTATCGCAGACACCTGATAATGATCATTACTAATGGTAGGGAAATTATCTGCCAACCCGCAGTAGAGCAGCGTGGTGGTTGAAGCTCTAACCCTTCTTCTATATGGAGAAGAGGCCTTCGTTCAGCAGTGGGTAGTTTACATTCTGATACAGTTATAATACAGTAAAATATTTTTCTCTCGCTAGGAGATTAATGAGGAGTGGTTGTCGGACAAGTCGCGGTTCGCGTGCGACGGTCTGAAGCGCCAGCGCCTCGTCACGCCCATGCTGGCCGACAGCCGCGGCAACCTCACGCCCGTGGAGTGGGAGGACGCCGTCGTGGCCGCGGCGCGCGCTCTGCGCGACTGTCCGCCGGGGAAGGTGTGTTGTGTGTGTTGTGTGTGCGGTACTGTCACATGACTAAAGGGACAGAACAGAGACAAAGCTTCTAAGGAGCGAGCAAAATTTATTCCTATTTTGGTACAGTTGGCATAGGACGATAAAATTTAAGATAGATACAAAAATATGTGTTTTTATTTTTTCTATTACATGAATAACATACACACTGTACCTACAGTAAACCATATTTACACTTTTATATTAAAACACTATCAAAATTACATTGAAACACTATTTCAATTATTAAATTATCATTAAACGAGAATACGACGCGCGACACGTACTGCAGCCCCTGAGTTTGGGCACTCTCCGAGCTGGTATAGACCGGTTTCTCTCCGTACGTGATGAAGCGCGAGTCCTCGCGCACACACGCGCCTCGAGCTTGTAGTAGTGGTGTTGTATCGTAGCGCGCTTGTATGAAGCGTTCTCTCTGTTCCGTTTCTTTACTCATTACTCATGTCAGACATCTACTGACGCTGTCGGCGTTAGACGCGGCCTCGCTCCGGCAGTTACTGAATAGCTTTATTAACCATTGGTATTTAGTTTTATTCTTATTTCTTTTCACGCCTGATCCTTTTTATAATTATCACTAGATATTTTTTTGAATTCAGAAAGCAAAAAAGTAGGACTAGAATTAATTAACTACATTAAAACTAAAGTAATGACGAATAGTAACAAAAACCCAATAACAATAGATGACGAACAAATCGAGTATGTCAACCAGTACTTATACTTAGGAAAACAAATAAGTTTCGACCCAAAACAATGAAAAGGAAAGTGAAAGACGAATCAAAAATACATGGAATAAGTACTGGAGTCAAAAAGAAACACTTTAAAGCAACCTACCAATTCAGCTCAAAAAGAAAGTGATGGACATGTGTATACTCCCTACATTGACCTATGCATGCCAAACATGGAAGTTTTTAACAAAGGCAAAAAGATTAATAGTCACATGCCAAAGAGGGATGGAACGGAGTATGACAGAAAAAAAAAACGAAAGTTATAGACGTACTCAGTGAGGCCCAGAGACTTAAACGGAAATGGGCTGGCCACATCGCCAGACTGCAGGACGAGAGGTGGTCATTCCAAGTAACCACATGGAAAGGTCCAGAGGGCAAAAGGAGGAGAGGTCGGCCACTAGCACGCTGGGCAGACGACGTCGTGGAGGTAGCAGGGCCTAACTGGGCATGGAAGGCTCAAGACAGAAACAAATGGAAATCTCTGGAAGAGGCCTTCACCTCATACAGGGTTCTGGTGCACAAACAACTACTTTTTATTAATAGATAATTGTTTTTTCATTTTCTACCAACAGCAAATTGTTTTTCTACCTAAACTTGTAATTATTTTTTTTGTACAAAAACCAGAAATAAAAGGCTTTTTATTTATTAAATCATAAATATAACGAAGTTAACCATTTCGTAAATACAAGACGTAATTAAGTCTGAACGGTTCCGAAAAACTCTAAGTTCCGATTTTGAAAAGTTCTTTTATCACGCAGTTGCTGGCCGTAGCGGGTGATTTTGCCGACGCGGAATCATTGGTTGCGCTAAAGGACTTGTTCAACCACCTGGGTTCGGAGAATGTATGCACCGAGCAGTACTTCCCGCTAGAGGGCTCTGGTACAGACCTGCGTTCTTCATATTTGCTCAATACGAAGATTGCCAGTAAGTTTAACCTTTAACATTTTTAACATTAACATGTTGTTTTTTTTTTTGTTGTAAAAAAAGTTGTTTTACTTCAAGTGGTAGATTTAGGAATAAATAAATATTATTATAAATATTATAAATTATAAATATTATAAATATTAACCAACAATCACACCACGTTAACCTAGCCCCGTGTTAAGTTCGTAAGAACTTGTGTTACAGGTACTAGGAACGGAATAAATTTAAGATATAAATACATATATAAATAAATACACATCCATGACCCGGTGCAGACATCTATATTCGTCATACAAATTATCTGCACCTGGCGGGATTCGAACCCGCGACCGCTGCGTAAAGTGTCCAGTTGCCTGACCACTCGACCAGCCGGCCGTCAAATACAAGTAATATTATCTATATTTTTATACTATTATTATAAAGGGCTAATGGGAATTCCCATTATTACTACTACTTGGTTATACGCTATGAAACATCAAGTTACGATGCATAAAAACGCAACCAGTGAACACAGTAAACAAACGCGTGGAAAATCGCACGCCATGTCTAGTATATTTATGAATCGGTATTGGTATAGTACAATGTAAAATAGTATATAAAAACGCAATTTTTTTATTTTTCTTTTGGACATTATTATGACATGAATTGTAAAAAAATATAATACATTATTGACTATGTTTTTATGATATTACTTTATTTTATTACTTTATTGCGATTTCATTAATTGTATTAATGATATTTAATCTAATAATGCATTTATTATTGAATATACATAATTTAAATGAATAAGGTACACTAACGAATTTGGGGTTACCTGTAATGTTAGTTATAAACCTATGATTAAATTAAATAAATAAATGTTTGTAGACGTCGAAGATGCCGACTTCGTACTGTTGATCGGTACGAACGTACGTTTCGAGGCGCCGCTGCTGAACGCGCGCATCCGGAAAGCGTTCGTGCAAAAGGAGACGGACGTCGCGCTCGTTGGGCCCAAAGTCGATCTCACCTACGATTACACGGTGATTATGTGTTAAAATATATTTTTCATATCTATAACAATGTTACGAATCGTCGTTTTAAATCTACTTCATAAAATAATCCGTGTATATCTTCCATTAATTTTTTTTATAATCCGGTAAAAAATTACTAAAATCAAGGACAAAAGAGGTAATGGCAAATCATTGGAATTCTCTTGTCACTATCTGAAAATTGTTATAAAAAGTACATATTTGAATATTGATTGATGTAAATAGTATTTACCCGACTGCGACAGAAGGAGGGTTATGTTTTTCGAGTGTATGTATGTATGTATGTATGTGTGTCCATTTCTATGGCACGCCCTACAGCCCAAACGGCTGGACGGTTTTTGACATATGAGGTGTCGTTGGATTTGTCTAAATTGTAGTAGTGACATAGGCTATATAAATTTTCAAAATGGCGCCCGCAAATGACGGAATGAGGAGGGGAATTTAATTTTTTTTTCTTACTGTAGCATATTGCTACAGTAAGAAAAAATGAGAGCTAGCTATCAAATGCTAGCTAGGTATCAAATGAAAGCTAGTAAATTGTTTTATTCTTTTTAGTTTATAATAAGAGTATTTTACGCAGTCGGGTTTTTTGATTTTTTAAATTAATTTAGTATTAACAATTCCAACAGCATGTAGGCGATTCAGCATCCATTGTCAAGGATCTAGCCACTGGTACATCGTCTCATGAAGTGATGAAGAGGCTGGAGAACGCCAAACGACCTGTGGTCATCCTCGGAGTAGATCAGCTTAAAACTCCAGAGGGAGCAGCTCTGTTAGCCTACACCCAGGAGTTATCACTGCGACTACAGGATAAACTGGTGGATAAGGAATGGAAGGTATAATGGGATATTATTACATTGGTATTTTTACATAATATATTGTAAAAGGTCGAGTTAGGGGATTATAATAGTAGCCACTAGAGAGTTTTAGTATAATTATTGGCGGTAGAGTTAGTCAATAATTTATATATATATACTAGCTGACCTGGCAAACGTTTTTTTGCCATATAAATTATTTTATTATTGTCTAGTAAATATTTTGGTAGTCAAATAAAAAATAACTAACTTATTGTAAGTGTGTAGAGATGTGGTATATGACTGAAAGAGGAATGGAGCGCTGTGAACGATGACAGCTTATAAAAAAAACTTTTATTGAATTCATTGTAATTTTATCACAAATTATGACAAAAAAAAAACATTATCAGACTCTCAGTGCAATGAAATGAATACGATATTTTTAGTGAGTCTATCTTTAGCCAACACAAACAAACTGGATGGCTTACCCACGTGAGAATATGCCACGCCACAGACATCGTTTGGCCTTGAGACTTATTGATTGTCATTGCGAATGGCAATCTAATTGGAAATTGAACCCGTTTGAATAAAAAAAAAACTTAAAGCTTATTGTGTGAGAAAGACAGGAGACCGGCTTCGTTCTCATCCCTATTCTGTGCAGTTTACGGGGTGAGAAGTGACACCGGTAGACGCCTGGCGGGAATAACTAATCGAGTGGTAACTGATCAATTATAGACCGTCGAAAGTAGAAAATTATTAAAGTACTAATATCGCTATTAAAAAATAGGGGTTGGTGGTAGAAGGGTGAAAATTTAGGATTGTATGTATTTTTTCATGTCTAATCATAAAAAATTAAGATTAAAATTTTTTGTCCAAAAATTAAAAAAAAAAACAAAAAAAAAAATTGCGGTGGACCACCCTTATTACTAAGGGGTATAAAAAATAGTTAACGTCCTGTTCTCAGACCTATTGAATACACACATAAAATTTCATTAGAATCGGTCGAGCCGTTTCAGAGTAGTTCAATTACGTACACCGTGACACGAGAATTTTATATATTAGAAGATAAACCATATTTATTAGAAAATAATAATGTAAGTGAAGTGCCCTCTTATTAATCGCCAAAATAAGAATTATTCTAAATAGTAACTACCACCATTAACTTGTGGACTGTAAATTTATTTGTGTAGTCATCATTATTGGACTTGTGAAGTATCTATCAGACAATTCTGTATAGTTGACAATTGCAATTGAGTATTGACAAGTTGTTTGGAACACGATAGAAAATTATTCAATCGTGTTTTACATGTTAAACAGACTGTTTTTTTAATTGGAACAGAATGAAAAAATTTGAAACCATCGGTCATATAATAGGAGATATTGAAAATTTTGTCTTAACCGTTATCTGTTTTTTGTGCACTTGTACTTCGATCTTGCAAAACCTTAAAGTGTCTAGACACTACTACAGGTTCAACTTACCCAGTCAGAGTTATAAAATTACCACTTCCTCAGTTGTACATAATCTTAAATTATCTATAGACTATAACTTCTGACAGATTAAAGTAAAAACCGGTGCGCTATTACGTAACATTACGTACTAGCTGAGCCTGAATTAGTATTACAATTCGACACCCCAGCGATTTCTCGTGATCGCGAAAGTTACGTAACAGGCATGGCGCCAGTGCGAAGTAACAGCACACGAGTAAAGAAACGAAACAGAGACAAAGATTCATACAAGCGCGCTACGATACGTACACTACTACGAGCTCGAGGCGCGCGTGTGCGAGAGCACTCGCGCTTCGCCACGTACGGAGAGAAACCGGTTTATGCCGGCTCGAAGAGTGCCCAAACTCAGGAGCTGCAGTAAACGTCGCGTCGTTGTTTTTATTTAATGATAATTTAATAATTTAAATAGTGTTTTAATGTAACTTTAATAGTGTTATAATATAAAAGTGTAAAAAGGTTTACTGTAGGTAAAATGTGTATGAACAATAATAGAAATAATAAAAAACACATAATTTTTTATCCTTCCGTGCTAACCCTACCAAAATAGGTATAAATTTGCTCGCTCCTTGAAAGCTTTGTGTCTGTTCCGTTTCTTTACTTATGTGCTAGTGCGAAGTAACAGCCAGACTCCCCTCCTCCCCCGCAGGTGTTGAACGTGCTGCAGCGCACGGCGTCGCAGGCGGCGGCGCTGGACGCGGGCTACCGGCCGGGGTTGGGCGCGCAGCTGCAGGCCGGCCCGAAGGTCGTCTATTTGCTGGGCGCAGACTCGGGTCTCGTCACCCGCGACGCGCTGCCCAAGGACTGCGTCGTCATCTACCAGGGTGCTTTACACGTTTATTACATTCTTACTGTTCGATGCGTGGTATCTGTATGAATTTCAAAAAAAGAACATTGTCATTCACGCGCGTTTCACTACCAGAACGCTGCATATTAGGACTGGCTGTTTTAATGTAAGCTAACTGTTTCAGAATCTTTTATAGAGGATTCATATTATGGGTATAGATAAAGTCTTGTATGCAATTGTTTATTATTTATTTTTTTATTTCAATTTTTAGGTATTAAAACACTCATGTGATACTATTATAATTATTAATACCCCTCACCCTTACCCATTTTAATACCCCTTATTATACAACAGTTGTATATATAACCATTATAGAAATAAGCGTTTGTGTAGGACACCATGGTGACGCGGGCGCCGCGATCGCGGACATCGTGCTGCCGGGCGCCGCGTACACGGAGAAGCGCGCCACGTACGTGAACGCGGAGGGCCGCGCGCAGCAGACGCTGCCCGCCGTCACGCCGCCGGGGAAGGCGCGCGAGGACTGGAAGATCATTCGGTACGCCTCGCCTTATATATTCGAGCGCTCTTACCACATGAGTGAAAAAAGGGAATAGAGACAAGGCTTCATACAAGCGCGCTACGTACGTACACTACTACGAGTTTGACGCGCGGTGTGCGTAAGCACTCGCGCTTCGTCACGTGCGGAGAGAAACCGGCCTGTATCGGCTCGGCGAGTGCTCAAAGTCAGGGGCTGCAGTAAACGTCGTGCGTCGTGTTTTCATTTAATGATAATTTAAATAGTGTTTCAATGTAATTTTAATAGTGTTTTAATATAAAAGTGTAAAAATGGTTTACTCTAGGTACACTTACTAAGTACTCTAGGTTTACTCTGTTTTTTATCTATCCTAAATTTTATCCTCCTGTGCCAACCCTACCAAAATAGATATAAAATTTGCTCGCTCCTTAGCAGCTTTGTCTCTGTTCCGGTTCTTTACTCATATGCTCTTATTACACGTCGGCATCCGCATAGGCCAGTATTTTAAAATTGAATATATAGCCTGTGTACAAAAACACTGTATATTGCTCCACTTGGGGCGAGTCTGCTATTATAAATGTATTAGCTAAACTCTCCAAACCATTATCGGGTGGTGGGGTCACTGATTTAGATATCGCTTCGCTTTAGCCTATCACAGTAGTCCACTGCCGGACATAGGTCTCCCCAAGTTCGCTCCAAATATCCCGGTTTTCCGAAATCATCATCCAGCTTCCACTGGCGACCTTGCGTAAGTCGTCGGTCCAGCAGCCGGAGGACGCCCCAACCTGCGTTTGCGCGGTCTCCACTCCATAACACGTCTGCTCTAATGGCCAACGGTCCTGCGATATACATGACCAGTCTACTGGCACTTGAACTTGATTCTACGGGCTGTGTCGATTACTTTGGTTCTCACGCGGATAATATCATTCCCTCACTCTCGGATTTTATCCTTGCGATAACTCTAAGCATAGCTCGTTCCATAGTACATTTACATGGAACGAGCACATATGTGATAAAAATATAATAGTATTTGGAGAACTCATTAAGAATCGATTTTCATATAAGGCCCCTGGTATGAAAAAAATATGAGGAGTAAAATCTACTGATGGAATGATCTCGTTACGTTTTTTGTGCGCAATCAATTTTGACTATTAAGCCCTGAGTATTAAGACGTATAGTCCGTGCGCGAGCTCCGAGGAATCGGTTGAGGAAGCGGGTGGGTGTGCGCCGCGCCCGACCATCGCTTCATATCCCCCACTCTCCCACTACTATTGACGATCTTGACGTGAGAGTACGCTCATGGAATCATTTTTTAATTAAGAAATATTAATTAATTTATTTATTTTTGACTTTGTTTGATAATTATTTAAAAATAATTAAGTGTAAAAATCACAATGAGTTCAGATGATATTTTTTCCTAGTTTTAAAGCAGCTCATATTTATAATAAGAGAATGCGTGCATGACGTCCCGCAGCGCGCTGTCGGAGGTGGTGGGCGTGCGGCTGCCGTACGACTCGCTGGACGAGCTGCGCGAGCGGCTCGCCGCCGTGAGCCCCACGCTCGTCGCGTACGGCGACGTGCAGGACAACAACTACTTCGCGCAGGCGCGGGCTCTGGCGCAGGTACTCCGTTTCACTTAGACTTCTTATGTAAAAATACGATTGAATTTCATTACTAATCCTAAAAACGAACACAGATAATATAAAATATAAAAAAGGGTGTGTGTACTTATATACACACGTAAGAAGTTATAGTTCTTTGGCGTAACAAGATAAAAAAATTATCTTAAAAAAAATTCTACACTAATAATAGAAAAAAAGGTATTTAATACATTGAAAGTTTTATTATAACGTATTATCTACCTAGTTAAATAAAGTTTATTTAAATATCATAGAAAAACTAAAATGTTCACTAGCTAACTTTAGGGTGTCGGTTTTTCGTGACGGTGTACGCGCGCATCGTTAAAATTTACTCTCATCATTTTTCCCTAACGCGCCAAAAGAAGTATAACTTCAAAAAGTTTTCTATATAATTTTACGTAAATATAGCTCTCATTTAAGTTTTTAATCTAATCAGGTCTGTATTAACTATAAGCTTGAATTGTAATCACAAATCGTGTTGCATCCAATTCTAGTTATGGATATTTAAACGCATTGTATTTGAAATAGCCGTAAAGACTATCTGTTTAAGCAAATATATCTGAAATAATATAAACTTAAACAAAATAATTATTTTTAAAATATATCCGCAGAGTCTCCAAAAGCCAGTATCGGGTAAGCTGGACGTGCAACTCAAGCAGTTGGAAGACTACTTCATGACAGACTCTATCAGCCGCGCTTCCCCGACTATGGCCAAATGCGTGCAAGCGGTTCTTAAGCAGAAACAGTCACCATACTAAACTTTTTATCAATGCACGAATACTTACTCACTCGTAATCGTATCTACTTACAAAATAATATGCCTTTGTAATGTTTTGAACATAAAAAAAGAAAAAAATAATAATTCAATTCCATTATCAAAGTACTAAATGGTTTTTAGAACTTTTTTTCTATTTAAAATGTGAACTAAATTATATATTAGAAAATGTGAGCTCCAAGTGTTCGTGTTATATAATAAGTGAAATACCATATTGATAAATACTTTTCAGATATTTTATTATAATATTCGATGAAAAGTATTTATGAATTTAGATTAGTTTTTAAACTTTGCCTTTCTGCAATCATTTTTACGAAGAAAATACTTCAGAAATGCACATATGCAGTCGATCGTACATTCCTATTGTATCAACTAAATATCTTAAACCTGTAGAGCGTTCGACTGTACTTTAATGTATGAAGCTATTTATTTATTTTATATTTTGATTTACAAGTAGAGAATTTTCAATTATTCCATCATAAAAATGTATTAATATTAATAATGTAACAAGAACAGTAGCGACATGGGAATGTAAACGAAAGCAACTTTTGGATGTAAGAACAGGTTTTGTAAATATGCGTTTAGTATAAAATAAAGTGTAGTATAATGATTGTCGAAATGTTTCTTTCATTTTTAAATTAATAACTATGAATATTTTAAATATACGTTTATTTATTTAATTGTCTTTAATAGGAAGTGATTCCGGGTCTAAACAGTTTATTCTTCTATAATCCTGAAATTTAAATAATTTTATTACTATTTAATATTTAATTACTTTATTTATAACATATCCTGTCACTTGTTGGGAAAAAATAAAGTGGTATTTTTTTATTATATAGACAGAGGTTCTAACAGTCATATAAATAAGGTTAAGGTTTGTTTATTCGAATGCAATAATCATGCATGCTAATATTATTTTCGTATTCGATTGCCTTTTTACTCATGAGCATATAGAATATTACATAAGTATATATTGTTAGATACATATTTATGTTTGTGTGTGAAATTAAAAACGTAATAAAAAAACGAAAAACGAAATAATCACGGAACTTTGTACACATACCCTTGGAGGTAATAGAAGTAACATGGCATACTTTTTTTTTGTTCGCGATAACCGACATCCACGCGGGCGAAACCGCGCGCAGAAGCTAGTAATAAAATAAAAAGATATGTCGTCTTAATTTTCCACCACAGCATTTAGCACAGTTGGACCATTTCAAAGTGTGCCATTACTATTTAACTCTTAAAAAATAGCGGGAAAATTTATAATTTATATAAGTAACAATTTTTAAATAAGAGAAAAAATCGGGCAGTAGTTGCAGCTGTAGAAGAATATTCAACCTTTTCTTTATTTATTTTTTCACGATGGGAAATGCATTAACGTATCCCGCCATGAGGCGTGGGTTTGTGGGACTCGCGGACGGACGCCAGGACTGGCACGTCAGTCTGGCACGCCAAATACAAAAATCCATCGATACCGGTCATAGTGGGACGCCATGGGATCGCTTTCCCATACAACCTTGACGCCCCAGCGCTTGGCATTGCTCCCACTCTACAGATATTTGAAATAAGGGCCACTCCGAAGAAGAATATTCAACCTAGGAAGCTATGCTTACATTCTTGCGGCTTATCGAAATTCACGGTATGTTGAATGGCGTCCGAACTGGGACACTCCGTATCTGCTGCAACTTGCTTTTTATCAACACTTGTGTCTTCTATTTTAAAAATATTCAAATACCTCAATAACTTTCCACGCCATTTGCTTAAAACGACATTGCTTCAAAATGTCGTTGGCATGTTGAGCGAACTGAGTATGCTTAGCCTTTAAAGAACTCCACGGAGATGGTTCTTTTTCGCGTTTTTTAAGGTCGTCCAATAAGGATATTTTCTTTGACAGATGAGGTTGGTCAGACTTATCTAATAATAGATTTTCTTTATTATAATGTTTTAATGTTGTTCAAAAAGTATTTATACTATGTAAGTAAAATTTTACTAGATTTGATTTATAGTTTTTAGATTTGAGATTGATAAAAAATATTTCACAGCTTATGATCATAGGCATACCATTATTATTATGCCTTATATTATTATTAAGGTGCACAATCTAAAGCAAAAAAAAGAACGAGTAAATGGGGTTTTGTAAAGAAAACTCTACAAAAACTGGAATTTTCTTGACAAAAATCATGTAAAGTGAAAAAGTATTAATATTATTAAATGAAGTAAAAATATACCGCAACTATTTTTTGCCTTATAGCAAGATTTTCCAATAATGCTTTGTCTACAGCAAACATATTTAGGATTTTCTTGCGAATTGAACCGATGTTGCAATTTAGCCAGTGTTTTATTTTCTTCATCCAGTGACTTTCGTTTATTATGTTCAATATATTTCTTTTCAGCCTCTGCTTTTTCCAGTATTTTCTCTCTGGTATTACAAAGTAAAATAATACGTAATATATTTTATAATATATTATTTTAATATTTAAATAATTGACATTCTTTTCTTTATACTTCTTACCTATTTAAAATACTTTTTACGCCATTATCTATAAATTCATTATATTGTTTAATTTTTTCATCATTTATGTCTTTAATTATTTTATAGACATGCTGTTTATGCAGAGTATTCGCTTTATTTTTATGAATCTAAAAATAAATTATTAAAAAGATAATTCTTCTTGATTTCAAGAATAATTCAAGTGGTCTAATTTGAGAGCTTTGAATATTTATTCTTTTATTAGAAAGAGCATACAACTAAAAAACTTAATTTTGCCAAATGATTATAATTGTGATGGAGAGTGCATGGAATTTGTAGTTGTCATATAAAGTGTACAGATTTATAGGATTCTATTTGATAGCTTTTGAAAAGCAAAGTTAACGAAGAAAATTAAAAAAAAAATAATAGGGACGTTTTTTCATTTTAACTATAAATCGTCTTTGACACAGAGTCACTGATTCCGTGGAATGGTGATGAGTATTTTTTTTCTGCACGATACGATGTTGATATATCTCTCTCATTATACATAGGCACTGCTAGTTAGGAATAAAAAGTTTGTTTATTAATTGTTCGTCGTTTATTCATACTAATTTAGAAAAAAAAATTTACTTTAAACAAAAAAAAAGTAAAATAAATTAAAATCAACAAATTTGAAAATCTTTGTTTTAAATTTGAGATCTGACTTATGTTTGGGTAGGAAGGTTCCTCAAGTGTGAATGTAGTGTACAGGTGTACACTACATCGCTCCATTAGTTTTGGAATGGTCACCTCAGGATTCACCCCGGTCGTGATATTTTTAAGCGACTATTAAGATACCTGACCTTTTTTTTCTAGGTAAACTCTCTAAAACCGATGACCTTCATTTTTAGTTTATTAAGGAACTTTATGACAACGAATTTCTGAATTTCCCCATACTTCACAGTTTCCAGAGTTATTTGTTTGACGAAATGTTAAAATAGTATAACATGACTATGATAAATTGTAGCTTGTACCTGATGAAAATTAGTATTTATACTTATAAAGAGTCACTGAAACGGTGACTATATAATAACCCTTTACTTATAGTGATGTCCTTTATTCTGCGAAATTATAAAACATACCTCTATATAATCAAAATTATATTTACCTATACGTGTTGTAGTACAATTCATTATCAATTAGAATCATATTTTAAGTCTCATGATATAATAAATGATGAGAAACAATATGAAACAATTTTTAGAACTTGTTTTCACAATTGATTGTTGAAAGGATAATGCTGAATTTATTGAATAATTTAACTTAAAATCTATAGACTTTCTAGTTATTAACAATAGATTAATAAGAGTTGCGGAAGATATTATGTTGATAAAACTTTAAGTTTACTCTATAATAGAGGCTGATGCGTTTTTGTTATATCTGCTACGGTTAATAAATGGATGGCGTTAGGGGCAGACTCCATTAAGGACTCACCCTTCCCTAATATTTTTTTCTGATTGTAAAATTTGTCTGATTGTACCTCATCAATAATATTTTTTTCCTTATTTTTAATTTTTTCTTTATATTTTCGAAATATTTCTCTACTTCGTTCATCACTTTCTTCTCGTTGCTTTCTTAGATTTTGGATTTGTTTCCTATAGGCTTCGAATTCATTTATTTGTTGTTTTTCTGAATTGACTTTGCTAATCTTAAATAGAATATTGGATTAGTTAGTATTTATCTACAAATTATTTTATTCAACATAGATACAAATCATAAAATGAAAGAATCCTTGGCTGCATGTTTAAAAGATCGTCAATATAAGGTAAAAAAGAGTATTAAAAATATTTTGTGTAAAAATCTCAATATTATAAGTACAAGTCACTGGAAATAGAAACATTTATTTTTCTAGCCTACTTTTACTTCATTAAATTAGTAAATGAAATGTGTATTTTTTTAATAAATTTAATGTGTATTTTTTTAAATTACAAACATGCGATGGTGCAGCGTAAATTAGCCAGGAGTTTAAAATAAGATCATTTATACTATAAAAATGATTAAACAGTTAAAAGTAGATAAGCCGTTTTTACTATAACAGAAATTAAATTGATTATTAAATAAATAAATAATAAATAAACGTCTCACACTCAACGGCCCCCAGTAGGATGTGAATCCTGTGTCGGGGGTCCGGAAACGTACACAATACACAAACACAAACACCCAGACCACGACAAACATCTGTATGGCCTATACAAATATTTGTCATGTGCGGGGATCGAACCCGCGACCGCTAGCACATCAGCCAGTTGCTGTGACCACTGCGCTAACGCGTCGTCAAAATACTACATATTTGAATTGTTTTTTGAAAATAAAAAGTTTACCTGAATTTTTAATTCTTGTTCTAATAGTTCTTTTTCCAACAAATCAAATTTAATTGCTTCGCTTTTCTCTTTTTCCCTTTCATTTATTTTACTCTCTTTTCGATGTTTAGCTCTAAATAATAAAATAAAATAAGACGATAGACTATAAATGTTAGAATAGAATTATATTTAATTCAATTTACGTTACTTTAATAAAATTTCGGAAGCTTGAATAATTATTTATTGATTTAAAGATACTCACAATGCTTGGTTTATTCGCGCTACGTCCAAATCATGCTCTTTTTTAAGTTCGTTCATTTTAATTTCATTCAACTCCATTTCTCTAGCATTTTGTAGTGATAGAGATTTTGATTCGTTCTGTTCTCGAAATTCAGCTTCATGTTTAATTTTTTTTTGAAACAATACTTGCTGTTCTCTTTCTTCTAGAGTCTTTGATTCTAACAGAGCACTAAAATTATATTTATTTAAAAAATATACTTCAATCTATTTTTGTAAGACTAGCAAAAAGTGAAACTATCTATTTTTAATCTAAGATCCATTTATATAATGTGGACTTATCACTTTTGTTATTAAACAAATTATCTAACGTGAAATTTACAAGTTGATTTTGAAGATCAACTAGCTCTTGTGCTTTCTACTATAATCATATATTAGTTTAAAAAGAGGATGTAAAATGTGTATAATTAGGTTGTTGAGGTTAAAAAGATTTTTTTATTAAAAAACTATATTGTTAGTAATAAGCTCAACCTCAAAAGTTGGTGACCGTAGCAGCTATCCTCAAATATCATCTCTTTTGCTTTCTTAATAGATTCCATCTTAGATTCCTTTTTCTTTGTCGAAAGAAACTTCTTTACTGTTTCTAAATCTTGGGCATGTTTAATTTCTTTTTGTTTTTCTAGCTGATATACATGACCCTAAATAAAAAATAGATTGAATATAATAAATTTAAATTTAAACTTTGTTGTAGAGACGTTATAACTTGTAAGATATATTAAAATATAAGCAATAAGATTTTCAGAATATTTGAAGTTACAATTAATTAAGTACATATGTTATGGGAGAGCGCCTTATTTTTTAGAAAGAAACTATAGATTATTGTACCTTAAGGACTTGTACATTATTATGTAATATGAACTAATGATATTATGTACAATTGGCAGTCTAATCGCTAAACAGGGATCTCTATCAGGGAATTGTTTTTGTGAAAGATATAGCGATCAGTGGTAAATTAGCTATGTATATTTCAAAACGCGTGACATGCAAGCAATAATAAGCAATTTGGCCAAAAGCTGATTTGGCTTGATTTTTACGTCTACAAAATCATACAATATATGTATATAAATTATAGGTTTGTGAGTAATTAGAAAAGGGATGAAAAATTTTTGAAGATTTTTTATATTACATCGAAGTCATATATGAAAAAACAAAATTTTAATTATACAGTCGATCCCCGGTAATCCGGTACTCCTGTAATCCGACATGACTATTATTACTGAATATTTTTTGACAGTCTTCGCTAATGTAGATAATGCACGATTAAGCAGGTTAAAACTTAAACACTCCAGTTATTATTTTTTGTAAGTTCTATAGCATTCATGACGTTAATTGTACTCTCTATTGTGTTGTTTAATTTACTAAATTCGACAGAAGTATGATTTGTACTTAAGAGTATAACATATAAAATCTTATCATTGTATCTGTAATTGATCGGATTACAAGGGGTTTGTAAAAAAATTCGGACTATAGTGGGGGGGTCTTAGGCAGTACTCTATTATCCGACAAATTCGATAGTTTGACACTGTCCTGCAAAACGTTTGGCGGAGTACTGGGGGTCAACTATATCTCTGACTAGCTGTGCCCCGTGGTTTCACTTGCGTTAATTTGAGGAAAAAACGTACTTAAATATTTTTTAACAATTACTCTAAGAGTAGGTACCCGCCTCGTCTCGAGTAGTAGCAAGCGTTACTGTCGAGCAAGTGGTCCTGATTCCTGGGTAGTTCAACGTATTATTGAGTTTTTATTTTATTTTTCGAAAATTCTCAGTAAAATAGTGATGTAATATTTACTTCAAAAGTGAAATTATAGTTAAAAAATGTCTTGAGAAGAGAAATAATAAAGGACGCAACGGAAGCTCTCAAAAAAATTATTTTTCCCGTTTTTGTAACATTTCTTATTATTGCTCAGCTTCTATTAGTCGTAGCGTGATGTGCTATCCAACACAAAAAGAATCTTTCAATTCGAACCAGTAGTTCCTGAGATTAGCGCGTTCAAACAAACAAACAAACTCTTCAGCTTTATAATATTAATAGTATAGATTTATTATTGATATTTAATTATACTGAATCTACGCTCCTTACGGTATCTCTAATCTCTTATTACTATATATACATACATATATTCTGCTTTATAGGAAATTAAATTATTTTTTTTGTGTTCTATCTAATTATGATATTTGAAAGTCCGAATATAAATTTCATAAATTCATACATAGAATTGGATATGCTTAAGTTTATTAAGCATTCCTTTCTTAAATTTATATAGTACTAGCGGCCCGCCCCGGCTGCACCCGGGGTATGTACATGTACCTAAACCTTCCTCATTAATCACTCTATCTATTGGTGAAAATCGCATGAAAATCCGTGCAATACTTTTTGAGTTTATGGCGAACAGACAGACAGACGCTGCAGAGGACTTTGTTTTATAATATGTAGTGATAGTGATGCATATGTCAGTATAATCAATAAGCATTGGTAAAAGAAGATACTAAATATTTAATATTTAGATGCTTCTAAGTTACTTAATATATAATTAATAAGACAAACATAAGGTTTTCTTTCGTTTACCTTTACTGTGTCAGGCCACGTCTTGATCCAATTTTGCGATTGTTCGATTAATGAGTTAATGTAATCATTCTTATCAGATGCTAATTTTTTAGGACTTGGTCCTCTCTTTATGCGATCCCATTCTTTTTTCTGCAAAACTAAATAGCTCGGACGGCTCATCATAAGGTGTAGTGTTTCATTTGTATAATTAAATATAAATAATATAGTAACTTTAAAATAGTAACAGTTGAATCTATAGGGTCATGATTTTCTGCTTGTGTCATATAAATATGACTTACTTAATATAAAAAAGTTAACTGTTTACTTATTGAATCGATTTGTTGTCGTAATAAAATAAATTTTTCAATTCAAATTGTTTAATTTAACTCTCGATATTAAATAAATTATCGTGGAATTAAAATGTGAAAAATAACTATATCATTTTGCATTCGGTTAACACAATCGAAAAAAAAGTACCAGTTTTGTAAACCTCCTTTTATAAATTCGATAATAACTACGTAAAATGTTATTATATTTCTAAGCTATCTCTAAGTTGTTAATTAATTTTAAACCCTGAATATAGTCCACGACTATTCAAGTCATTTTATATAATATGTAGATTTTATAATGCTGCTTATAATAATTAAATTACGATATACGAAATGATGCACGGCGTGTGCCACGCTTCATTTCAGGCACCAGTGCTCATCCGTCATTGTCGTTCCGCCGTTATTTGCTGTATATTTTTGCATAAATACAACTTTTACTATACTGAAAAGGTCGAAAAAGGTTCGGGGTAAGATTAATAGTCCAATATGTTACTAGTTAACATGTAAGCAGAATTAAATTTAAAATTGTTTTATCGTTATTATTATTTTCTAATGGTTCTGAAAAAGCTCTATATTATATTTTGCTCTATATAATTTGTAAATTATTTACTCACGATTTTATTTGTATAAAGTAAAATTATTACTAAAGACGGTTGTTTTAAAGCAATAATAATAATCGGTTTATTTTCTGACCACAATACATGCATATTTACTTAATTTTACATTATCTTATGTATATAATATAGGTACACAATCACATCTTGTGGGAGACTGGTACCAAAGCTAGCATTGAAAGCTAGGTTCGAAGCTTGTGTTTCAGGATAACAGGACCCAAACCCCATAAAATTTAAAATAAACATAATTATTATGTATTGAAGCATTATCACATGTAGTAGGATATCTATATCTATACATATAATAAAATGGTAGAAAAGTCAAAACTGTACATTGAATATTTTTTTAAAAGAATACTTGGGGTGTGATCTACAATCGATACCGAAGCCAAAAATATAGTTTTTAGAATTTTTGTCTGTTTGTCTGTTTGTCTGTATGTATGTCCGGGATAAACTCAAAAAGTACTGCATGGATTTACTTCAAATTTGGCACGAATATTATTAAGAAGTCGGGTCATAACATAGGCTACATATTATCACGCTACCACCTACGGGGAACGAGCAGTGAACCTTTATTTCTTCAACGCATTCTGTAACAGCGTGTAATGTAACGACGCATATTTGAATGTTGTTATTATGTTAATAACCATGCTATAAGCTATCTTCACACTATAAAAATCAGGAAATATAAGTAACTTAGGCTGATAAACATAATTAATGTAAGAATGAATGTAATATAAGAACTTAATATAAGTAGTATCAAGACAATTTTAGAGCAGCGCCATCTATGAGATTTAAGAAACATCAAGTCGAATTACATGACGTGTAAACCCTTTTTGGATATAAATAATTTAAATTTGATCATGTTGGCGAGGTTAATAGTTGTTTTTAAAAGTCATAGATGGAGTTGTGCATTTTAATAAAAATTGTATCGTTAATTTGTTTCAGAGATGAGCAAGACAAAAAAATGTGTTTATATAAGTCTTAAGCTGCTTCATCTATGTCTTATAAAATTCATCGAATTTTTATGTATGTAATAACAAACAGAACTCAAAAAGAACTGCATAGATGTATAACAAAATTTAAACTCGAAAACGTCACGCTATTGCTGTAAGCAATTTGAGCTAAATAACGAAGAAAGAGGAAAATTAAGCATGCCATATATATTATAAAGATAAGAAATGCTTATGCTTCTCCGGAACCTATTTCCTCCAAAGTTGTGTAACGGGACCCGCCTTAAAGTCATCTCGCTCCACAGACACACCATTGAGGCGGAAATTCTTACGGGTTGTGGCGTCGGCGAAGCAGTATTTATACCACGCATTCCCCTCATACCTCATAACATCCGGTTCCAGTTCAAGCGCGTACAGTTCCTCGTGAGTGTTTGCTTCGCGATGACCATCAATAAGTCGCAGGGGCAGACACTGAGGGTAGCTGGTGTCGACCTCAGGACGAGCTGCTTCACACGGGCAGCTGTACGTCGCTTGCTCCCGCGTCACCAGTCCTGACTCTCTTTACATTTTGGCTGCGGAGAGCCAAACTACTAATGTTGTTTATCGAGAAGGCCTATAAATATGTATTTTTACCCTATTCTGTATTCCTTATTTATTATTTTCTCCATCCGTTTCAGTCACAACTTATGACTTAATTCAGCACAATCATCATAAAGTCATTTATTCAAAGCAGGCTAAAAATAAGCACTTTTTGAAAGTCAATTTTACAAAAGACAGTCTCCCTCTGTTACTGTACTTTCTGTAGATATGAAATGTAAAGAAGAAACGGGTAAATGAATGTTATTTTAAAAGGTATAATCGTAGGTATTTTTGGTGCTGTATACCGTTCACGCAGACGACGTCGCGGGCAGCAGCTAGTAAAATAATATAAATACATGCATTATATATATTAAGACAAGAAAATAATAATATTAATAATATAATTATATAAACAAAAGTATACAATGTGATAATTTATAATACAATGACTTACAGATGTATACTAAATGTTTTAGAAGGCAAATGGAAGAATTTTATGGAATTATTATTTTTATTTTGATTGAAGAATTAAAAACCACTATTAACAGTAGAACCCACTCTGCCCAGGGCTCTGCTTTATAAGACGTATTAATTATTTTGTGAATGTATAAAAACTATTTATATTTATTTAATTATATATAGTGGAAAAATACATTAAAATGAATAAAAAAGGAGATTGAAAAAAAAACGGTGCTCCGTTACCATATTTAAACATTGATATTGATGCTTGAGTTATATTTTTTAAATGTCTCTTGAGACTAAAGTGAATATACCCGTACTTAGACAAAATGGTTCGTAAAGCAGCAAAAGCACTTGAGTTTCAGGTAGCTGACCCACACTAACGAGGAATGTGCTAATTAAAAAGAAACAAAAAACGACGCTTTATTTTCATGTTTTAAGACAGACACTTTATAATATTTAATTATTATCGACTTTTAGATCTTATTTTGTAATTAACAAAAAAGTAAAAAAAAAAACCAACACAAGGTGCATAATTCAAAAATAAAATTCTATATGTTTGTGGTGTTTCTTTGTTTTGTGAAACATTATAGATAGATATACATTAGATAGTATAGTCATCTCTGTGTCTTATCTTCACTTCACTGAGCAAGTGAACGCAAAAAAGCATTTCCAAACTTTCATTTCAATTACTTAAGGCCTTGATTGTTCTAAAGCCTTAGAATATACCCCTCTTTGATGTGGTATTATTTCGAAAAACTTTTTATTATTGTATACTTTACATTTTGTAGCTATTAGTGGTCAAAATATTATATATATTACCACATGAGCGAAATGAGTAAAGGGGAAAAGATGTACTATAAAATTATTAGTTAATCAGTTCCAAACTTCGTTACTTGTTCATTTTTAAACTTGTCTTTGTTTTTTAAATAGTATTTTGATGCAAATGTCATAAAATTCTTTTTTTTTTCCGAACCGTTCCGTAACCTCACACACCTAAATACTGCTATTTCCACTACAAATGTAATAAACGCATTACTTCTTATTTCAGGTGTTTCAAAGTAATAAAGACTTACAAGCGACCAAGTTGGAAAACTATAAATTTCACTTTGCGCCGGAAAACTTCGTATCGGTTCTCTTGGTTCGGGCTTAGTTTGATGTAATTGATAGGCGATTTAACTTAAAATATAACTCTTTTTGCGACTTGCGACACTTTCAATAATGTCTGTTTAAACTTTTAATTGGCAATAATTTATTTCAAAGCTTTCAGATGAGTGTTAGGGTAAATATATTGGATCTTGAAAAATATGTGAACAAACAATGATATTCAAATAAAGAACATCATTGTGAACAAACAAAAATTTTCTATGTTAACATTTTATGTAGTATCTATATAGAACCTTTTTAAATACTATTATACACAATAATACGTACCTAATTTTTGTATCTATCATATTAATTATTTTTGAAAAGATATATATTTTTTCAAATCGTTTATTTTATTATTACAATTCGCATAAAAATATTAAAATACTCGTAAAATAGTCATTATTATGTATATAAATCACATTTTATAATTGTTATGTATAGTTTGTTTTATATAAAAGTGATGAAACGTGCGATATCCCAAAATGATATTCGGTCCATTTCAGATTACTTGATTTTGTATAGCCTACGATTTCCCTTAATAAAATGTACATGATAACACAAAACACAAGAACTTTTAATTTCGATACTGTATAATATGTTTGTATGAGTCCAGGCTGGATCAGACCACACATGATACATTTATATATTGTCCGCAAAGATTTTTAACACTTCACCGACAACCCAGACGGCTACATCTGTGCAATGTTTAAATTAAAAGTAATTTTCTTATGTAGAATTAATTAATGACTAACGAGCTCAATAGGGTTCATCAAGCGGAAGCGATAAAGAGAGATAGAAAGATACAAGTAAGTTTTCGTAGGAAAAGGACAAAGTCTGTTGCCTGAAGTTGAATGAATTTATGTCGGTCTATTTAGTAACGCGTCAATTTGGCGCGAGTAAGGTTGTGGGAGAGATGGCGATCTAATGTTATAAAAACCCGCGAAGTGCGTGCACATTTTACGAAATATTTGTTTTGAAGTATTTGGGTAGTTTCGTTTTCATTTTAATTATAACAGATTATCATATAATTTTTTTTAATATTATATGTTAAATCACCAAGTGTTGTGAAATAATTTAATTTTTCATTTTATCGGGATCTTCTAGAAAAATATAGGTAAGTAATAATAAAGATAAGACATGTCCGGGAGTGCGCTTTGAAGTGATATATGAGAGTATGAGATGAACGTAGCCAAAAATAACTAGAGATATTAGAAACATCGAATGAATGTTCAGTAGCCTATGGTACCTACTATAGATTATTTGGTAAATGAAAATGTGGACTCAAAAAATACATCGAAATATTTATGAATATAATTTCTTGAAATATTGTTATAGAACTAAATAATACAATAATTCTATGTTTTTACATAATAACTTTAAAATGTAAATTTTAGTAACGGCTTTGTATTTACAGTACTTTAATATCTTTTATTTTTGCGTAAATAACAAAAATTCAATTGTTTATGCTTAAACTTTATTAAAAACCCTGAGTACCAAAACTGCGGAACAGTTTGAAAGACGCACATGTTGAGTATTTTTTCCTTAATTTCCTCAACTTTGTGGTCCTTTATGATTTATGAGAAAAGTTGTAGAAAGAAATACCCAATTCTTTGTATTTCTTTGAATTTGTTAATGCCAGTAACGTGATAAGAATAAATGGAAAATATTAATGTGAAAATTTTAGTCCTTTTATATTTATTGATTGTACCTATAAGATTTAATATTATTTATGAAATTGAATATTTTTGTTTCTATAACATAAGGAAACTTATTTTAGTATAACATAAAACTTGCTATAATTATAATTTTACATACTCAGTCTTCACGACTATTTAAAATTAGTTCTTTATAAACGAATATAAGTTTATATGGCAGAAAGTTAAAAAAAAAAACTATTCTTAGAGAGTCTGTGGGTATTGGGATCTTTTAGGTTCTATTCGGGTGATTAATTATTACTTAATATATATTTAAAAAAAAATGATATTGGAGATTTTTACATTACATTTATAGTATAAAATTTTAAAGTTTAAAATATAAAATGTTAAAATTTTAAGTTAATAAACAGAAAAAAAACTGATTTAACGTTAAAATACATTTTTATAATAGAAATTTAGTATTACTTTTTAATTTCATATATGATTATTATTATATTACTGGTATATAATGCAATTTACGTTAATTTGTTATATAAATTGTAACAATTTTTTGTATCGCTTGTTTATTAAAAAACAATTAATAAAATCTTATGCCTATTCAAATTTAAATATTTCTTAATGTTTTTATTATTTTTACATAAGAATTATTTTTTATTTATATTTTATTTATGAGATAAATAATAAGTAGTGAATGTTTACAAAACCGATCATGATAATTTTATACCAGCAGACGTATTGTAGCAATAAAATATGTAATTTCAAAACTGTTTTCAGACTACCGGCTTTGATATGTATAGCCTTACGGCTGTTCATTCACTAGTAATTAATAATTATGTTTAGATAAAGATTGTGAACTAAGCTCTCGTGATTCAGCTAAATATTTCACATAATATAAAAGAAATGATAGTCTACAGTTAAATTCCTACATAATAAACACGAAAAGACATAGAAAAACAATTTTTCAGAGAGAAGCACTCTTTCAGTACGTAGTTTAAACGATGCCATTTAATGAAAATACTAATAATTAATGATTGAAAGGGGTATCCAATAATTACGTCAGCTCTAAAGGATGTAATATAGCATTACATTTTAACTCAGATAAAAAATACAGGTCTACTTTACATAAATATATAAGTATATGTACACTTTGGCGTTATAATTTGGAGGTTTTCATGCGTTGATTGTATAGACACCTTTTCAAAACATATTAAACAACCAATAAATATGAGAAAAGTCCTTAGTTAACTAAGATGTGTTTTTTTTGGCTATTCAGGTTTATTTTCAAAAAGTATACAGTTTTATGCAGATAATAAACTTGAGAAAACTCTTTAATCAAATAAAATATTTGTCGTACAATTGACGTCTCGGATTCAAATAAAATAAAGACAGCTCACATTAATAAATTAATAATACTTAAAAGGTTCATAATGAACCTAATTGTGTTAGTAGCCTGCGATATACAAACGTACAAAATTGAGAATATGAGAAAGAAAACTTTTTTACGTGGCTGCTGTAACAATGTTTATCGAAGGGATTTCAAGATTCTTTTATCCACTATAACAACGTAAAATAGGCTCAATCTTATTTGTGCGGTATCGCAGTGGCGCAGTACCTTCATACACATGAATTTAACGTATCCATTTGTGTTTCAATATATTCAACGATTATTTAGTATGTAAAGTGATTATCAGCTTCAGGAAAAGCAAAAATGCGTTACTGGATAAAATGATGAAAAGGGGTAGGAGAGAATTTAGGGTGGGAAAAGGAGAAATTTTGGCTCCCAACTTTTACACTTACCGTACAAAACACATGCTTAGTAGTTAATGTATACTTGTTTTCTACCTGTGAGAGACGTAAGCCGTCGGTACCGGTTGTTATAACAGACTGAGATTGATAGCGATCGTTTCTCACGGCAGGGAAAAATATCAGACAACCCGCAGTGGAGCAGCAGCTTGATCGATTAAGCTCCAATTCTTCTTCAATATGGTAAAGAGGCCTTTGCCCACCAGTGGGACGTTTACAGACTGATTCAGCTCGGTTCAATGCTAATCGAGTTTTTTAAATTCTATTCATAACAGTAGCCTAGTCGATAAAACACAGATTTGATACCTAATAGACGGTTGTGGTTTCGTATTTGAGCAGGCATCGCCGCCTCCTCGTTTTGAAGTGTTGTCTTTAAATTTAGCATTGTGATCGGCTGTCAAATTATATATACATATATAAAAATATCCTACAGTAATTGTGGATATCTGATAAAGCTCTTTATAGTAAAAAAAAAATATCAAAATTGGTTTGGATTGGTAATTTGATTAGATTGTATTGTTTAACAAATGTTTTCTCATTTAATACCACTATAGATGTAAGTTTCAAATAATTACGTTTTACATTAGAAGTATAATAAAGTTGGGCTATCGTACTATTTTAGGTAACACGGAAAACCACTTAAATTAATAATTTCCTTAGTTTCCAGTGTTATTTACAAAGAATGTTAAGGTACGAAAAACATTTGTCAAAGTCATGAGAGTCGAATTACATAAATTATTAAGATACAGTAAATTATATATACTTTGTTGCATATCAAGTTACACGGACATCATATTATAATCTGTACTTATTATATAATAAAAGTGTAACAGGTCCAGTTTTGAATATAGAAGAGATTTTTTTTTGGAAAGCATTCTTTTAAATCGGTGATCGATAATCGATAATCCATACCTACTATAAGCTAGGATACTGGATACTCTTTATCCCGAAATAAAGTACGATTCCTCTGGAAGAGGATGAAAGCTAAAACGTGTAATCGCAATCGAAGTCACATGTATAGCTAGTTATAACATATTTGGCTTACTTGTACAACAATAATCGTACAAATATATGTTAATAATATAAATATCTATATTTTTATCTATTTATCTTTTATACTTGTATATTATTATGAATGTTATAATAGGAAAGCTAACATCTGACGTAAGGAGCTTTCGTCTACGATAGAGTAGCTATACTTACGTATATATAACAGGCTTAAATCGCGGCTTTGCTTTTGTAGATGTATGTATGTCGTGTTGTTGGCATTTGTAAACAAAAAATTTAAGTTTTTTAGTACCCCGAACATTACATCGTACAAGGGTTGTGCGGATTGTGAGGCGTTTATTTATTTATTTATAATATTATAAAATATAGGTATCCGCGGTTTAATCTCTGTTAGCATTTACGTGTGTTCTGCTACGATGAGGCGTAGCATAACGTTTACAGCCTGTGTCAGCCTTACTCCTGGAGATTGTAAGCAGATTTTTTAAGAAGAAATACCTATTTATTAAAATTGAAAGTTTACCGAATACGTACAAACAAATTTACAAATATGTCTTTTTATATGGATTTAAATAAAAATAATAGTAAATTTTTCTAAGATTAAATAATATCTATTACTTAAGTTTAATTACTAAATTTTAATTATTTTCTTAATTTTTTTTTACAATGTTACAGTCCATGTTTTTTGGGACTATTTTTTTATGAAAAATTATACTTATTGAATTAGTTCCACCGATATCATAATATTAATTTTTGCAGATGATGGAAAGATAAAATGTTAGCGTGACGTCATGCAATCATGGCCGCCAAAAGGAGAATAAAAACGGAAGAAGGCAGCAGATGGAAATCAAGGTTACTCTTTGCGGCTATCACACTTGCTAATGCAAACGCTCAAGGTAAGGTTCTATTACCATATTTCTGGTTACTAATAATGATTTAAAAATAATGTAAGTAGTATATAAGAATGCATACAGGCTCCACCTCCTCCTCCCGTTCGATATTTGAGTCGGGTTCTTAAGCAATAAATGAATAAAAAATTATAACTGACATGACCGCAAAATTGAATTGATGAGATGCAGTAGATAGAATACGTGAATTATAACCATAGAGTTACAGGTTCAAGTTTAAGGAATGAGTGCAAGACGGATTAAGAAACGAGTTATTTATTGATTACGAACCAGGCTTAACTATCGGCAGATAGAAAATCTATAGCTTGCGGAGAATTTTAAAAGTTTAAAAGGTAATTACTAAAATTTTACTAACTGCTGAGCTAGGTCATGATTCAAAAGTAGTCGTATTTTTATAAGTTATTATTTCTAATATGATTGTGTAATATAACATAACTTACAAAAAATGTTGCAACAAAAAAGAAATATCTATTATTTACGTTTATTCTTGTATATTTTTCTGCTTAATTCTAATATTTTCAAACTATTCAATTTTTTTATTCAAAGTTTTCATATTTTTGCTACATAATTGAAAACTTCCACTCGATATAACTTTTCATGATTAATGGAATTCAAATATTGTATTTTGCTACTTATTTATGTTTTATAAAGTGGTTCCAATTATTATATTGCCTTGTCCTATGCCCAAAGGTTGTCTGGAAGAGATCGCTCTTTTAGCGATATGACCGCCTTTGTACATCTTCTCTAATTGTACTACTTTTGTTCTATCTTTTATTGGTGTACAATAAAGAATATTATTATTATTATTATATTAACAATAAAAACATTATTATATAAATGACTGTTTTTTATCAGTGTTTAGCAAGAGAAGATTTAACTTAAAAATTTAACTTTTATAATGATAATGGGTGAATTTTGTTTTGTCTGTGTACACGATAGAGACAAAAAGTATAGACCAGCCCGGCTAGCATGCTCGCACGACAAAATTTTGTCTACCCTTTTTCTCGTATTATTTCTCTATGTCTACAGTAGCTAACATGCGTGCACGTGATACTCTTCTCGTTACGTCGATAGAAGAGATAACATAAAGTTTATCTTTACGAGAGCTAACATGACATAGTAATTTTGTCGAATTTTGACGTGATTTTGACGTTTGAAGAAGAATATTATCAACGAGATAAAGTAATAAAAAATTTTCTTCGGAAGAGAATTTTGTCTCAAGTAGTGCGCATGTTAGGGTAATCGAAAAAATACTTGATGTAGATATATTATCTCTCTCTCTCGTCAAGAGACGCTGCTCGGTACGCATGCTAGCCCGACTGGAAGTAATAGTTTATGTTATCAATGTTATGAGACAGCCAACTTATCATACGACGGAAGCTATATAAACAATGAAGAAATGAATAGAGTAATCGTCTGTTTATAATTATTTAGTAATATAACAAAACTGTTTGTATGATATTTCGTAACACATTACATCCCATTATGTATAAGATTTGTTTACTTATAATTACGCTCATAAGCTAAATATTTTAATATATTTCGAACACGCAACTATTCATAAATTATATGAAGTGGGTACTAAAAGGAATTTTGAAGAATCATCATCCATACAAATGAGTTTGTATGAAAGTTCCAAGTTTAGAAAAGGTTTGAGACGTTGCCAATGGTAAGACCCACTGTATATATTATTATTTGCTCAATAAATGTGTAAGTATCTACTAAAGTTTTCAAAATGAAATAGCTAAATAAAATTTAGAACAAGAAAGTCAAGCATTTTTTTTTCGATAACTTCTGTTTTTATGTAAATATGTATACAATATAACATATACAATACACACAACAACCGTATTGCACTGCTGTAGATATATTATTAAGCAGTATACACTGAAGTAGAATTATTTAGTGATCTATTCCCTATATTTTGCATGTAAAGCGGGCGCCGCGTAAGCCTAACCATTAACTAAATACTTTATAGTAAGCAACTTTATAGAATATCACTCGATTATCTAGTCTAGTTACTGTAATCACAGTAGTTGTGTCCTGTCCTCATCAATCTATGAGGGCGGCTTCCTATAATTTCGTTTCATTGAAATCCGGCTAGAGGGGAAAAGACATACTCGTACCTTAGTATAAAACGAACGGTCAAGTGAATTTACATTGAGTGCTCTCACTATAATTCTTATATTTAATACTAGCTGTTTCCCGCCCGCTTCGCTGGGCGTATAATAAAGTTTATTTCTGAAATCTAGAACTGAAACTCGATTGAAATATTTCTATTCTTCTTATTCTTTTTTATAGTTTAAAACCGGAAATTTTTCATCGTTAATGTCCCCGCAACATCCCTTGTGGGTGGAATTTCGTAAAATCTTAGTAATCAGATATTAATTAAATAATAATCAGATATTAATTATCAGATATTAATCAGTACCATCAATTAATTAGTTTATTAATTAATTAAATTAATTAGTTCGTAATCCGTAAATTCTTAGCTGACCTCTACTCGGCGAAAGGAATATCTCTACCAAATTTCAAGTCTCTACGCCTGGCTATGGTTCAAGAGGTATCGTGATGAGTCAATACATAGGTTAAAATCTCTTATATATATATATATATATATATATATATATATATATATATATATATATATATATATATATATATAAGAGATAATTAATAAACCTATCGACAACACCAATAAATCAAAATATTTCTTGATTGTAAAACGTTGTAGAATGATTGGGACAGTTATCATTTATCTTATTAACATGACACAAATTTCAGTTACCAATTAAATTATTATATTATAGAGATACAACATAACTTATAAATTACATATTAACGATCATCGCGCTGTTTACATGTTATAATAATAAAACTTTTTGTAATATAAAAGTAATAAATTGATAAATATCTCGTATAAGCTCTAGCAGCGCGTGTGTTTCACACTCGTGTAATAAATCTTGTGTATAATAAATCAAAGCGGGCCATTACGTCCAATCAAATTAGTTTACTGTAAACACTAAACCTGAACATTCATCTAGAGCGGACTTTTAAGTTGAAAACCGTGTCATAACGACTCGCATCAATCTTTTCTAGTCTTTACGTTAATATGGACGACTCTTTTTAATTACTAGCATAACTCTCTTTAATTCGGATCACTTTCGACGGTTGAGTGCAAGCCGTTTACGGAGTAGATCAAAAGGTTTATGTCGTCATATGTAACTGTCGCCGGCACTTTATTGTGGCGTGCCCAGCTGTTGCGTTCACTTCAGTGGAAGTAGGTAAGGTGCTACGGTAATTTCGAGACTTATTGTAGACATTTTTCATTTCAGATATATCGGCGTGTTGCGATAAAGCCGTGGGGACATGTCGGAGCGTTTGCGAGAAGGTAGGTATTTTATAATATGTCTCTTTGAAGATTTTATAACTTCGTTAATATGGAAAAAATCATATATTAGATAGATATATCAGTAGTCCGGAGGTACACGACACTAAGTCACTTTTAGTTTTTACAGAAGTGCAAAAAATGGCTTTTATTCGCTGACATATTTTTTCAGTGACATAATAATAATAAGTATTATCTTTACAGTTTATATGTATCTCCATAACTGTTAGGATGAGGACATTATGCTTTGTACCACTGTAAAAATCCCAAAAATCTAAAACGGATCTAATGGGATCATTAAAAATAAATATTTCAAAAAAAATTTTTGGACTTAGTGTCGTGTACTTCCGGAGTATTGATATTATAACCGATATGCTTAAGTCAATACATGTAAAGAAAAAATTAGAAATAATTATTTCACACATTGAAAAATTATATTCTTATTTGCCGACGTATCAAGACTTGTTACAAAAATAAATGTAAAACGTTACGCATTCAAATTCTTCTACTTAATTTTACTCAATAAAATGCTGTTTGCATTTGAAAACTTAGTTCTTCGAAAGTCTTTATATTTTGTACTAAGTATCTACTGTTCTTTGAAGCTAACAAGAATTTAGCTTTGATATCCCGCTTGAGTCTTGAGGAATGAGTTATCGATGGAATTCTCTCATGCGCACGGATGACCACTTCATCGAACACGCTTATGTATTCCCGAT
Organism: Euphydryas editha; assembly: GCA_036937285.1. NCBI lineage: Eukaryota > Metazoa > Arthropoda > Insecta > Lepidoptera > Nymphalidae > Euphydryas > Euphydryas editha. The sequence goes on from JAUPFZ010000020.1 coordinate 5,739,256, forward strand.
CGGCGATCGACATTCTTGGGTTGTCGTAACCCTCACTGAATTTTAATCCCGTCCATGACACCCAATCAAAGTTTTCAGTCGAAATTTAAATTGACTAATTAAATAGATTTATTACTTCCGTCACTTCCACCGGAGATATTTTCGAAGCTCACATTAAGGTCATTCAATTTTTGTATTTAATAACGGAACAAATATGAATGGTCTTTGATTTTTTCATAGAACCGATAGATTCTTTGATCCGTATCGAGCAAACAAATAAAGGATATGCCGACGTGTATGATCATCGACTTTCTTGTATCCGTTCGTCGTGGAAATATTATAGTGGAGGATATTCGAGGCATCGCGTCGGCGTCGGGGCTAATCAAAAATCGTGTCACATTGGATAGCATTCTGAGAAGGCGCGTCGAGTGAATAAAAGGAAAATTATTAAAACTCGTAAACGGAGCCGGGTCGACCACTTAATACATTTGTATTTAATTCCGTCTCGTTAGGGAACCACGTGACGGCCGCTTCCTTTCCGCGACACTGTTTGAATACGAGTAATATTTAATTTTTTAAATCATGTCGATAAAAAAAAATCATTTGTTCTTCAATAATTTAGAATATGGATGGCTGCGATATTATGAATTAAAGTTAAATGTGTTTTATGAAATATACATATTTTTAACTTTAGATCGCATTAATTAAAACTTAATTAATGTAAAATAATTTAATTTTTTTTACTATAAGTAAAAAAAAAGTAAATAAAGAAAATGATAAAATTCATTTCGATTCATTTCGAGGAAATATTATTCAGTCCTTCATATAAAATTATAAAACAAGTAGTCGTAATTGTAGGGTCTTTTGTTTTTTAATTGTAAGTAGAATCGAATTATCTAGGGCTGTCTACAAAATTTTATAATAAACCCCGGTACGTTATACATGGTTTATATCTAGAAGATAATTGAAGTTAGCAGACGGCCATCGATCGTCCCGATAGTGTGCAGCCCTAGCTCATCCGGTAATTTTAATAAAGCGGTGCAACAGACAGACAATCTAAATAAAGTGGTGCCTTGTTAACTTACCCATTAAGGAATTTAACCCCGTTTGCCGTCGCTTGGTAAGATGTTTGTTGAAACTCTTTTCTTATAGTATTAAGTAATAAATAGATTACATCTGGTCTGTTGGGCGTGTTTCTACAAAGCGCATAGCTTCAAACTTTTAATTCAATAAGAAAAATATCTATATTAATATTATAAAGATGAAGAGTTTGTTTGTTTGTTTGTTTGAACGCGCTAATCTCAGGTACTACTGGTTCGAATTGAAATTTTTTTTTGTGTTAAATAGTCCATTTACCGAGGAAGGCTATATGCTATATAACATCACGCTACGACGAATAGGGGCTGAGCAATAATAAGAAATGTTACAAAAACGGGAAAAAAAATTCCCTCAAATTAACGCGGGTGAAACTGCGAGGCAGAGCTAGTTAATGAAATATACTGAGTTAAAAGTTGCAATAGCATAATGTTAGCGTAATTAAATTCTACGTTATGGGTCGTGGATTTAATTTCTGCTCGTGACAAATATTTGTATTGGCTATAGCGGTCGGGGCTTATTGACATTGTGGGTGTTTTCCCCGCCCCCGGTGAGTACATTAAACTGTTCAGTACGTCTACCATGAGTTTCCAGAGACGATAGTTCACGATACAGTTCAAGAATTAGAACCAATTACGTTTTAATAATAAATATAACATTAAAATCTGGTTATTTTATAAGAGTAAATAAAAAAAGACAGTAAGTATTATTTTATAACAATAAGTTGATGTGTGATGATTACTATAATTTTTGACATTTATATTTGTATTTGTATTATTGTACATTATTATTATTAAATAGGATAAAGAGCTTTTAGATACTAGTGTCATGATAGCACAGATGATTACGTCATTGTCACGTATTATTAATATGTTAATAAAATAATATTATGGAACAGCTTTGAGACAGTTAATTAAATTAGAAATACTTTCTTTTTTCCTTATGAGTTTAATAATGTATGTTTAAAAATATTACGGAAACCATATAAATACTCAAAAGAGAAAATGTATATCATTGCTTACATAAAAAAAAAATAATGAATTATTATATTATTTTGTGAGAAAGGAATTTGAAATTGTTCTGACTTAAAAATGGTCGATGTGAATAGTCAAACTGTCTAGCATTTTTCGCGTGCTTTATTTAATAAGTCAACATTCGCAATCGAGTATACATTTTCGCTACAAAAAAAAAAAAAAAAAAATAACAACTATCATATCATTATCAGTATCTATAGATGTTTTACATTATGTATCAGTTGACACCGGTCTCAGTGACGACAGTCTTGTAACGACAAAAGCGTCACCCGTCGTCGGTAATGACACTATAATAATAAGCTTTTCAGAGCGGGCTTTCCTGTCTATGAAATTATCATCAAAGCGTTCTTTGGTAATTAGTACTATAGCTACTGGAAACAGTTGATTGACATTTATTATTATAAGTAAATTAAAGGTTTATTTGTTCTATGATATTTATGTGAACGATGTGAAAGTTCTTTTAATAATTTAATTATAAATTTAATAGGTTTTATGCTTAGTAATAAGTATATTTTAATATGGAAAAATATTCTTTGATCAACAAAAATTACGATTTTACAATTTATAACTCATTGTTTAAAAACTTTGTTATTAGAAACAGACAAATTACTCTATATAGCTTAAAGAAATAAATATCTCACTAAAACTAAACTACTTTACAAAATACGCTTAGTAGCAGACCTCATCGTTGATATGTTTTGCAGTTTTATTAGGTGCTAGCGAAGTTTAGTGAAACACGACAGACGATGGGCCGCGAAAAACATATCGTTCGTGAAACATAGCTCTATCTGGTTCACGTCTTGTAAACATTTATATATTGTGCATAAAACACGTCGTTATCACATCCGCGACCAGCGTTTCGGCGATGTTTATGTTTTTCGATATATATTTGTTTTGTGTGTGTGTCTGTGTGTGTATATGATAATGTGCGTGTGTGTGTGTGTGATAATGTGCGTGTTTGTGTGTATGATAATGTGCGTGTCTGTGTGATTTTTTTCTCTACATATGTGCATTTCGTGTGCACATTATTTAGTAGCTAGTTTGTAGCTTCGTATGAGTAGAATAATTGTTGTGAGTAACCTATTTCTTTCATTACTTGAATCATTCCTTATTTTACCTAGGTACTGCTTTTATGGATAGCACTCTTTATTCGTTCTGTAAATAATAAATTATTCTTATTATCAGTAATTTTAGAAATGGACTCTCTGTACAAAATTTCAACCACATTTTGTGTTCATGTTTTATTTTTGCGAAAAAAATGTAAGTAACCCATATCCCTCGCCAAGGTCCAAAATATTAAATTAATTAGTTATAGCGTGAAAATGTACATAGATAGCAAAGTTTCTTTCGTTTCTGTAAAATTAAGTGTGGTTTATTATACGATACACTATTTAAGCGTATGTTTGATTTATAATATAATGCTGTATCCAGTATTTGATAACAGAGAATCATTACTTACGTTTATAAAAAAAGTGATTAGCCAAAATAAATTAACAGAAAATAAGACATGTTTGACCCCCTCCCCCCAAGTCATCTTACGTAATAAATGGATGACCCCTATGATGTCAAAAAATTATACGGTCATTTAAAAAATTATATCACTTCAAAAAATAGCCAAATGCCATTAATAATTTCAGTAAGTAACGTAGCGGTTTCAGGCGGCCAGGTCAAAGCACGCGGTCTCTTTGATGTTTCTACGTACGAGTACGTATGATCTAAGTTGTCGCGGTCGCAGCTGCTTTTAGATTTATTAATATATATCCTTGTTTACTTACAGTTCGCCACTCCAGTTATTTGCCATTAAAAAATTTCTCACGATGTGACTACATTTTTATTGCTCTGCTTAATGTAGCACTATTTGATTTAAAGCCGCTGTAAACTATATTTGACATTTATAATGTATCGTTGAAATAGAATCAGTGAGAACGATACGATAGTCACTAATTATATTGATTTGTTAAAAACGTTTAAGTTTTCATTTCGTCATTTACGGAAATCATGGAATCTTTGACAGCTCTTTTTTTTCATTTTTTAAAATGTATTTAATAAGGTTATCTTAAAATAGGTATTTAAGATCGTCAATATTTGTTTTGAATCGTGATATTTTAGGACCGCTAATTCAATTTTGTATATTTTCTAAAGCAATAAAAATTATAAGTACTGTACTGTTTTTAGTAAGTTAATAATTTAGTGTATTATCAAGTATAACAACTTTTAAACTTTCGCGTTGCATTATTATATTTAAATGTTCATACGGGGATTAACACGAAATTAACTAGCCGTGGTCACAGGCAGACTGCCTGTGACCACGGCTAGTGTAACCTAGCCGAAACGTCAGGCCTCAAGGTAATATATTTTACCGTAAAGTTAATTTCGTGTTAATCCCCGTATGAACATTTAAATATATCAATCATATCATCAAGTATAATTTTATTTGTATGTATAGAACATGTATTTTGCTACTTTACCTACGCGTAATTGTCTACAGTCTACAGTTCTACACGTTATTTGCTTTGCTATGGAACCGTCACGTTTGGGTCTCAAAAGAATGTGTCGTATATGAAATTATTAAATTTCTTTTGAACGTGACCACCATCACTGAATATTAAAACTCGAATCCCGAATCCCGTATTCCGTGTAACAGTTGTGACAATTGATTACTCGGATTACTACGTGACAATCACGTTTACTGGGTATTCGACGGTATTCGACAGCGTGACGCGTATCCGGGATCGGCGCGATTCCGATCACGTACGGGCGAGTTTCGGAGCATTTACCCGAGAGCTGCGTTTTCGCGAGCTCACCAATGGAATACGTTACGGATTGAATCTAAGTGTACGTTCGAGATTTATTTAGAAATTCGTTACTCATGCTTTATATATGAGTTCGTATTATTGAATATAACAATTGATTTTCAATGTGAAAAAGATAGAAACATTTCTATCTAACGGAGTTCCATTAATTTAATAACCACTCATAGTTTCTTGAACCTTTTATACTTTCATGTGTAATATAATTTACGAAAACTGCTCGTACACGCCCCATCGCTGGGCAAAGACCTCATTTCATATCTATACTTTAATATTATAAAGCTGAAGAGTTTGTTTGTTTGTTTGTTTGCACGCGCTAATCTCAGGGAATTTTGGTTCAAATTGAAAAATTATTTTTGTGTTGGATAGCCCATTTACCGAGGAAGGCTATAGGCTGTATAACATCACGCTACGACCAATAGGGGCTGAGCATTAATAAGAAATGTTACAAAAACGGGGAAAAATAATCTTTTTTGAGAGCTTCCGTTGCGTCCTTTACCTATTATTTTTCTTCTCAAGACATTTTTTTACTATAGTTCCGCTTTTAAAGTAAAAATAACATCACTCACTTTTACTCAGAATTTTCGAAAAATAAAAAAAAACTCGATAATACGTTGAACGACCCAGGAATCACACCTGAACTTCACTCGACCAACGAGGTGGGTACCTACTCTTAGAGTAATTGTTTAAAAATATATAATATGTTTTTCCCTCAAATTAACGCGGGTGAAACCGCGGGGCACAGCTTGTGAAGGATAAAGATTGGAGCCAAATGATGTTTGTTGAATATATTAAAAAGAAATGTATGATGTCAATGAACATTTGGAATAAATAACATTGAAGATAATTATTAAATGTAAAATGTTCAAATAAATATGTAATTTTGTTGCGTAATAGTTTTGTAACGTTTTTGAAGTGAAATATTTCAAATGTTATTTACTACAAAACGAACTAATTTAAAACATCAAAGCAACTACCTATGACTTTTATTTTTAAATGTTATCTTCGTTTGCCTTGGAGCTTCTAAAATTTTCTTACATAAAAAATAAAAATACAATTCTTTTAAGTTTTTATTTTCCAATGAGAATGTTTATTATTCTCGGAACATAGTAAAAATTTGTAAGTACCTACCTATGTACGATGTATTACAAAACTATATAAAAGAGTGAAGCGAAGGAAACGAAACGCTCGAAAAGACACTTTTCGAACTTTAGTTAAAACTAATGTTACACTCCCCTTCAACTTGAAGTTGCGAAAACAAACAAACTGATGCTTGAGTCGTTCAAAGCGGGTGAAAATAGACCCATCTGAACTCCTTTCATGTCTGTCGCGTCCGTCCCACTCCGGTGACACCGCGTAACGAGTAACGAGTAACGACTTTACCTTTATATTGAGATGCACTTTTGATGACCGCGTGAATAATACATAGGTACAGAAAAATATATAACCAAATTGACAATTTTTCAATTACTTACCATGTTTTGAAACTGACTACTTTACTATTCTAACTAGTCTCTTATCATTTTATTACATTGATAAGTGGTGTTTTCTTTATATTATTGTTTTCGAATAGTTAAAAATAGCTCCGAATTTGTCGTTTCCGCTCTACTCGTATGTGTCGTAGTTAATGGCCGTGTTCCGATATATGTATTTACACTGTAAGCACGGCTCAGTGCTCTCACTGGTGAAAAATTCGTTCCTTTCTGGACTGCCAGTATACTGCCGCAGTACCATTGACGTGATAAATCGCCGCCGTTTTTGTACTGTGAGCACTGGCGCTTTCGAGGTGAGGTGCTATCAGTACTTTGATGTTTGATCACGTAATTAAACAATAGAACAGCCCAAATAATTGTTATTATTATTAATTAATATTTTTATTCAAAAATGTCAACAATATTCAAATAATAAATGTCTTGTTGAACAGGAAACGTACATGATAAATATTTTCATTTGAAAACAGTGTCGAAAAATTAGGATGATAGTTTACTGGACTGTGTTCCGTTATAAACAGTAACCAGTATAGCACAGTATAGCAAAGTAAAAAGGAATGGCTTTGCAGTATATTGAATGGACGTCACACTTTAGAGTGGTCACAGTGTATATCGGAACATACTCAATGTTTCATTAACTTTGTTCCATTTGGGTAATATAGCTTTCTAAATGTAAAAGAATAATTTAAATATTTTAGAGGTTATCGAGTATAAACAAAAAAAGAAATAAATAAAAATAAAATAAATAAATAAATAAGAAAATTCAATGTATTGCAAGCAATACATTGAATTTTCTAATTTTCTTATATTCAAAACATATCTCAAGAGATATGTTTTGAAATTTAACTTATGTTTTATGTTTCCAATAAGAAATTATTTTCTTAAGTGCTTAAACGAAGTGTAACCAGTAATTACATAGCAGTCGAATTTCTCTAGAAATATTTTAAACATTAAATAAACAATATGCAATATGTTGAATGTTATTGTTAACATAATCGTTCGAGATGTCACAAATATGAATATTATGGCTGTCTTATCGCTTCCAAGAAATGTTCTACGTAACAGACGGGAGTAGGGAGTCGGGGATCGCTCGTCAACGTAAAGCTCGGCACATGTTCCCTCCCTTTTCACGATTGTATGGAATTGTAGAAATTATACGAATTTATTTAAAATACGAGTATAAATATAAAAAAAAAATTTGAAATAACTTAAACGACATGTTGAACGTTTCTATTATTTGTTCTCATTAGCACAAATAATATGTAGTTACCTATTAAGAAAAATATAAAAATTGTATTTTAATACTGTATGAAAAATATATGTTGAAATAATTTTGTTTATACAAAATTTGATAAAAATATACGAAAGTTCATTAGACGAATATAGTTATATGAAATCGAGGTATTTTCAGAAACATAAAACGTATTCAGGGTAACGATAATAATTTTCATAAAGTCTTTTGTAAAATGAGACGAAGAGAAAATAAAATACACTTTTGATGACTACAAAGTATTTTTTGGGAACGTCACGAAGTCTGTAACGTCGTCAGTGTGGATACGACTTTTGTCATTAATCACCTCGCTGACAGCGCCCGTGACGTTTCGCCTGAACTCTGAAGTTTATCGCTCACAAGAGTTTACTGAATAAGGTCGACTGCACAATATATGAAAATTTGTGTTAGAAAACTTGTACGAGTATAATGCCAAAAAATTTCCTTTGTTTGTGACAGGCAATTTAATCAATTTTGTTTCCCAGTATCAGAAAAGAATATGGCTATCAGAAATTACGACTTACGTTTACTTATTGACATAGTGGGACATCGTCATTTAATTAAATTTGTTCATATGTAGCATAGGTATATAGGGTACCTAGCGAGCGTTAGAAGTGGACAAATACTTGTTGTCCACATTAGAAAATTTCAATTTTTTTTTTTATAATGTAATCCATATTGTATATTTCTAAGTGTAAGATATATAACAAATAATAAAAAAAAAGAAGAAGAAAATACAATGTATGGCCAGCCTTATCCCTCACAAAAGTTTACTGAATAAAGATGTGCGCGTTACGCTCGTAAATGTCTGTCTTGTTGTAAATTAGAATTTTGACTAATAAAAGTACTCGTGTATTATTCCTTTGATTCGCTTTGCTCGTATATTTGGAGCGGCGACCTCATATTTTGCTTTAATTGAGATATATGATCTGCTTCATTAGTCGCAACATTCTTAAAGCACTTTGATATGACAGGTCATATTAAATTATTTATGTAGTATACGTGTATGGAGAAAATTGTGATATTTCTACGTTTAAAAATTCATATAAAATATAATAGATTCAATAGATTTTTTTAAAATTCGTTTGAAATTTATAAGCAAATCTAATACGTGTTTATATAAAAAATTGAAAATGTTGGAGACTAATGTACAAAGAAACGACATCAAAGCGTCGGCAGAGGCGCGATGTGATTCTGTCCTTTGATTACCGACTGAATTCGTCCCATTCGCTATTTCCAACCTGCCGCGCTGAACTGATACAGGGCTAACATAAATATATTCATATTATGAGAATTTAGTAATCATATGAAAGTGGAACATTGTGAAAATGTGTTATTTGTGTGTAGGCACAAATATTTAAAGAAGAAAATAAACATTTAATTAAAATATTAGATAAACATTAAATTGAGATCGACAGTTGGTTGGATATGAAAAAATATTTAATTTGAAAACATAAAAATTATTACATAATATAAAAATATTTTTAAGGTATACAATTATTTTACTCAGTGAGCTACATTATTGCTGTGTATGCTACTTCTGCTTCAAGTATATACATATTTAGATTTATATAGGCGGCTAATATATGTTACATGATTTTATACAATATGTTTATGAAAAGGTTTTGTAAAGTTCTGTACCAAGATTTCGATAAAAAAAGATAGGTAGCTTATCTCTTATCAGTAAGGACAGTTTAAAAATGATTCGAAATTCAAATAGTAATAATTTAATATATAAATTATGTATAAAATGCATAAAATACATACATACGCGATCCGTGATTCATAAAATGCCTTTCATTGCGCCTTTCCCGGAAAAAAAATTCGAAACAAGCGTTAAAAAACTATACCTACACATGATACAAATATAAAAATAGAGATGACTAAATAGCATTACAAAACTAGATTTTATTATAACTTCTGTCTCTGTCATCAGAATAATGTTATCCTGTATATAGCCGTGCCGGGCTGTCGGTCTCCCAATGCAATAATTACAGGCGAGCTTTACTGAACTATTTAGGGTAGCCATCGCACTCGGCTACGTTTTATTATGTCAACTGAACCCTTTGTGTTTTAATTAGCACTAATGTGTCTGTACGCATGTACTTCGTGGCAACATTCTACATTATAGTGTTTTCTTAAGGAACAGAATTACTGTAACTATTTTTGTTAACACTAGCTGATACCAGCGACTTTGTTTGTGTCGCTTATTACTAATAACGTACTTTATGTGCAGAGACACTCATCACTGAACACGTAGTGCTTATTAATAATTTTTTTTTTTATTTTCTAACTTAAACTTTATATTAAACGAAGATTTCTTAATATATATTTTTAGATGAGATCCAAGTATCTAAGAAATAAAACTTTACAAGACTTAATTGAAATCTAGGTATGCAGTAGCTTTTTCGATATTCGCGCACAACGACAGACACACACACACACACACACACACACACATATATATATATATATATATATATATATATATATATATATATATATATAAGTTTTATTGTTAAGTTTAATACTCGATCATTTCAATTTACCAAAATGCTTTTGTAGCCAATACATCGGAGTGCCGTTAAATTTTATTAGATCCATTAAAATGTTTCTCTACCAAGTGCAATAGTTTGAGGTTGTGCGCTTCGAATCTTAATAGTTTCATTGTCGTAGAATGACATGGATGTTGTGTACGTCACACAAAAGGGTTCACGACCCTGGTTGCTCTTATGTCGGCTATAAGATTTAAAAATTTTAAAATATCAGTTTCACTTTCAAAATAAAATACAACTTAGTACAAATTGGTGCAGTTACAGTAGGTACTTTTGGCGCTTGCGTTTACGCGAGTTGTATGATTCAAATGTTTGTTTAAGCTAATTTGATATAATGATATCATTACAAAAATCTATAATTATTACTTAAAACAATCAATAGTTATAGATAAGAAAGCTTAAGTTTAGCAAATTATTAATTGATATCGGTGGTCGAAATATGTATATAAAAAATATTAACGAAAAATATACTTATATTGAGCAAAAAATGATATAAAAACTCAGATAACAGTTTGCATATAAAAAATAATTGTTAATATTATAAGGTATATTTCCTAGAAGCGTCCGATGTTAGGAGTTAGATTCGTGACACGTCTCACACAGGACGTGTTGGTGGCGCGTCAATGGCAGTGATGTCAACCAACCCCCGATTGTCTACATGCTAATATGAGACCACCTTCCATAGCTGAACAGCGGAACACTTTTTATTCTGTCACACTGACAAATGGTCGTTGCGGATTGAATAATAACAAGTCGTATTTTGAATGCCATCGCACTGAATAAAAATTACCATTATTTTTATTGCAACACTTAAAACATTTAAAGTTCACGTAGGTTTGTGTTACAATTAAAATTAAGTCAAAGTTTATTCGTTATAATTGCAGTGGTGCCTGTTATGGTGTTATTAATATCTATGCCTTCAAAATTAGAAGTAATCGACATTTTCCGCCTACAACGTATATTAATTGGTAACTGTAGGTTCTTCGCATTTCAAAAAAATAGGATCACTTTTTTTTTTTCAAGATTAGTGTATTCAAATAAACTCTTCCGTTTTTTAATATCAGGTACAGATAGATTCCTTACTCCTAGCTACCATAGTACCGTCGACTTCGACTACAAACGAGTCAAACATATAATTTGGGATAAGTATAGGAAAGTAAGACTAAGTTATCTATCTGTAAATATGTATAATTGGGCGCGGAACAAGCTCCGTGCCCAGTCGGCCCCCATCAGCGAAACGCTCCAGCCGGACCATCTGAGGAGGATCGTCGGGGAACTCTTCCCTGATGAACCCGAGGGCTTCGTGCCCCCCAGAATGGCTCGGCAGACGCCGGACGAGGAGGAGGGTGTTCCGCCACCCGTCACAGATGCTGAAATGGAGGCGGTGATTACCCGCCTCCAGAGTAAGAAAAGGTCGCCGGGTCCAGATGGGGTGCACGGGAGAGTCCTCGCGATTGCTCTCGGGCACCTCGGCGACAGTCTCCGGGAGCTGTTTGACCGCTGCCTGCGGTCTGGCCAGTTCCCGGAGGCCTGGAAGGAGGGTCGGCTCTGCCTACTCCCTAAGGCAGGGCGGACTCCGGATTCGGCTTCGGCGGTGCGACCGGTGGTGCTGCTGAACGAAGCCGGGAAGGCTTTGGAGAAGATAGTGGCCTCCCGGCTCGTTCAGTACCTGGAGGAGGGCTCGGGACCTGGACTGTCAGAATTTCAGTTCGGGTTCCGAGCACGTCGGTCGACCGTCGACGCCCTCAAACGCCTGCGGGAGGTGACGGGTGAGGCGGAACACAGGAGGGAGGTGGTGGTCGCGGTGTCGTTAGACATCGCGAACGCCTTCAATAGTCTGCCGCACACGGTGATACGGGAGGCACTAAAATATTTCGGAGTGCCTCCGTATCTAAGGAGGCTGTTGGAGGCGTACCTCTCCGATCGGAGGGTAGGCCTCGAGAACCGGTCGGGGTCCGTGGAGTGGTGGCGAGTCGGCTGCGGTGTCCCGCAGGGATCAGTTCTGGGTCCGATACTGTGGGACATCGGGTACGACTGGGTCCTGCGAGGCCGTCTTCTCCCCGGGATGGGTGTCATCTGTTATGCAGATGATACCCTCGTTTACTCCCGGGGACGTGACTTCAAGGAGGCGGCGCGGCTGGCTGAGGTCGGAGTCGACCTCGTGATCAGCCGCATAAGGAGTTTAGGGCTTCGTGTCAGAATTGATAAGACCGAAGCCCTCCTCTTCCGCGGGACCGGACGCAAGGGACCCCCACCGGGGGCTACCCTGCAGATCGGAGAGGGGAGGGTCAGGATGAGCTCCCAAATCAAATATCTGGGGCTCATCCTAGACGGAGGGTGGACCTTCGGCCCACACTTCTCTATGGTGGGACCAAAGGTCGTAAAGGTGGCGAGTGCACTGGGCAGACTCCTCCCGAACCTCGGAGGACCCAGCGCCACCTGCAGGCAGCTGTACTCTGGTGTCTGCCGGAGTATGGCGACGTACGGCGCCCCGGTTTGGGCGGATCGCCTCACTGCGAGGAATAAGGCTGCGCTGCGCTCTGCGCAGAGGATCATCGCGGTGAGGGTGATCCTGGGGTACCGTACGGTATCGTGGGCTGCAGCTACTGCTCTAGCCGGTGACCCCCCGTGGGAACTCGTGGCGGAGGTTCTTGCCGAGACCTACTCTTACGTCTCGGGTAGGAGGGCTCTTGGTGAGAACCCTACGTTGGACGGAATCCTACGGGTGCGTCGGATAGGGCAGGAAGCGCTTATGCGGAGGTGGGGGGAGGACCTGGCGGGGCAGCCGTACGGCACACGCGTAACGGCTGCCATTCGCCCGGTCCTTGAGCGGTGGATGCGTCGAAAACGCAAGCCCCTCACCTTCCGTCTGACGCAGGTTCTCACCGGGCACGGTTGCTTTGGTGACTACCTGTGCCGGACGGCCCAGAGGGAGCCGACGACTGAATGTCACGATTGTGGCGCGGCGGTGGACTCTGACCAGCACACCCTCGAGGTGTGCCCGAGATGGGCGGCGCTGCGTCAAGGTCTGACGTCGGTCCTCGGAGGGGACTTGTCGCTTCCGAGCATCATCACCGCGATGCTCGGCGACGACGAGTCCTGGAAGGCGATGGTCTCCTTCTGCGAGACAGTAATGTCCCAGAAGGAGGCCGACGAGCGGAGGAGAGAGGAGGCCGCCGACGTGGCCTCCATCCGCGGGCGACGAATGGGGGTGCGTAGGAGGCGCTACTTAATGCGCCTCCAGTAACGCCCTTGTGCCCGTGTCGGGCCGGGATGGGAACCCGGTCCTGCTAGACACGGCGTCGTCGGGACTGTTCAGAGGTGAGCCGGACAGTCCCCATGGAGGAGAAGTCTGGCCTTTTCGCCGAGGCCAGCCTGTCGCTGGAGGGATCCTGTTGCATGCAGATCCGGGACCCTCCAAATTAAAGCGGCTGAAGGCTCCCGCAGGGGTTTAGTACGGTATTGCACTCCCAAAGTGCCGAGTCCGACATAGGTCTAGGATTGCCGACCCGGGCGTCCTGGATATCATCCGTAAATGGATTCCCCTGCGTCACAAAAAAAAAAAAAAAAAAATCTATCTGTAAATATAGGTAATGTATATTATACGTATAAATATATTCGTCAACATGTTGTTGGTGTTACAGAGTTAAGTAGTTGCTATTTAAGGTTTACACTGTTTGTTTTCGTATGAAACAAAATAATAAATTATAAGAGAGTTATTCTTCATGAAAGCTTTGCTCGTATTGTGATGATGTCTTTTACATTTATTCTCGAATATAACTTTTGTTATTTCAGTCAAACCACACTTTAAAGGTTAATTAAAAGCATGAGATGAGGATTGTTAATTAAAATAAATTGCTCACATCTGACCGATGTGTTCGAATAATTTTTAAGTCAGATATGTACAGTCAAATATTTTTAAGATTAAGACGGCTGTTGATTTTTTAATTGTTTTAATATTTCTTTGTTCAGATAGTGTTTAGGTGAATGCGCAGTGTTTATGACAGTGGCATATGTACCGGCATAGATGGGACATATGGTATCGTTCTGTTCACACGCCTCTGTCTAGAATACTGATTTTCGCAACTCGTAAACAATGATCTAATCGAGTACGTAATTAATAGTCTAAAACGCTCAATAAAATAAGAGACAAGCGATTTTTTTTTGACTTGGTATTTTGCTTATTATTTTAAGATGGTAGAGCTTTAAAATAGTAAAGTAAGTTTCTTCTAGAATTTTCTCCGAGCCTCGTTCTAGTTTAATTTTCAGGTTACTAACGTTTATAGATTATTAGAAATTTGATTTTAAAAAATAATTTGACAGTTATATAATTTTTTATTTTGATTAATCATTAAAAAGCAAATTTCAAAAATTAATACAAATATTCGCTTATTTACACAAATTAAACTAGTTAACGAAAATGTAATTATAAAAGTTTGTTTGTTAATTTTATCAAGCACAGATAACAATGCTGATAAGATAAAACAATTGGTTATAAGCAGTGCTTTGGGGAACAAAAAATAAACATTTCGTTATCTGTAGATGTCACAGTTTACTTTCAAATACTCTTTTTATATTTTAACTCAACTTATTGTATTTTAGATGCAAAGAAGATATTTTAAAAGTCTATTTTAATCGATGTCCTTAAAAAATAATTAAATAGTCCAAATTTTTACAAACAATAACGAAATAAAAAAATGTCCGTCTGTCTATAATATAGATGATATCCAGATAATTATAAAACTGATAGTTGAAGTTTTCTGATGGCCACATTACCCAAGCAAGATACCCAACAAAACGATTAGGATACGCCATTCGGTTCACATTATACCTACTTAAAAACTTGGCACAAACGTGAAAACTCTAGCATTATCAAATAAAGAGCCAAGTAACTAGTTGTATGCTATTTAAAAATATTCTAAAACTTCGATAATTATCATATAATATTATGAAGGTCTCAAGGCTGATGAACCAGCTGTGTTTTCGGACTATACGGTCTTCTTCCTACTATAATTCTAATAGGTTTTCTGAAGGCTTCTTAATAATAGAGCGGTTTCGTTTATAAAACCATTAAAAGATTTCTTACAACCATTAATTTTCTTTTTACTTTTGAGCCCAATGGAATTAGTCATGACGATGACAAGTAGATTCGCTTTTTTGAGTATAAACTTCCGTCAGTACGTTGACGTCATTTTTTGAATGAAAATTCCGTCAATAGACTGGCTTCGTCTCATATCAAGATTTCGCTATGGAATAAGCTGGTTCGGTTAAACGATACAAGTATTACTCACTGGTCACATGGTATCTTTGAGCCGTTTGCAGTCGGAACACTTGCACCTAAGTAATATACGATGGAACATGGTAACAGGGGTAAAAAAAAAAGTAAAATACTAAATATTTCATATCCTTCACTGGTGACAGAAACGCTGTTTCATTATTTGCCTAAAGAATCAGTGCTTAACTATGGATCCAGTACTGTTGCCCCCCAGACATCCCACCAGACAAACATGATTTGAATGATAATTATTTTAAATATAATTATTTATATTCAGTATTCTAAATGTATATTTTTATACGTAATATTTTAATTTTTGTTTAAATAGGTATTGTGACTTGGCCAGTTATTTGGACGCATATAAGTTTTTATTTTATTTTAAATAATATAATTTGTTAATAGCTGTGTGATGATTAAAGGAACTCCTTACATGGAGCTTGAGGAAGTTGGTCGCGTGCGGTCTACGAGTAAGGTGATGAAATAATCTAATCAATATTATTTTCACGTATTAACTTATTCTACATAATAAATTACTTTGGCGCAATTTTACAATACCATTCCGAATAACTGATTGTTTGTGGTGTGGGCCGATTTAGATTTGTTTTAACGACATCTGATTTGTATACAATGATCATTGTTTCGTTCTGTGTAAGCTACGAATGACTCCATGGTTAATCGGCGAACACAATATTATGTGAACTTAATATTGACTTGACATTAATGTGTGCATCAGAGTATAAATATTCTATGTCGCACTTGACATGTTTTAAACATAAATGATTTTCCATCAGAGCTATTTAAATAAGTCGCGTTGATTTAATTATTGCTTTAACGCGTTTCCTGGTTTTATAAATAAAACCAAGAACGTAAATATAAAACAAAAACTTCTCAATTTATAACGCAACTAAGTTGTTGTCGGTAATTAATTATCTGTTGGACTAGGTCTTTCAAAGTATTCTGTATATATTCGGTATCGGTGTTGACTCCGTTAAATCTATACTTATGGTAAAACTTTAATAGATACAATTCTTTACTTTGATGATATTTTGATTGGAGGGCACTCTATAATAGACACTGAAGACAAAATAGAATGTTTGTTTCATTTTTGTCTGTCTGTATCTTGACCACGCATCACGCCGAAATTACTAAATTGATTTGAATACTACTTGGTATGTTTTGAGTTTTAACTACGAAAGGTCATCGACATAAAAGGTCCCACTTGGTAGGTCTAACTTTGGACAACCAACAAAAAATAATGAAATCCGTAGACGAATGAAGGTTGCCGACATAGCTTAGCGGATTTGCAAGCTGAAGTGGCAGTGGGCATGGTACATAGCTTGTAGAACTGACGGCTGATGAAGCAAAAAGGTTCTCCAGTGGAAACCACGTACCGGCAAGCGTACCGTCAGACGGCCATCAGCGAGATGGAAAGACAACTTGAGAAGAGTCTCCGAAATACGTTGGATAGAGGTAGTTTCGAACTGGTCGCTCTGGGGATCAATGGGACTCAGCAGTAGGCATCCCATGGTTGATATAATGATGATGATAAAATGTTAATAATGATTGCGTAAGAAGTGGGATTGTTCAGTTCCGATATTTATTTCGTTTATATTACGAGTAGGTATATCGTGAGTTTTATGGATAAAATACTATAGATCGTATCAAACACAATCACATCGATTAAAATACTATGGAATTACTATGATTGAAATGCTATTGAGTAAAATGCTGGAACTGTAGAGTTTTCATACTCAACATTGAGAAAACATAAGGATACCTATGTAGAGAGAATAGCTTTCAAAATGGAGTAGAGTCCTATTGGAGTTTATACATACTAAAAATTTAAAACACAAAAATTGTTACTGACACTTCAGTTAATCAACTTAAAAAATCAAATTTTAAACGACTTCGCTATCATCTTTTGTATCAAAACATATTTGCAATTTATTTCACATAAAATCTTCTTTGAAAAATTTTTGAAATTTGAAACCCTTGACACAAATTAGCGAAATCCGTAAAATCAGTTGGTGATTTAAAAGAATAGTGAAAACATGAGAGCAGGCACGTACGGCTATTTTATTTTACATGCTTTATTATATAACCTTAACAATAGATTTATTTAACCATATATACTATAACCATAGATTTATGATGACGATGATGATAATGATATACAATTCTTTATTAAATTATTTTCATTTATTTATTATATAATGGTTAAACCCGTCTAATTCATTTAAATCAGTTAAAAAAATATCACCGAATATAACTACGAGTATAAACGCGAACAGCAACAGTGTTAAATTATATCTATACGTATTTTACATTAATACATCATTAATAATATTAACTAAACTAAAACATACGAAATATTTACACTACGATGTAACAAATAATTAAACTATAAAATACGAGAAGTCGAGAATGCTAGCAGCATTTCTCTGTTAAATTGCAATTCTGATTCTTCGGGCGAAAATTGAACCAACCCTCCTGTCACCAGTGAAGGCAATGGAATGAGGAGTTAAATCCTTTACATTTTTTGCAGTATTAGCCTAAATGTTGCAAATAATAACAATATAGAGATATAATTTAAATTAAATTAATAACACTGAAAGTGTTTAGTTATATATTATGATTATGGTCCGATAAAAAAAAAGATGTCGTAGACTCGAGTCGACAGGCTCGTCGTCCAGTTTGAAATAAATGTAGCATATTTGTGCAGCTTAGTTAATTCCGTCTTGAGGTTTTTTATTTATATCAACTCCATGATTTGAATGAATCTAGTCATGTATAATAATTATGTAAACACCACAAAATCGTTAAAAATATAAAATGTGTTAAAGAAATAAACATAAATACTTACACTCGAAAAACATTAACCTCATTCTAAGACAGTTAAAACAATTTTAGTGGGTATTGGTTTAGTATGGTTAGTTTTGAAAATTGATCTAGTCATGGTGGTTTTGGATATGGGAGCCACAAATATTAAGTTTTCCGGATAAAAAATCGTCTACGTTTTCTTATTCATTCGTTTTTTATTATATACTATTAGATAGTATAAAGTAAATATAATATATAGTATAAAGTAAATATAAGATGTGTAATATGTTTATATTTTGTGACTTCTGCACTTTCAGTTAACAATAATACTATAATACGGTTTTATATTATGATAGCAATTTTAGCTTTTTTTTGTACCTAATAAATTAGTCAGATAAATGTTAGTATTATATTGTAAAATATTAGGCAGATATGAATATTAGCCGACAAACCAATTTATTTGACGATAACTGCTTAATTTGTGTTAAAATTAACTTATAAGTTTATAAATATTTTAAATGAACGTGTGTTTTCACTCCGACACGGGAAAGTTAACATGGTAGTTTATCAAGTGAGATTTCGAATATTGTCACTCGTCAAGTATGTAGGACGATCCCAGATAACCTTATTAACATAGCCAGATAGTGAGGAGCTAAACATCTACTTAATTACCCGCGCTGGTGTGATTTAATCATTCTGTAATATGCACTGACTCAGGCAAAGCGCACGATTAATATGCATTGAATAATGGACTTACATTATGTATGTGATGCACGTGCCCCTTAGTTACGAGATTTATTTCGACAAAGCGTTGTATTTTGTACTGCGTTAGTTTACTGTTCAATGACTTGTTGCCATCTTGTAGGTAGTGACATAATCCCATTCCTGTAGAAATTATGTTATTTTTGTTCAAAAAATGCGACAAGTAGTTTTGACATTACTCTCTTGATGTTAACCTAACACTATCCAAAGAATTCTGAAGAGACCGAAACAGGTGAAAATTTGAGGGTGCAAGGTCAGGACTATATGGTGGATGCATTAACACTTCCCAACCAAGAGACGTGGTCTCTGACTATGGGCCTTTTAAACAAACTCCAAGTCGCATACTGTGCAATGGAGAGGGCAATGCTTGGTATTTCTCTGCGAGATCGAATCAGAAATAATGAGATCCTCAGACGAACGAAGGTAACCGACATAGCCCAACGGATTTGCAAGCTGAAGTGGCAGTGGGCAGAGCACATAGCTCGCAGAACTGACGGCCGATGGAGCAGAAAGGTTCTTGAGTGGAGACCACGTACTGGCAAGCACAGCGTCGGACGGCCGCCCGCGAAATGGACAGACGACTGCGAGCTGCATCTTTGACATCAAAATTCCTATACTGAAAACGTTTGAACCAACTTTGTGCCACTCCTACTGTCGCTGCATTATTTCCTTGTTTGGTATCTTCCCCTTTTTTGTAATAAAACTTAAGAATATATCGAATTTCTTCGTTAAGATTAATTTATTTTGACGGAATGAAAAACAATTGAAAATGGTGGGAAAGTGTTTTTATAGTCGATATTAAAACCAGTCAGATACAAACAGTACAACGAAAAAGAATTTTCTTCAATTTTATAAATACAAAATACGAAAAGATTTTTTCTCCGAGCTTTTATGTAAATATTACTTTGGAATTATAACCCAGAATTGAAGAAAGTAATTATGAACTTTACACTAGGTATGAGGTATCTAAAGAATTATTTATTTACGCATACATAATTTTACAAAAAGTATATAATATCTTGTACAGAATTATGAAAAAATAAGAATAAATTAAATAAAGAAATCAAAAATGTTGTAGGCTGTATGGGATTTAAAAAAAATCTATTGTGTTATACAAACATAAAAATATAAAAATGCGATATAAGCATAATGTTCTTTAAAAATATAACAAGATCGTTTGTAGTCAATATTTTATGTACAGTTTTTGGAAAACGATTTAACCCTAATCGCTGATATAGTGGAAATTAGATTGAGAGATTAAGGGTCATTACAACGTCTCCTCATGGACATATTCTCGCTAGATGGCGCTGTTCGGGCTTTCGACAGGTTTTTGATATTTTTGCAATGTTGCTATGCACAGATTTTAAAAATATTACACTTAGCGGATGTATATCAATGCCTATTATTTTATCACATCATTAGTTTACTTTAAAACGGAGCCATTTAGTGAAATAGTCTAATAATAATATCTGTCATATCGATTACTGTATATACGCAACACTCACGCACACACTGACATCAGAGTTGTTATCCAAATTCTGTGGTTCTTACATAAATGACGAATTGTTTACTATAAAATTGAACTAGATGGCATTGCAACAAAAACTGTCTCGTTTTGTTTCGTATTTTTTTAAATTTAGTTCGGATATAATACTCCTCCCGCTTCATACCGCGTCCCGCGCTCATCTATTCGGTATTTTAGTGTATATGTCGATACCGATAGCAACGCAGCCGATATGAACGTGTAATGTTTTACTTTCGCAGTTTCGCTCCGAATTAATTCTTTGTTGTTTTTACAAGTTTTACTTACTGAATGTGTATTCAGTTATGTCTGATTAATGGATTTTAATTTTAAACTATTATTATACGTCTTCATTTAATTCATTTATTATATATTAATTTATTTACATATAAATCATATAATAATTTATATACGACCATTCTGGTGTAGTGGTGCGAGTAGTCGCTGCGTCGCGCGCCGACGGTCGCGGGTTTGATTCCCGCTCGTGACAGATATTTGTATTGGTACAAATATTTGTTTCCGGTCTGGGTGTATGTCCTTGTTGGTCTCCCCACCGTGCCTCGGAGAGCACGTAAAGCCGTCAGTCCCGGTTGTTATCATAGACATGATAACGATCTTGGAGAAGTTTTATGATGTTGTTAATATTATATTCAACGTAATGGTATTAAAATATAGATCAAAACTAATCAATCACTGCATTTTTTTTAATCCACCAATAAATTACTTTGAAATAGATTATTGAATTTTACGTATTTTAGTACCTACGGAACGTCTGTGATTTCTGATTAGGGTTTCGGAAAATATCCATTCTCGATCCCGGGAAACATCGGTCGGGAATCCCGGGATTGAAAAAGAAATCTTAAAATTTATGAAATTGCTTATAATTGAGGTGATACCATATTATTGAGTGATTTGAAGTAGGTAATTATGTAATATAAAGAAATATTATTTTTAATATACAAGTTCTGACAATTGCAGCTGCATTTTCTGACTGGTCAACGTTTAATTATTTATTATAACAAAGAAAAACTATATTTACCAAATGTTTACATGTTTACAATAGGTTATATTGGTTTAAAAAAAAAACAAATTGACGACCGTTCTGGTCTAGTGGTGCGAGTAGTCGCCTCAAAGCCGCGCGCCGCTGGCGGTCGTGGGTCCGATTCCCGTTTGGGACAGAAATTTGTATTTGTACTAATATTTGTTTCCGGTCTGGGTGTATGTCCTTGTGGGTCTCCCACCGTGCCTCGGATAGCACGTAAAGCCGTCAGTTCCGGTTGTTATCATAGACACTTGATAACGATCGTTACTCATGGTAGGGAAATTATCCGCCAACCCGCAGTGGAGCAGCGTGGTGGATTAAGCTCCAACCCTTCTTCTTTATGGAGAAGAGGCCTTCGCTCAGCAGTGGATTGTTTACAGGCAGATACAATACAGTACAGTAATAATCTACACAATAACAACAGCGTTTTTTATTTACTAATATAGCTGTGCCCCGCGGTTTCACCCGCGTTAATTTGAAGGAAAAACGTACTTAAATATTTTAAAACCAATATTAACCAACCAAGGAGAAGAAAATACTGGTTTTCTCCGCAACCTGATCTCGATTAGGCAACATTTATTTATTTATTTATTTATTTATAGGACAACTTACAAAACATACACTAATACACTAATATTGACTTAACAAAAGCACTTACAATCACCTGCTAAGTGTTGTTTTATTTAAAAGCCGTCACGGCATGGTAAAGGACAGTTTTATTTAAAAAAGAAAAATCATCTCATAATAAAAAACTAATAAAACAAAATAAAACAAAAATAAAAAACAATAAATACTCAACGTCACACATTATTTAAAACAAAGCTTACACCAAATATACAATATACACTCATACGATGTATGTGTCATGAAAAAACATACAGAAAAAAAACATACAGAAAAAAAAAACATACAGAACATGATCAAGATGGAGAAGAAATAAAGCTTGCAATAACTTTTCTCTTAAATTTTGGAAGGCTGTCTGAAAAGATATCCACATCGATTTCATTGGTTTTTGTTATTCTGTTATACTGTTTAAATAATCTGTTCATAGTACCATTCTGACCTAATTTTGTTTTTTAACGTTGTATCGAAAATGGAGCATATTTACTTGCACGGGGTAATCTTGAGGGAGCATTTATATATATTTTTTCTACAAGATTAGAGCTGTCCAACATACCGTTAACCAATTTATACAGTAAAATTTGATCCAATAACTGTCTCCGATCGAACAAACTATCAAGCTTAAAATGCTGCAAACGACTATGATATGTCGGTAACAGTTTTGCTTTATTATATTGGTAAGAAAGATGCCATAGAAAACGCTTTTGGACCCTCTCAATACGTTTAATATGTACTTCATAGTGTGGTGACCAGACTTGAGTACAGTATTCCAGACCAGATCGAACCAGGGCCGTATAAAGGTCAATTTTAGTCTGCGGTTTTTTAAAATCTTTAGTGTTCCTTATAATGAAGCCCAGGTTTTGAAACGCCTTAGTTGTTATTCTGTCGATGTGTGTATGGAATCTAATCTTACTATCAAAACTAACTCCCAAGTCTCTGATAGCAACGACCTTTTCCAACGTCTCATTATTGATAGTATAAGTCTGCGAGTTCGGATGAGTTCCACGTGAGAATCGTATGTATTTGCATTTATCAATATTCAGTGCCAAACCGTTTTTCTTACACCAGTCGACCAAGCAGTTTAAGTCCTCTTGTAGAAGAATAGTGTCATGTTTGTTTTTTATTTGTTTCGCAATTTTAAGATCGTCAGCATAAAGAAAACATTTGCTGTGTTTAAATATTCCTACAATATCGTTTACAAATATATTAAACAAAATTGGCCCCAGGACTGATCCTTGGGGGACACCTGATTGGGTTAAAAATGGTTGAGACGAGTATCCACTAACAACTACCCTGGAAGTCCGATTGCTTAGATACGAGTTAAACCATTCCAACAAGTTACCTGCTATACCAAAGTTTGTAAGTTTATGAAGAAGAATAACATGGTCCACGGTATCAAACGCTTTGCTTATGTCTGTATAAATTGTGTCAACAGGGATATTAGAATCAACTGAATCGGTTAAAAAGGTCACAAATGAAACAAGGTTGGTTGTTGTGGATCGAGCCCCAAAGAAACCCGACTGTTGTGGCGATATCTTTTGCTTTATATGCCAGGTAAGTGTAGGCCTTATTAATCTTTCAAACAATTTACCGAATACAGGTAAAATAGAAATAGGTCTATAGTTTTTTATGGACGCAGTATCCCCAGACTTTGGAATTGGTACAACTCTAGACTCTTTCCAAGCAGTAGGAAAGTATCCGGACTTTATTGATCTGTTGTATATTATCGAGAGTGGTAAGGAGAGCGCATCACAACATTCCGCTGCAAAGAGACATGGTATACCATCAGATCCAGCTCCTTTACTTCGATCCAAGTGTTTTAATTCAAGTATACACAATATTACTACAACATATTATAGTTCTCCGCGTGAAAAGAAGTCTTGACATAAATCGATTTCTAGGTATATGTTTAAATGTTTGTCCATGTGCTTCATTAATTGTTACAGCAAACGATAACTCAGGCGACTTGTGTCTGCCGCGGCGTGACTACATAGTTTCATATGATTTTACATTATCTTCTAAATTATGCGTTCAAATTAAATGCTATAAAAGACAAAGTTTATTTTCATATAGTTGCCTCGTTGATGAAGTATTTTTGTATTCCTAAGGATTATGCCTGGCTAATACAAATGCAATAAAATCACCTTTTAATTTTTTATGATCATTATTTCGTTGCGGAGTTATTTTAAAACTATGATATCTTCTAAGATAATTCATTGAAATCAAATGATGTTAAGAACAATTTCGTTCAAAAAGGCATATTTGTGATGAAGATTTATTTGGATAAAGATTTATATCATGTCTATAAAACCACCTTCGCAAATAACACATTATTTTAGAACATACTTGATTACTATAAAAGTGGTTATATTGAGTCAACCTCAAGAGATAGATATATGCTGTCGCGGACTTTTTTTTTTGAACTTTTAATGTTAATCAATTCCGTTGTACTTACATAATTTTTGCATAACTTTAACTGTTTGCGCAGCTTACGTAACGGAATCTCTCAAAAAATAATGTTTTTCCCGTTTTTGTAATGTTTCTTATGAATGCTCAGCTACTATTGGTCGTAGCGTGATGTTATATAGCCTATAGCCTTCCTCTGTAAATGGACTATCCAACACAACGAACACTTGTCCAAATCTTAAAAACTATTAAAACTATTTTAATGAAACTTGTTCCCTATGTTGAAATAAATGTAAGCCAGTAAAATGAGCGGTCGCATATTTTCGGAGAAATGTAAGGACAAACATACATATACATATTATGTTTGAAAGCTCTAATAGATTGTCATTTATTTGATTATTTTACAGTTTCAATAATATTACACACGTATATATCTAGCATATGGATTGGATTCATTTTTAGAAAATGTCGTATTATAGTATACCTATAGCTCAGGTGGGATGATCTCGACTCAAGGCGACTCGCGCCTTGAGTCGAGATACTCGGCGACCCGGGTTCGAATCCTGGTGTCTCCAGTTCAGTTTTTTCCTTTTTTATCCTAAAGTGCCTTCTTTTGTGAGAAAAACTATTATTTGGAGCTCTTTTTATTTTTTATTTCAATAACCAGTTCATATTTTATTATTATTATGTCGGTAAGATCGAAAAATATTAATCATATTTCATCAGTAAGTATGTAAATCGTATCTATTTATAATATCTCAAAACACGATTTACCAAAAAAAGATTGGTCATTCAGATATTAAATATACTTATAATAAATAACAATAAAATAAATATAAAACTTCATTTTGAAATTGAGTCTTATTTGCAGAGTTATAAGTTACAATTCAATAATATTGTATTATTCGTGCAAAAATTGTATTTATATTTTATGAGAATAATATTGTATGTTCATTACGGTACCATAGAAATTAGTGTATTGTTATAAATATACGTAGAAAAAATACAAAAATATATACAAGATGGCAATTAATACTCTAAACACCATTATGCAATAAAACGAAAACTGTCGTAGTACCTACCACATTACCATATTATACTGTGACGGGAGCGATTTACGTACAGGCGTTTGTTTCTTTTTTATTTATGATGTGTAGTTCTTACAGATATAGATTTATAAAATGGGATGTAAAGAATTCCTAAAAAAGAAGTATAAAAAAAAGTAATTGACGACTGTTCTAATGTAGTGGTGCGATTAGTCGCCTAAACGCTGCGCGCAGGCGGCGGTCGCGGGTTCGATTCCTGTTCGGGACAGATATTTGTATTTGTACAAATATTTTCCGGTCTAGGTATATGTCCTTGTGGGTCTCCCACCGTGCCTCGGAAAGCACGTAAAGCCGTCAGTTCCAGTTGTTATCATAGATACTTGATAACGATCGTTACTCATGGTCATGGTAGGGAAATTATCCGCCAACCCGTTTAGTGTGCAGAGCGTTTCCGGGGTGAATCGATTTAGCTTGGATCCATTTTTAGAAAATGTCGTCTTATTTGTTTTCATGCAATTAAAAACTCCTATAATTAGAATAGGAATGTAATATTCGCCATTAACTATTGGGTAACGATAGCTCAGGCGGGATGGTCTCGACTCAAGGCGACTCGGGCGACCCTGGTTCGAATTCACCTGTCTCCAGTTCAGTTTTTTCCTCCTTTTTTATCAAGTTGCTTCTTTTGTGAGAAAAACTATTATTCGGAGATCTTTTTATTTTTTATTTCAATAACCAGTTCATATATATATTTTATTATTATTATATCGGTAAGATCGAAAAATATTAGGTAGTTACTCATATTTCATCACTATTTAATCGTATCTAAATAATTATATTTGATAAGTAAATTGCAAAAAAAATACCGAACAAAGCTTGGTCATACAGATATTAAATATGTATATATAATAAAAAATAACGATATATAATAAATAACGATAAAATAAATATAAAACTTAATTTTTGAATTGAGTCATATTTGCAGAGTAAGGTCACATTTAAATAATACCTACCATTAAAAAGTTTAAATTAATTTAAACCTTATCAAACCATTTGATAATTTTGAAATTTGAATGTGATTTCACAATCCTCTTATAAGATACCTATGAACCTTACCTTTTCCTATAAAATTTATATCATGTAACAGCGAAGTACTTTTACACTTTAACGATAGGTGGCGCAAAAAAATTATTTTCGACGCATTATTTGCATAGAGGTATAATACGTCTATGATTATTTGGGCGACACGGGCGACATCTATCAATGCTAATGTAAACTTCAGAACTCACACATACGTAAATCTGTCACTTTTTGAATGCCGATTTTATACTATAAACAATGTAAATATTTGCCTGACATGAACATTGCCCATATAAAAAGCTCTAAAGAAATGATAAAACAAATTAAATGTTTAAAAAAATGTATACATTTCAAGAATAATCAAAAATAAAAATGTATGAAAGTCGACCTATGCATGTCCACCTTAATGACATACTGCTTGGTGACCGTACTGTACTCATATCTTTTAATTTGATTAATATTATGTAACTGATTAATTCAATATTATTAAAGCATGTTATTTTTACCCGACTGCGACAGAAGGAGGGTTATGTTTTTCGAGTGTATGTATGTATGTATGTTCGTATGTATGTATGTATGTATGTTCGTATGTATGTATGTATGTATGTATGTATGTATGTATGTATGTATGTATGTATGTATGTATGTATGTATGTAAGTATGTCCATTTCTTTGGCACGCCCTACAGCCCAAACGACTGGACGGTTTTTGACATATGAGGTGTCATTGGATTTGTATAAATTGTAGTAGTGACATAGGCTATATAAAAAATGGCGGAATGAGGGGGGGGAGTTGAATTTTTTTTTCTTACTATTAGTAAATTGTTTTATTTTTTTTCATAATAAGAGTATTTTACGCAGTCGGGTTTTTGATTTTTTAATTAAGCATACTTGTTGAGTGTTGATACCCGCCAGATTTCTTGACATTTAAGGTTACTCTAAAACTATAAGTCCTAGTGCTATATTTTATAACGTATATTGCCTTAATAAATAGCGTTTCTAATTTTCTAATCCTGAGATTATGAAGTTCCCGAGTTATTTTAAAATCTTAAAAATTCAAAGCGATAATAATGAATTTGACGTTGCGTTAGTGCAGCGGTCACAGCACTGGCTGTTGCATTGGTGCTCGCGGGTTCGATTTCCGCCAATGATATAAATATTTATGGACCATAAAGCTGTAAGTCATGGTCTGGGGGTTTTTTAATATTGTGTGTGTTTCCGCATCTCCGACACAAGAGTACCTAAATCCTAATAGAGCCCGTTGAGTGTGAGGCGTTTACTGAATGCAGGTGTACGGATTAATGTAAAAAGATTTTTTTTACGCTGTTATATAAAACAACGTAAGAAAAAGCATTATTTATAATAAATAAAAACAAGCTTTCGAAAGATATATTACTAATTTTCTTTTTCTCACACTTTATTAAATCTCTTTTAAATTGTAACAATATGTCAACTGTTATATTCTTCCCGACCGTACTAATTTTGTCCACCGCTAAAATAAAAAATGTCTCAATTCGGTACAGTAATAAGATATTTTAAAAGGGGCATGTGGGATGCGGACGTTCGTACGTCAATTAATTTCATTAGCCCTAATGCTCCTAATAAAGAGCACAACATGTGTTTATTTCGATGTACACTCAATGCCTTAGTTTTATTGCATCTTCTAAGAGCGGTTAGAAGATTTATTGAATGTAAACTATTTACACAAATGTGTTACAGTTGTACTTAATTGTAATGTGTTCTACATTCAATCATCTTTGTAGGCATGTAGTATGTTTGATTCGTGTCTACCGATACATCGTGTACGATGCTATTGTTGTTTTAATTTTATTAAATTTTTTTATTAAAACTTTGCTAGTTTTCGACACCCCCCTCCCTATGATAAGAAAAAATAAGAGTAGGCCGGCTCTCCTCCCCCTTGTTTAATATGTATTACGTAAGAATCTAAAAGAAAAAATGAATACACGTTTGGTTAGTTTTAATGTTTATTTTTCGAAGTAACAATTTTTAGAAATGTTTATTTGTACTTACAAAGGTACTAAACTAATTTTTATTTTTTGAGTAATAACTTTGAAACTTTCGTTTTAATTATTTATCTTTACCTCCATAAGATTTTCAGTCCAGAGGCTCAAAACCCACTCCGAAAGGGAATCTGCCACTGGAACATCTCTAGTCTTACGTAATAAATGAATGGCCCCAAGCTATTAGTGTATTTTCTTGCAGAAATAAATAAAAGAAAATTTTCAGTTTAGTTCGAAGCTTTGAATCGTTTTAACTAATAAATTAAATTATTTAGTTGAACTGAAATATATTTAGTATTGATAACAAGATAAATGATTTTGTCCTACAATTATATCTTCTACATATTCATAGAATAGGAAGTAGTAAA
Organism: Euphydryas editha; assembly: GCA_036937285.1. Classification (NCBI taxonomy): domain Eukaryota; kingdom Metazoa; phylum Arthropoda; class Insecta; order Lepidoptera; family Nymphalidae; genus Euphydryas; species Euphydryas editha. The sequence goes on from JAUPFZ010000020.1 coordinate 5,768,448, forward strand.
ATAACCTAAAATAAACTTTCAGAATTCTTAGAAGTGTCTAAAAGTGTTAGTTATTTAGTAATTCGAGAAATTAAAAAGACCAATTTGTAAGAAAACTTTTTATCTAATTCTAAGACTTGGTCCTTACTGCTGAACATTTAGTTCAAAGATTCAAGTCTTAAAATATTTTTTCATTAAATTATTTTAAAAGGATACCATAGATGGCAACCCTGCAAAAAATAAATATAAAAAAGTGTTACATATTCCCTAATGAAATAAATATTATCTTTATTTTGTTTTAGATGTCCCTTGTGGAGATAGCGTCGGACTCTGCAATGCGGGAAGAGAGAATACAAAACATTTATAAGTTTTGTACGCCTCCGCACTTGGTACTTACTTTTTTACTGTTTATGTTAGCATAACTTTTACATTACACTTTTATCTAAGGTAAATAAATAAAATTTATATCACTTGAATTTTTTGGGAGTGAATTATACTTAAATACTTTATTTAAAATAGATGTTTTAAAAATGTTTTTTAAAAATAGATGTTTCAGTTGTTACCAGTAACAAGTTAGTATTTTTGGTCGAAATAAGGTTTAGGTACCTACTTTCACTTTATCTTTGATTTCTTTCTAACATTCTTGTAAATTAAAAATAATTTCTATATATAAATAGTCAGGAAGCGAGCGGGTGGTTATCTAATGTTGAGAGATCACCGTCCATGTAGGTATACTTGCAGCAGAGGAGCCATAAATGCATTCCCCCGTAAAAAGTCATTTCAGTCATTACTGGCTAAAATAATAAAGCGGATTGGAAAATGAAAAAATGTTGACTTCCAGGTTATTCAAAACATTTTACTAGTTACTTCATGTTGATGTCAGAGTGTGGTTCCATCCTTTTCAAGCCCGTCGTATAGAAGTGTTGAATATTTTTATTCAACTGTACCTAACTACTAGTTTACTACATTTATAATTAAAATTAAAAAAAATTGAATTTTATAATATTTACATAATTATTACATTTCTTAATTATCAATTTCATCTTTATTTCAATACCTCGCAATACCGGTCCAAAGTCTCAAAGCTTAATTTCTTTAGCCAGTAAGATGATATCATTCATTTACAAATGGTGGCATTTATACTAAATCTTCCTTTACGGTCGTCAATAAACCGCCTATCGCATTGTATTGTAATTGGGGAGGTTTTGAAGGTCTTGAGTTACGGAGTTATCGAATTACCAAAAAAATAATAGAGAAATCATTAAACAAAAGACAAACTAAATAAGTTTTTACCTACTTCTACGATTATGTGTTTTGTTCGTTTCAGATAGAGTTTTGGACGTGTATGAATCAAACAATTCAAGGTATGGTAATAGTTTTACGTATCAAAATATATGTATAAATACTGATATATATCAGGAGAATTATTAATATTTTTTTTTTTTAAATTTTAATCTCGAAATATTTTAGCTATAGCTGAAAGGTGATACGCTGATAGCCAGAATAATTTTTCTTTTTTCAAAATTACTTAAAACTTCAAATGAAGTGTGATTTTAAAGAAGAAGCATCAAATAATTTGACTTTTATGTTATACTCGTCTATGACAATAATTAAGATATAATTTATAAAATTCCAAAGAATTTGTTTGTTTTAACGTATTAATCTTAAGTTCAATCAACATATTGGTCTCAAATAAGCATAAAAGCCTGTTTGTCAAAAAAGGCTGTATAGCTAAAATTTTATACTGCAACTACCGGGAGCAGAGACGAGAAGAGAGAATACAGACTGTATTTAAAACACGAGAAAAAAACGTACGGGTATGCTAGTAACTTATATAATATTACATATTTTTTACAGAAGTAGTATCAGGATCAAGTTGGTGGGGCCGCGCGTGTTGCACATTAGGACACTCATCACGCTGTCGACACGCTTGTGCCACCGCGGCCGATGCGACAGCTTTGACGGAGCCATGTCGTCGATCCGATGAGATCGCCTTCTTCGATTGCGTGCAACGACAACAGGAAGCACAGTGGTGTTGTTGTTAGTACAATGGATATCTTCGTAGTGCTTTGGATTCTATATAAATACATATATATTGTCTTTTTTTGTGTGTTATTAATATTAGTAGTTGAAATTATTTAAGTAGATATTTTTTCTTTACTCTATACTTCCACCATTATAAAATATATTTTTTCGTCTTGATCGAAGTTTCAGATTATGTATTCCGAATAACTTAAAACCATAGCTCTAAAAAAAGTTTCAGATTATGTATTCCGAATAACTTAAAACCATAGCTCTAAATAGATTTATTGTTATTGAAACTTCTGATATTTAATCTTCATTATTGAATTTGTTTTTTTCAATCGCTATTTATACACGTACTTCTCAATTTATGTACTGAATAATTTGCCAGGTACAAGATGTCTAAGCTTTAATATAAAGGCTCATGAGAGTTGCGAGGAACTCTAATCCGCAAAATTTTCTGTATAGGGAAAGCCCTTAGCAATTTATGCGTATGTGTATCTTGGCGCTAACAAACTACAAAAGTGGCGAAAAGCAACATTTGTTTATAATATATATGTACTACTACTACTACATAAGCCGTTGGATGTTTACTGCTGAACATAAGCCTCCCTCGTGATCTCTGGAGGGAGGGAGTTTGCTAATATTCGCTACGCTTAGCAGATGATTTGTCGAGTCCAGTGTATTGTGGCAGGATATGGTGAAGCTGCTGCCCATTACCATCCTGGTTGGTGTATAGTTGTTCGCATCACTATGGCCTTAGTCGTCTTTTAAGACACTTCGGCAAGAAAGAGGCAGGACTATTCTTCTCTGCTGGTCATCACACGGCAACTTTGTGTGTTATACTAATTTATTATTGTTTCAGCACAAACCCAGTCATTAAGCTGTCACGAGGCCTGTCAACGTGCAGTATGGCGAGTCGGTCAAACACGAGCCGACAGTGGAGCGAGGGAGAGGGCAATAGAGATGTGCGAGCAGTCGCCTCCTCTCCTTCACTGTATGAGGGAACTTACAGGGTCTACTGTGCATACTGATACTTCGAAGTGTAAGAACTTGTTACATCTTTTTTCATTACCATTTCTATCATAAAAATGTACCTGCTGGGAGTGTTTTCATCCTGAGTATACTATATTTGGTGTCATCATATCTATATACATATATGTAAACGTTATGATGATAGTGGTCAAGTGCTAGCCTAGATACACATAATAAAATTCCTATTAATTTTGATTTTCAGATTTACCCTGTTGTCACGAATCCCCCAGTCAAGAATGTCGGAGTACGTGTGAATTGGTGCTCCGTAGAACAGGTGAATCTCAGGAGATAGCGGAGGCTCTATCGCAGGAATGTGGGGCACCCGCCATACACGATGGCATGTGGCAATGTTTCCTTAGAAAGGACGCGCCGCCCGAAACCAAAGATGTTATTCCTCACGATGTGGCTAAGCTTCACTGTTGTCAAAAGGTATGAAAGTCCTAAGTACCGTAACTTAGTCATGGGTTCACGAAAGTTATCATTAGCTTTTTCCCTAGATAAATAAAAGTTATTTGTAATTTTAGGGTGCGACCATTAATTGTCGAAGATTATGTTTCAATACGTTTAATAATGGCTGGCAGTTAAACTGGCAGAAGTTTTATACGGAATGTCTTGGAGATCCCCAGGAAACGGAAATGGCAGAATGTATAGAAGAAGGTAAGTTTGTTTATTATTTAACATTTCATTTTATAACTATTTTGGATTTTTAAGCACTTGTATTCTAAAAAAAGTATTGCTAACAATATCTTAAGACTCATTTGTTTGTATATTTTTCGTTGGTTGGTGGTTGCTATATACAGGGTTAATTCTAAAACACCAGCAACCTCGCAGGACAAGATAGCTAACATTATGTACAACAACATTTGTTCTACGACTTTTGACATAACTCAATACATTAATTAAAAATGATTTTTTAAGCTTTTATTGTACTGCTCTGAAATTTAGAGTCTATGTTTCATTCATTATCGAAAGGATGACGCGACGCTCGGGCGCGCTTGCATAATAATAGTAATAACACTTTCTCTGCCCGATAATTCTAGTTAATAAAATTAATATAAATTGCTTGGTGGGTTTGTGGGCAGTATCATAGTATGTATATCGCAGTGACTTAAGTGAATAATCAAATTTCTGTTTTGTCATGTCCCTGCAATACGTAAACTGAGTCCACAATCCCTTCATACTTTACCAGGCTTAGAACTGGCTATATTAAACGATAAAAAACAAATAAATCGTATGTATAGGAGGGCAACACATCTGCATAACCTCCAGAGGTTACAGCACAACCAGTTGTGCGGTAGACATCCGGTACCTAGTCATCAAAAGGCTTCGACTGTCCGTATGCCCGCCACTACTATAAAAATGTAGGTATGTAGATTAGGTATCAGAATTCTGAACATAAAAAAATATGTGAAAATTATTAACGTAGGTAATTATTCTTTAACGTTTACTAAAGTCTAATTAAACCAATTTAATATCAAATATTGGTAGCTAGATATTATTCACTTTTTATTGTTAAATACAGGCGGGCATAAGTATTTCAAAAGTGAAATCAGCGTATTTACAATAATTAAAATATTAAAAATAATTGACAATAAAATAATATTTACAAACGAAATATTACCTCTAAGGTCAAAGTAACGCGCATGTCGGTGCGTATCGCGCAGATAGCGTTCAAAATATTCACCATCACAACCAACACACAGACAACACCTAAAAATCAGCTGTTCACTAACACGTGCTAACACTTCCGAATTAGTTTTGATTGAACGCACACATTATTTTAGTTAACCGAACCAGTTACAAAAATTTACTCGTGCTAGTTTGTCAGATTCGGTGAGTTGACATTGTCTCACGGCTCGGTGTAGGTAAGTTCGAATATCTAGCTGCATATTGCCGACAGGCTTCCGACACATTGTCATCACACTTAGCCAGTATCCTCACCGTTTCCGTGTATTCGACATTAGAATAGCGGCGGTTCCATGGTTATAAAATAACTTTAGTACAGGTACAATACATCGATCGATACGAATAAAATAATTACGAGTAGCACACAAAATCATATGACGCGCGCGCATCAAAGTCGCCCGCCGCCGACTGCCGCGGCTGGCTAAATAGGTCAAGTTCAAAGGCGCTAGCGCCGCCCCGTTCCTACCTTTCCCCTCACATTAGTACGTGGTCGTTATTTACCTAATCTTTGGAACGCGCGTAGAGTTTATTGCATTCACGCGTAAAATTAAATTAATATTTATTTTTGTATGAAAATAAAATCTAACAAATTAACAAAAGTGGTAGAACAAATGTTGTTGTACATAATGTTAGCTATCTTGTCCTGCGAGGTTGCTGGTGTTTTAGAATTAACCCTGTATAATAAAGTAATTTTTTACTTACTTTAATTTTCATTTTATATAAACTTAATAGCAGTAGGTATTGTATTAAGTTTTTTGTTCAATTTTGATTTATATATTTTTTTTTCTAATCTAACCATTTAAGGAATTTGGCTTGAATTTCAGTGGAAGCACCCTGTTCACTCGGATGTGGAGGCTTAACATACTGTAGCCAGTTAAACAACAGACCGACAAGTCTTTTCCGATCCTGTTCATCACAAGCAGACCTTGACGCACATCTGGCTGTAGCGGAACAGAAGGGTAGCGGGTAAGTTTAAAACTGATATCTTGAAAATACTAAATTTATTTAAAGTGTTATCTAAGTATTATAATAAAAATTTCAGGCATGTAACGGTGGCAGGAGTTCAATTACCATTGAAAAATTCTTCTCAATGTACTGCCGACGTTTGGAAAAGTGTAGCATGCGCTTTACATGTCAAACCTTGTACTACCAAAGTAAGTTAAAACATACAATTACGCTTCGAACTATTTAGTGTTAAGATCATCCATATTTAAAATTTAACGTACGCTCTAGAAAGCTAAAATCATTTACTCGATTAAAATAAGAGTATTGTCAAGCAGATTCACGCTGTTACATTACAAGTACAGTTCGAAAGTATATAGTGAATACGAATATGTGGGACATCCCGGTCACCACCAGGGTAGGGATGTTCATCGGAATTTTTTTTCGATAATTTTACTATAGATAATTGTCGTATCATGTTATCGATAGTTGTCGATAATTACCGGATGAAAATTATCGATAGTTTGCGATGGTTATCGATATTATCGGATGAAAATCATACTAATATTAATGCGAAAGTAAGTTTGTTTGATACGCTTTCACGCGAAAATTACTTAACCGATCATCATGAAACTTTGTACACATATTCTTGGAGGTATTAGAAGTAACATAGGATTTTTTTTTGTCGCGATAAACGACATCTACGAGGGTGAAATCGCGGGCAGAAGATAGTTATCGATAACTATCGAATGAAAAATTATCGAGTAGTTACGAATAGTCGATAATTATCGCTCACTCGTACACCAGGGCCACAGCAGCCTGCTGTGCACGGAGGACTGCAAGCGGCTGGTGTCGTCGTGCGTGGAGTGGTCGCGCGCGCCGCTGTCGGCCGCCGCGCTGTGCGCGCGCCTCGCGCCGCGCGACCCCGCCGCGCCCTGCGTCTCCTTGAGGGACTTCATGTCGCCCAGTGAGTATATGGCACACGGCCGGCCGCCACCAGGGCCCCAGCAGCCTGCTGTGCACGGAGGACTGCAAGCGGCTGGTGTCGTCGTGCGTGGAGTGGTCGCGCGCGCCGCTGTCGGCCGCCGCGCTGTGCGCGCGCCTCGCGCCGCGCGACCCCGCCGCGCCTTGCGTCTCCTTGAGGGACTTCATGTCGCCCAGTGAGTATATGGCACACGGCCGGCCGCCACCAGCGCCCCAGCAGCCTGCTGTGCACGGAGGACTGCAAGCGGCTGGTGTCGTCGTGCGTGGAGTGGTCGCGCGCGCCGCTGTCGGCCGCCGCGCTGTGCGCGCGCCTCGCGCCGCGCGACCCCGCCGCGCCTTGCGTCTCCTTGAGGGACTTCATGTCGCCCAGTGAGTATATGGCACACGGCCGGCCGCCACCAGCGCCCCAGCAGCCTGCTGTGCACGGAGGACTGCAAGCGGCTGGTGTCGTCGTGCGTGGAGTGGTCGCGCGCGCCGCTGTCGGCCGCCGCGCTGTGCGCGCGCCTCGCGCCGCGCGACCCCGCCGCGCCTTGCGTCTCCTTGAGGGACTTCATGTCGCCCAGTGAGTATATGGCACACGGCCGGCCGCCACCAGCGCCCCAGCAGCCTGCTGTGCACGGAGGACTGCAAGCGGCTGGTGTCGTCGTGCGTGGAGTGGTCGCGCGCGCCGCTGTCGGCCGCCGCGCTGTGCGCGCGCCTCGCGCCGCGCGACCCCGCCGCGCCTTGCGTCTCCTTGAGGGACTTCATGTCGCCCAGTGAGTATATGGCACACGGCCGGCCGCCACCAGGGCCCCAGCAGCCTGCTGTGCACGGAGGACTGCAAGCGGCTGGTGTCGTCGTGCGTGGAGTGGTCGCGCGCGCCGCTGTCGGCCGCCGCGCTGTGCGCGCGCCTCGCGCCGCGCGACCCCGCCGCGCCTTGCGTCTCCTTGAGGGACTTCATGTCGCCCAGTGAGTATATGGCACACGGCCGGCCGCCACCAGGGCCCCAGCAGCCTGCTGTGCACGGAGGACTGCAAGCGGCTGGTGTCGTCGTGCGTGGAGTGGTCGCGCGCGCCGCTGTCGGCCGCCGCGCTGTGCGCGCGCCTCGCGCCGCGCGACCCCGCCGCGCCCTGCGTCTCCTTGAGGGACTTCATGTCGCCCAGTGAGTATATGGCACACGGCCGGCCGCCACCAGGGCCCCAGCAGCCTGCTGTGCACGGAGGACTGCAAGCGGCTGGTGTCGTCGTGCGTGGAGTGGTCGCGCGCGCCGCTGTCGGCCGCCGCGCTGTGCGCGCGCCTCGCGCCGCGCGACCCCGCCGCGCCCTGCGTCTCCTTGAGGGACTTCATGTCGCCCAGTGAGTATATGGCACACGGCCGGCCGCCACCAGGGCCCCAGCAGCCTGCTGTGCACGGAGGACTGCAAGCGGCTGGTGTCGTCGTGCGTGGAGTGGTCGCGCGCGCCGCTGTCGGCCGCCGCGCTGTGCGCGCGCCTCGCGCCGCGCGACCCCGCCGCGCCTTGCGTCTCCTTGAGGGACTTCATGTCGCCCAGTGAGTATATGGCACACGGCCGGCCGCCACCAGCGCCCCAGCAGCCTGCTGTGCACGGAGGACTGCAAGCGGCTGGTGTCGTCGTGCGTGGAGTGGTCGCGCGCGCCGCTGTCGGCCGCCGCGCTGTGCGCGCGCCTCGCGCCGCGCGACCCCGCCGCGCCTTGCGTCTCCTTGAGGGACTTCATGTCGCCCAGTGAGTATATGGCACACGGCCGGCCGCCACCAGCGCCCCAGCAGCCTGCTGTGCACGGAGGACTGCAAGCGGCTGGTGTCGTCGTGCGTGGAGTGGTCGCGCGCGCCGCTGTCGGCCGCCGCGCTGTGCGCGCGCCTCGCGCCGCGCGACCCCGCCGCGCCTTGCGTCTCCTTGAGGGACTTCATGTCGCCCAGTGAGTATATGGCACACGGCCGGCCGCCACCAGCGCCCCAGCAGCCTGCTGTGCACGGAGGACTGCAAGCGGCTGGTGTCGTCGTGCGTGGAGTGGTCGCGCGCGCCGCTGTCGGCCGCCGCGCTGTGCGCGCGCCTCGCGCCGCGCGACCCCGCCGCGCCTTGCGTCTCCTTGAGGGACTTCATGTCGCCCAGTGAGTATATGGCACACGGCCGGCCGCCACCAGGGCCCCAGCAGCCTGCTGTGCACGGAGGACTGCAAGCGGCTGGTGTCGTCGTGCGTGGAGTGGTCGCGCGCGCCGCTGTCGGCCGCCGCGCTGTGCGCGCGCCTCGCGCCGCGCGACCCCGCCGCGCCTTGCGTCTCCTTGAGGGACTTCATGTCGCCCAGTGAGTATATGGCACACGGCCGGCCGCCACCAGGGCCCCAGCAGCCTGCTGTGCACGGAGGACTGCAAGCGGCTGGTGTCGTCGTGCGTGGAGTGGTCGCGCGCGCCGCTGTCGGCCGCCGCGCTGTGCGCGCGCCTCGCGCCGCGCGACCCCGCCGCGCCCTGCGTCTCCTTGAGGGACTTCATGTCGCCCAGTGAGTATATGGCACACGGCCGGCCGCCACCAGGGCCCCAGCAGCCTGCTGTGCACGGAGGACTGCAAGCGGCTGGTGTCGTCGTGCGTGGAGTGGTCGCGCGCGCCGCTGTCGGCCGCCGCGCTGTGCGCGCGCCTCGCGCCGCGCGACCCCGCCGCGCCCTGCGTCTCCTTGAGGGACTTCATGTCGCCCAGTGAGTATATGGCACACGGCCGGCCGCCACCAGGGCCCCAGCAGCCTGCTGTGCACGGAGGACTGCAAGCGGCTGGTGTCGTCGTGCGTGGAGTGGTCGCGCGCGCCGCTGTCGGCCGCCGCGCTGTGCGCGCGCCTCGCGCCGCGCGACCCCGCCGCGCCTTGCGTCTCCTTGAGGGACTTCATGTCGCCCAGTGAGTATATGGCACACGGCCGGCCGCCACCAGCGCCCCAGCAGCCTGCTGTGCACGGAGGACTGCAAGCGGCTGGTGTCGTCGTGCGTGGAGTGGTCGCGCGCGCCGCTGTCGGCCGCCGCGCTGTGCGCGCGCCTCGCGCCGCGCGACCCCGCCGCGCCTTGCGTCTCCTTGAGGGACTTCATGTCGCCCAGTGAGTATATGGCACACGGCCGGCCGCCACCAGCGCCCCAGCAGCCTGCTGTGCACGGAGGACTGCAAGCGGCTGGTGTCGTCGTGCGTGGAGTGGTCGCGCGCGCCGCTGTCGGCCGCCGCGCTGTGCGCGCGCCTCGCGCCGCGCGACCCCGCCGCGCCTTGCGTCTCCTTGAGGGACTTCATGTCGCCCAGTGAGTATATGGCACACGGCCGGCCGCCACCAGGGCCCCAGCAGCCTGCTGTGCACGGAGGACTGCAAGCGGCTGGTGTCGTCGTGCGTGGAGTGGTCGCGCGCGCCGCTGTCGGCCGCCGCGCTGTGCGCGCGCCTCGCGCCGCGCGACCCCGCCGCGCCTTGCGTCTCCTTGAGGGACTTCATGTCGCCCAGTGAGTATATGGCACACGGCCGGCCGCCACCAGGGCCCCAGCAGCCTGCTGTGCACGGAGGACTGCAAGCGGCTGGTGTCGTCGTGCGTGGAGTGGTCGCGCGCGCCGCTGTCGGCCGCCGCGCTGTGCGCGCGCCTCGCGCCGCGCGACCCCGCCGCGCCCTGCGTCTCCTTGAGGGACTTCATGTCGCCCAGTGAGTATATGGCACACGGCCGGCCGCCACCAGGGCCCCAGCAGCCTGCTGTGCACGGAGGACTGCAAGCGGCTGGTGTCGTCGTGCGTGGAGTGGTCGCGCGCGCCGCTGTCGGCCGCCGCGCTGTGCGCGCGCCTCGCGCCGCGCGACCCCGCCGCGCCTTGCGTCTCCTTGAGGGACTTCATGTCGCCCAGTGAGTATATGGCACACGGCCGGCCGCCACCAGCGCCCCAGCAGCCTGCTGTGCACGGAGGACTGCAAGCGGCTGGTGTCGTCGTGCGTGGAGTGGTCGCGCGCGCCGCTGTCGGCCGCCGCGCTGTGCGCGCGCCTCGCGCCGCGCGACCCCGCCGCGCCCTGCGTCTCCTTGAGGGACTTCATGTCGCCCAGTGAGTATATGGCACACGGCCGGCCGCCACCAGGGCCCCAGCAGCCTGCTGTGCACGGAGGACTGCAAGCGGCTGGTGTCGTCGTGCGTGGAGTGGTCGCGCGCGCCGCTGTCGGCCGCCGCGCTGTGCGCGCGCCTCGCGCCGCGCGACCCCGCCGCGCCCTGCGTCTCCTTGAGGGACTTCATGTCGCCCAGTGAGTATATGGCACACGGCCGGCCGCCACCAGGGCCCCAGCAGCCTGCTGTGCACGGAGGACTGCAAGCGGCTGGTGTCGTCGTGCGTGGAGTGGTCGCGCGCGCCGCTGTCGGCCGCCGCGCTGTGCGCGCGCCTCGCGCCGCGCGACCCCGCCGCGCCTTGCGTCTCCTTGAGGGACTTCATGTCGCCCAGTGAGTATATGGCACACGGCCGGCCGCCACCAGCGCCCCAGCAGCCTGCTGTGCACGGAGGACTGCAAGCGGCTGGTGTCGTCGTGCGTGGAGTGGTCGCGCGCGCCGCTGTCGGCCGCCGCGCTGTGCGCGCGCCTCGCGCCGCGCGACCCCGCCGCGCCTTGCGTCTCCTTGAGGGACTTCATGTCGCCCAGTGAGTATATGGCACACGGCCGGCCGCCACCAGCGCCCCAGCAGCCTGCTGTGCACGGAGGACTGCAAGCGGCTGGTGTCGTCGTGCGTGGAGTGGTCGCGCGCGCCGCTGTCGGCCGCCGCGCTGTGCGCGCGCCTCGCGCCGCGCGACCCCGCCGCGCCTTGCGTCTCCTTGAGGGACTTCATGTCGCCCAGTGAGTATATGGCACACGGCCGGCCGCCACCAGGGCCCCAGCAGCCTGCTGTGCACGGAGGACTGCAAGCGGCTGGTGTCGTCGTGCGTGGAGTGGTCGCGCGCGCCGCTGTCGGCCGCCGCGCTGTGCGCGCGCCTCGCGCCGCGCGACCCCGCCGCGCCTTGCGTCTCCTTGAGGGACTTCATGTCGCCCAGTGAGTATATGGCACACGGCCGGCCGCCACCAGGGCCCCAGCAGCCTGCTGTGCACGGAGGACTGCAAGCGGCTGGTGTCGTCGTGCGTGGAGTGGTCGCGCGCGCCGCTGTCGGCCGCCGCGCTGTGCGCGCGCCTCGCGCCGCGCGACCCCGCCGCGCCCTGCGTCTCCTTGAGGGACCTCATGTCGCCCAGTGAGTATATGGCACACGGCCGGCCGCCACCAGGGCCCCAGCAGCCTGCTGTGCACGGAGGACTGCAAGCGGCTGGTGTCGTCGTGCGTGGAGTGGTCGCGCGCGCCGCTGTCGGCCGCCGCGCTGTGCGCGCGCCTCGCGCCGCGCGACCCCGCCGCGCCTTGCGTCTCCTTGAGGGACTTCATGTCGCCCAGTGAGTATATGGCACACGGCCGGCCGCCACCAGCGCCCCAGCAGCCTGCTGTGCACGGAGGACTGCAAGCGGCTGGTGTCGTCGTGCGTGGAGTGGTCGCGCGCGCCGCTGTCGGCCGCCGCGCTGTGCGCGCGCCTCGCGCCGCGCGACCCCGCCGCGCCCTGCGTCTCCTTGAGGGACTTCATGTCGCCCAGTGAGTATATGGCACACGGCCGGCCGCCACCAGGGCCCCAGCAGCCTGCTGTGCACGGAGGACTGCAAGCGGCTGGTGTCGTCGTGCGTGGAGTGGTCGCGCGCGCCGCTGTCGGCCGCCGCGCTGTGCGCGCGCCTCGCGCCGCGCGACCCCGCCGCGCCCTGCGTCTCCTTGAGGGACTTCATGTCGCCCAGTGAGTATATGGCACACGGCCGGCCGCCACCAGGGCCCCAGCAGCCTGCTGTGCACGGAGGACTGCAAGCGGCTGGTGTCGTCGTGCGTGGAGTGGTCGCGCGCGCCGCTGTCGGCCGCCGCGCTGTGCGCGCGCCTCGCGCCGCGCGACCCCGCCGCGCCCTGCGTCTCCTTGAGGGACTTCATGTCGCCCAGTGAGTATATGGCACACGGCCGGCCGCCACCAGGGCCCCAGCAGCCTGCTGTGCACGGAGGACTGCAAGCGGCTGGTGTCGTCGTGCGTGGAGTGGTCGCGCGCGCCGCTGCCGGCCGCCGCGCTGTGCGCGCGCCTCGCGCCGCGCGACCCCGCCGCGCCTTGCGTCTCCTTGAGGGACTTCATGTCGCCCAGTGAGTATATGGCACACGGCCGGCCGCCACCAGGGCCCCAGCAGCCTGCTGTGCACGGAGGACTGCAAGCGGCTGGTGTCGTCGTGCGTGGAGTGGTCGCGCGCGCCGCTGTCGGCCGCCGCGCTGTGCGCGCGCCTCGCGCCGCGCGACCCCGCCGCGCCCTGCGTCTCCTTGAGGGACTTCATGTCGCCCAGTGAGTATATGGCACACGGCCGGCCGCCACCAGGGCCCCAGCAGCCTGCTGTGCACGGAGGACTGCAAGCGGCTGGTGTCGTCGTGCGTGGAGTGGTCGCGCGCGCCGCTGTCGGCCGCCGCGCTGTGCGCGCGCCTCGCGCCGCGCGACCCCGCCGCGCCCTGCGTCTCCTTGAGGGACTTCATGTCGCCCAGTGAGTATATGGCACACGGCCGGCCGCCACCAGGGCCCCAGCAGCCTGCTGTGCACGGAGGACTGCAAGCGGCTGGTGTCGTCGTGCGTGGAGTGGTCGCGCGCGCCGCTGTCGGCCGCCGCGCTGTGCGCGCGCCTCGCGCCGCGCGACCCCGCCGCGCCCTGCGTCTCCTTGAGGGACTTCATGTCGCCCAGTGAGTATATGGCACACGGCCGGCCGCCACCAGCGCCCCAGCAGCCTGCTGTGCACGGAGGACTGCAAGCGGCTGGTGTCGTCGTGCGTGGAGTGGTCGCGCGCGCCGCTGTCGGCCGCCGCGCTGTGCGCGCGCCTCGCGCCGCGCGACCCCGCCGCGCCCTGCGTCTCCTTGAGGGACTTCATGTCGCCCAGTGAGTATATGGCACACGGCCGGCCGCCACCAGGGCCCCAGCAGCCTGCTGTGCACGGAGGACTGCAAGCGGCTGGTGTCGTCGTGCGTGGAGTGGTCGCGCGCGCCGCTGTCGGCCGCCGCGCTGTGCGCGCGCCTCGCGCCGCGCGACCCCGCCGCGCCTTGCGTCTCCTTGAGGGACTTCATGTCGCCCAGTGAGTATATGGCACACGGCCGGCCGCCACCAGCGCCCCAGCAGCCTGCTGTGCACGGAGGACTGAGTCGAGCTAAACCTCACTCAATCTCACAGGGGTGGTCTCGGCAAATATCACGTAATTTTTTTCCATATTTTTTTTTAATGTTAGTGTCACAGGCTTACATGCGCCTATACCTTTTTTTTTCATATATTCGATTGTTACATACAGGCGTTTTTACCCAGCAAATGTAAACAAATAAGTACTTAAAACTAGATTTAGTATCTCTAGTCCCTGAGACGAGAGTCCAAACTGACCGCTTTTATTCTAATATATATACATTTTTTTAATACACATTTTTTCCATCTTGCCAAAATAGTCTCACGTAATTAATGGAGCCCCCTTACCATCTTTATCATTAACTATATATTATCTATTTCCAGGTACGGAACCGCCATTACTCTTAGCGTTAGAGCAGGTGACGTCACCGTGCGCGGGCTCGCCCTGTAACGCGACTCAAGTGTGTGTTATCAACAGAAATTGTCTTCTAGGAGGGTCATGCTTGAGATACAGTTGCGTCGATGGCTGCCCATTAGGTAGAGATATTATGTTAAATTTTGGTAACTAAATAGGGTAATTATTCGGAAGTGAGAAGTTAGAAGTCATGAGAGAAAGCAATATTAAGGTGGCGCATAACTTTAATAAATAAATAAACAATCAAAACACTATTCGGTGTACGATGGAGTGTGCTGGTTTTTCAAATTCAGATTGTTTGAAAACCGAGAATAAAGTTTAAATTGTTTGAAAAACCATGGAATAACAAAAAGTGAAGTAAAATGTACAAATTGTGGTGAAAATGCAAACTTTTTTCTTTTGCTAGTTAGAAGTAGTTCTTGCTAAATGATGTGTTAAAACTAGAATTAATGCTAAAAAAAAGACCTATCAATAAAAAAATATTTATTTAACTTTTTTTTTGGGCGTGCGCCACCTTATTATTGCTTTCTATCATGTTTATTATTCATAAACAACCTTTAAAAAATTTTTTCAACCCGATTGAAGGAGGAGCCCCACTTCCGAATAATTACCCTAAATAGCCAGACGATTTTGACGACCGTTCTGGTGTAGTGGTGCGAGTAGTCGCCTCAAACCACGTGCCTGCGGTCGCGGGTTCAATTCCCGCTCGGTAGGACATTTGTATTTTAACAAATATTTGTTTCCGATTTTGGTGTATGTCCTTGTGGGTTTCCCCACTATGCCTCGGAGAGCACGTAAGGCCGTCGGTCCCTGTTGTTATCACAGACACCTGATAACTATCGTTACTCATGGTAGAAAAATTATCCGGCAATCCGTAGTAGAGCAGCGTGGTGGATTAAGCTTCAACCCTTTTTCTATATGGAGAAGAGACCTTCGCTCAGCAGTGGGTGCTTTACAGGCTGATACAGTAAAGTACAGTAATATAATTAAATTTTGTTGTTCTGTTGTTCTAGTTAGAAACTGTTCATATATTTATTATTTTTAAAATCTATTGTGGTAGTTATATTACTATTTCGTTACAGGCGATGGAAGTACATACGTAGTACCAATAGGATCTTGGGTTCGTGTTCCAATGCCTTGCGCTTCTCAAAAGGTCTGCATCAAAATCTGTAGGTGTGGTAATCGGGGGTTGTCACATTGTCAGCCATTACCAAATGTAGCCTTGGATAACTGTCGTCTTCACGACAAAGTTGTCAAACATGGTAAGTAGAGTTAAACATGGACATTTATGCGTATTTTTTACTTCGTGGCTTTATTTGAATTGACAATTATGGCTATTTTTCCGCATCTACGAGTTTTATAGCTTTCGCATCTGGAATATCTCTCGACGGCCGGCTGGTCGAGTGGTCAGGCAACTGGCACTTTACGTAGCGGTCGCGGGTTCGAATCCCGCCAGGTGCAGATAATTTGTATGACGAATATAGATGTCTGCACCGGGTCATGGATGTGTATTTATGTATTTATATATATCTATTCAATATATTTCCGTTCCTAGTACCTGTAACACAAGTTCTTACGAACTTAGCACGGGGCTAGGTTAACGTGGTGTGATTGTTGATAAAAAAAATATATATATATATATATATATATATATATAGCTTTATAATGGCGAAAGTATTATAACTTTTGATTTAGCTGTATTAGTTATTTTAGAATACAAGTAAACCAATATTTTCTCTTAATTATATAAGATTATACATACTCTAATTATCATATCGATGAATCAACAAGAGCGTAGTTAGGATTCTCTATATTGGGGCAATTAAAGAAAATAGACTGTATTGTTTTAATCGTGGTTTTTAACATATTATATGAGTATCTTAAATTAGTAGTGGAGATGTTTTTTTTATTCGTTTCACAAGAAAAGATGAAAACAATTCTATTCATCAGTGACCGACCGCTCGTCTAGCTCTTCTAGAGGGGGACTGCTGTTCTCTCTACCCGAACCTCGCTACGCCCATAGATATCAATCAAATCTATCTGTTTTTAGAATACAATTTTAAATACAAGGGCAAAATTAAGGATTTTGGTAAAAATAACTCATTTTAAGAAGAAAACTATCATTACCATTATATATTAACTAGTTTCCGCCTGTTATCCCGACCAAAAAAAATATATCCTCAGTTACTTCTAATCCTCCAAGAATATGTGTACAAAGTTTCATGATGATCGGTTAAGTAGTTTTCGCGTGAAAGTGTAACAAACAAACTTATATTTCACGTTTACAATATAGGGGTTAGGGATTAGGGATAGTCTAAAGCGGTGTGGGTGGCGTGTCCAGGCGAGAAGTACTACATGGAGTGCAACGCGTGCGTGTGCGTGGCGGGCGAGCGCGTGTGCGCGCGGCGCGCGTGCGGGCGCGCGGCGCTGCTCACCGGCCTGCCGTGCAACTGCCCGCCGCACCACCTGCCCGTGCACTCGCCCGGCCGCCTCTACCCCAACGCCTGCCTCGCCAAGTACGCGCGTACACTGATCACGTTACCTGTACTCATGGGGGACGTTAGCTTCGAACCGACGAGGATATACGTTTCCTTTATCTATTACTAGCATCCGCCAGCGGTTTCGCTGGATGTCGATTATCGCGACCAAAAACGAAGTATCCTATGTAACTTCTAATACCTCCAAGAATATGTGCACAAAGTTTCACGATGATCAGTTGAGTAGTTTTCGCGTGTAAGCATAACAAAGAAACTTACTTTCGCATTTATAATATTAGTATGATGTGATAAATTAGATTTAGATTAAATGTATACAGGCCGCGAGATTGCTAATTTCATCATGAGATGATAATAATGACGGCATCAATGTAGTTTAATATATTTTTACTATTGAAAATCTAGGTTAGAAGAGGTACGTAGCTAGATAAAAACCAGGTAAAGTAATTACATATAGAAATCTATATCCTATCCTCTTATAATAATGCCGGTATGCCGAATGCTTTGCTTTAAGTGCTAATTTTTAACTAGACGGTAAAGGATAACCGTTATCATGCATTTCACAGGAGAAATTCTGTGTGTAGAATTTACTTATTAACCGTACGAAGTGTAACTGTCGCTCTCGTGTAGAAGTGTGCGATAATTATCAATAATTCGTAACTACTCGATAATTTTTCATTCGATAATTATCGAGATCGACTTTTTTCGGCACTTGCGAGACAGGAAAATTATCGATATTTTTTTCCGATGAACATCTCTACTCTCGTGGTAGATGTCAATGTAGTCCACCGCGGTATTGCAGATGCGCGGGCGCGACGGACGCCGAGATCGAGTTCGGGTCGCGCGGCGCGTGCGCGGCGGGCGCGGCGTGCGCGCGGCGCCACGCGTGCCTGCCCGCGCGCTCCGTGTGCCTGTCGCGTCTGCAGGCCGCCTGCCCGCAGCACAAGTGCGGTGAGCGTCACACACAATACACTGTCACCGCATGAGTAAAGAAACGGAAAAGAGACAAACATAAAGAGCGAGCAAAAATACCTATTTTGGTAAGGTTGGCACATGAGGATAAAATTTAGGATAGATAAAAAATTATGTGTTTTTATTCTTTCTATTATTGTTCATACATACTATACAGTAAACCATATTTACACTTTTATATTAAAACACTATTAAAATTACATCAAAACACTATATAAATTATTAAACTTTCATTAAATGAAAACACATCGCACTACGTTTCCGCTCCTGAATTTAAGCACTCCCGAGCCGGTACAGGCCGGTTTCTCTCCGTACGTGACGGAGCGCAGTGCTCACGCACACACGCGTCTCAAGCTTGTAGTAGTTTACGTATCGTGGCGCACTTGTATCACATGAGTAAATAAACCGTACAGAGACAAAGCTTCATACAAGCGCGCTACGATAGGTACACTACTACAAGCATGAGACGCGTGTGTGCGTCAGCACTCGCGCCTCGTCACATACGAGAGAAACCGGCCTATACTATGCTTAAACTCAAGGGCTGTAGCAGCAACGTCGCGCGTCGAGTTTTCATTTAATGATAATTTATTAATTTAAATAGTGTTTTAATGTAATTTTAATAGTGTTTTAATATAAAAGTGTAAAAGTTTCCTAAAAATATTTAGGAAAGAATCAATTTTTTCTTTTTTAAATAGCAATATCATCAAAAAAGATCAAATTTGATAGAAGATTTTTTTTAATAACTCGTAAAATGATAAAGTTACTTTTGAAAATATTAAGAAAAAAAAAGCAGCAAAAATAAACTTTGTCATCTTGTTGAACAACTATTGTTTTTTAAATTTTATCCTCCTATGCCAACCCTACCAAAATAGGTATAAATTTTGCTCGCTCCTTAGAAGCTTTGTCTCTGTACGGTTTCTTTACTCATGTGCTTGTATGAAGCTTTGTCTCTGTTCCGTTTCTTTACTCGTGTGCTCACACATTGATACTGGACTCGGGACTCGTCCGCGTTTAATTTCTAAACTCCCGATTAGGTTACCCTAGTGGCCTGTCAGAATTCGTAACACCCAAGAGTCAGAAGGCTAAAAACAAATCTATTGATGAGTGACTTTTAATAAAGTAATTTATTTTACGTAGAAATATAATTATTCAATTTAGAAATATTTTGGACTTACGGACTCTGATACTAGACTGATTATTTACTTGAATTACATAATGATATGGTTAGTATATATTAGGTGTTCTAACTCGATGTAATGTTTGTTTTAAATCGAACTATTTAATTCCGATTTTAATGCGTTTAAACCAAAATCAAATAATCTCTTCATCATTTTATCCCTCCAATTAATTAAAAAAAAAAACATATTCTGCGTAAATACTGTTTAGTGTATATAACGTCTTGAATTGTTGAGACATAAATGACATTTACACCAAGATTTACAAATACACATTTTTGACATTAACATATTTTTGACTGTCTGTCGACTTCAGGTTTAATTTAAATTCGAATCGACTGCTTTACACTTTTTACATACTTATACGTAGAATCACAATACGTTTTTCCAATTTTATTTGGGTAAAGCTTTTATCTTATTGCGGTTTCGGTTATTAGACACGCTTATTTATTAATGAAGATTAAATTAATTTCAGTGAACACAACGAGTTGTAACACTCAGCCCACAAATCCGGTGTGTGACACCGATGGACATACACATACTAATCCCTGCCATCTCGTCATGAGCGGAAGGAAACTGGCTTATTGGGGACAATGTCTAAAAGGCTGTTCGTCTGTAAGTCATAAAAAAGTATATTTAAATTATACAATTAAATTAGCTTACGTTCTTGGATAACTGTACTGTACTGTATTAGCCTATAAACAACCCACTGCTGAGAGAAGGCCTCTTCTTCATATAGAAGAAAAGTTGGAGCTTAATCCACTACGCTGCTCCTCTGCGGGTTGGCGGGTAATTTCTCTAGCATGAGTAACGATTGTTATCAGGTGTCTATGATAACAGCCGGGACCGACGGCTTTACGTGCTCTCCGAGGCACGGTGGGGGAATCTGTCACGAGCGGGAATCGAACCCGCGACCGTCGGCGCGCGGCCTTGAGGCGACCACTCGCACTACTATACCAGAACGATCGTCCTTATGTGATAATTTGATTACTTGGATAACACATATTTTTAATTATTTTATTTACAGAGTACCACAGTTTGCGGAGTGAACGGTGTAACGTACTCTTCTGAATGCGCTGCATGGGCCGAATACGTCAGTGTTGATTACATAGGACCTTGCTATGCGGTAGGACCTATATCTGACCTCATGGAACCCAAGTGCCAATTTGACAGAATCATCTGTCCTCCATTGAAGAAACGAGACTGTCTTGGTTTTACTGCACCAGGAGCTTGCTGTCCTAAATGTGGGGGGGCACTGAGAATACTTTATTCAAAGAAGCAAATAGATAGAGCCCTTTATGGTACAAACATATCGGCAACAGTGATTAACTTACATAATGTATTATCAGCCCTCGACAGACATATCAAAGTAGCGGAGTGTGCCCTAAGAGGATATTTGACGATTGAAATGGAAATATTTGTCACCGTTGAAACAATTCTAAAAAATCCCACCGATCTACAATTGCATGTGTGCGTTTTGGAAGCTGAGAAGTTGGCTGATCTCATCAATCGAGAAAGTGCTCTAATAACTAGTGATTTAGGATTAAGTGCGTTATCATACGCTCTGACAGTTCATACTCACCCGACACAAGGTGCATCTAGTATAAGCCTATCTATTGCAATCATTTTTACATATTTTAGCGTTTTACTCTTAAGGTAAACGCTATGAGTGTATATAAAGTTATTTTGTAAATATAATTTGTAAATATGGAAAGTTAAACACCAAATATATTAGTGTTATCGTATTTGAGATTATAAATGCTTTGGTCTGCTTTACCTCAGGCACAGTCGATGTTGTAGAAATTTGATATTGTGAGTTAAATGTGCCATTTAAATAGTTTTTTTAAGTGACATGATGTCTTTATTTGCTATTTAACTGTAACAATACATTATATAGACTGAAATGAACATTTTTAATAAATTTACAAAAGACATTATATGAAGTAGTCTTTATACCAAATATGTGAAGCAGTTTTTTTTTTTGTTGTTTTGTTGAAATTTTCGATATAAGACAAATATATTTATGCGCTTAGAGCTAAATTAAAATAATATTCGTTCTGAGATATAGTTTTTTTTTATTTTACGCACAACACTTATTGATCTGGGAATATAATATTATAATGTGACATTTACAGTATCACAATGAATTCATTACTTATGTCTATATTCAGTTAAATCTTTTTTATCGAAAAATATATTGATTCTATCGAGCAGTTGCGGTTCGGTGACCGTTTTAGCTAGCTGCATAAATCCAGTCTGTAAAACGGGATAGATGAGTTGGAACCGCTCCAAAGGAAACGTCAGTACCAATTCTAGATATGCCATCAAAATGTTCTGGAAACAATTTCGTTGTACTTCCATATCCTGAAAAGAGGGTAAAATATTTATTACGAAGTTTCTGCGATTTTTTTCAACGTTTGACTCATTATAATTATTACCTTATTGATACTAATAGTCCTTTGTTGTTCTATTTCAGGAGGAACAGGCTGTGGTGGAATCAGTGGTTCAATATTTTTAGGTTTTTCGTAAGTTGGTCCATCACATATAGTTATATTGACCTTTCGGGTACCGTCGATATTTTCTGATGCGCATCGTCGCTTAGTTTTAACGGGGCTCGTATTACCCTGGGGATATTCCGACGATCTACGATGTTGTTTAATATGTTCCGATTCTTTAAGAACATTCTTTTCTGATTCTTCAAGAGAACGAAGAGATTTTTCATTTTTTTCTTCTTTGTCATTCTTAGATGTAAATTCAGTTTGAGTGTTAGTTTCGTGATTTATTGTATTAGTTTTAAAGTCAGCAAAAGTGAAAGGTTTAGGTTTTTCAATTTCTTCATCTACAGACAAATTAAATTTTTCATTTTCTTGTGCTAGAGTTTCATGAGGTGTCTCTGCTGGTTCTTGAGAGTAATAGTGAACGTAATTATTAGAAGATGAATCTGATTCTTCCGAACTGCTTGAAATTCGATCCTTGGGATTATCACAGTCGTCGAAATCAGATATGTTTATCAAATGTTTTAGGTAACTACTGCAGAGCAATTCCCAGGTGGCCTTCAAATCAAATATCTTTATAACGAACTGATCATACTCTAAAGTCATATTTAATGTTGTTTTGTAATTATTCAATATAATAGATACGTCTGTTGACTTCATTTTAAATTTCATAACGCCACAAAAAAATATTTCCGTAAGGGCTATTACCTTTATCAGCCACGACGACGAGGTTTGTTTATAAAGATTAGCCGCATGGTCTAAATTTGATACTTTTTGAACGAGAAATTTTAATCCTGGTCTTGAATCGAACTGCATGGCTCTGGTATAAGATAATTCTAAACTTTTCAATAAAAGGTCAATATTACTTTTATTCAAGAAGAATTTGTAATTGCAAACATTTGTACCGCTATTAAAACTTTCTAATAATATACGGTTGATTCCATGAAAGACATCTGATGATGATTGTATCAGAACTGTTGCAATAATTTGCACCAATATCTGATGAGCTAGTAGTCCTACAACCAATCCTCTATTAGGTATCCTAACAGTGTATAAATCAGGATTAAGAGAATTGACGGACTCTTGAAGGTAAATAAGAAATATGTAGCTTCGATCATCAATTAAATTTTGGGATGAGCCTTTAGATGTTTGTTTAATTTGACTATCACTTCTTAGTTGATCAGTCAAGAATACTTGTTGCGCCATTGCATGTAATCTTACGTTGTCATTTACAGAGCAATCTCGTCTCGCTGCAACTTTAACTATAGCCAAGTCCCCATAAAAACTGTTAGAATTTTCTTTAAACGCATAAGTTAATTGTTTGAGTGGGCTTAAACTAACATTGCAAGCTCTATGTAGACTCGTGCAAATTATTTCCCACTGGTTGTCTGTTAATAGATGGCCTGAAGTTAAAATTATATGTCGAATACACGATGCTCCTAATCTCGCTATTGGTTCTTGGGCTTGTGCTATACATTCTACTAAGATAAGCATTATTTGCTTTAAAGCAAATGTTGCCTCCGTGCTTTCAATTGGTTCTATTAAAAGTCCTTCATCTTTTTCATCAGCAGTAGCTCTTTCAATATTGATCTGTTGCAGTTGGTGTAAGTATATGACAAACGTGTCTGTAGTCATACCACAACATTGTTTAAAATTTGGCATGACACTGTCCCAGTGGGTGTGAACATTTGCTATTTGTCGTAACCAATTTTGTACAGTCGGTAACAGTAGATGGTTTATGCAATGTAAACCAAAATGCGTACCAGGAACATCGGATATGTTTCTTAGTAACTTGAATAGCGTTTCCATAGCCGCTGGTTGATTTTTTTTGGAGCACACAACAGTCGCTGAAATTAAACCTTCGATAAGAACGTACCAGACTTTTAGTATGTTACTCGGTTTGTCGAGTTTCAACAAACAGTTATTAGTAGTATTCGAGGGTGGTAGGCTTGTCGACAATTTTCTATATGAAATTAATTCCTCATTGCAATTTTCATTTACAATATACTTGGTTACATCCAGCGACCCACTTGGTATAATTGGATCGACTACAGATAACGGCAAATCGCCTTTAATTCTATTACCCGTGTTAAATATTGGGCACTTCGGCATATTGTACATCATAGTTAAAATATCAGCACAATTTTCTAAGTGGTACAATGCTTCTCTGCACATATCAACGATAACTTTTTCCGACTTTTCTTCATTGAGTGGAATAAACTTGCTGTTTTTAGAGAATTTTAGGCTTAGACTTGGTTTTGGCTGAGGTGGCGTTGTCGTTTTCTTTGGCTTTACATCGGAGTTTTGTGTATCATCGTAATGAAGTCCCTTTATATGACTTAATAAGCATAGAATGCAGTCAAGTGCTGCGTTAGCGAATACCAATGTGTTATCTGTATTGAGAAATACTTTGAATATTTCAAGAATAGCTGAATATTGATTAGAGTTATTAGCTGCTCGGAGTGTGTTAAATAATGGACGCCAACCTGATCGAATTTCCATTCTGTTTGTTTCTACAAATTCGCAGATGCAAGATATTATCTGTTCCTAGAACCAAGAGACGAAATTATTCACTCAATGTTTTGAGTGCAATGAAAATAAAAAAGTCTAATTGTAATTAATGAAGGTACCTGTATATCATCATCACATAGTTCGAGACAAAGAAGATTTTCGAAAGGCTTCAACAAGGCTTCATTGAAATGAAAATGAGGGAGTTCAACTTGTTGATTAAGCAAAGCCGTCGCGCAATCATGTAAACATTGTATAGCCAAGCTCGATATCTGAATGTCTTTATGACAAGCTGCCTGGAATAAAAGTAATAGTAGGTAATATAAGATGCGTTAAATCATACCGTATTTAAAGTTATCATGTTGTTGACAATTTTAATTTTTGTAAATATACCCTATATTTATGCTATATGTTGTTATATAATAAGGTAATATTATGATTAATTTATTTATAAAAATATTCCTAATTTGTTTCTTGGAATTACATACATTTCCTATAACTTAGCCGACACTTGCGTAATATCTTAAATCAATGGTGACGTAACGGCGCCATATTTATACCATTAAATTTACTGAAGATTAATAAAAGTATCAAAGTCGCCAAAGCCACTAATTTTGACATGGGTGTAAAAGCGTGACTGCATCTCAGGAGAAGCGAGGACCTGCATAAAGTGTGGCCCTACGACGGTCCAGATGGCCATTCGGTGCGCTAGCGGGCGCGCGGCGCGTAGGCAGCGCAGCGCCACGTCGCCGGCGCGACAAAGTGCGCGCGCTGCTTCGCCACCACCCGCGCCCCCCGCACCCGCCGCGCCGTTACCGCCACCCGGTGCACGTGCTCGCCGCCACCACGTAGCATTGTTGTTGGCCACGTCCTGCTCCCATGACGAGAACAGCTGCAGGGATATTTTGTTATTTTAAATTTAAAATATAAAATAAATTATATAATTTTTTTTAACGTTATATAAAAAAAATTTTGACATTACAACTTTTAATAATATCAAAGGTTATATCTATACTCTATACAAATAATAAATCTGTTAAAACCTCCGTTTTATTAATACACTATATATCATCAAGAATAAATTTCAATAGCGCGTTCTTTTTTGTATCAGCGCCATCTCTTATCGTTTTTGTTCGTGCACGTATCACGTAAAAAGTACAAAACCAATGTAAATAACTTTAATACATAAAAATTAAACATAACTCACAGTATAATTTAGTTTTTGTTTCATTGTAATTAAATTTAAAAATAAATATTTAAGAAAATAGAAATAGGTACCTACGCCGCCAACGCCATCTGGTCTAAGGAATCTTAAAAACTCACAAAACTTATTTTTGAGTTATTATTTTTTTAAACTTAAAAGTTTACTAAATATGTCGGATAGGAATAGAAATCGTTTTAATATTTTAGATAAACATCATTTTCAATTAATATAGGTACTATTATGTTAAATGTCACTAAATATGAAAACGATATTCTACTATTATACGATAGATGGCGCATGTAGGTGATAAAAAATATAAATTTATAATTTTTAAAATTTTAGTTAAATACCCGTGCGAAGCCGGGGGGGGGGGCCGCTAGTACCTAATACATACTGGAGACGTTTGTGGAAACCTTCGAAATCTTGTAGAGATACGTAACAAAAATATCTTATTTTCGTAATGTATAGGTCTTTGTTTTAACAATTTACTATTTAGTACTTGCCAATCGATGGTTATGCGTGACGAGACGCTGCAGTGCGGCGCGTAACGCCGGCAGCGTGGTTGTGGCGGCGAGGCGGGTGAACAGCGCGTCGGCCGCCGCCGCCAGCGCGCAGCACACGCGCGCCGCGCCCGCGCCCGATATCACGTTGCCGGCCTGACGAGGGCGGCACGAGTGGACGTTAGAATGGCAAAGATAGTATTCTTATTTAATTGACTGTGATTTTTGATGATGACAAATATGGCGATATAGCGGTAAAAAATCATATATGACTAGATTAAAGAGTTCCGATGCTTTCTTGTAATAGTGATAAGAATCTTTTTACCACCGATGATCGTCAAATTAATTCACACCAGAATCTTATTCAATAAAATATATTTCTGGTCTATTATTATTGAGATGACCACCGTTACTTTTAGTATAGAAATAGTTCGACAACTCGCAGTGCATCAACATGTCGTATAATGCTTCAACTTTTCTCCTATTTAGAAGAAAAGGCTTTTAACAGTGCGAAGTCTCGAATCGTTTATAAAGTAGTAAGATATTAAATATTTCACCGGCACGAGAGTAAAATATAGAGAGCTTATGTTCAGGCTGCGGTTTCATCCGCGTTTATGTTTATTGTTACCGTTCCGGCTCTTTACGTGGCATGACGAGTCGTAGCCTAGTAGATTTTTATTGAAACTTTTAGTAGGTATTTATTGTCAATGCGCCGTGCTCGTGATTCATTGCGAGAGAGAGTAAAAATATTTTAAAAATCAATCTGAGTTCCTAATATAATATTTTCAAACAAATTCTTCAATTCTATGATTTTAGTATAATTCCGTTAACATCAAGTTTCATTATGGTTATTGAATTTATGGCCGACCCATCAAAAATCTTTAATCTTGACCCATCCCACCGCTACAAATTTACCTATAATATTTAATTAACTAACTTCAAAAAAGGAGGAGATTCTCAATTCGTTTGTATTTTTGAAGTTATATTTGTTTTGGCGAGTTAGGGAAAAATGATGCAGGGTTGGAAATTATCGTATTTTGACGTACGATAGTACATAATATTGTATCATACATCGTACCAGTGTTGAAATTATAGTACATGTACGATAATAATTATCGTACGTCTGGCAACTCTGGTGACATGGGTAACTCTGCGCTGCGTAATAAATTGCAGATTTAGATTTAGTTAAAATATAATGAATTCATTTATTGATAAAATAAAAAGTTAAAAATTAAAGATAAAATTGTAAGATAATAAAATTGATTTTCATAACCGCCGTCTGTCGCTAGTTGCAAATTACCTTACGCTACAAGCACAAGTAAGCTTGTAAGTGAAAATTACAGATGGCGGGGCATACTTTGTACGTGCGTACATGAGTACACATTCACTTTTTTTAATGTGTGTTACCTCCTAACTTTTTACTGGGTGTACTGATTTTGATTATTCTTTTTATATTCGGAAGCTGATGCTTGCCATGTGGTCCCATTTAAATTTGAACGAGATCTGACAAGCACTTTTGGAGTTATCCATAATAATGCGTATTTAATTGACTCCCTGCGTTGATGATGTTCTCATTTTATTACTTGTCGGTGTAAAATGAATATAAAACACTTTATAGGATAGTTTAGAATAGCACCCCGTGTTCCCTCATTTAGAGACACAACGAAACTATTCAATAAATGACCATAAATCAGTTGTGGTTGCTGCATGTATTATAATTATACATTGTTTACAAAATCACATAATATAACATCACGCCTGTTGACGTCGGTTTTTGTTTTGTTAAAATTTTAGTTATTTTACTAATCTGAACTATTTAAAATACATAGTTGCTCGGATTTCGGTGATGGTTTTGGTTGGTTATACCTACAAAAGTTTAATTGGGCGGCGTTTACCATAAATTATGTTTACGTTAATCTCGTACGAATCAAGTCAAATTTGGCGCAACAATATTATAATAGCAACGGTTTAATTTTCACTGTCATCTAATAAATATAGAAATAGGGTATTTGCTTACCTCTTGCCGGCAAGTCTCTACTATTTTAGCTACAGACATGTCATTGTTTGGATTGTTCTCGAGTGCCGGTTGTAAAACGTTGAAGATGTCTACACTGAAAACGAAAAACAAATATTAGCACACAGCGGGTACCTTAATCGGAGAGGTGAAGCTGGAATGGCGGTGGAGTGAAGTGCAACAGTGGTGGAGATCAAATTACCGAATTACACAATATGTTTCTACTATCTGTGTTAGACCAACTACAATTTGTTTATTTTTTTTTAATAACCGTTCTAGTGTAGTTGTACGAGCAGTCGCTTAAACAGTCTAAACTAGTCTTAAAGTTTAACTTAACAGCTTAAAGCCAGTCGTCGCGGGTACGATTCTCGTTTGGGGTAGATATTTTTATTTGTATAAATATTTGTGTCTAGTATGGGTGTACGCCCTTGTCGTTTTCTGTAGCTCGGAGAGTACGTCAAGCCGTCGGTCCCGGTTGTCACCTTATAGAGATCGTTACTCATTGTAGGGAAATTATCCGTCAATCCACAATGGAGAAGCCTGGTGGATTTAAGCTAATACCCATCTCTTATATGAAGAAGAGTTCTTTGTCAAGCAGTAGGATGTTTTAGTTCAGTTCAGTTATTTTTTTTAATACTTACCATGTCTCATCATCTCTTCCATCTAAAGACATCTTGGCATCGGCCTGTAGTATGGAAACGGTCTTGTTTCTTCCTGTTTGCATCGTAACTATTGGTGTTGCGTTGTTACCTTGCTGACCGAATAATGAATGTTCGAAGCTTGACACGTACTGACAAGCTGCGAATATATGCTCCCAGCATTCTGGTGCTTTTGAGCCTAGTTCGAGACCACCTGAATATAAAAATTTCAACAGGGTTAAGAAAAGTTTCAAAAACATATATGCACGAATAATTCTAAAATATGGTGATGATATTCATTAAGACGCAGAATTAATGGCTTAAAATAAGTTTTTTTTTTAATAATAATTTAAAATTTCTCTACAACACACGTTGCAGCATGCTGCTATAAAATGAATTTTAATACTTATATATCCAGTATTCATAATAGAATATGATGATGGATTCAGTTTTAACCTTTCTTCTTCATTAGGGAAGAGGGATAGACTGAAATGACTAGATATTGAAGTATATGGGTACTTTACCTGAAATTAAAATATCGAGTGATAATGCATGCGTTGATAAAATTTTCCCATTAGCCGGTTGGGATATAGCCGAATTGGCTAAAAGTGCTAAAATGCTGCTACAACGATTTTGAAGGCTCAATGTTGTGCTTATTCTTGCGGCCTGAAAAAAATAATAATTATACAACTTTAATTTAATTTAAAACAAATATTAATAATTTGTAACGGTTTGTTATTTGTCTTTTGACGAAAAAGTGTTTTTAAAAAACGTACCTTATGGAGTCCTTCCAGACACTGTATTGTCAAACCTTCCCAAGCTATACGCTTCTTTTTACCGAAGGTATTAATTTTCGTTGTTATCATTCCCTGAAGCTTGTGTTTCTTATTTCTATACCCAGTAAGTGGTCCGCTTAATACCGTGACCATAGAATCCCAAATGCAGGTCAAAATTCTGTAAAAAATAAATAACAATATCACAACATATTATAAATAAGAGAGACAGAGAGAGAGGAAGATTCACGAGGAAGGTTTAAGTGTATAATTTGTTAAGGTTTTGTGTAAGTTGGTTGAAATATGAAAATAATGGTTGGAAATGAAGGTATAAATCAAGCCGACTGGCTGTTTTCATCGAAAACTCTACCCTTTGAGAGCTAAAACACAATGTATTGTGGGATTTTACTCTTTTGTAGGTCTCCAAAAATTCCACGGTGGCATTTATCTATCTTTTGAGGATAGTTTACTATAACCTTCTTCGTACCTAACTTCTACAAAAATTGACGGGTACAATGCGGTAATTAGAAAGTTATTTAGACGGATACAGTATTCATACTTATCAACTTCAATACGTTAGTTAACTTAAGAATTTTATGCACATTATGATAATTCTTTAGACTTATATATAATTACATATCTTAGAAGTTTTCGCAAAATGAAAACGAATGCGCGCGAAAATAAATTCAAGCGGGTCTCACACCGATGACAAGATCTGTATATTCCAGTTCAGTATTGATATGCAGGTGTAAAAAATATATTTGTATTAAGTAGTAATTTACCTTCTAGACCAACGTAAGCTGGCCTGGTACTCTTGAGAATCGTTCATATTATTATAAATCATCGAGACTTCTTTAAGTTTCTGCCAGTCTGACATAACTGGGTTTTGATCTAATCCTCCCAAATCTGCATAAAATTTTTACGTTACAGAAACATTTTGTATAAATACTTAAAGATACAGTGCAGTGTTTTTTTTTATTCGATACTAGGTGGATCACTTAATTAATAAAAATAAATGTAATAAAGTTGCGGTATTTACCAGATAATAAATGTATTAGTGGATGCTCAGATGTGGACACATCTTTCAATAAATCAGTTGCCAGAATTTGTTGGTACAACTCACGAAGCCACGTCGCCGATAGGTAGACCAACACTCCGCTATTCTGTACTTCGTCCACAAACTCGTCTTCTGTTAGAGGCACTTGAGTTTTCTAAAAATAAATTACTGTTGTTTTAGCTTAAGAAACATTTACTGTGTTTTTTTTTGTTAGATCTCTTATATATGTATTATATATTACAATTGATATAATACTAAAGCACGTTCGCGTAATCATCCTAAAAATAGGAGAAAAGAGTACGGACTATTTCGTAACAGACAAGAATTAAATAGACAAAACTGAAAAATCTAGATAATATAAATTTTCAACATAACGCAAATCTTAATTTTGTTATGATTTCAATTAAATCGAAGAAGATGAAACAAAGGAATAGGTTAATAGTAGTAACACACGCTTGAATTTGGTTCGAACGGACCATGACTTTGGTTCGCTTCCGAACCATATCTGACCGTCTGTAGAGTCCAACGAACATAATTATTATTAATTTATTCCATCTCGGTTCAATAGTTTGCACACCGGAAATGGTTTGCTCCGTACCAAATGCGAACGTGTTTTCAGTTCGGCCGAACAAAATATGAGTAGTCGTGTTCGGAACGCCATCAATTTCGGCCACGCGTGCGCTCATTTTAGATTATGGAGGAAATCGTTACCGAACGCGATGTATAAATTGAGGTTCTTCAATTATACAAAAAAATTCTTCGTTTGTGGGTTATATCTCACGAGCTTTATTGCAACCGAGACGCTCGTAATGCTTCTAGCTTTGAATGCCCCGTTGGCGCAGTTGGCAGTGACCCTGTTTTCTTCTCCAGTTCTCCAGGGTTGTGGGTTCGATTCCCGCCCGAGTCTGGGTGTAATATATATTTATTTATATATGTATTATTTATATGTATATTTATTTAAAAAAAAACATGTATATCCGTCGGCTGTTACCTAAAACACAGGTATTAGGTTGCATACCTTAGGGACAGACGACCGTGTGTGTGTGTGTGTTAAATATATTCATATTCATTCATATATTCATGATGACAACGGTGTGCACTTGAAGACGTACGTGAAGCAACTGTCCGATCCTGTCGTCTCTAGCAAGAACGAATTTGGTGCGCGAATTTGGTCCGGCGAACCAAATTCAAGCGTGTGTTAGTACTACAATACGCACACTGCTGTCGCTGTAGTATCTCGTGCGTCGTTGCTTCAACGTCAGCAGGAGCGCAGCGTACGTGGCGAGGTAGACGCCGTCCGCGTTCATGATGCAGACGGTGGCGGGCGGCTGCGACGCGTTGTGCTGGCAGCATTTCGACGCAAAGTCTTGCATTGCTTCATCCACCTTCATTTAGAACTAAGACTGATTAACTATTACAAGCTTTAATTATTAATTTTATTTTATTAATTATTTGTTCGAGAGTTCGGTTTTTGTTTATATCAATTTCAACGTTTTTTTAGCAAGACAAATAAAATTGTGAATTATATAAAATAAGACCATTCGAGTTAATAAAACATTATGAATATAAATATTGAAACATTAATAACATCGTTTGTTATATCACAACGCGAAGAAAAATCAAATTTTCATAATAAGTAGGTAAATCGTATATCTATCAAAACAGGTGTTAGGTACTACAACTATGTCTTACCTCAATGCATGTTCGTAGACTTATAAGTTTAGGCAACAGAGAGTTTTGTAGAGTCTTAACAAATTGTCTCGCATTATGTCTTTCTAGATCCACGTTACACTCTGTTATTGTGCATCTGAAAATATATTTTGATAATAATATTTAATATGAGACTATTTTAAAGCTATAACTGCTCTTACCATTTAAATTAAAATTAGATTTGATAATAAACAAATTGATTATTTTTTTTAATGAAAGAACGAGGAGTTTTTTTGTTCTTTTTACCCGACTGCGACAGAAGGAGGGTTATGTTTTTCGAGTGTATGTATGTATGTCCATTTCTTTGGCACGCCCTACAGCCCAAACGGCTGGACGGTTTTTGACATATGAGGTGTCGTTGGATTTGTCTAAATTGTAGTAGTGACATAGGCTATATAAATTTTCAAAATGGCGCCCGCAAATGGCGGAATGAGGGGGGAGTTGAATTTTTTTTCTTACTGTAGCAATATGGGTATCAAATGAAAGCTAGTAAATTGTTTTATTCGTTTTAGTTTATAATAAGAGTATTTTACGCAGTCGGGATTTTGATTTTTTTAATTACATAGCATACTTGTTACGATTATTTTATGAGTTTTTTTTAATCGTCAACCTATTAATTACCTTCCAAGATTTAATGTTTTGGGTACAGTTTTAGTCTTTTCATTGAAATTTTCTTTTTGTGCGTTTTTCGGTGATGAAGGATTGTTTGCTCTTGATGGTAGGAATACATTATCAGCATCTGAATCCGCTTCCGCCTCACTACCGGAGCTTATATTTTCTGGCCCAGATGTATCTGAAATAAATATAATGTAGAAATAGGAACTAGAATGGCTAATTCAGTATTAAAATAAAGCTTACTCACCTGAAGAATCATGATCTTTTGATTCATTACTTTGCAGAACAGCTACGACATCTCTGAAACAGTTAACGCTTAAAAACACTGCTTGAAAAGATTAAAATAAATATTTTTGCTATGTTAGCTAACATAACCGTTTTGGTATAGTGGTGCGTGTATTCACCTTAATGACGGCGGTCGTAGGTTCGATTCCCGTTCGGTGAAGATATTTGTATTTATACATATATTTGTTTCTGGTCTGGGTGTCTATCCCTGTGGGTCTCCCCACCGTATCTCGGAGAGCATGTAAAACCGTCGGCTGGTCCCGGTTGGTTTCAGAGACACCTAATAGTAATCGTCGCTCATGTTAAGTAACTTTTTTGTCAACCCTTTTTTAGACTTTGCCCAGGTTTGGGACGTCGGACGTTCGTAGCTAATAAACTTTTAAAATAGCACATATCAAAATGATCTTATTAGTTTTAAGTAGAACATAATACCCATAGAGAACAGAAATACCCACCTATAAGGACTTGGTAGTCTCGCTAACGTCTGATAAGTTAATGGGCCGGTATAATCGGCATCTTGTAGTTTCGGCCAATGATTAAGTATAAGAGTGGTTACGTCAGCTGGTAAGTATTCACCAGAACCTGAACAGAGTTTCTCCAAAGCATCCAGGAGAGAGAAAACACATTCTACAGCCGCAGCTACGACTTCTGGGTTACCACTTCGACCACATTCTTCTATACCGTCCATTATTCTGCAACAAGAATGACACTTAATTTGTTTATATAATTTAAATATTTTTTAGGACTATTTTTACCTAAGTAAAATTATCAAAAAGTCGTTTTTTTTTCTTTCTTGTAGTTTATAGTTCAAAGAATACTTCGTATAAATTTTACGTAGAAATTTGCAATATTTTATAAATTGTGAGTTATTTTGCAAAAGGCGACAGAAGCGATGAAGGGTTGACCACGTCTGGCGATGGGACATATATCTAATATTGCCACATGCGTTTTTAACTGTGGGGAAAAATCCTACCTCCAAGTAATGGATGCCTTGGAAATTTCAATCGGGAGGAGGCATGCGAGATTGAGGATGCAGACTGCATTGCGAAGGCCGAAATTAAAAGGCGTAACCAGTGAAGGAAGAATTCAGGGCAGTCAAGAATTGCAGCTGACGAAGCAACAAGTACTTCGAAGAGACCAATGTATGGCCCTGGGATTGCTGATTAAACGAAAGGTAAAAAATATATCTATCTTGTTAGTAATTTTTTTGAAAAACTTCGAAACAGCATCAAAGTACACTTTTTGAAAAATCGATTTTAACTCATTTTTTTTCATGTTTGAAGTACGGAGAATATTTTTCAAACGCGATTATTTTGAAACATTTTTCAAAGTCGGTGCCAGATGTATCTCGAAAAAGGCTTTCCGATTTTATCCAAATTTGGACACAATATTTTTCGATATTTTTTCTTGTTCGCCACGTAGGAATTTTTTATTTGATTGAATCATTAATCAAAACCGTCGGAAATTGCGAACGAAAAATGAATGGCAAATTAAAACGGTCGCAATTCCGTCAAAAATGGAAATTTCAAAAAATCCTACGAGGCGAATTGCTTTGTGTATTTTATAATTTAAGAATTTGTTCTTCTTTTATGTTTCAGATCAACCGACCGTCCGGAATCCTTGGCACCACAGGCAAAGCGAAAAACACATCTACGCATTAAACATACCTCAATGTATATATTATTCAATAAAAGAAAGCTGAATACAATTAAAATATTAGTTTTTGAGATAAAAATTGCAGAAAATTTCCTGTTTTTCCCGCCGTTTACTCAGTTACCTCCCCGTAAAGTGTTCTCATTTAATTGAATAATTTTTTTCTCATTTTAATAAAGATTAAAAGCCACTTGTTAAATAAAACTTACAGTCTAATAATAGCCATGTCATCACTGTGTCGTTCAGGATGATCAGCTCTCTTCATAAGTACAAGTTGGCACAATCGTTTAGGATTATGAAGCATTTCTCGAACACTACGCAGAGGCTCTACACGATGTTGTACAGGTGGATAAAGGAGCATTCTGTGATATAACGCTTCAAGTACCGGTCGTAAGGTAGACGTCGAGCCCACTAGACGGACCAGTTGGTTGGCAATGCTGAGGAAAAAAAATTATATTAATATTAAAAATTTATAGACAATCGCTGCGGGAAAATTGATACAAGTATTTATATTTCAATTTGATTTCGTACACCTTACATAAAATAATATAATTCAGTAAAGACTATTAAAATGTGTAGGTATATATATTTTTTTCAAAAAAAAACTTAGTGAATTATTAATCGACGACGCGTTGGCGCAGTGGTCACAGTAACGGCTGATGCGCTAGCGGTCGCGAGTTCGATCCCCGTATATGACAAATATTTGTATAGACCATACAGATGTTTGACGTGGTCTGGGCGTTTGTGCTTGTGTATTGTGTGTGTTTCTGGACCCCCGACACAGGATTCAGATCCTACTGGGGGCGTTACGTTTATTTATTTATTATTAAAAAAAAAAAGTCTTAACATTGCTACTAACGTGATTGTTACTGTTTCGTTTAAATTTAATAGAAACAGTTATATCTACAATAGAATTATTTTGTATTCACCTGTAGATAGCTTTTGCTTGTTTGCTATTGAAACTGGGAGCACAAACTAATGCACCAGATCCTCTGCCCGAATCATCGACCAAGTGACCATCATGTTCCCTGTAAGAAATAGAATTATAGAAGGATTTTTATTTTACTACCTTTACAATGGTTTTTTGATTATCAAGCACCTTGTAACATCTGATCTTTAATATTTTAATCTTCCTAAACTTTTACTTGCAAAATTTTACTATGAAAAATTAGATTAATTATTTGATTTATCTTAGTCTTACCTAGATTTTATATTTTTGTCTACTCTTGGAGTTCCCAGGAAGGATATGAGTGACGGGCAGAACTTTTGCCAAAGAAAAGTTGTGAAATGAGAGTTTCCGCTAACTCTTGCAGATAGACTGGACATAAGAGTCAGCAAGCAGTCCAAGAAGAACAAAGCTAGTGGATTTTGTTTTGGGATTCTGAAATGTAGATGAGTACAAAAACTTTTATAGGCTTATCGGCTCGTCAAGTAAGGACTTTCAAATAAATTTAATAATTAAGAATATTGAAACTTACAATTGTGTTTCTGCAAGTCTGCTGCATAAATATTGTATGACGGGTATTACTTCGCTGTAGCATCCTACTGCAACGATATGGTTTCTTCCGAGTGGTGATCCTTCTGTCAGAAGCTCTTGACATTCTTCATCTGAAAATTTATAATAATACATTAAACGTAAAATTGTTTTTAAATACTTATTTTACATCAAAAGATTTTTCTTTATTATAAAAACAATAACTAACACTAAATTAAATTTAATAGAAACGACGATGACTTGTTATATAAGCTTCTCTATATTTCTAGGTATATTAGTTTATTATAACAGATATTCACTATCAAATATTTGAATCTATGCTGGCAATTTAATTATCAATAGTATTCGTGGTTGCTCTCTTCCTTTTTTTTTGTCTTATAACTAGAAGAACCTTCAAATAAATGGTTATTACAAAATCCTAAAACTACGTAATTAATTAAAGTTACCCAGTTGAGCGCAATAGGCTCTCAACATCTGTGCCGCGGCCGCTCTCGCAGCGGCGGCCACGTGCGGCGCTGCGCCCGCCGCCTCTCCGCAGCGCCCGCACGCCCACACGCACAGCCGTCCGTTGAGCGTGCGCCGCGGAGACAATGCCATCGATAGGTACATGCGGAATATTTGCACCTGGCCACGAACGTTTCATACATCTTTCAAGAATTACGAGACAAATTTAAAGCGCTCCCAAGACTATCGAGAAATATTGACACAGTTTTAAAAGCCGTGTCATTGTTTTTGCTCTCAGATGTGTTTAATTGTTAATGAATCCGCGTAATCGATCAATCATCAACTGCATTTACGTAAATGCAGTTGACAACGAGAACGATCAATTTCAGTTGTTGATTGTTAACATTTAGGATATGTTAGCTCTCAAGCAATGGAGCAACAATTTTCCCTCTGTAACAATTAGTATCGTTGATAGCGAAAACACGAAATAGTGAAAGAAAGTGACTATAGATTGTTAACTTAAACACAAGCTCATTTTTCTCGCCAGGTGTTATTAATAATAACAATATTCTATATTGTACACCATAATACAAACTTACACAGTAAAATACAGAAAAGATGTACAAAGGCTATCTTATCGCTAAAAAAGCGATTTCTTCCAGACAACCTTTGGGCAAAGGACACGATTATTGTGTTATAGTACATTGATGTACTAGTATTTAAAAATGAAATCAATTGCTTAATATGAGTTGATCATAATTACTCATTGACAATTTAATTTATACTCACCTGTGTATCTGGTAGATGATACATGACAGATGTGGTGGCACACAGCAACTGGGATGGCATCCATAGCGAATCGTCTTCCGGCTCGATACCACGGTGGAACCGATCATCGCGTAGTATTTTCTGAAAACGATTTCTATTATAAAGCAATATAAAACAAACATGCATATTAAATTGGTGTTAATGAATATGGGTTTTTCCATAATACGTCTAGAACATCACGGATGATCCACAATGTTACTCGAATTTTATTTTTCAGGCCCCTATCATAAGTGGCCACATATGCGTAAACTCTACTAGGAGAGGAAACACTATTTCAATTTCGCTATTACGTACCATAAAACTCGTTCATCTACTTGTCACACAAAGACCCTGCCCTCTGACGTTTAGTGGATGTCCCATTAGTGTATTTATAGATGGATTTTTAGTGTGACTTACATGAAAGCCCTGGAGCGCGTATGCGACGAGGCGCGGGCGCTTGGTCTCGAGCGCGATCTGCAGCGGCAGCAGGCACGCGCGCCGCAGCTCGTACGACACCCGTCGGCTGCTTTCTTGCATACATAGCACTTCTGTCGAATGAGTA
The DNA here is from genome assembly GCA_036937285.1 of Euphydryas editha. Taxonomy (NCBI): domain Eukaryota; kingdom Metazoa; phylum Arthropoda; class Insecta; order Lepidoptera; family Nymphalidae; genus Euphydryas; species Euphydryas editha. The sequence goes on from JAUPFZ010000020.1 coordinate 5,806,075, forward strand.
TTTGGTAATGTAATACCTATCATAAGTTTTTTGAAAGAAAATCTGTAACATGTAGTTACATAATATGTATGGATGTATTCGTAATAAATAAATAAATAATAAATAAGCATCTCTCACTCAACGGCCCCCAGTTGGATGTTTATCCTGTGGTGGGGTCCGGAAACACACACAACACACGAGCACAAACGCCCAGACCACGACAAATATCCGTATGGCCTATACAAATATTTGTCAAGTGCGGGAATCGAACCCGCGACCGCTAGCGCATAAGCCAGTTGCTGTGACCACTGCGCCAACGTGTCGTCATAACAATAATGTAATGGCACGGTATGATAAACATTATTCCACTATTTTTTTTTACATTTGGAGAAATTGCATTTATAAAGTAGTCGATAATGTAAGTAAATTATTAAAACATACTTTATACATACTTATGCATACGTTTGGTGTGGTTCTAATAATATCGTAAGAAAAAAAGTGTTAAACAGTTCAAATGTGTGTACTGTATCGTTCGTCTTGGAAATACCAAGATAATTCTAATGTTGTTATATTTATTTACAAAAAAATAATAATAATATTGTCTGACGATATTACAATACAATTAAAATACAAACAAAGTGTTCCTTGAAATTATAACGTGGTAAGGAAATATTTCGAAATTAGTAGGTATTGTAATTCTGTAATATTCACATTGTATTTAAAAATCTAACAATTAGTAAGTGATAACTGTTAATGCAATGTAATCGCTTCCGTTAGAAATTAAAAACAATGAAACGTAAATAATACCTACGTTCATTGATTATGACGTCATTGAATTAACATATGACATTTTACATTTTGAAATATGGACGAAGGAGAAAATACATATGGTACATATTTAAGCCATTTTATCACTTAGTTTATATGATAATTATAATAACTAAAAATATACTGTATTTACCTAACGCATCCTGACATGATTTTTTTAGAGATATCAACTTTGGCCCTGTAGCTTCTCTGAAGATATCCTGTAAGAGTTCTTCCATGTCAACCGAGGAAGCAAATCATCTTTATTCACTTTAGAATTTTTTTTAAAAATACAATGTAATTTAAAAGGTATGTTTTTAAAAACAAATTGTAAGGCAAATACAATTTCTGGATTTTATTAAACTGCGTATTATGGTAAAGTTAGCGAGTGGGTAGCGCTTATCATTCGACTCGCGCCGCGCGCTGGGCATGCTCAATGCGAAAATCAATACTTTAGGATATGTTTTCTTTTCACCCTTTTTTATTTTACATCAACAGGTGCCTACGTAATTTATTTTGCTAATACTTTATTGGTCTATTATTTCCTTATTCTTCTAAAATATAAAAGTTCGTAGTAGGTACTACTTATTGATATACATATACTTATTTTGTTGTTTATGTAACGCACGACTATCATTTAAAAATAAAATCTGAATTATAAATTGGATATATCTGTGCACGAGTGCATATTCTTTTATATGGTTTTTGTTTAGTTTTTATGGGTATTAAAAATTTTATCAATCGTAAAAATCAAATATGAAATTATCGATAATTATATTGGTATAATTACATAATATAAGTAATATTATGTGCGAATATTATGTAACTAAAAAAATACATTTTATACATACATAGATAAACATTTTTCATCTATCTGATTAAATATTTAATTATTTTTTAATAGCAAATAGTATACCTAATATTATATTATCAGAATTTATATAGAATACAAAAGGCTTTAACAATAATAACCTTTATTGCATAAAGAAATTGGTAACATTGTGGTTCATATTACAACGAGCCTCATTGAAAGAATACTAGGGTACATGTTTGAAGTCTAAATAAAAAATTAATATCATTTATTTTAATTTTACTTATTATTACGATTATATAAGAAAAATATGTTAGGTTCATTATTTCTTCCTTAAATTCCACAATTGAAAGTAGGACCTGCAAAACAGCGTTATTTATGATAGGTATCCCTAAATCACCGGTGCACCTAGCTATTACTCAATTTTATATTTATTTGAGAAATAATATCCACCAGAACTAGATAGACTTAAAACTAATAATATTAATTAGTAATTTTGTCTTATTTAAAAGTGCTTAGGAAAGTACGGGAGCCGTTTCACTTATGTTCCTATTTTCCAAAATGTAATCATTCCAACTAGTGATTAGACTGAACTCATAGACATTTACAACTATACAAGTAAACTAAATTTCAGAGTCAAAGAAATAACTAGCCATCAGCAATTTTTTTTGAAACACTGCTTCCATGTTACCTGCTTTTTAATTTTATACACTAGGTACGTTTAGAAAGTGAATGCGTCATGTCGCTGATATCTTTATTTTTTTTTTTTTTTTTGTCACAGGGGAATCCATTTACGGATGATATCCAGGATGCTCGGGTCGGCAGTCCTAGACCTATGTCGGACTCGGCACTTTGGGAGTGCGATACCGTACTAAACTCCTGCGGGAGCCTTCAGCCGCTTTAATTGGAGGGTCCCGGATCTACAGGGAACAGGAGCCCTCCAGCGACAGGCTGGCCTCGGCGAAAAGGCCAGACTTCTCCTCTATGGGGATTGTCCGGCTCAACCTTTGAACAGCCAGACGACGCCATGTGTCCTCCGAGGAATGTCGCTGATATCTAACCAACTTGTAACAAACATTTCTAACCGCTGTTTCTGACGCGAATTGATAAGGTGTGCAGCACTCTTCAAGTATTCGTATTTTCTATCACATATATCTTGGTTAAGTTAACGAGAAGAATTAATTGTTGTTTTTTACAACAATATAGACCTCAACAATGCTTTTGATCACATAAGATGTGGTTAAGGGCCAGCCTATTGTGTATATATTTAAAAAAAATGGCATTCATATGTTGACGTTTGGCTGGTTAAAATGTGTAAATTCTAAGGTGAATCGTATGTTAGTAGTGCACTACGACTTAGAGATCCTGTAAACACTCTTTTAAAGCTGCCCAAGCAGTTCATCTAGCTTTTATTTTTATGTTTTAGACAATATGTATTAATTCAGCTTACACTATTTTACTGATTTTAAACGTCATGAACATTAGGCTATTGTCTGTAGGTATACTACAAAGTGTCATCATCATCTGTCGTCTGTGATGAAATTAGAAGAAAAATTAGGTTACTTCAGGCTTGGCTCTGGCCTTTTTTTATACCGGAATGTTTACAAATTTATACTAGGCTGTATGGACAATAGTCCTTTGCCTTTCGATATTGGGGGGGGGGGGGGGATAAATTAAAAAAAAACAACTGTTGTCTGTCAATCTGTCACTGTCATTATGTCATATTTTTCATAATAAAAATGGTGTCTTGGAGTGCTTTAGGCCGATCTTTCGGCACAAATTTATTTAAAAATAATGTTAAGACACCATTTATAATACAAAATGTGAATTTCTCGGTTGGAAAAACCTTAAATGCCGGCCATGGCCAGAAAACTATGGCATTGCAGCCATCGAGGTATGTTGACAGTTACAGTGATTACCTAACCAATTTTATACATTTTGTTATTCAAAAGTTATTAACGAGAATTTATGTATACAATTTCAGGTGGCAATGGCACAAATTCAAGGATATGTTCCACTACTATGTCATGATTGGCCTAATTCCCGTCGGAGCAATTATTTTCTATACAAATGTATTTATTGGTCCTGCTCAGCTAGCTCCAATTCCTGAAGGTTATGAACCTAAACACTGGGAATATCATCGGCACCCAATCACAAGATTCATCGCTCGTTACATCCATAATAATCCTCAACAGGTACCTTATCCATAATTACTTTATAAAAGATTAAGCTACATGTTTCTACCAAGTTGGTTCGCCGTGTTTAAATATGAAAGTTAAGAGTTTAAAAATAAATTATAAATGCATCGAAAATAGTATAAATTAAATCTTAGTTTATTTGTATACAAATTATTCCTGGAATTTTGCCAAGCAATTTTGAGGAGAATTTTGAATTTAAAGAAAAACCAGATTACAGGTTATTTCCGCACACACACACACACTACTTTGTTTTCTCCTTGTGTTGATGACTTTATAATTTTGTAATGTCTAGAAACTATTCCTAAATCTTAACATAGTAAATCATAGCTAAGTCTAAAATAGTACGCAAACAATGTTAACAATCTTATACATTTAATTTAAAAAAGGCACGGTCAAATATAAGAACATGGATATTTAGGTTACTAAAAAAAAAAAAAAAAAAAAAAGACAAAATACTAATAGTCTTGGATGACAACTTGACACAGTGGTCATTGCAATTGTCTGTGTTGCGTTTGTTCAATCTCCACACATGAAAAATCTTTGTATCGGCCTAACAAACTTATGTCTTTGTCTGGCCATTGCTTGTGCTGTGAGTGTTTCTGGACATTGACACAGTATTCTACTCCTACTGGGGCCACAATTATTAATTCTTATTTCGTATTTAACTTTTCTCTGTCATTTATTTAACCTTTTTTTATACCAAACTCATTGTTAACAATTGTCATCTATACATATAATAAAATGGTAGGAAAGTCAAAACTGTACATTGAATATTTTTTAAAAAGAATACTTGGGGTGTTATCTACAATCGATACCGAACTAAAAATATATTTTTTAGAATTTTTGTCTGTTTGTCTGTATGTATGTCCGGGATAAAATCAATAAGTACTGCATGGATTTACTTCAAATTTGGCACGAATATTATTAAGAAGTCAGGTAAACATATAGGCTACATATTATCACGATATCACCTACGGGGAACGAGTAGTGAACCTTTATTTCTTCAATGCATTCTGTAACAACATGTAATCTAATAGCATTCACACAAACGACGTTGCGGGCAGCAGCTAGTAGTATATAGGTATAGTGTAACTCTATCAAAATTATTATTGAAAACCACTATTTTTGTGTTCTTATTACAATCTTAATTCAATTAGTTTCTTTTCTATTTTACAGGAATATGAAAAGTTCATGCATTACATTGATGAAGAAGCTCAAAAAGCGAAACTGAGAGCATTAGAAAAGGAAGTACATAGCAAAATGGCTGAAAGACAGGACTACCAAGCATATTACTATCGACCAATGGTCAATAAGTACCACAGGATTGAGAAGCAAGCCGGTGATGAAGTTTATGAACGTATCGGTGATGATTTTAAGGAATAGAGTTCTTTTTTATATGGATTTGTAGTAGTTTAGAAATCAATTGTATAGTAACATATTTGAAGTAAATAAGCGTAACCTTTGGATTTAGTTTATTGATTTATTAAATATCATGATTTAAGATCAGTGCTTTCTTAATACATCTATTGTTGCAATAAATCAGTTAAAAATAATTCACTTTTTTTATTATTTTATATACATTCCAAAAAATCAAAAACCATATATGTTATTTGCTTTACCTAATGTTCGTCCTAAATATAATTTATAAATAAATAATGAAAATCTTTTTAGATACACCTTAGTTTTCTTAGAGATAAATTTGGAATCAAAACTTCATTGGTTCCAATTGTCATCCCTGTCTGGGAGACAAATTTTGCAGCTTTTGTGGTCAGAATAGTTCATCACCTGACCAATGTTGATACTGCAGGATCAGTAGATTTTAGATATTTTCAGTGTCATGTCTTCACTACCATGGGATAACGCATCCAATATTGAAGGTGTATTTATCCTGTACAACAGGGTTATTCATGGCATTTATAATCTTGGAGCTGGTCTTCTTTCGGGATGTTTTTAATAATATAGAAATGGTTTTAATTGTGTACACAGTATATACATAAATAATGATATTATGTATATTCACATAAAGGCCCTTGCCAGATAAGCCGGGAAAAAATGCCCCCAAAGCAATCGGGCTAATTTTTTTTTCTGAAATACCTTATACTGTGGACAACATCTCAGCCCAGTTTCAACTCTGAAATATCACGCGTTTTTGAGTAAAAAAAAAAGTTTTTTTTTTTTTGAAATCCATTTTTCTCCGAATCTACTTGACAATATTAAAAAAAATGTTTATGGGTTTTAAGATATCACTAACTAGTATTCCTAGAAAAATTCGCTCGATAATCGGGTAAGTTGGTCATAGGTAAAAATGCAATTATATTTTAAAAAAAATTTTTTTTAAGCCAAAAACGTATGGTACACCTTAGTTTTTTTTTTCACGAATTACTCTAATATTGATCTACAACATATATTTTTTTAAGATTTTTAAAAATATTAGACGATAGTTAAAAAAAATTAAATATTAAAAAAAAATTTTTTGCCTTAAATTCCTTAAGTAGGTACAGTCATGTAATTTTTTTATACATTATCTCTTCGTCTCAGTTTACAAAATATATAATTTTTCATACTTTAAAAAAATATTAGATGATTGCAAGGATCATTAAACTTGTTTTTTAATCAATTTTTTCAACTTGTTTGTACTTAAGTTTTTTTTTTCTAGAGTCATTATTTATTGCTCTGCTCTTGAATAATTATTTTATACATATATTTAACAATATTAAATCTTTTAAACAACAATAATAAATAAACAATCAATTAATTATCATCATCACTATCTTCATGGATTACAGAAGTAATACTTTCTGTGTTGAATAAACGACTCAATTTTTATCCAGGTCTAGGAATTTTTGAAAGGTATCGGCCATATGATAAATGATAAATAATTGCTAAAATAATAAAAATAAAAATAATAATAATAATAAAGTTCGTAATTACAATATTATATAACAATTTGTGGATAGAGAAGTATTATTTTTGCCTAAACATTAAAAACAATTGCAGAGTGATTGACATAAATCATATTAGACGCCACTGAAAACTTTTGAAGACTTAACAAGCTGACAAACCTGAAGTAAGTAAATGATTCACAAAGTGAGCTGATGAGTTTGCCTGGCAGGTAGCATTGCAAGCAGAGGCGGGAAAATTCAATCTGGCACAATTTTTCGAGTAACAAGAATTTTTGGAATTTCGTTGTTTGAAAGATTTAATATTGAAATGAAATGAAAATATTTATTTCGTCATAAGGTGATTTTACACACTTAACGAATGTAAAAAAAAATCATTTAAAACAAATACTTCAAATTATTACAAGTTAATGTCTCGGTAGACATAACATTACTATTATATTATATTATAAATATATTGTTAAATAAAAGGTAAAAGACCCAGTTATTGATATTGGCCTAGTTATTGACACTTGCAATTTTATTTTAATTTAAAAAAAAAAAACAAATCAACCCTAATACATTAATAAATATATTTTTTGAATTATTTTTAAGATAATTGATTTTTTGAGAACATTTTATTTTTTTAATTAGAATAAAATTGCAAGTGTCAAACAACTAGGCCAGTTTCAATAACTGGGTTCTTTACCTTATGTATAAAATAATTATTCAAGAGCAGAGCAATAAATAATGACTCTAGAAAAAAAAAACTTAAGTACAAACAAGTTGAAAAAATTGATTAAAAAACAAGTTTAATGATCCTTGCAATCATCTAATATTTTTTTAAAGTATGAAAAATTATATATTTTGTAAACTGAGACGAAGAGATAATGTATAAAAAAATTACATGACTGTACCTACTTAAGGAATTTAAGGCAAAAAATTTTTTTTTAATATTTAATTTTTTTTAACTATCGTCTAATATTTTTAAAAATCTTAAAAAAATATATGTTGTAGATCAATATTAGAGTAATTCGTGAAAAAAAAAACTAAGGTGTACCATACGTTTTTGGCTTAAAAAAAAATTTTTTTAAAATATAATTGCATTTTTACCTATGACCAACTTACCCGATTATCGAGCGAATTTTTCTAGGAATACTAGTTAGTGATATCTTAAAACCCATAAACATTTTTTTTAATATTGTCAAGTAGATTCGGAGAAAAATGGATTTCAAAAAAAAAAAAACTTTTTTTTTTACTCAAAAACGTGTGATATTTCAGAGTTGAAACTGGGCTGAGATGTTGTCCACAGTATAAGGTATTTCAGAAAAAAAAATTAGCCCGATTGCTTTGGGGGCATTTTTTCCCGGCTTATCTGGCGAGGGCCTTTTGATCACTAACAAAAATAGTAATAAATGTAGTTAAACACGAGAATGAAAGATAAAATTGTAACTCCCAAGTTTCCGGGGGAAGTTTCAAGGAATCAAAAAGGAGCAACTGTATCTTAGGTCAGCTGTAAATATCGTAAAAAGGCTTGGGCTTAACAGCAAGCCCTGGGGTACTCCACGAGATCAACACCCTTTCGACACGACCTGGTATATTTGTAATTTTGATAAAAGTAATTCCGGATGCAGACAATCAAGTGCTCCAGAATAGTCAAGTAGTACCAGGATAGGTACTACTCATATCCCTATCAAATGCTTCCATTATTTCACTGTAACTTTTAATAATCCTGTTTCAGTACTATGACATTTACGACAGCCAGATTTATATTTTGGTATTATGGCCTTGTATATGTATTCACGGGCTTGTATCCGCAACTCGACGTCTACTGTGCGCCTATTTTGCGTTTAAAAAGCGGGCGGCTAGCCCTGCCAACCCAACTCCTCCAAATATTTAATCAAACTCCAATTATTATGGTCTTATTTTCAACATAAGTCACAGTATTTGAATTTTGATTAATCATATACTTTTAAAAGAGTAAGTAGGTATTAGCAACCAGTGAAACAAGCTATGACTGTTGAGTTTCTTGCCGAATATGTACAACAGAATCTGCATTCCTAATCGGTGGTAGCTTCTCATTAACTATGTAATAAATTAATGAAACAATATAATGAATATACCTTGTAAAATGACGACTCAAAAGTTTTTTCAAGACTACAAAATACAGAGATTTTTGGTTTTGAATAATATTCAGTGTAGAGATATATGCGATAGCGATGCTTTAGATATTATATGCGACATAATTATAATAATGTTCCAATACTTATTTTGCAATGCCTTTGTTACTTGAATTAATTAAGCCTTAAGTACTATGAAAGCATTTGTTAGATTCTGTATTAATTATAGAGATAAAATTCCATAGAAATTGAAGTTAAAATCTACATAATGAAACAGTTCTATAACTTGCATATTAAGTCAGGTGTATGATATGTCGTAACATTTTATTTTGAATGTTGGTCTTGACAGGCAGTATTGAGAATTATAAATATTTCTTCAGCTTATGTTTACATAAATAAATGAATTAAAAAAAGAGGGAGATTCAATGTTTACTCAAGTGTAAGAGTCAAAGACGACTGGACTGAATAAAATCATTAAAATGTTTGTCCAAAAGTTGGTACTAGGTATTTATAAAAAAAAAAAAAAAAATAACAAGAAGACATACCTACATGAAAAAATAACAGTCGTTTAGTAGTTCTCATTCTCAGGTGGTCTATAAAATACTATTTAAGTGTTCCGCTTGATTTCAAAATGGCATGTGTATGAATCCAAATAAAACTATTGTTTTATACTTTCTAAAAACGGAGTTATTTTGAAATTGGCTTATTAAACATCTTTTCACATTACTGACTAAATAAAATTAACAAAGAAAACGTATAACAAAATTCATTCAGAGGGCATTCTATTACAATTGATAGGTACTGAAGCCAAAACTGTATTTTTTTTTGTTTTTGTCTGTCTGTACCTTGGCGGCGCATCACGTTAAATGTAGACAATACCTAATTGACAAAATATATAAAGAGCACACTGGAGAGTTCTTATCCCGAAATTCAGCATGGCGTTTCCTTGCATTTCGTTAGGATAGGGAAATACAATAAAAATGTTTACTGAGTTTGTAATTCCTTTACGCGTAATCCGATTTCATTTATTTATTTTTTCTTAGAAAGAAGATATTTTAAAAATGTTGTTTAGAGACAATCAGTGATGTGTTTTAATAGGATTGTTAAAAAAGAAATTTTGTAAACAAAGTGTATTTTTGCTTTCGATCTTTTATGAAGCTTTTTCCTTTGTACATAAAATACATTCATAATATAATAAGCAACACCGACGAAGTTACGGGTATCTGCTAGTATATGTATGAATATATTGTATGTTTATTTGCACACCGCACAAATAATGTGTCAAAAGATGTCCCAACAAAGCTCCTGTTAAAAGCGGAGCTCAAAATTCCAATTCTAAGAGGTTCTCCTTCGAACTTAAAGTTTTTCCATTTAAATAACATGGGAAACATGATTTTTTATTACTTTTTTGTACTGTTAACTGTGATAAAAGTATTTTTTTAAAGCGAATGAATGGGACCTTTTTTATTATTAAATTTGGTACAAAATATCTTCAATATTTGATTTGTTATATAGTTTTGAAATTCAAATTTTCTAATCAATTTTTTTATTTTTTTTAGCTAAACTGTACCTAAGAGTTAGACAAAAATGTAAAATGGAAAATTTGTAGTACTTTTAAAATTCTATAAAAAAGTTCCCAGCAATTTTTTTAAATCATCAATAACAACAAAGTTACAGGCTCATATATATATATTTATTTTTTCTGTATCTTTATTACTCTTTCACGTAAAAACTACATCATCATCAATCATTATAATTATATTTATTTATTATTTTTATTTCCTTTACTATCTTGGTATACAATAAAGAGTATATAAATAAAATATATATACCAACTCGACGCATACATAACTCTGCACGCCGAGATCACTTGATAAATTAAATGTAGGTAAGTGTATTCTGTAAGACTGGCTGTTTTAATATTGTCATTTGTCTACACAAAATTTTAGAACGTAATAAAATATAAAATTTGTTAATTTTGTTAGATGTTCAATGAGATAATTTTAATGTGTAAAAAGCACTTTCGATTTCAGTATAATTATAATAAAAAAAATTAAGCATCTTTTAGGTACGTTCTGTTTCGACTGAAATACCTGTTTCGGTCGGACACTAATTTTATGTAATAATTTTTATTATGACCTTCTAAGATGTTTGAAGATAATTTCTCCGATGTTTTTAAAACAAGTAATATGTTGCAATCACTCTTTCAACTAATCGTTGTTTTCATGAATTACATAAGTCGACTATGAAAAAGTTTTTTTTTTTTTAAATTATTTAATGTATATGTCTATTTATTGCAAATATGTATAGGGTTTTTTTTAGTTTCTTAATGTGTTACGTCACATTTTTTTAACGTAGAAGTAGACAATTAAAGTTCTTTATCATATTCATACTAAAATTGTAAGATTATATATTATCTTATACACTGATGTGTCGTCTCTAACAAAGTCATTAATCACATGGAACTGAATTAATCATGCCAGTTCCTAGTAACTTTAGTGCCTTATATTACGAAATTTAGAAAACAGTGATCTTCCAAACAGTTGTAAAAAATTTACGCCACAAATGACGCTCGATTTTTAAAGCAGCAAGAACTGAATGATTTGTTAAGGGATATTTGATTACCTAAACATGCTACAGAACTTCTCGTTTCTCGTCTAAAATAAAACTATTTATTATTTATATAAAGTACTAGCTGCTGCCCGCGACGTCGTCTGCATAAAAGTGATTAGATTATACGTTGTTACAAAATGCGTTGAAGAAATAAAGGTTCACTACTCGTTCCCCGTAGGTGATAGCGTGATAATATGTAGCCTATATGTTGACCCGACTTCTTAATAATATTCGTGCCAAATTTGAAGTAAATCCATGCAGTACTTTTTGAGTTTATCCCGGACATACATACAGACAAACAGAAAAAAATTCTATAAACTATATTTTTGGCTTCGGTATCGATTGTAGGTCACACCCCAAGTATTCTTTAAAAAAAAAAATTCAATGTACAGTTTTGACTTTCCTACCATTTTATTATATGTATAAACTAGCTGCTGCCCGCGACGTCGTCTGCGTGAACGCTATTAGATTACACGTTGTTACATAATGCGTTGAAGAAATAAAGGTTCACTGCTCGTTCCCCGTAGGTGATAGCGTGATAATATGTAGCCTATATGTTGACCCGACTTCTTAATAATATTAGTGCCAAATTTAAAGTAAATCCATGTAGTACTTTTTGAGTTTATTATATATCACATACAGACAAATAGACAAACAGACAAAAATTTTAAAAACTATAATTTTGGCTTCGGTATCGATTGTAGATAACACCCCAAGTATTTTAAAAAAAAAATTCAATGTACAGTTTTGACTTTCCTACCATTTTATTATATGTATAGATAGATTCCAAGTAAGAAGATAATTTATTGTTTTGTTGTGATATTATATATATATTTTTTTAATAAATATGCTTAACACACACACACGGTCGTCTGTTCCTAAGGTAGGCAACTTAATGCCTGTGTTTTAGGTAACAGCCGACTGATATACTTTTTTTTTAAATAAATATACATATAAATAATACATTTATAAATAAACATATATTACACCCAGACTCGAGGCGGGAATCGAACCCACAACCCTTGGAGCAGAAAACAGGGTCACTGCAAACTGCGCCAACGGGTCAGTCAAAATATTGGCGGCTTTATACAAAATGTAACACCAAATATCAACAAGATTGGTACCTTTTTATATATTTTTCAAAAAGAAGATCGAGAGAGAGCTGTTCCCTTGCATATCGGCAATAAATTTGCATCAATACATGTATAGTCAGTCGGATCGCGGAGCAGGAATGTCAATGTTCAAAATTCTTCCTGCTCCGCGATCCGACTATAGCTCAACAGTTCATCCTAATATAACTTACACAAAATTGAGAATCGTTTTGGAGAAAAAATAAACACCAATAACAAATTTGTTTCCCAATAAATCCAGGCGACTACAGTCAGACCACTCTTTCCCACTGGGCACTCTGGGCACTTGCCCAGGGCCCCGTGATCAATATAGTGGGGCCCCACTAGTTCTTGCCAGATCACTGAACGATAACCAATACCACCACCATATAACAATTACCGAAGTTTTTTTTAATTCGAATTTTCCGCCAATGAAAAAAACCCAGAATCTGATTACAAGGACTTATCTCAAAAAACAAAACGCAGAAACTTTTTTGATAGCTCTGCAATGTCAATTGAATTGAATGGAAGAGAGAAATAAATAGAAACCTTTCTTCCCATAATTGATACTCTGAGCTTTCATCTAAAACAGCTATTAAGTTCGTATAAGAACATTAGTAAACATTTAGATTTATTTTGTTCGCTTGTAAGCTCTGAATTCCGAAGAGTTTAGTGAAATTTGCTCAGAATTTTCAGAATTTGATTATGATGACGTTAATGAGAAATAGTTATAAATGGAATGTCTGCATATAACAGAATAGGTGGTTACCTACTTGAAAATTGTTCACAGTGAAATCGAAGGAACTCACATTATATTGGAAATATATATATAAAATTTTAAAAGAAAACAAAATTGAATACATATTTTCAAATGAAGAAATCGTATTTAATTCTTTTTTAAGCATGATGGTAACTATCTGCAGTGGGGAACGCTCCTTCTCCAAATTGAAAATAATAGAAATCATGTTTATTTACCATGCATGTTTATTTACCTTCTTTGTCTATTCTAAGAAAATAGTGTTCTGTCAAAGTCATAGGGGCCCCATTACCCTAATATGCCCAGGGCCTTCAATTGGTTAAAGACGGCCCTGACAACAATAAGAAACATGTTTTCCCAAAAATCCAGCCGCCTACTAGCAACGCTTCCGTCAAGATCTATAAGAGAAAAAGAGAAGGTATCAAGGCCGTTGAGACGTTAAAATTACGGCGGACTATTGCTGGGTGATATATAGAGATGAAGTAAAAACACAAACGATAACCAACAAAACAGATTTTATTTTTTCGAATTATCAACGTTAGTGTGGATTATATTGTAGGTATATACTACTGTTTTATTTTATTAGACTTAGACCTCATAAAAGTTAATTTTTTCTCATGCATTTCATGTTTTTTTTACCCGACTGCGACAGAAGGAGGGTTATGTTTTTCGAGTGTATGTATGTATGTATGTATGTATGAATGTCCATTTCTTTGGCACGCCCTACAGCCCAAACGGCTGGACGGTTTTTGACATATGAGGTGTCGTTGGATTTGTCTAAATTGTAGTAGTGACATAGGCTATATAAATTATCAAAACGGCGCCCACAAATGGCGGAATGACCGGGGGGGGGGAGTTGATTTTTTTTTCTTACTGTAGCAATATGGGTATCAAATGAAAGCTAGTAAAAATACCAGTTCAAATAAATAAATATAAATATATATATATATCACATTATGTTTATACTGCTGTTTTATTTAATACAAATATTCATAAATGATGTCATAAATGATGATTATGAGTCTATCAATAAGGTTCTCTCCATGATAGATTGGGCACAACAGTTTTCGCTTCTGAATGATGTCAACCTAATGATGGAATTATTTTATACCATATTAAGAGATATCGTTAAAAAATATGTTCCAGAAAAAATATTACTAAATAAAATAGATATACCCCGTGGTTTAGTCAATGTTTAAAAAAAAGAATTCGTGAGAAAAATTCTATTCGTATAAGGTATAAAAAATATAATAACCCCTTGGATAGGTTAGAGTTAAAGATTTTGGCAAAGAGATGTAGAAAATTGGCCACTGAATGCTATAATAACTACCTAAAGCATGTAGAAGAGAGAATTGCCAAAAACACGAAAAGTTCCTGGTCATTCATTAAATCTAAGCGGGGAGGTTCAGCCACCTATCCTACCTCTATGACCTACGGTGAAACTACTGTTTGTGATAGCTCTGGTATATGTAATCTCCTGGTGTGTCGCTTCTCTGAGTTATTTAATAACTCAGTCGCACAGAATGACCGACTTCTCACCGAAAGTTTCGATGATAACATCATGATTCTTAATAACATAACTCTAAATCGTGAAAGGGTTACTCTTGCCTTAAAACAGCTCGATCTAGCTAAAGGATGTGGAACTGATGGTATACCACCATTATTTTTTAAAAAATGTGCTTATTCTCTCGCTGAACCACTTTGTTACATTTTAACAGATCTCTTAACACGGCTGTTTTTTCTGATGCTTGGAAAATGGCAAAAGTTACTCCGGTACTTAAATCAGGTGACAGTAATTCTGTTACTAACTATAGGCCAATTTCTGTTTTACCAGCGGCTTCTAAGGTACTGGAAACAATTATTTGCCCTATTCTCTGTGACCATATAAAACCATATATTACGTGTCACCAACATGGCTTCATGAAAATGAGATCAACTACAACTAACCTTGTTGATTTTGTTGAGTATCTTACTCAGGCACTTGATTCACGATTGGAAGTTGACGTTGTTTGTACGGATATGAGCAAAGCATTTGACAGTGTTCCTCACGATATTTTACTGGAAAAGTTATACAGATTTGGTATTGTTGGAAATATGTTAGAATGGTTTAAATCTTACCTAAATAAACGCAAATTTTATGTAGTCGTTAATGGGTTTAGTTCAGAAGTATATGATATTAAATCAGGAGTCGTCCAGGGCTCTAATATAGGGCCTGTATTATTTAATATTTTTATAAATGATGTTGTTAAGTTCTTGCCAAATTCCATCCCATTTATATATGCAGACGATTTGAAAATTGCGAGGATAATAAATACTGAATCCGATATCACTTTGCTTCAGAACGACTTGAACAGTCTCGTCAACTGGTGCGATATAAATAAAATGGAACTTAATGTTCAGAAGTGCTTTCATGTCAAGTTCTCTAGAAAACATGTAGTAGCTGAGTCTAACTATTACCTTGATGGAGCATTGATTAAAGAGGTGAACAGTATAAAAGATCTTGGTGTAATATTCGATAAAAAACTTACTTTTGACGATCATATTCAATACATTACCAAAAATGCTTCTAAAATGCTTGGCTTTATAATGAGAAATGGAAAAGAGTTTCGCAATCTACAAACTAAGAGATTACTTTATAACGCCTTTGTTCTAAGCACTCTGGAATATTGCGCAGTGGTTTGGCGACCACACTATGCTTGTCAGTCCTTGAGGTTGGAAAGAATCCAGAAGCGCTATTTGTGGCACTTAGCGTACTCAGTCGGTAAACGCAGTAAAGATTCTTATGAAACAAAACTCAAATATTTTAAATATATTTCTCTGGAAAAACGCGGAATTATAAACGACTTTATCTTTTTGTATAAATTGTTTAATAATGAAATAGATTGTCCCCAGTTGCTACAAAAATTTAATTTTAGAGTGCCTTGCAAATTACCAAGATCCACAATAGCGCCTCTTGTTCCTCCACTCAGATCCACAGTGTTTGGTTCGAGTTCTCCCGTTCCAAGATTGAGTAGATTACTAAATAGTTTTGAAAAGTCTACTGATATTTTTCAAGTCAGTATTGATGTATATCGTAAGCATTTATGAGCCTCCATACATGTTGACTAGGATTATTGCTACAGTTTGTTGTATAAGTTGTATAAAGTTAACTAAACTTTTGTTTGTTTGATCTTATAAAAATTTGTTATGTTTAGTAATAATATCTATGAATAAGTTTTGTTAGCCTTGCATGTGGTGTTTACCTTTAAGGAATTGTGCACTTATTTATTACCTTTAGTTTTTAGTTATAATAATGAATTGGTGTAACAGTTGTTGGTATACCAATAAACAAAAAATAAAAAATAAAAATAAAGCGTGGCTTTTATCGCCCGGGCGTGCCCGAATTACCCATATTGGATAGGAATAAGTCTAGGTTATTTAATGGGTCCCGACAGTCAAAGTCGCTATATCCCGTATTTAAATATACTATTTGTTATAGTTTAGGTCAATTACTTTCTACGCATTTTTCCTTCAGTTCAGATCAACCAGACTTGTTTTATTCTTTTTAGTTTATAGTAAGAGTATTTTACGCAGTCGGGTTTTTTGATTTTTTGTATTCCCACTTATTTGAATCCAAACATTACATTATCTGAATTTCGTAAGTTTGTGTCGTGGTATATATCATATAGACACTGTTTTATAGCACTTTTAAGTCAATTACAATAAAAATTTAGAGCAAAAAAAAAATCTACAAAAAAGAAAAAAAAAAAACATTCCCAGAACTACCTATTATTTTTAAATTGATTGTTGCAAAAGCTTAGGTATACGATTAATCGCTTTTCTGAAGAATCACAAAGGTGTATTTGTATCGTTACAATAATGTTGAAGAGTATGTTTGATTGTTTTGAACATGTTTATTTTAAGATCTACTGGTTTGATTTGAACAATCTTTATGGGTTGTATACAATGTTTATCTTGGAAGGTTATAAGCTAAAATATCATCTTAAAATAACATAAAACGAAAGCAGTAATGTAAACGCTATTGAAACGGCACGAGTTCAAAACTTGCGATACCATGATTTAATATTGGAAGGATATAAGTATAATGTAACCTCATATCAAAGCTCCATGTAATTTTATGAAATGTCGATTAGTAATTAATAAAATAAATCAGTGTAGGTAAGAAAGGTATAGTAAAGGTAGGTATATAAATTATCTGCGGGAAATATTATATCAAAATTAACATTTTTTTTAAATGCTAAGTTTTCTGCAAATTAAAAGTCTTCTTTAGGTAACATTGTTATTTATTTTACACGAAATTTCTAACGATTGACAACAGACTCCAACATGGAAATCTTATAAAAGAAATCTTAACCTTTACATAGTTTCATGCTAACTCAACTTGATATGACTACGTTTAATTATTTATAAATATGACATTTTGTCTTGAATAGAAGCAGAGAAACACTAAAAACTTGAACTTAACATTTGTTTTCCCTAGTCTAGGGATTCATAAAACTATTTGAATTTTAGTGTTTTTACTAGTAGCCAAAATAAATATACTTCAAATACATTTAAATAAAATAGTATCTAGCATCACTAGTATAATATATTAATTATATCTTACTAAATGGGTCGGATCGTAATAAGATCTGTGATAAATAAATTCTTTGGCAATACAATCATGCACAAAGCTCTTAACTACAACACGTTGTTACACACAAGTTATAAAACGATATGATTTCTTTATCTCGTTCGTCAGTCTTCGCAGTTTGTAGAGTTCCAACTATGACCCATAAACTATGTTTAATGTCCAGTATTTAATAACAACTTTAAAAAAATGGGTGAGCTACGTAGTAACTTAATCACTCTATGTCTATTACTAATATAGGTACATATCTATTTATTTAAATTCATATTGTCTTATCATATAAAACAATAAATATAAAGGGTAACAAAGGAGTTATAAAATAGAAATGAAGTCATGCTAAGTATAAGTAATTACAGTAATTAATTAACGTTAATTTATTACAATACTCATAAAATCTTATCCTGCTTCGATAATAACGACTTTCGAATCTAAAATCTAAAGACGGCTAAAAGTTTCTACTATGTAAAAATTTGAATGGTATATTATTATTTAACTTTTTCTTTTTCAGCTTGCGCCGCCAATTTTGCCTCCTTTTTAGCCTTTTTCTTTTCTTCCTTGGCCAATAATTTCGCCTGCCGCTCTTCTTCCTTGGCAAGTAACCTTGCTTGTCTTTCTTCTTCTTTAGCTTGTAACTTTGCTTCCTTTTTAGCTTCCTTCTCCGCTTTAAGTCTAAGTTTTTCTTCCTTTTTTCTTTCAGCACTTTCATTCTTTTTATTATCATTGCTTTCGTCTTTTTTATTTTTATCGCCTTGTTTTGTATTTTCGTCAGCATCTTTCTTTTTCTTTTCCTCTTTCTTGGGTTTCACTTTGGGGTTATCTTTTTTTTTATCAGTCTCTTTACTATGATCTCTTGATTTTGGTGGGTCATCTTTATTTGACGGCTTAAGAGGTCGAAAAAAGTGTTGTTTATTTTTCTGTGGAGACGTTTCTAATTGTGTGACAATTTTTTGGGCACATCTGCAGAAAAAAAGGCATTGCAATTAGTTTGACATTAAAATATTTATATTATTTTTAAAATTATAGCAAAAATTTGTATATCACTAATTTTTATACAATATATAAAAAAAAACCTTATTCTAGTTGAGGCAGATGCAGTTGCGGCACTTTCTCGGCGACCTTCACGGAATTCCCTTTGGAATTCTCGAATAGGTGGCAATCTGCCTGAAGATTCTCCTGCAGGTCCACCAGTATAACTATGCATTTGATAATCTTGTAGTCGAGCCTGTAAAAAATAATTTAGCATTATTATTTATTGAATACTTATAATTGTATCTATATCTTTTTTATTAGTTCTTTTTTTCCAAAAATATAAGTTGATACAATCAATAAATTGATAGATGACGCGTTTTATCTAAGAAAATAAAAATTAAAATTTGTGGGACGATTTAGCTAGAACAGCTAATATTTCAACTCGTGACAGTATAGCATCGATTCACGTGATCTAGTGCTTAGAAAATCTTAATCAAAGTTCAATAATAATTAGCTAGATTAGAATAAAGTGAAAATAAAGTGGTAACATTTTCACCTTCATGCTATGGTGCTGCGATCGTCGCAGAGTATTTGAAGCTGGCTGCCGAGGCCGTGGCGGTGCCGACGTAGCTGGGACACGAGGCACAGCCCCAAGACATGCTCCTCCACATTTAGCACCGCCACAGAGCTTTGTCGAACAACCAGTGTTGCTGACATTGCCACTGTTCGATGACACGGAAGACACTCCTGCAAAAAAAGGTGAGATCATAGTTAAAAAGTTTCATAATAGTATATACTCGAAAGTAATATACATTACGTAATTTTTAGTTTAAAGCGTTGTAAACAAAATTACTTTCCTTTTTTATGATTATATAATCTTA
This sequence comes from Euphydryas editha, assembly GCA_036937285.1. NCBI lineage: Eukaryota > Metazoa > Arthropoda > Insecta > Lepidoptera > Nymphalidae > Euphydryas > Euphydryas editha. Next base: position 5,825,828 of record JAUPFZ010000020.1, read on the forward strand.
ATCAGTATTATCTAATTAAGTTCAACATTTTTAAGAAATATAGATTATATCGATTTCTACATTACGTTAACGTTGAGGAATTTAGTTACACTTAAACTATATTTCCTAAATTGGTAGGTCAGTAATATTGTGAGCACGTAGATTGGGAGGTGTCATACCTGACAGAGAAGATTCACCACTAGTAACGGAGTAGAGCGATGCAGAAGCGGGCACCGATCGGGCGCCCACCGAATACGATGATACAGATCCTGGTACACCCCACGACTTTCCACTACCACTTGAGACCTAAATGGAGTATATACTTAACGATAGCTCTTTAAAGCATTTATATTTTTCGAGATTGGGAATATTTTTGAATATTTTTATGTTAAATAATATATAAAAATCAAGTCGGAATACAGTTTATAGAATTTATAATATAGATGAATTGCATAACATCCATTATTGATGTTTATGGTTTATAAGTCGTTCGATCTGTTTTTAAAAGTGATCATTTAATATTTTTTAGCCTATAGCCTTCTTCAACTATCCGACTTTCTATCGCCAACTTTTGAAGTTGAGTCGTGAAAAGTAAACTTCTCAGCTTTATAGTGTAGATATAGATTTACTCGCATGTCGGCGTTTCGGATTATTTAAATTTTATTTCATAATGTTTAATCAACTTCTATCAAGATTTAAAGTACAAGAATTTAAGACTTAAAACATTACTTTATTATGTACCCTTACTGGGATCTTCAAAAGCTAAGAAAATTAAATTTTTTGACAATAAAAATACATTATGGAAAAAAAATCGTCTGTAATTTTATTAATTGTAGTAATCCTACCTGCCAACTTTTACTTGTAACAAGTCGAGGCGCCTGTCTCAATCGCAGGATCTTGGCTCGGCAAATAACGCAGCGAAGTGGTAGCAACCTTTGGCTCACAGCCATTTGGATGGTTTTCACGAAACATCTTCGACACACCACACGGTGTCCACACGGCGACGTTTGCATCGTCGCCTTCGCGTTCACGCATATTACACACTGGAATGAATGAATTCAATCTTGTAACATTGTCAATATTTACACTAACGTATTGATTGATAATTAACATAATTCTTTTATCATTCATTATTCTTTTTTCATGAAGTGTGCACATAGTTTAGGGATATAATCCCGTTCTATAATTTATTTTAACATTTTATATTATGTATAAGTATAGATTATATTCTGTTTTGTGTACCATAGGTAATAAATAAATAAATAAATAAATAAATTTATTCACATTTAACTTTGTTAGATATTAACTTTTATTCAAATTAATTTAATAAATCATTATCGGTGATCGTTCATTGAAAAAGCGCTATAATATGTATGTGTAGGAAAATATATTATTTTTATTCTAAAAATAACGGTAGCAATAAATAATGTTAGTTAATCCTAGTATCGCATTTGGCAACAGTTTATATTTATGGTATGTGAAATATTTTAATATTGCATTGATACAGTGCCTATCCAGGGAGATTGTTTAAAATTTAAAATTTTAAACCTACTTCTTCCTCAGGTGATGTTGCCAGTTCAGGTTCATTTTCTTCCAATTTGTTGAGCAATTTGTCCTGAAACAAGGAAAGATGTAAAATTACATATTTTATGGAAGATTCTTTAGAAAAATAAACGTAGCATTCATATTTTCATATGTTTTTCAAATTCTAGACTCTCCTGAAAAATAAAAGTGCTCGTGTTATTTACATACTCTTTTATTCAAGGTTTGCATATAAAAGTGAAATTTATTTTACAAAATGATCTAGTTCTAGACCTTGGTCTCTTATCAAGGATAAAATCGATCCATAAATATCTAGGTCAAAAATAATAAGTTGGTAAGTACTTATATAGTAGAGCGCTAAAGTTTTTGTGTTGACCATAACATTATATAATTACCGTTTATCGAAAATATCTTAAACTCGTATATACATAACTAGTTATTGACCGCAGCTTTGCTCACATAGATGTAGTTGTAGATGATCCAAACATTTCAAATAAATTATTTCAAAGTTTTTTTAGTTTTATTTTTATTAACACTCAAAATATTCATATTAATGTATTTTAATGTCAGTTAAGTGTAAGTAAAAATACAGATTTATATAAAATCTAATGACCTGCAACAGGGCCTCTCCTTACACTTACAGTAGAATTTTTAACACTGAAACACGTATTTATTAATTTTTAATTTTAATTATAGCTTCTTCAAAAGTCAAGAAATAAAGTTATATATATTTCTGTCTCATACAAGAAAAAAAATACACAGGGTCCATAGTTTTAGGGCTATAATATACTAATCAAATTTTGTCTAGCTTCAATACTTTTTTTGGCTTGGCGATGATGAAGCAGTCAGGCAGTCAGTCAATACCATCAGAGTTGTTTTTGATAAATATAATCTAGATGATGATTAATAATATTATAAATTACTTTATCGACAGTTTTGTTATAGTGGTCAGAGAAGTCGTCTTAATCCCGACAATCGCGGGTTCAATTGCCGCTGACAGATAAAAGCAAATTTTTGTTTCTAATCTGTGTGTATGTCGATCTCCTGTGTCTCGAAGAACACACAAAGCCCTCGGACTCGGTTATTATCATAGACACCTTATAGCAATTATTACTTATGATAGAGAAATTATCAGCCAACCCGCAGTGGACCAACGTGATGGATTAAGTTTTAATTCTTCTCTTATATGGAAAAGAGGCCTTTGCCCAGCTGTGGGACGTTCACCGGCAGATCAGTTCAGTTTATTTAAAATTTGTTTTTAATAATAAGAAAATTCTATTACATAACAAATAAGTCTGTGAAAATGGGGAGAGACTCATTCTTTCATCCCAGTTTATAATTATAAGATCAGTCCATAATACCTTATAACATTTTACTATCAAATGATGTACCTGTGATAATAAGAATTAAAGGAATGAACACTTTTTGATAATGAAAGTTTTCGAATTTGTATAGATCTCCGGTTGGGAGCACGTCTGTGTTTTGAACACAGATGTCCGTGTGGAAAGGAGGTTGATTCTTTCGGACTACACGGCCTTTCTTGCAACAAGAGTTCAGGTAGGTTTTCCCGCCACGGTTCCCTGAATGAGACCATTAAAAGGGCTCTTGCCACCATCCACGTTCCTGCTCTTATTGAGCCTACTGTAATTAGTCGCGATGATGGGAAGAGGCCTGATGGTTTAACACTGATTCCCTGGGAAAGGGGACGGGCGTTTTTGTGGGACGCAACCTGCGTCGATACATTGGCTCCGTCTCATGTCAGTGAAACGGCTTTAAGAGTGGGAGCCGCTGCGGAGAAGGCTGAAACGACTAAACGGCACAAATATTCGTCACTTATCCAAAGTTATGTTTTTGTGCCGTTTGCAGTCGAAACAGTTGGACCTTGGAGTAGCAGTGCAAAAAAATTCTAAAAGAATTAACCCCACGTCTCATAGCCTCCACTGGTGACAGGAGGGCTGGTGCATTTTTTGCCCAAAGAATCGGAATTGCAATTCAACGGGGAAATACTGCTAGTATTCTTGGCACCATTCCACGCGGTCATGATTTATACCAAAACTGTTTGTAAATAATTATTTTAAGTTTTGAATTGTAAAGGACCATGCGCATTTTATATGGATATCTGGGCCATGAGTGAACACAAATGAAAGTTATGTACATGATTAGGATTTTTCGTGACAAACAAGGTGTACATTCTCGTTGAAAAACATGGAGAAGGGGTTGATGCAATACTAGAATACTATTGCACGTGTAAGAATGGGTCTCGAACAGTAGGCTGCTGTGCCCATATTATGACCCTCATCTGGTTTTTGGGATATGCAAACTTTCACCAAAACATATACACTCCATCCACTAAGCATGACAATATATTCCCTGTTCTAGAAACAAGGTCAGAGGAAGAAACATTAGATTAAATGATAACTAAAAAGGTATTTTAATACAATATCTATCAATTTCATTTAGTATCTATTTAGAAAACGTCAAGAAACTTCACATTTTCAAGCAGATTTTATGGTACTATACAATTGTACCATAACTAAGTCAAAGAGTGGTTTTTTAAGGAAATATCTTATAGCGGCATGCATAACTTGATAAGACCTACACTTTACTATAGGTTTCATCTATGTTTGCTCGTGGCCCAAAATGCCCATCCACCTTTGTATATAACTTGTAAATAAATTGTTAATAAAAAATGAATTAATAGTTTATACTTAAATTAAAGTTACTAACTTCTCTTAATATTGGAAGAGATCAGCGGAAGAGTAACTATCGCTATCAAGCTAAATAAACCAAATAACGCATTTGATCAATATTTTTCAAAAAGCCTGCCATTGTTAAAAAATAAAGCGCTATTTCATAAATTAGTATGTGTAAAATGAATGTCTGAGAATACGGCTGATGCTCAAAATTGACATAGGATGTTACTATATGTGATCGGTCAGTTAGTGAGTGAAAAAATTAAGAAACTTTAACTAGTTATTATTCTAAATCTACTGGTTCAAATTGAATCAAATTTAAAATATACTATTTTTATACAATGCCTGCTTGGTTACTGAAAATTCAGGGTTCTAGTTTTATCGACAACGAAGTTATAGGGGAGTCAGAATGGCTGCTTGATGGTTCGAGAAAAGGATGGTATGACTGTATCGCTTTTTTACTCGACTTGGCGAGGGCACTGTCGTGCCCTCAGATGTTGTATTCTTTGTTATTTTCCTAAGCTTAATTTGTTTTTAAAAACAAGTTTCTTAATCTAATGAATTTTAATTTTTTGTTACTTATAATTCACAATAGTAAAAAACATTTACAATCCACTGGTTCCAAGTTACTTAAATATTTATAAAAACTCTTGTTTTGGCTTTTTAACTAACTAAGAGGAAGGCGTCACAACAAAACAGGTTTAATATATAAAAACTAAAATTAATTCGTTTTCGTATTTTTTACATATAAAATAAGATAATATTAATAATTAAGTATTATGTAAATAATCTGAAACAACCTTTAAGTTTCATTTTGTACTTTTCTACTCGTATATTTTTGCCTAGGATGGACCGGATGGCAATTATCGTATATTTCATTATTTTAGTACTTTTTTTTTGTATTTAGTCAAAGATCTTGAAAATCTGGATTACTTGATACTCGTAACTTTCTAGTGCCAAAGCTGTCACCAATTAATTACACTTGCGTTCATCTGGCTCGACTGGTATAGTACCACATCCCTCAGAAAACCGGAATGAAGTAACAACTGATAGGAACTTCTAATCCTATGATATATAAGGATTATGACTGGAGCTTTATTAGCTTCTGCACAGTGGATTTATGGACATCAATCAAAAAAATTCCCAAGGAATGCAGCTTTTCTCATACCGTCGTGTTTCGCCGACAAGCTCAAGATGATAAAACAACACATATACACTAGGAACCTAGTAGTATGAAGATCATGTTTGGATAGACTCGTGTATTTGCATACTACGGATACGGGCTACTACTACAATCATTTAAGGTAAATATTATGTGATCGAAATTAATGATGGGTTACGATAATTCTAGGAGACTAATTATATATATTAAAATTAGACCAATTATTTTCCAGAAATCTGTCATTAATTTCTTAATGAATAGCATAGAGATACATAAAATAACGATAACTTCATGTAATTGACTAATATACGTTTAAATTTTTTTTATGAGACTAATAAAATATACTCAATATTGCCCATAATTTACAATGAAGCAGATATTTTTTCTTATTAACATTCCATTATAAAAGTTAAATTGTATTTAAATACTAGATAGAATGTTACATCTGCATACTAAATACATTTTTGAAAGATAATGGAAAACGTAAGTCGAAAACACTATATATAACATTTTCTTTATGTTTTTCTAACATTAATACCTATATCAGAGTAATATTTTATTAATATATCGTTTTTTATGTTACAATGTTAAACAAAAACGAACTAGTCACGAGCTTGTCTATTAGAATGTCGATAAAATTACACGTAAGTAGTTGAGATTATTCTTGAGTAAATCAGTAATAAGTTCAAATTGCTACGCAATTTTGCTGTTCTGCAATTCTGTTTTAGATGCTTTCGAGTAAATTCGTTAGAGCTGTGTTACGTCCGATAGTTCCATGGTTAATCTGCCAGTATCGGGGACTAAGTGAAATATTATAAAAACAATTGCATAACTCTAATACCGTGACAGAACGCTACACGACAAGTAGAAACTTAGTTGGTAAACACGCTTTAAACGGACAATAGCTTCAAATTAAATTAATTCATCTGATGGAGCGGTTTGCGCGGTTACAGACATGAAGATAAAATAAAAAATAACGCTATTAAATAATCCTTCACATATCTGACCTTATATTTATGTGTAATAATAAAAATGTAATAATAAATATGTAATAAATGTGCAATGCAAGTATTCTATCATAGTCTATGAGAAGTGACTTATAATTCAGTGCTTATTGTGAAGACTTTTACTGGAAAATGCATCATTTTTATATAGGATATATGTTGCGATATAAGTGATAATATAAGCAAAAATGTTCAATAATTTGACTGATTGTCGTGTGCAATCCTTCTTTATAGGTAAGCCCTTATTTAACGATATCAATTCAAAAAAAAAAAAAAAATAGCAATTTCTATTAGCATTGATAAAATAAATTTTCGTGTAATTTTTTGTTCAATTGCGTTAATTTTATTTTTTTGATTTAGTGTGTATTACTAATTTAAATCAACGGATAGAAGTAATTAATTAAATGCTTAATTTTCCGGTGCAATTGATACTTAATATATAGTTTTTGTGTGATCGTAATGTTAATGTATTAACATTTTTTTTTTGGGTAAAAACTAATTCCATACATTTTTATTATAGTATCAAATTAAATAATTTGACTGAGTAATATCGAGTAATACAGAGTAAATCAAATTTCACAACACGTGTATCTACTTATTTATTTTAATTATATACATCATGGGAGTCGCTGGTCTCCTACTGGGCGCGTCCCCCGGTTGGCGGATAGGGGAAGCCACTCGAACGCCTCGCGAGTGGTCGGGGTCTTCGGACCCCCGTGGACCAAAACCAGCAGCGGTAGACGCGAAAGCGCATTAGGGGGATGACTCGCTCTCCCTCTCCATTCGGTGGCGCGAAAGTGCAGTGGTTGGGCGCGGAGGCGCACAAGCCACTGGGCTCCTGGACCAACTGATGTGCGGGCCCAGCTCAGGAGTTTCGTCGTCTGGGGTAGCTGGGTCCAGTGGTGGGCGGGGCGCGAAAGCGCGGAGAGAGTGTTGGCACAGGAGGTGCGGCCGGTGAGGGAGTGGCGCCGTGAGGGCGCGGAGATTTCGGTGGTGGAGCCTCTCTTTGGTTCAAAAGGTTTGAAATGTAGACCGTTCTTTGTTTCAGAAAAAAAAGTAGAACTGATTAAAATCTATATTTTAGTATATTGTGTCAAGGTTTTCACAGAACTTGCCGAATTTAGTTATAAAAGATTATTGCTAATGCGTAAGTTAGTAGATTTAGTATGGTGCTTTAAAATAGGCATCTAAATACAAAAAGTTTTAGATATATTTATTTATTGTTTTTAATGTGGGTTCTATGCTGCAAGAAAAATATTTTTCTCACATGTTATGAATTTTTACACGATATACAAATATATATAACCTTCTTAACTTCATAACTTTACTGCAGTTTGTTATCAGAAATTGTTTGATGGAGTTTGATAGAGCTTTCGTAGAAAGATTATATATATAAATATAAAAAAGTTAAATTATATATATGTAGTACCTACATACTGATATTAAACTGAATTTTTAATGACTAAAACTGAACTATAGTATTTATTATTATTTGTAAGTATCGTGTAGTAACTATAGAGTCTGAAACAGCTGAAAACTGGTATTATTTAGTTTCTATTTTATTGTTTAGATTTTAAGATCTTGAATTTTGCTTGTTGATCAGGTTCCAACAAAAGGAATACATTTCAAACATCCATCAATAAGCTCGGTGAATCTTAAAATATATCGGTGTATTTTACAGTACGGCATGCTTTTAATATTTAGGTACAGAAAAGTGGGGGATTTACCTTTAAGTTTAAATTTATATACGTTGTAATATAAATTGAAGTTCATTACTAAAACAGCCTGAAATTTTCCACTACTGGGCAAAGATCTTCTCGCCTAAATATGAGAATGATTAAGGGTATTTAATAATGTCATGATAACATTCTGACCAGACCAAACGATATACTTTCCAAGTGTCAATCGAACTTGCAACTTTCAGAGTTAATCATCAATGATTCCATTATGGTTTTTAAATAGTGTAAGCTAAATTGAAAACTGAGAAACAAAGTAATTTCTTTTTAAAATAGTTTCATTTCTATTTCGAACTGAGCAAACAAATAACATATTTATTTTTTATGACTCAGGGAAAATAGAAATAGGAAATAAACTATGATAATATTAGTCTGCTTGGTATGCTACAGTCATGTTATGAATGTGTGTATCTTTGTTGAAGGACAGTATCAGATAAATGTCATTTTATTTAACACTAGCATCCGCCCGCGGCTTCGTCCGCGTGGATGTCGGTTACCGCGACCAAAAAAAAAAAAGTATCCTATGTTACTTCTAATACCTCCAAGGATATGTGTACAAAGTTTCATGATGATCGGTTTAGTAGTTTTCGCGTGAAAGCGTAACAAACAAACTTACTTTCGCATTGATAATATTAGTATGATTATTTAAGTACATAAATTGTCCGTTTGTATTCAATATTTTAATTTTATATCGAAAAAATAAAAAAAGTTAACACTTATTTTTAAAATAATTTATTGACACTTCACGTCTGTAAATAATTAGTTTAAGTTTTTCATTATAAATGTTATAATATTGTAAAATTTAGAAATATATGTTAATTGACACTTTTATTAATATTATATACTAGCTGCTGCCCGCGACGTCGTCTGCGTGAACATTATTAGATTACACGTGGTTACAGAATGCGTTGAAGAAATAAAGGTTCACTGCTCGTTCCCCGTAGGTGATAGCGTAATAATATGTAGCCTATATGTTGACCTGACTTCTTAATAATATTCGTACCAAATTTGAAGTAATCCATACAGTACTTTTTAAGTTTATCCCGGACATACATACAGACAAACAGACAAACAGACAAAAATTCTAAAAACTATATTTTTGGCTTTGGTATCGATTGTAGATCACACCCCAAGTATTCTTTTAAAAAAATATTCAACGTACAGTTTTGACTTTCCTACCATTTTATTATATGTATAGTAGATCTAATATAAAAAAAATATATATATATATATCTAATATAAAAATTAAAGAACATGTGTTAATTAAAACCTACGAAAGTTCCGCTGTGTATTTACTTTTTCAGGATTATGATGATGTACAAAGAATAACTTGATACGTAGATGATAATGACGATAACATATTGACTCATCGTTAGTATAAATTGAAGACAACATTCGTTAAAAATTCTTTATTACATAATAATATAACTAAATATTTATTAAAACATATCATTGTAATTACATAATGTAAAAACCGCATGAAAATCCGTTCAGTACTTTTGGAGTTTATTGCGCACAGACCGACCTATAGACATAGAGACGCGGCGAGGTACTTCTTTTATATTATGTAGTATAATCATTTCTTATTTTATTTTGTATATATTCTGATTGAAATGGAAAAGAAAATATTAATCTTGTAAATTACATGCCTGTTCGTTTCTAAGTATCAATCAAGCTATAATTTAGCATAAATTATCGTAAGCATAAAATGTCAAATTACTTAAGCGCCCTTGAGAGTACGGCTTGAAACTTGGGACAATGCCCAATTAGTCTGTTTAATTTATTAACTTTTTATCATTATTTAAAACTGAATTAATGTTAGGTTATATGATAATATGTACATGTTAATTAAGATTTATATAAAATATCTAAATCTCATAGATGACGTACAAATCTATAGATATAAAATTTGGACAGTTGTTTTAATTTAAAATGCTTACGCACACTAAGAAGGGATTAAAAAAAATTAACCCTAAAGGGATGAAATAGAACCCCTAAAAATAGAAAGCAAGTTTGTATGGAATTTTTTTTTAAATTAGCAACGATTTTGATAAAACTTGAGATTCATGCTCTTAAAACATTTAATTGACTACGTGTGTCATGGTTTAATGGAATTCACCCCCTAAGGGTGCAAAATAGGGGTTGAAATTTTGTATGGAAAATATTTAAATATCTTACAATTTCTATGAATTTATTATCCGAGCTTCTAAATATAAATAGCAGAACAAGTGTTTTCCGGTTCCTTAAAAAACATCCCCAGGGGTAGTAAAATAGGATCGGGGCGTCATGGTTGTATGCTGGAACGATCCCGTGGCGTCCCACTACAATGATGAGGGCACCGCTGGGTTTTAGTGGGTTAACCGACTACCATGCGGGCGAAGCCGCGGGCGGAAGCTAGTGTAAAATAATAGACATTGTTAAATACGTCAAAATTATATTATATTTACGTCATGCAAATGTAAGATCGAATTTTTTGTCAATTAAAATACGTAATCATATATAATATGTACTAAACTTTTACGATTTTAAGATTGCGTAAAAAACGTTATAAAAACAATCATTGCTTTATATTACAGGTATCACACAAGTATGCTTCATGCCTGCGCCTGTGGGTGACTGTAATACCTGTTGTCCTAGAGATAACAGTCTCGATGTACAATACAAATTGTTTACGCGGTAAGGGATTAAGCGATTATGTATAATAAACATACTATGATATATTATTAAGACCCAGTAAATATTATATACCAGTAGCTCTAGAAGTCTATAGAGGAGGCCTGCGTTCATCAGTGGACAGATGTCCTGAATGGCTGATATGATGATGATGAAACATTATAAATATTAAACTGTTATATATATATGGCTGGATATTTGTTCGCTGTCAGTCTGTCTGTCCGTTTGTTAGGAGGATTTTTTAGGAACCGTAAGCTTAAAATTTTATTGCATATGTATTACTATAAGCTTATATTATAAGCTTATTATGTTAATTATATATGTATTACTATGACCGCTATAATTACAAAGGAAATAAAGTTTAACAGTGTACATTTAAAAAAATAAGTTAGTGAGTCTCAAGATACAAAACGAAATGTAGATAAGAAACAAACATTGTTAAACATTTTAATGGCTCTGAACCGTTTATAAAGGAGACGACTTGCACTTAGTCAGTTCAATTTTAGCCTTTAAACTTAGCGATATTTTTAATTTGAGGATAACGCAAATATTACTCACCTTGCTAGACAAATTTACCGATGATAGTTCATTTAATCGTTTTTTATTTTTATTTAATATTAATTTTACACTATGAAAATAATTTTATTTTGAAACACATTGAAGTGTATACTTTAATATATTATATACTACATTTATATCTATTGATACTTATATGATAAACCTGAAAGTTTGCATTCATTAACACTAAGTATTCAATTTCATAAATATAGTGATTTGATAAAAGATTCGATTAAAAAAATATTTTTGGGGAAATCTTGTAACTAATAAATCCGAATGTTTGTTGAAATACAAATTATCGTAAAAAAAAATTGACTTTCACACTTAACGGTTCACTAGCTTCGTGTATCTATCTGCCTATCTGTTCCATTTTATTTATATGTATATTATATTACGCGTTTATCCAAACGCATAAAACAGTAAAACTTTATACAATTAGGTTATAAAAATCACGATAAGAATTGAACTTTTTTTTAATACGTAATCATTCAATTCAAATAAAGAGAAAGGTAGAGCTACTCGTATGATTAAGTATTAGTACGAGTAACTATAATTTTTATTTAGTCATTTTATTAAATATATATAAATTTTTTTGTTTAACTATTTGTTATGTTTTTTTCAGATCTAATCCGAATTCTTTCGATCTCATTGACCCAGGTCGACCCAATGCTTTGTCCAGAACACGTTTTAGTACAAACAGACCTACTGTTATATATTTGTTCGGATTTTCAGAAGCTTCTACGGGACCGAGTACAACAAATTTAAAAAATGGTAAATGCAATAATTTTTATATATTTAATAGAATTTTTGTTAGGTAGGTAACGTACTGTAAGTGGCATCTTTTTTTTTTAAATTAAAATAATGTGAATATAATACTGTTCTAAGTTTATTGTTTGTGATTATAATTATTGTTTCTTAAACATTTATGTTATTGTTAACAAAAGCATAACTTGGTTTATGATATTCACTGGGTAGTGGTGTTAGAGCATAAGTACCTTTTTTATATTATATTGCATATTGTATAACTTATTATTAAAGTTATACGATACTAGTGTATACGTATACATAAAACCGAAATCGGTTGGAATGATTATTTCCAGGTTAGATGCAATCTATCGAAAGTGTATTAAAAGTTATAATTATGAATCGCGAAAGTCTCAAATCTGTTATTATTGATATAACAAGGTCTTGGGAAGTTCACGATCAATGGTATTGTGTCAAAGAAAGATTATATAATGATTTGCCGTCTGTGTTCAAGTCGACAATTAAAGTTTTTTGACGAGTCGTCTAAAATCATTAATTTACTTCTACAGTTGTTATTTTATTGTATTAGTGTTAACATTATAACATTGATACTTACATATAATATATAACACAATGTTTGTGTATAATAAATAAAACAATACCTACTAATATGTATGTATATATGTAAAGATTATTAAACTTTTAATATATAAATATAGTTGTCATAAAAATAGGTACATATATCATGCCTAAGCCTGCATATTTTTCCATTTTTGTTTTAAGTCGTACTAGCTAGTAAGGTTTAAAAAAAAAATGAAACAATGCAATTAAAAGGATAAGTTAACACTAGTGTTACATTTTTATTCATTTATAGTGTTCTTGATCAACCTAGAAACATATTTTTATATAAAAAAAATAAGATCCGTTCGTTAAATTAACGCACTGTAAAATAACTCACTTAAGTCCAACCATAGTTTTCTCTGAATATACTCGATAGTGTTCATTCGTTATACCGATTTGTAAAAAATTGCAGATTTTAGCAGCTACGCAAAGTTAGCACCCTATCGAAAGATTTTTAAAATCAAAATGACCTTAATCGATAGGTCTACGTTAGGTCTGTATAGGTCCACCAAAATTTTTGTTAGGTCGCCTATTTTTTTTAATAAATATTTTTAATAAATAGTTCTATTTTTTCAAAAAAAAAAAAAAAAAAGACCTAACAACCTATCAATATATATTGAAAAAATAGAACTATTTATTAAAAATATTTATTTAAAAAAAATAGGCGACCTAACAAAAATTTTAGTGGACCTATACAGACCTAACGTAGACCCACCTATCGATTAAGGTAATTTTGATTTCAAAAATCCTTCAGTGGGGTGCTAACTTTGTGTAGCTGATTTTAGCCTCTATATTTTTATTAATCTAAATAAGGAAAAAAAAAACATTTACGTCCAATCAACTAAAATTCCCAAGAATTACACATATTATGTAAATAGAATATATTCTGTGTTACTGATTCGATTAACTCATAACGTGAAGTTATTTACTATTCATCATGACGTAATCCTTAAAAAATCATTTTAATATTTAATAAGCGCAATAGGTACGTAAAACTTATTGTTTTGAACAAACTCTTAACTAACAAAAAACTCTTTTTTATGTGCTATTATAATGCTAATGTGAACAACATTATGATGTGAACTACTGACTACATTAGCATAATAATTAATATGTTTTTTTTATTTTTTATTAAAAATTTAAGTGCGTTTGACCTCAATCTTGTCTGATGGTAAACAACGATGAAGTCTAAGGTGGAGCACGGAAACTCAAATAATGCCTGTTCACTTTTGCCTTAAAAATCCCTAGGTTGTACGTATCGGGAAACAGTGACGCAGGAAGAGAATTCCATTCCTTTGCACTTCTAATAATGAAGGAAGATGCGAACCGTGAGGTACGAACCGGAGGAATGTCGACCACGTATGAATGAAATTCCTGCCCACATCGAGTTGTCCGATGGCGGAATGGTGCTGGGGGAATTAATTCATGCAATTCCTGCGCACACTCACCGAAATGCAACCTGTAGAAGACACACAGACTAGCAACCAGTCGGCGAGTTCGAGGCTCTGGAGTTGTCTTGAAGTAAACATCTCTTCGCCAATGAGTTTCCTGGCACGCCTGTCGATAGCTTCCAGGGCTTCGAGCTGATATCAGGCGGAACCATCCCACAGATGGCAACAGTACTCCATGCAGGAGCGGACTTGAGCTGTATAAAGACTTTACAGCTGGTCCGGTGTGAAATAATGACGGACCTTGGAGAGGATGGCCAGTTTTTTTGAAGCAGTCTTAGCCCTAGATTCGATATAGTTTCCAAAATTGAGTTTGGACGATAAGTCTATACCGAGTAGTTCAAGGTGGTTAGTGACTGGAACAGGTACACCTCGAAAAGTGGGAGCCAAGTTAAACGGGCTCTTTTTAGAGGTGAAGATGTTATTATTATATTAATGTAAAACTTTAATTTTTTTAAATAAAACTAAAAATTATATAGTAAACACTGTCATATTATATATTGTTTTACAGAAAAATTAAAAAAAATCATTTTTTGGTCAACTCTTATTGTTATTTTACCACTCGATGATCGTTTAAAAAAAATCCCTCTACAATCTTTAGTTAAACAAAGAGAGGCAGAAGTAATTTTATAGTAAAAGAATATCTAGGTTAAAAATATATGTATGTAAAAATAAATCAAGTCAGTATGAATACGAGATGTTTCTTTTCATTGGAAGTAATTAATACCGATTTTATTGCAGCGTTCCTTGCCAGGGCCGAGTATAATTTCATTAGTGTGGACTGGTCCCGACTCGTCGTTTTTCCTTGGTGAGTTTACAATACAAAATTATAATGATGATGATGATGATGATACATAAATATTTGAGATAAAACTATCAAGTTTATTTTTATTAATTTAACCATCTATTTTTGCTTAACTTTTTTTCGGAAAAATAATTAGTTACAAAAGGCACCAGCAAAATCTAATAATTCGCCTAACCATAGTACGCCTGTTAAGACTTTCCTTTGCAAAAAGTAAAGTTAAAGATTTTCACAATAATTTGACACTCTAATGCTAGAAGAGTCTAACCGTTGAAACGGTGAATGTGGGATTTAATAATTTTAATATACAGAATGAGCTGCAAAGATGTCCGTGTATTACCTTTTTACAATTTAAAGTTTTTAAACGATTTTTGTATTAGTAAAGATTGTTTTAACAATTTGTATTTACAAAGTTTATTTGAGACACATTTATCTATAATAATAATAATGTAAATTTTAAATGATTCATTATGTTTGTTTAACAAACCGATGTTTCTCTGGGAAACCGCAGGATCAATTGGGATAAAAATTAATATGGATATATCTTAGAGCTCAACGAAGGATATAAATCATCAAATAAGAGATAATACGGATATGAACGGAATCTACGGAAAACAGTAAAACCATATAACTGAAATCACAGCGAAAACAGTTTAAAAATACTAGTAATTAAAAGTCTGTCTACGCTGTAGTCATGTATAGGTAATATAAGGCATAGAAACATCACGTAAACAGGTCATGTAGTAGACCTGACCTAAACCGCTTCTCATCAACATTACTTGTCTGAGATAAATTATTCATTTCAACAATTCCGTTCAAACATCATACTCAGTTTTCCGTTTGACGTGCTTTGCTCTTTGATGTTGAATTAAGGTATTACGAGAAGGGTTAATGATTAAGGTTGATCTGCAGACGTCATAACGGTAGATATGATGTAATAATAATATATTTTTATTATTATATACCACAGAAAATATTACTAATAAAATAAAATGATTTACAAACACAAAACCAGATGCACAAGAAGGTGGTCGGAGAAAATTTAGCCTGAAATTTACATTGTATACTTAATACATAATTATATCACGAAGTTAAATCGAAAATTTCTACCAAGAACTTCTGATTAAATTAATACTTTTAAAATATAATTGATATTTGAATATAAGCATTCACTTTTACCTAAAAAAATTTAGTCAAGTTATAAGCCACGGTTGACGGTTGACCTTATTAAAATATCATCCGGTAATCTCTTGTGATCGTTTATGAAAATATAAAATCTCATTATAGAGGCGAAATTATTATGCTGTATTTTACTTAATTGTTTGTTTGATCTTTTAGGTTATAAATTGAAATATTAAATAACTTAAAATATAAATAAGGTTTTAAAAAACAATTTATTAAATTAACTTTTTTTTAAATGAAACTGAAAAGTGTCATAGCTTCGTTGTATTATATGTACTTTTCGTCATTCCAAATTAACTATTACGTACTTGTATATTTACTAACCACTATTATAGGTATTTATTTGTTTTTTTAATCAAACCTTTCTGCTGCTTTAACAATTTTTTGTTTAAAACAAATTCATCACATATTTTCATCAACTTGTTAGCGTACCTACATAACCAACTCTCAGGAGAATTTGCTAATAGGTCTTTAGTATAATTATCTTGTTTATGTTTGTAAAATCTATGG
Organism: Euphydryas editha; assembly: GCA_036937285.1. Lineage (NCBI taxonomy): Eukaryota > Metazoa > Arthropoda > Insecta > Lepidoptera > Nymphalidae > Euphydryas > Euphydryas editha. Next base: position 5,842,482 of record JAUPFZ010000020.1, read on the forward strand.
TCACCCAAGTTGATAAAGCCCATTACGCGTCGTACCTTTAAAACTTTTGATAATTTAAAATTTATTATTTAGAAACAGTCGACATGAATGCGATTTTTAACGCTACAACGATAAATATAAGACTAAGTATGTTTAAATATCTTCTCATCCTTCTTACGCTATTGTGATGCAAAAACAATTTTTTGTATAAATAAAAACATGAAAGCGTTAATCTCAAAATATACCGAACGGAAAAATATATAGCATATCTATGTTTAATTACTTAGCCTATAAATCTTAACATAACTCAAATAATCTTAACACTTATCACTGAAACGGGTGAAACCGCGCAGTCGGCTTAGATAGTATGCAATTTCTTTAAGCGTTAAGAATGTAACAACAAAAATATTATACCAATGTTTTTTTTTTACAAATATATTATGTTACTTAAGTAAAAAACTAAGTAAGTAGTAACTAGTTAACTTCAATCGACCCAGTGTAGGTAAGGTAGTGTTATTCCGTGGTGATGATGTGATCCTGAAATTAATGTCTCTCATTTTTCGAAAGCTTTGCAGCAAAATTTAGAACTTTAAAAATCTATTCGATATATATATTTTATAACAATTTTTTATACCCATGGGCTCATTTTGCCCATGCATTTTGAATTTCGATTTATTATTTTATCAATTCGTACTCAGTACATTGTAGCTGCTACATTAGTAACTTGGTATCTCTTGGATCTAAACTTAGAATCTCTAATTTGGAGCGTGAGTCCACCGACCGAAATATTTTCTTTTAAATTTACTTACATCTACATTTCATTTTCATTCACTCTCAATGACGGCGGTATCTCTGTGATGGATCGCATCTTGAGACTGTGCTCGAGGATTTCCTTGTCTGGGGTCCCCGCTGCCCTCGCCACAAAGCGACCGATTACGTCGTCGCAGTCATCGGTGTAATAGACGCAGGTGTTGGTGTGTCTAGTCACCGCGACTACAGCGTGCGAAACGCTGTCAAATCTGATATATTTTGGAAGGCGAATATATCTAGTATGAATATGGGAAGATACAAATTTATTCCTATCCTTAGCTATTCTGATCATACACCAAACCAATATTTTAAATTTAATATTATAATAATTGATTCACTATACGAAAATTAGACATCTATAAGAATATTTTTTATATTTTACTTGTTCTGAAATCACAACAAATGAAAAAAAAGATATTCTCAATAATTGTTACTTGCAACATTTATAGTCGTGTCGAAATCTTCAGTGTCTTGGTCCATTATGTCGAAAAACGAAAAACGACAAATGATGCAAAAGTAAAGAATAGAGTAAAGACGAGGAATTAGATGAAACAAAAGCCATGGGGATAGCTTTGTTTTTATCAAACCTTTCTTCAACTTGAGCGGTCAAGCGGTTTTTAGCGTCAAATCCGTGGTATAATGCGAAGTGAAGACACTTCGAACTGTTGATATATTTTTTTTACTCTGGATTTGCAGTACTTACGTAAATAATACCACAGAGCGACAGACAGTTAACAAAAGAACCTAAAAATGTACTAAAATTGCATTACACTGTACGTTACTTAAGTAGTGAAATTGGCGACTATTACTTGGCCAAGTATTCTTACTTTTGACAGTTCTTACTTCATTCAAATTCTTGTTTATGGTATAAAAACTTAAATAATAAAAAAAAAATAAAAAAAAAAAAATAAAAATTTTACTCAAGTAATCACTTTGACTTGACCATAGATAGTGTAAAGAGTCAACTGAGTAAGGATAAATACAATTCTGACTCCACATCTTACTAGAAGCTTACAGCAAAAGGGGACTTTAAACGTAATTATTACGTTTTAGGTTAAACTGTCGGAGAAAACTTCTTTAAGACTTGTTTCACAATTGTAATGCCTCACTCGTCTACTCTGTTTAATGGAAAGCTATATGCATCATGAAAGAGGGTAGACGTTTTCTATCATCTTATTATGCAAGTTACGTGTCATTTGTTTTGCTTGTAAAATCTCTTCTTATTTTGTGTCGAACAAATAAAAGCTTTTGTACTTAAGACATTTGATTAAGGGGCACGTCTTTTGCTTTTTATGCTCCTTTGGCCCAGCATACCATATGTTAAATTTTTTTTACCTTTCTTTATACCTCATGTCCCATAAATTAGAATTAACAAAGGACTATCAACTTTTTTTGCGGCTTTCTTATGACCTTGGAGGACTATTTGTTGTAATCCACAAAGAGAGCCTCTATCGGTTTAGCGACTATTTGCTCTAGCGCATGATCTGTTAGAATTAAATAAGAGCTTACTTTAATCTTTGACGCTTATCTGATCGTGACATCTGAGCGCAGGGCATTCTGGTCATAGCACCCTTGTCAGAGAACCCCTATTACGGCTATCTTGAGCCCTCGCATAGATCCCTTGCATAGATCTTCACAGTAATTTCGCTTTCCGCTCCTCTCTTAACTAACAGTGGGATCGATTCCCGCCCCGAGTCTGGTTGTAATATGTATATATTTATATATTAGTCGGCAGTTACCTAAAACACTGGCATTAAGTTATCTACCTTAGTAATATATGTATGTGTTTGTTAAATATACTTATTTAATTAAACATTATGCAAACAACCGATAAATAATACGTGTGGTTGTTAAAATTCCACAGAATTAAAAATTATATATTATGTTACATGTTGGGCTTGTTTGTGACTACGACGAATACAATTCTGTCAAAAAATACACTAAAAATAAATGGTGCACATCTAACATATAAAAATGATACAAAATGTGAATGCTTATATACCATCAAACCTTGTTATTAGGTACATATCAGCGGTGAGAAACACGCGGTACATGGGAGCGCGGCTTGCCGAATTCGTACAATTTCTAAATTCTTCCGGAGTCCCAGCTGGCTCTTTGCACGTTATAGGATTTTCATTGGGCGCCGAAGCGGCTGGCTTCGCTGGAAAACTTCTTAACACGAGAGGCTTGAGATTAGGAAGGATAACTGGTATGGTATATATACCTAAGCTTGTATTTACATTTATTGTAGTGACATTAGATATTTTATTATACATCATAAAATATTATCTTATGACTTTAGTTGGATCAATTACTGCTATTATTGTATGCTTTTATTATTTTGGGGCATTATTTTAACCTACCCGTTTCGTAGATTTTAAATTCTAGCTATGCTAGCTAATATGAATGAATAATAAATAAAAAAAAACAGTCATGACTTATTATGTAGCCAGCATTATTTTCAAATCGTTACGTTGTAATGTTATTTTTAAATATTTTTTAGGTCTCGATCCAGCATATCCTGGCTATAGTTTAGGTGGAAAAGAAAATCATCTCACAAAAGGCGATGCCATCTTTGTAGATGTGTTACATTCAAATCCTGGAATATTTGGTTTTCCCCAACCTATTGGTGATGTGGACTTCTATCCAAACCCGGGAAGCTGGATTCAGCCAGGCTGCTGGATCGATGAACTGCTGAAGAATAAGGAGTTGCGTTATTTTTGTAAGTATATATTTTTCGTGCTATAACATGAATTCATTGACGTTTATAAGTTTGAAGGTTTCAGGTTACGTATTGTTTAGTTATGAGTTTATATAAAAAACAAATGGAAACGTAGTAAAGATACTCTATTTACAGTGGTAAAAAAAAAAGTTTTATATTAAAGGTACAAATAAATTAAGATTAACTATCATAAACAATTTAAAAACATTTTTTTCTGCTAGATATGGAATTATAGAGTGCAAACAAAATTCATTATTTTGTTAACAATATTTTTAAGCTTATGCGTCCATTTCTTTGTTTGGGGAACAATGATTTTGCCTCCCCTCAGGTTCATTTTTCAGGCGATCGATGCTCTGACGTCATCGCGGATGCTGGGAACCAAGGACAAAGGGTGAAGTTACCTCAATTACGCCGATTATTTTGACCTAAATGTATTATTAGGACGTTTAACGCGTGAGATAACAATAAATTGTTACAGAAATAACATAACATAATTATATTTGAATACAATTTGTTTAATGTTCTTGATACATTCGTAATTTGATTATTTTCTTATGCTAGGTAACAACGTTAAAATTAGTAAAAATATGATAATATGTGTGCAAAAACGTCATTATTAAATATGAATTTAATAATGACGTTTTTGCCTTATTATGATTTTACTATGTTACTGTTATTTAAAAAAGCGTGCCAATTGATACTGATCGTATTAGTTCGTTAACACATAGTTATATAATAGGTACATCAATAGTCACCGAAATTTTTCACTAACGTTAAGGTTTTACTTATATTCGGAAGCATTACTGCCGATCCAGTTGGCCGGTGTCCAAAGATTGATTGCTCTGTCCAAATGTCAATGTAATCTAACGATATCTCAGCGAGATAGCAAATATAGGACATATTTATTACTGTTATCTGTTAATCCTTTAAATGACTTTCACCGAAGATTATTATCTTTCTCAAATATTTTTTTGTACTCTGAAATGTGTTTTTGAAAAACACATGTAGGTAGGTAGGTAGGTTTTGAAGATGTGATTAAAATATGTGTATTTTATTTCTAAATATTATGTGAAAACTAATGGTATTAAAATGTATAGTTAAATAAGTATGTATAATGTAACGCTTGTCTAAATCGTTTTATAATTTTTTTGTATTTATTTGTAAAATATTGTTAAATTTTTTTTTCAAAAATTCGTTAGCGTTATATTATTTAATATAAATTATTATTAAATATTTCATTTTCAATTTAACAAAAGTTATTATCTTTTCAGATGGATGCAGCCATAATCGCTCCTGGAGACTGTATGTTGAGTCCATAAGGAATCCGACCGGTTTTCCAGCTACTCTATGTAGAGATTGGACGAGTGCCACAGCGTCATGTAGATTCAAAATCGATGGATACATGGGATTCGGGGCTCAGCCACCGTAAGAAAAAAAGACATTTAAATACGAAAAAGACATCTAAATAATAATTTTATTTTTGTTTATAGGAATACTTACTAGGCTCATGGGTGATTGCGTAAATCTCTATCCTATGTAATTTCAGGATGAAAGTGGTGTTTGCGTTAATGTGAGTCTCCGGCTATCTACATATCAAGTTTTATCACCATCAGTTTCGTAGTTTTTTCGTGGAAGAGAAACTGTACTGTGTGTTGTGTACTTGTGTGTCTCTGTACCCATCCATCATCAAATATTTCAAATTTATATCGTTGGTGAAGCTAAATTCGTACTTTATTAAAATACGATAAAAATGCAAAAAACAAACCAAAACAAAAAACCTTTAGGTTTAGCGCGATAAACTCAGGTAGTGCCGTTTTTATTTGAAATAATATGTTTTTTCATGGTAGCTGTTTATTAAAACGTATAATTATATAATTAAACATCAAATTAAATGTATATGAAATCACAAAGCATGTTAAGTAAACATTAGAAAGTTATTTATTATAAAAGATTTAAAATGTCTTAAAATAAAATATACTTTTAGGCGATAACGCGTGAGATTTTTATCTGGATATATAAAATATATTTCAAAATAATATATTTAATTAGTAATAATTACAACTGATTTAGATTCTTAAAGTGGCTCATTAGTGTAATATTTTTAGAAAATTAAATATGACTTTATGCGTAGGTCTGCTGTAGTTGGTTTAAAAAAAAAAAAAAAAAAAAAAAACGAAATAACGCTTCCTCGCTTGATTCTTTATAATCTACGTATCTTAATTTTTACTTATTATGTAGTCATTTCATACTAGTAATGAATATCGTTCTGAGTGATTATATCCAAAAGTTTTGATATTGCTTGCTTGTTTTTATTACTGCTCCTTTCCTATAAGTTCTCATGAAAATTCTCTCCTTTTAAGTACCGCAGGTTGTCTAAAGTAAACAACTATAGATATTTTTTTAAATCGGAATGACAACTTAATAGATTAACGTATTCAATGAAGCAAACGTTTAGCTTAATTATGTGAAGTACCTGGATGACCGAGCTTTGCTCGGTTAAATTATATTTAGATACATTACATACAGATGAAACATAAATAATATTTTCGATCTTACCGACATATTAGTAAAATAATAGGAACTGGTTATTTAAATAAAAAATAAAAAATAAAAAGAGCTCTTAATTAAAAAAAAGGAAAAAGATTGGTCTGTAGAAACCTGGATTCGAACCCAGGTTTTCTAATTTCGAATCCGCCCGATTCCTATCTGAGCTATTAGAAGCTTGTCAATGACAGCGAAATTTACCTTCGTATTCTAATGGTATTTTTTAATTGCGTAAAAAAAGGGATAAAACAACATTTTCTAAAAATAAATCCTAGCTAGATCGATTTATCGCCCCCGAAACCCCCTGCATACTAAATTTCATGAAAATCGTTGGAGCCGTTTCCGAGATTCCGATTATATATATATATATACAAGAATTGCTCGTTTAAAGATATAAGATAAAAAAACTTTCAATTCAATTTAGGTAATTGGAGACAAAAAACAAGTTAACCGGAGTTCGTCACACAATTCCACTTCAGGGTGGCGCAATTAATGATTTATTATTTATTGAAAATTATTAGTTTACGTATTGTTTGTATTCATTTAATTTATCGTGTTTTTTTATAATTTATTACACTCTAGGTTTAGTAAAAAAAAATATACACTTTAAAACTAAGCTGTGGTAACTCGGATTAAAATCCATCACTGATTTGCGTCAAATTTTGCGAAAAATTTTTGATGAGCTTAGCTTTATATCAAACACTCAAAATTTTAACAATACAATACAAATATTGTAAGCGCTTCCTAAGTTGTTTTTACAAAAAAACAAGGTTTACTTTTACATCAGCTTTAAAGAGCAACAAATATTTCTTCATAATACTTCTAGTTTAACATTTACGAGTACAATCCTACGTGGGATTGGGGATTAAGTACTAAGCCTATTAACTTCTAAAGTAACCTTGGGGGAAGTTTCACTTGAAAAACAAGACGAAATATCGTAAATAGTTAAATACATTTTTGTACAATACATGTATTATGAAGATTGAATTGTAATGATGTATTTGGTAAAAGTTCTTGCAACCTTATTAAAATTGGTTTTAGTTCTGGTCCTTTGTATTGTTTGTCAGTCATTGTTTTCGTATCGGATAATATTTCCATAATATCGATACAGAAAAATCAAGAACTTACACTAATCTGTAAGTATTATTTGACTAATCTGTATAAGCCAGTATTATTATAAGAAAACTTGCTTATTTACGATGCAGTGTTCAATTTTTTAAAATTGATTGAATTTACTTACTTGTTGTATTGACAACTGCTCTGGTGTTAACGAGTAGTTGCCTCAACGCCGGCAGTCGCAGGTTTGATTACCGCTCGCGGCAGATATTTGTGTTTATACAAATTTTTGTTTTTAGTTTGGGTGTATCTACTTGTAAGTCTCCCCACCGTGCCATGGAAAGCGATCGGTTCTAATTGTTATCATAAACACATGATAGCAATCGTTACTCATGTTAGGGAAATTATCTGCCCACCCGTTGTGGAGCAGCGTGATGTATTAATCTCCAACCCTCTTATATGGAGAAGAGGCCTTTGCCCAGCAGTAAGACGTTTAGAGGCTGATTCGGTTCAGTTCGTTTTAGTTCATGTTATTGAATTCATTTCTACGGTGCTCTATATATCTATTGTTTATGAATTACTTCATTTAAATCTTATCTTATATCTTTAAACGAGCAATTCTTGTATATATATATATATATATATATATATATATATATATATATATATATATATATATATATATATAATCGGAATCTCGGAAACGGCTCCAACGATTTTCATGAAATTTAGTATGAAGGGGGTTTCGGGGGCGATAAATCGATCTAGCTAAGATTTATTTTTAGAAAATGTCGTTTTATCTCTTTTTTTACGCAATTAAAAAATATCATTACAATACGAAGGTAAATTTCGCTGTCATTGACAAGCTTCTAATAGCTCGGATGGGAATCGGACGGATTCGAAATCAGAAAATCTGGGTTCGAATCCAGGTGATTACTCACCGTTTTTTTTCCTTTTTTTTTTCTTTTGAATTAAGAGCTTTTTTTACTTTTTATTTTTTATTTAAATAACCAATTCCTATTATTTTACTATTATGTCGGTAAAATCGAAAATATTATTTATGTTTCATCAGTATGTAATGTATCTAAATATAATTTAACCGAGCAAAGCTCGGTCATCCAGGTACTTCTTATTATCTGCACTATAACACGGCGTCTTTAGTATCTGTGAACATAGACGAAAAGCGCCCTCTCTGGTTCCGGCTCGCGTCTTGACATCCACGCTTATCGAGTGTCTCCTTATAAATATTCAAATTTAATAGTAAATAACACAAAACATAAATAACATTCAAACAACGTTGCTATTCGTATTTACGACTAATTTCAACATTCCACATGCGATTCCATAATCTAAATTTAAATTATGTCTAAAACCTATTGCAAGTAAGCAAAATCAGATATTAATGGGTTATCGAAAATAGCCGTCAGACAATTGTACATAAGGATAAACGTAGTAAACAAGTTTATTATTATTGCGAACAAGGGATATCATAGTACGAATGAAGTAAATATTTAAGTTCGTTTTACGACTGCATCGTAGCACGTTTGGAGAATATATTTTTACAGGTGTGGGATTTACGCGTATAATAATGAAAACCTGGACGTAAAATTGCATCTGGGAATTAAACGAGTTCTCATATGTTATATTATTAACTGAAATGTTATGTTGTTACTGTTTGTTTAAAATATAATATTTTTATATAACTGAATTTTATTGTCTGTCATTGTTAATAGTTGAAGTGTTAGTTAATAGAAAGGTGATTTTTTGGTAGTTTTTATAAATATGTTCTGTTGAATTATATATACATAGCGGTAGTAAGGCATTTTTAGTTACCGTTATTATAGAGCTAAATAGATTAATAAATCAGTCAGGCCAATTCTGTTCTGATTATTGGGCAAGGCTATAGGACGTAGGTATTAGGTCGTGAGTCATAATAACGAAACAGAATTCACACACGTCAATGGTAATAAAGATGTATGTGTCGTCAAGGAACTTATCAATTTAATAAAAATCTACTGTTTAAAAATAATAATTTCTCAATTTTTTATCATTTTAAAAATACTAACGTAATACGACTGTCTCGTTGGCGTAGTTGGCAGTGACCCTGCTTTTCGCTCCAGCATTGTGGGTTATCCTGCCACGGGTCTCGGTATACTATTTACAATAAGTTTGTATTATTTATCAAATAAATAATGAAAAAATATATAAATATGTATATCAGTCAATTTTAATTGTGTGGTGGACCGTGTTGGTATGTTGAAAAAAAATCTAATAACACTAATTATGTATAATAATAACTAGTATCTCAATAAAATATTTTTTATTTCAGGATGACTGGCAAAATGTACCTGTTGACGAACTCAAAACCACCCTTCGCAAGAAATGGTCCTTAACAAATTAAATCCTTGACAAGTCTGGGCTTAATATTTAGTCGGGTTTCACTAAGAAATACTTGTGTGAAAATAATTAAAACTCTTAAATTAGAGTACCTAGCTTAGATATTTATCAGGATATAAATAATAAACAAATACAATAAATTGTTTTCATTCAAGGAATTTCTAGTAAATCTGGAATTTCGGACTATATTTCTAGGAAATCAAGAATTCATGGTGGGAAACAAAAAGTACACACACAAAAAATTATTAAAATTAACGATTATCATAACTATATTACATAGGCCAATCAAGTTTCCATTTATAAAATTTTAATAAAATGATTCTGTTTAATATTGTTATGAATATAATTATATATAGTTGTTATAGATTTGACATTTACACTTTAGTCATCTAACCTCGTTTTTTCACAGAAATTAAAGAGATACATACACTGAGGTAATCAGTTTTTAAATTATGCTAAAGAATAAAAAAGTTTTACGTAATAAATGAATGGCCCCTAAGCAGTTATGAAGCGATATTTGATGTTAAAAACCTTAGTTGATAATTATCCAGTCGATGAAATTTCTATGCTAAAATCTGCTCTTAAATCTATATATTCCTTCCATGCCGGTTTTTGTAGCTTGTTAAATAATATACAACTATGTCATTCAAACTTAAACGTAATTAATATTTATTTATAGAGTTTTCTTGAAAATTTTCATAAATTTTGTATGAGAAGCCACTTATGTAAATGATATTGCTTCTATATCTAACCCAGGATTTGCATTTCTCTGATACATTGTTTATATGCTTAGAATTTTAAGAGACATATATAAAATCAGGAAAAAATATTGCTGTATTTAAAAAATTGTGTAATTTTTATTTTATTCTAGAATCTCTTCGAAGATTAATTTTATTTAAATACAGTAAAGACCAGAAGCGTTATTTACGTAAATCAGTAAGCGACTACATCCAAAGTTATTTCATAGAAGTGTAGCGACATGTGGCGCGTAGCCCACCAGACACACACCCGTCTGGTCGAAGGATCCTTCCTTTTCAACGCAGCCTCTCTCCTCCATAGAAGATTGAATATCATTCTCATTCGAAATTAGTATATAATAAGTAATGTAAATGACTGATGTTATGTAAAATATATTATTGATTTCAACGGGTAATAAATAGTAATTTTATTGTAAATTTAGTAATAGAGGCGTTGCAATGGATTATTTTATTCATTTACTTTCGAATTACTCATAACGATTATGTGTTTCATTGAATTTAATCTGCCAAGCCAATAAAAATAAACTACATTGAAAAAATGAATACTTAGAAATTTGTTTATTAACGTTCGGATCAAGTTCTATCGAAATGAACTGTGACGTATATAAAAGAAAATATTCAAAATGTTGCCTCGAGTGAAACATACCCAACTAAGCCTGTTAATAAATAAAATATAAACAGACATTCCTTTCGAGAACCTTTCGAAACAGAACAATCCAATATCCGATATTTTTCTTTCATTGCCATTGTCGCAAATGTTTGTGGTTGGGAATCACATTGATGGATTTTTCTTTTTATTGAGAAAACATCACTCGATAGACGTCTAATAAAATAAAAACTAATTTGGGCGAGACTCACTTTGTCTGGCAACATATCTTTGATCAAATGTCAATGTCATAAAAGAAGACACATGAAAATTAACTAAAATAATGGGACTTGCTCTTTGGTAAGTGTCAGATACAAGCGTTTTCTAGTTTCTTTTTTAGTAATTTTGTATATATTTCTTGGCCATTCCCGTCTAAGTTGAATTATTTATATATTTGTTTGTGTTGTTCACTATTTGGTGTACGTAGTACTGTAATTGTCTAGTTTTAATTATATTTTAAAATGGATACCGACCCGCCGGACCCTGGCGGAGGTAACAAAACTCACAATAGAAAGCGACCTATTAATGAACCCTCCCATTCCGACCATACTAAAAGGTTAGTGGTTAACCCCTCTTTGGCGACTCCCTCAATACAATTGACTTATACTAACCCCGAATTTCAAAACGATAAGAGGTTATACTCCACAGATGATGTTGCACCATTTGTTATCCATGTCACCAAACCCGAATCTGAAACCAATAGCGGAACGGTACTTCGCCCGATCCAATTTGGACACTTTTTATTCAAAAACAACATTAAAAACATTGTAATGGACGGTATTAAGAGAATCGGTAGAAACCGAATCTCTATTGAGTTTCAATCAGCAGAACATGCAAATTCTTTCTTGGACCATCCCGCCCTTGGAGCGGCTGGATTTATTGCACTAATACCATCATATAGTGTATCTCGTATGGGCATCGTCCGGGATGTCCCAGTAGATTGGTCTATGGAGGAATTTGTTTCTAACCCCCAGGTCGGGTCTCGGGGTCCAGGTTGTTAGGTCCCCCCTGGTCACGGTAAGATTATGAAAGCCAGGAGATTGAGCCGGAAAGCTGTTAATGATGGTTCCCCTACCTGGATCCCCACTCAGTCTGTTGTCCTTACCTTTAGTAGCCAAAAACTCCCTCCCCGTGTATTTTGTTTTTACTCCTCTCTTCCAGTTGAGACTTATCTCTTACCCACAATACAATGTAACAAGTGCTGTAGGTTTGGACATGTCAAAGCACAGTGCCGATCCAAACCTAGATGTTATAAATGTTCCCAGATGCACGAAGGGGAAACATGCACTGTATCAACTCCTACATGTCTCTACTGTTCCGGTCCACATTCAGCAAATGATACCTCTTGCCCGGAATACTCTAGGCAGAAGTCAATTAAATTAGTTATGTCTCAAGAAAGTATTTCCTACCTCGAAGCTTCTGCCAGATTTTCTCATGTAAGACGCTCCTTTGCTGACTCTACAAGAATCTCTTCCTCATCCCCTTCTTCTACAAATAGAAAGAATACTCCTGCTCCAACCACAGTTTCTTATAAAAAAACATTTTTTACCTCCCGTGGCCCTCCTCCTCCTACTTCTCCTGGCTATGATCACCATGCTCATAGGGAGATTGTAGAGACACCTATTTCTGAATCTCCTAATGGGTGTGCCCTCACAAATGATTCCTGTTCCCCTGATGATAATTTTATTGAACTTCTTACTTCTCTTCTTATTAACATGCTTTCCCGGTTCAGTGACTCCGGGCTACCGAACAATATTCTTAATAACTTAACTCAGCTTGCAAACTTCATCCCCAACAATGGAGCACATCATCCTACAGTGGAACTGTCGTAGCATTAAAAACAAAAATCATGACATATTATATTTAATTAAAAAACATAATCCATTGATTCTTGTCGTTCAGGAGACGTGGCTAAGACCTGGATCTAATTTTAGAGTCCCCGGCTATATAGCTGGAGCTGCCATAGTGGTCTCCAACAAATGTATATATTCTTCCGTTTCCATTCCCTCACATAGTGATTCTATCAATATTGTGGCTGTCCGTATTATAAATATTACTTTCGTCTCTGTGTATATACCTGAACCCAATATCACTGTCCTGTCTGAATTCTCATCTATCCTTTCCTCTATTTCTTCCCCTATTGTTGTGTTAGGAGATTTTAACATCCATCACACATCTTGGGGTTCTTCTTATTGTGATCATTTGTCCTCTTATTTTTTAGATATTTTGGATGACTACAACCTTGTGATGTTGAATGACGGGTCTCCCACTCGCTGGGTCTCCCCTCTACAGAACCCAAAGAGTGCTGTGGACTTGTCATTCTGCTCTTCGTCTCTCTCCCCCCTTTCCTCATGGTCCATTCTCCCTCATTCTTTTGGTAGTGACCACTTTCCAATTGTCATCTCTCTATCATTCTCCACCAGACCTACTGTTATCCCTATTCCACCTAGATTAAAATTTAATATGGCCCAAGCAGATTGGTCACAGTTTGCAATAGCCACAGATAATGAAATTAGTCATATCCCTCCTGTCCATTTAAATAATGTCCACCTTATGTATAGTCATTTTAAAAATGCACTCTTGCAAAGCGCAGAAAAGGTAATTCCTGTAAAAGGCTCGGGTAATTTTAGAAAAACATCCCCTCCCTGGTGGGACGCGGACTGCTCATATGCGTGTAAGCGTCGCAAAGAAGCTGAGCGACAATACTCCCTCTCTATGAGTCTGGTTAATTACCTAAACTATAAAAGAGTGTCAGCTGAAGTCAATAGACTGCTTTCCAAAAAGAAGAAGAGTGGCTGGTGCCACTATTGCGAAAGTTTATCTCCATCCTCTCACCCCTCTGTCGTTTGGAGAAATATTGGGAGATTTAGAGGATCGCTTTCTCCTAGTGATAACCGCCAGTCCAATGATGCATCTACTTGGATCAATGCCTTCTCGCAAAAGTTGGCACCTCTATCCGTCCCTTCACGGGAAGAGTGTACAACCCACATATCTTCTAATCCTTCCCCATTAAATCAATTTGATGCCCCCTTTTCTATGGAGGAATTCCAACTGGTCCTAAAATCCTTGACCGACTCCTCCCCCGGTGAGGATGGGGTCCCTTACTCTTTTATAACTAAAGGTGGCCCAGCTACTCAAAAGCTGTGCCTAGATATTCTTAATTTTATTTATCAGTCGGAGGTCCCTCCAGATGAATGGCGAAGACAAATAATATTGCCTATCTTGAAGCCGGGAAAGCTTAGTTCAGACCCTTCTGGTTATAGACCAATTGCGCTATCATCCACTATTGCCAAGATCCTCGAACACCTTATCAAAAACCGTTTAGAATGGATTTTGGAAAATGGAGGTCTCCTTTCCAAGAGCCAATTCGGTTTTCGAAAAGGCTTTAGCACAATGGACAGCCTTGGGATCTTTATGACAGACATTCGTATTGCATTTTCTAAAAAAGAAACAGTTGTGGGAGTATTTCTTGATTTGTCATCTGCATATGATAATGTTCTGCTTCCAGTACTCAGGCAGAAAATGCTAAATCTGAGTTTACCTGTGAAGATGACTAATTTTATATGTAATTTCCTTTCTTCCCGCTCTATTATAATATCTACAAGAAATTTTTCTTTTTCACCAAGAATGGTGTGGAAAGGACTGCCCCAAGGATCTGTTTTGAGCCCCCTCCTTTTTAGTTTATATACGCATGACTTGGAACTCTCTGTTAATTGTTTTTGTGATGTCCTTCAATATGCGGATGACTTGTCATTATATATTACTTCCAAAGACATAAATGAATGCACAACTCGACTTAACTCTGCTATTGTCTATTTAAATGAGTGGTTAGACAACCATGGGCTGTCTATTTCTATAGAAAAAAGTGCTGTAGTGGTTTTTACTCGCTCCAGACTTGTTTCTGACATTATTATAACTAGTAACCATCAAGTTTTCCCGGTTAAAGATAGAGTGAAGTTTTTGGGTGTTTATCTGGACTCAAAGATGACGGGTATACATCACATTAATCATATAAATCAAAAATGTGAAAAAAATATAAATATTCTGCGGTCCCTTTCTGGAGTGTGGTGGGGCTCCCACCCTTACACCCAAAAGCTACTGTATAATTCCCTTGTCCGTAGTCATTTAGACTATGGATCTTTCCTCCTAGAACCCTGTAATAAATTACCTTTAAAGTCATTAGACAGGATCCAATCTAAATCATTAAGAATAATTATAGGAGCCATGAAATCTTCCCCAGTTAATGCTCTCCAAATTGAATGTGTTGACCCTCCTCTCCATCTTCGAAGACAATATCTATCTGATAGATTCCTTTTTAAAGTCTTTCAATCCCGTTATCACCCACTTATTAGTAAACTCCATTCCCTTAGCCAACTAGTCTCTTCCTCTAACTATTGGTTGCACAAAGATCCCCCATGTCTCGTAATCAGCTACCGAAAACTGACTAGTCTCCCTTGCCCCATCTTCCAATGCCGACTTAATCCCCTTTTTGAAACTCCTTTTGAATCTCTTATATTCTCTCCTCACATCATCCTTAACTTTTCTATTGATAAAGGCTCACCTATGGCTAACATTCATTTCACTCAAATAATAAATGAACACTTTAAGGACTGGCTACTTATTTTTACGGATGCATCAAAACTTTCTGTTCATAGCTGTGTTGGAGTCTCTGTCTGGATTCCTAAAGTAAATGTGATTTTAAACTTTAAATTACCTGCTATATCAACAGTCTTTACGGGGGAATCAATAGCTATATTAGAGGCACTTTCTTTCATAAAATCACATAATTTAGACAAATCCATTATACTGTCAGATTCCAGAAGTGCTCTGGAAGCTATTGCGTCTAACCCATTTCGGTCTAAAAATAAATTTTCTTACATCCTGAAAATAAGACAGCTACTCTTTGAATGCCACTCTCAGAACATTCGGGTTGTGCTTGCATGGATCCCCGGACATAGTGGTATTTCAGGTAATGAAAGTGCAGATGCATATGCTAAAGAAGCTACAATATCTGGTTGTCTTAGCCAATTCAGAACTTATTGCCAGGATCTTATCCCATTTGCAAAGGCTCACATGATGACAAAATGGAATAAATATTGGTCTCAATCAAGCAGAACCTGTGGCAGACAATATGCAGATATCCAAGAATTTATCCCTACAAAACCCTGGTTTGTCAAATACCGTCAAGCTTGCAAACCCGTCTGTTCCACAATATGCCGCCTTAGACTTGGACATTCCTGTACTCCTGTCTTTCTTGCAAAGATTAGGATCAGGGATAACTCTCTTTGTGAGTGTGGGATCGACGAAGGTACCCCAGAGCATATCTTTTTCTGTTGCCCAAAGACCCATTCCTCTCTCTATGACCTCCTTCCTCCATCTATACCCCGTCCTTGTAATTTCAAATCTATTTTATCATATGTACATACTCCTTTTATTGATATTTTATGTTCTTATATATTAAGTAACAACATTAAATTGTAATGTGATGTCTATCTAACAAATTAACAAATTTGTGTATGTGCTTGTTTTAGGTAATTCAACAGTGAAAGCCTGTCATTATTAATGTGGTAAAAATATCTTACCCTTGTACTCTCATAATACCATAATTCTTAGCAGTCCATTTACCCTTTAGTAAGCATAAAACTAAAGAATCACTCTGACATTGGCAAATCCTCGCGGGAGCCATTTTACAAAGAATAAGAAGAACTAAAATAATATGATGTAAATATTATTATTAATATTTTATGATGATATATTATTAATATTGTATATTTATGTTGTTGTAGATTAATAATAAATTAATAATGAAATTCACATTATTTAAAATGCTTCAAAATTTTATTGAGGTTGGATTCGCGACTGGACTGACCAAAAATTTTACAATAAGCCATAGAACAAAAAATCTTATATATATATATTTGACGGCCTACTGGTCGAGTGGTCAGGCAACTGGACACTTTACGCAGCGGTCGCGGGTTTGAATCCCGCCAAGTGCAGATAATTTGTATAACGAATATAGACGTCTGCACCGGGTCATGGACGTGTATATATGTATTTATATAAATTTCCTAATTTTATTTCCAATCCTAGTACCCGTAACACAAGTTCTTACGAACTTAGCACGGGATTAGGTGTATTACTAAGCCTCTGCTATTCGATCTGTCAAACAAAATAATAAGCTATAAATATCCCAATAAATTATATGTCCAAAGAAATTAAGAGCTAATATTGTATCTCATTTAGATACCAAAGCTATCTGACATCATGATTGTTCGTCAGATAAAATTGACATCTTTTTATTACCACGCACATGTGATATATATGTCGAAGCCAGATCGTGTTTGCTGATACTAATAATGAGGGGAGACATATATTAATTTGTTTATACATATTACCCATCTGAATGTGACTTTTGATAATCACACACAGATAATCTTGTAATAATAATTTTAATTCTTTGCCCAACTTAAACAATTTTCACTTAATATGACACATTATCATATTCATGAATTGCAGATTTACATATTTACATTTATTAACGCTTGTCTGAGGTGTTAATGAATAACATTAATGTATCATAAATATTAATAAATATTCATAAATGTTGTCTAATAATATATTTAAAAAAGTCGATGGCTACCAAGAACGCTAAATTATTTTTTTATAGGTTTTTGCAATGTTTCAAATGAAATATATTGTATTTGTACTAATTTTATTGTTTCCGGTCTAGGTATCTCCCAGGGGTCTCCCCACTGTGTCTAGAAAAGCACGTAAAATCGTCGGTTCTAGTTGTCATCATAGACACGAGATTAGCGATCGTTACTAGTGGTAGAGAAATTATCCTTGGGGGATAATTTCTCCAATTTCCAATTTTCCAAAGTGGAGCAGCATGGTGGATTAAGCTCTCTTCAAACCTTCTCTTAACTAGAGAAGAAAAGGCCTATACCCAACAGTGAGGCGTTTATAGTCTTTAATGATTCAGTTCAGTTTAGTTCTAATAAAATATATAGGTTAATATCAAAAACATACATCAACAAAACATCTGTATCCGTTTTCCTACATGATAATGCGGCAACTAAATAAATTATTACTAGTATTGGGAGGAGCCAATTTTCGTGCTCATTTATGTCACTTAAAAGTATTTATCGCGTTATGCCACATCAAGCTGCATCGATTCAGATCGTGTCGCTTCGCTTATCTAGAATTAATTTAGAAGCTTTAAATTTGATAGATATATTCTATTAACATTGAGCTTGGGGAGGCCTATGTCCAGTAGGCGATGGCTCCGATAGGCTGATGCGTTACGATGCGATATTCTATTCACACTTATAGATGATAGAATAGACTGGTCAGAAGTATTTATATTTGCTATTTAAAATATTATCTATTATGCTACGAGATCTAGCAACGTTGGAAAAAAAAATTTAGAAAAGTTAGTTCTTTAATGTATATTTCTGTTCTAATCACACCTTTATAGGTAAAAATATTGATTTTTAAATTATTTTAGGAAGTTTTCTTTTTCACTAACTTTTAATCACTATTAAAAACATAAATTTATTATTTTCAGATTTCGGTTTTTTATAGATCAATGGCCAGATGGAATTTTTTTTTTCAAATTTCAAATAAGTGCAAATTCAATTTGCCAGACTTTAATTCGGTTGTTTACTCAATAGTCGAACCGAGTTTTAAGTTTCTCAAAAAAACTGATGCATCTCAAAAGTCGTCATCATCGTCACTGCTCTCATTATTATCATTAACATCTCATGCGTAATGTTTTTGAATTAATAAACGCAACGTTTCACGGCAGCCAGGTAGCTCGCACGCTATTCGGATGAGCATAGAGAAAGATATTAAAGAACTAGCTATTCTAAAATTCTCTCTCGAAAACGTTGCTAGCTCTTAGACGATTAGATTTACATTACTTTTCTATAAATTATGTTATTGTATCTATTTTAAAAACAAGTGCAAATATTTTTTTATTATGATTCTTCGTATAATCTTTAAAATATTAAATTAATGCGATTATAATAAGGTATTTCAAACAGCTATAGACATAGTAACAATTTTTTTTTGTTTAGTTTTAAGAAAACATTCAATTATTAAGTAATTGAATACAGGTACTTACACAAAAGTTATTTTGATATTGTAAAAGTAAATATTCTTTACCTTGTATTTATTAGAGCGGAAAAATGTTATAATGTTAGTTGCTACGGTGTCTTGAAGAAAGTAATCAGGCATTAATTAGATGTATGAGCATTATACGACCCATTAGTTGACCCATAAAGATCATATTCTGATATTCTCATAAAACGTTTAACGCCCATACACAAAGATGTAACTAGCCTTCCTGTCTGGCATATTAACTGATTTATGTACGATAACATCGTTGTTAATAGGTTTAAAACTTATGTACTCAATACTACTGAATAAATTAATTAAATTTCTTTTTTGTGTAATACTTTAATTTTCAAAATTATTTTTGTTTCTTACGCCGAGTTGCACGAAACAAATTTTAAATTTAAGTGTTTATTAAACTAATTTAATCACAAGAATCGTGATTTTCTGTTGCACGAAACCTACATCTGATTAAGTTAACAAAAAAATTTAGTTTTATTAAAGACCTATCTAACGGATGATTAATTCCAACAGCTTTAAATTAATCATAAGATCAACTAACTTTAAGATTAATTGCAAATTAACTAACGGAAAGTTAGCGACGGTTTCGTGCAACTCGCCGTTAATCTCTTTAAAATATATCCATGTTTTAATGCTTCTATGTAGTAGATGTTTCAGATTTACAATCTTGAATGGATTTATAGTTCTCTTGACTAAAAAAATTAGTTTTTGCTGCTATTTCACACATTTCACATTCATAATCCATGTATTCTTGGTACCAATCCATTGCTAGTTCTTCACAGAGTTTTATATTGGTGATAGCCACGTCCATTAGCTTGAGTTCATGGGAGTTTAGATGTGGAAGATTAATCTCACTACAGATCCCATTGTTGTTTAGTAGAACATTTATACCAAGGAACCTAGATAAAGTAAATATATTATAAAACCTTTAAGCGAATCTTTGTTCTACAACCACACTACTACATATAATAGTGGAACTGCAGTTGTAAATGTGAACGCATGCGAAATCAAGAGGGCTATCTAGTCGATAATTTACATTTATTTTAAAACTGTAACAGGTCCAATTCTGTACAATGAAGACATAAAAAAATTTATTAGAGGACACATTTGATATTGAAGCTGAAAATGTATTTTTTGTATGTCTGTATTTTGGCCGCGTATAGACTAAAATTACTGCATGAATAAAAAAAAAACTGTACATAGTTCCTCCTACACGCCTTATAAAAATATGACAATCACGAATGAAGTCGCAGGTAAAGCTAGTCTTAAAGGATATAGATAGTATAATTACCAGTCTGTATTACAATAGTTGCATTATATTGCTAATTGCCTTCTAAGATAATAATATGTTTGACTTTGAAAAGTCCTTGCCTTTCAAGAGTAAATTACTATTTGTTTTATAGAGTTCGTCTAACAAGATTAATCCTCCCATTAAACGTTTACTTTTATTTGTTTAGATTTTTTTACAATAGTATAAACTTAATTAACATTTTTAATTTCATCAAATAGTGTGACAATCTTAAATAAAAAACTCGTTTGAAAACAAAATATTTTAATACCAAAACTGAAATAAATACGCTATACAATTTTCCAATAGTTAGCACATCAACACAAATAAAACACACCACAATTATAAGGTAGCATAGGCGCAGTCTTCGAAGCGTTCAAGTGTTTTTGGCGTAAAGAACTGCACTTGATAGGCATCCAGGCTACCGGAAGAGCTACAATACTTGCAATACCAGTTTTGCACCATCTCTTGTTTGACAAACAATTCATTCAGAGCTAGATCCATGAGCTTGATTTCGAGATCCTTCATCTTAGGCATGCCTAAAGACTTCACTATTCCTCTGCCATTAATCTCCACGGGATTCGCGATAAATCTAAAGACGGAACAACAGTTTCAAGTCAAAAGTTTTGTCTTCTATTCTTTATTTATCATGAGGTTTAAAAAATATCTTCAGTTATACATATACCAATGCACTTTAAGTCCTTTTATTATGTTTGATACACGAAAATCCAAAAAATAAGTATTTGGATTATATAAAATCCAGCTGATAGATCTTGAGATGAGCATTCAAATAGTTAATCAATCTCTTAAAATTTAAAAATTTATAGGATATATATTTATAGATAGGAAATTCAAACCTGGCTGGCGAAATAACTTCACTAGCGTCTATCTCGACAAATCCTGAAACTCTTGGTATATCTTTGCATAAAAGTGCCCATGCTACTTTCGTAACTAATCCTGCTAAGGCATGTGCTTCACTAAGCTCTGCAGATTTGATGCATTGTCCGTCACATCTGCCAACCATAATTGGCGCGCGTCGAACAGTTTGCGTCATCAAATCCGTATTTTGCTGCAAAAAGATTTATTTGATTTTGCGATTTTAAATATTTGGATTAAAATATTTGCAATCGCATCCATTGTTTGTACGAAATCAGCGTTTTGTGGTTTAAACTATAAAACTTGATTTATGATTTTTGCAAACAAACCTGCGAATAGGATTATTCTATTACGTAAGTTATGTATGTGTATGTTTGTTGATTTTAAGCGGTTTCAAGTATTTAAAAAGTGAGTATTGTAAAAAACGAGTATGTACTTATTTTCTTTTAAAAAATTACCTCACTAAAATCAAAATACTCCAAGGCTTTTGAGAATAATGGAACCAAAGACGACCCTTCAGAGCCACCTACGCAGGGCACGTGTACGTAACACGGTTCTAGACAAAGGGCCCGAGCGGCGAGGGTACTTGCACGCATCTCAGGGACCGCGAGAGAACCCAACAACTTTCTTGGATTGTACCAACCTGTTTCTTTAAGCGTCTAAAACAATCAACCTTTAGGTAATTTTAAATATCTTTAGTCAAGTTGTATTGTTTATTGACTCTTCAGATGTGTGTGTTGTTATTATTATTACAAAGTGATATATTGTGTGGAATATAATTTTAAAGCAATATGAATATTATTTAAATAGGTAGTATAAAATAATATACTCAACACTAAACTTATCAGAGCGGTCAAATTACCACTTTTGAGACTTTAATTAAAATTGTTTAATTCTAGGTTCACATTTTTCTTTTTTTGACATTTGGAGGTTTACCGGTTTCTTAAGTAGCTATATATTATAGAAAAAGTCGTGCATGAGTTCAAGAAAAACGTAACCTAGAATTAAACAATTTTACTTAAAGTCTCAAAAGCGGTCATTTGACCGCTCTGGTAGGTTTAGTGTTAAAAATCTATTCATATGATAAAAATTGTAATAATATAAAACTACTTTCGGAATTTTGTTAAAAAAATATGGCAGTGGTCTAAAAATAGTAATTATGTCTGTCTTTTGTTTGAATACGGATCACGACTAAAGTATTAAGTTTAGGTTAAAAATCCAGCAAGAAGCTTATTCTTATATAAGTAACATAGACATTTTTATTTAAAATCAGCTTAATATATTAAAATTAAAAAAAAATATTATTAAAATGAAGTTAAGCAAAATTATTACTAATTGTAAGTAAATAAGTTTATACAATCATTCTAAATTTTTAAAGAAAGAATAAAATCTCGCATATTCAAATGTCGGTTTATTTTAATGCTTAAGTTATCTTCAAGTTAATACTTAAAGAGAATGTATTTATAAGAAGTAGTTGAAGTTTATTTGCCCCAGTAAATAAAGCCTAAGTTACTTGCGCAATGGTGGTTTTCTTATTGGGTAATATTATAAACGCAATCAAAAATAGATTTTACCACATTGAAAAAAAGGTAATACGATTTAAAGGCAAAAGAAAGATAATAATAAGATATACTTCTTGATTGATAATAAAATATTAAGATTAGTCCAGATTGAATTACATGCTACTAAATATTAGATATTTAATCGTTTGCATAACATTGTTTTATACTATTGTAATACAAAGATATTATTCATTACAATAACAGTGCAATTTAGTTGTTTTACGTAACACGTCTATAATTGTAATTTTTTGTCGGTCGTAACTTTACAGTATTCGCGCAAAAGTCGTAACTTTATATTAGGTATTCGCGCAGAAAGTTACAATATGTTGCACGTATTACACGTTATAAAATATATTATATTAACATTTATATATTAGTTTTATAACATATTTTGCTACATTGCCTGGACTCATCTTAAGAGTAAATAATGAGGTTGCTACTATCTTTACTTTGTTGAAGTTGTAACATATTGATATTCCGATAATGTGCGTTCATAAAACTTTTAATATCCCGCAAGAGCTGTAATATGTTGTGAAAAAAACAAGGGAGCAGAATAACGAGGAAGGAAAGATGGTCACTGATGGACGTAAAAATGTAACGGTCGTTAAGATGAAAGTGCTTTTAAAAAGCCATCTGACATAAAATTTTGTACCTTTAAAAATATTAAGCTGGTAAATGATGTGAAATATGGAAACAAATTTAAATTACTTTTAACAGATTATTAAATTTTTGGATTTCTTAGTAACAATGTTATGTTAAATGTTAAAATGTTACTTAAAGTCTAAAATTAAAAAGTAAAAAATCTTTTAAAACTAATATAATTAATATTTAACGAGGTTATATACTGAGTTTCTGAAAGGTCAATGTATTTTGCTTTCAAAGATGTAAAGGGCAAACCGTTTTTGAATAAATAGGGTAAATCGTGAAAAGGTTAAAGATCTGTGGGTTTTGTGTCGGAAAAAGAAAATGTCACCTCGGCAATTAAGGGCACCATACAATCGATAGGCGAAGTACACACTATTATAAAGGCTTCGGGACATTCTTTGGCAATGACGTCTGCATACCGCTTAACAATCGGTGCTTGATAGTTGAATCTATTCTCCAGCGACATATTCATGTTTAAACAAGCACTATCTAACATCAACACTATGTTAGAATTCTGAAAAATAAATAAAAAAGAGAATATAATCTAAAGTTTTCTGGTAAAATAAAAGGTCAATAGCATTTAACTGTTCTCGTGACCGAGTCAGGGCGCGGTAGGATATCGCGTGACGGTACTAACAAGCGAATATTAAATAATATTGCTCTCGTGTTGGAAGATTATATACCTATTTTAGTCTTTTAAGTTGGAGATAAAGTCTTATAAGCAATATCTCAGCCAAAGTCAGCCAAGAGGAATTTATAATAAAAAAATCAGTAACTATAGGTACCTATTATAAAATCAAAGGTTGATTAAACGTTTGACGCGAATTTGTTTCAATACTGTCCAATAAATATTAATCGAGATTTTTTTAAGTAATATAATATTCATTTTAAGTATAAATAAGTACGAAAATATATCTCTTTGATTTAATTGTAGTTGTGTGTTGTGTTTATCGTATATTTACAATTTTTATTAGATTTTACCAATATATTATATCACGAAAAATATTTTTTCTTTAACAGTTCTCTATAAGACAAATAAAATACCATAAAACAGATAATTTTCCATGTATAGTACCGATAACACGAAGCAATAAAATAAATATTACTTTTATGGAGAACGTAATCACGTAAATAACGTGCAAGATTTAGTGGGTAGCCGTTTGCCGTATTGATTGGCAACAGACTAGGGTCGGCACCACCCTCACTTACTTGCAAATACCACGTAGAAAACGAATGAAACCAACCCCCAATTGATACTATTGTGTGCTCCGTATTGCCTTGCATTGTTATGCTATGAATAGTTATCGGATGTTTAATATCCATTTAAAGTAACGGTCTGTTATTGAAAGCAATGCAATTTAATACAATATTAAAATCGATATTAAAATAATAAAAAAAACAGCAGAGAAAAAACAAATTTATATATATAATATATCTACATATAACATTTTGTAATGGTAGTTAAAACAAAACTTGGTGTCTATCATGTTCTTAAGATCAGATGGGTGCAAGAGAGACAGATTGATTTGTCGTGATGTGTATGCATACGTCACACTGTACGCTTTCTCACAGACACCACACAACATCAATATGTGAATGTGATGTAGTAGTTCTCCTACATGGAGAAGGGGTCTTTGTCAAGCAGCGGGACGTTGGGGACAGGCTGATTCAGTTTAGTTCAGAATCTGTAGCACGTGCTAGCTTTAGTTAATTCATCTGTCGTTACGTGTATTATTATACAGTAACATAATTAACCCACACTACATAGGCTACATGGAATCAGCCTGTAAGCGTCCCACTGCTGGGAAAAGGCCTCTTATCCATTTAGGAGAACGGTTTAGAGCTTAATCTACCACGCTGATCTACTGCGGGTTCGCTAATAATTTCCCTATCATCACTAACGATCGCAGGTGTTATGATAAGAACTGGGACCGATTACTTTACGTTGAGGCACGGTAGGGAGATCCACACGGATATGAAATACACTCAGACCAGAAACGAATATTCGTACAAATACAAATATACACCCCGAGCGGTAATAGAACCCGCGACCGCTGGCGTTGAGACGACTACTTGGACCACTACTCCAGAACGGTTGTCACACACTGTCGAACACTACATACTTACGTTGATTTTTATTCTATTAAAGGCGAATTAATATGTCACTTATATCTTTAAGATTTTAGATCACGTTTCGTTATTAACGATATCAGTGCAATAGCCATAGTAAGCAGCTGTTTCGTTAGATTGTGGATGTAATTCTCATTCATGATAAATGTTTCCCTTGATCTGGGCGTCTGTGTTGAGCGTGTTTCCGAATAATGATTAATAACTTTCGACGTATTGACGTAACAGAATTACAAATAGAAGACAAACGGTTAAAGTTTTAACTGAATACAGGTTACTAGTTTGATTTCATCCCAAAATTTGATAAAACAGCCAATCACTAAGAAATATTACTTAGTAAGAGAGATAGAGAGATAAGAGATAATGTATACAACCTCATGTTTGTTATTGACCAAATATTTTCAACTTAACGTTTTTAGTAAATATTTTTTTGACGAATGAAAGAAATTTTAGTTACTTTATTGAATATCAAACCTGCAAACATCGTTCAAGTTCATTACGAGCATAACTGTAGGCTTGTACAACACAATTTGTGTCAATGTGTCGTAGATCTTCGACCACTTCACACAAGTTACGACTGCAATTCGTACACTGCGTGTCAGCGGCTTCGTATAATCGTAACCTGAAATTACGTTGTGTTGAGAAAAAAATCTTATTTACCAGTTATATATATGTTATAAAAATGTTTAAAAATTGTAACTGGCTACTTTGTTCATATATTAAAATAAAAAAAAATATATATATATCTGCGTCACGAATAAAAATATTTATGTTCATATTTAGTTTCACAAACACAACTAAGATAAGATTTTGTAACTAATAATATGGCAGGAATTTTTACACGACCAAACTATGTATTGATTTTTTGAAAGAATACTACAATAAGAAATAAATAATAGAATAATATGATCAGTTTCCTGGCCGTAAAGCTCGCAATAAACAGCATCGGTTACGACTCATCTCATAAAATCCAGACTCTTTTTATTACATTCTTTGAATGATTCGTATAATAGCATGTCTAAGGTTTCTGTGAAAGTTTGATGTGCACCTATTTCGGATGCTCCAGCGAGTTCACGTACTACGAATTGGATTTTTTATGTGCGTGTTGGCGTCTAGAGGGAAATAACGAAACTTTGGCTTCCGTTAAGTTTCCAAAACATCCGAGAGGCTTATGGTTACGTTGATTTTTATTTATTTTACTGTGCTTCACTGTAACAATCTATAAATTATCCGCTGCAGTACAGAGATGCCTTCTCTTATTAAAGCTAGAGATTGGAATGGAAGTTATTCCAATGCGCTGCTTTAATGCGGATTGTCGGATATATCTACATCTTAGAACTTCTTTCGAAATATGTACGTTTCCCTTACTGCCTAAAATTTCAAAGATTTAAACTTACGATCTTTCAGTTAATGCACGTGGTAGGTACTCTGCCCGTACTCTGCCTCGGATAGAATATTTATGTGGTAATTATTTCGAATAAGTAAATCGAGTTGACAGCTTTAAAAAACCTTAGATGGAGATAAGCGATATAGTTTTTCAACTTAAACGTTCGCATTCAGATGAAGTACCTACTTTTCGATCTTTTGTCGTTGATTCTAGAGCTTGAGTACGCTTTCAGGCTAAAACGCCCATAGAATTTTAAATAACAAAAAAAGACAATTTGTAATGTTTCTTTCCTTAGTCACTTGAAACATCTTAAATAATAAAACGTTGAAACATTAATGACTTTTATAAGATAGCATTTATAATTTCTTTTGTAGTACAGCACGTATATGTATTGGCTTTATTCACCATAACTCCACTAGATGTAGTTAGTGTACGAACCTGTTTACTGTTTGTTTAAAAAACAATAATTTTTCGTATTTCAATGCTTTGGCTGAAAGTTCAATGACCCATTATGCATAGTAGACCCACAACCCACTGCTGAATGAAGGCCTCTTCTCCATAGAGAAGAAGGGTTGGAGCTTAATCCACCACGCTGCCCCACTGCGGGTTGGCCGATAATTTCCCTACCATGAGTAACGATTGTTATCAGGTGTCTATGATAACAACTGGGACCGACGGCTTTACGTGCTCTTCGAGACACGGTGGGGAGACCCACAAGGACATACACCCAGACCGGAAAAAAATTGTACAAATACAAATATCTGTCCCGAGCGGGAATCGAAACCGAAAACGCCGGCGCGCGGCGTTAAGGCGACTACTCGCACCACTACACCACAATGGTCGCCATTAATTATTATGTGTACGATGTTTATATTACTAAAAACTTTATATTAAAACAATTAAAAATATTATTATGGCTTTTAACTCCGTAGGGAAATTTTATAACAATAGTATTTAAGAAGTGAAATAAATTAGTACATGCAAACAATATTGTTGCAAAAACCGGTTGATTAAAATGGAATGTATTGCAAGTACTATCAATAACAAAATGCTATTAAAAAATCTTTCGTCGTAATGACACAAAATTTTTCACGTCAAATTTTCGTTTAAAAATATTGATCTTTAAAAAAAAAATTCAAAAAAAAAAGAAAGTGGAAAGACAAAACTAATACGAAGAAAGACAGTTTCCTCTTCTTTACAACATTGATTTATACACAGAAACACTTTCAATATTGTATTTTTATAGCTCTTAGTGGAATACAAAACTGAAGTATAATAGATGAAACGCTACGGGAGTCAAACTAAAACTTGTTCCATTATGTAAGTTATAAAACTTCAATCATTTCAGAATAAAATCGAAGTAAAATGTATTATAGTTTGAAGAATAATTAATTTTCTTTATATAAGTTCTCAATAATAAAAAATAATATTAAACAAAAACTTAAAATGTACTACCTATCGACTAATTCTTTGGAAGAAAAAAAAATCGTTCTAAATTATATTTATAATTTAGAAAGATTTTTTTTTCTTATATATTTTTTAATTTTACATTGTACTATTAAAAAATAAAAAAGTAGCATTGTACAAACCTTAGTGGTTTTCTTTTGCTACCTAGAGTTATAAATTTGTAAATATTGTTTTTTTTTTTCTTTTTGATAAGTAAATTAAATTAATTAAATAGTACCTACGTTTGTATAAAATAGTATATAAGATCTAAATTAGGAAATTTTTATACACCTATTTGACAACTATCTGGTGTAGTGACGCAAACAGTCGCCTTAACGCCGCTGTCGCGGGTTCGATTCCCGCTTGGGGCAGATATTTACACTGTACTTGTGGGTCTCCGTGACGTGCCTCGAAGAGCACGTAAAGCCGTCGGTCACGGTTGTTATCATAGACATCTGATAGCGACCGTTACTCTTGGTAGGGAAATTATGTACCAACCCGCAGTGGAGCAGCGTAGTGGATTAAGCTTTAACCCTACTCCTACATAAATAACAGGGTTTTGCCTTGATTCGGTTAATATTTATTTGGGCTTGAATAAATATCACGAATCTATACCATAAATACCTAGTTGAAAGTGTAGGTTAAATATTTTTCCAATAAGTAATTAAAATTTTGCTTTTTAAAAATATTACAAAAATACCTGTATTTACAATAAAGCACTCTTTGCTCGTCCGTTTAATCTTAAAATATCCAATAACTGGTATGGTTCGTTATAATGCGAAGTGACTACAATTTGAATAGTCATTGTGCTAAAATTTGCTACTCTAATTAATTTATATAATTATTAGTATATTTTTTGTTCAATCGCGAGTAATTTTTTCATTACATAATCTAATTGATGAAATTCCTAACAAATAAAAAATTTTAATGCACGTAAAATAGGGAAGTTCGTTTAGTAAAACATGTATTTAACCATAAGAAATTTGACGTTATCAGATTTATCGTAGGTCATCCCGCAATTCCCTGAATTACGATTTTCGTAGCACTCATGTGAATAAATATCATAATTTAAACTCGTGTTGTGACGGAAAGACGAACAGTCCCTGAGGGGCCGACCGTTGCGGGCCGTTTCGAATGACGTCATGATTCGCTACATACGAAGATATACTCTTTTATTTAGGTCATACGGGTCTCAGATGAAAGTGCTAATTACGCGAATGAAAAAATGTTTTATAACATATTACATGCTGTAAGGTTTGTAGTATTTGTGTTGTAGAATTTAACAAATATAAAATGTTGTAAAGAAGTAAAAATAAAATCTAAATTAGCTTACGACGTATTATGTCGGGATTACTAAAAAATCGTATGTTTTATACTCTTTATTGGAAGCTTTTGATAAATGACTCATTATTAAGTAGAATGTTGTATGTATGTTTACTATTTCATTGAAAATTGAAAAAATAATTTCAGAGTGAATCAGTAATTTATTCTTGAACATTTAACACATTTGTGACGATATACAAATAAGTAAATAAAGACACTTTTATTTGTATGTATATAGTTCTAATAATATGGACTAGTTATGTAGGTGAAGCACATTATTTATTATTTTTTCTATAAAATGTGAACGACATAATGTAAATATTATCTTCTAAAATGGCACAAAGATTAAGGATGTATTCCATTTATTATATAATACGATAAACTGCAAAATAAGTTCACTTTATTTTGTGTTAAATTCTTTGGCAAAAATGTGAAGATTTACAAAAAAAAAATGTCTGCATGTAATGGTTTGGCTGGAATTAATAGCTGTAATGCTTGCTTTGTGTGAGGTTAAACTACATGTCAAAAGCGTTTTACTATTTTTGATGGCCAGCTCAAAAATAAGTGGTCACTTCTATGCTTTACCCTTTGAAGAAATCATTTTTAGTGGTGAACGTAGCAGTTATTTGGTATGTGGTGTAACTTTTTTATGCGGTAAAGATTTTAATGCAGTAATATTCAAGACATATTTTTTTTATATTAACTAATTAGGTTACTCCTTTAAAAATATTTCTCTTCTTTTTTTTTTTTGTTTTCGCTTCTCCTTTAAAAATATTTTACTATTATATATGTAGGAAAAAATTGGATAACTTACTTCTTTATACAGGAGCACTGTTTAAGCAATAAAGCTATGTACTGTCCTAAGTTTGTGTCGGCACCAAGTATCGAAACTTGGACCCCTGGCCTAGGAGGTGGTAGCGATAGCACTTTTTTGGCGGGAACTGGCAACGCCTTCGCCTTAGGTACTTCCATCTCTTTACACACTTTTTCCTTGCATTGGAGACGGCGAAATGGAGCTGTTACATTATTATCATTATTGAAAACAACATATCTTGAACTTCTTACAATTGTGGCGATAAGAATAATTTTAATTTAAATGGAATTATTTATTTCTGACAATCGGAGAGAAGCATTCGTTGTTTTAACCCAGTGTTAGTGACATAGGTATGAAAGATGTTTGATTAAAGCAATTTTGTCTTAAATATGTCTAAAAACGGGTATACTTCCGAAAAGCAGATACCGAATTTTCTCATGAAATTTGGCACGGACATTCCATTTGACTATCTAAGCATCCCCTTAAAAGGATTTTTGGCGGATCGTAATATTTTTCGAAATATTGAATTTTTTGAGTACGCTGTTTAGTACGCTCTATATAAGAAAGCGAAAAGTAGATACCGAATTTTCTCATAAAACTTGGCACAGAAATTACATTTGACTATCTAAGAGTCCCCTTAAAAGGGTTTTTGGCGACTCGCAATATTTTTCGAAATATTGAATTTTTTGAGTATGCTGCTTAGCACGCTTATAATATATCTATATATTTATCGCCACGTTACACACACACACTACAGGTGTTATTTATACACATATATATAATCAATCCATTTTTTTATTTTCCCGGATACACACTTTATATTTTGTAATAATTCATTGAACGTATTTTTGTTCAATTTTTTAACGCGACGACGCCATAAAAACTCGCATAGATGATCGGCCATTGTTTCACTACGTATTCCGCACCTTTTTTTTTTTTTTGAAGGCTGAGAAATTCATTCCGCAGTTAGGGTTTTTTTTTAAGGTTAGGTTAGATTAAGATTTTTTTTAAATCGTTAGGTTAGGTTAGGTTGTTAGGTCTTTTTTTTTTAATAGTTAGGGTTTTTTTTAAAGGTTAAGTTAGCTTAAGATTTTTTTTAAATCGTCAGGTTAGGTTAGGTTGTTAGGTCTTTTTTTTTTTTTGAAGGCTGAGAAATTTATTACGCAGTTAAGTTTTTTTTAAAGGTTAGGTTAGATTAAGATTTTTTTTTTAAATCGTTAGGTAAGGTTAGGTTGTTAGGTCTTTTTTTTTTTTTTAATCGCTGTGAAATGCATTTACGCATTCTAAGATAGGTTAGGTAATTTTTTTTCCCTTTCTCTTTTGATCGATTCGTTTTCTTATATAGAGTGTGCTAAGCAGCGTACTTAAAAAATTCAATATTTCGAAAAATATTGCGTGCCGCCAAAAATCCTTTTAAGGGGACTCATAAGTAGTCAAATGGAATGTCCATGCCAAATTTCATGACGAAATTCGGTATCCGCTTTTCGGAAGTTTATCCCTAAAAACTACTACTTACTTCCAAAATTAGTACCGCCTTCGATGATTTTAAGTTTAATTTTATGCAAAATGCCTTCTTTTTTCTTTTTATGTCTCTCACAAGGTTGAGGGCACACAGGGTCTACATCTGGAGGAATGTCTACACATGCCCTTCTACACCCATCATCATCTCTTTTGGCGTATCCACGATATATTTGCTTACCAATGCCATTTGTTACTAGCCTAGAGAAACTTAAACCACTTTCCCATACGATTTTTGATTTAGAAAATATGTTTAGTGAATGCATTTTATTTACAATTTTTTATTTTAAAATTTTGTATTCTTTACCAAAACTATTTATAATAATACTCGATTAATTTAAACCATTTTTGATTAGTTATGTATTTTGGTTTTACATTAAAATTTGACATAGATATTTTAAATGGACGATTCTGTCGTTGACTTTTTTAAGAAGTATTTATTGCGTCTGTCAGCTATAGTCTATATCTCAAGTGTACTTACGTTACATTGTAATATATTGTGTCCTATGTTGCACAGCAATGGTCATTAGAAAATATGTTTTTGATGCATACCATGCATATGCCTACTTAATGTTAGAACAATAAAGAACAATAACATAATACAACAGAAAAAGGCTATTAATAGATTTTTTATTGATGAGTACGTACATTCATTAATGAATGTGAAGTTGTTTCATTGGCTTCCGATATATTTATAGAAGAACAAATAGTCGAGAGGGAAAGTGAGAGCGGGCAACGTTCTACCTTGGCACTGTCGTTATTTATAGGATACTCTCGATTATATTAGACTTGTTCAGATATTATTTAAAGCATTAATTCATATGTTTTCTTATGATTTTATATGTAGGTAGAAAATTTTATATAAATTTTATTACTTTTTCTCTCCTTAATTATAATTATTAAGCTTTATGTATAAACATGTATACCGTATTTAATCTGTAAAAGTATAATAACAGACAAACCACTTATGTAATTACAATATACGAGGTACATTATAATACGTCGTATGGTTCTATATTTATTATAATATACACATAGACAAAAAAAAAACAAGCGCGTAATTTGCAAGAAATGCTCTCTTTATTTATATGTATGTCAACGTTGATTAAAAGCCCTTTCTATCTGAAAATTCGGCTTAGTAAGTTCAGTGATGTGTCAATCCGACTTTGAATAACTGATAACTCTCTACAAGCAAAGGCATAAATAAAATGCTTTTATTTTCTGACATAAAGAGTAATGGATATTGAATCTGCATAAACTCATTTTAGAACTACATTTCATTGCTAACAATGTACCTTTACAAATACGTTCGTTCTCTATACTTTTAAGCTAACCTATGCCAAGTTGTAATACAAATTTTAGGTTTCAGTCAGTCAGCAAAAATATAATCAAATTTTCAATATCATCAAACTGTTTAGGATTTTCGACTGGCCCCGCGTTGGAGCAGTTGGCACAAACCAGCTGTTCCAGGGTTGTGAATCTGATTCCCGCCTGAGTCTGGGTGTAATATGTATTTATTTATATATGTACATTTATAACAAAAAAATATGGAAATCAGTCTGTAGGTTAGGATAGTTTATTTTTAATTATGAGTTTATAATAAATCATATACAGAATGACTGGTGAGTCACTATCAATATTTAAGGAGAATACTCGGTACATGATTCTCATTCGAGTTATGTAAAAAAATAGGTACTTAACTTTTGACCAAATTTTCATAAATTTCAATACAAATAAATGAAGCGTTGACACTTTTCCAGACATGCCGGCGGCACGTGCACAGGTGTTATACTGTGCCGCTTGTTCATACCTAAAAATTCCCGAAGGCCACATCATTTACCTAGTCAACAAATTTGTTGCTTAAACGAGTAAAATATCTTAGTATTTTTGCGTATTCTAAGCCAGGATTAAAGTATAAAAGGGGATTGGATCATGCTTGTTTATACTGTTACCCTGTTAACACGTGGCAGCGTTTGGACGTAGGTAAACTACCTGTTTTGTGTCGAAAGTGCAGCTAAATAATTAGATAATTGTTGAATAACTTTACTTAAAACTTTATTAATATTTACCTTTTTTTTTACATAATTCGAATGAGAATCATGTACCGAGTATTCTCCTTAAATATTGATAATAACTCACTATACATTCTGTATATGATACTTGAGAAATCTCAAAGAATGCGTTTGATATACATAGTTTGTGATTTATAAAAGACATTTGATTGTAAGGAATACGAAAATCTTAAAACGGAGGAGTTATTCGGAAAGTTCCTGTTCACATTGTTTCATCTCACTCATAAAATTCAATATAGGTAGCTCTATGAGCGGATTTTTTTTTATTTGTCCCAATAGCCGGCTTTCTTTGATTTCCATTTAATGTCAAAGATATTTGCGATATTGTACGAAGACACACATCAATTACTGATTAAGTTGATCGTTAAAATTATAGGGGAAAAAAGTTAATAACGTTGGCGTAGTAACGTTTTAATTCTAATTTATTATTATATAATATCGTCATAATCGTAGAATAGTGACGGATCTTACAAATTTAAACTTTACATTGCAGTCATTTCAAATATACAACAGCAACAATATAATTATTTGAAATGGCTGCTCTGTAAAGTTTTTAATTTGTAAGATCCATCACTATTCTACGACTAGTTTAGTTCCTACTTTTAATACAACAATAAATAGCAAAATTGTATTATTCAGCACAAGATATATAAATTATAGGTGTGGGGGTTTAGTAACGTTGGTTTTCATGCAGGTAATATAATTAAATTTATAAATAACAATATTAAAAATTTAAAAAAATTAACTATTGATTTTCATGTCAGTTCTTCTTAAGAGAATTGTATTCTAAGTCAGTGGTGGATTTCCATTATCTATAACATATTCTTATAAAATATAGCTCATAAGGGTATTTTTAGCCCAGGTACATCTATATCTTTTGATAAGGTTATAAAAACTAAACTGGTATAAATTTTCTAGGTATAAATTGAATTTTAAATTTATATTTATTTAATATTAATGAAATAAACATATTCCATAAATAAAAATCTATTAATTTTTATATGTTGTTCTAAAATATTTTCGTCAAAACATTTTATTTTAAATATGTCATAAAATTGCAGCAAGCAAAATGAACAAGCGTCTCTAACAACTCGGCATATTTTTTCCAATGCGCTATACAAAAGTTATGTTCTTTGACCTTTAGATGATATTTCACTATTGTACAAAAAAAAAAGAATATATTTTTCACGACAAAGTTTTAACTGACCTCTCGGAAGCAGTGAAGCCTTTACTGACAACGTCATAACGAGACGACCAATTACAGTTGAGTGGGTCGACCCGCTTTGGACCAAAGAATATCATTTACATCAATCCTGAGGCGAAAATGTCAAACTTTAAAATACAGTTGAATCAAAAAAAATCGAAAAAAAAAATCTAAGTTGCAAATAAAATTCTGCCGTGCTCGCTTCGTGAAATGTTCGATCATTTCCTGGAATATAAAGTATCCTATAAGCCACAGCCTGCAGACATGCCAAGCTTAATTAACCGGATGTTCATTATTTGGCTTAGATATTTCTGTTACATAAATCGTATTATTTATATATTATGTACTAATTTTCTCTTCACATATATTTGTTTACACATGTATTAGTAAGTATTATAAATTTATTAAAAGCTTTTATAATTGTAATCTCTTCTATTATATTAATAAGTATGGAACAAATTATCCAGAATGATACCGTATTCTTGCATGCCTTATTATTATATCATGCCTTATTTTATTTATTATTATTTTCTTGAATACCTTAAAAAAAACTTTGAAGTTACTTTCTTTATTACACTCCACACCGATTAATCTCTTTCGTGAACTCTCCATCCTACGTGAAATGGGCAAAATCATTTGGCACCATTGAAATCCATTAAACCAAATGAATGAAATTAATTAATTATGTTAAAATATATTTAAAAATCTTTTTATTTCTCATATAAAGCCACATAAAACGAAATCGACCTTTACCGCTAATGTTTCTGAAATAATAAATTGTTATTAAAGCTCTCACGGTAATCCGTCTTGTCATCTTGTCGAGAGGCTCTTGCCAGCCGAATATCGTAAATCCTTACGGATAACTCGATAACACGGAAAATTGCGATTGGAGTGCTTTATTTTAACGAAAATAACTGAACTGTATTTAAGTTTTAATAATAATTATTATACTCCTTTTATATATGTATATACATGCATATATGTGTGGTTTCGAATTGTATAAAGGTGAACTTATAGTTTTATTGTTGTGATATGAATAATAAATGAATGAACGAATGAAAAAATAAATATACTAACAAATACATTTGTATAGAAAATATTCATACAATGTCATTTATTATTTAAATGATATTTTATATTTATATATCTATTATATCACTAGATATTACGCTTGGTTTCACCCATCTTGAGTTTCTATATCTACCAGACTGGTTGTCATTTTTCCTTTTAGTCATCGAGAACAATAAATGTAATATAGAGTAATTTTTTAAACTTTCATACACTTCACATGCAATTCAATTCATTTTCATCAGGTTTCTTTGTAACCATTAGCAATGACGTGTGTTAACATGACGGCAACATTACGCAAAGCTCTCTGACGTTTATCAAATAGGGCGTGAAATAGACGTTAATGTCATGAACTTTGATCTCGTACCGATATATTTATAACGGGTAGCTTTCAGTTTTAATTAATTTACTGATTTAAAAACTCAACTGGGGTAACAACAGACATCTAGTACGTAGTTACTTATACATTTATGCAGGTACAAATATACATATATATGGTTCGAAAGCGTCTTCATCAATTACAATTTAAAAATTTACTACTCACAAAATATAAACAAATATATATTAATTAATTTATTTTTAGTTTTTAATTTTATATATTAAAAAAAAAGTGAAATCCATATATACTTAGTTATGTAACTCGCTGGCTTACACTATCTATTATACAATTCGTAAGGGGTTCATGATGTCATAATTAAACTCCTAAAGTAACGCACTAATTTTGATAAAAAGCTGGTACGACTTAATTGCAAACAGCCGATTACATAGTTGATAGACTAACAGCGATGTCAAAGACGTTTAATTTGATTAGGCAAGAACGTTGATTATCTGACGTTAAAGAATCTAGAATCATTGTCAGTAGATTATTAATTTCCTCTAATCCAAATTAAATCATTTCATTCTCAAGTTTTCGCGCACTATCGCTTTTTAAAAAGGTCAGATGACTTAGATTAAATAGTGTGTAGACGGCGTCCCAAGTCCCAACTGTGAACTCACCGGATTGGATGGCAACCGGGCGCAAAATGGCATGAGCTCGTGAACCGTGGACGTTAATATGGTCTTATAGTTCGATAATAAGTCCGCAAAGACAATGAAGTCCACCCATTATTTAAAGGCGGTTTCAATGCGGTCTGGTATCACCGCGGCAACGCGACGGTCCGATTTCAGTGCAGTTTTTATTCCTGTAACCCGACATCCAACGAGGTTTTAGTGCGGCTGCTGTACATTGAGCACAGCATAGATTCAAAATCAAAAATTTTACTTCTCGTTTTAAAATAGCGTTAAATAACATTTTAAATTGTTGATTTAACATTTTACGACGCGTAAGCCATACCGATATTTGTTTCCGGACCCCCGACACAGGGTACACATAGTAATGGGGCTCCCATCCTCCCACTCCCATCGAGTGCGTTATTTAGCGTTAATAATTATTTTTTTGAAAACTTTATTATTTTGTAGATTAGCAAAAACAGGTTTCAAATATAAAATTATAATATGAAATTCATGTGAGAACTGTCACCAAAAACTTGAGTTTGTTTTGAAGTTATTTTATTTACATAACGTGAAAAACAATTTTATATAAAGTTTAAAGCATAAATAATAAGGTTTTACCTTTTCATTAATTTTGTAAGTAATTATCTTGAGAAATTTAATGAAGAAACCTTAAAGAAGATCTTTTAGCCAATTTATACTTTGATCGGTCAAGTAGCATCTGACAACACTTCACTCAATAGGCCGAGATGCGGTGATCATTCTTTGACAATGTGAATTTCGTTTTAATGTTTACTAAACAATTGTTGACGAATAAGTGTTTTGAAAACAAAACATGATTGATCGATTAGTCGATTTCCACTTAAATTGGCACTTTTAAAACCGACGGTTAATCTTTTTTCTATTGACCTTGAAATAGTTGAAAAGGTTAATTCGCAGTGTTTGTTCCTTCACGTTAAAAAAGAAATGTAGGTCATTTCTTATTTTTTTGTTTCATTCATGACAAAAGTTACTTTTGTCATGAATCAATACATTGAATAGAAATAAGTAACGTTTTCTCAAATTACCTATGTTTTTTTACAAGACAGCGTTGAGACTCGAAACGTCATGTAGGTACACGAACACGGTCGAGGTAATACACGGCCGTGTACACGAACAATTGATAAACCTAAATATTTTTAGTTTAAGTCAATGTACTTTTACATTTATTTTTACTGAATCCAACACATAATTGATTTTGTGAAAAGAAACATTATCTATACAATTTCGTGAGTATATATTGACCACATTTTTCCAGAGAAGCTTGAGTCATGGAAGGCCACACACTACATCGCGTGCGATGACGCGCCCTATTGTATGTACGCAAAAATGGTTATTATTTTGCTTGATTTTCTAGCACCTATTGGTTCATATAACCAAAACTAGTAAAATGGTACAAGGCCTTTTAATGAAAAGAGTGTATCCAGAATATTCTTTAAAGAGCTATATTACTAAGAGGTCCAGAATACCACTAAGGGCATGCTTGCCGTTCACGATATAAATTTATTGACCACTAGCTGCTGCCCGCGACGTCTTCTGCGTGAATGCTATTAGATTACACGTTGTA
Source organism: Euphydryas editha (assembly GCA_036937285.1). Lineage (NCBI taxonomy): Eukaryota > Metazoa > Arthropoda > Insecta > Lepidoptera > Nymphalidae > Euphydryas > Euphydryas editha. Next base: position 5,881,456 of record JAUPFZ010000020.1, read on the forward strand.
TCAGAATGCTTTGATGAAATAAAGGTTCACTGCTCGTTCCCCGTAGGTGATAGCGCGATAATATGTAGCCTATATGTTCACCCAACTTCTGAATAATATTCGTGCCAAATTTGAAGTAAATCCATGCAGTAATTTTTGAGTTTATCCCGGAAATACATACAGACAAACAGCAAAAATTCTAAAAACTATATTTTTGACTTCGGTATCGATTGTAGATCACACCCCAAGTATTATTTAAAAAAAAAAATTCAATGTAAGTACAATTTTGACTTTCCTACCATTTTATTATATGTATAGATAATAACGTCTTTGTATCGTAAGTTAAGGATGTGTGTATTTAACTGTTTTTAAATAAGTAATTATTGTAATTTGTATTTTTTTGTAGCGTTTATAACGATTAAATTACATTTTGTAGACAACGGTTTATTTTTGAGAGTCAACTTTTGGAAAAGAGGATTTCGAAAAAATTCGTGATACGAAGCGAAGCTCTTTTATGCAGATGCTTTAAAATCCACTCTTAATTTTAAGCCAGGTATGGGTGGTGTATTTTTGGAAACACTGGAATACGCTATTGCCTATTAGTACCTGCAGCTCATACACGTTTAATTAACTATACGCGTTTTCCACATCTTTATACGAGGTGCTTATTAGAACTCGTAGTCTGTCCAAGGCTTCAAAAGACATTAATTTTAGCGTTTTATGGACGTAACAAAAAGCTAATGTCCCGGTAATATGGCCAAGGTCATTTTTATAGATAAAAGAAGCCATGTTTCACATATATGTACTTATAGTAGTTGTATTTAACGGGCAACAGCATTATAAATAAAATAAATAAATTACTTTTAACGATGATATATTATGGTATTAATAATATTGACGTATTACGTACATAGTCAAAATCAAAAACAACTTTGTTCAAATAGGCCCCACGAGCAACTTCGAATAGTCATTTTACAAATTAAAACTTTGGTGATTAATATTTTTTGTAAAAGTAAAGCTACAACCGATTCGGAATGTAGATTCTACAGAGAAGAATTTCTATACAGCAAACATTAAATGAAAAACACTATTTCATCCTCTTTAAATAGACGAAACGAAAGTCATATAAAAAGTTACAAATACTTGGCATAATTTTGCAAATTTTAATGCAAAAATTTTAATATCGCAGTCAAAACGTACGAGTACAGTCAATAGCAGAAGTACTTACGATTTTAGTGTTGAGGTGCATAAGCTCGCGCTCGGTGACGCGGCGCCGCGCGGTCTCCATTTGCTGCTGTCGGTATTGGTTATACTTGTACAGCAAGTACATGCCGGGCAGAGCGAGCACCACGAACGGGCGCATCAAGCTGGACGATGACGAAGCGCGCTGCGGCATTTTATTAACATTTCTCTAATTTTAAATCGCAACACTTTTTCCCTCGACAGTACTCGATGAGATAATCTTCAATTTATGTAATTGGATTTTCGCGATGCGGACCTTTGAGATCATTTTGCACAGTTTATTTTGATGTTATCTCTACTTTTTAATGGAAGATACTGTTACAAAAATAACTATTACTATTTTAGCACTTTCTATAGCGTCTATTTTAATGGGGTTTCTAGTTTATATTATTGCTTCAGTAATAGACCTTATTTATATAGCTCTTCACATTATTACGCTTCAATCTGAAACAAAAGAGAAAATTTTTAACTGCATATTTCTACAGAGTATTATTTTATAGTTTTTCTTTGTTATATTTTGTTTGTGTAGTAGCAGTTCTGTATTACATTAATAAACTCTTAATTTCCTAGTAAATCTTATTGCAATATTTGCTTCAGGTAGGCATATCAATTGAAAAATAAATGTTAAAAATCTAGTACGAATAGTAACTAGAATATAAACATAAATAAGAATGACTTTCTTTCTTTGTCTCTTGGAAGGCTTAAGTAATTGAGGTTAAAACGTCAGATTAATAGGCTTCTAGTTTTAATAATTAATAGAACAGCGCAAGTTTCAATCAAGCCGGCGTCAGCGACGTCGTCGGGCAATCGATTTAGGCGGTAAATTAGTTTTAAAGAAATTTGCTGTACGAGGGTAATTACTAAAACCCAAAATAGAGGTAATGGTACGGATATGAGTTGATTGATCGCTTCCTCCAGGGAGCTACGTTCAAACGTTGACAGCTCATGTATATCGCGAAGCTTAACAATGTAAATATGGATAGGTATATAATTGGGTAACAGAATGATTAGTTATGATAAATTATAATTGATAGAATTCAATATAAAAAGTAAAATTTGTCAAGCAAACAAGATATGTGAAATAAAGAAAAAGTAAATGATTTGTTTCGAGAATTATCGAGAGTGAAGTATTTAAGTAAATGAGTAATATTAATGTCGAAATACATATGTATATACATATATATGGTTATATAATTGCAGGTAATCCTATAAACTTATAAAAATACTTGATAAATATATTATAGACGGATTATTTTGTAATAGGTTCACAGATAACGTAAATAAAAATGTTATATCTTTCAATTAGTGGCCGGGAAAAAAAACACAACATGAAAACCTCCTTGCGTGGAAAACAGATAAATAAAATTCGAGACAGAATCTACTATAGTCTGTTCGCGTTAAGAAAATAGTGACTCATCAAAGTAAAGGCGTATTCATACTGGGGCAAAAATTAAACCATTAATATTAAAGCAAAGTTTTTATGACAGTATTTTAAAATATTAAAATTAAGTATTTATTACATTAAAAAAATGATTAGAATCGTCAGAACCGTATTTTCAGAAACACCGCATGCACTAGCCTTTTTCACTACTATACTCTCCATAGTCACGTTTTGGTCACCACACTGTTTAAAGTACTTAAAAACATTGTAAATCACTCGTCTTTCTCCGCTATGTAATATTGATCCACTATTATTTTTAAGAATAGGTGAGGTATTCATTTTTAAAATTGGCAAAGAACACGTGCATACTGTCTGAAGGGTTTCAACTGTTCAAAGTGAACACGACTTTGTAATTTACTGTGATCTTATTGGTCAAGAGGCGTGGCTAAGCTGAGTGACAACGATGAGTCACTATTTTCTTAACGCGAACAGACTATAGTTAATAAATTTTCTCATTATTAAAATAAATTTTTATAAAACTTTTTTAAAAAATAGGTATAAAATAACATTTCAGAATCGAATATCTATTAAATTTCCTGGGTTCAAAAGTATGATATTATATTATAAGCTACCGGGATTATTCTGCTTATTGTAATGATGCGCCACTTAGGTTTCAACTATATTTTTGTGTCAAATCAAACTGAACTTAACAGGATTCTAAGTTGCCCAAGCATTCCCAAGTAATATAAATTTAATTCGAATTGACTTTTGATTACTTGTAGAAAGCGCTGAAAAGTCTCAAATTGAATCTATGGAATGACGAAACACGAGAATTACATTGACCTTTACAGAATATAAAGGTAGGGACAAAGTGACTTGGTGACATTTTGTATCCTGTGTAACCCCGTGCCAGTTCACGAGTAATACACTGATGAGTTATCAATCGACCTAGTCACGATAGTATTCGATTATCACTAGAATTTTGAGTAGTAAAGGAACTATAGGTTCTCTTAAGACTAACATGTATATTTTATAGTCTGCGTTTTGAAGCATAACATTATTGATTGATGTACATACTTTATTGTATTAGTATGTAGCGTTTAAATAACTTAAATGTGTTTTTACGTTTTATTTCATGGGATAAATATAAGCGCAATTTGATAAGGCGACTTCATTCTATCACATATTTCCTTATATAGAGATCTTTTATGAATTTAACTTTTATTGGTATGGCCAATCTACAAAGTGTAGTTGCACCGAAGTACTCGTAGTAGAACTAATATATATATATATATATATATATATATATATATATTAGTTCTACTAGTACGTATATGTAGAGATAAGGCATCTTCATTTGAAGCCAGAATATTGTCCAGATGATAAAAGATGAAAAATGTCTAGTGAAATTTCAAGTGTTGAAGTATTTGAAATTCGTATCGTATTCGAAAGAGAAAAATGACACCGATAAAATTCCGAGACATATCTTACTATACCTACAAGTTCTTTTTCATTACCACGAGACTTTTATTCAGTAGTTATATTGTATAAGAATTTATTATTTAAATTTTTACTAATTTAATACATGGTGAAGTACTTAACAACATATAACTTAACAACATATTTAAAAAAAAATTAAACGAACATTTTGGGAATACGATATTCTACTCATTCGAACTAGTTTCTAAACAGTTTTTCTACCAACCAACTTTTTTAACTAAATTCAGTCTCTACAAAATACAAACTTTTAAACCTCTGCATTTATGTCGTAATAACTTCTGTACGAGCACTATTTGGATAGATAATAAATGACCCGGAAAATAGCATCGACGGATGCGTAAATATTGCTGAAATATCATCGTCATCCGCATGATTTATTAAATTTTGTGGGGAATAGAAAGGCGAAATGATTATCACAATGTTTTGTCGGATTTATTAATATGAGAAACATTTATTTTCCGTTTACAAATATAAACAGAGATTGTATATTTGAAAATGGCAGAATCTATATTGCTATAATGTAAGAATTTTCGTAATTACTATAGTTAAGATGATGTAAAAAATGTAGATAAATAATTGTAACCTACATTAACCTAAAAATATTCTTTTTTTACTTGTGTATTACTAATATTAACTTAATATAATTAATGAAGTTTCAACAAACGTAAAAACTTAAAATAGGTTACGAAATGGGTCGACAACAAAAATGTGTTATGAAAAATTTCTGTGGTATATTCTGAATTTGTTTGCTCTTCAAACTGAACAAAATAATTATGTTACCGCAAACTATAATGAAAAAAAAACTTTTTTTTTTTTGGTATGTAAAATATTCGTTACTGTAAGTAGGTCTGCAGGTAACAGTTTAGGGGTTATTGACACAAGTCTTGGCGTTCATTCAGTTATCGATCAAATGTTTACAAATTCAGGTAAATTTAACAGAAAAAATATTTCGCATTGTTTTATGGTTGTTTTCAGCACTAGTTTTTATTTTATGGGGTTTTTTAGAATAAATAATATCTAATATTTTATAAATTGACAATAATATGCTATGGAAGGAATGGAACGCACTTTAAAATAACACATGATGATAATGAATTTATTTTATTTAAGCTCGTTTTATTTGTATTGATTAAGACTTTATTACTATTTAGGTTTATTTTTTTAAGATCTGACTCAATCCGACTTTTGTAAATTAACAATTAAAAATTAAAGAAGTTTTCCATATGAAAAGCGGGATTTTTTCGATGACTTTAGCTCCATCTTAAAAATTATGTTGTTTGAAAATTTTGTGTGGCGGGTCCCACTCGAACTGTAAAATATGTAAATGATGATATTGATGCTGTATCTATACGATATAACGCACACATCAAGCTCACACTCACGCTCGGCATGATGATTTTTTGAAGTTATACTTCTTTTGGCGCGCTCGTAAAAAAATATGAGAGTAAATTTTTTACGATGTGCTCGCAAACCGACAGCCAAAAAGCGACATGATGAAGTTAGTTGATAGCTGTCACTTAAGTTTCCGTGAAAACTCTTAACATTTATATGAGTAGAGATAAAAAATATATATATTTATCCATAAATATAAATGTGTGCATGTGATTTTTAAATTATATATGGTTGTGAATATTAGAAAGCCACACGTTTTTTTTTTCGGTTGTCTCAAAGAAGTGGCTAATTATGGCTATAAGTCCGCCTGTTGTACTACAGAATTTACAGCTATATTTACGCTTTGTTTATAAAGTATTTGTGGTGTACAATAAAGTATAAGTAAATAAATAATTTATATTATGTTAATCAATCATATTCTCTAGCATATCAGTTATAAAAAGGAAACATTACGTTTCAATTTGTGTACTTATGTTGAACTTTCATATACTGAAATAACTTGAGTAATATCGTACACGAGTATTGTATGAAAACGAAGCAGAAAGAAAGAGTCAAATAGTAAAAAATAGTAAAACAATTCTAACGTTGGAAGCGCGCATTCAGATCATAATTTTCCGCATGACTGTGATATATTCAGAAAGACAATCTTTATTCGAATAATGTTTCGGGATATATTATGCATTCATTTCATGCATTTTATTTCATGATTCGTGATTTTTTAAACATGCTCTTGCATCATTTGTCATAAAGTTCTTTTGGATTTGAGCTCTTATTTGGTAGGTATATTCGTATTATTCTGACAACACGGTATTACAGATTTGAAACTCATAAGATACAATTATACAAATACAGGTATGGAAAAATTTGTGCCACATTTTATTTAATTTTTTTTTATTTTAAATTATGAACTGAATATTATTGTTTTTAATTTAAGTATGAATTTGTTCTCTATCTATTTTTTCTCTGTTTTAAATCTATCTGTTTTTATTTTTTGATACTTATATTTACGCTCCATATTATTATTTATTATATTATAAAAATTATCATAAAAAAACTTTCATTTGTAACACATTGTTAATATTTATATTTATGAAATCTATTATGTACTGACTGTTTCCATATACATACATATATACTACTCCAACCTATTTCCGGTTGTCTGGAAGAAATGGCTAACTAGCCATAAGACCGCCCCTTGTACTTCAGATTTTGTAATTGTTATAAAACTGTCTTGTTTGTATATTTGTGGTGTCCAAAAAAGTGGAAATAAAATATATATATATATATATATATATATATATATATATATATATATATATATATATATATATATATATATATATATATATATATATATATATATATACGCGTAAAAATGAGACCTTTAGACTTTAAGAAGAAATTTTAAATTTTAGTAACTAAAAGCGGACTTAACATCATTGTTACAGTATTGCAATCTTTACTCTCAAAACCCTCGAAGTGATGCAACGAAACTTCCACAAACATGTAAAAAAAAAGCATCCAAGAATAGCAATGGTATTGCTTTCAGAAGTATCCCAGCACTCTAGATGAATAAAGCTGCACCCGCGGCATGTCAGCCTCTTCAAAACAAAACAAAAGCGAAACCGCGACAATGAGTAGAAATGATTGAAACCGCCCAGAGACTGGGACAGAATAACGGCTAAACATTGTGAACACGACATATTACACGTTCGGAATTGTTTTATTTTTTTGCTTTCACTACTTTATTGTTTTTTACAAGACACCGAAAAAATATTAAAACTAATTTTGATGTAACAAATGTGTATTTTATATTAGAAAACAATAAGTGTACTTTTTAGCATATTTTTAAAATTTATCTTTAGGGGATGATTTAGGAATAGATAAGCATTGATTTTTTTTAAATATTTATATTTGCTCTCGTTAAAATCCTCGTAAAAAGTCAAACTTGTTTATAGTATGTTATATATTTATCTTGTTTTACTTATGAATATATATAGTACTATTGTATATAAAATACATTTTAATGAAATTTATATACAAATATGAATATTATAAGTATAATTATTATACAAATATACCTGCTTATATTAAACTTAAGTATAATATCGTTCTAAAAGCCATTTAAGCGGATCAGTAACCTAAATATCGACTAGTTATTTGTAAAAAATCACTCTTAAATGTAGGAAACAATAAAATTTCAGCTTTAAACAATAAAATTTTCTTGAAATAATAGTGAAAAATGTAGAAATCACGTAACCTTGCGGAATATTATGTTAGCAATTCAAGAGAATTGAGCATCTCGTCTGGCAAAGATGCCAAGCTACGTAGTCATATGCAAAGTTGTTAAAAAGTCAAATTTTTCACATTCGACACCATTTACTTGTATGATTTTTGAGATTCTTTGTTATTGTTGGTTTAGTTTACTGCTATAGTCAGCCGGACATAGCGGTGACGTCACAACCGCATCCAGGCAGACCGCAACGCGGCAAATAGCCACTCCATTACCAGCTGTCCAATATAAGGTAACGTATTTTTATATAATATTGCGCAGACGATGCGGATTTTTTTGCTTTTCTTTGAGTGACTTGAATGAATTATTTGATGAGGAAGACTGTCATTAGGGGTTTAAGGTCCGAGGCAGATAAAAACAGCACGTTATGAGTGATAAAAGTTTTATTTTTCTGAACAAAAACTAACGACTTAATTAAAAAACGGTACAGAGTTACTAGTACACATGGTAATAGATAACCCAGTTTAAGAATGTATATTCATAATATTAAAAAAAAAAGGATTTTTAAAAAAATATAATTTATAGTTTCGATGGCCATACAAACCGTCACGCGCTGAGATAATTTGAAGCGTTTATAGACGATAATCTTTAAAAAAATCTTTGATCTTGTTTCTATTGCTTTTAATTTAAGCTATAATAACAATGAATTGTATATCTGTACGTAATTTAACTAATTATTCTGCTCTAGAAAATCCTTATTGACTGTTTATCTATTATCCAAAGTTAAGATTAAATCCTAAGCTTGACAGCTGTATCAAATTACTCTTGTAAACTCAACCCAATTTTGAGAAGTTCACGTCGTCCCAATGCGTTGTCACGTCGTATCGTTGCATATGCATCATAGTATGACTGACATGACACTATTACGTTCTGAAGATAACTAATATGCATATGCAAAGACGTCATGATAAATCATGTATAAGAGGCGAGATAATTCGTCGAAATAATCTTGAGAATGAGTTATTACGAATATCATATCTAGCATTTACAAGTGCATAATTTTAAGGTCTTTTATATTTGTCTTGTTATATAACAATGTTTATTAAATATGTATTAGAAATACAGTCCTTATATGAATCTCATCATCATATCAGCCATTGAATGTCCACTGCTGAACGTTATTGTGTTATTAATATTAATCTACAATTATACCTAATATTATAAAAATAGAGAATTTATTTGTTTATTTAAATACAACTAATCTCTCTAGATCTAATGTTCATTGAGAAATAGTAAAGGCTATAAAATTATACAAAGATTTAGAGGCAAAACAGTAATCATAAAAAAAACATACGTAAACATGTAGGTCTTCCAGTAAAATACAGAATTATTCTTGGTTTTCATAATGTTTATTATAATACAGTCTATTTTGATTATCCGGTTTAGACGTCGTCTTACTGGAAAAAAATGTAAACATTTTCGACTATAATGATCTTTCTTGCACGAATAGCTTCAAACTCTTTTTGTTACGACTTTTAACGGCACAATTAAAAAAGGCTTTTAACAGGATATACGTTTTTGTTATCATCCTATATTTGAATACCCTATAAAAATCGATGTGATTCTTTACCTAAAACGTCCATTGGATTAAAGACTGGGGTTAAAAAAAATACTTTTTTTTTTTTGAACATATACTGCTCCTATTCAAAATTAGGTTAATGAAAACGACGCAGTGGTAATCTTAGAGGACTAATACCAAAAACGTTTAATGAGATGTAGTTTCTCATTTTATTACCCAAACTAATGATACACTGTTCTTGTAACATCCACTATGTTAAGGACAAACTGCTTGAATATTGTTAAATGTAAAAAGAGGTTTTTATATTGATTTCTATATAAAATAAAATAAAAAATTATATGTGCAATATCCAAAAGAAACAATAATCTTATTAATTTCTATGTAATATGCTTTTAACTTGAAGACAATCAAGGGTAAACACAAATTTTATTGAGACTCAGCGGAAATTGATTGAACTGACTTCGACTAAATACACTAAAATTGATTAATTTCTCGTAATATACCTGTAATGTATAGAAAAAAAATTTTCTGTTAGTTTTTCACCATTCAGGCGATTAAATTATGGAATAATTTACCATTATATATAAAATAAGCCAAATCACTCCCAACGTTCAAAAAATTAGTTAAAAATCTCTATACTGGTACTGGGGGACGATTCCAATTAAATTTATTTATTTGTTGAATTTTTCATTTTTATGGCGTAATTGAATGTAAATGCTATGAGATACCGTTGTTATATTTATTACTTTATTATATTACTAGCGGCCCGCCACGGCTTCGCACGGGTATTTAACTAAAATTTTAAAAATTATAAATTTATATTTTTTATCACCTACATGCGCCATCTATCGTATAATAGTAGAATATCGTTTTTATATTTAGTGACATTTAACATAATAGTACCTATATTAATTGAAAATGATGTTTATCTAAAATATTAAAACGATTTCTATTCCTATCCGACATATTTAGTAAACTTTTAAGTTTAGCAAAATAATAACTCAAAAATAAGTTTTGTGAGTTTTTAAGATTCCTTAGACCAGATGGCGTTGGCGGCGTAGGTACCTATTTCTATTTTCTTAAATATTTATTTTTAAATTTAATTACAATGAAACAAAAACTAAATTATACTGTGAGTTATGTTTAATTTTTATGTATTAAAGTTATTTACATTGGTTTTGTACTTTTTACGTGATACGTGAACAGAGAAAAACACGATAAGAGATGGCGCTGATACAAAAAAACGCGCTATTGAAATTTATTCTTGATGATATATAGTGTATTAATAAAACGGAGGTTTGAACAGATTTATTATTCGTATAGATATTAATCTAATACATATAATTATATGTATTGCTTGTAAGTATTAATGTGATGATATTTGTATGTAAGTTTATTATAATATAACTGCACCACCTAACCGATCTCTCTAATAATTTCGGGTTGTCTAAAAGAAATGGCTAACTAACCATAAGACCGCCTCCTGTACTACACAATTTGTAAATATCTTAAGTTATCTGTATTATAATATTATTATTTTGTATTTGTATATTGTGGTGTACAATAAAAAGGTATAAGTAATTTCATTGAATTAATAAGATTATTTTGAAGACTATTTTTTTTTTTGATTGATTCATTGAGTAATTAAGCCTGCTGGTGTAAATCTATTTAAAATTTTGAAGGTAGAATAAAAACAATCCATCACCACCAGAAGAAAGTGGTCGGAACTATTTTTCTCGTGGTAAACGGTATCAGCGTTACTATTATCATCTTTTTATGTAGTTAAGCTTTGTGTGTTATACTGATTGTATTCCTATTTTTTATCATAATAAAGTGAAAACAAAAAAAAAAAAATAATAATTTGTAAAAAATTTGTCCAATTTTAATCATACAAATTGGAAAACAAAGCTAGAAATGGTTCCGGAAGTCAAATAATAAGAGTCCACAATAGCTTCGAATCTACGTCGCAGTTCCATTATTCTACGAATTCTAGTCCAGTATTGTAATTAAATTTTTCGTAATATGTATTATGAGGAAATGTAAAATTAATTGTTTGCAAGCTAGAAATGTTAGGTTGAGTAGTGAGAGACTTTTAGCGTGAAAAATTAGTATCGAAGAACTGAAATAAATTTTGACAATCATTGTAATAAACAAAAAAATAATAAGTAATTAAAAAAATGCAAATGTAAACGTTTATCGTGTCACAGTCAAAATAAAGTTTTATTTTTTTGAAAAACCACATTTTAAAATATTTCGAATATTTATTTTCATTATCCATTTTTTTTTAAATTTCATGATATGTTATTAGGCTCTTAATAGACGTAGGTACTGTTTTTGCTTTGCTTACTTTTTTCTTTTATTTATTTATTGGTTTATTTGTAATCAACAGCCTTACGAAAATAGTTTTACACTTATATTTTTGTTGAATAAAGCCAAAGAAGGTTACAATTTTGATTATAATAAATTAAAGTAACAGATGGGATAAATATATACGATACAACTTCAGCGCAATAAAATACAATCCATATCATGTAAATATATCTCAAAATTAATATATAGAGGTATGTTTTTAGATCTTTTGATCTATTTGAGTACGTGTTTGGTGTGTGTCTGTGTGTATGTGTGCGTGTGTGTATGTGTGTGTATTAACTCGTATGCTATAGATATTATAATTATGTACATTATGTTTTTTTTTCTTACGATTTCTTATATTTAAGACATTATGTACTCTTAATTGATGTCAAGAACTTTTGAAGATATACCAAATTGTTATATTATCTCTGATATAACCGGTGCTCTATAAAGCCGAAGTTGACCGTTCTAAAGCTTAATGTAATATTTAATTATGGGAACTATTTTTATCTATATATTTTACCAGATATCCTTCACGGTTTCACTCGCGATTACTTTTCATAGTGCAACGCGCAAATTAAAGATCTTTTTTATTTTTATTTATCCATTATTTCAATATCCCATAATTTTATATTTTATATCATGTCAATTTTATTTAAATATGTATCGAATAGGTTTCGAAAATAGAAACTCTTACATTGGTGCAAGTGACATAATTTTTTTGAATTAATACGTCATAACTGAAAGTGGTTTATGCCGTTTTTCAGTAATCGTATTTATAAAATTTATAGTTTTTACAAGATTTAAAACATTGATGTCGCTTTTCCTTAAAGTTGTGCTACTGCCCTACTCCTGCCAGTCATAGCGTGATCTTTCTTAGCTTATATTTCTTTTGGATAACGTAGCTTTCTACTGATAAGAGAATAATTATAGTTAGATTAGTTTAAAAAAAAATTGCCTTAAATTATATTCACATATAAAATCGACGTGAAGTAAATATATCTGCATTCGTATGGTGAGTAAGAGCGCTATCCAGTCTTAGTTCCTTCAAACTCCGCTACGTCGCTTTAGCCAGTAATGCATTTGCGGCTACTTTGGAGTTCCAAATGTTTATAGGTGGTTATAATCACCAAAGAACAGGTGAGTCCCTGCTCGTTTTCTAGCTGCTTCCATTAAAAATCTATACATAATAATTTTTCTATGCACGGGTACAATTTGATAGTCTATATGAAAATGCATACTGATCGTTGTTACTCATAATGCGACGTAGACAGGGGGAGGTCATGGGTGCAATCACGTCAGGAATGAGTCAACAATTACGATTTTTTTTTAATGAAAATCTATGAAAAATAAGAACTTAACTATTTTTCTGTATTTTTTACGTAATGAAATATCTTGGAAGTGACTGGTAATACCGACACTGGTTTGTAATTGCCAGAGTCCGCTCTACACCCAGGTTTGTAAATAGGACTAACCCTGGCAGTCTTGAGTGCATCAGAAAATACCCCACGCGCTAAACATGCATTAATACAGTCAGTTAGTTTGTCAATAATTAAATTTTTAAGGCATTTGATAGCTTTGGTACTAATTCCATCCAACTCTGTTGTTGCTATCTAAATTGTCGATGATATTTGATATTTCCTTTATGTTGCAAGGCTGGAATTTATCAAGCGTTTTCGCGTGAGTATAATTATCACAGAACATTAAAAGGCTGTCGCTATTCGTGTGATATGATTAGTTATTTTGCTAGCCAGATCTAAATTATATCCAACAAATTTTTTGAACGAGGCGCCACTGACGCGTGCGCTTCGCACTCTCAATCTTGTAGCAAAGGAGACGGATATTTTTACTTGTACACTGATTGAATTCACAAGGATAGCGTTATATTATGTTATTTGTTATAAAAGTTAAAATATGTGTGCTTCACTATCGAATCGTCTTAATTATCTTGTTATTTTTTATCATCTGTGAGATGAAGTTTTCAAAGTAATTGTAGTTGTTTTCTCTATTGTCATAGTGTGTTGTCAATGCAGTCTTTTACAATTTTTCATAGCTTCATACTGAATTTTTTTCGAAATTCGAAATTAATCTATATATATAGGAGACTTTCTATAGATATAGTCACTCATCACGATATCTCTGGAACTATGAGACCTAAAAACTTGAAATTTGGTAGGAATATTCCCTTTGCCGAGTAGAGGTCTGTTAAGAACGGATTTTAAGAAATTCTACCTCTAAGGGGATGAAACAGGGATGCAAACTTTGTATGGGACAACATGATTCCTTGGTCCAATCTAATTCAAATTTTGCATAAATATTATTTAACAGAATTGATTGAAGACATGTTTCGTATTTTATCGAAATTCATCCCCTAAGCGGGTTAAAAGGGAGTAGAAAGTTATTTTGATATCAATACTCCTTAGTGCTATTTTTTTTAAATTACATTTTATTTTGACACATGTTTGACAATTCGATCCGTCTATTATATTATAATATTTTCCAGTATTGACGCAGGTATAGGTGATATCTTTTTTTGGGTGCTCCTGGTGGAACAGCCAAGACTTTATATTAAACGTAACAAAATTGATTTGTAAATATACCGTGTGGTCGCTTTATAGTAAAATAGTGTTTTATATAATACTTTTTACTTCAATGTTGGTGTTGTTTTAAGTCAAGGGTTTTAAACTGAATAACTCATCAGCAAGGGATTTGTAGCTCACAATGATACAGATATAGAAGACACCGAAGTGAACTTAGAAACATTTTTGAATTATCCGGCGTTAACATCCCAATTAGTACACGTTGGCACCACGGACTAATGTTGGAACAAGATCAGAAAACATTATAAATCATGTAACCATTTAACTTTATCTTACACTAAAACTAAGAAGGAGGAGATGAAAGCTGTCTTGGACTATTATGAAATATAAATATATGTTTGACAAACACACATGATAGTCTGTAAAGGTAAGGTCCTAAGGTAGGCAACTTAATGCCTGCGTTTTAGGTAACAGCCGACTGACATACATATTTTTATAAATATACATGTAAATATTACATATGGAAATAAATACATTTTACACCCAGACTCGAGGCGGGAATCGAACCCGCGATCCTGGAGCAGAAAGCAGTGTCACTACCATCTGTGTCGAGTCAATCAAAATTTAAAAAATAATTACTTGCGGGTTTATTCAAATCTAAGAGACAAAATCGTATCGACTTGAGGTATAATTATACCTAACATACAATGAACGAAGCATTGATGAACGTTCTGGTGTAGTGGTGCGAGTAGTCGCCTCAACGCCTCGGCTCAATTCCGGTGGTCGCGGGTTCGATTCCCGCTCGGGGCAGATATTTGTATTTGTGATAATATTTGTTTCAGGTCTGGGTGTATGTCCTTGTGGGTTTTCCACCGTGCCCCGGAAAGCACGTAAAGCCGTCGGTCCCGTTTGTTATCATAGATACCTTATAATAATCATTACTTATGGTTGGATATTATCCGGCAACCCGCAGTGGAGCAGCGTGGTGGATTAAGCTCCAACCCTTCTTCTATATGGAAAAAAGGCCTTTGCTCAGCAGTAGGCTGTTTACAGTCTAATACAATACAGTACAGTACAGAAGCATTTGTGGCCTGCAGTGACGAAACTGAGCTTTACCATAAATATTAGAGTCCATCTAAGGGGAGATGTTACTGCCGGACTTTTCTCAGACCTGTTGCTTAAAATAGGAAATGGTGATTTCCGGTAACTGGATAATAATATAATGTATGAGTGTATATGAGTATGTATTTACCATAAACAAAGCTTAAAGTCAAACTCTTAATGTAGCGGGAGTATTCTTGATCGAAAGCTGCTTCTCTCTCTCACAGTCAGTTGTATGTGGCATGTTCCAGAGTAGCCTGGTGATTCTAGCACCCCGAAGAAAAACAAAAAATATTTTTTATAAAGAAATACTACGGGAGGTGTAGTATTTCGATTTAGTTGTAAAAAGATAATACCCCCGTGTAACTTTCTCCAGATCAAAGGCCGAGCTTCGTGTTCATAAAATATAACAATTTTTATTTTTATTTTAATGTTTTAAATTATTTAAGTTTAAATCTCTACTCTATAATAAAGATTGTTATATTTCACAAGTATTTAAATAATAGACGTCGAGTTGCGGATACATGCCCGTGAATACATATACATATACCTACATAAGTATTCAAATATTTTAACATAATAATTTATATGTTATAATAAAATTAATAACGTAAAAAAAAAAAAACAAATAAAATCCTATTATAACCATTTTCGACTTCTACACGGACGAAGTCGCGGGCTAAAAGCTTAATATATAAAAGCGAAAGGTCACTCACTCACTCACTTATCAGGATATCTTTGGAACCATAAGACCTAGAGACTTGAAATTTATTAAAAATATTCCTTTAGCCGAGTAGAGATCAGCTAAGAACAGATTTTACGAAATTCTGACCCTAAGGGGGTGAAAAAGGGGGACAAAGTTTGTTTGGGACAACGTGATTTCTTAGTCCAATCTACTTAAAATTTTGCATAAACATTTATTAACAGAATCGATTGAAGACGTGTTTCGTATTTTATCGAAATTCATCCCCTAACGGGCTTAAAAGGGGGTAGAATCTTATTTGCTTTGTAGTTGACATCAATACTCCTTAGTGCTTTTGATTTAAATTACATTTTATTTTGACACAAACTTAATCCGTCTATTATAAAATATTTTCCAGTATCGACGCAGGTGTAGGTGATAAAAAATATAAATTTATAATTTTTGAAATTTAAGTTAAATACCCGTGCGAAGCCGGGGCGGGCCGCTAGTCTTTAATATATATTGACTATGACAATCTTAATCTTACTTACTTATACTTATTAAATTACAAAATAAATCTTATATTTTATTAAATATAAATTTAAATATATATATGTATGTATAGTTATATGTATAGTTTTCTATACAACCGAATGTAAATCATATCGTATGGAAACAAAAAGGAAAGTGATCCAGTAAACTCAATAACTGCGCCTACATCCGTTGTCGGAGTACCTTTTGTCAAACAAAACAAGGAAACTTAGTTATAACTAACGTACATATGAACGTGTATTGGTTTATGTAAATTCGCTAAATTGCATTTACATATTGTGTGTATCTATAAAAGTAAACAATATTGGAGTGTCTGTTATATGTATAAGTGTATATAATGTCTAAATAACAGCTTTTTACAATATATACATTATTGTACAAACTAATCTGGAATATACATACATTATACGTATAAGCTTTGACAGTTTAGGTATATACTATAATGATGATATAATTATGCTATTATATATATCGATTTAAGGACATGATGTTGATACTACTATGAAACCATAATATGCCACAAAGAAGCCATTACACCAAAATGACTGAATAAATACACTATATTGACATCATAATGACAAGGAATTAACAGATAACGAAAAGCGAAAATCAATAAATGCAATATTAATGTGGTTCCACGACTGCAATAGCAGACTTGCACTCCCGTACAATATTTCAACCGTCGTAAATTCTCGTATCGCTGATTCCAGATCTCATTAACAATTATTAAAAAGTTATATTACAATTTGCCATGCGGTGACGGGCAGAGTTCTTGTCGAAGTATTGTAAAAAGCGACTAAGGCTGAAACGATGCGAACAACAAGCAAGAGAAGAAGTAGACTTACTGAAAAGATTAAATACTACTTTTAAAGTTGTAAAGGGAAACGTTATATGGGTGATAAAGTTAATGACATCTTCGACTACAGACTTTAAACTTAGCACAAAAATCTTTTCTGTTGTGGCAAAAGAAAACACGTATTTTCTTAGTTCTCTCAATTCAATTTATTATAAATATTATGCACAAAAGTTTATTGTTCCTGCATAAAACCTATAGAGCCAGCATACTTTTTTATAAAATTACAAAAGAAAAAAAATCGAAATGGACTCCATCAAACAAAATATTACTGATAAGTGAACTTTTCTACACCTGTACGACAGAATTTCAGATTCTACAAAATATCATTCAAACAACTAGCCCGACCAAAAACAAAGCTGCAAAATTTGGCGCTTTTCTAAACTTCTTCTTGCATATACTTGAAGATCTTCAATAACAAAAACAGATACTAAGGAAGAAGTACGATGTCTTGGAGATAAGAAGCCATAAGAAGATGCTGTTAGTCCATGGCATTCCAGAATCTAAAAGTGCGAAAATAGCATTAATGGCTAGTTATTTATATTCTAGTATTAAAATACTGTCTGACCACTTTAAAATACCTGAAATTTCTTAAGGTTGTAAGAAGCCGTAAACCTATAAAGACCTGGCGATTCCTTAACTCACTAAGTATTATTGGTCATCAAAGAAAAAGTATTTCACCCAACTTATGTTAGACGTTGATGCGCTTAATAAATATTTCACGATCGTTACGCTATTTAGCTTTAATATTAAACAGGAGACTAGATTAACTGAATTGTCGGCCTATTAGTATGAGTATTCCTTTATTCTTTATTATTTCTATTCTATATCACATTTTAATTAATTATAATAGTTTAATTTTTCCTTATAACAAATCTTCACATCTGTAAAAAAACCTTGGTATTCGTTGACCCCGCAAGTCTCAGTTACTTGGTGAGTCGGACCGTTTTTTCTACAAACTGTTGCCTACAACGGTGGAAGCATTTACTAAGTGTAAAGATTAAAATATCTCTAGCTCATTCACTTCTTCTGCGAATCTTAGACTATGCTGACTCTTCTATCCTTATCTCACAGAAGAATCACTTAATAGACTCATGCGTCTTCAAAACTTATATATTATATTAGATATATCTTCGGATTGCGTCATGATCAATATCCAAATACCGACTTAAACTGAGATGGCTCCTAAACCCAAACCTTCATCTGAACCTTCAATTGCATAAGGACAATAGATTGGTAATGTTAGTTTCCAAATCACAAGCGTTTAGCAATTCTTTTACGATACTGAATTGAATCAGCCTGTATACCTCTTCTTCACAGACACATAAAGAAGGGTTGGAGCTTAATCTTTTACGATAAGGGCAGCTAAATATTGCCGGAAAAAGGAAAAGCCGTCCGTCATTAAAAAGTCCGTCAATCTGACTCATTGTATTTCTTATGTTTATATATATAATAAATTTAAAAATAAATTGTCGTACTTTAATTGTTTTCGCACTACCTCGTACTTTATTAATAATTTCTTCTTATCCAAGGTTGTCTCTAAGAGATTGCTTATAGCAATAAGACCATATTAAAACGTCCAAGCCAGTGAACGCGACAACTATAATAATAAAATCTATTATAATTATTTTAATGAAAATCCAAATTAGGCACTCATTTTAGATGTAACTTGAAAATTATTGATATTTTTAATTATTGGTGTATTTAGTTAGATAATGGTTTGAAACGACAAGGGCAAAAAAAGCAATCATCTTACGCAAATAGTATTCACAATTTCACACCTTTTTTTAGTTAATATGGTATAAAAATTCACATTTCGTATAAGCTAATTAAAATTACACCCTATTACACGAAATCGATAAACGTTAACAGCGATATCTTCGCCTTTACAAAATAATAGGCAAACTAA
This sequence comes from Euphydryas editha, assembly GCA_036937285.1. Taxonomy (NCBI): domain Eukaryota; kingdom Metazoa; phylum Arthropoda; class Insecta; order Lepidoptera; family Nymphalidae; genus Euphydryas; species Euphydryas editha. The sequence continues at coordinate 5,900,751 of JAUPFZ010000020.1, forward strand.
ATAAAGTTACCAATATTAATGGAATATTTTGACTGATTGGCCAGATTTGCTTTAATAAAACTTGACCTTAGTGAATTGTTTAAAACATTGTAACAGCGGTTAATCCTCTTTACATAACGTGGGTGCATGTTCGCCGGCAGGCAGACTAAAAGCAATCAATAATGTTTACGAACTACACAAGTTACGTAAAAATAAAAATAATGGTAAGGTTGACTGACTTTATTTTTTACGAAAATAACATTATTTGTACATTCTCCAATCTTCTAACATTGTAACTTTCTGTAATTACGTCTTTTAATCAATAAAACTTGTTGTTACTTATGACATCTGTATGAATTGACGATAGTTGCTACCAGTCGCCTCAACGCCAGCGGTCGCGGGTTCGATTTCTGCTTGGGGCAAATATTTGTATTAGTCCACATATTTGTTTTTAGTCTGGGTGTATGTCCTTATGGATCTCTCCACCGTACCTCGGAGAACGCGTCAAGCTTTCAGTTGTTATCACAGACACCTGGTAATAATCGTTACTCATAGTAGGTTAATTATCCCCCAACCTCCAGTGGAGCAGCGCGGCGTGGTGAATTAAGTTCAAACCCTCCTCTTATATGGAGAAGATGCCTTTCTGCTCCATCAGCCGTCAGTTCTACGAGTTATATGCCCTGCCCATTGCCACTCCGCTTGCAAATTCGCTGAGCTGTGTCGGCAACCTTTGTTTATCTGTGAATCTCACCATCGTAATACCTCAGTTACGGATAAAAGACGTTTTTTAACTTCCTTAAAAATGCTGCACATTCATAAGCTCTTTGATACCATCTGACTTGAGGGCAAAATGCTGGAGGCCTGGAAAGACAGCGTATTGGTGCTCTTCTAAAAGAAGGGCGATAACATCTTGTTCAAGAATTACAGACCCATTTCGCTTCTGAGCTACATTTATACGCTGTTCGCTAGGGTCATTAGCAAACTCTAGGGCTAGGGCTACCCGGGCGTCCTGGACATCACCCGTAAAAAATGGGTTCCCCTGCGATACAAAAAAAGGTTTATTACCAAACGTCTCATGGGCAAGTTTAATGACCTCCGGCCACCCGAACAAGCTGATTTCCGAAAAGGCTATCGTACCATAGACCACATATACACTCTACGGCACATTATACAAAAGGCCGAGGACTATATCGGTTATTGTGCTTGTAGTTTGTGGACTATGAGAAAGCCTGATGATTATGAGATTTCTAAAAGCTTTTCTTTTAAAGCGTTACGTTTTTGGTGTTCATAGTTTCAACAGCTTCAAAATGTAAATTCAACTTAATAGAATCGCTTATCCACCAGCTCACAGTAAAGCAGCATGGCGTACTAAGGTTCTAGCTTAGCTAGCTTTGCGTTCTAAGCTACTCTTCGTTTAAATAGGCGACGAGACCTTTTCCCAGAAGTGAGTTATCTTGAATACAACCTTACTTACATAATACCTATATAGTTACATAATACATTTACTTATCAGTTTATAACTCATCACATAATAAACTTATAACCATGTAACTATATAACTTATCATATAACCCTAACTTATCAGTTCTTTAAAACAAGAACTACGGTGGTCCCCATAAAATACAGCTAATTTTGGTCGATACTTTAGTCGAGATTATAATATGTACATTAATATGGCTTAGTCCCGGTCAATTAATGACTGAGAGTCTAAAAAGCTATCTTCTAACTTAAGTGTTCTTTTCGATGTTGGAGATTATTAAATTATATATTTAATAGAATAACATCTACTTTAGTTAAGTGTTTCGAATTAAAAAAAATACCCGTACGTAAGTTTTCTGTATAGGTAGCTAAACTAGTGGTGAGCCCAATAGATTTTTACATTGTTATCATCACATAATGTACATTTTTTAAATGGCTTATCTCTGTAAAATTTTTTAATACTAGATGATCTTGAATGTTCTTTCTTATACATTTAAAATCATCATATATTTTCTAAACTTTAGAGATTGTATTAAATAGAATTGGGCACATTGTAACACAACTAGCCTAGATCTAACGGTAGATCTAACTATTTGCTAGCTAGATCTTTTATCTAGCAAACTAGTAAGATAATAACCCGGGAAAAAATTATCAGGCCTGATCATGCATAAAAATGGCCAGGATCAGGCCTGTTCATGTATGATCAGGTCTGTTCATGTATGAGCAGGCTTGTTCATGTATGATCAGGTCTGTTCATGTATGAGCAGGCCTGTTCATGTATGAGCAAGCCTCAAATTAGACAACATCATATCTGATCAGGTCTGTTCATGCATGATCATATCTGAAGAGTGAAAATACGTTCAGGCCTGACTATACATGGTCATGCCTATTCATATGACAGAAATGATAATGCCTGTTCATGTATGAGCAGGCCTGAAATTAGACATGATCATGCCTGTTCAGCCCCGGTCATTTTTCATGCATGATCAGGCCTAATTATTTTTTCTCGGGAAATAGCTAGAGTCTAGTTAAAAATTGATACGGCCCGCGGACCGTTATTTTTGACATCCCTGCCTTATACTAAAATTTATATAATAAAGCTGTTAAGTTTCTTTGTTTGAACATAATAATCTATTAATTACTTTTGAAAATTTGTATTTTATAAAGCTTTTCTTAGTCCCTAAAAATTCTGTACAAAATTTTATGGTCATTGATTGTTCGTATTAGACTCTTCGTTATTTTATGTAGTCGTTAGTGCTTAATTAAAAAGATATCATTAACGAGAATGAAGGAATCCAGTAGTAAATCAAGAGCTACTTGCTAAGTTAACTAAGCAGATTAATAAGACCTATTCTAGCTCATAGATACCGTGAACTATCCTATCGTTGGTGTACAGGATATTTCGATAAGATAAGAAATTGAGTATGCTTGAATATATTTTAATTTAGAACGTTTAAAAAATTATATATTTATTAAATTTTGTGTTATTTTTAATTTTTGTTTTTATATTTATCGCTTTTTTTTTGGAGAACAAAAGTAACAAAGATTTTCCTTGTACAAAATTATTTAAATTAGATTTTGTTTTATAACTGGAAAAAAATGTTCATATGTAAAGATTTCGAATGAATAAATTTAAATGCTATTCATTATTTTATATTAATATAAAATTTAGTTTTTGATTTCAACAGACACCAATATTTTTCATATAAGACCAATACTTTTATATATATATTATATTTCATAGGAAAATCAATTTAAGTTAGTGTAAATGTTAGCGATCTTCTACTAAAACGTAATATTAAAAGTAGATAAACACCTATAAACCACGTTACGGAGATAAATTTCAATTGAGGTGACTAGATACTTCCCCCTTCTATTAGTATAATGAGAAACTGGGAGGCTTGACCCACATTCGGTTTATTTTGCATTAATTCATTTCATGAAACATAACATTTCATTGTAACCTCTTTTTAGAATTTAAAAATTATTTTTTAAGTTACTTTTTAGATAATAAAAAAAAAAATTAAACTAATTATTAATTATTTAATTTATTTTCTTAGTTTTGGCTTTCAGTTGCGCCAAAAGTGTGCGGTTGATTTCGTCAATGTCATGTATATTGATTAAATGGTTTAATGGATGTCACGTGGGATTAAGTACTAGTAATTGACAACCTAAGTGTTGATATCCTTGTTGACGTTTGTGGCTTTTGCTATTATTGTTAACCCGAGAAGGGTTCTTATCTAGTATAGACAATAAAGTAAATAAATGTGTCTATTTATGTAAACGCCTTCATTTAAAGTTTTTATAATCCAATTATATACATTATTTAGGCGTTAGTAGGCCTGCTTATAGGGAAGTTATAACGTCACGCTAGAAATCATGGGAGCGGAGCAGTGACCATTAATTACCATTACCATACATATGAAACAGCGCTGGTTGTCTAGATAATGTATGAAATATGAGTAAAGAAGTTGTGCGTTTGAATTTTGTATGCACTACTCTCGGGATTGACCAGTCCGTTTGGGAATTTTAGTTACAAGAGAAGCCTAATTATTGAGCAAGGTTAAATTCTACAAAACTTCGTGTAATGGTTTATAGAAGCAGGGCAATAATCATAAATGTAAAATAATGTAACAGGTTTCCAAAATAAAATCGCATAAAAAAGAAATTAAAAAGGTCATATCGTCATAAAGTCACGTATGAGTCACATATAAATTCCATTCCTAAGTCCTTCATTAAAAATATTGAGCAGTTTCCAGTGTGTTATAATGTTACATAATCCTTCCAGAGTTAGAGAAATAAAAAATAATGAAATCAATTTTTATGTGACAGACATGCGAGAGAATATAAGAATAGGTGTTATTTGTTCAGATTTTAGAACTAATACAATATTTATTTACAATTATATATATATAGATAAAGCATATATTCCATAGAGGAAATATTCCTCTAAAATATCACGAATAAGACGAAAATATATTTAAAAAAATGTAAAAAGTTTTCTATAATTATTAATTTTGGAATAAAGATTGAAGGTTGTGAAACAACGAAATGAGTTTCGTTGTTTTAAGCCAATAATTTTCTATTCAACAAAGGCCAAGACTTGTTTAATAAAATGTTAAATGTTGTGACTTACTTCAAGCGGAAATCGATAAAAATTTCACTTAACAGCATCTCAGTGATTACATCTAATCCGATAAATTTTAAGGATATGATATCATACAAAGATTTTTATTTTTATTTTTAAGACTTAGTCATTTAGTAGGTTTAGGCTTATTTGAAAATTTTATTTTACAATTTCTCATGACTTTCGTACGAATTTTTTGAGGACATTTTGAGATATTTGGTTTTAATAAGACATTGAATTAAAAATAGTTATATTAGCCTTGATTTTCGCTAATATTTCTATTTAATAAAGCTACTGCACATGCAAGCTTACACAACGTTGCGCTGAAAAACACAATAGAACGGCGTTTTTCTGAATGACTTCGTTCACAGCACGCGAGGTATAATTTACCACAAGGCCCACATATGCAGTTGACATTACACAAGGATAACCTCCGACCTTAACCATACAACTCACCTCACAAAAACAACCAGCATTAGAGACAGTCACACTACAAAGGAAGACACTACGGCAGCGTAATCACGTGTTCATTCACATTCGTTATGCGGTTAAATTGACATATTGCGGTAACACACACAATTGGTAATCATTTTTGGAGGCATCTTTTTATTGATGATAACGCTCCCGGGATGATCAGACGGTGAGGAAGCTCCAGGCCGAACGGCAGGCGAGCGCGCTAGCCGGCGCGCCGCCTCACTGTGACATATACGCGGCCGAAACTGTTTTTGCGCAGGCGTCATAAGACGCAAGGATCGGCCGAAATTCACCCCATATCCCGTTTTCCAGAACGTCCTATATCCCTCTTATCATTTGTGCTAAACTAACCTTAATTAATAACAGACGATAGAAGCTTTTTAAAGTCAATCATATAAGAGTCATCAGTCGTTTTTGTTCTGGGTTTGCGCGTGCCGCACTGCACACGTTGGTAATTAAATATGTGTTTGACAATACGGGTAGGCTGTGCCGAGAAACTGATGACGTCAATGTGCAAAGAGCGGGATGAACATGCTGTAAGACAAGTTTTTAAGCAGTAACGGTTTCAGGCCTTGTAAAGTTCCTTGAAATGAGGTTAGGTAATCCTTCATTCCGTAAAAAGTTAACAGTTCGCTCCATATTTTACTGTAATATCATATATTACACATAAGAAATTTTTGCTTTATCTAGAAAACTTTCTTATGGATATTGAAATATGACTATTTGTGGTTTTCATATGTTTCTTTCCACAAAGTTTCATATCATACAATTTTGGTTTCAACGTTTTAATATAAGATTGTTTTAATATTATATATTATAACTTATATCGGGTTTGACTCTGCACGCATCATAGGGATTTATTTTAAAAATTCATTGGTTTTCATTTCGAACAAATTATTACCTGTTTTTGTCAACATCAGTATACGACTTCTATTATTGGATTATCAGTGATAGCTTTAAAAGATATCTTGATGTAGTAGTTTTGAATATTATGTGATAAGTTTAATGAACTGATTATTCCACCTTTTTGCGGTAAAGCCTAGCTGTAGTAAACTACAGTTTGTTCATAGCTGACTTGATTGAAGCCTTTCTGCTCCATTATCGTTAGTTCTACGAGCTATGTGCTCTGCCACTTCAGCCTGCAAATCCACTGGGCTATGTCAGCAAGCTTCGTTCGTCTGTGAATCTCGTCATTTCTGATTCGATCTCGCAGAGAAATACCAAGCATATATCTTCATTGCTCGTTGCATACAACTTGGAGCTTCTTAGATCCGTATGTCATCTCTGGTAATACATATTGGTCGAAGACTTTCGACTTACATCACTGAGGTATGACGGATGAAAAGACATTTTTACGCTGTCAATATTAAGGGTGTATTTATTTTGCAAGAGCAAAATAAATACATCCTAAATATCTCACTCAATCTCTGTCTCAAAGAGCTATTGGCGACATTTATGATCTTGGAGCTCGAGTCTACTTCGAGATGTTTTTAATATTAAACGTAGTACTTATGTATAAACACGAGAAGGCATAATAAATATTTATATATGTATTTATTCCTCGTGTATTTAATACAATGATTTTTAGTTATATTATTATCCTGCTTTGTCTTTTTTGAATATGAATTTGTTCAGTTTTCGATTTTGCACACCTACAAACGTCCGCTCTTGTACGTCTTAAGGTTGGCCAGTAAAGAATGCTTTTAGAATTAAGCCCGCCTTTTTACAATTCAATAATGAATTGTGCATTAAAGTATTGATAAATAAATTAAAATGTAACTCGAGGTTTCCGACTTAAAGTAAACGTTTTCTTTATGGACTAAGGTATACGCATATACTCGTATAATAAATACCAGAAACGATTTTATAATTGCCAACAATAAATTAATTTATATTCAATATTACTCTGTAAGTACAAGATTATATAAAGGACAAAGACGACTGTGTGTGTTTAGTTGTTTACAAAGATTTTTGTGTGTTAGTGGCGCTGTTTTTCATTCTGGACATATAACTGAATTTTAATGATTCAATATTATATTAATGCTTTTTTTTAAAGTAACTGTTGAGTTTCTTGCAGATTCTTCTAAGCAGAATCCACTTTCCGAATCAGTAGTAGTTTAATATTTACTATAATTAATAAATAATTAAAGAATATTATGAGTAAATACTTTGTAAAATAACGATTCAAAAGGGATTTTGAAGCCTACTTGAATTGTTACAACTGAAATAGATATTATTCACTAACCCGCAGTAAAACAGTGTCGTGAATTAAGCTGCAAACCTTCCTATATATTAGAAGGCATTCGCCCAGCAGTGGGACTTTTTAGGTTTTCATCTTAGTTTCACTTCTATTTCTATAACTTATGCGTATGTAATAATGTCCAATATGATCTTCGTCTTTAGCCATTAATGGTCATTTGGGAATGAATTAAGTAGTGACTTAGTATGGCCTAGTCTTAGAGTAGACATTACAGTAGTAGGCCTAGTAGACCTGCAATATATCTCTAACATTCGCAGTCTTGAGCTGTCCTTCCGTTGTCCGTCCACTTAATTAGGGGCCAACACAGAGTTTGTAAGGGTCGCCTTTCAAATACCGCAAAGCTTCATCAGCCATCGGTTTATCTGTCTGCCCCATACATTGCAATTTCAACGTTGCAAATATCTTCTTGTGCTTTCCTACTGAAAACAATTATTAAATATGGACTATTATTACCTACTACAAGAGAAAAAAATAAGCGTTTGAATTTCATTTAAAAAAAAATAGCTACAAAGTTTATTACGTGAGTGTTTTCCATATAATTTTTGGTCGTATATCAGTTTTTCGAAATAAAATACTAGAATACTACTAAAATAATTTATATCGACAGGTTAAGATATTTTAGACTGCATTGTTTGCATACGGTCACGGCTCTTGAACTCGGCGGGTCAACGTCCCGAAGAAATTAGATTGGATGAAAATATCACAACTATGCAAATATACCGAGCCACGAGCTGCATGTGCAGTAATGACATCTAAAAATATTGTATAGGAATTATTAAGAAATGAGTTTTTCAAAAGGAGTTTTCAATTATTTTCTTTTGGTATTTTCTCTGTCAAAAAGTGCTGTCTGCATTTTTTATTTGCTTTAAATGTTTTATTGCTTTAAATGTTTGCTAAAAATGTTTTATTATACCTTGTCCAACCGTTTATTATCTTTTTGACAGCTTACGTCTATAAATTAACGTTTTTTTTTTCGGAATAATGTACTACAGTAATGTCGTACTTTATAGACGGGTAGTGATTGCCCTGTGCATGTCAAACAACCACAGACTATAAAACAATTCTTGATATATTTATATCGATCGATGAATCGATCATATGATAAAAATAATTTGACTTAATATAAGTATTGTTTCTGTAAAATTAATTTAAAAAAGGAAATAAAAATAGTATCTATGACTCCAAGATTCATTATTTGCAAGGAATTAAGTCAAAATCTTGGAAGTTAAGTTCAAATCAAGAGTAAAGAACAATGAATTTGTTCATTCGTTAATTTATTTTTTGATGGCTGCTAACTATGCGCGCGTTAAAAAAAAACTAAGAAACGAATAATTAATATTTAAACTAAAAATATGTCATTAAATCGATTGTAAGTTCTTCTTAAATAAAATCGATTATTATTTGAAATCGAATCAGTAACGTGATAGGGTGTAACTAATGTCGAACTGTCAAAAAGATATTCAATGGTTGGACAAGGTATATGTTATTATTATTATAAGTTGGTATTAAGCAATAGACATATCTATCAAACCAATTTGTCATATAAATTGTCATTATAATTTGGACGAAGCTTCAATTGTATTATGAGCATGGAATAATGTCTATATTCCATTATTATGAGGTATTTTTTGCATGAAAAAACTAAGTAAAATACGAGTAATAAGTACAATATATTCAGTAAGACGAAATTTGAGTAATTATATTTATTACTTTTAAAATAATTTTTAAAACAATATACTTCAGAACAATCAATTAGATCGCTGTTACATTACATTTAGTTATATTAGAGTGATTTAAATTAATTTAAATATGCCGTGACCATTTCATTATTCTTAATCATAAAAATGCAGGAATTGGAAAATTGAAGGATTGACAACCGTTCTGGTGTAGTGGTGCGAGTAGAGTCGATTAACGCCAGCGTCGCGGCCTCGATTCCCGCTCGGCGCAGATATTTGTATTTGTACAAATATTTTTTTCCGGTCTGGGTGTTTTACCCTTGTGGGTCTCCTCACCGTGCCTCGGAGAGCACGTAACGCCGTCGTTTCCGGTTGTTACCATGGACACCTGATAACTGTCGTTACTCATGATAGAAAAATTATCCATCAACCCGCAGGGGAACACGTCACCACGGTGGAAGCTCCAACCCTTTTTCTATATGAAGAAGAGACCTATGCCAAGCTGTGGGGGTGAGTTTATAGGCTGATTCAGGTCAGTTCAGGTCAGTATTGATTTTAACATTATGTGAATTAAACAGGAAATTTAGATAAAAAGTTTACAATTAGTTGTTAGGATATAAATAGCGTAGTTGTTTATTCCCGTAGTTACTTCTTTCCCATACAGCTTATATGTTACTATTGTTGTCTTTTGCTTTAAAAATGAGCTATCTATTAAAAAAATGTCAGCAAAGAAACTTTGTTGTGTAAAACATTATTTACGAAAATAATTATTATAAATCTTTTTCTTAAAAAATCATCTGAATTTTAATTCATTTTAATTTAAAATCTTTACTTACGACAACTTTTATTTTAATTTACAAGATATTTTTTATGTTGCAGTTGCAGTGCAGTGTCACTGAAAATCATATATACATAATTCGCTTGTACTAGATGCCGTGTCTCACGGTTTTACTTATTTTGTTACTGATGCTGCAGTTATTTCTGGATAAAATAGTAGTAGGCTTTATGTTATTATCGAACTTATATAGCATCATATCAATACCGCAATTGCTTCAGTAGTTTTTGAATTAAAAAGTATGACAGATTCATTATAATTATATTCTCACAGTTTCGTGTATAGACTATCATTAGGATTGGTAAGGTAATACGGCTTTCTGGTGGTTCTAATATTAACTTTACTTCGTTGCTAAAGGTTATATAAACTTGTTAAATTGGATAATTATGTCCGGTGAAATGTAAAAATCGAAATAAAATTAAGTGATTCTGCCCATTTGAACATTCTAGCTTTATGGACGTAATTTTTATTATACCTAAATACATAAATTATTAAGAGATAAAATTACGTATTATCAATATATCAAGTATTTGGCAGCTTTTCATAACCCTTCGATAGCTCAGTTGGTAGAGCGGTGGACTGTAGTTGTAAATCGGTTGATATCCATAGGTCGCTGGTTCAAATCCGGCTCGAAGGAAACTTTTTGGTTTTTTAATGACACTTGTTATATTTTTCTTAAAAAAATAATAATACTACAGAATATTATACAGGAAATTAATATTATAATTATTATAAACTTTCAAAGAAAAAAAGATTACGCTGCGGACAGGATTCGAACCTGTGCGGGTAGAACCCAATGGATTTCAAGTCCATCTCCTTAACCACTCGGACACCGCAGCTCCTAAGTTCAGAGTCAAAATTACCCAATATTATTTAAAACCCACTTTTAGCTTATCATTGATACAATAATATCATTATAATAATATAACGCACAAAAATCATTCTTACAAAAAAGGTATAAGTAAGGTTTTCAGGTATGAAACAAAATGAGACTTTTTTGAATTTAATAAATAATGAAAATTAAATTTATACTTTTTAACCTGATATAAAGTTAAAAAATATAGGTAGGTATACATTTTATGGGATTAGTAATTTTATTTTGTTTATGTACGCCATCTATCAAAATATTGTGTACTAACATATAAAAAAAAAATAACTTTAGCTATTTGATAACAGGTGGCGCTAGGTGCAGCGGCTAATTTTAGTACAAACTTTTCAACAATAGATGTCAGACAATTTAAGATATAAAGAACTACAAGAATTAGTTATTAATTCTATTTTCAAAAAACTCTGTAGGACCTTAAAAAAAACCTTAAAGTAAGATTTTAATCTATTATTATTTATTAATTTAATCTAGTATTATGTATTAATCTTTTTTTTTTTTTGGTTTAATCAAAATCAAAAACAACTTTATTCAAATAGGCCCCACGAGTACCTTCGAATCGTCATTTTACAAATTAAAACTTTAAAGTGATATTATTTTGGATTTTAGATTCTGCAGAGAAGAATCGGCAAGAAACTCCACAGTTAGTCTTTTGAAAATAATATATAAACTGTGTTTTAGTACAAAATTAGTAATATCTAGCATGAAATACAGCGCGTAAGTCCACACATCTTTACAAATAAGTAATAATAAGTATAATAATTCCAATGGTGCCAAATGTTCCAAAGAACACAATGTTTTCGCCTAATATATTATATATGTAATAATATAAGATTTCAACCAATTGTAACCTTCTGTAGCGTATAACCTAAATAATATAAAGCATAAATTCACAGTTGACGAAGATAAAAACAAGCAAAAATACATACACCCGAAACTAGAACCTCCTCTTTTTTGAAGCAAGAAAGAAAATATTGCTTTTTAATGAGATTTTTGACTTGTTAGTATTGAATTGTTGTTAAAATTATCTATCATGTGCACTGAAAAATTCTTAACTAAATAAAAACTGGTGATTGAAAAAAAGTACTTACAAGAAACAACAATGAGTTTCATTATCGTTGTTTCTTTTTCTTTAGCTAGGTTAAATCCAGGAAATACATTTATTCACTCAAATAATAAAAAAAAGTTGATTGAATAAATGTTTAATTCTAACACCATCACACACTTTTTCTGAAATTATAACTTTTTTTGCGATTAGGTATTTATATTTTATTATCTAAATGAGGAAGTCCACTTGACCTTCATGGGCAGTAGATCAATTGTCATCAGTTTAGAAGAAATATGCCATTGTTGGAGTGAAATGAATAGATAGACTATTAAATGGATGACTAGTCAGGAAAATCTGTGTGTAATTAAAAGAAGTGAGTGTTATTAACGACTCATTTTTAGCAATTTAAAATTGTAACAACCATCTTACTTTAAGGCAGTGTTTCCCAACCTTTTTTCGCCATGCCCCACCTTAACATTTCTAAATTTTTTATGCCCCCATGCATAATTTTTAACCTTTAAAATTGTTTTGTTCCCTTAAGAAATATAAATGATAAGCTTAAGGGAGAAATCACAATGAAATTGATATCAAAACATCGTAAGTAAAATTTCAAAAAATATATTAAAAAAATCTGAAATTCAAAATGTATTACATTATTCCGGAAAAAAAATTGTAATTTATAGACGTAAGCTGTCAAAAAGATAATAAACGGTTGGACAAGGTATAGCATTGCATTTAAATAACCCAAAGCGAAAAGGTTAAAGTCGTGTCGAGTCCATTTTTAAATTGCCCCCCTTAACTATCAAATTGCCCTCCAGTGGGGCGTGGGCCCCACGTTGGGAAACACTGCTTTAAGGGTTTCTTTCATGATTTTAATTATAAATCTACATATAATAACCAATAGTCTTCTAACAACATTACTATAATACTAACTTATCTTACTAAGATAGGTACTAAATAGGAAAATAGATAAAATCAAAATCAAAATCAAAAACAACTTTATTCAAATAGGCCCCACGAGCACCTTCGAATCGTCATTTTACAAATTAAAACTTTGGTGATTATTATTTTTTGTAAAAGTAAAGCTACCACCAATCCGGAATGTAGATTCTGCAGAGAAGAAACGGCAAGAAACACCGCAGTTACTCTTTTGAAAATAAAGTAATAGTAACGTAAGCATATGCATAATATAATCTTGATATTAATATTATTATCACAAACTTATTAATACATACGATTTAAGTACGTATTAAGCTAATAGTCAGCAACGATAATAATTTATTAAAAAAAAGAAAACAAAAAAAAGTAGTATTTCAAAAGATTATAATAAATTTGTCTCAGATTTTTCAGTCTGATTGTATATTCCACAATTTTTTGTTCCCCTTTAATTTATGTATTTTTAAAATTATATTTGTATGCATTTATTAATAATTGTTCCAATCTGGTGACACTATTCTAAAAAAACACATTCCACCTATACATGTTAAATTTTAATTAATTTTTTCAAGTAGTCAGACTTAAGTTATGTTCGAAGTCGCGGGTGAATCCTTGTGAATAATAAAACGAACATAAACCTCCCCACGATTCACTTAAAGAAGAGACGAAAAGCCATAGGGTATGGTCGTAGGTCGTAAAAGTGGTATTAGAAACGTCTTACTAAATGTAAATAGTACTCGTACATGCGAGGAGAAAGAACTTTAAAAAGTTTTGAAATTATATATTTATATACAAAATCGAGAATATACTTGTATATAAAAGAGAATAATAATTTTCAACAAAAAATTTTTTCGACAGATATTAATTTGATTGATTTCATTGTTTTAATTTGACTTTATTTTTTAATTACTTTTATTCTGTCTATATCCAGTGCTAAATTAAAACGACCTTCGAGGACCTTTCTGGTGTAGTGGTGCATGGAGTCGCCTCAACGCCGGCGGTCGCGGTTTCTGTTCCCGGTAGGGGCAGTTATTTGTATATGTGCAAATATTTGTTTCCGGTATGGATGCATGTCTTTGTGGGATTTCCTCTCCCAGGAGAGCACGTAAAGTCGTCGGTCCCGGTTGTTATGATGGACACCTGGTAATGACCGGTACTCATGGTAGAGATATTATCTGCCAACCCGCAATGGAACAGCGTAGTGGATTAAGCTCCAACCCTTCTTCTATATAGAGAAGAGACCTTCGCTTTTTCAGCATTGGGTTGTTTACAGGCTGATAGAGATACAGTACAGATTACAATTATTAGCTATCATGGTCCAAGGAGAGGTCGGTCTCCCAGGATAAAAAAAATGTTATTACTGGTCAAATTAATCGTAGTTCTATCAACAACCAGTTGGATAAATAAGTTAAATAATTTTCATCATGTTTATAAAATAATTATATCGAATTTAAAGTCTTATCCAACTTAATTTCTGAAAAAAATATACAAATAAATAAATTCTCTGTTATTTGTAAGAAAAGTTTCAAGGAAATATTAAAGTTGTATTTATTTAACTTTTTTTTCTAAAATTATGATTTCCACTGTACATGACATTTGAACGTAAACGTCCGAAGTATTCAAGGACCGTCGTGTGATTAAATCCTCCAACAAGGTATCGTTCTGTCTATTTTATGGTTATTGAATTTTACTATTGTCGTAACGCTTAAAATATCATTTCGTTTAAAAGCTTTTAAAGGGATGCTAAATAAGGAATACTATTTGTGTCTATGAATTTATTTTAGCAAAAAAGCAGCAGGTTCAATAGCTGTGCATGAGTTAATGATTCATTTCAAATCGAGTCAACTGACAATACATACTTAAATATAACACAATTACTTTTAAAAATATTTTCATCAATGTTTTATTCATAGTATATAATAATTTCATTTAAATTAAAAAATACATATTGATTTCATATTTTTAGTATTTAACGACTATAAATAAAAAAATAAATTTATGTTATTTTGTTATCTATACAACTGTTCAACGTAGTTTTTTTTAATTGTAAAGATATCATGTGCATAGAATACTAAGTATTGAGATTTTGCATAAGAATTTTGTTGTTTGTCATATGGAAATGTGACGTATCGACGCGTGCGCATGTCCAAACAATCATTTTACGCAGGTTACTCGGAACTATGTCCAATATCGAATATCTTGACGTTAATCATCAGTTAAAATTATGAATTCGTGTAAATCAAAACAGTTCAAGTATTTGTCAAACATATATGTATTTTAAAAAACTTTTCATACTCAAAAAGTCAAAACACACTTCCTTCCTTTATTATAAACAAGAAAAAAGTAATGTTTGTGGTAGTGATTATTAAAAAAATATATATGCCTCGTGGTTTTAATTGCGTTATCTTTTATGGTTTCGTTTGACTTTTATGAGTCGCAGGGTGATGCTATATAGTATATGATTCACACTATAACGTAGCTTTATAATGGCGAAAAATTATTAAAATCTGAAAAATAAATTTTATCTATTAAAAACAAATAAACGTATTTATTCTAATTATAAAATCAATATATATATATATATATATATATATATATATATATATATATATATATATATATATATAATGGCAAACTGTCTGTAACGATAGAAAGATTTTTATTGAACGCAATTTTATAATAAATTAATGTACGACTTTTCAATAAAATAGAACGAAATCGACAGTTTTCCTTAATAAAAAATGAGTAAACAAATTACGTTTTTGTAATAAAAAACGAACACGAAGCAATTCATTCAAATCGCCGTCCGGATAGCGAGTGTAAACGCAATAATAATTGCTAATGTTTATTCAATGAAGAATGTAAAAGTATTCGGAAACACCTACTCGGATACGCTTGGTTAGATGAACTCATTCGTTTCTCCTTCTTTGTAGTATACTAGACTAGATAACTCTCACAACTTGAAATGAAATGAAATGAACAGTACCAACTTGTAGATGTGAAAAGAGAAGAATTGTTTTTCAGCAGGAAGAGAAGCCGAGTAAACTTTCATCACAACGACACCGGAATTGGTTATTCGTTTCAATCTTCGGTACTAATTTTTTTTTTGAGTCGCAGGGGAATCCATTTACGGATGATATCTAGGACGCCCGGTTCGGCAGTTCTAGACCTATGTCGGACTCGGCACTTTGGGAGTGCCATACCGTACTAAACCCCTGTGGGAGCCTTCAGTCGCTTTAATTAGAGGGTCCTGGATCTGCAGGCAACAGGATCCCTCCAGCGACAGGCTGGCCTCGGCGAAAAGGCCAGAATTCTCCTCCATGGGGACTGTCCGGTTCACCTCTGAACAGTGATGACGCTCGGGAGCGACAAGTCCCCTCCGAGAATCGGTACTCCTAAATGTCATAGCGTTTTATAATCTGTAATTTTGCTTGTTAATCAGAATATTAGAATATTACAACGTGAAAATTTACAACTCATACAAACGTGTTAGTCACGTTGTCATATTCACACACTTAATGGATGAATTTTGGAAAACGCTTGAATAGATGTAGATTTATTGTTATTGAAAATTACAAATCAACAAATGAAGATTGCTAATATTTCATCACAATATATCGAAAAACAATATTTTGATAACCTATAAGTGTTATTGGAATAGATATAAACGTTTTACAGATAACGATAAGATAGTCATAATAGCCGAAACAAAAGCTTAAACATAAAGCTTTCCATTGATAACAGGTATTGCTAACATTTACTAAGTAAATTGTGCCTTTTTTAGGTTAGATAATTTACGTATAGTGCTTTCTCATCCTGTTTGATAAAGCTTGTACATAACTTAACAATTATATGATTTCCAATATAATATAGGTACACATATTTCGGCTGTTAATTCTAGTCAATTATGTAAGTGGCTGTGCATTGACGTTCAAAAATACTCACTTGTGTCTTTCAATACGTATCTGTACATGTAGTTAACACAAACACATTACATTATATTACATTACATTATATACATATATTCTATTACATTATATAGGGGCAAGTGCTGTACCTATGGACGCTTGTACCTGTGGACACAATCGATTCCGTCGAAATTAGTAACCCTAAAATTCTAATTTAAACCTGACCGTAAAGCTTTGTCTATGGTTGACTGTTTGGACGTATTACCATCTTTGTTTTCGGTATGGTTGATATTGTGCTGGTTATGAAAGTTTTTTTCGTCAAAAAGTAAGTTTTTTTGCTTAATTTAAATGTGTTTTACCGTCAAAATACTTATGATATCAGATAGATCGTGTTTGCTGTATAATGGGCGTTGTTTATCGTTTAGTTGGTGGCTATCTCATGTCTTTAAGTCTGTTTTGTTATCAAAGTTTGATCTGTTTTATTTTATAAGTCTCAATTTGTACCTGTGGACAAACATACGAGTGTACCTGTGGACTGTCCACAAGTACAAAAGTGTTATAATGTTTACTTACAAAATATGATCAGTCGTTTTACTTGATTTGTTATTTCTTATATTAAAGTCACCGGAACTTATTAAGAAACACCAACGGTTAATTTAGATAAATTAGATTACAGCAACCAGTTGAGCAGATTTCCAGCCAAATCTATCCTATCTGGAGGACTTGGATCGAAACGACCTATTTGCAGATCCTATTATTCAGACTATCACATAACCAATCTTGCTTATCCAGAAGGATAATCGGCTGATACCAGAACAATCTGGATTTCGCACCCCGCTGGATTATTGATCTACAAATAACACCCGAAACCGTCCGCCCATTTGAAAAAGCTGGCCTACGAAAGTGTGTTCAACGTGGATAAAAGCCCAGAAGAATTTAAAAAAAGCCAAAAAGAAGGAAATAGTAGGCCCGGAAAATGGACAAAAAAAACTCTGCTTAAAAAACAATAAATTGTTATCATAGCTTTTTCTGGTTCCTCCAAAGGCGATGCTAGTTGCTCAAAATGTCATCCAAACCCTCTGTTAGCTAATAATCTTTATGAAACTAGTCCTTCCAAAGCACTTTTGAATGAAAACACTGAGAAATCCGGCAAAAAAATGATTAAAATAATTTAACAAGAGAAGTTATCGTTTGTTAGATGTTTGAAGTGTAAAACTTATTCCAAAGACAAAAACCAAATACTCATATGTTGTTTTTGCAATCATAGCTATCACATTTGTTGTGTTTCGAAGTCATACAGATAAAATTTTGAGTCTGATGATGAGAGTGAAGATTTTGAATGCGTGGCCTGCATCGTATTGGACAACATGACGATAGTGATGAATTTACTGAAAAACTGTTCGAAGCTTTTCGTAATAAATATAATTAAAAATACTCTATTATTTTTACGTTTGTTTGAAGTTGTTTCTAGAAGTATAGGTATAATAATTATTTTTTTATTTTTATTTTCAAATTAACTTGAACTGTCCACAGGTACAATTTTACTGTCCATAGGTACAATCGTCTGTTGAACCTGTGGACAAATGTGGTGTTTTTTAAGAAAAGTGATTATTTTTGTAAGTATAGGTGATATTAAGACTAGAATTTTAGTTTAAGAAAGGCTGATTATCTCTTAAGATATGTGATATGTTAAAAATAAATAAAACTTATCTAATTCAGATATAAAAAATGTTTTATTCCAAATTCTGGAAAGTGTCCACATGTTCCGCACTTGCCCATACATATATTCTACGAATAATTATGCCTATTTCAGCAAATATTCAGTGCAATGGTCTCGTTGTCTATGGTTCGGTTGCCGTGTCTGTATAATATCACCTACAGGATAAAAAGTTTACAATAATATTATACATGAATATCTTAAACAGTAATGTTGAATATTAATGTTTATAAACGTTCTCTTAATTATAGCACTTTTTCGGACAAATTGTTTTTTCTTTTAATAGTGTCTAGTTTTTTAATAGTACAGTAATCTATTTAAAAAGAATCTATTATAATGTTGTGTTATATTATTTCAAGTTAGCAGCTTTCGTTTTTGGAAATAAATTTTTCAAAAATGCGGCCGTAATATATATAAGTAATTGCTGCATCAGATGAGGCACATAATATGCGTTGTTAAAGGAAATTAAGGTGAGTAGAAAGAGTTACGGACAAGGAAGAAAGGCTGTTGGCTTACGATTCTTAATCAACATACTAAACGCTCTACCGGAGTTACTTTAAGCACATTACTACCGTTTGTCACATCCCTGACTTATTTTTCAGTAAAAAAAAAATTATAAAAATACATATGAAGCTTAGGACAAATATCATGTATATTTTGTGGATATGTTTGTTTATTTTATATGTAATCAAGTAACAAAAACTATCACGAACTATTACTTAATAATATAAAGAATATTAATTAAAAAAGTAACAAATAAATAGATGTTAAATATTAATTATTTTTTTATTACACCTTCATTACTGTAACAATTAAAATTGTTTGCATTGTATGAAGTCGGTAGTCGAAAGATGATTCATTATCTAAGAATTAAATTAATAATGAACTTTATTCCTTATAAAATAGCGTTCGAAATAAAACATACATGTTATGTATCCATTCGTAAATGGAGATACTGATCTGTTTTGTTTTAATGTATTTGAGCGTAACGAGTTTAGTAACTAAATATCTTGTTGAAGTATTATTTTTATACGTAAAATAGATATATTTCATAAGAAGATCATATATTAAGTAAATTAGTATATAAGTTTAATTATGTTTTTAACTTTAAGAGCGGAAGCACAGGGCGTATCTGAAACGCGCAGACGGCCTGCGTTTTAGGTACGCGCGTTTTCAGCGCCGTAGATGCTGTTTGTAGCGTTTTCATTGATTCAAACGGGCGTTTTAAAGGGGCGGCAAGGGGCGATGAGTACGAGCGACTACAGCATGTCTGTATGACTTTAACTGCGCGTAGGTATACGCGCAGTAGAGGCGCGTTTCATGCTCGCCCCGTGTGCGTAAGTTACACGGTTGCGTTCGAATCTCGTTTGAAGCGCGTATACGCGCGTTATCTACACGTCGTCTGCACATTTAAAATACGCCGTGTGCTTAGGCTCTAAGTGTTGTTACATTTTTTTAAAGCGTAAATTTTTAGAGACCCAATCAGCAATGGAGCAGGGTGGCGAATTAGGCATATATTATTACTCTTATTAATATGTAAGAGGTCTTTCCTCAGCGGTTAGATATTCTATTGACACGTTGGCGCAGTGATCATGGCGACTGGCTGGTGTCCTGGCGGTCGCTTCGATCGATCCCCAGTTGTTTGTCGTGGTCTGGGCATTTTTGTTCGTGTAATGGGTTTCGGGACTGTGGACACAGGATTCTTATCCCACTGGGGTCGTTAAGTGTGAAACGTTTTTATTTATTATTATTATTTGTGATAGTCCCTAAGTCGCCTATGAAACAGCGAGTAGATATTTCAGTTCGTCTGAGAGCCTTCAGTTCATCGAAGAGTCTGGGTGTAAGTCAACCTTAAAGCTGTATCGACACTTCAAACATTTAATATTAGTAAATAACATAGAAATTAAAATTGTATTAAGGTATTTGCCTTTATTGTTAAAAATTTTGGTGTTCTGTAGCAGTTCATTTGTTATTGCGGTAAATTATTTCACGAATAACACTTGATGTTAACTCAGAAAGATAAGATATAGAAATAGATAACATACTTCTTATCCATCGAAGACACATTACATATATAAGACTGCATCACAGATAAAGCTCGTCAAGATATGACAATCTTTTACCTTTATTTGACTTACGCTTGACATTATTGACGCGTCCTTTATAAGAAGAAATGATATCTCATTATTATTAGACATTATTAATATAACATTTGTTAGCTAGTTCGCTCGCATGTTACGGTGATGCAATTACGAGAGTTCCCGCGGTTGTATTAGCGTAAGTCATGTTCCCGTGTGAATTTCGGGATGGAAAGCGTACAGTTTAAATCGGGTCTTTAACTATTTACGGTATGTAGATAGTTGAAGTTTCATTATAAAAAATTAAGCATTTTTTTCTGGAGATAAAAAATAGAGTCATTTATCATCACAAATTATATGTACTAATTAAAAACTTTATATACTTTAAAATAAATATATATAAATAAACCGTCCTGCGCTCGCGCTGCTTTCGTTGTGTGCAGCGCTTAAAAGAGTTGTTTTGTAAGTCAACAATATTATCGATATTTGCTAACTTATTTATGGTAATGTTTAAAATAATCTTTCATTTATTTAAAAGGTATTGTTATTTTGTTAATATATAAGTTTACGAAATTTTAAGCCGTGTAAATGAATACAATATTTAATATTTATGGTGTAAAGACATTAAGTCCATATTTCGTGTAATAAAGCAGACGATAAATACTCTTGTTCGTGTACTCAATTAAATGAACGTTAGGGTTTGACTTTTATTTCTTTCGTAATAAAATGTAATTTAAATAAATATAACACCAATATATCATTTTGTACAATATATTAGGGCCAGAGACATGATACTTACAACTAGACTGTGCACTGTGGCGCAAAAACCGGGCCGAGCGAGAGGGGCCCCCGCGGTAGTGTGTCCCTTTCTAATGAGGTGACCATGACTAAACAAAAAATGGGACTAACTATACAAACGATTGTGTAAGTATTCTGATAATTTATACTGATGCTACATAACTACATTTAGAAAGAACAGGTATGTTTGTACCTAATTTATTTAAAAGTAAAAAAACACCAAAACAACGTGTATATATTTTATGGAATCTACATCACTTACTATAGGAATACGATAGCTGGACAGAAAAAAAAAACTGAAATTGTAATATTTTCTTTATTATTTGTTTTTTGGAGGTTGAGAGAGGCTGCCGTTGGAAATGGAAGGATCCTTCGACCAGACGGTGTTGCGTCTGGTGGGCTACGCACCACTTAATGTTTGTTGTCGGGTTCTTGTATATATATTCAATCCCTTTGAAAACTTCGAAAGCGTGATGTAGGATACGTCTGTTTCTTCTAGTTCGTATATGGCGAGATAGATGTCGCTACAGTTTTTATACATTGCTGAACAATACAGTTTTATGTAATTTTTGCCGTAATGTAGCCTTGTCTCCCATGTGCTTGAGGGTCAAGGACTTCCCATAGCTCTTAAGTCTTAAACTTAAGTATTTTTGACCAATACATTTGATCAATTCCAATTCGTGACTTTCATCAGAGCTTGGATGAACATGTGAAATACGCTTTATTTTCTGAGAGAATTGATGTAATGTCATATTCAGCATCTTTTTCATATTCAAGCTGTGTAAACTAGGAGACATTACCAAAAAAAGTTTTTCCATATATCTTACTACATCGAACACAAATGTTGAAGCATATTTTAGGCCTCCTCTGTCTACAAAGGCTGTAAAGGAAGAAAATTCACAGACATCAATCAAGTAGTCGTGATCTCTATGTGTACGATGCGATATGAGCAATGCTCGGCAATGTTCACATGTTAGTTTGTCTAATATTTTCATAGCAATGTAGCCAGATATGTAGTACAAAATGTTGTTTTTGTAGTTTGATAAATTGGTTCTGTCCATCAAGTGCATAAGAACATCACTCTTATCTGTTTCATTTTCTTTAGTGTTATTATCCTCTACGATGGATCTTTTGGCACTTCGAAACTCTAGTATTGCAGAATTTTCATAATCCAGATTTGTACAATTTGCATTTACGCTTGGTCTGACGCTGTTACGAAATAACAATTTTCGCATGACAAACATAAACTCAAGAGCAGTAGGGTTATCATTTGTCCCTCCTCTTGCTCTCACACACGAAAAAAACATCTCTATGTGATCTTGGGAGGCCTTGTATGGTAATAAGTAGGTCATACCGGCATCAAACATTTCACTTGCTAATTCAGCAAAACTATATGTGTCTATTATCAAACCCAAAACCGGCGTCTTCCTTCTATGGGTCATTGCATTTTTACCGTCGACTTTAAGTTTTGTCAAATATTGTCTTGTTTCTTCGAAGACCTGTGTCCAGACATGTTTATTTTGAAGATGCAAAGGGGATTTGAAACCCACCCCAACGGGATTTTTAGCGTTAAGAATATCAAACAATCTGTCCAAGTACCGTAGGTATTCAACTGTGGCTTCACTTCCAGCAAAGCTAGGATGACCGATAGACCTCAAATAGTCTATTGCATCCGCCACAGAGGAGCTAAGTACTTGGGCAGCTAGTTTGACGTTCATTTTCTTGCCAAAAAAATCGACATGTACCCTGGTCAATTTATTTTTCAATTTTAGCCCCTCTTCTTCTTGCAAATCGTGCAATTTCTGTATAAATTCGAACTTAATATCCCCCTTTTCCGATGATAAACAAGTTTCGGCGAACAAATTTCGGGCTAATTTGATCATATGGGCGGGGTCAAGTATGCAGTATACTTTTGAAGATTTAATTTGGTGATCAAAATAAGTTTTTATATTTGCAAGGGTAAAATTGCATCCCAAAATTTCAAATGTTTTTATGTTTACCTGTGTCCCATCCGCAGTCAAAGACCTCACCACTATATTAATGTCACTCAGCATACGAATTGCTGTCAGGATAAGCTGAGATTGTACGTGCGCAGAAATCTTATCAATAAAGAAATAAGCGATGGGGCAGGCGAATTTTTCTTTTAATGAGACTATTTGAAACACCAAGGCTTCTGTAGCAAATTTTTCAGAATCGCTTGTCAATATTCCACCCAAATTGACGCCACCCCAATATTTGTCTGACCCTTTATCATATTGTTTGCTAGCTTTGATGGCCATTGCATCAAAAATTAAAGCAACGTTTATTTCACCATTTTCAGCCTTAGCTTTCAGGAATTCCATCACTTCTGTCATAAAACCCACGTTGCATTTATGCGTCGACAATATCCTTCGCAGTGTTGCAGGGTGAGGTAAAGGGATACGATTCCTCAAAAATAAATAGGCTTTACCGGAATAATAATACAAAGATAAAGCGAACGATTTCATTTCATCTGTATATTTATTAGACTTTTTGGATTTTGTCGTATTTAAATTTGTGTGAATGTTTTCGAAATTATGTTGAACCATCTGTTCGACTTCAGAATAGTTATCACATTTTTTTTTAATTATTTTTAACAAACATTTTAGATTATCGATAGTTGTATTACGTCTTTTCAGGCGTTGTTGTAAGACTTTGACTTCTCGACGTAATTTCTTTTTACGTGGTGTAGCACTAGTTGCAGCAGATACTGTTTGCGTACTAATACTTTCCGCAATGCTAAGCTCCTTCGTGACACTTTCTTGCAGTTTAATTGTTTTCAGTGCCGGACCTTCCTGTATACGTATCTTGCTTAAAACATGTATTCTTTTTTCGCTGGACACGACCTGTAAAGATATTTGAAGTTAATGGATCACGGTAGACAAATATTAGACTGATGCAAAATGATGCAAATTACAAGCTTCTACCAGCATCTGTGAATGAACAACAAATCACTTCTATTTTCACATCCTAATGAATTTATTTCCTTTAAAAAGCACCTTAACAAAGAATCATCAAAATCGGACAACTACATAAACAGTTACGCGAGATTATAAATTAAAATCAGTGATTGAACAATCAGTAATACACACAATATACAATATTGTACACAACACAATGTTCTAGTTTTAAGTCACTTGTAAGTTAACTTTTTTTCTAAATTTATATTGGACCACCCTCAGCATACTCCTTCAAATAAAACAATAATTATCAAAATCGGACTATTCTGTCAAAAATTATGCGTAGTCATACATAATAACGTCATAAGAAAACATATTATGTAGATGTAGAATTGTATACTTTTATGAATCGAATTGAATTATTATCACATATATATGATAGTGTGTATTACTTTATGTGTGATATATATATATATATATATATATCTATATATATAAATATCGATAAAACGATTCGATAATCATCGATGGTAAAATTATCGATATTTTTTATCGATGAACATCCCTACTTCTACCAAACAATTGACAAATCACAAAACAGTAGGGGTGTGCGATAATTATCGATAATTCGTAAATACTCGATAATTTTCCATTCGATAATTATCGATAATTATCGATGTGTTATTCGATAATTTTGATCCGATAATTATCGATAAGTGTTATTCGATAGTTTTGATCCGATAATTATCGATAATTTTTCATTTGATAAATATCGATATCTATCGACCAATAATTATCGATAACTTTCGTCAACTATCGATAATTTTTATCCGATAATTATCGATAACTGTCGCCAACTATCGATAACTTTACCTTCGATAATTATCGATAACTGTTCATAAGATAATTATCGATAACTATCGATAAAACGATTCGATAATCATCAATAGTAAAATTATCGATATTTTTTATCGATGAACATCCCTACTTCTACCAAACAATTGACAAATCACAAAACAGTAGGGGTGTGCGATAATTATCGATAATTCGTAACTACTCGATAATTTTCCATTCGATAATTATCGATAAGTGTTATTCGATAATTTTGATCCGATAATTATCGATAATTTTTAATTCGATAATTATCGATAAATATCGACCGATAATTATCGATAACTTTCGTCAACTATCGACAATTTTTATCCGATAATTATCGATAACTGTCGCCAACTATCGATAACTTTTCCTCCGATAATTATCGATAACTATTCATTCCATAATTATCGATAACTATCGATAAAACGATTCGATAATTATCGATAGTAAAATTATCGATATTTTTTTCCGATGAACATCCCTACAAAACAGTTCGCGTGTAGATTGCATGGCGCCACTGTCTCTTTTAAACGCTTAGGCTAATCGTGCCTCTCTATCGCTTGTTCTGCGCTCTCGCTCACTAATTGTGACAATGATGACGTCATCTTCTTCGAACGGGCATTTTGACAGGCATCAATTTACTAGACGTTATCACGTCAAAAAAAAAAATGTATGAATCGAATTGAGAACCACCTCCGTTTCTTTTTCTTCGGTTGAAAACGGCGTCGTAAGATTTGTATCTTCTATGTTATTAAATAATTACTGGGAAAATGTAATAAAGTAATCCATAATTTACCTTAGGAAATATTGACGGAACAGCATCAGGTTTCAACATTCTCCTAATATAACCAGATACAAAGTCGTCGCATTTGAAATGCGCACTGCAAACAACAGACGACTTTGAGATTTTCCCAGGCACTACATTTTGCCACTTCAATTTCTGGTTTTCATTCTTCGGAAATCTAAGATACAAGAAATAATATAATTAATGATAAACATCATCGGTGCAAAGCAGAATGACTAGATAACTTCAACGAAACAATTTAAGTGTTTTATAAAAAATTTAAGTTTGCTTATATGGTATTGCTTTTTTATATACTCTAGTCATTGACCGGTACATCTCCAATTCAAATTCATGGTTACCCTACAGATTAAGATTGTTGTTTTTACTTACCCGTGGAAAGAAAAGTGACTACCGGGATAAGATTCATTATTGCAGCCTCTCACACAACAAGAATTCACCATTTTTAATGGAAAAACAATCAACTTTAGTCAGAAAATTGACACAGTCGCAAATCGGAACACGAAAATCAATCAAACAAACAAATAAGCAAACCACCATCTTACATTTAGTATGACCAGTCTCAAACATCTAAGTACCACCTTTACTCAGTATTTAATTATTTTTTAAATTCAACCAATTGATTTATTCATTATTGAAACTGTAGAAATACGTTTAAATACGTTTCTAACTTTACCAACCGTTCGTATTGGTAAATCATTAAAAAGAAAAGTATTTAATTTTCTACAATTTCCATCAAACGAAATGATTATGTGAGCTGGCAAGACGTTAGACAAGGACACACTACCAACGGGAGCGCTCTCGCTCGGACCGCTTTTAGCTAGCTACCGCTTACAGGGAAATACCTACCGTAACAGTCAAAGAATAGATCTCATTTTAGCAAAACAATTTTTTTTTGTACACAGTCTAGTTGTAAGTATCATGTCTCTGATTAGGGCAAGATCACGTCAACTGGACCCCCCATTTTCCACTTGATCATAAAATTTAAGTTCATATATTTTTTTTTATAAGTACATACCATTATAAATTGATACCCCAAACGATTTTTTAAAATTTCGATTTTAACAACAATTTTTCTTACAATGAAAATTTTAGGTACTTTTAATTAAAAAATGGATTGTAAATCAACCGTTAAAGTTAAATTAATGGGGTTTGAAGAATTTATTTTTAAAATGTTTATATTTTAAGAAAATATTGATGACTAAAAATTATTTGTTTATTATTATATTGTTAATTAAGTTTTAAGTTAACAAATGCAAATTTCATTGACTTCTCGGTGGAAAAATGAAGTTTTTTTTTATCGGTTATATGCTTTATTTATTAAAATTTAAGATTTCAGAAAAAAAATTCACTGCTCGCGATTAGTTTAAACAATATGAATTTATTTATCATAGCGCGCCGAGCGCCAGGCGCTGTCAGAATACCGCGCTGTCGAGATCAGACTACGTTGCAGCTTCGATTCATTATAATTAAAGATAACAATTAAAAATATAATTATCAAATTAATTTTATTATTATTACTATTATTATTATTATCATATTATTGTTATTATTAAACAAATTTTATTCTTGTAAAAATTTCATGAACAATGCAATGAAATCATTTTTTATTTATTCATTAAACAGGGAAAATTAATAAATAATCAATTAAAAATGTTACAAAACCGTGTATTTTATATTTATTTTTGCTTTATATTTTAGTAAGCTATCATTTTTAAATTTACGAGTAAGTACTCCACTTTTAGTTTTAAAAAAAATTGGTTGTCTGTAAAATCGGTTTACGGACGATAATTTTTAAATGATAATGTCATAAAAATAAATGGTTACCATAGTTTATTACAACAACAACTGCAGCAAAAAAGGTAATTAATTCTTGCATTTTAAGAATCCGATTAGCAGATTATTTATAATCTCATATATTTGTTCTTTGATTATAAAATAAGTAGCATTGGTGGGTGAGTGCAGTAATATTAGGTTATATTACAATTTTGACTAAAAAGTTATTAGGACTCATATAATTACGATCGTATAAAAAGTAAACTGTTTTTATTTAGTATATTTTTACAATTTTCATAAGTGGTTAATGATAATCTAATTTGTTTTGCTAATTTTAAGTTATTAAACTTAGCTTCTTTATTAAACTTGATTATTTCTGGTATTACATATCAAAGTATTTAACTTTATTTCGCTTTTATATTAAATACAATTAATTACCTGTAGCTTATATATATATTATACAAAATAATGATAATTCAGTGATAATAATTCAATTCCATTCATGTTTTCTTATGACGTTATCACGTAAAAATTATCGTCCGTAAACCGACTTTACAATCAATTTTTTTTTTAACAAAAATTGGAGTACTTACTCGTAAATTTAAAAATGATAGCTTACTAAAACACAAAGCAAAAATAAATATAAAATACACGGTTATGTAACATTTTAAATTGATTATTTATTAATTTTCCCTTTTTAATGAATAAATAAAAAATGATTTCATTGCATTGTTCATGAAATTTTTACAAGAATAAAATTTGTTTAATAATAACAATAATATGATAATAATAATAATAGTAATAATAATAAAATTTATTTGATAATTATATTTTTAATTGTTATCTTTAATTATAATGAATCGAAGCTGCAACGTAGTCTGATCTCGACAGCGCGGTATTCTGACAGCGCCTGGCGCTCGGCGCGCTATGATAAATAAATTCATATTGTTTAAACTAATCGCGAGCAGTGAATTTTTTTTCTGAAATCTTAAATTTTAATAAATAAAGCATATAACCGATAAAAAAAAACTTCATTTTTCCACCGAGAAGTCAATGAAATTTGCATTTGTTAACTTAAAACTTAATTAACAATATAATAATAAACAAATAATTTTTAGTCATCAATATTTTCTTAAAATATAAACATTTTAAAAATAAATCCTTCAAACCCCATTAATTTAACTTTAACGGTTGATTTACAATCCATTTTTTAATTAAAAGTACCTAAAATTTTCATTGTAAAAAAAATTGTTGTTAAAATCGAAATTTTAAAAAATCGTTTGGGGGATCAATTTATGATGGTAAGTACTTATAAAAAAAATATATGAACTTAATTTTTATGATCAAGTGGAAAATGAGGGGTCCAGTTGACGTGATCTTGCTCATTACTTACTTTTACGCCCGGCGTAAAAAATATCTCCGTCAAAAGTACAAATTAAAATATATATTTTTAAATCCTGATGGTTATGTTAGGATAACTTTTAATTACGATGGATTGTCCCAGTGGTCACATCAACTGGCTGAAGTGCTAGCGGTCGCGGGTTCGATCCTCGCACATGAGCATGACTAATGTTTCTATATACCATACAGACGTTGTCTGGGCGTTTGTGGTTGTGTAGTGTGTTTCTGGAAACCTTTTTTATTTGAACTTTGGGAAATGCATTTACGCATCCCGCCGCGGAGAGATGGCGGATATGTGGGACTCGCTGGCACGCAAAACTTGCCAGAATACCCGCTAAAACCCAGCGGTGCCCTCACCGTCGTAATGGGGCGCCACGGGATCGCTCGCTCATGTAACCGTGAGTGTTTCTGGAACTATAACACAAGTTTTTAGCGTTTATTTATGTTTAAAAAATATTATGAATACATATTGTTTTATAATATTAAAATATATTAGATAAAGCAAGCTAAGTATTATGTTTTTTGTAAGTAAAATACGCGTAATACATTACATTGTTTGAAACAACACGGTATAGTGGTTATTCGAATTTTAATTTGATTAATGTTTTCGACCTATACTGGTGCGCATGCGCCAACAATCATACACAGCCTTGAAGGACCATTCCAATTACCCGATTCAATTATGTAAGTTTGTTTTAACCAGACTGCCTTAAAATGATGGTAATGAATTCTAACGAAGTATTTATAACTGTATATCTTTTTAATTTTTTTTTTAGGACGATTTAAGCTACATTCAAAAAGCTTAATTGAAATTAATTGACATTTTAATATATGAGGTGTGGTAATTTTTTTTATATTAATTAATTAAGAGAATTTTGAATAAAAAAGATAGAAGAAATAAAAAAAATAATAAATAGCTACAATACTTTTTAGTAACCTCGATGTTGTTGTATAAAGAGAAGAAAACTAAAATTTTAATACAAACAAATTTCTGCAGTTTACTGACATGAATATAAGTACCTACTTCAAACAATTTTACGAATTAATGGTAAGGTGAATAAACTGTACTGTAAACTTGCCAGGGTTGACTCTCGGTGGCTTTTGTGAATGTTAAGGGATGCCACATTCGAAGTGCAAAGTATTTTTTCCAAAAGTGTAAAAGCGTTTAAAAATTTACTGAAGATCTTTTTTTAATTTGACTGATATCTTTTGGAAAAATGTATTTTAAAGAATTTTCCAAAAAATAAATGATAAATATAAATTAAATAGGAAATGGTTAATTCTAATACGATTAAGAGTAGGTTTGAAGGGAAAGGCTTATAAAATAATAAAATGTTAGTCCTTTTTAATTTAAGAGTAACGGCAACCCTATTCCTCCCTCTGGATCGATGCTAGACAGTTTGAAGTACTTCAATTCATATGTACTGCAGAGTAAGTACTTTATATTGAAAAAAAAAATGCTTTGAATTTTACTATGACACGAATTTTTTTAAGCATTATTACATATCGTAGAAAAGGGTTACTTTATTATATATATATATATATATATATATATATATATATATATATATATATATATATATATATATATGCAGCTGGGAGGATACTATACGAATATTACGTTCATACGTTATTACGTTAATACGTTACTCTTCTTCTACATATTGGAGAAAGGGATGATTTTATTTCTTTTTATTCCGGTGACTTTCAAAATAGTTTGGTATTTACGAATTATAAATATTATTGGGTAAATATAAATAAATAATAAATAAATAACACTTTATATTGTTTGGATAGATGGATGTGTTATGGACGTTATGGTTGTTATTCAATCACGCCAGAACTGCTCAAAGGGTCTGGTTGAAATTTGGCACAGAGATTAATTTATAGTCCGGAACTTTTTATTAAAATGGAATAGATTACCACGTTAACGATGTCGCGGGCAATTACTACTAGTATATAATTGTAATATTTAAGGTCAATAAACTCGATGTAATTTAAACAAAATAATTAATAATATATACTTTAAATACTAACGATCGATATAAAGTAATGATGGTAGCCACGTGTTGGCGTATTTGACAAAAAGTTCCGTTTGTCATTGTCTGTCCATCAGTCATCATCAAAGTGATAATGTCGGGGTAACGAATCAAGCATAACGATTTGATGATTCGATATCACAAAAAGTGTACCAACCATGCGTGTGTATTACTTAGTTGATATTAGTTACGTTTTTTTTTTCAAATATATTTTTATTTTAAGATTAAGGTTTCTAAGCCGCTGATTGTAATAATAAAAAGTATCAACTGTAAATATATAGAAGGGTTTTTTAAGGTTTCTAAGAATATTTTAAACCTTTTTCAAATTAAATCTAACTACGAATGAAACGATACAGTCGTCTGAGATTTAGTAAATTATGCGCTTCTTTTGAGTAAATGCAGACGAAATAGCTAGCTATAGCTAGTTTAACATTTTTTTTTGTATACATTGCTAAATATTTTTTTCATTTGATATTTTCAATTTCAAAACTACGCACAGTAATAATTTTTTAATACAAGACTTTATTGTCTCCTAGAAGGTTTTTATATTGAATAAAGGGTGACGCATCATAGCCTAAATCAGCGGAAAATGAAGAAGCTTCTAATACAATACTTCATTTCGCACGCTTAACAATATAGTGACCGATTACGGTTATTTCACGGATTCACAGTATTTAAATTATTTTATGTACTTCTGATTTGCGGTAAAAAGAAATTATATCTTCTTTTGAGTTTGCCATATTCTGTTAAAAAAAACTAATAATAAAATAGCTACAGCTCTCTTCCCTGCATCCTTATATTTGCTCTATCGATGCCGTATCAATTTTATTACTTGAAAACCATACTAATTTGTTTAATTGAAAGTCTAAAAACGGATTTTATCGCGTTTTATTTAAAGTTACTGTTTAACAATATTTAATTTAAATTATTTCCCGACGTTTCGGACCCGGAACGGACGGAATTTCGGATTCGGACACCCACCACCTCAGTCCCCCGAGATCATGGACGCTGTAAAATGTCCGAAACGTCGGGAAATAATTTAAATTAAATATTGTTAAACAGTAAATTTAAATAAATGCGATAAAATCCGTTTTTAGACTTTCAATTAAATGAATAAAATTCGCGTAAATATAAGAGAACAGAATACTAATTTGTATAAACAATGGTCTCTAAAGAAAGCTTCGCCCACACTTTAGTAATAATGTTAATTTACAATACATGTTTAATGCTACCTACAGTGTTGATATTGAATTATAGACATCTTTAATAGTAATTTTATGCAACAATCGATTCTTCTCTACTTAAATTCAACACTTCATTATAAAGAAAACTATATGTGCCTCGCGGTTTCGTCTATATTCAATTTCAATACATGTCTGATGGCTTAACATTTACTGCTCAGTTGTTATTTAGTCCTGATCGTCACCATATATTGTAGGTACATATTTTTTTTTTATGACACTCCTTCATCGACATAATTTATATTAATTTTAAGTTGATACATTTCTCTGTAGCTTATATTTGTGGTGTTTATTTTTTTTATTACTTATTTTTCTTTATAATGTTTTTTGTTTTGTTTGTTGCTTTAATTGACATAATAATATAATAACAAATACTTCTTTTTTTAATTTTTTTTATTGAAATACGTATATTTGTTTCTTTTTTTAAATATTTTACTCATTAAGTGTCTGCAATGTTTGTGATGTCCCAAATAAATATATTTTTTTACTTTTTTTTTACATTTATCTTCTCCAACAAACTAATTAATTAATGCAAATAAAGTCTTATCGTGCTGATTATTTTGTATATCTTTTATTCATTATTGTCTACATTAGAGTCTCTTACTATATAAATATACTTTATTATATTATATTATGCGTATTCCGTTCTCTGTGGTCTTTCTTTCTCATTCCTGTTTTTAGAGGACGTGGCTTTTAATGGATCAAAATATTATTTTTTATAAGCAACCGCAGTACACCGATACATATTTCATCGTTTACTAACAAACCAACAAACTTTAAAGTTTAACAATAATTAATTATCAGTAATGCTTCAATGTTATCGTTCAACCTACAGTAAAACAGCCTTGGAGCCTTCGACTGACGTTAAAACTAACGATTTCGTGATTAACGCACTGACTTCGTATTCAGGCGCCCACGTGTAGAAGTTTTGCACATGATGCGCCGTATACAATTAACTTGTTTCGTCCCACGGGTGTCGTTGAACCGTTTATCCATTGTCTTAATTTGTTCTGGGATTGGGTAAGGTTTCTAGAGAAACGCGAGGTCAGTGTTTTTTATTTCCTTTAATATTTTCATCGAAATATTCATATAATATAAAAAGTTCTTAATGATATATCATTATTCATATTTTTTTATTCACGTACTGTCAAAATGTCTAATAAAGTCAGACAATTGAATATCACTATAATTTGTTCGGCTTAAATATTTGACAGGTAATATGAGGTTACCACAGACAACCGTTGTGGTACTGCGGTGCGAAAAACGCTCGCAGCAAGTATTTATTATTATATCAATATTTGTTTCTAATTCGGTTGTTTGTCCTTCTGTGTCTTTTCATCGTGTTCAGATAGATAATACACATATGAATAAATATATATTACACCCAGACTTGGGGTGGGAATCGAACCCACTTGCGCCAACAGGCTAGTCAAATATTGGATATATTTTTAATTACTAGAACTAAATATTTCAATATGACGTAATATAAGCGTTCAATGAATAATGAACATTCAATAACTTGATTCAATAATATTCAAAGACTTGAAATTAGTCTACTTTGCAAATTCGCAGGGCGGTATTTAGTTGTTTATTAAATATAGTACAATGGCTGGTCGGCGACCGGACAACAAAGGAGAGGAAGTAACTGTACACTTAAAAAATATTTACACAAAACTCTTCCGCGTCTGATTTACGCTCACCTTATTACTTTCATTCTACTATTGTTTAAGGTTTTTTTCTATAATAACAGTTTATGTTAGCAAAATATATAACAGGATATGTAACATTAAATAGAAGAAATGTTTGTTTGTTAGTTTGTGATCTGTAAATTGTAATACATATTAGTGAACCGATCTTAATAAATATTCCAGAAGACGCATTTTCCAAAAGAACATAGGCTTTACAACCGTTCTGGTGTAGTGGTGCGAGTAGTTGCCTCAACGCCGCGTCCGCCGTTTCCAGTCTGAGTGTATGTCCTTGTGGGAGTTGTGGGTCTCCTTACCGTGACTTGGAGAGCACGTAAAGCCATCGGTCCCGGTTGTTATTTTATTTATTTTATTTTATTTTTATTCAATAGGAATACTTACAGGCTACAGATAGATAAGCATGTATAATATAATATAAATGGAAGAATCTTTTTTAACACTGAAGCCCTATTATAACTAAACACAACATTACTTACAAATTCAACTCATTATGGTGTTTTTTTACAGTTAACAATTGAATTGATATAAAAAATATTCTTAATATGTCAATAAAGCACAATACAACAATATGTCAATAAAGCATAAACAATAACAATAACAAATATAAAACTGAATAAAAACTGAAGAAATTAAATAAAATATTAAAAAATAAATACATTAAGCCCTGACTAAAATATCATTGAAGTTTTCATTTGATTTGACAAAAAAAAGAAGACTTTTCATATTTTTTTCATATTTCATCATAGACACCTGATAACGATCGTTACTCATAAGCGGTATAAATATATAATTATCCGCTAACACGCAGTGGAGCAGCGTGGTGGATTACGTTCCAACCATTTTGTATGGAGAAGAAGCCTTCGCTCAGTAGTGGGTGGCTTAGAGGCTGATACAGTACACTACAGTAACGCTGATGTCAAGTATGATACATAATTATGTTAATAAACGACATATGTGACATGACCGTGACATCACGAGTAGAGGTAGCCACGGGATTGTTGACCCCGGAAAATATAAAAAATATTACTTTACTTAATTAATATAACGTCTTAATAAGTTAATTTTTTTCCCTACTAAATGCTTTGTCAGTAAATAATTATGAAATAAATAAAATTATTTCACTTTTGCTCACAGAAAATGCATATCGTCAATAGCTCGGTTCAATAAAAATACATAGTTTCATATGGTCATTATATTATTTCATTCTTGAGTTTTTAGAGAAATACAAAATAGTCCTTCGATCATCAATAGAAAACACATAGTATGATTAGCACAAAATAATTTTTGTAATTTAATTATGTACTTTCATTGAAATGGTTGATAAACTCAATATCTATATATTAAACGTCTCATATCCGTTAGATGGGATCATGTGTCAGGACTCAGGAATCCATAAACATATACAACAGAAAAACAAATAGGTAGACCAGGATACAAATTTGTATGCCTTTAAAATTGTAGTGTTGTCGTCATTTGTTATAAGCGGAGATAGTTTCTGCTAATACCGCGCAAACAAAATGTTGTTCAATGAAGTTGAATTATTTAATATTTTGATATAGTCGACTATAAGACTTGGCTGGTTATTGGCTAGTCAGTTGTTTTTACGTATCCTATAATTATATCGATCTACAACATGGTCAATAACTTTAATAATCCGGTAAATATTGCTTACTGTGCACTCTCGATAAGCACCCAGAGCCCCGTAATTAATAAAGTTCCCTTACTTCCAAATTTGCATCTGATAACCGATACCGTTGACATGCATGTCTATTTTGCGAAAATCAAACAATAATTACTATAACAGACAAACCCCCATTATCCCAACATGCCGGGGGGCTCCACTAATATAGAGACAGGGCGGCCTTATAATTATTTTCTAGTCTTATAACGACATACGACGGACGCATTAACTTCCATCAAGTCCCACAATTTAACGCGATACTTGGAACTTGGAAGTGATCGTTGCTTAACGCGATGTCCCAAACATTAAAGACAAATGAGTTTAAAATTCGAGACTCGACTCGCGATTCCTCGAACTTCATCTTAAGAGTGGTATATTTAAATCTTAACATGTGGGGTCAGTTTTTAGACTGTAATTTGTTACTATGACCCAAAAATTTAAGTTTCTGTTTGACGAATGTTTCAAAAAAATATGTGTTTTATGTTATTGATCACTAAGGTTTAAGATGGCTTAATACTTCAGGATCATTTAAAAGACTAGGTAGGCGGCAGATTAGTGAAATATAATACTATTTTGGATAGACAAAATAAACATAGCAGTGTGGCTTAAATTTATTTATCGCCTTGTGTCCTTCCTAAAGTGTTTTGCTTCTCTATAATTAGTAATCGTTTAAGATTTTATGTTAAAACAGTTTTGTTTGTTGAAAATAAAGTTAAATGAATAAATAAATGTGTTTAATACACACATAGGTGTGTGTTCGTGAAGTAGGTAATGCTTATGTTTTAGGTAATAGCCGAATGATGTACATATTTTTAATAAATTTACTACATATCCACACCAACCCTTCTCGTCTATGGAGAAGAGCAATTTGTCCGGTAGTGGGACGTTTACAG
The DNA here is from genome assembly GCA_036937285.1 of Euphydryas editha. NCBI lineage: Eukaryota > Metazoa > Arthropoda > Insecta > Lepidoptera > Nymphalidae > Euphydryas > Euphydryas editha. The sequence goes on from JAUPFZ010000020.1 coordinate 5,937,282, forward strand.
ACTAATTCAGTTCATAATTAGTTTTACCGCTAAAACAAAACAAAAAAAATACATATGCCACTATTTATTTTATCTATTATTCCATTTTTTCACATTCCATTTTTAAACAAAAGAAGCATATTAAAATATAGTAAAAAAGTATAATCCTTGAGTTAAATGAGGAAAACAGTTTTTGTTTTCTTTTCTCATTTCATCTTTACGATTTGAAGTTGATTTTCGGTCCGACTTTGAAAATTCTTTGCTAGAAAACCATTGAGGTATAGTACATATTACTTCAATGTAGAAAACTTGTGTAGTAAGAAAGACAGGCTGTAAAACAACACGCTACAACATAGTAGACATATAGGCGAGAAACAGTGACCATAAAGGTGAACATGCACAGCTTGTCCAGTACTATTTCAAAGTGTGAGAGTACCACTGGTCCCACGGCGTTCATCGCACGTGGTTAGGAAGTATTTATCTCTGGCCTTCATGGAGCATGCACACTAATCGTGCTTCCTCGTCCACGCTGTACTAATTTGTCTCTGTACGGATTTTGATAACGTTAAATATTTGGACAGATGTCATTAAATATGTAACAAAATATTTTATTATAGATATTTGTACGTACTCGTATGGTCAAACCGCCATTTTGCAGTGAAACAGCCTCAAAGATTAAGCTCAAATCCTTCACCTTAATAGGATAGGTGCTTTTGCCTAGCTGTGTGACATTTAAAGGGGGTTATAAAATAAATATATTACAGTATAAGATATAGATAGTTAGAATTAAGTGGTCAATGTGGACTCATAGTTCCAGAACTAGAGATCCTAAGTATAGTTCATAGGCATTACAATAATGATAATATATTGTCTGCTATTTTCTGTAAATTTCCATCGCCGTCTTATTGCATTCCTGCATTTGAGTTTTTTTTAAGTAAGTGTTTCGACGGTATATTAACATTTATTATTTTACTAAAATATTGTGCGAAATTTTCGCACAAGTCAGCTAGTTTTATTATATTTATGATACTCGTATGGTTAAACCGCCATTTCGCAGTAAAGTCTTTTTAAGTAAGTGTTTCGACGTTTCCTTCAACTCGACCAGTTAGGAGTTTGATGTGTATTTGGGAAATTGCAGTGAGACCACTTTATTACATAATGTAAACAATTTTTTAAAGCGAAACAGGAGTAGGTAACATCACAACATTATGTATTCAGCATGTAAAATATGAAGTTGTTATATTAAAACTAATAAGAATTTACAAATCTTTGGAAGAAACTTCAAGTACCTACTCATACATAGCGATTTCATTAGTGATTTAGTTCGCAAATTGGTCGCAGAGTCACAGCATGGTAGCTTAATCTCTTACTGTTCTGAATACAGTCCGGCAAATCAAAAAATATTTTTTACGTTGTCGATACCGGTAGATGTCGAGACTATAACAAAAAACAAATGCAACAGCTTGATAAAAAGCGTAGACTTTTGAAAATTATAATTATATTAAAATACGAAGTAATTACTAATTAATATGAATTAGTTGATGAGATGACACAATTATCATTGCTGTTGTACTAATGGCTTAATGGTCGCGGATCTGATTCCCCTGAGTATTGTGTAGGAAATACGGATATTTTAGTACTGTTTGTGTAACCTATTGGGAGCAGTTGAGCGTTAACTTTAATAAATTATTCATTTATTAATGTTTATTTCCGTAACATTGATTGTCAATTATATAGAAAAGTATTTCAGTTTCATAATAAAGTCGTAACACAATTTCATTACATATTACACAAGTCTACCGTTTATACGGGCTGGTTCTTATCAGCGTTTTCACCGCTAGCACTGAAAGTATGCTGTAATAATTTTGTTACGTTATCTAATTTATAGGCTGTTCTAGGTATACTATCAGTTACTAATTTATGTATTAGTAAAAAAAAAAAATTTGGTACGTAATTAATAAAACTGCCTGTTTGGTAGGAAATACAACCTTGATCTCGCTAGAGTTCGTTCTCGTGTAGTCTCGTCTCATATTTTAAAAGATGTAATCTTGAACAGAGTTTACACAAGATCTCACGAAATTAAGTTTCTTATTTATCTTAAACTGTATTTAATGACATATAATAAAAAATATATGTCTTCTCAATATATTTAGTATTTTATAGTTTCAACTCATGGGTTCGATAACTTTCAGTATCCTAAACAAATCTTATAAAACAATAAAAATAATTACCCCTAAGTACTGCTGTGGGAAGCACATTAATAGTGTTAAAAATTATTACAAACAAACTGCAAATACATATGATAATTATAACATGTAATATTAAGTAATAAATTGAAAAATACTGTCAGCATTCTTGTCGCCATTCCACGCGACGTGACTTATATCGTAATTATAGTTTTAAATTTTGTACTTTAAATATGTATATATATGTATATAACAAAATAAAATATTCACTTTAAACAGTCAAACTAACTCTTACTTATTAAACTTTTAATTATTTATTTATTATTATTATTTTAGTACACATAAAAATTGTGGAAAATAATTACAAACATTCGTTTGTAACATGGACACAACTTATAGGGAATAATAAGAGGTCCAGTAGGTCCATGCCGAACTAGTAGTAAAGTAGTAAGATGGAAATATTTTTTTTTAATATACACACACAGTTGTCTGTTCCTAAGGTAGACTACTTAATATCTGTATTTTATTTTATTAAAAGTCTACACCGGATGTTATCACGTTAAAATGTGGTGTAGAATTTAATTAAATGAGTAAAATTCGCGTAAATATAAGAGAACGATGTGTATTGTATGTAACAGCCGACTCAAACACATTTTTTTTAATAATAAATGTACATATAAAAATAATACATAGGTATTATATAAATAAATATATATTATACCCAGTTATTGGCGGGAATCGAACCTACTACCCTGGAGCAGAAAGCCGAATCGCTGCCAAATGCGCCAGTCAAATTTAATACGTACTTACATATTATGCTCGAAAGATACGTAAGTGGAACCCCACGTAATTAAGGTATAAAAAAATAAATAAAGAGAAAAGTAAAGAGATAAGCAACAATACATGACATCCGATACGAGTAGGTACATTACTACACATATGAATGACACCAAATATCAATGACGATCTGCATATATAAAATATACATAGAGTCACATCCTAAATATTTTTTAACGATTGTTTAATCTCAATAATCACGAAGGTATAAGGAAATTGGTGTACCGCGTAGCGTGTGCGTGATAGTTATGATTTTAACAGGTCTTTAAGGGTGATAACACATCATTGAAGGATTATAAATACGTCTTGGTGATAAGTCATTATTACAGCTGTTTTTGAGAGTCATCATGAATCGTCTCACTCGTGGCTTCAACGACTTCATATCGTCCTAATAAGTTGGTTTAAAAAAAAAATTAACATCATATATCACATCCACACACAACTGTAGAGAGGAGTACAATAGAAATATTTAAATCTACCCGATATTGTCTATCACTGCATCGACAGATGTCTACAAGTTTCTAGTTTGGAACGAGCTTGGTATGAATATCAATGATGAGAACATCACTCTCCCTCAACGTGCCGACGACGTATTCAAATTGGAAGAAACAAAGCAAAATTTTCTTATCAACATTTCCTTTCATCTTGACACAAACTGTATTGACCTTATATAACATTCGCAATAGGTTGGTCTTAAATGAAAAATGACTAAAACGAATAATATACCAATGCTCATATTATGTTCAAATCATTCATTCAGGACTATTCTCGAATTGAAGTTTTAGACAAATATACATATTATGTACCAGAAACACACCCACCGTCCAACTAGGTTTGAAAGTTGAAATGATAAAATAAAATTAAAAAGATTTACAATATTTGTCTCATTCTTCAATATGTAGCTACAATTCAAATAGCTTATATGTATAGGTATTAGGTAGTGGATATTATTGTACTTAAGCTACTTTTTGTTGTAGGTACATGACTCAAAGATATGTACAAAAAAAAATGCACATGTTTATGAAACTAGAATTTATTCGTTGTTTCTAGTAAAATTTCATTCAGAAAAATATAGTGTAAATAACGAATTTGTAATAATGCATTCATTTCACGTGTATGAAAGTACAACCATATTTGACACGTTGTTTGTTTGTTAAGATCTCAAATAGATTACTATATTTTATTACTTTCGCAGATAGAAATAATTGTTGAAAGTTCTTACTTTGTAAATTATTGTTATGTACTTAAAGAAACGTGTCGTATCTTTCTTTTTAACCGACTTAGAAACAAGCGAAATTCTTATTTTATTTTAATATTGTTTAGTAAGTATGTTACGCGATATTTTCGCCACTTGAGAATGTATTCTAATAATTCTTAATTAAATGAATTTGGCCAGGGTGGCCCTATATAATTTTTATTGATACAAAAATATAACTAACAAATAAATTAATTTAGCTCAAAAGTGGACTACAGTGAAGAAATGTCTAACCCAATACCTTATACCTTTCACCCGTTGTCGGGTAATATGTACAAGGAACCATTCTCACATGTAGTATGTGCAATAATATTCCTTATGCTAATTGTTAGTAGTGTCAAAATACTATGAATTAATATAACTCAGCAACAAGCATTCTGCATGCTCGAATAATCTAATTTACAGTTTTCTTGCTTTATTAGAGACGGCATACTTTCACAGCCATCCTTTGCGTTGAATGATACGTTATCATAATTATTGTACTTAATATAGGTTTAAGAACCATTTATTAAGGAGAGCAAGATTGCTAAAAGTATCGATGGAACTCTCAGCAAAGCTCTAAGTCTAATTTGTCTTAGTAAGTTACATATAATAATAATAATATACACCTTATAGTAAATTTCAACAATACGAAAGACTTAATTACTAAAAATTAATAAGATGCACAACAAGGCGGCCTAATTGCTAAGAAGCAATAGAGATTGCTTCCAGGCAACCTTCAAATATCAAAATTGATATTTTTTTAAATAACAATTATTAACAATATTAGTTTCTTGTAGCACGTTCTCCATAAACATTTTATTTTATTTCTAGAATCACACGCATTGGTTACACAGTTTTGTTACACACTAAATATTTCTAAACCATCCTTTATATATAATCATAATAAATAGTAACTGTAAAATACCTTAAGAGCTGATTTATTGATGATTGTAACACTTTAGTGTACTTTAATAAGCTTTTACAAATTAATAGGAAAAATAGGTATAATTATACTGTAAGTAATAAATGTAATAACTCTAACGGTAACTATATTTTTACCCGACTGCGACAGAAGGAGGGTTATGTTTTTCGAGTGTATGTACGTATGTATGTATGTATGTATGTATGTATGTATGTCCATTTCTTTGGCACGCCCTACAGCCCAAACAGCTGGACGGTTTTTGACATATAAGGTGTCGTTGGATTAGTCTAAATTGTAGTAGTGACATAGGCTATATAAATTTTCAAAATGGCGCCCGCAAATGGCGGAATGAGGAGGGGGAGTTGATTTTTTTTTTCTTACTGTAGCAATATGGGTATCAAATGAAAGCTAATAAATTGTTTTATTCTTTTGAGTTTATAATAAGAGTATTTTACGCAGTCGGGTTTTTTGATTTTTTAAATTATTTTGATTAACTAAACAATATTAAGTCAAATATATGTGTATTGCGAGGTTTTGTAATTGAATTGCCGAGCTATTTCCAAAAGTACAAAAAGTTCTCATATTAAGGTCCGTAATTGCGAACTTATTTAAATTCGAAATTATTTGTTACGAATGCCCCTTGTAACGCTGCCTCCGAATGTTACGGTAACAATAATTGTTGCAATGTGTAATTAAGTTAGTTAAGGACTACACAAACTAAAAAGTTAATTTTATTATAAAGAAGAATAGTCGGTACAGTTTTAGTGGTGTGTGTGTGTGTGTGTTTTTGTTTTTAACTTGACCATTATATTACATATATAAGGAGGTGCTATAAGTATGTAGTAAGTACCTTATTTAATTGACCAGTGTAATTCCTGTTAAATATCTAAATTGGCATTAGTATCTAATTGGTATAATTTTATAGCTCCGTGTACGGGAGTTATTTTTACTTTCTATTATAATATATTACAAGAAATAATAAACCTTTTGTTATTGTTTGTGTGCGTGACTGTAATTATATTTATTTAATAGGTTATTATTTAGTCGATTTAATATGGAGTACATAACGTCTTCTGTGGTTTCGCATTGAAATTAATAGCTACTATTCTCACTACTAATCTCGAAATTAACTGCTGGTAAAAACGCGAGAGATGTCTAGTTTTATTACATTGATAAATCGATAATTGATTATCATAACGATATGTTATTTTTATATAAAATTACGAAAATGCCGATGGCGAAAACATTTATTATTTAATTATTCGTAATCGCTCAACACTACAAGCAGTGTTCATGGTTAATTACGACACTGGGCCTGTTTTACCAGTTGCTGGTATAGTTTTATAGATATCTGACGTATAACGAAATCCAAAAATATTATGATTCCTTTTTCTTTTTCTCCAGCAAATTCAACTTTATCTATTCAATATTTCTATTTGTTCAATTACTCACATTTAGATACCATTATACCATATAGGTGTTTAACGATGTCATATTTTAATATTAAGTTATATAACTATTTTTAAGCAAAATATTCTTTGCCCTTTTTGATATAATAATGGACAAGCGTCTTTCGTAGTTACATCAAATCTGAGTGAAGTTATAATTTAGTTTATTGTATATAGATAACCTTTTATGCCAAAAATAAAAGAAGAAGAAGAATATAAACTTTTTTGACAAACAGAGCCTAAATATTTCATTAAATTGAACTTTTTGTGTTATTATTGCGTTGATATAAACAAACTCCTTAACTTTTATTATCATAATGTTGATTATCTAAGACTGAAATGAGAATTTTCAAACAATTCAAAAATATTGTGAACAATAAATAACAAATAAATAAATACAAATACCTTACTATACGTTTCTCACAGTTATACGTTGAGTTTGGATAAATCGATATCGTTAAGATTAGTTGGTAATTTATACATATATTTATTACAGAAATTTTACAATATTATACATATTTGCAACTCAAAACTTAAAATAATTATTTACAAACAGTTTTGGAATAAATCATGTCCGCGTGGAATGGTGCCAAGAATACTAGCAGCAGCCCCGTTGAATCGCAATTCCGATTCTTGGTAATTATAGTTACTTAACTCTTAATGAGAATAACATAATTTAGACATCTTATTCTTAATATAATCTTCCACAAATTAATAAATATTAAAAAAATAACATAAAATAAGAAATTAAAATAGGAAAGAGATAAATAAACATTAACGCGTTTGAACAAACCAACTTTTTTAATTTTTTATACATATTAATATAACTATTTCTTTTTACTTTTGTTTTTGTCCTTCGTATATTTCGATACTCAAATTAATAAGATCATTAAATATTATTTTTTATAAGTATCTATAAGTATCTACCTATTCATCGACGATTACTTTTTAAACAGCCAGCCAACAAAAAAACTTAGGTAACATATCTATAAAATTTAATATCATTGGACATACATATACAATTGTAGCTGTCTCGAATGTCGTCTTCATTGAAACCGGTAAAAAAATACGATTTATATCTTCATGACCACAAAGCGTTAAAGGGTTTAACTTTTGACAAAACAAGTTTTATAATAAACGACTTAAAAAAAGAACAAGTTCACATAATAAATACAGTGGCGAGTGAGTCCAGTAGTAAGCCGGTATTCCTTGGAATATTTACGAGACACGTGGCTGTCTTCTCAAGGACAGGTAATTTGTAAGATTATTTTGGAATTTTTATTTCAACAATTTTATACTATAATAGTGAAAGTGGAATTTTTTATTTTATGATGATACTCACGAATAGTATTTCCAGACGACCTAATATACAGAGGCGTTTAATTCTTGATCGGGATGGCGAAAGTAAAATTTGAAAAAAATTTACACTGATTCCCAGATATTGTACTTTGAAGTTATTTGTAACTCACTTTAAGTATACTATCTAAATTATAAATGCATACAATTTTTGTTTGTATATTTACATGTTTACAATTTTTGTTTCTTTTAAAATAAATGTAAATATAATAAATAAGTTAGCTTATTAAAACATTCTGGTTATAAAACTTCCGTCCAGAAATTTGAAAACACTATTCACGAACTTCGTTTATAATGTACTTTAAGTCCTGATAAATGTTTAGATTTAATAAATGTGTGGATAGAAAAACACTTCTAAAAAGGAGGAGGTTTTCTAAAAGGTTCATATAATTGTATTTATTTAAAAGGGTTCAGTCCAGAGGTGAACCCCATTTTCGCCAAATTAAGTTATCAGGCTATTGATGTAATTTTAGGGACATAGAAGAAACTCCGCATAAATAAGACGTACCTATATTGTGCGTTTACGGCGAGTTGCACGAAACCGTCGCTAACTTTCCGTTAGTTAAGTTCCAATTAATCTTAAAATTAGTTGATCTTATGATTAATTTAAAGCTGTTGGAATTAATCATCCGTTAGATAGGTCTTTAATTAAACTAAATTTTTTTGTTAACTTAATCAGATGTAGGTTTCGTGCAACAGATAATCACGATTCTTGTGATTAAATTAGTTTAATAAACACTTAAATTTAAAATTTGTTTCGTGCAACTCGGCGGATGCTCAATCTCGTCTAGGTTCTGGGCCGATTTTCATAATTTACTTTATTTTTTGAAATATTATCTAGGTATTTCGATAGAAATATGGTGAATACCTTATGATGAACTCTGGAGATATCCGACGGAGGTGATCAATACGTAGTTGTTAAAATCAAAAGTAATTTAATATTGATTACTTTGTAAAAATACTGATTGTACTAAAAATATAAAACAATTTTTTTTTAAACCGTCCACAAAAAACTACATATTATATAATATAATATTAGTATTTGTATACATAGTATAGTCTTACGTAGTATAGTCATAGTCGGGCCAACTTGTTTATTTTTTATTTTTTTTAGTTTATCAACATTTTTCTCCTACGACAATACAGTCATGTCTATGTGTCATACTACTACGTAGTAATATAAGTTCTAGTAAATGAAATAGTAATAAATTAACTAGGTATATAGTTTCCCGACAACCACTTCTTATACTCCCGTAACTTATTATAGAAAATAAGTAGGAAGATTATTTTTTACTTTTCGTTTCCTGTTTATTTTGTAATTAATTTAAAAATATATATGTAAATAACTATAGTAAGTTTATTTGCGAATGTTCCATCAATAAGATCGTATTTGTTTACAATACACGTGCTTAACCTTCCAAGGACGTTTGACATATTTGTATACCTATGTACTTAAAACTTATGTTACACACACTGCAACGGTCAGTGGAAATTTTTATTTTTAAAGTATTTACGTTTTAGAAGAAAACAAATAAACTATCAGACTACGACAAACATAATATGTAATGCTTATAAATATTTGTCATGAGGAGGGGGGGGGAGGTGACCAGTGACCGCTAACGAAACACCCAGTAACTGACTACTGTGAAAACTCTTTATCATTATATTAACATGATAAAATTAGCATGTACTTAATTAAGTAATTTATACAAAAGTGACTTTATAATTTAGCTTATACGCTATACCCAATATGTGTTGTGTTTAAGCATTAACGCATACATACGAACTACGAAGTGATCTATACTTCGTATTAGGTTAATTAATTATTTTATTTATATGTTACGTGTATCATATGAAAATTGTATTTCATTGAATTATAAAATATTATAAAAACGGAATCTCTGTGTAAAACCTTCAATGATCATATAAACCTGTTTATCTTTAGTTAGACTTTAGCTGTACAAATATCATAATATAACCGTTTCTACTAATACTAGGGTATAAGTTGATTAAAAAAAAAAAAATTAAACAAAACGTAACTATTTAAATCAAACAATATCTATATATAAATAAATAAATAAAAAACAAGGAAAAACTATTTTGCTGGCTGAAAATTTAATCTTCTCCGTTTAATGAAGTCAGATAATAATGTCCTGACTGACTGACGAACGTAAACTATTACAGACAGACATACAATTTGGCCTGCGGGGTCTTTTTATAATATAAACAGTTGACGACGTATGTGACAGTTAAATATTTGAGTGGAAATTTTGAAGTGTGAAGTCATTTTGAAGCTAAATTCATAGAATTTTATTTGTAGTCTTTTGATTGGCAATTAAATATTTCACACAAGTAAAATGGACTACAGCAAATAATATATACATATATTGTTGGCCTCGCTCTAAATTATAGAAGTGGTGTAGATTCTCAACAGTCAGTTCAATTAATTAATACGTCGTATTGCGTAAACTCATGAATAACAAAGAACTCTTGATAGGTATTCAGATCATATCAAAACTACATTCCTTACTTTTGTTTATACTTTAATCTGACAGGTGCTACGATCTACAATCAGAATTCATTTACTCGACCTTGGTATTTCGCAATAGGTCAGTTTGTACAGCCCATTCAACAGGTTCTTAGTTATGAGATAAAATGTTTCATAATAGTGGCCCTTAATTATTTCTTAAACTATTACATAAAATGTGAATAATTAACTTTTTAGGCGTTAAAATGTGTAGTAAGACTGATTAAGAAAGATTTTTAAAAATTCAATGTTGTAATTGTACACTTTAGTTGCTTTTAATGTTTTTTACACATTAGAAGCAAGTTCTCAATTAGTATCTACAACATTCTCATATTATTTTACACATTTTTTCTGTCTTAATATATTTTAATGGTTTTGAAGTGTGAAAGGATATTTGTTTTGTCTTTTAAATTTTACAGTCTGTAAATACTGTTGGTCAAAAACGTAAATAAAAAGAATCTAAATATCTGAATAGCCCATATAAATATTTATCATAATCGGCGATCGAATCCACGACTGCCACTACTTGATATCAGTTTTTTTTAATGTTAGTTGGATAGGCAAACTGGCAGATATTCCACCTGATGGTAAGTGGTTGACGTCGCTCATGAACATAAACTAGTTTACCTGGAACTAGTCCAGGCAACTCATTTATGTGTTGCCTATCTTGAGACATTGTTAAAGTCTCGGTGCCAGTAATTACACTGTCCACTACGCCAATTTGTCGTCTTAATCCGACAAGCTGCTACTTATTATTTCAAATATTAACAAATATGCATGCCTTGGAATTTCTTACAAAACATGCGGGCTCACCCAGTATGTTCTTGATTTTTAATATTATTTCTAATATGCAACCCTCAGTTACGATGCACGTGTTTTATTTCGTCTCATTTAATAGGATGATAGTGATGTTTGATTTAGTAAATTCAAGCATATTTAAAGTGCAGTTAAACTGTGCGCTGAGTATTTATCTTCTGTAATATTTATTTGTGAACGTGACTGATGAGCTTTGATCATAATTTATGTAAAATCTAACGATACAATCACTATTGATATTTGATAATTCACTATATCGTAAATTTTGGTAACAAAATAATTTTTCATACCTGCCTTTAACGTGAATATTTTACGTAATAACATTTTGAATGTCAATGTAGCCAAAGCCTAAGTTGTCAAATCCATTATAAAATTTAGGTGCAAGGACTTTAGATGACAGTACATTTGATTTACTGTATTCGACCTATAATACATAGGTTATAGTCTTTCTAAATATCTCACAGAAACTGGTCAGCATACAAAGAATTCCGTTCAAAGGTAACCGCAATATTTCGAGGCCTAATTCTCGGTCGATTGTAACGGGCTTTAATGGTATAATAATGGTGGACACATTACCGTCGCGTGTGTAATTATCCTTATGTTGGACGGATGGTATCTGAGCAACGATATTATATGAAATAGAAAAATATAAAATATATTTGGATGTGGTATATTCATTATTTATTGAATAAATGTGATTCGACTTACGTTCCTGTGTCCCCTATATCGCCATCCTCCAGTTTTAAGACTTGCATTTGACTTTGATTCAGATCTTTAACGACTTTTTGGAGATGTGGTCAAAGCAAATTGTTTCACCAACGGTCGGAGAATGATTTCCCGCTCATTTTAAGTGTCTATATTCCATATAGAATTATAGATGTTTGGTCTACTTTCCTATCAGTAATAAATAATGATAGCTCGTCTCCAGTTCTAGGTGGCTACATTTCCGTTTCCTTTGGAGATCCTTTCGAAGAGTGTATTTCAGCTTCATTTGAGGGTTTGTTCTTTTATATTTTTTTAATATAAAAGTAAGACAACACAAAACAACATCGCGGTCAACGCGGTGTCTATCTTTGGTAGCTCCTTGTCAATCAAAATTTTTTTGTCTCATCTTTCGGTGGCGAAGACCGGTTCTTGTAATTTCGTGTAATTCAGACAGATATTATATCCGACATAATATATGTCTGGTGTTATGTCAATTTTGTGAACTTTGCACGAAGCAGGAAATGGTAAATCATGGAAAATTAGGTATCGTACAAGATTGTTGATGAATATTCTCATAGTGAAATTGAGAATGATCTTTGCTCTAAAACTATGTGTCGGTGCTCTAAAAAATGTGAGTTCATTAAATAGTAAATGGTTACCACTTACATTCACATAATATCTGTATAATTATATCTCTACTATAATTTATTAATAATTTTTTAACCAGATTTAGGTAAATATTATAGATTTGTCTGGATTTGTCTGTTTCTTTTGTATATATGTATGTGTGTATGTATGTATGTACATGTTTGCGCATTTATATAAATCACAAATCGAAAAATAGACTTTATGCACCGTTTCCACCTTTCCAATTTTCATTTTAATCCATTCATAAGGTTGCCTGTAAGAGATCACTTTTAGTGATAAGGCCGACCTTGTACCATTTTCTTGTTTATTACTGTGTATTTCATTATTTTCTGTATACTTTGATGTGAGTGCAATAAAGTGTTTATCTATCTATCTATATTTTATGCTTAAAATGTTTAAAGAAAGTGGTTTAATTTTTGGCATTGTTGCTTTTATTTATTTGACTGTTTTTAGATACAATATGCAGCTTCGTGGACAAACAGTAGCGGCTCTAGTCACGTACAGAACGTTTTCCAAAACATTTCTAGGTGCCTCGCGCCATGATTTGAAAAAATTGAAGCTGATTTTGAACTCTACATTTTATTCTAATTCAATAAATATTATATTTAACATATTATTTTAGGTTATGGAAAATTATATAATAATAATAATATATTATATTCTATTTCTTGAGAATTATTTTTTTATAACTCGTTAGGTATGGTATTTATGAGTCTAAACTATATAATACGCTATCAGGTCTATCAGTGTATCTTAGAGCCCCTGTTCTTCTTTATTATGATAAATGATCTCTCACGATGTATAAAATATCATATTTTAAATTACCTCTATAGAAGACTGCCTCAAAATAGAATATGATCTAACATCTGTATTTTACTCCAGTAGGAGTAAAACCAACAAAATGGAGTTAACTTATGACAAATATTCATTAATTAGCTTTGGTAAAATTCGGTATACTTTGAATTAAAATTATAAAATGAATGACTTTCTTGCACCTAGCTAGAATACAACAGGTGATAGACTCGGGTTTAATTTTTGACACCAAATAAACCATCCGAGACCATATAAAGACAGTTGCAAAAGAATTATTCCGAGATTAGGATTTGTACTGCGCTTATTTAGATCTTCATGCTAAACTATGTAGTTTACAGGTCCCAAAAATTACTGTTTTTTTCCCACAGAGGAGTAAATTGTTCGCGGTCTTAAATTGTCGCACTGTTGCCCGAACTAAGGCATTAATACCACGTTCATTGGCGTCATTCAACGCGCTTTTGGACAAATGGGATCCATTCAATGACAAGTGGGCAACCTTGGTTCTTGAATTACTTAAGGTACTCTGAGAATTTTTAAAATAACTTTTTATTAAATAATCCCAAAACTTTAGTAGTATTTATTAATTTAATACAATTAGAATATAGTTAATACTTTTATGTTTCTCCACTGCTTTCTATATTTATATTGCAGTTCATAATGTATTAATTATAATCTAGATAGTATAAATAACTATGCTGTTCTAAATAGATGTAAATAAACAAATAAATGGCTTCTATGAATAACTAACGACACTAGTAGAATATCATACGGGTTTGCGCATCACATTACATGTTTCGACGATGAGGTATGAGGACTATGAAGTTATGTATTTCAAAATTCATGCATAATTTGAACATCAACTACAACAATTTCAAATTTTAAAAGAGGAAAATCGAGGGGTTGTTGTGAATCTATTTAGAACGTCTTTTTAAATTTTTTAATCGGCCGATGACGACGACGATGACAACACGATATAAAATGACTTGCTCAGAAATGAGAATGCTTGTTGTTAAGAAAGTAACGTTCGTTAATGTTACTTTATGTCCAAAATGTTTATTTATATATATCGTTCAGATAATCGTGATTGATTTTACAGTTAATATCGGCTAATTAAAAAAGAATATAACATTTGGTAGATAAATGAATTAATTTTAATAACTTTAATCGTGTGAATTACTTTCACTTCAAATTTAAATGATTAACCATCTTACAACATAAGTTGTATGTTTTAATAAAAAAAACAAAGATCTTCACAATGATCTGCAGTCCGATACCTCACAATCGTTTCGGATAAATATTGATAGAGGAACTGCAGCATATTTGGGATACTGCAGGTAACTTGGAATACTTCGATATCTAAATAAATATAAATGCCATTTGTGTATTTTTGTCGTAAACATAACGTCATATGAGACATGAAGCAATTGAGTATTAAAGGCAGGATGCAATCTTGACAATCCGGCTACAAACCCCAAGAGAACGAAACGCCTGATTTGAAAACTTATTCGGTAAGAATGCAATCAGCGATAATCATTTACTGTAATACATTAAATCTTCATTATAATTATTTAAAATGTTAAGTGACCTTGTTAGTTTACGATGTTACTATGATTTTGTGAATATTTCTAGAATTAAAAATGTGACAGGGAATTTTAGGTTATGCTGGTATGTTGTTAATTTGGAATAGGTACCGAAAATGAGTGAGTTCCATTCTGTTTTTTTTTTTTTTTTTTTGATAATGGCAACATTTCACAAATATAAAAGAAGGTGAGAAAAGAAAGAAGTGACCGCTGCTCTTGGCGCTATTAGAGAAAAGAGAAATGGGACACTTAAAGGCAGCTAAACAGTTCAACGTTCCCAGGTCAATACTTTTTCGATATGTAAATAATAAAGACTCTCCGATTGAATCGATAACAAATAAAGTTATTAGTCAAAGGCCAGTTTTTGGTCAAGATATGAAAACCTGCTGGTAGAGAACATATTAATTATGGAGAATAAGATTTATGGGCTTACCAGAATGGATTTGGCATATCGACTAGCTCTAAAAATAATATAAAAAAATCTTTTAAAGGGTGGGTTTGCTGGGAGATACTGGCTCAAAAGATTTTTGGAACCACATCAGGAAAATTTGTCCATAAGACAGCCAAACGGAACTACTCAAGCACGAGTTAATGGATTTACTAAACAAAAAATGGACGAATTTTAATTATTTCATATTTTTTTAAACAAAATAAGGCTATTTTTTTATTTAAAAAGATTGGTTATACTGAACTAAGGAATATAAAGCTGTTACAAAAATATGAAATTATTAATTTCTAAGAAAAAGTGTTAGCAATTGTCAAAGAAAAAAATGGGAATATAATTTGGAATACTATATTCCAAATTACCTGCACCTAAAGTCAAATCCCATTTTTGGAGTTTTTTAGTTTGATAGGCATTTTGATAGGGTTTTTGGTTTTTGTTATGTTTGATTTTTTTTATTATTCAAGTTTAATAATTTGACAATAATTTAGTGTATTTTTTATTGAGCCATCCCGTTTCTCCTTAAATATATTCTCAAAAAACAAACTAGTATTCCAAATATGCTGCAGTTACTCTATGTACTTACATATAATTATTTTACGTCCTAAATAAGAATACTAGAAGTATTCTTATTTAGGTTATCTATTATTATCATTTGGTTAAATTCTTCATATTTATTACGTACACGTATTCTTGAAATATTTTATCTCATAAAATTGCTCAATAATATACATTCTAACCTTGAACTGATATTAAATGCACTTGAAACACGAAAATATGTAAATTATGAGAGAAAGTCGACGTTGCAATCAAGTGGATATAGTTATTTCGGGCTTAGGTTCCACAAGAATTATTTAAAACCCATAATAGAAAAGGGGAAGTAAGTTTATACTCGTACAATAAATCAAAGTATAAGATACAATAACGAATAAAGCCGAAATATTGTAATTTATTTATTTCTACATATTTAGATCAGTGTGACATACGCTTATATAATAAATACGGGCTTTTTTGTATAGATGTAATACGCCAGGAGCTTGTATAATTTAAATGGAATAACAATTATATTAAGTGTCTAATATTGATATTTAACACAATTTATCTAAAATAACATAAATACAACGAGTTATTCGTCCTCTTTTTCTTGCAAAGAACAAATTCAGGTATTTATTTAATTTGCATTATAGGTAACGAGTCTTATAAAGACACAAAATATGAATAGGTATATATATATACAGAACCATCAATTATAATTCTAAACAATCTTAAGTCGTTTTAACTTTAATCAAACGCAATGCCATAAGTTTTCTTAATCTCCATGTAATTTTAATGGAAAGCCTTATTTATAACCTCAGTGAGATGTGTCTGTTCATACTATAATTCATATCATTCTCTTTCACTTGAAATAACTGTCAATTTTTATTGTATTAATTATTATCCATTTATATTACAGACTAATGATTGTCGCCGCATTATAACGTACAGCAAGAGTTATTGTTATTACTACTTTTGATATATGAGAAGATTATGTCAAGTGATTATTATGTAATTTGTAATCCAAGCTATGGGTAACACAGTACGAGTGCCCACGTCTACATATATATATATATATATATATATATATATATATATATATATATATATATATATATATATATATATATATATATATATATATATCTATACTTAATATTATAAAGAGGAAAACTTTGTTTGTTTGTTTGGATGTAATGAATAGGCTCAAAAACTACTGGACCGATTTTAAAAATTCTTTCACCATTTGAAAGCTACATTATCCACGAGTAACATAGGATATATTTTATTTTGGAAAAAAATAGGGTTCCGTAAGATATTTGGGTTTTTCGGACACAAGGTGTAAAAAATTAACCAGAAAAGTTACTTATTTTGCGTACGCTGCCTAAACTATAAAAGATAGATCCATAAAATGTTCCAATTAATTGTAGATCTTATAAATATCTACAATAAAGTCCGCGACACACTATACCTATCTATGTCGAGTGAGGCACAACAACCATTTTTTTATTTAAAAATCTTGAATTTTTTGGACTACATTTAAACGCGTTTATTTTACTCATGCTATTAATCCTTATCAAAATAAATTATTTCATCACTAAGTACAGTTTATGTAGATAATATATGGTCCTTGAATGATTAAAATTTGACGTTTGGTTTTGAAGTTATGGCGAAATTAAAATATTACGATTTCTGCTGCACGGGCCGTTGCGAAGTGGGCGTCACCAAGGCTGGGGTGCGCGTGCGGGAAGGACATAGGATACTTTTTATCGCGAAAATAAGGATAGAAGGGGTTGAAATAGGGGACGAAAATTTGTATAGAAGTTCCTTATTGTCAAACATAAAAATAAATCATGTAAGATTGTTCAATTGTTTAAGACAAAGACAAAAAAGCGTGCACGGGGAAAGGGGGGTGTGCGTATCGGGCAGTAGGCTTACCATGTCGCGCGATATAACCGAATTCCACGCGGGCGAAGCCGCGGGTGGAAAGCTAGTATATATATATATATATAATATTAGTACATCGAAGATCAAGGTCTAAGTGTTTTCTTATACAATATAACCTTATAGAATATTATTGTTATACTATAGATTTGTTTTTGATCACATCTTGCTTGTTGGAAAGCAAAGATTAGGTCTAGGTCAAATTAGAGCTAGGTCTAAAATTACCTTTGCCAAGAAAATCCCCATGCATTCGTCTCTTGAAGTTAAAATTATTCATCCAGGAATCATAGTCATTGGGATCTTAATCTAATCTCGAGTTGTATATATTCATGGCCTAAGTCGCAGTACTGTATTAATAGTCAAAGTGTTACTACATAAGTATGAAATGACATTGTGAGTAATAATTCACTTGTGTTCAAGTCCCATGAACAACTTGTTCGTGATTTATCGAATTAAAATAATAATATTTCGTATTGCAAGTAACTGAGTATAACATCATATAAATTCGGTTCTAAATCTGTTCTCTTACTAATACAAAAATTATTTCCTCTACAATTCGGATTATGTAAATTTAAGGTTAGTGATCGGAATAAATTCTTAGATTATGTCGTAGTTATAACAAGAATTACATTATTATAATTCTAAAAAGTTTGTAACTGATGTAAGAATAGAGAAGGTTGTCGATTTAGTAAAATTTATTTTTAAGAATTAAAAGAGAGGTCTCCAATTCGATATTTTTTGTTTGATCAAGTAGATCTTTTTAAGGGATAATCCGATTTTAATGATCTTATTCTTGGATAAGGTACAATATAAATTTTAAGAAAAAAATGAAGCCTAAAGGGATGATTGATTGTTTAGTAAATTATGAAACATTTCATAAAATATTTTATAGTTATCGATTCAGGTTTTTTTTGTTGTAAATAATAGAAAGAATAAAAATAAAGTTATTCTAACTTATTAGTAATTATTATATTATTAGTTATTTTTAACGGCCATAGGAGAAGAATTTTTAACTGTATTTTGATTTCTTAATTTTATCTTTTAGATAAATTCAGATTCAGATAAACTTTATTTTATCTGACTGAGATGATTTTTCTTTCAATGAGATATACCTAACAACAAAATTAATTACACCTAAAATTGATTTAAAAAAAAAAACACGCCTAAGCGTATGAATAGATACTTAGATAATTGATTATTCTTTTTATTCGTAGGTAAATAAGGTTTTAGGCTATTATAGTAAATAGAAAATATAACATTCAATCATAAATTACTTAACAATTTCTAAATTTCCAATTTCCATTATGTAAAATTAAAATATAAAAACTTTTTAACAAATTATAAAACAGATGAAAAAACTTTAAAATAAATAAATGTTTTTTGTTTTTTTCTTTGTATGTATTAATTACACTGTACCTACTGATACGATGAACGTAATTCTCTATATTTATTTAATATTAATTCATAAAAATTAAAGAGTTTATTTAATTATTGCAAGATCCGTCGAATTTAAAAACTGAATTTTGCAATATTCATTTTAATAACGACCAACGATTTGACTAAAGTAGGTAATAATCTATAAAAAAATTATATTCGATGGTAATTTAGGCTTATCACACCTACGCCAATGATACAAAGCCGATCGTCCTTGAGACTTCGCCCACGACATCTGATACGTGATCTCGATTACAATGAGACACTTTGTGTGGACTTTTCACATTAACTGACATAAAAAAATACGAATAAATAAAATTAAAGTTTGTAATTAGATTTGTATCTAAAAACATAACAGCTCATTTTTAATAAATATGAATGTTCATAAGAAACATTTTTTTTAAATATTTGTTTGTTCCGAGAAAGATAAATATAAACACGGAAGATGGGACGGAGAACAGGCAGTTATAAAATATAAAAAATATGTATTGTTTTATATTATTTTAGTATATTATGTTTTTTTTTGCTTTATATTTCAAGATAAAAAAATGTTGTGATTAACTTTAAAAATTAAATTAAAATTGCAATCACCGAGAGTTAATCGATTTCACCTTACAACAAGCAAGAAGTATTAAGATAAGTATCAAATACTTGTATATTGATTATTAACTCCTAGGAATGTTTCATATTATTTCTTCACTTCTATAAATTCAGGCGTAACTTATATAGTAGTTTGTAGCATATGTTATTTATGGTTTATATAGTTTTATTATAATGCTGGATTACTATGTCGGTTACCTCCGCATGGTGCATCCTGGGCAACGTAGTCAGCAGTAACTTTCAGAAAGTTACTGCTGGCTACGGCTAACCACCGACCGCTGGGTGCTGCCCCAGTTGTGGCCATCAAACATTTTTTGTTGTTCATGACCACCACGGGTGCTGCCTACGATATTCTTTGGGATTTCGTAGGCCGTAACAAACTCGGACATAGCCAACAGTAACCCGATGAAAGGGCTGCTGCTGATCATGAGCAGTCGCTGGGTGGTGGTGTGCCTTCATGCACACTGGGCTGGGGATGGCGAATCAGAGCCAGATTGAGCTCGATCTCTTCCTCCAATAGGCAGTAGGAGTGTGTGGTAATCCCATTTCTACACGAGCAGGATGCGTAAAAGTACTTTCCAAAGTAACAAAAAATTAATATAGTGAGACAAGTAACAAAATCGAATATTCGAAAAACAAATCAATAATTACGATTATACAGGCAAAAGTAAGAGATGATTAGAATTTATCAGTCCTAGTACGATAAAATTGTCTAAACAACAAGCTTAATGACCAAAAATTTACTGCTTAGCATTGATGATTATACATCGATGCTGCTTAGGCAACCATTTCGTTTATTATATGTTATTCAGAAGCATTTTGTAATATATTTTATTGATATGGTCCCCACATTATTCATTTTATCTTCATCGTTACATCATTTAATTCTTCGTAGCCAACGACGACATTGCAACACATAGCAGGCATGACATTTTCAATACCAAATTCGATATGGAATGCTTACCAACAAACCGTTGCTTAGCAACCAACCATAGGCAGATGTCAACAACCTAATAAAATAATTATAATAATTATATAGTTTAATATTTATACACAGTAGTGCAAGCTACATAAAACTTGAAATAAATAAGTCGGGGAGTTAAATATAAATAAATAAATAATAAACGTCTCATACTAAACTTACATATGTTTGTATGATATCTATAATATTATAGAGGTAAAATTTACTTATTAACGTGGGCATAACTAATTTCCTACTAATTTCTTAATATTTTCATAAATATATATGCATTATGCATATATTTAAAATAGCTACACTATCCCTGAATAGCATTCAAAATAAACAGCTTTTTTTTTTTAAATGGATTTATTATGATAAAAAAATCTATGTTCAGACATTTATTCTCTTTTATTATTTATCTTACTTTACTTTGAATCAACATAATAATTATAAAATTTAAACTTGTGCATAAAAATCGATTACAATTTACCTTTAGCAATATAATTACTGTAAAAAAAAAAAAAAATTAAATCCAAAATCTGCGAAAATTTCCCCTCAGTGCTGTAGGGTTATTAGATGTATATTAGTAGTTAATTTTTGCTATAAGCTAATTTTATTGCGTATCACGTATTTGGCAGTTAATTTCAGTTCTATAAAATAGTGTTAAAGTAAACATTTTAATGTATAACTAGGAAATTAGTAATAAATTAAAAAAATTCATTTATAAAAGTGTGACAACCCTATACACTATGATTTTTGGTTTGTTTATAACCACTCCATATCGACTTTAGCTTAAGTATACATTTCTACAAAAATGTTTTATACTCTTCCGTACTTCTGTATAATGTAGTATTTTATTCACTAATTCATTTGGATTAATGTCTTTCCATAGTGCCAAAATAACAGGGATGATTTCGCCATTGTCACGTCGAATAGTTGGATACGATCGGTGCGATCGACAACCTCAATAGAATTTTGAAGACCTTAGAATAGTAGATATTTTATTAAAAAAAAAAAAATCGTTTATTTATTTCCATACACCATAGTACAAATAGTTGTATATGAAGCCTCCTTTTAAGCACATTATGCCTGTATTAGGAGACTTCGCTCTTCCAATGATTAGTAGTTACAGTACAGAAAGAAATATGAGAAAAACATACTTATAACAGTAAACATTTTTTTTTTACAAATTAAATCATGCGGCATAAAATTATGTGTGTAAGTATGTGTGCGTGCAAGTGTGTGTCTGTGTATCTGTGTGTGTGTGTGTGTGTGTGTGTGTGTCTGTGTGTGTGTCTGTGTGTGTGTTGTGTGGGTGTGTTGTGTTGTGTGTGTGTGTGTGTGTGTATGTGTGTGTGTTTGTGTGTCTGTGTGTGTGTTTGTGGGTGTATGTGTGCGTGTGTGTTTTCATTACAGAAGTGTTTCCGTATCTTCGTATGTTAGAGTTTTGATCCATTTTATTACAGTTTTTTTTTTACAGTTGTGATAATTTTTGCTATATACATATTTGTATCTTTTTATTTATTTTATTGTATATTAAGGCCGATCTTTTCTCATATTGCCTACTAGCAAAAGCAGTCTTTGTTTGAGGTATCCTAGCCACAGCAACCCGTCTTCTGTTCGATGTATCAAAGTTTAAGCTTAAATTTTTATGTAACTTTAAGATAGTTTGCACTATATATAGCTTGCGTACAGAAAGAAGATCGCTTATTTCGAATAGTTTTTGGGTTGGAAATCTCTTATTTTTTGAGTACATGACTTTTATAAGTGAGCGCTGAGTCCGTTCTAATTCTATAAATCTAGATCCCCGTGTAGGGACGGGCAGTAGAATACGATTTCCTACGGCCCGGCAAGAAGGCCTGTCGTAAGAGCCGACAAAATTCTTGCGGTGGTAGGCTACGGCCGTGGCTTGATTACCACCCTCTGGGTAGAGTCGCGCCGCCAAACGGCAACTGCCGTGTTCCGGGGCGGGTCCCAGAGCAGCCATTTGGGGGATGTGTCTGGGTAGTTGTGGCACTCTATGTGACCGATTCTGTCTGCTTATCACTGCCGCATCGGGTGCCTGGCTTCGGAGGGTAGCGGGATCCGAGGCACGGTGCCGCCGCTGGCCGACCGTAGGAAGTTGGGGGCCCAAGTAGCAGGGTAGCCACCTGTGAAAGGCTGCCCCGCCACCTGACGAAAAATCCCAGAATGATCTACCTTGCCGGATGGCGACCGGAAGGGAGGACCGGGTAGTCATTCTGGGGGGGCTCGGGCGTCCCCGCGGTCTCCGCGTCAGCCTCCCTCCGTGCGGCGGTGTTGAGTTTGACACCTGGTAGGTAGGGTGCCACCCCGCCCAGTTCGCGTTCCCCAGCACCTATTCACTCCCCATGAGAACACATAAAAATAAACGAAGGATAACACAGCGGCTGCACGTCCTCCCATTAAAAGTGCACCTCTCTAACATCCGAGGTCTGCACTCTAATCTCGAATCTGTCCACCACCACCTAGAAACAGAAAAACCGCAGCTGCTGTTCCTCACTGAGACGCAGATCAGATGTCCGGCTGACACGGCGTACCTCAGCTACCCCGGGTATTCTCTGGAGCACAGGTTCATACCTCGTGCCGGAGTCTGTGTGTACGTCCGTGATGATATCTGCATCAAGCGTCTGAAGCACCTTGAAACATCCAGTTACTCCATCCTATGGGTTCTGGTGGACACAGGTCAGGAGAAAATCCTGTATGCCTGTGTCTACCGTTCGCACAGCGGAGACGTGGAAACAACTCAGTTATGTGACCATCTTACCCTAACGGCGGATGAGGCTCGAGAGCGTTACCCTTCGGCACAGTTAGTCATTCTGGGGGACTTCAATGCCCACCACCAGGAGTGGCTGTACCCATACCAGGTGACCGACCATGCTGGGCGAGAAGTGCGTAAACTAGCCTTGACGCTAGACCTCACCCAGCTAGTAAACTGTGCTACCAGGGTACCAGACGTAGACTCTCATACCGCCAACTGCTTAGACCTATTTTTAACAACTGATCCAGACAGTCACTCAATAACAGTTTCTGCACCACTGGGTACTTCTGACCACTGTCTGGTAAAATCTATATCCGTTTGTTCCCCACCCGAAGAAGCCCCATGTGGCTTAAGACGGGTGTGGCGATACAAGGCAGCAGATTGGGATGAGATGCGTCACTTTTTCTCGTCCTATCCTTGGCGAGAGGTATGCTTTTCTTCTGATGATCCGTCGAGCTGCGCTGAAGCCATTACCGCGGTTATACACCAGGGTATGGAATATTTTATACCATACTCTGACGTAGCGACGAATGGAAAAGCTCGCCCATGGTTTGATGCAGACTGCTATCGTGCAGAAGCCGAAAAACGGACGGCATACACTGCATGGGCTGAAGCTCGAGCGCGCAAGTCTCCGAATTCTCGGAATTTGAAGAAAGCTTTTAACCAAGCCGCCAAGTCATGTAAAAGGACGTTACGCAGGGCTAAATTCAACCATATCAGCCACATTGGGGCCAAACTAGCTTCATACCCTTCTGGGAGCAAAGCGTTTTGGTCCCTGGCAAAAGCCGCTGAATCTAACTTTTGTCGGCCGTCACTTCCACCATTGCTGAGGGCTGATGGATCGCTGGCCCATTCTGCAAAAGAGAAAGCGGATTTGTTTGCATCTCTTTTTGCTGAGAACTCGCGTCTGGATGCTGCAGGAAAAGCTCCACCAATCTCAACTCGTGCTGACTGCATTATGGCTGAAGTACGCATACGCCAAAATGAGATCCTTAAAATCCTGCAAACTCTAGACGTGAACAAGGCCAGCGGACCCGATGGTATACCAGCGATAGTCCTGCGCACATGTGCCCCTGAGTTGTCTCCACCTCTTACACGCCTGTACCGCCTGTCACTTAAGACTGGCAAAGTGCCGAAGTCTTGGAAGCTTGCCAACGTGCAGCCTGTGCCCAAAAAAGGTAGTCGTGCAGACCCTGTCAATTACCGTCCCATCTCGGTCACGTCCATACTCTGTAAGACTATGGAACGTGCACTGAACAACAAACTCCTGGCCCACTTGGAAGGTAACGATCTCCTCAGCGACCGGCAATACGGTTTCCGCCAGAACCGTTCGACTGGGGACCTTCTAGTGTATGCCACACATATTTGGAGTGAGGCCATTGATAAACACGGTGAAGCTCTTGCCGTGTCCCTCGATATCTCGAAGGCCTTTGACAGAGTTTGGCACGCGAGCCTTATAAGCAAGCTTCCTTCATATGGTATTCCACCTGGCCTTTGCGCTTGGATTTCTGATTTCCTGAACGAACGTTCAATTCGAGTTGTCCTTGACGGGTACTCGTCGGACCAAAAGGCTATCGACGCCGGTGTTCCTCAGGGATCAGTCTTGTCCGCTACTCTCTTCCTGCTCCATATTAATGATCTGCTCGTCCCCGGTACCTTTGGGTATGCTGACGACAGCACAGTGACGGACAGATACTTTTCGAGTGCAAGGGCTAGTAAGGATGTTATCCAGTCTTGTCGAGAGGAAATGGTCAGCCGCTTGAACGTCGCCCTCCAGGCAGTCTCCGAATGGGGCGATGCCAATCTGGTCACGTTCAACGCTACAAAAACACAGGCGTGTGTGTTCTCCTCTAAACGGAGCCCTTTACACCTGGCCCCGACTTTCCGAAATGTTTCTGTAGAAATTACCGACTCCCTCCAGCTCCTCGGTGTAGAGCTATCGTCCAATTTGAACTTTGGGCAGCACATCGAGTCCAAAGCAAAAACTGCAGCAAAAAAACTAGGTATCCTCTCTAAGGTCAGGCGATACTTCACTCCAGAACAGCTGCTTCAACTGTATAAAGCACAAGTTCGGTCTTGTGTGGAGTATTGCTGCCACCTTTGGGATGGATCCGCCAAATACCAACTGGCAACTTTGGACTCGGTGGAAAAACGAGCTAAGAGACTCATAGGTGACCCTACTCTGACAGACACCAAGTTGCAGAGTCTCGATCATCGGCGTAGGGTAGCTCGTCTGTCGGTGTTCTACAGAATATATTTTGGTGAGTGTGCGAAGGAATTGCACGATCTAATTCCCCCAACAACCTTCCGCCATCGGGACACTAGGCGCGGTCGATCGTTCCATCCTTATGTCATTGATATGCCACCTACGCGCACAAAACGCTTTGGCACTACTTTCTTGATGCGCACGGCTAAGGAATGGAACTCGTTGCCCGCGTCTGTGTTTCCCGAACGATACAACCTGGGTGCCTTCAAGGCCAGAGTGAATAGGCTGTTATTAGGCAGGCATGCTCCACCTTCGACCGCATCGTCACTTAACATCAGGTGAGATAGCGGTCAAATGCCTGTCTATCTGTCATAAAAAAAAAAAAAAAAAAAAAAAAAAAAAGATTTTGCAGCTCCACCCCAAATAGGAATACAGTACAATATAACCGACTGTACCAAGCTTACATAAATTTCATTAATGATGTTCCTTTTGTTTTTACCGGTTGTATGCTTTGGCACCACATCACTCAGATTTTTAAAGATCCAGCTGATTTTTCTGATTCTGCTGCTAACACGCTCTAGATGAGCATACCAGGACAAGTGTTGATCAATCATCACTCCCAAATATCTTATTTCATTCACTCTAGTAATTGTAGGTCAGTGGCAACTTGTTCTTTCTGAATCACGATTGCATCTATGTATTTTAATTTCAAAGTCATTTTTTTGGTTGAGTTATTTTGTTAATGCTAAAACAGACGTATTGAGTTTTTGTTGTATTTAAAGTCAATTGATTGTCCTGTAGCCACTTCACTATCCGCGCCAATCCCTTCTCTGCACTTTGATGTATGTCTGCCCAAGATTTACCATAAAAAACAACAGCCGTATCATCAGCATAGGAGAAAATCCTAGCATTATCTATTTTCATATTACAGAGTCGGTTGACATAAATCAAGAACAAAGTAGGCCCCAAAACGCTACCCTGTGGCACACCGTAAGACACGCCTGCATCAGTGCTTATATAATCACCCATCTTTACTCTTTGCTTTCTATCAGCAAGGTCTTTAAGCATATCCAGAGACAATCCTCTGATTCCGATTTCTTGCAATTTGAGTACAAGAAATGGGACAGAAACGGTATCAAAAGCTTTTTTTAGGTCCAGAAACACTGTTAGACATTTGCTTCCACTATCCAGTTTAATGGTTATCAAAGACGAAAGTGCAGAAACAGCGTCTTCAGTAGATATACCTTGTCTAAAACCATATTGTGAAGATGATATTATATTGAACTTTTTTAAGTAACTTAGTATCCTGACATTAATAAGTTTTTCCAATATTTTAGATATGGAAGGTAAAACAGATATTGGCCTGTAATTATTGATATCGTCTCTGTCCCCACTCTTATGCAAAGGTGTAATAATGGCATGTTTCAACAATGTAGGAAATGTACCATTTTTAAAACATAGATTAGCAAGATGGGTTATTATAGGAACAATTACAGTTCTATTTTTTGCCAAAATAACACGTTGATATTGAGGTTGTCGATCGCACCGATCGTTGGACACGATCGGTGCGATCGACAACCTCAATAGAATTTTGAAGACCTTAGAATAATAGATATTTTATTTTATTTGAGAATAGTTGATATTTAGTAGTTAAACCCTTAACATAGATTAAAATAAATTTTCAAATACGATAACTGTGAAAAAAAATTGATATAAACTTAGAACTTTGATGACAGAGCTTTAAAATCGTTCTATTTGCTTACGAAATTACTAGTTGCAAAACAAGAAGAAAAAATTAATATTTTTAGTGTTTTTAATTTCTATAATTTATTTTCACAAAATATATGGCTTTATTTAACGAACTATTCCTATATTGCTTTGTTATTTGAAATTATTGTAGAGGAAACATATTTACGTAATTATGATTAACAAATGGTTAGTATTATAACGCACAATACGTGCATTTATTCTGTTATATTTATTATGGAATAATGTTAAGGATTACCGTATTAAATTAATTAAAACATATTTATCACTCTTATCCTGTACTTATATGACGTATCGTATATCATTTACTAAAATTTAACTGCGTTAGTTTTTCTTGTTTTTATTAAACTATTTGTTGTTTTTTGGTTTAGATGATCCGGTCTGTGTGAAACGTGATAGAAACGGTCTTTTTTTCGGACGTTTGCTAAAGGAATGTGCAGCAAAAAATTGAATAATAACGTGCCCCACGTGGCACCAAGATCGTAAGCATATGCTTTACAATGAATATCATTGGGATTGCTGAAATTAGTATTGTTATACTCGTAGTTTGCCGCTTGAGTTAACGGTTTCTGTCATAAACAATAATTGTTTATTTATACGTATTGATATTTATGTAAGGCATAACGGTATTTTACCTAATTCGTACTATTATTATAATTGCGAAAGTTTCATTGGACGTTAAGTATAATACATAGCTGAGAGCCCGTTCTGCATTAAGCGGTGATCCTGCTTTTTATTCCAGGGTTATGAGTTCGCTTCCCGCCGCAATTGTAGTGTAAGAATACTCGTACCACCTGTATTATATTCTTATGTATTTTATACATTTAGGTACTACAAAAAAAAAAGAATGGAATATGTTTATGTATGTATGTATCAGTCGGCCGTTACCTAAAACACAAGACTATGTATATGTTAAATATATGTTATTAAGTACATAAATAAATATTATAATATTTAAAATGCGTAAAATATGTGGTTTTGGATCAGTGAGTTGTTATCACTACGTATAACAGCTTACTGTTTTGAATCTCATTTATCAGTCTCTTTATCTGTCTCTGAAATTTAGTTTAATTACGTGTGGCTCTTTGTTACGCTCGTTGTTGTTGTTGAGTTGGCAAGCGCAGTGTGTTGTGATTAGAGATGGGCATTCTGCCCGGCATTTTGGGCAGATTGGATTAAATACTAGTCTTTAGCTAGTGTATATTGTTTAAAGGTGCAATATTACCTTAGTAACTTCCAACGCTCGAATCTAATAAATAAATAATTTTTGGAACAATATAATTTATGCCCAGTTAAACGCCCAAGGTAAGAAATTTATGGGCACTTATTATGAACCTATCCAATCTGCCCAAAATGCCGGGCAGAATGCCCATTTCTAGTTGTGATAGCTGCCTTTTATGACACCACAGCAAGAAAGAGTTCGAGACGACTCTTCTCTACCGGTCATTGCTCGGCAAAATTAAAAACATTTACCTTTAATTAAAAAATCTGATTAATTATTTAAGTAAATAAAAAATATTAATTAATTATCAAAATTAGTATATAATGTGTTGTTAGCAATTTTGTTTTTGTGTATAATTTAAGAAAATTGTTTGTTCACTTAACAAAAACTGTCAAAGTTATTTTTATATTGATAAATTTTTAATACATAGAGAACTCAGTACAAATTAAAAAAAAAAAAGTTATAGTTATATAAGCAATAATTTTTAGACTACCGATCTGGTGTAAAGTTGACCACTACTACCTACTCTGATTACTCTTGGTAAGGCAAATCAACCCGCAGACCTCGCACTGGAGCAGCGTGACGCATTAATTTGAAATTAAACGCGTCACGAACATACTACAAAGGAGACTCATGTTTCTGTAAACAAAATTAGACAAAGTCTTACCAAAATTTTGTTTCCTCTCGGTTATAAATAATAAATAACAAAATAATATTTTACGAAAAAAAAAGTTTTTTAATTAATTGATTATAAGATAATATATTGCGCAGAACACGCAAATATTAATTTGGACCACTGACCGATGTCGCAATTTTTTCATTAGAATATTTAGAATTACAAATTGTTGCTATGAAGTAAAGCTAGAGATAATTGTATTTATTAATCAAAAAAAAGTAGTGAGTGCTATTTTTAATCTGCGGGATATTTGTATCAAAATAGGATTATAAATATTATAAATATTTCTTTGTATTCATAGAAATTGAATTACTTTTAGAGATAAGTAGCTTCAAACATAGATTTAAAATTAAAATAAACTAGTAGTAGATATATCTCTGTCGTCTGTTTATTTTTGTGGCTGTAGCTTCACAATAACATATAATTTTAACAATAAAATATTGTTCATATAACGATTCATTAGAGGTTCTTAAAACTTACTTGATTAATAATGTACTTGAATTTTTATTTTTTAGTTAAATAGATGACGAAGTTGGTAAATAGAGTGGCCATGGTAAATCATCCTTATTTTTATATATTCGATAATATACTTATTATATAGATACATACAATGAATTCGTAAAACAAAATATTTAGTTATCTTAATTTAATTTAAGTTGGGTTCTTAATTTAATTTTAAAATATTCTTTTTTGATGTTATTAACTAATAATAATATAAATATACTTAATGTAACTATTGTATGTAAATTATACTTAAATATATACATATAATTGACTTAATAAAATATTATTTTTGTATAAAATGGTTTCTGTACTGGTTGTAATCGTCAACTGACAAGGCAGCAGCGTGGCGCATGAAGTTTCAACTCTAGATTTCAGTTCAGTATTAAATGGAAGAAAACAATTCGTTTTCCCAGGCAGTAGTCAATCAGATAATTTTGTTACGATCAATTTGCATAATATTAATAAAGACTAAAAATAATTTAATTAAAAAAACAAATAATAGGTATTTAAATTAAAAAAAAAAAGAAACCTTAAAAACTAAACTTAATGAGTAGTTATTTAATTGTATTTTATTTTTATCTGTAAATTTCTATGAAGCATTGTCAACTTAAATACTTTCTAATAATACGTAGTTTTAAATTGATTAATCATAAACTAGTCGATTTGTAAGTTGAGATAAATCGTTGTTAACTCTACTAATACCACGTGTATCTACAACAACAACTGCAATTGAATGCATCAATTTCATTGTTTTATTTACTGACATTGTGGGGTTAAATGTATGTTAACCGAGGCCTAAGTAATTGTCATGACAAATAGCCAGACAAAACAAGACGAGTATTTAGATGCATTTGATTGATTGCAGATGGCTTAAACTGAATACGGCTTGGATTAACGTAATTAGTCTCGTTATTTGACGATTATCGTGATAATTCAGAAATATCATTATATTTAAATTTTACTGTATAATTCTTTATAGAAATATACTATTATATATATTTTTTATACAATATATATATATATATATATATATATATATATATATATATATATATATATATATATATATATATATATATAAAATATATTTTCTTTCATTAATTCTTTAGTGGCAGCAGTTTCTAAATTTTTTAACGGCGCTTAAAATTTTCGAAACTGTTATTAAATTATTAGTTTTATTTATTCTTAATTTATCATATGCAAAATCGGCATGTATTTAAAGTAATTTTTGACCAGGTAGTAAACTTAAATTGGACTCGTAACATTAATTAATTTTATTTTCAACTTACAACTTACAAGTTTTCCAAATTTCTTTTATCTATTTTAATATGTTTTAAAAGAGGACATAAAACAGATACGTAATGGGACAAATAATTTAATTGAAGGCAGCTGGGATGCATCAAAATGACTAACAATAGATATGAAACCTAAAAATATATCAATGCGTGGTCTGTCTCCTACAGAGCGCTGAACTTTGTTACATGGTTTTGTAAAAATGACATCCATTGCTTTATGAATTCAATGTAAATTTTTCATCTTCAAAGGAACGTCGCAATGTAATAAGAGCACATAAAATTGTAATTATGAAATTATAAAGCTATTTATATATGTTGTAGGTATCGTTGTCCTAAATGTGTCATATGTCTGAGTCAAGCGGGATGTTTTGTAGGGATTTTTGCGCTCGGCGACTTAGCGTTCGATAGGAATCACATTGTTTTATATCACTTTTGAATAACAAATAAATAAATAAATGATACAGGGACCTATTTACAATACTAGTAGTACAAATCATAAACATAGTTTTCAAGTAATTACTTAATAACTGTTTGTTTTAAAAACAAAACGTAATAGTTTAATGAATTTTATAAACTATATTATAAATAAAGCTTGAGGTACAAAACAATTTTGAGCTTGTGAATCTAGATCTGTGATGTGATCTAGAGTAGATTAATACGCGACGCCAAATCCGTTGAGTATTACGGTATTGATGTATTTATCTCGGCTCATTCTGAATCGTATTTAAAATGTGAAGTTAAGAGCGGCTAAGTACAGTTACGTTCTTAACAGACTTTACTTGTTCTTGTATGCTATTAACCTTAATTAACATGCTTAGCAAAATCAAGGATAGCTACAAAGGATAACAAAGCGCACATTATTCTCTTCCTGAGTTTTAACAAGTGGCATGGTTGTTGCTTATTTTAATTATTTTTTTACATATAAAAATTTGAAGAATTGGATTAATGCTTTGCTTAATCTAGGTGCGTTTTTTACGCAAGTTATAGATAGCGTAATAAAGTCGCGTTGGAACGCTGAGTTAAAAAATCTTTATGTGTTATTGTAATGTAATGTTCTATTATAACAATTGAAACAAGTTTATAAATTATATATATATATTATGAATTATAAATATTAAAAATTGTAATACAGAAAAAGACCTTGTCAAACAGAACTTCTGCTCTAGAAGAGCGTGACGCGATTTCGTTCTAGCGTTACGCTTAGTACGCATCTAGTTTGGCAAAGGCATTACTCAGTCTAAAAAAAAAACGATCGTTATAAAATAAAATAAATAGCAATTTAATTAGAATTACTGTAGGAAATACCTCATAAACACTTCCTTTTCGTTATCATCTGTAAATCACTGCATAAGAATTTCTGATTATAACCGAGTGAAGATTTTTTGGCTTCTGGCTATAATTTACTTGCCCACGCTTTTATAAGGAAGATATATTACATGATTGTAATCTCGGCTAAATATACTCCTTACGACCTATAAAAATTAATCAAGTTGATGTGTTTTTATGGTTAATTTTTTTATGCCTTTTTAGGGTGATTACAAACGCGCATGAGCCTATTACAGCCTTAACAATTTTATGGGTTTTATCATACGAAAGTTTAATTTTTTTCTTAATGATGGGAGTGTATAACAAATATATATTACATATTTTTGTTTTACATTAAACCGTTTCTAAATAAGTCATAGACAAAAAATATCACGACATAAGTTTTTGTTCATACTATTTCGATTT
The DNA here is from genome assembly GCA_036937285.1 of Euphydryas editha. Lineage (NCBI taxonomy): Eukaryota > Metazoa > Arthropoda > Insecta > Lepidoptera > Nymphalidae > Euphydryas > Euphydryas editha. The sequence goes on from JAUPFZ010000020.1 coordinate 5,970,431, forward strand.
TATTTTTTTATTTTTAATAACTATATAAATCATTCATTAAGTATACAAAATTATATTAAATGTTTGATCGACCGTCTTTAGCCTGTTTGCGGCCTTAGATGGATAACTAAGATATTCTGATATTAATATAAGAAGGATCACTTCGATATTAATAGATATTGCTGTTAAATAGGTAATGGATTTTCGTTTAAGGATTTATTTTTACTTAGTATGAGCTTCTATCGCAGTATTTATAAGAATTATGTTTACTTTCCGAGTACCCATTAACAACTCCGGGACCAACAATAATAACAATTTTCTATACAAAAATAAATAGTAATTGTAAATATTTAAGTAATAATCTATCAAATATAGTAAAAATGCTTAACTTTGTTAAGTTTTTAATAAAGCATGTTACGTCCTACGTGTAAGTTCTTTTCCAATTTTTTTTTCAATATTACATTAAATAATAAAAAAACGATAAAAATTATATTTTCTAAATTGGAATAAAACAATTGCTAATAACATAACGGCATACTTTTCTACTTTCAATTTAAAATTTGGATTTTGCGGTCATCTAATTGATTATAAAGCAATAGTAAAAAAAAAGTAGCTTGTACGTCATTTTAATAGATTTTGTCTGTTCCGAAATTTGAATTTCGAACATTTCTGTTATATTTCTGTTGTTCAACGTACGATGTGTATAGTTGTTTTAGGTTTTTTTTTCTTTTCTTTTAGAGCTTTTTTTAATGCGGCTTTATGATAATATTTAATATACAAAATATAATTTCATTTATTTATATTAAATTTTATTATGTATTATATTAAGTAACGTACGGATCTTGAGTAAAAATTTTTAATTACCTATTAAATTATAGCTAAATGTACACACAAAACGTCTAATAATATTAGTTTATAAGTTTTTGTTTTTTCGCGTGGGTAGAACAACTATTTATTTCTTGGTCTTAGAGCTGTGTAAAATAAATTGAATATGGTTTCTCCATTTGATTGTCTATAATAATATTACAGTTACGATGGTAAAGAATGAATAGGCAATATTTTAATGTGCCTTGGTATGTGGAGCAGCCAATTGAATTTTTTTTATTATATTCTGTGGCGTATGAAAAAATATAGTATTGAGTAGAATTGTCACTTATATTAAAATAATTTGATATTAAGATTATTTTATGATTATTTTTGTTGCTATATTAAGAGGAGTTCTATTAAAAACACAATAGTTTTGTTACAATAGTATTTATTATAATATTATATTAGTTTTTGTTAATGATAATAATCTTTTCATAATACTATTGTCTTTTCGAAATATTTTAATAAAAAGTATTGATTGTTTGAAGGGCCTATTTCACCGGTTGCTGATAAAGTTTATCTCGCACATAAGTTACTGATTGGTTTTATCAGCAGGGGGTAAAACAGACCCATAGTTCTGAGTTCACTTCAACGAAATACAAATTATAAAAACAATAAATATATTTTAAGAAAAAAGAAAAAAATATATATCTGAGAAATAATAAAATATACTCTTTTGGATACCGTTACACGTCAGATAGCTTTCTAAGAGAAATTAAAGTAAACCAACAATTACAAGGCGAAAAGTAAATATCTATAATATATATCAAGGTTCTCCGTAATCCTCATTCGAGCTCCGCTGGCGATCTTGCACAGATTGTCGGTCCAACAGGTAGGATGACGCCCACTACTGCGTTTTCCGAGACGCGGTCTCACTCCAGGACACGGCATCCAGCGGCCATAGGTTCTGCGGCACACGTGATCAGCCCACTGCTAGTTCAACTGTTTGATGCTGATTCATCATGTAATATCAGCTACGGCGTATATCGCAGTACTAAAAAAAAATTATATAAATAAGGTTTTTTCTTAATATATACCAACGACCTAAGTTTTAATATATCATAGATATATACAGTGCACGTTTTTTTTATATAGGAATAAACATATATTTAACAAATCAATATAATATTTGAAAAATAAATTAACATTAATTAACTGTTCCATACAAAAAAATTGTTGTATAATTATGATGACCACTAGCGAGTCAGACCAGCAGCGAGATTGCTCCCTATCAGATTTTTTTAAAATTATACGTTTATTACAATACATTATTTTTCATCACACTAAATGCATTTTTATTGAACTCAGAAAGTTCGTAGTATTAATGTGTTCTAGTGCTAGTAGTATATTTAATTATTCCATAGGATATCTGAATAAAATAATTGAAATACACATGAAAGTACTTCAATGTACTTAAGGTTTCATAATATCATTCTAATGGGGAGTTTAACAAACATTCTTTCTTATTATTCACCAATTTGACGGATTTCTTTGTTAATAAATTGACTTGATTGCCTAAGCAATGTTGTCTGTCAGTCAGCTTCTAAAATTTTATCAAATACATTAAGTATAAAATAAAATCTTAGAACCCGAGTTGTAGTCGTTTTTATCGTACATACAAGATGATTTTAACTCATTGTCAGTATAAGATCGATATCTGCTAAACGAGACCCAAACCGCTGCCTTTACAAATGCAGCTAAGCGTTTACCACCCTTAACCAGTCTTCTCTATATTTTGATATAAGAATTTTTATTTATGGACAGGGGAAGTATCTTAATAAGCAACTGCTACAATAAATACAATTAAATTTTAAATTATATTTATTTGAAATAAGAGTTATTTTGAAAGTTATGACGGATTCATTTGCATTAATCAAAAAATGCTCCTTTTAGAATGAGATGGTTGTTGACTGTTGAGCGTTGGATTTTTATATGACGTGACGCATGTTTTCGTAACACATTTCTTTTTTTTCACAATGTAGTTTTATTTTGCTATTTCTACTATAAATAATAATATTAATTAAAATAATATATAATTCTATCGTATTAAGTATTATCGATAAAAAAATAAATGTATAAGTTATGCAAAAAATATGAAAGTCATACATGTTTCTATAAAAATTTAATGAATATACATTAATTAGCATACATACATTTAATTTGCTTAAACATTTTTATAAAAATTTTTAACTATTAAAATATTTTTAATTACTATCCTGATAAAAATGACTGTTTAATATTTCAATAATTAGTGCTTAATAGTTGAAAATTTAATAAAGTTACAGTAAACTAACTTTATATAAATGGATTCAATTTGTATTTAATGTTTCAAATAATTTATTAAAAAAGTAGGTACCTAAGTAATAGAATAATACATAAAAACTATTTACTTTTAAAACAAATAAATTCACAGTTGTATCAATAATTTATTTATTTTTTATTTTTACATCAGTTTCATTCTTTAATTTCATCATTTTCATTAAACACATTACATAAAAAACGAAAAAAAATATATATATATCGTAAAAATTCAAATGTTTTTCCGAATTCTATAATTCTATTTGTAACCTCTAATAATAATCGAATCTGAAAAATATTTCTTACTTGCATAGGTTTATAATTGATGACTAATAAAACGCTCAACAAAACATTTCATATGAACTTTACGATGCATAATAAAATGCCCTATTGTAAAGGGATAAAAGTACAAATGTTCAAAAACTTGACTACAATATTCCAGTACCTGTACCTGTGTTTATTTTAATGATCAGTATCGTTAAAGGAACGAAAGTTTATAGCGTCGAAAAAACTCTATTCTAGAAATTTTTAAGACGTGTTCATTGTATGTTGTCTACGGTAAAGGGGAATCAGTTCCCAAGGACATAATTCTGTATTAATAACTTGGACCTCACCGTATGAGGGGTGGCAAATCACGTACGCAGGCTACCCAAACACTCTTTAAAACAGTCGACTCCATACCTTACATATAAAATAATAAGGATTAATTTAGGTTATTATTATGTTGTTCGAACATCAAATATCAAACCGTTCGTTTGTGCCGTCGGTAATTCCTTCTCAGAAATAATCCGATTTCAAAGTACGTATCCACTGTTAATGTGTAGCTAATCAAAACTATTAATATATATGTACTATTAATAAATTAAAATCATCGTTATAACAGGTTTATCGTTAAATAAATATTAAATACTCGTTATTAATAAGAAAATTAAAATTTAATTCGTGTTAAAATATAAGTTTACTTTATCTAAATTACATTTTAATTATATCTTAATAATTTGAGTGATGATATTCCGAAACGAATAAAAATACCTTTCTACATTTAGTTTACTGAAATACAACCTCTTAAATTGTCTTTCACAAAATACATGAAAACGAAATGCAGTTAGTATAGTTATAGCATTTCAATGGAATAAATCCTTACGATTATTTGTTTTAAAAAATGTAAGATTGATGATAGCTAGGTGTGAAGTTTTCACTGAGAGGCGAGATCTGTCAACGGGAGATAAGTGGTTGCGTTCGGAGATAAAGGAAAAATAATTTGCCTTGATTTATTGTTTGACACGTAACCAGCTGGTGGCTGTTGTAATTTGTTAGTTTAGAACTTATAATTTTAACCAAAACATGTTAATACTTTATATGTATATTTCTCAGACTACAGTAAAAAAGGTGTAGTCTGAGGTATATTTATATTATTTTATAAAATATGTAATTATAAAATTTTTCATCAGTGAGCTATTATTATATCTCACTGTTTTTCATGTTTCCGAACTATTTTTTTTAAATTATTTATTTCATGTGCATATGCAAAATGCATCAAACGATGAAACGATGTCCTGATTGATTTGATTATATTTCTCATCCATTATTTAAAAAAATATATGATGTGATGGAATTTATTCTATGTATAGATATATATCTATAGAGTTCTATAGGTAAATAGATATCTATTTACATATATTTAAAGATTATTACTTATATGTTTAATAAATTCCAATATTATATAATATATAATAACTAGCTTCTGCCCGCGGCTTCGCCCGCGTGGATATCGGTTATCGTGACCAAAAAACCTACCTAATTAGTGGATTTCAATAGTATCAATAGATGAAGCGAATTTAGAAATGAATGAATGAATTACATAATTAAAATATAATTATTGCATTTTTCAATACATCATTTTTATTTAGGCATTATAATGGTACTAAAACTTGTCGACAAGATGATTGTTGTAGGTATTAAAAGTTAAAAACGAAAACAAAGAATATTTTCTTTACACGAGAAAAGGCCTTAACACAGCAGTATGACACATACGGGCTATCCAGTATACTGTTCAGCTTAGGAGTATTTCTGTATCTACTAATAAAGCACTCTTGCTAATATCACGTCAGATACATTAAATAGATTGAAAGAAAGGAGATTGGCTATTGTAAAAAATACAGCTATTACCTAGAAAGTCGGTTAAAGATAATGTCAGAGTTGACGTTTTATCTCGAGACGTTATCATAGCAAAGTATTTTACACGAACTTCTGAGAATTTTGAGAAAGTGATGTCTTTTGTCGAATTCCTTAAACTACTAGATACGATTATTTATCTTACCTAGTAGTTTAAGAAATTCGACAAAATATTAGGTACGATTTAGACAGAGTTTGATACTATTTATTTTAAAAATATAGCATATTATTTATTGTTGAAAAATATCAATTTTGGACATGATAAATGACAACCATGTAGATAAAATATTTCAACTTACTAATTTGTCTGACGATTACTTTTTAAATACTAATTTTGCTATAACTCTTAAAATATAAATGAATATATATACAAGTCAATTATTTTGTATATCTTTTAAAAAATAAGGCATGCTATAGGTACAAAAAGTTTAAGTTTTAAATTATATTCCTCTCAAAATGTATCAAATTCTGTAGACTTTTTTAAAAATTTCATAACATACTCGTATTTGTTATCGAAATCAGGTAGCATTACAAATGTACTGAAGCGATTAGAGCCGCTGCCCGGTTTTTAACATCCTGAAGATGATTTATGGGTTGCTTTTTTTTGAATCGGGATTTTGTTGCTTGTCAGTTTTTAATGTCAGAAGGGAATTCTTTTTTTTTCTAATAAAAAGTCCATATTTATCGCTTGAATGTTTCGTGAGCGCTCCTGATTTATATATATATATATATTTTTTTTTTGTTTTGTATTAACTTCTATATACGTATCGTTTAGTTTAACTACATAAGTCTTATTTATAATTAGTAGAAATTAATAAATAAATGTTACCAGAGCATTGAAAGTACTACGTAGTAATAACATCTCACTGTACGAAAGACGAATATTAATTATCGAAGTCCGTGTGTTGTAGTTAGTTTAGCTAAGATATTTTGTTTTACGTACTTTGTCGACAATTTTAATGTTTAGCTATTGAAGTTTTAATCATTGTATTGTTACTTGAACAATGCAGTTTTATTTTAAACAGTTTTTATATAAAACCAGCAAGGTGTTGTTTTCTTTTCGATGATGTTCTTACATGCTTATTGGTATGAATAACGGTAAATGATTTTTGGCTCCTTTCGTTAATACAATGACAATTTTGCCTCTACTTTCATGAATAAATTAACCAACTCAATAATATATTTGAACTGAAACAGCCTGCAAACGTCCCAATACAAGGTAAAGGCCTCTTCTTCATATAGTTTAATAAACGCTGCTTCACTGCGGACTGGCGGATAATTTCCCTACCACCAGTAAAAATCGCTTTCAGGTATCTATGATAATAACCAAGACTGACTGCTTTTACGTGCTCTGCTAGGCAGGTTGGGGGATCCATAACAATATACACCCAAACAATAAACAAATATTTGTACAAATACAAAACTCTGCCCCGAAAAGGAAACGAACCCGCGTCCGCAGACGTTAAGATGACTAGTTACACAAGAACGTTTGTCTATTTATGTTAAAAAAATTTAAAACAATAAATATAAGAAGTGAGAATCAATTGTTTGTTTAAGTCCGTTAATCTTGGAATATATTAGCTTCATTAAATATTTTTTTTTATTTAAAAGCTTTTTCTGTAAGATTTTAAGGTTCTAAAAACATTATTCTAAAATTTATATTAGCGAACCAATAAGACGTATTTCAAAATGTAAGGCAAGAAAGTTAGTAACTCGAAGGACTACGTAGTTTCTTCTGTATAAGCCTACATAAAATAAAGCCTAGACTTAGGTACTTGATGTGTAGTTTTCGCAATGTTTAAATAGTTTTATGTCATATAACTATATAATATACGTAAAATTTTATACATTTTGTTACCTTTTATAGTCAATTTTTTTTTCTTTCAATAATAAAACGTTTTCAAAGTAACATAAATACCTTTATGCTGAATTATTTTATTACATTTTGTATAATATAGGTAAATTTTTGATGGAAACATTTAAGTAATCTCTTAAAATTCATAATAGTATAATATATTGTACTATAAACACATCAATACGTGTCGTTAAAATTATGGGTATCGACTTTATGGGTACTAAAAGTATCGTAAAATGCCACCCGCTAGAAGGGATACTGGACAGATGTTCTGAGATTTCGGTTAGCTATGGAAACGTTGAATATAAGCCCCTGTGTTGATAACAGTTTTTTTTTATATTTTAAACTTAATTTACGACTCAAATATATTAAGGGTTTACGCTGAACTATACATGACCTGTATTTAATGCATAATAAAAGTAACTATTACACGACTACTAAGTATAACTTTAAAAAAAAAAAAAATATAATAAGACCTATTTTCGTTGGAAGTTTAATTACGAGTGTCTGAATGAAATTTTTTTTCAGGGTTCATATATTTGTGCGATTCTTCATTATATCATAAGTTTTAAAATATCAATTTATTTAAAAAAAAAAAATTCACTACTACTAATTCAATACAATATTAAATATTGTATTGAATTAGTACTAGTATAATCCCTCAAAGTATTCTTGTAAACGCTTGCTTGCTACATGGCAATCAAAATTTACAATAAATTACCTATGGGAATAAAAAACCTTGTAACTAATGTTGTAGATAAGAATAAAAACATGACTTTCAGAAAGAAAGCTACGATTTAGCATTCTATTAAAGTTGAATGTTACAGAACCAACTATTATACAATTTTTACACTAACATTCTGACGAATAAAGGTTATTATTATTTCAATTGTTTTACTCCCCACGTTCAATGTATATACATCAAGTAATAAGATAGTTATGTAATCCATTTAATTAGATATCTCACGTAGACAAATATAAGCGAGTGGAGTATTACACCCCGTCCGGTAGTGAGATCAGATGATTGAGGGTTAGGGCTGTAGGCTGAGAAACCGGCGGACAATTTTAGTCGAGTCCGTCACGTATCCCAGCTGCCTTACATGGTGATTATTATTTTCAATAGAAAATCAAGTAACTAACTCCATATCAAACTTCAAGTTTTTAGTATACTGATTTCTGATGTAAAAAGATATCTTAAAAATATTCGTGTGTGGTAACATTATGACTAGTAATAAGGTGATGTTAATGGTTGAACATGACAGTTTTTAAGCCAAAAACTTGCAAATACATCAATGTCAGTCCTAAATAAATAAGAAACGAACGTGTAGCTAACAATGCAACACATGACGTGATCTGAAATATTCCAAACTGTGGGAGGTTGTTTTAAATAAAAACAAATAATGGTTTATTATTAACTAAGAAAATGAAATAGGACAATTTAACCCGGATGTACTATTGTTACATACTTGGGAAAATATTCCTTGTTTAGTTTCAGAAATTAATATGCGTATTTTTACCACAAAAGTGACGAAAGTTCAATATTTACTAATGTACTTATTAATTAATTTAATAACTAGACGTTTTGCATGTTGCATTCAATTGACTAAAATATTTTTAAAACCTGCAAAATATAAAATATCAATAAAGAAATATAAAAAATTGTTAGCAAGTCAGTATCTTAAGCTTACGAATCTGTGAATTCTTGAACTTTGGCCTAAATATAGGATTGTTTATATAAAAAACTAATTAATAAAATATAATTTTTGATTTATATTATTATAAACTGGCTTTAAAAAGTAGTCAAATTCAAAATAAATTTCTACGTGTATATATGTATAATCGAGATGTCTTCTAAAATCGTAGAGAACAAAACGGTGTACAAGTAGCATACACGCATAAATAATAAGAAAGAGTGTCTCTTTTTGTTTTTTGAATAACCAATTTCAAAACAATTAGAAAATATATTTTAAATCATTAAATAAAAACAGGATTAAAATAATAATATGACATAAAATAAATTAAAAAACCTTATCTCAAATAACAGACAAATAAACTCTTCCGTTTTATTATATCTACTGTAACAGATTATTATGATAATACATTTAATATATTTTATTACAAGATATATCCGCGACTTCATTCGCAATTATAAATTTTGATTTTTATTCTGTTTCTCAAGTAAATCGTACTGAATGACTGAATTTCTGGATAAAAAGTATTCTTTTTATCCAGAAATTCATGTACTATGTAAACTGTATTCAGTGGCATAGCTCGTAATATAGACTCATCATGACAAGTTTCATTCAAATCCATTCAGTAGTTTCAGTGTGATGAGCGGATAGACATAAACGAAATAATAATAATACAGTTTTTGATTCAGAATGATATGATAATTATATAGAAAGACTCAAATAAAGAAAAAATATATATATTAAAAAAAATTCAAAATATCTTCAATGTACCTACAGAATCTTTTCAGATTTTTTTTAAATACTAATTTTTTCGATAAAGTAACTTTAGATGTGTTTAAAATAAAATATAAGTGTAATATGAATGAAGGTAGTTTAATCCACCATAACACGATTTTAAGTGTTGAGAATACCCAGAGCCCAGAGTAGAAATTTTTACCCGCCTATTTAGCGAAGCAAAAAAGAACTACTTTATCCTTCAACGTGGAGTAAAACTTTCCAAGTGGATATGGTAAACAAGGATTTATTCTTTTTTGGAAAGTAAATTATTCAAATATATCGTTTAATCGTATAAGTAAGCATTATTGCGTAGCCGACAACTTTTCTTTGTTTTATTTTTCATTATTGTTTATTTTTTATTATTTAATAAATTATAATTAACTCTTATGTGTGTGTGTGTTTGGTTTGATTGATACATGACATATGACTGATTTGTTTTGTTTGAGTAATGTATTGTTGTATTATATAATTACGTTGTATTGTATATAGAGTAACTGTTGAGTTTCTTGTCGACAGTTCTTACCAGAATCAATATTAATAAATAGGTGGTAGCTTCACATTATAATTAATATTAAATACTTTATAAAATGATGATTCAAAAGTGCTTGTGGAGCCTACTTGTATGTTTATTTTCTGGTTTTGTAGAAAATCTATAAAAAATACGAGTACGTACTATACACAAAGACTTCTGTAGTATACATACATGGAAGTCTTTGACTATACATACGTCTCCACTTAATCTTGACACCATCTTGAAACACAATTTGTAACAACACGTTGTAATTATTACAACGTGTAGTCCATGCAAACTCAAGGATTGACCTCCAGAATAACGATAAATTCTTTGAAGCGATAAATTGGTCGCATATGTCCGGCGCCACTGTGAACAGATAAGTCTGTTTATCCACCGGATACATAGCGCCATTCGATGCCAACCTACGCAAATTTTGTGTGATTTATGTTTATTTATTATCAAAAATATATTTTATTTGATAATTCTGCACTAAATTGTTGAAAATATTTAAAAGGAAATTAGATGTGAATCATAAGTTAGTAACATTATAAAATAGATGATTCATAAAAGTATAAAATATTTTTTAATTAATTTTATTCTACCTAACTCTTTCTACTCTACGGTGATTGATTCAATCGAAGAGAAATTAGGAAGAGATAAAGCGATTCGTATAACATTTCATAGATACATCTTATAGCGATACGAATTTAGTGAAAGTCGAGCCCAAAATTCTTTGTTTTTAAAGCTGCTAAATGGTTTGGAACGCTAATGTATTATTTGGAACCCTAATGTATTACTCGGTTACGGAATGTCGAAAGTAAAAAAATAATATTATTAGCTTGCACAAACACTGTCGCCTTTCACATTTGGCGCCGATATCTTGTCGCCATATGGTTTTGGAGTAAGTCATGCGATTAAACACTATCCCTTTGTTTTTAAAGGGTTTCGTATATAAACCTTTGATTTTATCGAGAGTTTAGTTAAAGCCGCTTACCGATTATTATCTATTATTATAATAAATAATCGCGTGTTATATAATATGTGGTGTAATAGTTATGTTTTGCAGTTGAAACAAACTCGAAATATGCTAAATAAGACGAGTAAAAGTTTTATTGTTCTGAATAACAAAAACACGTACTTCCCACATACTCTATCTGTGCCAACGAGGTACTACTTTGACAAATCTAATGACAACTTATAATTTAAAACCCGTCATAAAGCTTAGCCTACAGAGCTTTATAAAATCAATATGGTCACATATTAATGTAAATAAGTACTTGCGATCAACTAAACAGAAATATACTCGAAAACATAACTCTCCATTGGTCAAAAAAAAAAAAAAACAAGTCGTACATTAAATAAATAAATAATAAATAAAAGTCTCACACTCAACGACCCCCAGTAGAATATTTATCCTGTATCGGGGATCTGGGAACACACACAACACACAAGCAGAAATGCCCAGACCACGACAAATATCCCAATGGCCTATACAAATATTTGTCATGTGCGGGGATCAAACCCGAACCGTTAGCGCATCAGCCAGTTGCTGTGACCACTGCGCCAACGCGTCGTCAAATATAATATTGACTTATTTGTATTATTTAGAGTTAGACAATTTAACAAAATATGAATTTTTGAAATAGCTATTGCATTATACTATAGTATATACAGAAACTGTATCCGCAAATTTGCGATTACATATTTTGACTTTCGTCCCCTCACCCAAGGGAACCATAGTGAATTTCGCGATGAAAATATGATATATATGTGATACACGATCAAGATACAGATAGACAAAATGAAAAACACACAAAAATGAAAAAAAAAAAAAGTTTTGGCTCCAGTATCGATTATTATAGAATACCCTCCAAAAAATGTTCAAGATATCTTCTTTGTATAGAATTGGTCCCGGTATAGTTTCATTATAAATATAGATAAAATGTCCCAAGCTGGTTTTATTCGCATTTATAGGAAATTTTTAGTTACGACGTCACAAGCATTCTAGGTCGATGTACGAGTATAATCTGTTCTACTAGTTAGGGTAACCTTACCCATAGGGATAGGATTCAGAAATCTAAATTTCTATTCAAATTCCACTAGAAAGTAGAATTACATTAATATACTTATTATGAAATAATAAAAATTAAAGGTGAAAGTGTTGTTTGATAAATTTTGCTAATTTTAAGCATTTATAACTTAAAGAAAGTACTCTTTACCTTAATGTTTAATATGATAAAATTAACTGTTTTACTTTACTTTGGACAGCACTAAATTTCGATCTGAATTTAATTAAAGGTATAACAAAAAACATAAAACTCTTCTCGAAAAGGTAAAGTTATAATTATTAAAAACGATTTACATATTAACTTTGGAATGATTCCTTATTACCAATTTTGCTACTTACATTTCTAATTAGACGTCTATTCTGGTTACAACTGCGTAAGTTCCAATAGAGGCACCATTTGGTATTTGGCGATTACATATTAATACTAAAAAGACAGACGAGTCATTTATGATTAGATAAGTCTAATTGAGTCGAAAGTCGTGTAACTAAGCTGCAGGGCTAGTGTTACACACTGTAGTTTACGACTGTAGTTATACTCAATATGTTCATTTATGACTGCGTAAATCGCAAACCATGTAGATCATGATCAAAAAACTTCTGTATAATAAAAGGGATTGGAGTCTGTGCACAAAACTCTTGCTCAGTTTGAATTTAACGTAACGTAATGATGTCGAAATCATTGAAAATAAAATTTTTAATTTAAATTAAATGAGTTTAGTACCAATACATCAACTCTTTCGGAAAACACTTATCAGATCAGTAAAATGATAGCAAAATTGTTAAAGCACATCCTGTGTTATACTTATACTTAGTTACTTTTTGAAAACTCAAAAGTACATGTGAAAACGCACATGAAGAAAATATTTTACTTTATTCCATTACTATTTCCTTTAATACCAAAAAACACATATCCAATTATATCTTATCGAATCCTATCATCCTGAACTCCGTGTAATATCGGAGAAGTAATTTAAGTCAACAAAATTACTTTCATTAAAATTCTCGCATAATTGGTCAATTTTCAACCCCATTATATCGATGTACAGTTTTAACTCGACAAAAGTTTTTAGGTTAACTCACAACGTAGACTTTAATCATTTTTAGAGGAAACAATTATTATTAAAAAAAGCATTTTTTAGTAGTAATTATTATTACTGCATTTATCGAGAAAATTTTCTTCTCCCTTAATTACTTCATTTGAATTCTTATAACTTTTAGATAAGAGTAAAAGTTGGTCATTTTTATAGATTGTTACATGTAATAATTGGAAATAAAGTGGTTATTACATACATAGAAATTACTTTATAATAATTGAATACTACGATATATAAAAATAACATATCCTGGTCGCCACTAAAAAAAAATTATAGTTTCAACATTACTATGTGTCCCATTTTGTTTAGTATTGTTACATAATATACAGGAATAATGTAAATAGGTAGCCTTGCACCTTGCTTCTTTTTATAATCCTCAAGATTTTTAGGAAATTGATCAGAAATAAGAATATAAATAATTAAAATTTCGATGTTCTTATTAAATCTTATGTCTCAAAAGTCACAACATGTTATGTGCTTATTGTAAAATTACTGTATTAATTGTTGCATACATGGTCTATACTTCTATAGCATATATAGTATCTACGAGTATATACGATTAGGGTACTTTCGGCAGTGAAAAGTAAATTATGAAATATGTATTATAAAAAATAAAATTTATGTAGAAATATACTTAAATATTCTGATTTTGGGTCTGTTTGGGAATGTCTGGGAATGTTTTATTATATTGACATTAAAAGTCGCTGTATATCACGTACCTAAAACATGAGCCGCCATGGTTTGACGTCATATGGGCAAAAACTGTCAGTTCAGTGTAAACAGCTAGATAAATATCTATCAACTTTAACTTCAAGGAGTAATAGTTTTGTTCTTTCGTTAGTGCATATCGTTTCTACCTATTTATTTATTAAAATGCAAACCGGTTTTTTAAGCAGAGTACGAATCTGCCAAAAATTGATTCAATGATGGTTGCAAAGTTCTTTGCATGTAACCCAAAACCCATAATTCTGTTCTGCCGAATTCCGGAATGTGAAAATATCTTTATAAGTATTACTTGTTATATATTACTGTTTTTATATGTAAGTGCCTAGTATACCTAATTAGTAAAAAAATATTAGAAAGTGTTAGATTATGATTTTTTTTTGTTATATTTTAATGATAGTATTTGTGCAACTAATTAAATAATAGTAATTCATTATTTTCCCAAAAAATACCAAATATTTGTAGCTGTTAACTTTACATGAGCCCCGGTCGTACGTTTGGTGACGTAATATTGTTTGTACCAATTAATATTATTACCAATATTACTTCACCAAAGTAGGTGACAGCGTTTTCGCGGGAATAAAAAAAGTTTAAAATGTAGTTTAATTTTATGTCAAGGAAGCGTGTTTATTTTGCCGAAATATATTTTTTTTTGTGGCTTTTTATTAAGAAAATCAACATTTTGAAGTACTTTAAACATAGTAGAATACCCCATTGTCTTGACTACAAATATTTATCCCAATGTAGTTAAGCTATATATTTTTTTCGAAGTTCGTGATATATTGCATCACATCGCATCGCATCAGCCTATCGCAGTCCACTGCTGGACATAGGCCTCCCCAAGCTCGCACCAAACATCCCAGTTTTCCTTAATCCTCATCCAGCCTCCGCCGGCGACCTTGCGTCTTGAGTCGTCGGTCCAGTGGACCGGAGGGCGCCCAACACTGCCGGGCCCCGTTTGCCGATTCGCGGTCTCCACTCCAGGACACGTCTGCTCCAGCGGCCATCGGTCCTGCGACATACGAATATATATATGATATATATGATTGTATAATTATTCACAATAAACAGCACAAATCGTAATCATGTAATATACTGTAAATCGTTCATACTACGTCTTCTCTTCGTAGCCATGTCTGTAACACTATAATTAATATAAAAAAATAAATTTGACTTTATAAAATTATCATATAAAGCTACGTTGAAAATTATTCCAGATTTTAGAAAAGAATATGAAGTTGTATTTTGGACCAGTGTTAGAAAATATACCAAACTATGAACCCAATAATTCCAGAGCGCGGTTGAAAAAAATAAATAAAATGATAACGATGTAATTAGATTACTTTATTTGACTTCTAAATAAAAAAATTGACGTCGAAAATATATGAGAAATTAAGGAATATAGGAATACGAAGGCTACTGAACGAAACTGAATCAGCCTGTATGGATGGATGGGTAAAGGCCTCTTCTGTATCTAAAAGTAGGGTTGTAGCTTAAACCACCACGCTGATCC
This sequence comes from Euphydryas editha, assembly GCA_036937285.1. Taxonomy (NCBI): domain Eukaryota; kingdom Metazoa; phylum Arthropoda; class Insecta; order Lepidoptera; family Nymphalidae; genus Euphydryas; species Euphydryas editha. The sequence continues at coordinate 5,985,985 of JAUPFZ010000020.1, forward strand.
ACTGCGGGTTGGCGGATAATATCCCTATCATGAGAAACGATTGTTACCAGTTGTCTATGATAACAACCGGGACCGACAGCTTAACGTGCTCTTCGAGGCACGGTGGGGATACGCAACTAAAGTACCATTAGTATTTATAAACACATCTATTCATATCACTAATTTTTAACATTCATAAATCACTAACACTAAATTGAATTGTGATGAGGAACTATGTCCTAGAGCGGCATGTCGGCCAACGCCTGACGGCAAACCGACCTTGTTTGCGTCGAAGTGCTCGGAGTGCTCGCGGGCAAGGGTCGCTGACTACTCATCGGTAGGTACATCACAGAGATCCTGGAAGAACATGTGGTCCCCTATGCCGGTTTTGTTGGCGAGGGATTCACATTGATGCATGACGAAGCCTGCGCTCACACTGCAATTATTGTGCGTGACTTGCTTCTTGAGGTTGGGATCTCTGTTATGCAGTGGCCAGCGAGAAGTCCAGACCTGAACGGAATTATTTAAAACGCAAGTTTCGGTCCCGTGATCCCACTCCAGCGACTATCCAGGAACTCAAAGATGCCGTTATTGAGGTATGGGACACTATCCCTCAAGAAGGAATTTTAAAATTGGTAAGATCTATGAGCGATCGTATGGAAGCCGTCATTAGGGCAAGGAGGAGTAACACTAGATTTTAGATTCGTTTCAAGATCATTTCTGTGTTTCTTTTTTTTACCCGACTGCGACAGAAGGCGGGTTATGTTTTTCGAGTGTCTGTATGTATGTATGTCTGTATGTATGTATGTCTGTATGTATGTATGTATGTATGTATGTCCATTTCTTTGGCACGTCCTACAGCCCAAACGGCTGGATAGTTTTTGACATATGAGGTGTCGTTGGATTTGTCTAAATTGTAGTAGTGACATAGGCTATATAAATTTTCAAAATGGCGCCCGCAAATGGCGGAATAAGGGAGAGGAGTTGAATTTTTTTTCTTACGGTAGCAATATGGGTATCAAATGAAAGCTAGTAAATTTTTTTATTCTTTTTAGTTTATAATAAGAGTATTTTACGCAGTCGGGTTTTTTGATTTTTTTAATTACTGTGTAATTACTTTATTTTAAATTGTGCCTTAATTAAGAATTTTTATTATTTCGTATATGTACTTCTTTTTTTTTGTGCTCTTCCAATAAAAAAAATTAATTAATTGAACTATTTTTGTGCTCTCCATTTAATAGCCTTTCTAATGATATCCAACATTACCCTCATTATTGATGCCAAATAAGATTTAAAGTTGTTCGAAGTAGATTTTTTGAAAGGTACGATTTTTTTTGACGCCGAATGTATCGCTATAACTGCTTAATACCGTAGTCTATTAACAATAAGAATGAGTGCATGCCTTCCACTTTGAATGAGAGCAAAGAAAAGATTATATAAAATTGACCACTTAGTTTCTTATAAAATGTAAGTTATATCCCACAAAAATTTTGCAGTAAAAATATTTTTTTGAGCCGAAGTAATTCAAAATTTGATCAAATTAAAGATCTAATTGTAACCTAAGCATAAACCCTTAGGGGCTCGTTACTATTCGACACTCCCCTTATAAGTGCATTATGTATTTAGCAAAATTTATGGTCAAGGCTTAAGACACATGAGCTATCTTCACGCACAGTAAGATTGCAACTGGATACTAACTATACAATTGGCGACCCATTTTATATACTCCATGGAAATATAGTCTTTATTTTTGAAACAATAAGAGCTACTTAAGTATGATCATATTAAACTACTGTTACGTTTGTTCGTCTGTAATAACGTCGGAATGTGATTTCATAATTATTTCTAACTATTTATGAATTATCATATTAAAGGAATGTCGATTGTGTTAGCTTCTTGTCTGCTTGTTGTAAAACGAGACCAATATTATGTGTTACCTTTAAAATATGAAATTATATAATTTAATTAATATAATGTTTATCTTAAATTCTTAAAAGTGAAATCGATGATGATATTTTGTGAAAATGATATTTTTTTCCCTATGTTTTTATTTTTATTGTTTGTTTTTAAGAAGTCACAGTGTTATGTCTTAGATTACAATCTCTCCCACAAAATAAACAGCCTTGTTTTACGCTATTAGATTTTGTCAAATAAATCCTGTCTGTACGTTGTAACATTCAACAAACAGATTCGTTAAAAGTAACAAAGAAGCTCTTCCGCTTCCGCTAAACATTAAATTAATAATTAACATTATATAAGAATGTATCTGACATCGTGAGTGCTGATTATAATATACAACAATAAATAATAGTAACATTTAAAACCTTGGAATGTATCTCTTATTATTAAATCTTAATCCCACATAACAGTAGTTATAGCGATACGAGTGAGCTTCCTTCAAAATTTATGGCAAGAGATTATTCAGTGTCGTCCCCGTGATTGTTTGAAATAAATTATTAAATGCGAAACTTAATAGAAAAGGTTACGCACGACGTGGAAGGTCATATGGAGGATGTTACGGAAAAATAGCTTTATTTTTTGTGCTTTTAAATTTTAATATTATTTACAACGATTACGTCAAAATATTTGGATTATATCTTTATTACTATATTATATTTTTATCTACATTTGTTGGGCTATTTTAATTGCTAGACTAAATTTAATTACTAGACAGACGGATTTTTTTTTAATAAAAATATAATTCAAAAATATCAATTGATCATAAAAATTAATGACTAAAAGAATGACAAAATTAAAATAAATAAATAATAAACTGTTTATTGTATGAACATATTGAAAGAAAAATCTGAAATATTTTATTTGTACTTTTAACACAGTTAAAAAAATTATAGACAAATTTTTTACACTTACCTTAATTAACTTTTATGTTTTAATATGAAATGGACTGCAAAATATATTGAAATTACAAAAACATAAGATTAGAAATCATGAGGGCATTATTTAATCTCAATTTTATATATTAGTTAGTAACCTGGCATCTCTATCTTATCTTATCTTATCTTATCTTATATTTTTAAACGAGCAATTCTTGTATATATATATATATAATCTGAATCTCGGAAACGGCTCCAACGATTTTCATGAAATTTAGTATGCAGGGGGTTCCGGGGGCGATAAATCGATCTAGCTAGGATTTATTTTTAGAAAATGTAGTTTTATCCCTTTTTTACGCAATTATAAAATATCATTAGAATACGAAGGTTAATTTCGCTGTCATTGATAAGCTTATGATAGCTCGGATGGGAATCGGGCGGATTCGAAATCAGAAAACCCGGGTTCGAATCCAGGTGTCTACAGAGCAATTTTTTTTCCTTTTTTTTCAAGTTTCTTCTTTTGTGAGAAAAACTATTATTGAGAACTCTTTTTATTTTTTATTTTTTATTTCAATAAAAAGTTCCTATTATTTTACTTTTATGTCGGTAAGATCGAAAATATTATTTATGTTTCATCAGTATGTAATGTATCTAAATATAATAATTTAACCGAGCAAAGCTCGGTCATCCAGGTACTAACAACTTTATTGACGTAAGTGTTATAGTACAACCGGTGACTACTACCGAAACTTATATCTGTATGTGTGCCATAGAACATAGAAAAAATATGTTCATTATTAAGTAACGAGGTATCTATAAATGGACTGAACTGAATAAATTATCATTTAATTTTTCTCTGTTCCCTTTAAACAAATATAATTATGGTATATCATATGGTGTACCGTCTATAATTTAAATTATATTAGAAGCAATTATAAATACATACATCTTATTTTATCTAATTCCCATAAAAACACCACCTTTAGATATGTAAATCTTGGTAATAAGTAATAATGTATACAATAATTTATAACAATGTATAATATAAATACATAATAAGTCCATTAATTTGAATATTTGGATTTTACATTCATCTTTGAATTTATTAATATTTTTAAGAATCATGTTTTGAATGTATTTGAATAATTATACCTAGATATATTATGTAGTGTTAAGGACATTTCACATTATTAGCAATTTTATATGTCAAAACAGTGGGAGGAGTAAGGTTGAATTGCCTAATTAATTTCATTGGCAAAGACATTAAGATTATGTTTTAGTATAGTAGGTAGGTTTGACTCATATATTATTATTGTTTCTATCTGTCTATATTTTTTATAAAGTAAGTACTCATATAGTAGGTATACAGAGGTGTTAAAATGTAGTTGTACGTAAAACTGGGTTACTAATTTATAGGACCTTAAATACCTTAAAGTAGGTTCTTACCTACAAATTTACTTGTTCTTCTAATTTTATAACTGTATTGTATCAGCCTTAAAGCAACCCACTGCTGAGCGAAGGCCGCTTCTCCATATAAAAGAGAGGTTGGAGCTAGGGGTGTGCGATAATTATCGATAATTCGTAACTACTCGATAATTTTTCATTCGATAATTATCGATAATTATCGATAAGTGTTATTCGATAATTTTGATTCGATAATTATCGATAATTTTTCATTCGATAATTATCGATAACTATCGATAAGTTTTCATTCGATTATTATAGATAATTTTGTGTGATCCGATAATTATAAATTTATCGATATTTTTTTCCGATGAACATCCCTAGTTGGAGCTTAGTCCACGACGACGTCCAACGATAGTTATCAGGTGTCTATCATAACAAACTGGACCGACGGCTTTACGTGCTCTCCGAGGCATGGTGGGGAGATCCACAAGGACATATACACCCAGACCGGAAACAAATAATTGCACAAATATAAATATCTGTCCCGAGCCTGAATCGAACCCGCGACCGTCGACGCGCGGCGTTGAGACCACTACTCGCTAGCTACTCGCGTTTTAGATAAACACGACGCCATTCATTTATGTCCTATTTTTAACTTTTTTTTTGTAGACAAAACTTTGTCGGACCCTAAAACGAATTACTCGATATAAAATCTTGAATTGTAAACGGACCTCGCGTGCCTCCCATTGCCGCGATTGAAGTTGTTTATCATTAATGATAACCAATTAAACTGATCTGGAAATCGATGAGTCCAATGAACTTTCTATTGCAACACACTATTGTAAATATTGATTGAATTATCAGTTTTATTGCGGAATAACACCTAAAAGTTAACAGATATTCATTAGATCAATTTAGTACTGACTGATTATTACAAGGATTTAAAAAAATGGATAGCAAAAATAACAGTTATTGTGAGTTCATTTTGTTTAGGAATTTAAAAAATACAGCTTATTTTTTAAATTACATTTACCAAGTAGTTCTTTAACTTTTGTTTAATACTGATAAGGATTTTTTCATATTACTTATATTACAGTCTTAACTAAATATTGTCATAAATAATGTTGTCATTATTTTACGCAATTACAAATAGTTTTACAATGAGTAACAAATTTAACTTACAATTTGTTATATTCAAGAAATTAATAAAATGTGAAGTAATTTTTTAATAGGATACACTTTTCATACGTTTAATTCAAGCAAAAGTAAAAGTAATAAAAAGTTAAGCAATTTAAAAATCAGTGGAACCAGCCTGGATTTGAAAAAGTCAACTTTCGGTCTAAGCATCAAAGGTGCATTGAGGTCCAACTCTTCTTGTTGAAGGAGGTTTAAGTAAAATACATATTGTGCATCTCCATCGTAGTTTGTTAGAATATTTGTATATAATAGTCAATAATAATTCATTGGCATCTACGAAGCGTGGGTAAACAATACACGTTCGAGATTTAAGATAATATTTTTAAACGTTTATGAGTCAGGCCAATGTTAAATACCGACATGGCCATGGCTTCATATCTACGTCCATGTCAAAATCTATACAGAGGTTACAGTGAGGATATAAAACAAACAAAAAGTTTAAAGGCTTTAAGCATATATTTTAATAGACTTTTAAATTCGACATGAGAATAAAGCTTTATTTTATAATATATTTTAATAGTAGTTTTTGTAGAAAATTGTGGATTAGTTCAGTTCAGTTGTCTAGGAAAAAACTATACCTATAGCCTAATAGATAACAGGTAAACGTTAAAGCCTAACAGGTATACTCGCCAGCCAACAGTGGATCAACGTGGCGGAGTAAGTCCTTGCAACAAGTTACTTCGACGATACATTTTCTGATATAGTACCTACATTCATATTAGAGGTTTTTAGTTTCTAAAAATATCTATGAAGTCCAGCCCTTATTCCCTACTTTAAAAACATCTACGCCCGAATAATAATAATATAATTAATTAACTTTTTTTTTGAAAATTAATTAACTTTTCTTTTGTGTGAAAGAGGACATGAGAAAGAAAGGAGTAAGCGCTGAAGTGACGAATAATAGAGAGGAATGGAAGAAGAAAACATGTTGTGCCGACCCTACATAAGTGGGATAAGGGCAGGGAGATGATGATGATGAATTAATTAACTTTTTTCCTTTCATCTTTTCTGCTACTAATGGTGTCGATGGGATTAAGTATGTCACAGACGTGTAAACTTACAAACTGTATTAGCTGTAAACCACCCACTGCTAAGCGAAGGCCTCTTCTCCACAATAGAAGAAGGGTTGGAGCTTAATCCACCACGCTGCTTCGCTGAGGGTTGGCGGATAATTTCCCTATTATAGGTAACGATTGTTATCCGGTGTCTATGACAACAACCGGGACCGATGGCTTTACGTGCTCTCCGAGGCACAGTGAACCCACACGAACATACACCCAGACCGGAAACAAATATTTGTATAAATACAAATATCTGTCCCGAACGGGAACCAAACATGCGACCGCCGCCGGCGCGTGGCGTTGAGGCAACTACTCGCGGTCGTTAAACTTACAAAAGAAGAATATTATTAAATAACGACAAAATAAATATTGTAACATACTAATGATAACAATTTTATGTAATAAAAAAAACGAAAAAAAAAAATGTTAAAAAGTATAAACCAACTTGCGTTAATTAATACAACAGCAACTTTAAATAATATACTATATATTAGAAACGAAATTCAAAAAATTCACACCACCTGTAATTAAATCAGCACCCAGGAATTAAGTCAAGACCAGTAATAATGTTTATAAATAATTAATGTGTTAAATATTCTCAAGCTTTTTATATGTAAGCAATTGTTATATAACTAGTTTAAATGCCATTATGTAAATGACTTCAACACGTTAACAGTTAAAAGCATCTTAATTTTATACTACTCCTTAAAAGCTTTTGGGTAAGGATGGACAAACTACGCTTTTTAGATTTATTTAAAAAAATCTCCATTAACAATACATTATAATAGCATTTATTGACGTTTGACGGTCCCCAGTTCAATGTCTGCTTGTAGTGGATCTTCTTATCATTTTTTACAGAGCACGTAAAAAGAATAGTTCAACCTAAATCGACAGATCTCGGTTGTTATTATAAGAATTTAATATTGACTTATAAATGGCCAGACTTGTTAGTCTGTCTCTGTATCCAATATATAAAAGTGATACTATTGCTTGTTTATATTTTAATGCCGATTAAAGACCTTTTACTTATAAATATTAAAGATCAGAGCCTCATCCCCCCCACAACTCTGCTATTCAGATATCTTCTGAGGCATGTACGCTGTTTCCTTTAACGCTGAGAGAGAGAGAGGATTTTTGAGCAAGTTAATAATTTAATTAGAGTTATTTACCTTTTCTTCAAGATTCAACATTTCAATCAAGATCCACGTGTTCTCTCTTTAGGAGTATAAAAATGACATATTAAAATAGGATTTGCAATGTTAAATTCTGCCGTACGGTCATCGGTAGAGAAGCATAGTTTCGAACTCCTTACTGCCTAGGTGTCGTAAAAACCGACTAAGCCCGTCGTGGTGCAAACAACTTTGCATCAATCAAGATGGTGACGGGCAGCAATGTCACCATATCCTGCCGCAACATACTAAGCCCACCAACCCGCCAGCCCAACGTGGCGAGTATTGGCAAAAATGACCAAGAATACAAAGCACAGATAATCGCTCTGGAGGTCAATGGGGAAGGCCTACGTTGAACAGTAGATATCCACAGGCTGATATGATGAATGTTAAGTTACAAATCTCCTTGAATGTGAATGTCAGTATTAGTAGAAGTGACCGTTTAAATAAATTTAAATAATTTTAAAATCTTCTTCATAGAATCGTTGATAAATGAAAATGAGACAATTTTAATTCAGTGACAGTCAGAATTGCTTATAATAAAATACGTAATATGTATAAATAAATGAATGTATAATAAAATATGAATACAATTTAAATCTCTATATACTCGTAAATGTAGAGTCTAGCATTCTCGGATTCTTACTGACAAATAATAATGATTCGTCGTAAAGGCAAAGCAACGAACGTTGCCATTCTCGATTCGATTACAACAAATCCAACTAGCAGGTTCATTAAACCGCAAGCAATAGTAAAAAGTAAATGATGTTCATATCGATTGCATAATCCCGTCCCGTCGGGCAGACGGCGCGGCGCCGCACCTGTACAGAAGTGGGCCAACGGAACTGGTTCCGTACTTGCGTAACCGCATGCGATGAGCAATTTTGTCACATTATTCCAACCTGTGATTCCAACTCTTATTTACACTACCACAAAGACTATATTGATATAAATAATTTACCACTGGATATATGTGGCTTTATTTAAATGTTATCGGCTTTTTCGAAGTACTTAGGGAGCGTCTTTATTTGTTTCGTAAATGGTTTTCTTATTTACCTTTTAACAAAAGTCATAAAAGCAGAGAAAGCGTTTTAAATTTTTGAATGATTCAATGTTTTCACTTTCCATGGCTGTTCTTTGATATTTTTGTTAGTATTTACTGCATTTTATTACCAAGATTTCCAATAAAATTTAAAAACTGTTTATTAGTAATAATAAAAATATATTTAAAATGACATACGGCAAAGGTTTCATCGTTTCTTCTTTTATTGTCTCATTTATATTACTAAAAATAAAACTAAAGACTGTTTGATTGACTGCACAAATCTCAGACCGATTTGAGAAAGGCTTTTGTTTTAGATTAATGAAAACAGTTTAATATGGAGGAAGCCTTTTATATAAAACATATTTCGATTGCGATTTATAGAACTTGAGCAGTAACAGTAAGTGACAAAACAAAGTAGGTATTAAAATCATATCATATTAAATCAGTCATATCTAGTTTATATATTTAAATAAACATAGCATTTATGTCTAAAGAACCTAATAAGTTTTAAGTGTTTTATTTGTATTTATAAATTAATTTTAATGCGGATGAAATTGACACGGCGTAATAAGCGGTAAATCCTGCCGTTTTAATTGATTTGCAGTAAATGTATATTTAAGTATAGACTCAGACTACCAGTTCCGGCAAATTAGTTTCGTCGATTATCCATTCGCTACTAGAATTTATAATCGTTTCTATTTTAATACTAGATGTGCACGCAACGTCACCTGCATATAAGCTTAACTTTAATTCGTTGTCACGTCATGGGGTGCAATTGAAAATATAGAGTAGTTTCGTAGTTGTTAATATAACTTGTAAATAGAATTTAATAATTTAACGATAGCAGCTCAGTGTCATCTATTAATATTAGATGTTGAGATTCAGTTATTTTGCGTAGTACATAATAACATCTCACTGTTATCTCGTAACACAACACCATCTATTAAATTATCAGTTCACTTGCATTTTTTATTATTATTTGTACAAAAATAAGTGTGTTTTTAATGATTAATCCTTATTAATTGTTAATATAAATGATCGATTATTTGCATTTAAGAATTTCAAAATATTTAGATGCATGAAGTTACATACTCTTCTCTCTTAATTAAGTTATTATGCTGTCGTTCAAACTACAATCCATGTAAATCGAGTGAACCGATTTATAGCATTAACACTAAATATTACTTAAAGCCATGTTTGTCATTTTATTTAAAGTTAATTAATTAAAAAAATTGTATAACCAAAAAACAGATGACAAATATACGGAAATTTCTAAAAATGCTAGCAATACCTATATACAACAACATTTTGAATTTTAAACTTGCCCACAACAAGTAATATTTACATTTTTATTTATTGTAAAGATCTGTAATTATAGTTGTTACCAAAATTATTCTAAAAACTTCAAACATTAATTAATATTCAAAGTTAATCACTAAAGAATATAAGAACATATTTATTTAATTAAAAGTCTAAATCGGATTTTATCGCGTTTATTTGTTTTAAAAACTTTACAGTTTAACGATTTTTAATTAAATTAAATTATTTCTCGACGTTTCGGACCCTTTACAGCGTCCATGATCTCGGGGGACTGAGGTGGTGGGTGTCCGAATAATGAATCAATTGTTACATACCCCGCTTTTTATACAATTATAAATTATTACTTTTTACCGTTCCTATTCATGCAGAATGAGCTTATTGTGTCTGGAAGTCGTGCTGTGTTCTTATTTTTCTTGGGTTCAATTAATTTTAGTACTGGCTCCCAAGCTGGTGGTACGTTCCAACCATCCTCTCTATTGAAATTAGGATTTTTTTTTTTCGAGGCTATTGAAATCAAAAAACATCCTAATTTCAATAGAGAGTATGGTTGGAACGTACCACCAGCTTGGGAGCCAGTACTAAAATTAATTGAACCCAAGAAAAATAAGAACACAGCACGACTTCCAGACACAATAAGCTCATTCTGCATGAATAGGAACGGTAAAAAGTAATAATTTATAATTGTATAAAAAGCGGGGTATGTAACAATTGATTCATTATTCGGACACCCACCACCTCAGTCCCCCGAGATCATGGACGCTGTAAAGGGTCCGAAACGTCGGGAAATAATTTAATTTAATTAAAAATCGTTAAACTGTAAAGTTTTTAAAACAAATAAACGCGATAAAATCCGATTTAGACTTTTAATTAAATGAGTAATATTCGCGTAAATATAAGAGAACAGTAATATAAGAACATGTATAGCAGTGGCCAGTGCTAAAGAAAAAGGTATTTTAAAATGTTTTATCGTCTCATCATTCACAGTACGGTTGGTTCATCTAAACCAACAGAAATACGATTCAACGGAAAAATTTTGCTAAAATTCGATTGCTTGTACAGTAATTATTCTTTGTAAATGTTTGGATTTAATTTCCTATTATAAATTTATAACAAAGTACGTTAGTGTGATTGAAAGTCATTTTGTAATTATTTTAAGTCAATCTTTTTATTGTTATTTTTAAAATTTTTACCTGTTAACTTTGTTGACGTAATAACACAAATACACACGAAATATATTTCATCAGTTTTTCACATTACATTCATTCATACTTCTATATTTCATTATTTCTATATTTTTCAATATTCATTATTTCATACTTCTATTTAAAAATGCTTTTGTAATTTATTTTTATTTTTAATTCGAATTGTAAAATTATTTAAGATAAAAATTTACCCATCACGTTAAACGTTTAAAAATGAAACTAGTAAATTCGTGAGCTTTCACTTGTTCAGCTGTATTAGCTGTCTGATTGAATTAGATGGGTAAAAGCATTTCAAAGCATTTATTAAATGGTTTAGTTGTGGCATTGAAGAAGAAGTCTAAGTTTTGTAGTAGTTACTGCTTTATTTTAAAATTGATTCCAAATACTAAATAATAATAATAATAATAATCGAATTGTATCCAGCGATAATATTAAGAGAATAAAATTTGTATGAATAGGTCAATATTTTGTACACAAGAGCTTTTCTTTTTTATGATAATTCTATTCATTTAAGGTAAGGTAAGGTAAGGTATTAAGAGTTTATATGCGGTCTTGTGAGATCTAGTTAGTTAAAATAATAAATTGGAATATATTATAACCTTTGGAATTTAGACAGTGCTATTCACCTAGTCGAAACAGTACCTATATGTATATTATAATTTATCCGACCTTTTTCCGCTGACCCGTTAATATTTCATAACTTTATACACACGCTCTATAGTAGTAGGTCTTTATCGGCATGGAACATCTGTAACCATTCTCTTAATTTTGCATCATATCATTAGAATACGATAAAGGTACGTTAATGTCTAAGATGTAGACAGAAAATTAAAATGTAGTATATTTAAAAATAATACAAAAGGAAGCCGATAGGACGATTCAGTTAGGCTGAGCGGCATTTGGTACGCTTTATCTTAGTCTTCGATTCGAAGATTCCGTAATATTTAAAGACAAAAGTCTTCGAGCAGTCCGCCCTATCTGTGTTGACATATAATGCCGAGACGTGGACATTGAGGACGGGATTAGTACACTTTAAAGTCAATCAACATGCTATGGAAAGGGCTATGCTTGGAGTCTCTCTCAAGTATAATATCAGAAATTAGATTACCCGCGAGAGAAACAAAGTAACCGACATAGCTCGTAGAATCAGCAAATTAAAGAGGCAGTGGGCTGGTGACGTATGTCACAGGACCGATGGCTGCTGGAGCAGACGTGTCCTGGAGTGGAGAAAGCGTAAAGGCAAATGTAGTTTGGGGCATCCTCTGGCTCGCTGGACCGACAATTTACTTGCGTAAATTGCCAGCGTTGCCGGCGGAAGCTGGATGAGGTTTGCGGAAAACCACGATATTTGGCGCGAACTTGCGGAGCCCTATCTCCAGCAGTGAACTGCAATAGGCTGAAGCGAAGCGGTATTTAAAAATATCTCTCTGAAATGACGAAAAAGTATAAGCATTATGAAAATTTACTAAAATAAAATTTTCATAATAAAAAAAAAAAATAATAATTATTAATTTAAATTTAATTATTTTAAGCCGCTTAATTTTGCGCAAGATGTAACAATTAATATAAATCCTACCAGGCTGCTATCCTTATCCAATCAAAAGTAAGCTCACAAGTAATATGTAATGCTGTCAAAACTTTTTGATACATTTTTAAAACATTGAAGGTTTTCTTACTAATATTATTTTAAGTCTCAGGCTGGGAACAAAGTTAGGAACACCTTTAGAACTATACAGCTTTCTTTGCTACAAAAAAATTTTGCACAATATTGTAGTAAAATAATAAATGTCAATAAAATGTGAAAATAAGTAAATGTACCTACGAGTTCTTGATGTTCTAAAAACACCTTTTAGAAATAATACACGAGTATATTTATGATTGTTCTTAGTAATTCAAAACGTTAACGCTTTATAGAATTATGCAGGTCTACGTTGATATTTATTAATTTGCGTGATATAGTCGCATAAATACAAAAATTGTGTTGTGTGATGTTTGACAACTTTTGTTCATCTAAAATAACATGCACGGACGCACCCATGGACTACGCACTCACGTACGTACACGCACACATGCGCAAACCCATAATATGTTCGATAATACTAAAAACATTTTAACTTAGATCCCATATGTATACATACATACGTAATCTCACTTTAAATGTTTATTTTGTTATAAAATATATTTTTAATATTTTACATTCCACCTTCATTCCCAACCTACGAAACATTCGATTCATCACAGGTCAAGTTCAGTTTGACAATATGACAGGCGCATCCATCTCCTTATCACCCAATAAATCCCACTTGACATATGCGATGGAGATAACGTCCTGTTTCATGTTTTGAACAAATGTTTTTGTTTGATTTTGTTGCGACTGTATTTATTATATGTTGTAAAACAATGCATTCCGCGTTCAATTAGTTATACGTGTTGTAATAAAATGGTTTGATTTGTTTAATATTCATTTTAAATAAGTAAATAGTAACGCCAACACTCACTGGCCCAGTAGGCTAATTCTGTATTGGGAGTCAGAAAACACAAACACAAACTCTAGGCGTTGTGATTATGACACATATCTATAGGGTTTATGCAGATATTTCTCATCAGCAGAAATCGAACCCGCGACCGCTAGCGTAATAGTCAGTTATTGTTACCTCCATGCCAACCAGTCGTCATACTATTAAATTACCGAAAAAAAAACATACTTTACAGCTTTATAATATTAGTATTACTGAATAAATTCTCAAAAAATATGTAGATATTATTTACACAAAAACCTTTTTTATCTAAAACAATTATACTCGTATCTTCAGATCTATAAAAAAGTCGATATTTAAGATAAAGTAGGTACGAGATCTCTCATTTATTATTAAATTAAAACAAAAAATCTTTAAGTTTTTGTGTGTAATTCTTGAACTTCCATTATCAGTTCCTTGCGTGTTTTAAGTAATTATTATTTAAACAATAAAGGAAATATACGTAATGAAGCCATCAGCATCAATCATTTTGCAATTAACCCTTTTTTTCAAAGAAAATAATCACAAAAGGTATGAAAAATAATAATAAAAAATATTTTATTGAAAAATAATAAATATTCTATTGGAATGATAGTAAGTTATTATACTATTCTCTTATATTTACGCGAATTTTACTCTAAAGGAGTATTAAAAGTCTATTTAAAAACTTTACAGTTTAACAATTTTTAAAAATTCATTTCCCGACGTTTCGGACCTTCACGACTCATTCTGCGTGAATAGAAATGGTTAAAAGTAATAATTTAAAATTGTATAGAAAGCGGGGTATGTAACAATTAATTCATTATTCGGACACCCACCACCTCAGTCACCCGAGACCATGGACGCTGTAAAGGGCCCGAAACGTCAAGATATAAATTTTGATAAATGAGTAAGTTTTTATATTGCAATTAATACAAAACACCTTAAAATATAAAACTTACTGATAAAATTTGAACTGAATGAACTGAATCAGCATGTAAACGTCCCAATGCTGGCCAAATGGCTCTTCCACCAAAATGAGAAGGTTAGGTGCTTATTCCACAACGCTCCTCCACTGGAGGTTGGCGAATAATTTCCCTATCACGAATAACGATTGCTATCAGGTGTCTATGATAACAACCGGGACGGACAGCTTTACGTGCTCTCTGAGACACGGCTTGAATACTCACAAGGACCTACTCCCAGACCAGAAACAAATATTTGTGCAAATATCTGTACAATAACAAATATCTGCTCCGAGCAGGAATCAATCTCGCGATCACCAGAGTTAAGGTGACTTACAATTCACACCAGAAAGATCGTCACAGATAAAATATGGTATGGATAAAATATTATAAAGTAATTCACTTTTCCTTGAAATGGTGCAAAAAAGAAAACGATCATAGAACGGACTTGACTATTTGTTTTTGAAATTTATTTACTTATTAACTTAGAGAAAATGTACCGTCAGTGAAATCCAAGAGAAGAATTAAACCAGTTTTAATTTAATTGATTTTTATTGAAACAATAATAACAATGAATAAAAAAAAATAATAATAATAAAATTATGTGCACGAGATGGATATGTCTTTAATACTTGAAAACTTGAAGTGCCAATTCAATCCTCAACCGTCTCGCACTTATGTGTACTGTATTACGAATTACGTGTTCTATGCACTGTATTTCGGATAGACTCTACATAATATTATATAACTAAATCTATATTGTATCATAACAATTATTGTTCGTAGCTGTGTACACTTCGTGACTTATGATTTCCATATTATACACATTGTATTTAATAAATATAAGTTGTAGATCACGAGATGCTTTACAAATATCTTTATCACGACCTTCTGTATATTAGCACATGAATATATCTTATTTAATTATTGGTTAGTAACTATCGTCATAAGGTGCCGATGAACTTCAATGACAATTTTTAAATGATATAGTTAATATTATGCTTAGAGGTAATATACCGGATTTTTATTACGACGGTGTCCTTCACAGAAATATTAAGAACATATCTGTGGTGTCCTTACTATTTACAGTTCATAATACATAGTATCAATTAATTTGTTAACAAATAACTTTAATAATAATCATTATAATTAATACTGAAATAGATAAAAATGATTTTTTCTGCCAAATTGTGATATGTGTGTGTAATAATATTTTTTTTGGCCACAAACAAGTATATCTGTTATCGGTTCAGCCTATCGCAGTCCACTGTTGGATATAGAGCTTCCCCAAAGCTCGCGCAAAATATTCCGGTTGTCCGCAATCCTCATCCAGCCCCCGCTCACCGCTGGTGACATTGCGTAAGTCGTCGATCGAACGGACCGCTGAAATCGCTGGACCTGCTGTCAGTTAATGAGTTAAGTATTATCTCCTAGCTGCTTTAAAGTTTTAAAGTGAATAAGAAATGTATGTACCTATATAATAGCAAATATAAGTATGGAGCGGAGGAAGGCGTTCTACCAAACCTTTTCAAATATCATCAAAGCCATTGGAAACTTACTTTATCCATTATTACTTGTCTTGAATTTAACTTCATAAATAGCGAGCCTTTGAGGCCGATTGATTTTATTCCCGCGCAAAAAGAACAAAAATTTAGGGAGCGTCTGTCTTCATGGGCGGTTGCGGCGGGTGACGTGACCCATTTCTGCGTCCCCTTTTACGCTCCCTCCCTTGAAAGTGTATATACCTATATTAGTATAAAATAGTACATAGTATAGTGTTCCGTATATTATAATGCATAACAATCAGGGAATTGTATAATACATATTTTATATGGACTAAAGGCAACATGTTAGGTTACTTTTTAATAAGTAGCTCACACATACACACACATAAACGAAGTCTAGGGTATTAACCGAGCAATAATAATAATATGAGTAATTGTCATTTTTCACGATCGCTACGCTTCTGTTTACGAATAAATCACCTACATATTGTTTCATAATATTGGGTTCTAAAGGTCGCTTCACACTCGATAAATGAAGACATGACATATTGAGGCTCCAGTAACTGATAATGAGAATGTATGTCTCCATTGCCCCTTATCGATTGTAAATAAATGTTCAATATGAATGTAACCTATGCTTTATTTGTCTCCAATTTATACCGCTATAATAAGCAATTTTGTGTGTTATGTAATGTCAAATGTTGAATCAAATTCAGATTGTTATTTTAGTAAATTTGATTATTAATTTTAGTGTTATTTCTATCCGAAAGTTAGAATTTAAGTATGCACAATTGTAAATACTCGTATTGTGTGTCTCACAAATAGTTACCCCTATAAATATATCCATATTTTAAATTTAGGTCTATTGTAATATAATACATAGAGAGCTGATTCAAGTCCGGGCTAGCACCGATACATTTTTTGAGTGCTAAATTTGTGTAAAAAATATTATTATGTTTGAAATTGAAGAAAAATATCGTGAGAAATCGTGCTCCTTAAAACTGCGAGACGTATATCTACAGTAGAGTATAAGTAGTAGAGCTCGTAATAAAATATAATTTATACACTATAAATTCATACTAATCAAAATAATAGATTTTTTTTCAATTTACGAGTATGTTATATACTTTATATTATATGGCATGTCATAAACTTTATATATATGTAGGTACTCTACATATTGAATTTTAACAAATACAGATTACTTAATATCTAACTAACATAAACCTAAAGAGATTAACTTAAGATGCGTAATAAGACTGTAACGCTGAGTTGCACGAAACAAATTTTAAATTTAAGTGTTTATTAAACTAATTTAATCACAAGAATCGCAGAGAATGTTGCACGAAACCTACACCTGATTAAGTTAACAAAAAAATTTAGTTTAATTAAAGACCTATCTAACGGATGATTAATTCCAACAGCTTTAAATTAATCATGAGATCAACTAATTTTAAGATTAATTGCAACTTAACTAACGGAAAGTTAGCGACGGTTTCGTGCAACTCGCCGTAAGTAAGTTATTTAAACTGTTATAAAATTAATATCTGAACAGAATTTAACCGAATCAGCTTATAAACGGCCGTCTGTTGGTCAAAAGTTTATGCTCCATATAGGAGAACGATTAGAGTTTAATCCATCATGCTGCTCCATTACGGGTTGGCAGATAATTTCGGTTGAAAAAATGAATCGAAGCGGTTGAAGGTAATGAATTTATTATACAGATCAATGATTATATTATATAGATCAGTAACAAATATTTTAATAATATTAAGACACAATAAAATGACTATGTACTACGAGTACTATTATCTACTTTAAGCTATGTCTACAACTAGTTGTCAAAATCTAGCAAGGCTTACTTTATTTACATATATTGTGTCATTAAGCCCATTTAGTAATTTAGGTATTTTCTGGACTGCGGATTGGTTTGATAACCAATAATAATAGGTATATGATAACAATAAACTGTTCTCTATCTAGGTTGAAAATAAAAGGTTATACGTAATTAATTACGTAGCTCGTTATTTTTATTGTTATGCTTTTTGTCACGAGTATATTTTGTATCAAACCTTGTACTTCATTTTATTAATGGTAATGTTTCCTTCCTGCTTAATACACATTTTACACAAATGATAAAAATAAAAAGGAAAAATAAGAATTTAAAGTATTTCATCTGGTATATCACAAAATACTTCCATTTCCTTGATCATTGGTATGTTTGCGAGAATAAGAATGAAATGTATATAATATATATCAACGAATATTATTCTCAGTATATACTTTACATTAAAGAATCGTAAATATCAATATTTAGTGCACTATTTTACGCCCGTTTTAGACCTAAGTACATCGATGTATAATATGCCTAAGTATGAATAATTGATTGAAAATGGGATGCGATATATTAGAAAATAATTTAAACACTCACGAATTCACTGGCCCCAGTGTTTTTCCGTGATTTTAACTCATGATAAACGTCGTATTGTTATGGTATTTATACGCAATTGTTAATGCGTATTATAAAATATGGAAACGATATGTTTCATTCGAGATAATTTTCAAGGTTAGCCATAAAAAACTCATTTACAAAGTCGTAAAGTTTAATTTTTGGGTAACAAAAATTTTACTCAAATCACGTGTTTATTAATTGTAGTTTATTTTTCTCATATCACTTTTATTAGTATATCACTGTTCTGTATTCTGTGTCTGTCGTCGGCATGTTACAAAGGATGACAGTGTACGAGCGATATTAATAAATTGTCGACATTAAATTAGAAAGCTTCTATATCTTATATGTCGTTTGTGTGTATGTGTGATGCAATAAATCGATTGAGAAAACGTTAAGTGTTGCGTATAAATAAGTTAGGCTTTATATTATGTGTATACTGAAAACCATTCTCAATCTTTCTGTAAAGAGTTCTAAAATAGCATATGATATTTCATGTAACAACTCTTTTTATTATATTATATATATAATATATACCGTGCAAGAAAGATAACACACACATATATAAAACATTAGCCGAATCGTCTCTTTAAAATTAATTAACGATAAGTATAATCTTAGACCCCGCTGGGATTGGGCATTTTCAAAATAGTATTCTGCATGCTTCTGTCAATCAGGAACATTTAGGAAGTGTCGTGTAGGTCTTGTTGTGACAACCGTTCTCGTGTAGTGATGTGAGTCGCCTCAACGCCGGTGGCCGCGGGTTTGATTCCCGCTCTGGGGGCCAATATTTGCAATTATACAAATATTTGTTTCAGATATGGGTATATATCTTTGTGTCTCTCCACCGTGTTTCGGAGAGCACGTAAATCTTAGACACCTGATTATGATCGTTACTCATGGTAGGGAAATTATCCACCAACCTGCAGTGGAACAGCGCGGTGGATTAAGATCCAACCTTTCTTATATATGGAGAAGAGGTCTTTGGCCCACAGTGGGACGTTTACACTGTCACGTCACGGATGCCGTGATATAGTGAACTTTATATGCAAACCCTGCGC
The DNA here is from genome assembly GCA_036937285.1 of Euphydryas editha. Classification (NCBI taxonomy): domain Eukaryota; kingdom Metazoa; phylum Arthropoda; class Insecta; order Lepidoptera; family Nymphalidae; genus Euphydryas; species Euphydryas editha. The sequence goes on from JAUPFZ010000020.1 coordinate 6,005,674, forward strand.
AACAAATTATAGAGTAGGTAACCATAAAATTCGATATCAGTAATTGTCAATACAAGAGAAAGTATATTTGTACTTTGTATAAATACGGGATGTTAGTTTTAGATATTGTGAGAATTGGAGCATCGTAATGAGGACATGTTGTACGAACATTCGTGTTAAGGTTTTGTCAATATTCAATTAATTTTCAATTGTTTCAAACTCTTTTTTCCGAAAAAAAAAAAACTGTTTTGGGTCGGTATTCGTGTAAAATTTCAAAATTGAGGCCTTTGGGCTTGGGATGGAATGCTATTTAAGATGTATGTTTTTGTATATTTTTGTACATATTATTATGTATGTAGTGTAGTTCATATGAAAATTTCATTAAAAAAAGGATTTTAATTTCTTAATCTTCAGAACAACTTTTATTATTTTATTTTTCCTACAAATTTCGGACTAAAATGAATCAAAATTTGTTCAGCCGTTTTCAAATGATGCGTTTACCAACAAAAACATTTTTTTTTTCTTTACTGAGATAATGTTGTCTAAGTATTTATTACAACTTATATTTAAGGTATTTTTAATTAACTAATATACGAGTAGCAGTAATATCTTATGTTAATAATACTTCAAATATATGTTATAATATTTATTCAATATATTTCATTTAATTATATAAACTAGTAATGTCCATATTATAATAATGAGTAAATGAGAGCTAATAATTAGTTAAATGAAGTTTACCCAAAATAAAAACTCAAATAAAATAAAAATAAAATGTCATTATTATCAAACGTATAATTGTTTTTATTAACCGTTCTTTGTTATGACAAAATAATGATGTTAATAAAGAGGTATTGTTAAATTTGTACAAGGAATGTATTTTTACAATATAATCTCATCTAATACGTATCTAACATTTCAAAAACAAATAAAAATTTGTTAAAGCGTGGCTTAACGGCGATACATCTTATCATAGCTAATCAATTTTGATGAGTACGCTTTAAAGTTTGAAGGCGCTGGTGGTCTTTGTAATTGGTAATGTGTAAGTTTTATAAGTGTGTCTACACTTATTCTTGAAGAAATTAAATTCAAGTAAATTTGCAAGCAGAACCAATTTGGTAATGTGTATCGAGGACGCGTTACTGCACATCCGTGCTAAGGCCTCACCAATGTCGAATTGATCCACAATTGTTTCAATAATTTTGATAATTCACAGTATCGAGGCCGAGTACGCTTCAGTGATAGTGAGTATACACGCGATTATAAGTGTACCTACTTTCGAATATGAATCGATTTTGTGTGTATCGGTTTTGAAATTCGACCTCGCTATTTTAGTGAAAAGTCGATTTAATCATTCGACGATTTTTTCATATCGTCTGTATGGTAATTAATTGTTGTAACTGATTAGATAATTCGTTAGTATTACCTCGCATTTTATTTTACATAACTGTATTTAAAGAAATATTAAACTTTTCGTTTTCTTTTTGCTTGTTTTTTTTTTTAGTGACGAAATCAAATGGGTTTTTATTTGCCGTAACGTAGCGAAATTGTTAAGTAAGCTTTGTACATAAATCGCGGTTTGATGCCCTCATTTATGAGGAAAATATAACAATGAGTATATTTACGAATCATCAAACAATAATGTTGTTGTCGCAGATGTCAGCGGTTAACCTTAGCGATATATCCAATACCACTCATCAAACGTTGCAAATAGTAACGACAAACACATTCGACGTATAAAGTGTGACAATTTTTAATAAAAATTAAGTTAAACGACTATAAAAATATATATTTTTTTTTGTAAGTATGGGTATATTATGATCCAAATGTTATGTACCTAATATGTAATTTAAGATACATATCGCACACCTAGATCTAAACTGAGACAACTCAAAAATCGTTGATTTTGAGTTATGCCTGTATTCGAATGCTCGAGGATCATACGCAACTATCCAGTATGACAATTTTAACTAAATGCTTTTAAAATTAATCGCTAGATGACGTTAACTTACTTTTGTTGAATCAACGTATGTCTCACTCACCCACCTAGACAAGTATATTGTCAATTGACCCTCACTGTCTTATTGAACGCACGTATTAAGAAGATCGAAAACGCGGACATTTCAAATTGTTACAGTTTTGAGCAAACATATACGAGAGTTAATTTGAGTTGTTATGGTGTTGGTGAATTGTGCTACCATATTACTTAAGGATATTTGGACTTGTTCCAGTTTTGTTGATAAGGTACGAAAATATTTTGTTACTATTTTGATTTGACTTTGTTTAGATGGATCAACATGTAAATTTTGAGTTATCTTAGTATTGTTGAAACAAATTTATTTCAATGTTTTTCCCCTATACAATGTGACATTTTAAATGTGTAGCATAAAAATCATGTACTATATTTAAAATATTATCTGTTTCCAATACACTGTTCTTAATCAAACTATTTACCGATTGTTTTTAAAGATTTTTTTGAGTTAACTCACTATTGGTGGATAGTTACAATTTATAATAAGTGTATTTTCTATTTCAGAGAAAAATGAATCGAGGCCGTTTTCTTGTTAATATTATCAATGAAAGATATAAAGAAAATCCATTAACAAGTTAACAACTAATGAAGATGACTTAATTACAAATATAAATGTACAAAAAAATAAAGAAAATATTCCAATAAACACTATTGTGATGATGACCAAACCAGGCTGTAACAGACAAAATGAGAGTGATTTTATTATTTCGCAAAGTGAAGAGAGTTTCGTAGATGACTCCGATACTGATCCGAGTTATATCCGTAAAAAGAAGAAGACACTTCCCCGTAAAGTTTTTCCTTCTTCATCGTCATCTTCTTCAAGTGGCAATACGTCATCAAACTCTTCAAATTCTAGCGATAGTTCTAGTAGCAGTAGTTCTGATTCCAAAACTGAAATCAGGACTATTTCTGACACCGTAACACAGCCCCGAAGCCAAGAAGCATTTGAAATTGAAACCATGGCTGTCATACTGCTGGACAGCCTCAAACTCAAAACGTTGTTGATACTGAATGCAGGGATGTACAAATACTACTACACAGCCTTGGAGTCAAGATTTCAATGAAGAAGTAAAAAGAGGAAGGAAGAGGAAAAGAAGAGAATCGTCATGGAAAGCTAATATTTCTAAAGTCCTAAGGAATTCTGGTAAGGCTTATCAATCTTTATCTAAAAACAAGAAAATCGTTTCTGAATGTTCCTATTTTTCATTAATATTAGGCTTTTATATTTATTTTTATTTATTTGTTTACGATTAAAGCCCTTTTTGATTATAAGAGAAAATATCTCAAATTTGTGTTCCATTTTAACTTTGGTAATTCCTATTTTCATTGATGGTAACTATACTTTAATGTATAACTTTTAGTGTGTGGTTTTTATTAATATTTCATTATTAATATTTTATATTATGCCACTCGTTTAGACCCCTTTTGTTTGAATAATTGTTCATAATTTTTTGTACTAATACACATACAACTCAAAATGATTCAATAAAAGCGATTCAAGTCTAATTGGTGTTTATTTTTTATAGTCAGTCACCACTCTAAAGTGTAACAACTAAAAAACAGCGATTATCGATTAGAAGGATTGAATTTCAACCCCAGTTGATATACAGTGACATTTAACAAGCTATTTATTAACTAGAATCAAATTGAATTGCTTAGCTTCCTTAACAAAAGTTGCAGATATACGTTTTTTTCGTCTCCTGAAAAATACCCTTTTTTGAGTTGTCTCAGTTTAGATCTAGGTGTGCGATATATGGTAACATTTTATTAAAATATCGGGCGATGCTTAGCTAGTCAGTTTTTAAAGCCAAATTTGCAAACAGCTTGGTTTAGCTAATTGCTAGGCCAAGCTGCTAAATTATTTATATATAAAAATCATCATTATTTTTATAGACTTACATAATATACAAGTATATATATTTGTCTAATAACTATTATGTAACTATTTTATTCGCGTGACGATCATCGGAAAGCATTGTGAAGTAAACTCGGTATGGGTTTCTTTCATTCATATGATTGGAATTGATAACTATTCTGATGTAGTGGAATGAGTAGTCGCTTAAACGTTGGCGGTCGCGGGTTAGATTCTCGCTCGGGGCAGATATCTGATTTGTACAAATATTTGTTTCTGGTATGGGTTTATGTCTTTGAGGGTCTTCCCCCCGTGCCTCGGAGAACACGTAAAGCCGTCGGTCCCAGTACTCCCAGTTATTATCAAATACACCTGATAGCGACCTATACTTATGGTAAGGAAATTATCCGCCAACTCGCAGTGGAGCAGTGTGGTGGATTAAGCTGCAACCCTTCTTCTATATGAAGAAGAGGTCTTTGCCCAGTAGTTGGACGTTTACAGGCTGATTTTATATTAGTATTGTAAATATGAAATATGTTTGGCTTTTTGTTTGTATGCGAGTCTGAAACTTTTGAACGGATATTTATAATTATTTCACGGTTAGAAAGCTGCAATATTAAAAAAGTTATGAGATTAAAAATCACGCTATGACTTATCGTGGGGGAATAGAAGCTATAAATATCAAGTCGAGAGAAACCACGAGAAACATCTAGTTTCGTATACTTTTTAATAACTTATATTTATATTGATTTAAAATCTACTATCATCTGTAATAACGCGTATTAGGAAATAGGTCATCGAATCTCCATCCATTGTTAAAGCATCTAAAACTAAACGGTCTATTATTTACTTCATTAACAAAAGGATTTGTACAGCTTCGTCTTCTGAATAATAATTGTGTGGCGTTTATAGTTGATACGTTATATCTTTTATAATATAGTCACAATAAACAATCGCCGAGATATTTGTGATAGCAAATATATGTCAGCGGACTTGCGACAAGACAATTCTTTTATTTCATTATTATTTATTTATGTACAGCTTATGCCACATATCTGCCATCCATCACACATCACAAATGCACAACTTAAATTAACTTTTGTATCGTGACGTGTTGTAACGAGACTTGAAGTGATATGTCGTTATAATATTTGTGTGTATAAATAATACACGCCATAAACTCAACAAAAATTATAACGACATATCACTTCAAGTCTCGTCACAACACAAAATATAAAATAATGATGATAAATTTGCCGTGTATAATTACACCTAACTGAAAATTCAATTTAAGCTGTTATTTTTTTTCTACTTGTCTCATGTCTGCACTGTTTCAAACAATCAGTGAGATGGCAAATAGCCCGTGTCCGGCGTGATTGTCAAGTAGGTAATAGTATTCTAGGGACGATGTTGCCACTTGCCAGTTGCCACAAGCTTTTTTTAGTCTAGGAGTGTAAAGTCAAAACTTTTTTGATACCTACTACTTATGTCTTAGTTCTGTTACAATTTTATTTAGACTTTAAATAAATTATTTAATGTGTTAAGATTTTTTTTTAAAGTTTATTCTTATTTTCTTGTAGACTAGACTTTTTTCTGGTTTCAACCGTGTTGAGTTTTGAAACTTGTCACGTTGGTTGACATTTATAGTTACACACTATTCCATAATATTATAATAGCGTAATGCTTTGTAGTCTAGATAACCAACCATACTTTATAACAAAAAACAAGAAAACAAGAAATTTTTCGCAATCATTCCAATATATAAAATGTGTGGTGCTTATACGTCATTTGTAATTAAAGTTGAAATTTGATTCCTTAAGTTCACTTTTTAAATTAAAGGAAATAACATTGTACGTAATGTATTTTCAATAACTTCAAAAATCAAATCACTTGGTATAACAATATTTTAAAATTGATACAATTCCATTTAAAAAACAATACTTTATATAGGTACCTACGTTAATTTGCATAATAAATCTCTTACAGTAAATAACATAATGTAGGTACACTACATTCCTAAACGTAGTACTACACATGAATTAACCATAGAGTTACGTAACCGGGCCTCGCTCGGTTGACCGCAGCTGGCCACCCTGTCCGATCAGATACCCTGAAATTATCTAGATCAGAGGCCATAATTATTCAGTAAATTATTTTGTCGCCATTCAAAATGTATAAAAATGTTATATTAATAATTTCTTAAAATTTTCACACAATTTTAGTTGCCAGAGACGAATCTGTCGGTCACTAAAACTTTTGTCTAAAAAAGGAAAACTATTTTTTTTTCTATTATAAATTTTTCGTTGTCATACGCAATTTTAATGATTAAAATAACAATATAAATAAATTTAATGTTTGAAATCGTTTGTGAGATGATCATGCAATAATACATAGGTAGATACTAAATCTATAATATCTATATTAATCGTAAAAATTGTTTAATATCTGTAATACCTATATTAATCGTAAAAATAGAAGAATGAGCTCACTAAGGTTGTTTATATATATGTATAAATTATTACATAATACATACCTTTTAATTTAACTACACTTATACGTTTATGATACGATTATTACGATATTTAATAAATATTTTACATTATTTAAATTCTTTATTAATTCTTTGTTAATGATTTGACATGACATTCTATTTCTAAAGATTGTTTGTGGGCTTTATTTCGTGTAGTAATAAATAGATAACACGTTTAGAAAAAAAAAACTTTTTTTTGTATTAATTTTTACCAGACTGCGACAGGAGGGTTATGTTTTTCGAGTGTATGTATGTATGTATGTATGTATGTATGTATGTATGTCCATTTCTTTGGCACGCCCTACAGCCCAAACGGCTGGACGGTTTTTGACATATGAGGTGTCGTTGGATTTGTCTAAATTGTAGTAGTGACATAGGCTATATATATTTTCAAAATGGCGCCCGCAAATGGCGGAATGAGGGGGGGAAGTTGATTTTTTTTTCTTACTGTAGCAATATGGGTATCAAATGAAAGCTAGTAAATTGTTTTATTCTTTTTAGTTTATAATAAGAGTATTTTACGCAGTCGGATTTTTTGATTTTTTTAATTAATTACCCGTAATTTATCCCCGTATTTTTTACATAAAGCGTTGTATGGTAACTCCTGAAACGACTGAAACTATTCTTCAAAATGTTTAATATTTAGACCTTAATATTCTACATTAGGTACCTACCTCATGGTTTCACACGCGTTGAGTTTCGGTACATGTCAGTTTATTTTATTGTTTCGTTTTTATGAACTTTTTATATGTATATACGAGTAGTACACCTTTTCTTAATAGCCAAGGTCAAAAGATTGGTAGCTTGTAGGACAAGCAGTTCAAAAAAAAAACACAATCTTAGCAATTTATTACGTTATCGATATGATAGAAATATATTTTAAATATACATATAGGGGAAGAGGTGGCAAGACGGGGTAGTTAACGTTTGGAGCGTAAAAAAACGCACGTTTTTAAGTATTTTGAATATTTTTTTTATTTATAATTACTCTTACATTATCAATCTTTATAAATAAGGAACTTAAAAAACTTTACACTCATAGAAAAAGAAAAAAAATGACCAGTTTTGTCAAAAACGTCCAACACCCCATCTTGCCCCCTAGGTAGGGTAAGATGGGGTATAGCAGACATATTCCATTTTTGGCTGCAAAGCTTGCAAACAAATACAGCCTCGTCGTCCTCGTCATCTATCCCAGCACAGCTATATTGTGCCCAATTCCTACAATAAGAATATGCGGACCATACTTCATTAGAATCCAAGTATTTTCCATGGCAGTAAAAACCAGGGATATTATCTTCTTCGTTGTCACAATCTGGTGAGGAATTAGGATTATTGTTATGTTTTCTTCTTATTCTTTTTCTAAGCAACTTTTTTTAATTCTTTTACCTCTTTTTTCCTTTTTTTGTTATCTTCTTATTTCTCCTTTTATTATCAACATAATTGCAAAGTTCTTTCTCTTCGTTATCAGAATGTGTTCGCTATTTTGGGCCTAAAGGAACTTTTACCGAAGTTGTAAGAGCAGCGGGATCTTCTAGGGCTGCAAGAGCCTCTGACTTTTCTTTCAAAGGTCATTTGAGGCACAGAATATGTTTTCGATGCTAGTTTATACCCCATTTCCCTTCAATTACAACATCTACCGTATTTTTCATAGTCTGTTTACTCCAATTCCCCTCTTTGTCTTTTTTTATAATGTTTCACCATCCTAAACAAGATAAAATTCAACTAAGTTTAAAGGATCATAAAGTCTCTTAGAGAAATCATAATTTTCTTCGAGGGGGCAAGATGGGGTACCTCATACCCCATTTTGCCCCCTCACGCTCATTTCAATAAAATAGCATGCCTTAAAAAACAAATCAAACTATGGAAACAAACATGTTCTTACCTGCTGGTGTAATCATTGATAGACAAGAATAACTTTTAATCAGTTCTAAAAAACGAATGTTGAGGTACAGAACCCATGTGATGTATAACACGAAAATTACAACGAACTTAGCAAAAACCGAGTTTTTGGCGGAAGGGCGAAAACGCATGGACTCACTACCTGGTCACAGCGCTGATTGATAAACAATATTATTACGCGTCGTTACGAGTCAGAGCAGCTGTAATTGGTCGTCCGTACGACCTACGAGACCCGATACCCCGTCTTACTCGCTACCCCATCTTGCCCCCCCTTTCCCTATATCGCTAGTATCGAAGAATCTAAAATATAAAAAAAAATGAGTATTAGTTTTACACATGTTATTAGAAATTGTAGTCAACTATACCGATAAATTTAACTCGAATTAACATAACATTAAACTCGAATTTCTCTTATATTTAAACTTACAAAAACCGTTACGAATTCTACTTATTAACAATTCCATTATTATTCTTTACATCCGTTTTTATGTATTAAATTTTTATGGTCAAGATAACTTTCTGTTTGAAACAAAGTGTCAATAAAAACAAAACGTCGTGTAATTCATCTTAAAGTAGTCCTTTTACGTCCCACCTTTCACTCTGTCGCTCCAAATTGCCAAACATCTTTGAACGTGCTGAATCATTGCCACAGAATAAACACACCAGTAAGTATATTACATGTTGCTGAATTGTTTTACTGTTAATTTATCTGCTTATACACATTATGCTAACAACAAATATCTGTCGGTTATCGATATGGAATAAATAAAAATGTGTAAACACATCAAAAAATTGTATCCATAAATAAATTAAGCAATACAAAGTAAACAATGTCGGCCAAAAGTGTGTATGTAAAATTTGTTGACTTAGTCTTGGTCACGTTTACACGAGTAAATTGTGTTTAAACATTTTCCTTGTATTATTTTATATAACACTAAGCGGTAACATTAACCATAATTACGTAGATTTAGAACTAAATGAAATTAATAAATAAATTATACAATGAATGTGTTCTCATGTAAGTGGTAATATTGTCTTAATGAGAATAAATGTCTTTAAACCTAATATATTATCAATTAAAATTATAATTTAAATTAATAAATAAACTATTATTAATTAAAATTATAAATGAAATTGATAAATAATTTATATCAATAATGTGTGTTGTTGCTGCTGTTGCGACAACTTTTTGATCAATATACTAAATGTTTAACATAAAGGGCAATTGATACATAAAGAAAGTTAAAGAAGTATGAACGAAGAAATATTAAAAAAGCTGAACAGATTTCGTTGAAATAACCCCTTGATAAAGTTCTATAACAAATGACATAAAATAAATAAAAACCGGTTCATACGTTTAAAAGCTACGATGCCATACAGCAGAAGCTATGATGCGACATAGACACATTAAGCTTGTAAAAAATTTGATACCACTTTTGTCATAATTAAAAAACATAACACATACAAAAATTTAAAAGTCTAAACTACGAAGAATAAGATTTAAATAATATTTTAAGAATTGTATTTAAATAAATGAATAAATAAATTTCGTCGCTTAGGCTGTGTCAATATCTGATGAAAGGCGCAGGAGTTGGAGTGAACGCTAATTATAGCAATGCAACGACCTAATGATAACCTCTCGTGTTCGCAACTGTTCACAAATGTATTCACTTTATATTGAGCGGTTAATTGCAATTACCGAGCATTGAATGTTACGAGTACTTTCAATTGGTTATTATTACTTAATGTAGTATTTTCGAATATCTCAAGTCTAAAGTAGTTTCTACAAGTATATCCCTTTTTTTAATTAAATATTCCAATACATAATTAGGCCTGCAAATGTTAGCCATAATCATTATCAGAAGGGGTTATAAATCTAATTAAATTAATACAGAAGAACGATTCGTTTGTAGATGATAAATTTTATAACTTCTAATTCTTATTACCTACTTATTCGATTTTTAAAATTCTTTCATTTTTTATTTATTTTTCATTTGAAATGCATTTACGCATCCCGCCGCCCGCAGGCGACGGGTATGAGGGACTCGCTGGCTGCGAAGCCAGAATAACCACTAAAACCCATCGATCGTCTGCGACATAGTGGGGCGCCACGGGGTCGCTCGCGCATACAACCGTGACAACGCAGATGATACCTAGCACATATCTAGTAATATCAAAATTATAATTAATAATATTTTTATTTATAGTTTGACTTTTTTTTTTACTTGCTGTATTTATACTACATTAACCGTTCAGACAATAAACAACAAGTCAACAAATAATCTTTTTGTGCGTACGTCATGAAGCTTTTTACGGAAATAGTATACCGCTATATTCACATGAACGTCATTAATATAGGAAATCTATAATTTAATACACAGGATTTACGCAAAATGACACACCAAATATACATAGAACCATTGGACGCAATTTTTTTTGTAGAATACATCATTTATATACTTAACTTTATTTTTTATGTATCTTTATTTCATTAGTAATTTATTATCAAATGTCTGTCTTTTATGTAATGTTGAAAGAATAGCGTTTATGAGATGCGTGTTATATTCACACGGTACTTATACATAAAAATAAAAAATAAAGTTTAGATTTTTAACTTCTGTCTGCTTGTTCCGAGATTAATAAGACTTTCATTGGCAAAGAGTTGATTGCAGATTAAAAGCAAAAAACAATTAAACTTCACACGGACTAAGATACGATAACTTAAACCACAAACGTGTTGCTGGCTAAACAATGAAGTGGAGTTGGAGGCAGCTAATTATGGAGAAATGGAAGGAGGTTTCTAACTTTCAGATAGCAATTGTGTATTAATTACATCACTCTAACTATTTGCGGGATTATTATGTTACTCCAGTCTAGGCAGGCGTTTACGACCCGTTGGCAATTGTTTTACACCAAGGCTATTATAGGCACAGTAATTAAATATTTGTCGATCTATACTAACATTATAAAGTTGAAGAGTTTGTTTGTTTGTTTGAACGCGCTAATCTCAAGAACTACTTTTTCGAATTGAAAAATTATTTTTGTGTTGGGCTATATAACATCACGCTACGACCATCAGGGGCTTTTTTGAGAGCTTCCGCTTCCGCTTCCGAGAGCTTGCGTTTTTTATTATTTCTCTTCTCGAGACATTTTTTACTATAGATCCACTTTTAAACTAAATATAAAATCACTCTTTTATTGAGTATTTTCGAAAATAAATTAATAATAATACGTTGAACGACCCGGGAATCAAATCTGAAACCCCTTGCTCGGCAGTAACGCTTGCGACCCCTCGACCAACGAGGCGGGTACCTACTCTTAGAGTAATTGTTTTAAAATATTTAAGTACCTATGTTTTTCCCTATAATTAACGCGGGTGAAACCGTGGGGCAGAGCTAGTTGTAAATATTGTGATTTCTACGGACGGACTAATGTGGTGACGCAGTGATTATAGCAATTGGTTGTTGCGGGTTCGGTACCGAATGCTTTTGTATGCAGTACATATTATGTTTGCCATGTCCTGGGCGTTAATATTTGTGTTATGTATGTATCTGAACCCCTAATACAGGATATTTCTTTCATTCTACTCGGAACCATTGAGTTCGAAACGTTTATAAGTAACTTCAGAAGCATAATAGATTATACCGCCGTTATATTATCTATTGACATAATAATTGTGGTCTATAGTAATTTAATTGCATGCACATATTATATAAGACAACTCGACTATTTTAATGATTGCTAAGAGTCGGAAACAAATTAAACCATGCGTTGCTCTGAATAAAACAAAGTTTTTATATTACAATTTTGTTTTACAATTTTATCTACAAAATAAAATCCCATAGTGAGAAAAACCTATCTGAAAAAACAAAGAAACGACATTTAAAGTTTATGATCCTTTAAACAATCCAAAATAAAGTATTTCTTTTATAATTAATAATTAAATGTCAACACGTTTTTATAAATAATGCGCGTCACTACTGCTATTGAAGGGGCACACGATAGTTGAAATAAAAACTCAAAGAAATCTAATTCCTTTACATATACATATATTAAAACAGAAAACTTTAAAGGACTGAAATTTCGGTCGATCTTAATTTGCCGTGTTGTATTGTATATATGTGTGTATAATAACATTCGTGATTATTAAGTACATGTTTATTAAGATATTCGGAATGTTAGCATGTGATCGATTCAACCTCAAATCCAGAATCGAACGGTTATTAAATCGTGATTCACTGGACATAGACCTTTACCCTTTAGAGCTATTAGGGTACATTGTGTTAATAATTGAATGCGATTTTTTATAACCGTAAATAATATGTATGTACTTTTGAAGGAAGAAAATTGAAACAAGTAGTTTTTCTTTGAGTCGACAAGGGTTCAAAGGCTCATTAACACAAAGTCTGAGATCTTTATATCAATCAAAGTTTTTTTCTGAGAAACCATATGGTATTGTATCGATTTACAATCGATGTAAAGGGTATTCTTACAAAGCCTCAAGCCAAGTATATGGACTAAAATGATAACTAGATTCTTATGCAGCTTATTACCTAAGTGCGTAAATATGCGTATCGTATATTTCTTTTCAATAAATATAAGCTAATAAACACATGAAGATATAATTAGTAAATAATATTAGCTGTTGCGAGACACTTTATTATTATATATTTAAAGATGGGTAAGAAATCAAAGCAATGGAATGCGTAGAACGTGGAAAATATTTAATATATGTATATGTTGTTATATTATTGTTTGTATCTGAGAGACGTTCCCCGAGGAAACACGTTTTCATGTGTTTCGGTATAGATAATTGTATGTGATTGTATAATTAAAATTTCATTTCCATTCATTTTTGCCATGTCTACAATATAATTCGAAGATCACTGTATTCTTTTCTAACATTCAGACGATTTTAAATGTAATAAAATTATTTAGATTTATTGGTAGAACACTATCTCTCATATGTGATATTACAACACCTAGCTGCCGGAGTTCTGTTTTGGTTTAATCAAGTAATATAACTGTCGAAATTTAAGATATATATAATTTTGCATTATACTCGTACTAATATAAGCTAACACTTCGAACAGTCGTCTGTTTATCGAAATCTTTTTTTATCTATGTTACTTATTTACGATTATAATATAACATTCAACCAACACACGAGGAAGCGAAATGTGCATGTGGGTTTATTGGATTCTTATATACGGAACCGATGAATTTAAGTTTTATTATTATGTATATTTAGTATGTTTAGTTCAACGCCTGACCTCGTAATATATCTGGCTTTGTTTACGATCGATCGTCCGTTTCGATATTATAAGGAATTATTTAATTTTAATTATTTTATTGTTGTTATCTTTGTTTCTGTGTACTGCATGCATGTTTATTTCAATAATGTTATTTTGAAGATTTATTATTAAAACTGATTAATAAACAACCATTCCCTCGTGCTTGTTTAAATTGATAGTATCGTAACTATTTAGTTTGAATGGTAAATTGTAAACAATTCGTTTTAAAACATTGATAGCAATTCATTACTTTATCTGAGTATAATTGATTGGAATGAAACTATCGCTAATTAGCATCATCATTAACGGCCCTCGCCAAAAACAATCTTTCAATTAACCCATAATATATAATATGCAAACATCATATTATATACACACATCACACATGCTACCACCACCCATACACACGTCGTCTGCTAAATAGCCCTATTTAACAGATCATGTTTTTATGTGTTGTTATGTATTATTATTTTGTTATGTATTATTATTTTGTATTTACGCATGCTTTAGATCCAATAATTAAAAGCCCTAGAAAAATATTCATTAATAGGCAGTAATTTGTAAAATCTCTTACTACTTTATAACGAATATCTATCATCGAGTTTTAGGGTGCCTGTCCATTGAAACGGAGCGAGGCTGCGGAACGGAGAAATGGAGAAACGTTAACCAATAGCCCTTATCCACTGGAGCGGAGGAGAGATTTTTTGTAATCCTATTGGTTAATACTTCTCCGTTTCTCTGCTCCGCAGCTATGCTTCGCTTTGATGGACAGGCACCCTTAACCCGTGTTAACGACTACCTACTGTCAATTATGTCTATGTGTGTATGTGTGTGTAGCTTAATCTTACTTTTAAATAACGTCGTTCTCATGGTGTATTTCGAATCAGTTATTTCAAAGCCTCATTAAAGACAAAGAAACATTAAAATGGAATATGTGTATGTGTATTGTATAACAAACAATATTTAGTCCGAAAAAGTCTTTTTTTTTTTGTAATTTTACCATGTTTTATCACATGAATGCTTAAATTTAATTCGTTTGTAGTATTATTAAATCATTTATTAATAATTATATTTATTAATAAAATTTAAATGAGTTAATTATTTAATTTTGATTTACGTATTAATGTTTTGTAGTTGCAATATAAGAACTACTATCTAATAATATCTTTATCAATGCGAAAGTATCTCGTGCAAGGATATGGCGTATGGCTAGTTAAATAAAAGCATGCCAACGATGGGAGCAGAGTCATCTTGACAGAATGTGTTTATTCATCAGATACTTAATGGAGTTATGACAGCTTGATATCATTTAATGCGCGTCTGGTCTAAATATAAATACTCAAAACAATAATGTATATTTATGAAGTATGTTATACATGACTTAAATTAGGATTTTAATAATATTCTTGTTGTTTATTGTTTGCTAAAAGTTTTAAGTAAGCTCTACTACAAATATTATTGAAAATTCATCATTCATAATATGTGAAAGATAAATTGAAATTTTTATAGTGAATGTTAGGTGCCTAGAAGTTATATATTAATAACAATAACGATTAACTTGACTGTATTAGGCAAAACCACACGCCAACAACGACACTAGATTTTCATGTCTTAAAAGGAATCATAGATATTATATGGCATAAGTCATATTAATCTTAAAACTATGTAGGTACAACAGGTCCATTATAAATATGAACTTAGGTCAAAATGTGAAATTAAAACAAAATCTCATGCATCATTACGTAATGTGTGACATATTTATCACTTAGGGCCAAAATACATCGAGTTGTCACATGCATCGTGAAAGTGTTGTGACGTGACCTTTATGTCTGTCGCCCACTCGTCTCGAGTCACCTCAAAATATACTGTTCAGAAATGGCATTAATATTTAATATACTACCTACTTATATATTACTTTTACCTAGTCAGCTCGTGATCACGACGCTTACCTACTTTATTAAAACTCTACTAAAATTTTGGTAGATGAATTTTTCTGTATTATTAAAAAAAAATCGTAATATTGTTTACTTAGAGTATATTGAATTTTAGAATCATTTTTTTTTTTCATTATTTTTGTCGTATAATTAACATATATGACATAATACTCAAATATTCCTTAGTAATTTTATAAATTTATTCAAAAATAGAAATGTTTATTTTGCAACATTTGTCAAATATGATTATATATATATACATTGCATTTCTGTTCAACTCTCTGTTCAGTAAGTATAATAGATCTCCAAATCGTTCAGCGGAAATGTTCTACGTGGAAACATCAGCCTTAAAATGACAATATGTGAGTTTACAATTCTATAACCGCATATGGTTAGATAACGCTTACATAAGTTTATTTGATCAATAACTTGGTAAGCTTCAAGTCATTAGCTGTCATATAATTTAGCAAACAATGGCATTAGATCAGGGGTCCATAAAACTTTCGTCGTGTTTTAATATTCAATATGACGACTGTCAGAAATATTGCACAATTATTATTATATATATTTTTTTTAATAAACGTCTCACACTCAACGGCCCCCAGTAGGATGTGAATCCTGTGTCGGAGGTTCGAAAACTCACACAATACACAAGCACAAACGCCCAGACCAGGACACATATCTGTATGGCCTATACAAATGATCGAACCCGCGACCGTCAGCGCATCAGCCAGTTGCTGTGACCACTGCGTCAACGCGTCGTCAAATTTATAATTATTGATTTTATAATCTTTCTTCTAGTTTGTGTATGTATCATATATTTTGACCTAGTAAAAGTTATTTTTAGACTTTTTGATGTCTCGCGACGCTCTTTTATGAATTCTATATTTTTGCTAAAAGACAAAAGAACAATTTCTAAGAACATCTAGGGACTATTACCAAATACCACATACAATTATCAGATTTATTAAGAAATAGTATTTTCGTTACTAGACTCACGAGTATTAATAAACAGTGAATATTGGAAAATTTTATTTAAAAAAAAGTAGTAATGAACCTTGTCTGAAACCCTAAACGTTCTCCTGCGTAATTAGCATCTCATTATTTCACATGTACAAATAAATATACAATATGTATAAAATTAACAAATAAATAAATTAAATTTAAATAAATTATCCATAATATGAATATTTTTGCTTTATCAAATTCAATTTGATTAAAAAGTAAACTTAAAAGATATTTATATATTAAATCAGTGTAAGAATAATAAGAGTTAAATATGTATTTAACATTTCATTGTAGTTAATCTAATTTGTGATTAAATCAAAAAACTTGATGATGTGTTCAAAATATAATTAAACAATAGTGTATTAAAAATATAAACAAAGGTGTCTGTTCGTTTACAAATATATATTTCATTAAATACAAAAAATATTCAACAAACAAAGACAATCTGTTAATATTATACATTATGCAATACCGTTATTAAGTTGACAAAGGGGAAACAATAAAATTGAATTGATATTATTTTTATTCTAGCGCTAATCGTAAAACTAAAGTGCCGAATTAATCGGACTTATAAAATATTATACGTAAAATAGAAAACCACAAAAACGTATGTACTCAATACAGACGTAATAATACGTAAAGATGTGCGTAACTTATAATTTTATGTTTTTCCTAATGGACTGTAATTGATGGATGATTTTTGACAATGCTTATACTCGTAGTTTGCTTACACCGGGGCGATCGTAAAATTCTCACGCAATAAACTTAAAACAAATATGATAATGAGAAAATAATAATTGTTTGTTTTTTGTATTAGATAAATTTTAAAAGTATTCAATAATTCTTTCATTATTAGCACTAATATACACACACGCACTAAGATAAACTACTAAATTCAGTACTAGTGGAGACGCTGGCGAAAACACGAAGAATGTCTAGACGTAACTAGAACGTCCTACTATCACAAGTGGTAAAAAGTTAAAAGAAACGTATCCAAATCTTAAATTATTGCTTCTATATGTTTTCTCTTTACTTTTAAAGACTTGGGTTTCAATGAGATAAAGAAAAGTTTTGTCTTATACCATATATGTATATCCATTCCTATGTACCCTCATAGAACCTAAACTGAATAAAGAGATCATTGTTACTAATATAAAACTACATAGCCACAAAAAAAAAACTGAAGGCATTTTTGAGATTTATAAATACCTTGATTTCGTTTTGAAACCTTTTCCAACGTTTAACTCTCAAACAAATTAATTAGAAGCTTCTAGTACACGTTAAAATTTATAATTTATTCACACGATTAATAATATCAAGCAATGCAAGTCACGTCACAAGCACTGTATTGAAAGTGATGAGAATTTTGTAATTTAAATAAAAACGTATGCTCATTGCTCAAACTTACGAAGAGATAATCGTTCCCCTTATTCTAATGTTAGCTGTAAAATTAAATAATAATTTTGTGATTTCGTTAAACTATTTCTATATTTGGTATTTAGTCTAATGGTTTAACGTGAGAATTGTATAATATTCTTTAACAATATTTAATGATTATTACAGAATTAATGAAAAATATAGTTTTATTTCTTTTCAGAGTATGAGTATATTATTTTGTTTGTTTATTCCGCATTTCATACTAATTAATGTAGAAAAGAATTTGTTTTCACGCCCTGATATCAGTATAGACACTAGAGTACCTACGACTCAGAAGAGCAAAGCACCATAATATAGGAAGCGTGAATACGCATAATTCTAATTATATAGTATTCTCCGCATCAATCTCCAACGTTAAAAATGTGATGTGTTTTTACTTTATCAGTCGTCATGTAGTTTAAGTAGAGACTTGTGTGTTTTTCATATATAAAATTTGAGTTGTATTTTATTACTTTTAATATTATTAACATATTTTCAAAGTTACGTCATGGTATATTTTATTCACATGCGAAAAAAATAAATATAATTATTCATATCTCTGAATCATAGAAAATATTTTGGGTTACTTTTATTATCATTCGGATTAACCCTATATTTCTGTTATTAAATATATCCAATTGTTGCGAAGTGGTTTAAAGAGACCACACGCTGAGTAATTATTACTTGACACGTCACTAGTCCATATGAAGTGACGTGGGAAAGCCCATTAACCCTCCGATCCACTCCAGTACAATGGAGTACAAAAGACCCAGTAATGTACAGCAGTGTACCACTAGTGCGTATTGAATACGCAAGTATACGTGCTAGTTCCATTGTACTTACAGATGAAGTAAGATTTAATCACCTAGAAGAACTCTATTGATTTAAAATTCACTGAACTCCTTATATAACCGTCATTACTTTATCGATATGAAAAATGAATCATTTGTATCACTTTTGAATACCATTTCAAAGCCAATTATTTTCTAAAAATTCATATTTTAAGTAAGAGTTGTATTATTTCAATTAATAAGTTATTCGTATTTTATTTAAAAAAAGACGAGGACGTAATTTAGTTTATAATAAATTTTGTTTTTCAGATTATTAATTAAAATTCATAATTACAGCATTCATAATGAAACCAAAAGTCATTCCTCAAATTAGCAGCTTAAAGTCTAAGTCTTTACAATCTATATAACAAGCTGTTAATAAACAAAATGAAATAATTAAAAACAGTCGCATACGTTACTATAAACGCTTAACTACCTATGTAGCAATAGCATCGTACTACAATGTGTGATGTTTTCGAAATAAACGTGAAACGTAAGTAAATTATTCAGTTTCAAAATAGTTTTGAAACAATACTTAGAAACTGTAATGCGACAGTACACGATACAGTGATAATTTTCCTTGAAAGACACTTATTGACGCTTAAATGAAATGAGAAAAACGCTTAAATGGAAGTGAGAAATGTCTTGCAGTTGCACGCAAATGCGATATCAAAGCAAGGATAATTTAATTTTAGTGTATTAAATTGTATAACTCCATGCATATATTCTTCGTATCAATCTAACAATCACATATAACAACAATTATATTTATTTATTATTATTTTATTATTATTTTAACAATTATATTATTATTATTATTATATTTATTTATTTTAGAAATAACATGGGTATATTCACAAATTATCGAGTAAAATCAGAAAGCAAGGTCTTATACACTACATTACCTATACATTCAATTTCACCAAAAAATACTAATATCTATCAATAACAGCAATTCTTTTAAAAAAATCTGTAATTTTATATATGTTAGATTGTTAGGTAAGGGTGACGAGGGAAGTGCAATTAGAAAATTTTATAGTTTTTAAAAAAATACCTTAACTGAACCGTTTGTTAACAAACGAATATAAAAATACAATGAAATATTTTAAGATGAAGTGTTATCTCGATCTTAGAGAGTGAATGTAGACGAAAGCGCTTGCACAATGCCAATATCCTGTATTGTACCATCTCTGCCCTTTTGCTTTGTTGCCAAAACATCTGATTGTCATTGACTGAATGGGGCGGTACCCGAAAGAGAGATTTTTTATTTTGGTTACGTGTTTGTATGCCTAAAAATATCTTTTTTTTTATATCAGCAAATAATATAAATTAGGATAGGTGTAGATATAGCCTCACAGTAATGTGAGGCTAACGAGTTTGTCTTAATTTTAAGATTTACAAACCCGACTTCTGTACGAATCTGATTTACCGATGGAAGGGATGCGCTGTGCCGCGCTCCCGGCTGCATGGGTACCACCATCTTGCTTGTTTCTCCCGTGACAGCTTTGCTGTGTTACTGGCACCGAGACTTTAACACCTTATGTCTCTGGATAGGCAACACATAGATGAGTTGCCTGGACTAGTTCCAGGTAAATTAGTTTATGTTCATTGGCGACGTCAACCACTTACCATCAGGTGAAACGTCTGCCAGTTCGCCTATCCAACTCACATTTTAAAAAAATGTATAAAATCAATCTATAAGTGAAATAATTTAACAATTAACAACACGCGTTGACGGGTATATAATTATTACAAGGAGCGGTTTGCTTAGTAAATTTTCAAATCAGTGTAAATACGCTAAGTATTCTTATCAAAAGAAAATATTTTTATATATCTCCAATAAACTGTTTTTAAAGGTATGTTTTAAAATGTTACTATTATATTTATATATCTACCGATTTATTAATACTGATTAATGAGGAGCTATATTATATAAAGAAGTTAATAAGCTTAACAGTAAGATGATTAAGGTGGCAAAAAATTTAAGAAAAAAAAAATTAATTATCTATCTAGTGCCTAAAATCACGTTTATTATGCAGTCAACATACTATCTATTACAACAATCAATAGTTGAGTAACAACATGCGCGTTTTTCTCCAACAAAAACTAAAAATTTAAACATTTTTATTGTTGTCACAAACACAATTTAATTAATTTTAATAAAGCTATATTATTGACGCTTTTTATATTTTGTCATACTTTTTTTAAATAATAAAAATATATTTGTTTGACAACAATTTACACACGGACACATGCAAACGCATCATTAATAATATTTTATTTAAATATCATATTCCCCCGTGATTACGAGAGTTAAAGAAATCAGCCGGATACCCCGCTGCAATGACAAATGGAAACACATTCGTCACCCAGCGGTGTTTAACGGATTTTGGAATTGTACCCGCATCAAATCGTAGCCGTTCGAATGCAACTTATAATTTAAGGAATTTTACTTGACCGTGCCGTGCCAATTTCAGACTGCAGCTGTTTCTTAAGAAGTATAAACAATTACTTATTTTCGCGTATGGTTGCATTATTACATTGTAAATGCTGTGAGCTGTCCTACACTACAATAAGATGTAGCCATTAATAAGTTAGGTCAAAGTAAATATTATGAGAAATACATATCAGATATTCTGTATGTAATTCTAACAAGCACTCGTACATAACAGTCGAAAATGTAACAAAGTTTTAAAAGAATGTATGTATTTATAAACTACATTTTAAAATATATTATCTTATCTTATATCTTTAAACGAGCAATTCTTATTTATTTATTTATTTACTCTTTATTGCACACCACAAAAATTTAACAAAAGCATAGTTACAAATTAGTCGTATCAAAATTGTGTAGTACAACAGGCGGTCTTATGGCTAATTAGCCATTTCTTCCAGACAACCCACATGGATAAGAAAAGTTCAGCAAAGAAAGAAACAGGTAGGTTGTGCAGTTATATAATAAACTTACATACTAATATATACATACAATACTTATATAAGATACATAATAAATATGTAAATGCAAATATAATAAATATCTCTATTATAAACTAATAAATATTAAACATAAATAAAATAAAATAAAATAAAAAGATAAAAACATCTAATAAAAAAATAAATAAAAAAAAATAGGTAAATAAATATCGTAATCAAGTCGTCTTCAGCTTAAGATAGTGATCTTTAACATACTTCTTAAATGTTAAGAGTGATTCGGCTTTTCTTATGTGCAATGGCAAACTGTTCCATAATTTTATAGCCTGAACAGTGAAAGACTGTGCAAAAAATTTAGTTCGATGAGCAGGCAGCTTCAGCATAAGATTTCGAGATGATCTTAATTCTTTCGAGGCATTTCCAATGTATTCAAATTTATCCTTCAAATAAGAAGGAGCCTTAGGATTAAATAGCACACAGTACAGCAGAGAAAGAATATGCAAGTTCCGGCGAGAGCGTATAGGAAGCCACTTGAGCTTAAAGCGAAATTCAGAAACATGGTCATATTTGCGAAGGCAGAATATGAACCTGATAGCAAGATTTTGGAGTCGCTCAAGTTTATTAAGTTGGTCCTCGGTCAAATTAGGATAGCTTGCATCTGCGTAGTCTAGAATAGATAGCAGGAGAGAGTTTGCTAACATAATTTTGGTGGGGATTGGCAGAACATATCTCAAGCGACGTAATGAGCTCAGTGCTGAAAAAGTTTTCCTGCTGATTTCCTTCAACTGCACCGACCATGACAGCGTGTTATCAAGGTGAACACCAAGATCTTTAGCAGTGGAACAGTAAGGCAGCCTTATACCGTTATAAACAACAGGAGGTTGATTTTGGTTGTTTATTTTCGCAATAATGCCTGGGCTGCCAATAATGATAACTTGCGATTTTCCAGGGTTGACACTAAGACCATAACGCTTAGTCCATTCCAAAATATTTCGAAGGTCCATGTTGATTATATCGACTGCACTAGCAATATGCTCGGATGTAGAGTGGCGATAAATCTGAATATCGTCTGCATACATATGGTAGAGAGAAGAAATAAATTGAGTAATGGAATTAATGAAGATTGAAAAGAGCAAAGGAGACAAAACGCCACCTTGAGGTACCCCAGCTTGGACATCACGCCATGAAGAGAAGGCCTCATCAAGGCATATACGTTGTCGACGTCCTTTGAGGTAACTCAGAAACCAGTTTCTCACCGATGGAGATATGTAATAATTCTTGTATATATATAATCTGAATCTCGGAAACGGCTCCAACGATTTTCATGAAATTCAGTAAGCAGGGGGTTTCGGGGGCGATAAATCGATCTAGCTAAAATTTATTTTTAGAAAATGTCGTTTTATCCCTTTTTTTTACGCAATTAAAGAATATCATTAGAATATGAAGGTAAATTTCGCTGTCATTAATAAGCTTAAAATAGCTCCGATGGGAATCGGACAGATTCAAAATCAGAAAATCCGGTTTCCAATCCCGGTTTCTACAGACCAATTTTTTTCCATTGTTTTTCAAGTTTCTTTTTTTGTGAGAAAAAATATTATTGAGAGCTCTTTTTATTTTTTATTTTTTATTTAAATAACCAGTTCCTATCGTTTTACTATTATGTCGGTAAGATCGAAAATAATATTTATGTTTCATCAGTATGTAATGTATCTAAATATAATTTAACCGAGCAAAGCTCGGTCATCCAGGTACTACTTAATTCTATTATACTCGTAATTTAAACATAGCTAATATGAAAAAAAAAATACCAAAGGAAACAAAAATTATAACTATCTGACAGCTGCGGTTTTATTCAGGTCAAATCTTATATCTTTAAACGAGCAATTCTTGTATATATATATATATAATCGGAATCTCGGAAACGGCTCCAACGATTTTCATGAAATTTAGTATGCAGGGGGTTTCGGGGGCGATAAATCGATCTAGCTAGGATTTATTTTTAGAAAATGTTGTTTTATCCCTTTTTTTACGCAATTAAAAAATACCATTAGAATACGAAGGTAAATTTCGCTGTCATTGACAAGCTTCTAATAGCTCAGATAGGAATCGGGCGGATTCGAAATTAGAAAACCCGGGTTCGAATCCAGGTTTCTACAGACCAATCTTTTTCCTTTTTTTTAATTAAGAGCTCTTTTTATTTTTTTATTTTTTATTTAAATAACCAGTTCCTATTATTTTACTAATATGTCGGTAAGATCGAAAATATTATTTATGTTTCATCTGTATGTAATGTATCTAAATATAATTTAACCGAGCAAAGCTCGGTCATCCAGGTACTTTAATTTATAAATGACACAATTCCCATACAAACTTTATATAAATTACAATTCTCCGTATTAATGGTGAAAATTTTAAAATATCACTATATATACATTTATATATATATATATATATATATATATATATATATATATATATATATATATATATATTTTCTATAATATCACACACACCTGTTTATTAAGTTCTAATCAAAAGCGTAAAAACAAAGTTCCAAAAGCTTAAAATTCCTTGCTCTTTAAATTATTAAACTTCTTTTCAAAATTTCTTCTTCTATTTTAGCGTTTTTGAGATTGTAACCCAAAGAGAAAAACACAGTGGGCAGATATTTAGAAAAATTCTTTATAATGGGTATTTAGGTTACAAAATGAAGTTACTGGTCAAATGTTATGTGCCTTTAATTGTTAAACCTTTGATAGTGACAAATCAGTTCGAATTGTGTTATTTTATAGGTGTAAATGTTATAGACTAATATTTTATTGCCGTTATGTCCAAATTTGTCCTCAGTTTTTTTTTTTTTTTTTACAAAAATCTTTAATTCTATCTGTCAGTGAAAGTTCCGTCGATTTCGTTCCAGCTGTTTCGGAGATTAGCTGGAACGAGTACAGATAATTAAATTCTTGTATCACGGTATCGAAGTACATACTTTGTTATAAACAAAAATAGGAGATGTGAATAATCTTTATGAATCTACAAATCTCAACGCAAACCTTTGCGTGATCCCACCAAGGCGTTACAAGATAATATTGTTACGCAGCTAAACACAATCACGACTTTCGCAAACGAACTAAATTATTTCATTGTTCCGAACAATTGTTTCAAAAATTTTTATAAAGTGTGTAGACACGCTCGCGTTAAATATTTCGTCATAAAATCATCATTACTACCTATATTTCGAAATGGATTTAATTGTTTACCATACTTTGTATATCGATTTTCCAGCTGTTATAAGGGATTCAGTTTTACACTGCATATAAACGTCTTACTTTCAACGGCTCCCAGTGGAATGTGTCAGGGGTCCGAAAACACAGCCAACACCAATACAAACGTTCAGAAAACGTCAAAGATCTTTAGAAGTGAAACTCCTTTAGAATCGTTGTGACTGAAATTCTAATGGTAATTTCTAAATTTAAGTATATCTCATATATTATTATTAAGCCTCACTATGATTACTATACTGTTTTTTTTTTCAATACACGATACTTTATTTGTAGGCTTTCCGCATCATATGTGATTACTTAATAGAACTTAATAGAACTAAAGCAATATAATTTCCTACTCTTGGTCAAAGGTCTACTCTCTTTTATAAAAGAAGAGTTGGAGCTTCATTAGCCATGTTTCTCAACTGCAGATTCGCGGCTAATTTCGGAGTAATTATAGTTGCAGGTGTAAATAAAAACCCTGATCGGCAGTTTTATGTGCTCTCGCATAGTTACTCCTGAATGACGAACACCCAAATCAGATACAAATATTTATACAAACAATATTATCTAAACTGAACAGGAATCAAACCCAAAATCAAACCCCAAATCAAAACATTGACGTTATTGAAACTTTTCCCACCACGACACTAAAAAATTCATCTGTGCGTGAGTACATATAAGTAGGTACAATTATTATCATATTTTTATCGTGTTTTGGTCTTTTTAAATATACCATACCTACTTCCTCGAATAATAAAAATATTTAATGTGATACGAAATTAGTCATATATAAAATGTATACGAAATATAAATATTATTAATTTAATTTTATATACTAAAAAGGATGTAACTTTATTAGCGATATCGTTTCCCCAACATACAAGTGGATTTTCATATCCTGGTGATAATGTGTATTTTTTACGATAAAAATAATTCCTTGTTTTGTTACTTTGAAAAAAATCGAATTAAAATGAAAAATTATTTTATTCAAGTAGGCTTTTAAAGCACTTTTGATTCGTCATTTACAAATTATATATTTTTAATTAATTAATTACAGTTAATGTTAGGATACCAACGATTCGGAACGTAGATTCTGCTCAGAAGAGTCAGTAAGAAACTCAACAGTTACTCTTTAAAAAAAAAAAAAAACAAAAAAAAAACTGTCAATACATAATGAAAACATTCTTAATTCAGTAATATTTTCTTCACAAAAGACAGCGCCACTAAAGCAACACATCTTTGTTATTTATGTTATTTATATACAATACATTTCACAAATAAATAAATTAGTTCAAACTATTTGGACACTTTCTTTATGATGGATCAATTTCCTAACGTTATCAGAATAATATATTTCACTTCTATCGTATAATACTATAAAATTATACTAACACGATTGTTCCTCACCTACAGATTATGCTGTATTTAAAAAAAAAGGAAAATGTTGCCCTTTACTAAACATTTCACAACAAAAGTAATCATATAACTTAAGTAAAAGTTACCGCAAAACATAGCGGAAATAAGTATAGTTATTCGGTGAAATGAATGAATATAATGAGAATTGACGTTATTTGTTCAGGGAAAGTTCGAGAAAATCCATTTGACATAAGTAATAACACAGATAATAAAATATATTTACTTGGAGTGTAAAAATATTTGCTACTTCTAATGATATACGAAAACATTGCACATCTTAGTTAATGTTTCTGAACATTTTTAATTTTTGAAAATTTATTAATTACTATTAACTACATAATTAACAAATTTATAATAAGCGTTTAACATATCTCCATTTTGTTTGTATAGTAAAAACATTCATAATTTCATGCGTACATAGACAATTCGATGCGTACATCTTTTAAAGAAATTAAGCTGTTATTTTGTATTCCATAAGGGTCGAAATTCTATGCATTGGTAATTTATAATAAGTGGATTTAGACAATAAAACCGCGTTGATTTCAGATCCGATACGTATTAATTGGAGCAAAACAAAGTATCTAATTATGAAAATAGTAATGCTCTATATATTTAAAGATATTTTAGTTATCTTTAGTAACTGATTGTTATAGTAAACAATGTTTATCGAACACACAAAAATAATTGATTTTACTTTACACATATTATGTAATAATATATTTTAATAGATTCTTAGAACTTTTTGCAATCAGATAATGCGAAATTTAAATCAATGATTAAGTAGAGTAAATTGGTAAATATGTTTTAAAAAAATGTTATTAGCATGTAATTATATTTAGATTTTAAGAATATTGTATGTACAATTGTTGTTCAACATGTACGGAACTACCTCTTAGCTCAAAGGTTGAGGTTCAATGTTCTGTGAAGTAAAAACATCAGCTAAATAAAATGACACAAGATGACAGGACAAAGCTTAATTTGTACTTTGTATACATATACATTAAAATTATTTTCATCAAAATAAAACAATTTGTGTACATATAAGTTTCTTTAATGATAATATTCGCAAATTAAAACTTAATTAAGACTTGCATTTTTCTAATAACATAATTCTAAAACAGAAAGGAAGATTTGTTTAAATATTATTACATTGTATTTTCAATGCCAGTGTCGAAATACGTTCCTTAAGCTTTCTTAGTAAGCATTTATGTTAACTAATGATGATGTTATGCACTGGCACACGTACACCCGCCTATTACGCATGCCGCGTTTTATTGTCTTCAATGAACCTATCCCTTTCATCCATTAATATAATAGATAATAATTATAGTCCAAATATATGACTCATCTATTACAGGCAGATAAAAGAATAAATAAACTAGTTAAACTCGAACTATTAAGTAGTACCAAACAAAAGGGACAATGTTTTTTTTCCGATTCATTACCGCAACATGACTAGACTAGACTATACAAGCGAAGCGATAGCGAAATTCTAGCGATAGAGTTGATGTATGTAGAATAAATTATGTATTTATTATATTTTATTGTAAGCTTATCTAAATGCGTTAAATAAAATAATTATACTGTTTATTGTATAGGTAGGTATACAATTATTATGTAGATATTTGACGCTGCTATGAAATACTAAACAAAATAAAACATAAAATTGTAAGTGCAAATAATATTTTTAATATTCTAGATATTATCTTGAAGTCAGGCCTCCACCAAAAATTGTTCGATGTAAAGTTATAAGCTTTCACCGAAGAACAGAAACCTAATAATTAAATATGAATTCATAAATGCTCGATGCAAATTCAGTAGCGTTTGGTCAGGAGTAAGTTCCCACGTAAGAATAAGGGTGTCTTTGTTAAAGTAGTCCCTTCACAGATTCGCTTTTTTACCCACAATGTCTCGATTTAATGATACCTTTGCATCGTTGTTTATTTTGTTCTTTTATCTGTTGTCATTGTCAAGTTTTCAGGGGTGATGTCTTTGGACAAGGAATGAATAATGGTTTTCCTATAATTGATCATATTGCTTCTGGTATTTAATTCTTTTTTGTCAGTTCTGGGCTTTATGTATGTATAAGAGCTAATTTACTTTACAAATCTTTTTATATTTTTTCAAAGATTATTTTGAATATTTGAATTTGTAAGAGATCATCCTTTGGACTTTTTATCGTCGAACTATTTCTAACAGTGGAATAATATTTAATAATAATAATTAATCGTTATTTTCACCTATAAATAATAATTTAACTTTTATTAGTTACATCGACATTTTTTCGTAATAAAACCTATATTGCTAAAATTAATACTTTCTAATATATAAGTTTATCTTAATTCTAATTATAAATCTAATGAAACTTTAAAAGTAACGTAATATTTAATTAGCGAATCTCGATATGAGACATGTTTATATTGGAACTTGTTTTAATCATGTCAATGAACGATACTTCGAAAGTATTATTAGTAATTGCTATGTTGCTATATATTTATAAATTTTAAAATATGATAAGTAGCATCCACGGTAATAATGACCTTAAAACGTCAAAAAGAAAAAGGACCTTTAAAACTAATGGTTACTTTACCTACATGGAAGTTTACACTATTATCCTTTCCGTCATATAACAAGTGATCCACATTGGCTTCACAATTTAATCAAGCCTGCATTCCTAATCCTAACCAATCCATCTTAAAGACGACCCATTATGCAGTAACCCAACGTAACCCGACCCGCATTAGAGGATAATGGGGCCTTCGTATAATAGTTCCAAATTTTGTAGTTCCCCACTCATCTTTCATGTTTTTGATCTTTTTAAATCTACTATAAATTTAAGATGGAAAAAACTTTTAAATAAAGTCAGTTTTCGGACGATAATTTTACGTAATAACGTCATAAGAAAACATTGATGAAAAATTGCATACTTTTATGAATTGAATTGAATTATTATCACTGAATTATCATTATTTTGTATAATACACTTGAAAATTACAATTTTTTCGATAAATTCTCATTTATTTGCACTCGTTAATTTAAATATTTTCTCTCTTCTATTCGAACGCATCTGCCGATGGAGTGGAAGAGAGTTAGATGCGTCACTTAGGCCGATCGTGCCTCCCTATCGCTTGTTCCGCGCTCTCGCTCGCGGAACGTGACAATGAGTCATGCTTTTTCGTGCGTGCAGCTGGCGTTCATCGATTTATAAGACGTTATCACATCAATAATTTAAAAAAAAAACTGTATTTATGTAAATAAACATTAATAATCAACTAAAATAACTACAAATATATTTAACCAAACGCTGATTTGTGTTTATAAATACTTTACAAACTTAAAATCTACTATAAATAATACATCTAAGATTAGTTGTTAATATCGTAATACTAAACATTTATTATAATTTTAAAAATAAGGTTGAATAGAGTATTTAACCTTATAATAAGTTCTATAACATTTCTAGAGTCACAGGCATAAAGCTTAAGAAATGTCATAGCTATGTATATCTATAAGTCGAAACATTGATTACTCTAATGGTGCATCCACAAGTCCGTTACATTTTGTACAAAAACAATATGAAATATTGTTAAGTGATCTTCTTTAACAATTATAACTAACTGCTTGTTGATATTTTTTGTATGTTGCATTAACTAACATTCTGCAACAAATATTATCGGCTGATACAACATCTTCATCTATACATAAATTGGTAGGAAAGTCAAAACTGTACATTGAATATTTTTTTACAAGAATACTTGAGGTGTGATCTACAATCGATACCGAAGCCAAAAGTATAGTTTTTAGAATTTTTGTCTGTTTGTCTGTTTGTTTGTATGTATGTCCGTAATAAACTCAAAAAGTACTGCATGGATTTACTCCAAATTTGGCACGAATATTATTAAGAAGTCAAGTCAACATATAGGCTACATATTATCACGCTATCACCTACGGGGAGCGAGCAGTGAACCTTTATTTCTTCAACGCATTCTGTAACAACGTGTAATCTAATAGCGTTTACGCAGACGACGTCGCAGGCAGTAGCTAGTTTATAATAAAACTTGAGTCTTAACTTAACAGGGTAAAATTTAATCGCATCAAATAATTATATTTATCGAAAGTTGCTTATAGCATTTCAAGACGTTGTTTCACAAAAATTATTGGGCTGTGGATGCACCTTAAGAACTACGCCCTTCTATAGACTCGCCTGTCAAATCGAACTGATCACCGTGAAATCTTTGGACCTACCACGTCGATGTCTAAGCCTAATGGGCATTTTATACTCTTCAAATCAGGACGGTATTATTTTTTTTTAATGTTACACAGTAATAACGTATTATTTAATGGGACTAGTAATAAATGTATCTTATTAGTAACACTCGAAAAAATAAATGGTTTTAGGTATCGTTATATTAAATATTTACATCACTAAGGATATCTTAATATTGTTTTATGTATATTAAGTGTCGACCTATAAAATATTAACTGTATTTTTTAGTTTTAATATTTATAGAAGCATCATTGCATTTGTTACAACACATAATATTGTGGCCTGAAGTTTTATTCAAATAAACATGATGAAATAAGCTAACTACTAAAATGAAACATTACAATTAATTCTTTGAAAACTATCATTATGTACAACTATTATTGATTATTTATTTACATAATAATATTTACATTTTCAACTTCTTCTAACTATTGTATAACTAATGTTACATTTCGTCTCACATTCAATAAAGACTTCATAATACCAAAGATACCATCTCTTACGTCGAGCATCGTAACATGTTCACTTCAAAGTAACGAAAGTAAGAGTTTGCTCACAAGTGACCCGGCACTGTCTTCCGTTAGTTCATTATGAACGTCATACACGATGCATAGAATGATGCGCGGGTGCATCCATTACTCTCACTTTCTGAGCTTGAAGATTTAGGAAAGATTAGATTTGATTTAACGCTTAAACGAACAGAAATCATTAATTAAATTTATAATATTATAAAATCAATACCTTATATTTAAAGGTAGGTATATACAATAATATCAAATAAGTTTAAAGACATTTTTAGTTTATAATATATTCCATATTTATTTTTGATTTAGATTTAATGTTTAAGCTATTTTAAATCGATTTTATTTCATAGATAAAATAGTAAATCAAAATAAACTACGACGGTAAAAAAAAAAACTGTCTGTAAACATTGACATTGGTGTTGGTTGGTGTTGGTTTTAACAAAAGAAAACACTTTTGGACATAGACCTCCTTATAAACTCTACAAAAGAAGTTGGTTCTTAATCACTTCTTATTCAGATTAGCAGATAATTTCCCTAGCAAGACTACCGATCGTTCTCAGGTGAACATTGACTGTTCATCGACTTTCGTGATCAGCGACCACGATCATCAGCGTCAATGGCTATTGAAGAACTGTTGTCACTATTAAAATAATATGATAATGCATTATAAAATATCAGTAATATAAAAAATATTTTATTTTTATTATTCTAGCGCCCCAAATTCATTATTAATAATAAAGATTAAATATTTATATCCAATTGCTAACTCTATTCACCATAAACTGCACGATCCGTCGAAAAACCTATCCGTCGCTCTTTGTTCTTCGTGTCTTCATAATAGTATACTTTCACGAGTGAACTCGTATAGCTAATTATAATCGTCTTTGATATTGTTCTCACTATTGCATTTTTTACACAATTCTCGATTGTAATCATCGTCTAAATAAATTTTATTTTTTGTCTAAACACGTATAGATCGTTATTGCGTAACTTTCCAACTCAATGTAGTTTGTCGTTATAACCTAACTATTGTAATATTACTTATATATTATACACTTTAGTACGAATCTAATGTTTACTTAAATTTTGTCGGATTGTCTGATAAAGCATCCTTTCTAAATCTTAATGTTTTACGTGATATTTAGTTTTTATTGTAAACG
The DNA here is from genome assembly GCA_036937285.1 of Euphydryas editha. NCBI lineage: Eukaryota > Metazoa > Arthropoda > Insecta > Lepidoptera > Nymphalidae > Euphydryas > Euphydryas editha. Next base: position 6,038,009 of record JAUPFZ010000020.1, read on the forward strand.
TTTAAGCTAAGTTTAATCTTTATACATATGCACATAATAATATAATAATTATTTGTCTATGCATAAAATAATTTGATTCGGTTTCACATATATTCTAGGCTAGTTGATACCACCGAAACAGCTCTCAATTTATTCTAAAATATTAAAAATACAAATTTTTACAATAATCTTTGTTTTTAAAATTATTAATTGGTATGTATTTTAAGTATTCAAACGTTAGTTAAAACAATTAATATACGAGTATGTGTTATTTGTTAATATTTTTCCCATGAATAAATGATAATTGCTGTAATTTAAAACTGGTCTGAGAAATGAGTCACTTGAATATGATGTAAATATATACGAATATATAGTATGAAGATCTTTAAAAAGGGCATAGTTTATAAGCAGCTTAATATGTATAATATAATTCTGGTTCTGATTCTTTTGAGCGTATTTAAAAGACATTTTTCGCACAAACAGACTTTTTACCTGGTCTAGTCTCTAAAAATTCTATTTCTCAGAGTAACAGGGACTCCATTTAGGTATTTTGACTGACATAACAAATGATAGTTTGGAATACGAATGGAAGTAGAAATGAAAATATCAAATGCTAAAGAATTCTAGGGCCTATAGATGTACCAATGCACAGTAATTGTTTTTTTCTAATTTTAGGAATTACATTCAGTTATATCATCACAACAGCATATTCAGTTGACTTTCCCTAAAAAGATTAAAACTCGTAGACGGCTGGCTAGTCGGCGTGCAGTGACTATTATAGGCAGTTACATTTCGGAAGGTTAATGAGAGAGCCAGAAGCCAACTCTGAACACCCTTCTACTTTATCATCCTTCATTCTTTAACCAGTTATGTTATGTAATAACAGTACAACACCCATAGTTTTTCTGGTGCTCGTTTGCTCATTATTACTGTAAAAATATCGAACACAATAAGTATTTATCGTTTATTAATTTGAGATGTTATAAAAAATTGTTTAAAAAGTTATTATATATTTACTTGGAACAAAAAAAAATACGAATTGTGATACGTAGACAAAGAAAGTGTTTATCATATAACATAATATTTTATAAATTCATACAATTATATTTTATAAATTCTTAGCTATCGAAAATAATTAGAATGAAAACGAAATCTCAAAAATCACGTAGAAATAATAATTAATTACAAAAGAGAATGACAGACTAATATTTAAATAAGTCTAAGTTTAGTATGTAACAATATTACACAATTTTAATATGAACGTGTTACTCGGTATATTGACGAAAGAGCTTAATAAGAAAAAATCAATTGCGGTCAAACTACGCGTTAGCAATCCTTCGATTTAAAATTTGATTGAATTGGTAAAATTATTAAGCATAATTATTGATCATTAATTCTGAGCTATTTTTGACTATGGAGGAATTCTATCGTAGGTCTCCTGGATTCTGGAGTCCATCATCAGGTCAATATGGTGTATTTCTACATGACTAAGTCAGTTATTATCTTATCTATCTATATATAAAAGAGATTTCCACGTATACATTGACTCATCACGATATCTCTGAAACTATAAGGCGCAGAGACTTGAATTTTGGTAGGAATATTCCTTTTACCGAGTAGAGGTCAGCTAAGAACGGATTTTACGAAATTCTACCTCTAAGGGGGTGAAAAAGGGGGGCAAAGTTTGTATGGGACAACATGATTCCTTGGTCCAATCTACTTCAAATTTCGCATAAATATTCTTTAACAGAATTGGTTGGAGATGTGTTTCGTATTTTATCGAAATTCATCCTCTAACGATGTTAAAAGGGGGGAGAAAATTATTTTGATATAAATACTCCATAGTGATTTTGAATTAAATTAAAATTTATTTTGACACATGTTTGACAACCAATCCGTCTGTTATAAAATATTTTCCAGTATTGACGCAGGTGTAGGTGATAAAAAAATTAAATATAAATTTATATTTTTTGAAATTTAATTAAATACCCGTGCGAAGCCGGGGCGGGCCGCTAGTAATTATATATGTGTGCGTATTATTAAAATAAAACCTAAACTTAAACAACCTACTTGTTGCTTTGTTTAGGAACAGATACCTAACCGTGTGTTAAAAAAATACTTCAAGTCGACCCTGACATCATACATGATTCTATGAAGGTACATATAATAAAAAAACGCAGTGTATTTGTTATTGTTTGAGGAAATTCTCATTTTATTAAATACTATTTAATTATATACTATCGAAATTAATACTAGAATATATAATTTTTTTTTTCATTATTAGGCTTTTATTAAAATTAAATAGATTGTTTTTACAATTCAAAACTTAAAATAATTATTTACAAACAGAATATTTAATATATTAAATAAAAATAAATATAGAACCTGACGACCGTTCTGGTGTAGTTGTGCGAGTAGTTGCGGGGGTGCGAGTCGGCGGTCGCGGGTTCGATTCCCGTTCGGGACAGATATTTGTATTTGTACAAATAGTTGTTTCCGGTGTGGATGTATGTCCTTATGGTTCTCCCCAGCGTGCCTCGGAGAGCACGTAAAGCCGTCGGTCCCGGTTGTTATCATAGACACCTGATAACGATCGTTACCCATTATAAGGATTTCATTATCCGCCAACCCGCAGTGGAGCAGCGTGGTGGATTAAGCTCCAACCCTTCTTCTAAATGAAGAACAGGCCTTCGCTCAGCAGTGGGTGGTTTTCAGGCTGATACAAATGTAGAACCTACTCTTTTTTTAAGTAAAAATAAACACAATCCGAGTCGATTCTGATCGGACGCAGACTCAGTCGGACTCATTGCACTCTCAGAGATCACTCGATCTAAAGTGTATTAATTGTGTCGAATGCGGGCGTAACGTGAGTTACTCGCTGATTGATATAATATCATTCTATTCTTCAGCTTATTGTTTCAGTTATTTTTTACTTTATTACTAATTTATTTGATCTTAATTAAAACAGTTTTAAATTAATTATTTTCGTTATAATATGCTTATTTGGAAAATATAAATTATTCAATTAACAGCTCCAAGTGGCTATTGTCCTAAAAACCGGACGTATTGATGAAAGTTTAATTAATGTCAGTTGTGCTTATAGTAAATTGCGATTAAAGTTCAATTATATCTGTGCTAAGTAAGATTGATGAATTTGTGTCGCAGCCGACATAAAGCGTGCTAGAGATGTTTTTGTCAGTTAAATATCATTGAATTAATTGAATGATTATTTATCGTAACTTACTCCTGATTGATTGATATCCGCGATATCATGTGACATTATAACGACGTGATATTATAACGTCGAGTTACATGACATGTTAGTTTTTAATTAGTTTTATATTCAGGTGACTTCATTTAAACAAAATATATACATTAAAATAGTCAATGTAAAATGATTATTTCGTATAAAGTATATCACCCTTCTAGTACAGTTTGCAAGTCTCGCCTTAACGCCAGCAGTTGCGGGTTCGATTCCCACTTGAAGCACGTATTTGTATTTGTACAAATATTGGTTTCTGATCTGGATGTATGTCCTTGTGGTCTCCCCACCGTGCCTCAGAAAACACGTCAAGCTGTCAGTCGCGGTTGTTATTACAAACGTATGAAAGCGATCGTTACTCACGGTAGGTATAAATATATATGTGTATCATTGATCTATAATATTTAGATCAATGATAAGTATTACAACTATCCGCCAACTGCGATGGTGCTATATTTTGTGTTTTCAAATATATGGGTTCAGTATATGGTGACGCTGCTGCTAATTACCATACGGGTAGGTGTACAGTTGATTGTATCACTAAGGCCTTAGTCGCCTATTACGACACTTCGACAAGAAACAGGTCGGGACTATTCTTTTACAGCCGGTCACCGTACGGCAATACTAATATGTGAGAAACATATACTATTTGTATGTAAATATACAATATAATATATAATATAAAGAGATAATTAAGATATAATAATAAAAAAAAACAATTAACGTTGTTGTCACAGATATACATATATAGATTTGAAATAAAGAAAGTGTAATGAGTAATCGGACGGACACCCGTCGTGACCCATTTATCGTCTGTCGCGGGAGATTAATTTATGTTCAACCCCTTGACTCACGATTTAAGAACTCTACACACTGAATGCGGTTTGGGGTCGCAGGGTACGGCCTTTTTCGATTAATGACTGATATTGACGAAATTCTCGCCACGTTGTTCAGCTATAAATCAAATAATATTTCTTTATGATTTAATTTTCACGATCTTTATGGATTCACCAACATTTTATAAACATTACGCAATGGAAGGACAATGAAAGTTAAGCTTGTTTGTGGTTTTCACTAAATTATGTCCACATATGATCCTAATATTCATGTCCGAAACTCGTGTTCTTATGATTTGGTTTGGTAAATATATCCTAAACTTAAATAAATTCATTCCAAAACATGCAGATTTATGATAGGACGGGGATTAATTTTCAAGAGAAATTTAGCACTTGAAAAATCACCAGTACCAACTCGATTTTAAACCCCTAGTATTGATTCGCATGTTGTATTAAACACGACAACAACACTGAGCTATTTCGTGCTTAAGCTCGTCGTTCTTACGTATCCGTTTTATTAGGGATATTTAACAAAGTTTGCAGATGCGGTTACAGCACCGCACTATATTCGGTATACATCACTTTATAAATTAACTCGAATCGGGCGTGTCTGACTCAAACGCGTCGACATTTGACTCAGTCACACCTACACAAGTAGGTACAAGTCTTTTATATCGATAATTGTGAGATAATTATTTTATATGTCGATTGAATCACATGCAACGTAAAAGAGGATACATCCTTTTAGAGTAATGATGTCTTTTTAGCTTAGTAAACAACAAAATACAGTTAATTTTAACATGACAAATAATATATATTATATCAATTAGGTTTTATGTTGACTCATTATTTTAACTAATGATCCAGTAGCAGGGATGATTCATCACTTTTCGCTTATCGGTACTTTGGCGAGTATTTAATCGGACCCATTAAAATTCTTTTTTTCGTATTTACTTGAAAATATATAATAATTATTAATATTTTAACATAACTTTCATTACTTAAAATAGCCTATTTGTTAGACTATTTTGTAGGCGTTGAGTAAATAAAACTTCAGAAGTAATTTGATAATGTACCACATAGATGATAGCGTAAAAAAACGGAGGCAAAGATAATGTCGAAAGCATTTATTAACTATTCATGTATTCACAAATATATCGTTAAGGTATACTGGTATATTTGAAATATTTAACTGATTGTAAAGTAAAAATGGAACCGCGAAATTCCACATATAATCGCTACCACATTTATAATATTTACTTACATATATTAGAAGTTTTACTGTTACATGTTAAAGTTAATCATGTTATAAAGCATTAAAAAAACTCAATCTATTTTTAAGTGATATCTTTTTATTAATTCTTATTTTTATCAGTGACCGACCGCTTTTCTAGAGGGTGGCAGCTGCCCCTCTCAGCCCGTACCTCGCTACGCCCGTGGCAGTGAACATCAGTGGATATACAAACGATTTTACTTGACTTAAATTTGGCGGTGGATGCAATTATATGAGCCTGCGTGTTTCTGGAAAAAATACGGATACATATCCAATGCGCAGTGACGGATTAAGCTTCATATCGTTTTCTTGAATAGGCCTTTGCACTTACAAGCGGATTATGTGTGTCTTACAGTAATGTGTGAGCAACCCAACAAAGCTTTAGCGTTCTAAAATGGCAGAAATAATGAGTAAGTAAATAGAAGTATAGTAAGTACGTATGTCTCAATAATTATGATTTATATATCTCGCAAAGTCAATGACTACAGGTGACTATTTCTTTATTAAATTATTTGTTTGTTAACTATCGATAATAATGATTTGTAGCCATATCATATCACCGTTTAGAGTTGTGTTTGTATACAAAAAAAAAAAAAAATATTTTTTCAGAAACTGTTATTATTACAGAGATAAAAGAAAATAATAATAAAGTGTATGTTTATGAGTGTGTGTGTGGGCGTGTGTTTGTGTGCGCTTATAATCTTAAGTCCTTACCTATATGCTTGTGTATATACTGCGCGTGAGTCTGTTACGATCGTTTTACAATATATGTTATAGGTACGATTACGATATATTATTTAGATAATACCCAATAAATGTGTACAGGACACATAGATTTATAAAATAAAACAAAATGATGCCCAAGTTAATATAAATGACTGTGAACCAATGATGGCTACGCAAAATAACCATCGTAAAAGTTCTATGTTAAAATATTGAACTTAAAATATTTTATTGTGTTCAGTTTAAAAAAATATTTCGAAACTTACTACTCGTCTATTTTAAAAATTATCGTTAAAGTAACATCACTCAAATCGTTATCATCAAAAACTAACAATATTAGAAAATACAAACATCCGTTCACAGACATTAAATATTTTCATTTTGTTTGAATATGTTAATACTCATTCGAGTCGATAGATTGTTGACAGAAATCGCATTAAATAGTTACGGCTTCCTACTTTTAACTGTTGGATATTTAACATCCGTAGCGCAGTGAAACATTAATCTGATTAAAAACTACGAAGTACTTTTTTCCCTCGTAGTAATACATTCTTAAAAGACAAGAGGATTGATTTTATATTTCCTGAAGCTTTAATCTGCCTCTATGTATTTTTTTTTTATTTTTGGTATTTGTTTTAGAATATTTGTTCACTACAGCTATAAGATGTAAGTTTTTTTTTTAATGGTAGTTTTATTTGTTATCGTATTTAATTAAGTAAACTTGTTAATTCGTAGGATCGCATCAGCCTATCGCAGTCCACTGCGGGACATAAGCCTCCCCAAGCTCGCGCCAAATATCCCGGTTTTCCGCAATCCTTATCCAGCCTCCGCCGGCGACCTTGCGTAAGTCGTCCCATACTGCGTTTGCCGATACGTGGTCTCCACTCCAGGACACGTCTGCTCCAGCAGCCATCGGTCCTGCGACATACGTGACCAGCCCACTGCCACTTCAACCTGCTGATTTGTAAAATTCATTAAATGCGTAGGATATATCCCACGTAAAACACAGTTTTCACACAACAAAGATGATGCAAAACCAGCCGAAAAAAAAGAGAAAACAATAGCCTACATGTAGATGTGGGCGTAGAACCCCGGAAGCACCGGATTGAAAAATATAAATGAAATGTAATATAAATTAATATATCGTTAAACGACTTTCGGTGTTTATTATTTGGAGCTGTCGTCATTAGCATTAATTCTACTATATTGAGCATTACTTCAATAATTATTTGTGTTATTTATTTTATATATCTCGGTATTCGTAAGATCATATGTCGTTAATTTTTTTCCATTCCTAACCAGTAACTAGTTTTCTGGAACAACGCGATATGTCATCACGATCTCATTCAAACAAGTAATTAGCTAATGCCTAAAGAAAGGTACACTTTTTGCTAAAATTTTTTTACGTATATGTTAATCCAGAAGATGCTCAATCCTCGATATCGTAACATTAAATCCTCCGTTTTTTTTTTACCTCAATGACTTTATTATAGCAGGTAACAATTTTTTATGCTCCGTCTTATACTATCGCGTTTTACTAGAAACACAATAAAAATTTCAATAAAAACCATGATATATTATTATTTATACTTGACATAAATTTATTTTTAACTATTACCATTTCCTTAATTTATAAGTATAAGTAATAAGTTGTTAAATATTTAACTTTATTATATTATTATTTTATTTCTTTGATTTTTTGCTAGACGTGAATAATGCTAGAATTGGCATATGTAAGTGACTTGTTCGCCGTTGATATCTTCCACAGATAAAACAGTCTAATGATTTAAGATAATGAGACATCGATAAAAATAAACGACTCGGATGCATATGTTTTACTAAGAATTAAAATTAAAATGAGGTCAGTTTGTCGTAGTTATTTAAAAATAAATAGAGTAACTAAAAAGACTCTGTAGGCGTTAAATTGCAAAATAAAATTAAATGCATATACAAACATATTATATATAAACAAAAACATTTTAAGTAACATCTTTTTTTTAACTTAAAAAAAGTTTGGATAATTACATAATATATAAGTGTACAATAAGCTAATATGTACTAGCATCAGAGTGAAGTTTTATAAAAGAAAAAAAAAAAATATATATATATATATATATATATATATATATATATATATATATATATATTGATATTTTATTTTCTCATCAAACATCGTACGTATTTTAAATAATGTTAGCCCGAATGAAATTTTATCCGAATACCGTAAGCTTGTCAAAATATCGATTAACAATGTTCGTACGAGCTTTTTGTCCATATAACGGCCTCACCCACATTTGATATGAAGAGAGTTAAAACGAGCCGTTAAAACGATTATTCATATTCGGTCGTACATTTTTCGTATTGTACGTCAAGCTTTGAGTTCTTATTAAGTTTTAACCGTATTGATCATTTTTACTTCAAATGAATTAAAGGGATTATTGTATTCGAAAACAATTTGCGTTTTCAGGTTTCAACGGTAATTTGCTGTGGTATGTGGCCCTTTTTTTATCGCAGGGGAATCCATTTACGGATGATATCCAGGACGCCCGGGTCGGCATTCCTAGACCTATGTCGGACTCGGCACTTTGGGAGAGCAATACCGTACTAAACCCCTGCGGGAGCCTTCAGCCGCTTTAATTGGAGGGTCCCGGATCTGCAGGCAAAAGGATCCCTCCAGCGACAGGCTGACCTCGGCAAAAAGGCCAGACTTCTCCTCCATGGGTGGTATGTGACCCTTGTGTATGTGGGTTTAATGTCTCGCTGCAGATAAAGGCCTTTTCTGCTATCAAGAAAGATTGGAACTCTCCGCCTCGCTTCACCATTGCAAATTGGAAGTCTCATACACAAGTTTCAAATTCTCCTGAGACATTTAGATTTATTCATCATATTTTCCTTCACTGATAAACACGAAATTAATTGTATATTAATTTACCTCCTGATCAGCTTTGGACCTGTCGCTTAAGATCCATTTATTCAATTCACTAGGTTTTCACGGCTCCTTTTTCATTGTTAACGGGAAACGTGCAAAATACTTAGGTACACGCTAATTTACTGCAAAAAAAAATTAAACAAGTGCGAGTCATACTCGCCCATGAAGGGTTCGTAACAGCAAGTAACGTCATATAAAAGTTCTTGTAGTTTGTTATAACTTTGATCAATGTTTTAATAATAATGTATTTTTTTAATAAAAAAAATAAACTACTTACTAGATCTCGTTCAAACCAATTTTGGATGGAAGTTTGCATAGTAATGTACATCGTATATTTTTTTAGTTTTATCGTTCTCTTATTTAAGAAGTTACAGAGGGGGGGGGACATTTTACCACTTTGGAAGTGTCTCTCGCGCAAACTATTCAGTTTAGAAAAAAATGATATTAGAATATCATTTGTGAAGACCTATCTATATTTGATGAAAAAAAAATTTGAGTTTCAGTTCTAAAGTATGCCGAACCCCCAAAATTTATTGTTTTTTTTTTTCTATTTTTATGTGAAAATCTTAATGCGGTTCACAGAATACATCTACTTACCAAGTTTCAACAGTATAGTTATTATAGTTTCGGAAAAAAGTGGCTGTGAAATACGGACGGACAGACGGACAGACATGACGAATCCATAAGGGATCCGTTTTTGCCATTTGGCTACGGAACCCTAAAAATAGCCTACATGTAGATGTGGGCATAAAACACCGTAAACAGCTGATTGAAAAATATCAATGAAATGAAATACTAACTAAAGTACATGTAGGTGTAGGTACATGATAATTAATTTCAAAGTATTTACAAGTATAAATAATAATAAATATGTTACCTTATACACATTGTTGAAATACATAACACAGAAATGTATGTATAGCTTTCATCTTGATTTCACGCTTAAAATTTGAACGAGTCCAATTGCATTGAATACCTTCTCATTTTATTACAATATAATTAATTGTTATCTATTCCCACATATCCCCTTAGTTTAACATTTGAACTAGAACAGGATTCCTTAAAACGTCACAAGATTAATTTTATTGTAATATATATTTCCTTGGCCCTTTCTTTGATTGTCCGCCGAGTTTAATCCTTGTAACTAGATTCTTTCTCATAGTTAAACTCATACCAAAATAGGGTGCAGCTATGCTCAAATACGTGACGCTATTATAGTTTCAGCGTAAGTGAAATACGGCCTATTTTGGCGGAATAGAAATTATGTTTTGAGGTTTATAGCACGTCTCGAGACAGCTGCCTTTTCTCTAGTTTACCGCTTCGCGAAGGACAAATTCGAATAATTAAATAACAGGTTTAATGCCAGTTTGATATAAATCGACTTTGATACGAACACTAACGAGAATGTCGAGTTCGATTTCCTAAGACCGTAATAATTTGTTTTCTCTCTGCGCGGTACTTAGGAGAAATTACTGCTTCACTAATTACGGACTCGTAACTAATCCGTCTCGTGTTGAATGATTTTATAGTTTCAGCGGCACGGTAGTTATTATCATGTACTCTAATGCTCTTCCTTCTCTCACCTTATCTTTACCGACTACGATATAATCATATAATATAACGTATATATTAATTTATATAATATTAAAACTTGATTTATTTTATAAAATATATTTTTTTAAGAATTTATCTATCTAGTAACTATAAAATTTAACAAGATTGATACCTACCATAATGACGGCCGGCTGGTCGAGTGGTCAGGCAACTGGACACTTTACGCAGCGGTCGCGGGTTCGAATCCCGCCAGGTGCAGATAATTTGTATGACGAATATAGATGTCTGCACCGGGTCATGGATGTGTATTTATATAAATTTCTTAAATTTATTTCCGTTCCTAGTACCTGTAACACAAGTTCTTCACGAACTTAGCACGGGACTAGGTTAACGTAGTGTGATTGTTGGTTAATATTTATATTTATATTATGTTTACCTCCTACCTAAGTTTAAATGATCACAATACACAGAACGAGTACCTCTGTATCGAAAATAGAAATATTGTATGTATTATTTTTTTTTGTGTGTATATAAGTATTGACATGTGAAATATATTATATACTACTGCATAATAATTTTGTCAGAAAAAAGGCGGTATTGATTATATTATTTATCTATAATCCGGTCTAATTATAAAAACTCTTTGTGTTTTCGAAAGCCAATGAGGAAGGTTGAAAACATTTCAAAAATCTCACGACTCACGAGAGCGTTGCAGTAAAACCGGGCGATTCATCTTATACATTTAAAAACTAGTAAAGATTAATTGAATGATAAATTAAATATCTTGATCAATTCAGTACTGTTCACGTTATATTTATAGAAAAAAATCCCAAGTGAATATCAAACTCATCATTTTAATTATCTATGTAAGATTCCGGTTTGATACGATGATCTATTAAAAAAATATAACCGTTACACAAATATGCGGGGTTGATACGGGTATCCCAGTTCCAAGTTCCAAGTTATCATGTGACCATCAACAGCAAACTGCTGATTATAATCATAGCTGAAGCACCCTTTCAATTTTATGGTCGCCTGGTAATCTGGTAAAGAGTAATTATAATAAATTGGGGGGAAAAACTATACACGAACGGAAATAAAAGAAGTTTAATGCTTATAAGATTATTAGTTTTTTTTCTCTTATTTTTATTGGGCTCTTAAGTTCTAAATGACACAAAATTCTGGAACCTCTACTGACCCGTTAGCGCAGTTTGCAGTGACCCTGTTTTCTGCTCCAAGGGTTGTTTCCCGCCCCGAATCTGGGTGTAATATATGTTTATTTATATATGTATTATTTATATGTATATTTATTTTAAAAAAAATATCAGTCGGCTGTTACCTAAAACACAGGCATTAAGTTGCCTACCTTAGGAGCAGACGACCGTGTGTGTGTGTTAAACATATTTATATTATATTATATTATACTATCACTTATATCCTTATAAAGATTGTCTAAGATTTTTAAATTTCAGATATAGTAGTTACCCAGTCAGATAATAAGTGACATTTAAAATTAAAAAAAAATTACTACAAACAATCCATTCATTTAACGTTTTTATTATTCATGCTGTTCAAGAATATTACATTCCGTTTTTAAATTAAAAATTTTTAATCTATTTCGCTAGTGTTGCACGTTCATTACTATTAAATACAAATAACCTTATTATTTACAGCGTGTCGACCTTGCCTAGACCAGGCCAAAAAAAAAAAAGAACCACAAGCCAGTCACTTGAAACATGAATCACTCAAACAAGTGCATTATATTTAGGACTAAAAAATAATCGTTTGTTTACTTAATTGGATTGGTATGATCGCTATTACTTAAACCATTTTTGTTAGTCGAAGTGCTTTGTTGAATTAGGAAAATAATATATATTTTTATATATAAAGAGTAATAACTTATAGGAATGAAATCTAATTTATATTTTATCTACGTTTATAATAAATATATTTCTAAATTGTTATTTTAACTATTAATAAAAAAAAAATTGGAATATACACGTTTTCGTTTTATTTTCAAATTTTAAAATGCGTTTTCTATTTCATTATTTTATTTGTGTGTTAAAAAAGAATGTGAGTGAATAAATCAAAAATAGTCGCTCAGATAAACCTTTTCATCGTTAAATTTTATTTTATAAGCTACCTGTGTCATCAACCGGCACCCTTTGTGAGTTTTTCTACCCTTTGTCCGAGAATTTTTTGTGGATTGAATTACTGATTGTGTGGTTGCAGCCATCATTCGACACACTCGCATTCCATGTGCTAATTTGGTAGCATTAGAATATCCTGGTAACATTAGAAAGAAATGGAGTCCACATTGAGTGTTCAAACTTTTTATGGTTCTGTAACTAAGACTGCCTCTCCATCTCCGGTCTGTCACAGGGCTGATCGTATTCGGAAAAACGAAAAGCTGCTTTAAATTTCGGTTAATAATAAATAAAATAATAATAATTTAATAAAAAGAGCAACTTATACATACACAGAATTAACTTTTTTGGCCGTATAGTTTTTTATTTTTATTTTTATTGTAGTACGGAACCTATGGTGTGAGTGCGTTTTACAATTACATATCAGTTTTTTTTTTGTTAGCTCTTTGAATAAGTATACATATATTAATAAAAATAATCTTTCAATATGAACGCGTCAATATAATTATGGTCAATATCTATGATTGAAATTGTAGTTCATTTTACGCATCATTTATTGAATATATTTTTATATATTTTTTAACTTTTTGTTAACATAACAATAACAACATATACATTGTAAAAAGTCATATAATATCAATAATGACACTTTTTTAAATTAGCTTTATTGTATTTATTATGAAATATTAGATATATTTTTTTAAGAAAGAGGTTGTTAAAAATTGTAAAAAAAATCTATTTTATGTTAAAACATTAGTTGTACTGCAATAAATGTAACATTATAAATGTAAATGAGACCGGTACATAAAATATTAAAAATAGAAACCTTCTTCATATTCTGACGACTGGTAAACAATTAAAAAAAAACATATTTTACTATCGGCTTTCATTTTCGATCTATTCATACCGATTTTATTAACCAGTGATGAGTGACTTTAAGCCGTATTCTTCTTTATAACTAAATAAGAACGACAAAAAAAAAATGTTTTCTAGTAGGTATAGGTACCAAAAGAAAAATTTCAAGTGCACTTTTTTTTTTCCTAAGCTTATATTTATTCTATTCTCTACTTTTGACACATAATAATTGTTTTAAAATAAAATTTAAAAGGTTTTTACATATTTTTATTTACTAGTTTTTTGTTTAACTTTGAGGGCTTTTCATTGCGCACGCTGTTTGTTTTTTGTAGCTTTTTCATTACATGTAACTTATTTCAGTAAAATATTCATTAATAAGTTTGTATTATTCGTTTGTATGAAAATAATAAACACTCTCTATATGATATGGGACACCTCAAAACCAATTTACTCACCATCTCCTGATTTTATAATTAGACCAAGTTGAAATCATTATAATATTGCAATGTCACTAGAACTCAATGTGTATAAAGAAAGAAAAGATTCAAGATTCACATTGGCATTTGTCAATATAATAGTCCGATCGCAGACCAGAAAGAATTTCGTACAACGATCTCTTTGCCTACTGACAGCGGTCACAAACATTTTTGTATTAAGTGTGGTTTATATGAAATAGTTAAGGGAGAAAATAAATTTATACCTTATTAAATAAATTATTGTTATTATATAAATTATCACTAATAATCAGTATCACTAATGCATCCCAAGGTGGAATGTCGTTCAAAACTACAAATCAAACCTAAAGGTTTCTTTAAGAAAACTCACACAAGTTGTTAAATGTTTGACTTACGAACTTTAAATTGTTGCGGAATCGATGTCCGATGTACCCGGGGCTTCGAGTCTAACTGACTATTTTAAAAATGAAATAAACAATGAGTATAAAAAAAAAATGGAAAAGGGTAAAATGAAGAGAATAAATTAATTAATAAATTACGTTGTAAAAAGGGATATAACAGTTCGTTATTTAAAAAGGTTTACAATTCCTTTGGGCAGCAGATGTTGGATCTGTACGAGCAAGACACAATATATTTACTCGGGAGTGACAGAGACAGGTAGTAAAAGGTTAATGTACAAAATTCCTCTTGCGCTGCGATCAGACTATACATTAGCAAGGAGCAAGGAGCAGCAAGGAGATTGGGTAGCCTATTATGTTGAGATTACATGTATCAACTCTACGATACCCGAATCTCAAAAGTAGCTTGACTTTTATGGCGAGTATTACTTAGTATTTCTTCGAACCTGTCGGTTTTTCTAGGTTGCTCATCCTACCTAGCCCTACTTAACCAAACCTAGTATAAAATTACATATTATGTTATCCCAGTACTTACAAGTTTATATGTTAAACATCATACATATTTATAATTTAAAAAAAGACTGTCGATTCTGAACGATTTTAATCGTTAAATTGAAGTTTAGATGTCAAATCAAAACTTCAACTTCGATTTCCACATACTAAATAGACTCGTACCTTACAAGTGTTATTAAAAAATATTAAAACCGCGTGAAGCGCTCCTAGATAATATGTGAAAATTCTTTTTATTTTTCACATAAGTATCAGCACAGGCCTTCGATGTAGTAAAAATCAGGTTTCAATTTAAATATGTTACCTAATAACCTCCAAAAAATTGGTCTTGGAAATTAATAAAAGGCTGCTATCCAGCCTTCTATCTTACGAGTAAGTTACTCTTGGTTTTTCTTTATAAACATGTAGACCGCTGGGTAAAATATGCAATCGGTCGTTTGTGTCTTGGACATTCGTGCACTCCTAGTTAACCTAGCTAAGATCAGGGTGCGCGACCACTTTTTGTCGAATACGGCCTCGACGAAGGTTCTCAGCATCTGATATCCTATTTTACTATCCTAAGCTTCTAAATCCAATCTATGATCATATGTTGTCCTTATTCGCAAAATCTCTCATCTTGTAAATATTGAATGTTTGCTGATGCTTGTGTTTAGCTCTTTTTAACCCTTTTCTTATGTTGATATATTAAGCGAAATAAAATGAAATTTAAGATATATTTCGTTTATGTTCTAACATAATCTATGTACGAATTATGTTTGTGTCGTTTTCGGTTAAGGGTTGGTCATAAAATACCTACTATTTCTTCATTCTTCAAAATTCAACTGAAGTTGCTATCTCAACCGTATCAATTAATCTCCTTCGTGTCTTCTCCATTCAACGTAAGATTTGCAAAATCATCCATGCTATTTTGGCACTACTGAAAGCCATTAAATTAATGAGTAAATAACTTCCAAGAACCTTTTATCATTAGTTTACGTAATAGTCTCTTAGGTTAGTAGCACTACTTTGTTTCAATTAAACAAGTAATTATTTCAGTTTAACATTTGAACTATTACGTTAATAGCTTTATTTAAATGGTAATTTGTTGTGTAACAAAAATTTTGTCGTAAATTATTAATACATAATTGTCGTATGTGCAGATGTAATAAAACTACTATGAAACTATATCAATAAGTTTCTATAATAAAATAATTCTTTACCAATAAATCAATAGAAAAACGACGGTCACATGACTAATTATAAAGCATAAGTTAATTTAATACATCCTTTATTTTATTATTTTTGAATCCAGGCGCGTAGTTGTATAGTTGATACTTACATTATCGCAGCTTTTTATTGACTAATTCATTTACAGCCAAACAATAATCCCTTGTAGTTTGTGTAGTTTATTAGCCAGCCTGAATATTGAGGATGGTTATAAAACTGTTATATTTCACAGAATCGGAGAAGGTATTATAGATACGTCTACCAATCCGACAAGTAACGAAAAAGTACGGTTAAAAACACGAGGAAAGTCTAACAAGATAAAATGACTGATAGTAAATTGACAAACCTCAATACAAAGCCAATATCTATAGGCATAAGTGATTGTCTTACTTATGTAGTCGACACTAATGCAAGCTGCTTAAGTTCCTGAGTTTCCTAACTCTCATAACTGTACTTATAAGAGTGAACATAATCTAAGGTATTTTCTGGACAAGCACTCTCAAATCTAGATGATTTTTTTTTCTTTTAATCTTGCCGTTAAGCTACTTGTATTTTGAGTAAAAAAATCTAATAGGTCATCAACTACGGTCATTACTTATCAGGACATGTAAGATAGCCCTTATCTTATTATCTCGTTTCGGATTTTTATCATTCCAAGCGTACTCGTAATTTTTCACTAGAATTGGAGATTTTGAATCATTCCGTTAAAACAACAATGACAAATATTCAAAAATAGATTGTTAATTTTAATACGTTTTTTATCTGCATGAGTTGACTATGTATGTGTTGTAATTGTTTATTATCTTAAAAAAAAAAAAAAACGATGGTTATGTACATATTTTCAAGTATAGCACGGACTGTCCATTGTATTAATACGGGTGATTTAATGAGCCTTTCTCTTAAAATTTCTTAAAGGAAATTTCGATATCAGTACAGAATGACGTTATCCTAAACAGATATCTCTCCTTATGAAATTTATTCAATATTTTATTTTAAAAATTATTACAATATTTATTCTAAAAGACCACAATAGAATATAAATCATGCTTTAGTCGAAGCCATTGCGAAGGTTTTGCAATAGAACATTTACAACACAAAGTAAGATCGTGTGAAGGACTCGAGCCCGTGAGTCGACCTTTGGAGTTTACTGAGTGACATTTCGAGCGACTGTTATTGTCAAAACCCTATTAAGAACATCAGCTATTTTAGTTGCAAACAATACGTGACGGCTGCAACACGCAATAAAAATGATTAGTTTCTATTAAAATTACCCACTGTATTCGGTCATTGCTCGTTATGGTAACAATGACAATTCAAGTAGTTAGTACAAGGAGTCGATACAGAAACACATCGTAATAGGAAATACATTTCATTTATATTAGGTACTTTATAACAATACTTTTAACAGTCTTAAAACGAGCGACTTAGTGAGAGACGGCGATCCACGCCGTGAGTCTTTCCTATTTACAATATTTACAAATATTGGTCAGGCACATGTGAGCGATGTGAATACGCCAATGGGATTTGTCGGTGCGCTATACCTCTGGAGACCAGAGCACTGTCCCGCACCTCGCGCCACAGCCTCGAAGAATCGCCGTAAATCACTCACTGACCTCGTCGGAGGCGCTTGGAGGTCATGTAGTGACGTTGCACGCCTCGGCGTCGTCTCCGTCACTGGAGAAGGTCGTGCTAATTGTTCACTACTCCTTGCTAAGCTTCCACCGCTCTGTGAGAGCGATTCAAATAGAGCACGCCTCTCCCGAACAGGAACATATTGTGATACTACTTCGTGAGAATTCGGGGAGCACGATCGTGCTCGATTCTCAAGCGAAGCAGTTTTCCTTCGCGCTGCTTCCATTGCATATCTGCCTCTTTCGGCTCCACCTGTAGTGCCCTCCCAGCGCTTTAGATACCTATGTCGACCTAGCTCTGTCTCGGTAGTCTTAGTACGCGGCAATGTGTGATGTTGTGGCGAATTCGCGTTCAGTTTACTACAATTGTCGCATTTGATGACATCAGCTTTTCGTACTGGTGCGTCGACCACGTCGATGGTCTTCAAAGCGTCGAGGGAAAGAGATAGGTCGAGGCTGCGATCGGACGATGAATCATAGTCGTCGTCTTCTACGACGATGCCCTCGTCCGTTGCGGCAGGCGAATGGTCTCTCCGAGGAAGCTGGGTTTCAGGGGCGGTCAGCAGTCTTCGTCGCGCTCTAGGAGGCGGTCTGGGAGGGCACGTAGGTGTCTCCTGTATATGTATTTTCTTTGGTTCTTTGCTACATGTGTCGGCAGCTGATAAAACGTCCAAAAATCGTACTTGTGGCAGAGGCGTTTGTCCAAGTATCTCAACACAAAGCGCTCGAACCCAACGGGCATATTCCGTCGCATTACAAGCCTGCAACAAAGAAAAGTAATATTACATATAAATATGTATATCAACCATAAAAAAGGTAACAGATTTACAACTCATAACTCGACCGATGTGAATAGTTCCAAAGTAACAATTTGAATACGAGTACAAGTTTAATAGTTCAGCAATGTAAAGGGTAACGATTTTAAACGGAGTGTAAAAACGGAACTAGTCGAGACTATTATCCACTGTAGAGAAACAGGGATTTCCTCTCGTCATAACGTGTTTCTTTACTTGTCAACACCTTCGCTCTCTAGCCCTTCTTATGTTAAATAGTACCATCAAAAGATCGCGGAATACAAAGCCACAGTGATTTACGGGTGTTGTGCTTTATTGAGGTCTATTAAATCGAGCGAGTCGTGAGAAAGGTGAGTTTCGAAGGGGATCCAAAAGTTTTGCAAGACGTTCCTATTCTATTGTGTAAACGGACGTACCTACGTTCAAATTTTCATAATAAAAAATATAGAAAATAGTTCGATATAATGAAAACATTCTTTCAGCTCCATACAAAATATACCCAACTTATTTTCAAATTTCGCTAAACGTTCAAAAAATTTCTTAGTAAAAAGGTTTTTATCTTATATTTTTTAAAGATGATAAAAATTTACTTGAAACTGTCTCGAAATCCAATTTGAAGTCGGATTCAATACAAAGGTAATTTACATTAGATGAAGCCGCGTCGATTATCCATTAGCCGGCTACCGATGTTTGTTAATCAAATGCAATTATTCAATTCCTCGCGTGCATAACGAATCGGCTCCCGACAATACATATGCTTCAGTCACACTCACATGCATCTGTCATTGCTAAATAACAATACTTTCATAAATTATTCGAAATATATTGTAGATGCGGTGCAACGTGACTTTTTCAATAACATAAAAACATCTATTTATAAATAAAATATGATGTCCATCATAATTTCACGTTAATACAAAATGTGTTTATTTATTAAATAATCGCACACATTCAAATTTAAAATATTTTGACCTTGGCATGCAATATTTGTTTCATTAAATAATCGTATTGACAAGTTAATGATTCCTAATGCGGAATTGCATAAATTGCCATAGTTTTCTGCTTGATACTTTACTTAGGTAAGCATTCAAATCTTTAATCTATCGTCACAGTTACACTACGAATTTAAAAACAAAGGTAAATTATTTTATATATCTTAACGATTTAAATGTTTTTATATTAGTGTCATTGTTAAAAGCATATACATGGATATAACTTAAAGCATAAACAATTACGATTATTGTAAAATAAACTTACGATGAGTGTAAGACACGTGTACCTACGGTATTTATACCTATCGAATAATTGCAACGTGTATCCAAGGACGTAAGTCATTGGAATTGATTGAATTCTTATACTCTAAGTAATTATTTTATTTTTCTTAGGTAATTAATTGATTTCAACAGATTATACGTATGATAAACTCTAATTTACGTGTTTTACTTGTTATGCATGCTATCCTTATGTATTTTTATATTTGTTTAGTTTCTTAAATATACTTAGATAATAAAATTTAAGGTACATATGACGTAGTAGTAGGACAACTTTTTTAGAATTATATTTTTAATTTAGTAATAGGTTTCTTTCAAATTATTACATTTCGATTGACGCAGTTATTGAAAAAAAACATCCAGTTTTTCCCGGCCTGTAAACTAGGACAAATCCGGAAAAATCAGATGAATGGTAGTCCTATATTTCTTGATTGCATGTTTTTCATTAATAAATGCTCAGTTTTATTTAGTATATTATTAGCTGTCTTAAATTATTGGCGTTTCTACAAGCATTCTACATATTTGTAAGCTGTTTTTTTGTTTTTTTTTTAAATACAATTGTGTATTAATTACAATAGAATCAAGTTAGTTTCTTTGTTTAGTTAACGGTAAAAAGCAAAGATCACGATTTTTTTTCAATTACATCATAAAATAATACGTCATAAAAAATTGCATAAACTTAAATAACTTTAATAACTTTAGTAATAAGTATAACATTATAAAGAAGCGTATTAGTTTACTTAACAGCGCATGCTTTGAGCCCCCTCTTAGCTTCATCTATTAAATAATAATTAGGTACTAGTTGTCACTTATTAAACTTTTATTCTATTTCTCACTTCCATGTATTTGTTTAGACATGTAACAAGTAAAATTTGACCTTTAAAATACGTTGAAAATCATTTAGTTAAAACATTTGTTATGAGGCTATAAAAAAGGTGTTATTTAAATAACACAATTTTAGTTTTTTTCTTGTCAAACTCAACATATATTTAACAAGCTGTTACACTTCATATTCTTAAATATATTTTTTTTTATTATTTTAAACACACGATATAATTACATGGTGTTCCAGTAAAAGAAAATGAATTTCATTTTATATAATTTAGAAACTATTCACTTGCTTTTGCAAATAACTTATGTACTAGTTATTTGCAAAAGCAAGTGAAGCAAATATTCACAATGTCGTACCTTTCTTTTGTCTGGGACCAAGGAATAAATGGACAAAAATCTTAACCATTTTAGATCCAAAGTATAGGATCATTATTTTAGTATAGTATCATTTTTGAGCAGAAAACTTATGAAGTTTTAATGAGAGTGAATTTCCGTAAACAGGTACTATCTTCTTTACGTTTCCACTGACACTCGTTTCCTTAAAGATATTTGAAACATCTCTCTTTCTTATCTGATCTATAGAAAAACAATAGCGCATTATTTGGCGCTGGACAAGCAAAGATTTTCGTTTTTAGCCCTGAACGTGAACAGAACGTGAACTTCACAGAAAGAAACCTTTGAAGATTATTTAGGCATCTAAAAATAAAACATTATTTGTTGTATAAAATTATCGATCTGATAATGGAAAGTGAAATGTGTATTATATTACAGATAGGCTAGGCTTTCAAACTAACATTAATTTCACGTAAACAAATCGCGAATAAAACACGACACGTATCATCACTCACCGCAACTGTCAGCAATTTAATCAATGAGTTTAAATCGTGCAAACGTGTGGTTTAAGACCGAAGGAAGTAAATCAGGTGAATGATTCAATTAATCACGTTGCAATCATACAACGTTATTACGTAATCACTTGATGTTATACATCAAACGTGACGGCTGACATGCACATGCTAAAAACTAACCTGCTAATATAAACGTCTGAATGCAAATAAATTTTGTAATATATGTATATATTAAATATAATATAATCGTTAGATTTTTTGTTGTGTAATCAAAAAATGAAGTTTCCGTATAAATGCGGTCCTGGTACAAATTAAATGCACTACATTCACACTAGTGATGAGTACGGCACTGAATTGGTTCTGTATAATTATTATATTTATATATACTAGTGATCGCCCAGTGGTCTAAATTCGACCTAATCTATAATTGACATCATTGTCAACATCATAGCATATGCAGCAGTAATTGGACCTGATCTGTGATAATAAATTTCGATAAAAAATTCGTTTCAAGACCTGTATTTAAGACCGTTTTGACAACAGACTGACAATAAACAAAATTTGTGTATATATGTCATTGTACATGTGTGTGCCGTAGTTTTTTTGAGCGTTATTATTTAAAAAAAAATATTAGCACTCTGCACTTCTTCTCCATATAAACTTTAACTGTGTCAAATTTTATACTTCTCCGTCCGTGTAATTTTCGTAAAAATGCTTTTTGCTTCACGTATTAATATATTATATGTATAATACTTTAAGCACTATTTGTTTCTTTTGACTTAATAAGACTTTGAATATAAATAAATTTTAGGTAAGATAAGTAAAATTAAAAATAGTTACTTTATTGCAATAAAGGATATAATATTATTTATCTTGATTGTTTTACTTTTTGAATATTATATTTCATAAAATAATATTTATTGTATATTATAATTTTTTCACTTTATTTACTTTTTTACTAAAACATTACGTCGTTCTTTATCATCGTTAATTATTTAATTTATAATGACTTATTTTGTCTTATTAATAACTAACTTATGTTATTCAATTATTTAGCCGAACTTTTTACGTCACCGTTTTCTAGTACCTACATATGTTTTTCACATAAGTATTTTAATCGACGCCTTTATTTAATATGACGCGTTGGCGCAGTGGTCACAGCAACTGACAGATGCGCTAGCGGTCGCGGGTTCGATCCCCGCACATGAAAAATATTTGTATAGGCCATATACAGATGTTTGTCGTGGTCTGGGCGTTTGTGCTTGTGTATTGTGTGTGTTTCCGGACCCCCCACACAGGATTCAAAACCTACTGGGGGCTGTTGAGTGTGAGACGTTTATTATAATCAGTGATAACAGAATGGACAAATGCGGTAGCTTTGATACAAAGTCATCCTTTAAAAACACGATGGTTACCTATATTGTCGATTCATATTTCATATTAAAAATAAAATTTATGTAAAACTATATAAGTTTATTGTATGGTAAAGAAATAACATGAATATAAGTTAGTGCGTTTAAAAAACAAAAATAATTATATAAAAAATAATTTTATAATAAACTGTTAGCTATAACAAAGTAACATAGGTCAACCATCATACATGTGTCAGGAAATCATTCCAACAACGGCCCAATTGTATATATTATACCGTAAATAAAATTTAATTTCTGAGTAAACCATTTGTATGATTTAACAATACTTATACTACTAACATTTTTATTCAAAGTCAAAGTCAAAATATTTTATTCAGCATAAAATTATTACAATTATTTACTGAACGTCATGAGTCTACCACCAGTTCGGAAAGAAGAAGCCTCTGACCTGAGAAGAACTGGCGAAAGAAACTCAGCGGGACTAATATTTTTTTTTTTTTACGTAATGTAATACGTGTGTAATGTATGTACGTATTAGCTTAACTTTAAATGTTTACGTTTTTTAATTAAGGCGAAAAGAAATTTAGTTAGGTAAGTAATTAACCTTAAGCGCACCGATAAATCTCCTTCGTATCTTTTCTATTTTTATATAACATTAGTTAAATTAATCGTGCTTTATTAACTCAGTTAAAACCATCAAATCACGCAAAAATAATAATGTTATTAATAGTAATGTTGACATTTATACCAATCACTATAATTGATTCAAAATTTGTCAAGTATCAACAGAGTCGCGGTGGTCTATTGATAATGAATATCGATAGAAGATAGACGCGTTTTATTCAGGTTACGAAAGATAATTTTCATATTCATGAATGGCATAAATTGTAAGCTCCAGCTTAGCGCCCTGCCTAGTTTCTGGGGCTTTGTGATGATCTACATGTTGATTCATTGAATTTTGATCGGCAATTCGTAAAGTTTAGGTTTATATTTATAGGTACCCTATGTAGATTGCGGTTAGTCGTGTTGAGTTTTTATACGAATCAAATATTTTGAGTTATTGCTTCGATCTTTTTTGAGTTACAGCTTGATATTATATGCTTCTTTCCTTACTTGAAAAAAGAACTTTCTAAATAAACCAGACCACAGGAAACATCTATTTGGTACCTATATCTATACAAATGTAACTACAACATCCAACATCAACCAACACGTCGTCAATAATAAAGGAAAAATATTTTCTATCGGACCTGGAACTTTTAAGATTATCAAGTTTTCTTCTGATTTATTACACTAATTTTGATACAACTCGTAATGTATAAGAGTAAAAATTTTAAAAAAGATATATATCTAAAATGACTGCTATGCATTCGAATTGTTAACATGAAAACAGTCCATACAATTTTATTTTTTAAGATATAATAACTATATTTTACCACACAATACAGACAGCCGCGCAGATGAAACTCCTCTCTATTGACAAGGTCACTATTATTACATTTAGCATGTCGTCTAAAATGTCGTGCTTATCTTATAATGATACACTACAGTAAAATAATTATAGCGAGTGTTGAAATTAACATATTGTTGTTTTAAGCCAGATATTTATGATATTTAAAAAAATAATGTACTTATACCGATAATTGGTAAATTACAGGAGAAAAAATATTCAGACAGTTGAAATATTACAGGTGACATTTCATAGTTAACATAACATTATAACTATACATAAGCCAAATTCGATATGGAATGTTTAATGTTTTTAACAAACCGTTGCTTAGCAACCTACCATAAGCAGATTCCAAATGCCAACAGCCTATTGGAAAATTAAATATAATAATTATATTTTTTAATATTTATACACAGTAGTACAAACTGCATAAAACTTGAAATAAATAAGTCAGGGAGTTAGATATATTTATATATTATCTATAATTATGTGTTATAGAGGTAAAATTTACTTGTTAACGTGGGTATAACTAATTTCCCACTGAATGATTTCTAAATATTTTCATAAATATGTCTATGTCTATATTAAAAATAGCTACACTATCCCTGAATAGCATTTAAAATAATACAACATTAGCTTTAAAATGGATTTACTATGATTAAAAATCTATGTTCAGACACTCATTCTCTTTTATTATTTATTTTACGTTACTTACGTTGAATAAATATAATAATTATTATATTTAAAGTTGCGTATAAAAATCGATAACAATTTACCTTTAACTACATAACGACTGATCAAAAAAAGACATAATGTTGCTTATCTGCGAAATTTTCCTGTCAGTGCAAAAATTTTGGGTTGTTAGATATATATTAGTAATTACAAATTAGTTAATTTTTGTTATAAGCACATTTTCTTGTATATTACGTATTTGGCGGTTAAGTTTTAGGAAATAATGTTAAAGTAAAATTATTAATGTATAACTAGGAAATTTGTGATAAATTACAATTTTTCATTACTAAAAGTGTGACAACCCTAAACACGATGACATTTGGTTTGTTTACATAAATTCCACATCGAAATTGGCTGAAGTATAGTCGATACTTCAATCTAAGGGCGTTTGTGCACTACAAGGAACTTTACTGTGCGGCAGTCAAATTTTTCACGATCCGATATGGCACGCCATATAAATGTAGGTAGGTACATACTAGTTTGTGCACTATACGCAGGGTTGCCATACGTCCCGTATATACGGGATTGTCACCGTATTTAAGTATCACGTCCCGTATTGTTACTTGTCCCGTTTTTGTCCCGTTTATCAATATTTTAATATACACATAGGTACTAAAGGCTAGGTACTAAATATGTATTTGCGATTCCCGCCCACAACGCAAATGTTGAGAGAATATTTTCTCTAATGACAGCCCAATAAACGGATG
This sequence comes from Euphydryas editha, assembly GCA_036937285.1. NCBI lineage: Eukaryota > Metazoa > Arthropoda > Insecta > Lepidoptera > Nymphalidae > Euphydryas > Euphydryas editha. The sequence continues at coordinate 6,063,773 of JAUPFZ010000020.1, forward strand.
AAAGAAATAGATTATTGACTGACACAGTTGAAGCCATTCTAATTTGCCATTATAATTTAAATGACATGCGCCCAATTTTACGAATATGTCAAAACACAAAAAGACAATCAATAAAGTAAAATCTACGTCAAAATATGACTGGGCGAAGAAACAGGAACCTCTTCCTGGTGGTTCTTCTGAACAGTAATTGAACTGGTTTTCGATTAATTTATTATTATTGGAGTAAATTGTTTTTGTTGTCGTTTTCCATTGATTTTCTATTATAATAAACCGTTACTACCCATATTTTCAGTTTTTATTTATTTTCCACTAATAAGTCCCGTATCGGTTCTCAACAATAATGGCAACCCTAACTATACGTAATTTTACCGTCCGACATTTTACGTTTCCCCATTCATTTTTATCTCATTTTCATTCATAATTTTTTTCATGCCAAATCGGACCGTAAAAAATCGGACTGCCGGACAAAATGAAAATTCCTTGTAGTGCACAAACGCCCTAAAGGTTTCCTACTTCGGAACAATGGGATAACCACTTTTGTTTCAATTACCAGAATACATGATGTATAATTTATTTACCTGGAACGTGGCAACAGTGGCATCGTCCCGCAGTCGTGACAATTGAAAGGCATTGGGCAGGGTCGCCGCTACACGCAGATGCAAGTGCCTGAGCGGCAGCCTGGCTGCTGGTCGCCTGGGAAGGGTACCATCTCGCCAAACGAGCAAGCAGCCTCGGCGCACAGCGGCACGCACCCACGCCCATGACTCATTATCGTCATTGTAATACTGTCTGAGAACACCTGCAGACAAAGACAAAGGTTTTTTGTAACTTAATTATAGACAAAACACCTATTTGTTAATAATATTAATAACTGTCAAAACAAAGGTCAAAGTCTCATTGTATCTTTTAATAATCTTTACAATTTGTTTTCTCACTCGTATCAATGTGACAAAACCGAAACGTGTTTTGAAAAAACACGTTTCGGTTTTTATTTTTCACGTGTATTTCACGTTTCGGTTTCGTATTTGACGCATTCGTTTGGGTGATTGTGACGTATAAACAACGTAATGTACTTCATAATAATTTAGTAAATATTACAATGAAGAATGAATGTTCGGTTTCGGTTCGGTGAACTTTTTTATGGTTCCGTACCAAACAAGTGCTAAAAGAACCTTTTTATTAGAACTCCGCTGTGCATTTATTTCTTCGCCTATTATAACTGATTCAGTAGTAGTGAATGTTTAATTACTTAATTAATAATTAATTCACGGAAAATGCTGAAGAGTTATAGCGGTAGTTCTAGCAGTCTAATTATTATATTCTATGTAAATTTCAAATATATATTACGGTTCCAAAGATATAGCTTTGTGATTGATGGATGATCAATAGGAGTCTTGATAAATAGATTTAGTTAGCAACCAATGAGTATGAAACCCTCTTTTTTCATCCCCTCTCCTTAGGGGTACCGTTTTGATTTTCGGGATATAAATTATCGAGTGTCCTAAGCTCGTAGTATTGATTTAAATCGTACCCTGTATTGAAGTACCGGGCGCCCAAGAACTAATAGAAAAACAGTAAAAAATTTTTTTTTTAAATTCACATTTTTTGCTTCAGTATGGATTATAATATGCCCTCAAATAACATTAATATATCTTCAATGTAGGAATAAAAGGATTGAACTCGTTACAGTTTTATTATAACTACTTATAAATAAATACTAAAACTTTATAAGTAATTAAATATAATAATATATTATTTGCATTATTAAAATTAGCAGTTAATTACAAGACTCACACAAATGGTTATATAATAACACTTTAAGAGACATTTACGAAGACATCACTAACCTATTTAAGCCTAAAACAATTTAAACAGAATACCGAGAGATACATCGACATGCAATCAATCGATTTTATTGAACCCATCAATAGAACATGAATGCGTTTGATTGTTCTTCGATAAAACAATCGTATATCACGCGATTATAATATCTATGCTAATAATTTATATTAAGCCAGTAATAAAAAGATCGAAACCTGAATGTGTTCAAGTGAAAGAAAATGTTGTTGTTAAATTTTTTTTTAAACTCTGTTAAAGGTCAATAAATAATTTAATAAATGGCAAAAGAAAATAATATATTACATATTTGATTCTGAAATATGTTAAAACATCTTTAACAAATTATACATGTTTTTATATAACAGCGCCCAAACGCCACAAAGTTATTTTATGTGAGTTTAATTAAAATTCTTAAATTCAATAAGTAACTAAATACTTAATTAATGTTTGAACGTACGTACGAGTAATTCAATATTATTAAAAATAAATCATATAATAATTGCACACACAATAAAACGGATATAAAATAAAAGAATTAAATATTATACAATCAAATAATAACATATTTAAAATATTCATTTAAAACAGACCTCAGAACATACCGCAAAGTTTATGACATTGAAAGGTTATTCACAGGATTTCCCTGTTTAAGCAATTTAATATTTTAAACAAATATATTATATTTAACAATCAGCAATATAGGTACCTACATGTTATTGTGAATTTTATCTCCTTCATACAATTACGCTTAGGAGTCGAATAATTGTTTATTAGTAAGCTTCTACACTCAACGCGAGTGAAACCGCATGAGTAGGTAAATATTTTCAACTACGACACAAAATTGTTACAACAAACTAGTATAAAAGTGAAAACGTATTTTTTCGTATAGTCATTTTTATCACTTTGACAATGGTGTATTTTACGGTGATTTCTGACATAATATGATGCGAACGTAGAGGAATCCTACAAAAAAGTCGAGACAAACATTATTTTAAAATGTTTTACGTCAATAACGCGTAAATTAAAGCATACAAATAAACACTGCACAAAGTAAAACCAAATTTTTGACGTTTTTTATACAAAAAATTATGTGACTAGGATCATTGATATAATTATGTAAATAAAAACTACGAGCAAAAATATTGCCTGTCTATTTTTATACTAGGTAGTGTATTTTAAAGTAAAATATTATTAAACTTAACAGTTTAATATAAAAATCCGAGTTATATAATAACAATAATATTAACTTATTTACGCATTACCTACCTAAAGGAATATTGTATGACAATAACACGGTTTTATTAATAAATACTACATAATTACTTAAACCTACTCTTCAATTAGAAATCTAAGGTCATACAGGTCACTTATATCATACCAAAGTTTGACATTGACGATAGCGATAAAGAAAAAAAAAATACAATTATTACTTAATTAGTAGGAGTTCTTGCAATTTCAATTAGTTTTTTATATAACTTTATATCCAGTTTCTTAAACTCATTTCATTGAAGTATCTCGTATTTGGCACTATTTCAAGTAATATATATTTTTTATATAAATATAACACAATTTATTACAATAATATATATTTAAAAATGTATGTCCCCACCGTGCCTCGGAGAGCACGTAAAGCCGTCGGTCCCGGTTGTTATCATAAACACCTGATAAGGATCGTTACCCATTATAAGGAAATTATCCGCCAACCCGCAGTGGAGCAGCGTGGTGGATTAAGCTTCAACACTTCTTCTATATGGAAAAGAGGCCTTCGCTCAGCAGTGGGTGGTTTACAGGCTGATACAGTTACATACATATTTAATACTATGTTCGTATTATGTTCGATATACTTTTGTTTGCCTGTATTTAATTTTGATATATAACTTATATATATATATATATATATATATATATATATATATATATATATATATATATATATATATATATATATATATATATATATATACCAAAATTAAATAATTATGAACTTTTGTAGTCAATAATTATAATAAAAACCGTAAATTAAATTGATTAAGCTAAGCTGCTATTATAATTATTTGATTTTAAATATTTGTCGTACCTACTGCATTCAAAATCAAAATCAAAAACAACTTTATTCAAATAGGCCCCACGAGCACCTTCGAATCGTCATTTTATAAATTAACACTTTAAAGTGGTTATTTTGTAAAAGTAAAGCTACCACCGATTCGGAATGTAGATTCTACAGAGAAGAATCGGCAAGAAACTCCGCAGTTACTCTTTTGAAAATAATATATAAACTGTGTTTTAGTATAAAATTAGTAATAACTTGCATGAAATATAGCGCCACTGTCCACGTCTTTATCGACTAAGTAATCCTGCATTGTGAGCACGGATAATTAAACGACAAAATTCTGGCTCGAATATAAACCGTATACGGTTTGTTAGGTCCATGCTGTGGTTGCCCAACCGATCCGGCGAATTGTGATTACCGCCCCGTCTATACGCAGCCTATTGCTTTACCTATTTACTTATTGGTGCTCCTTGAAGACACATACAAAACATACACCGAGCGCTCAGACCACGACCAACATTTTAAATGGCTTATACAATGGCATTTGTCATGAGAGATCAATCCCGCGAACGTTTTCGCATCTACCAGTAACATTACATACACATTGTTAAATAAAACTTATGAAAAATTACATTATCATTATCATCATCAAAACAATGCATTCAAAACTATATTTTCATATCTATACTAATATTATAAAGATGAAGAGTTTGAACGCGCTAATCTCAGGAACTACTGGTTCTAATTGAAAAATTATTTTTGTGTTGGATAGTCCATTTTCCGAATAAGGCTATAGGCTATATAACATCACGTTACGGCCAATAGAAGCTGAGCATTAATAACAAATGTTACAAGAACGGAAAAAAATATTGGTTTTAGAGAGCTTCCGTTGCGTGCGCTGCGGAAACGGTCAAAGTTACGCAAAAATCATGTATCACGGAATTGAGTGCCATTAAAAGTTCTAAAAAAAGTCCGGGACAGCGTATATCTATCTGAAGGACATAGGTTACTTTTTATCAATACACCACGGGGGCGAATCCGCGGCCGGAAGCTACTAATTAAAATAAATCCTTATTTTGACAAGAATTTCATGTTGAAAATGTTAAAATAAGTTACAAATGAATCAGTTAACTAGAGAAATGTTAAAGGGCGCCTAACAATACAGCTGGCGCAGATAACATTGTAAACATTAAAGCTGATAACCGTTCCAGTGAGTCAATGGATGTCTAGGTTTGTTTGCTATTTTAATTGTTTCTGTGTGAGTTAGTGGTTAATACATAAAGCGATTAATGTCTTTTGTATGGCATTAACCCTATTTGTTGAATATAAATAATAATTTGAATATCGTCGGTACGAGGGAATTAATTATTATCTGTTACGGAAACAGTTGCTACTAAGTTTTCTTTTTCAATTTATTCTTTTTTTATTTTATGTAAAAGCTTTATAATTGACAGATTAGATTAGAAAATCTATCTTTATCACATTCATAAATACTTTTCAGGTCTAAGTACATACCTGTGTAACTTAAATTAATTGTTTAAAATTAATAAATTATTTGTTTATTCCTTCATACATACATACCGAGTACATTCATAAGCTAATTCGTTAGTCGCTACAAACTATAGGTATGGTACCTACTATATAATATACTGCGTAAGATGCTGAAGGTTGGTGTTGAGGATTTTGAATAGACTGGATGTATTTCTGTTAGTTTAGTTAAATAAAGTAAAAGTTAGTCGAGTTGTTGTTATGAGAAAATATACACGTAAAAAAAATAAAAGTCGAGCTTTGCTAGTCATCCTAAAAGATCTTAGAAACTTATTTGATTGGCTTTCAATTGATAACAATTAATTGAGCATCTTAACCAGCATACAAAAAGTCTCACTGCTGAACAGGAGACTCACCTCTCAAAGAGAAGGGTTTGGATCTTTTGCTACGCCGCTTTACTGCAAGCAATTATGATATCGACTAATTACTAACGAACGGTGTCAAATATAATTAGAGATATGTTGATGAGACGGACCGTTAAAGTATATATTTTTTATTTTAATAAAGAATTAATATCCATATAATTTGTTCAACTATAATCTAGAATTATTATTTTATATGTATAATATTATTTTAAATATATGTCAAATCCAGATCTAAGCTATCGTGTCCGTTTTAGTTATCTTTTTTGTTTTGCACGAATTACATTAACACGATTAAATATACATATTATATATATATATACATATATATATATATATATATATATATATATATATATATATGTACCTACACCTACATAGTTTATTACATAGGTAGACAAATTATATTTTTAATTCAACGATATTATTATCTATAGCAAGATAAGGGTTTTTTTTTACAAAAATAATCCTTCATATATGCTAACTTGCCTAAGTGATGTTTTAAAGCCTACAGAATTATGTACCTTGCTAAAGGTAAAAAAATTTTGACCACAATGTATGTATGTATATAATTATGGTTTTGAGATTATATACTTAAAAATAAACTCTCAAAGTTCTCTCTCTTTCTCAATATACAGTATCGATTAAATCAACACATAAAAAACCAGTATACAGATGTATTATAAACGACAAGAATAGTCAAATAAAACAATGGTGGTAGTGTCTACCATATGTTAATTCATACGAGGGTTTTCCGCTCCAATAGCGACAGATGTTTCCTATAGGAGTACACGATATAATTATGGTACCCATCACTTAATATCCCCGCGGTTTTCTCCGCGAACGTTTCAATAAAATTTGAGAGTATCGAATAAAAAAAAACTACTTTATCCCTTCGACTATTTACATACGAAATTTTATTGCAATGTGCTTAAGAGAAATTTTATCGTGAGAGAAATAAAGAACCCTCCAGCCATTCAGATTAATCACTTATGATCTCCGTCTGTCTGGTCTTGGATAAAATATTCTCAAATAATTAACAACAAGATATACAATCACTTAAAACCTAGTTAACTTTCAGTCTATTCCAGTTTAGATCAGTCAAACAAATTTAAACGGACTATATAATATGAAAACAAAGCTGACATCGGATCGGGAACAAACCATGATTATCATTATTCTAAAATATTATTACTAACAATAAGTATACCTAATGGTTTCATCCCCGCTGCCTTTTATAAATTCGATTCCCGTACTATCAGTCGTAGAGTAATGTTTATAGCTTATGTTAATTCGGAATAGATAAAATATTTTTTCAATCGGTTTATCAGTTTCACATTTTATTTATAACAAGCAAACAAAAAAATAATAATTCAAAACTTCTCTTTATAACTTCAGAAGTTCGGGTATAGGTAGAATATTATCGAATAAATTCTAATACGATGTCTTATCTCGCATTTGGCGCTCATACGATCTCAGGTCAAAAAAAATGTTTTCCGTTTAAGGCTTAAAAATTTCAATTATTTTTTATAACTGTAACAAGGTCGTTATAAAACATTCTTTTAATAAAACTATTTAATACCAACAAGGCCAAAATCGTTTTTATTTCAAAATACATAATGTATTTCGAGTACAAGAATTTAAAGTACATAATTGACGAAATATCCTACTACAATATATATTTCTACCTCCTTTTTAAACTCACATAATCATGTAATATCAAAATTTAAATAAAATGTATGAAAATTTAAGTAATATTTTGAATTTTACAAACAATGGTCAATGAACTTCGTTCTGTCACAATAAAATCTAGTTCAATGTTTACGTTTGTTAGTTTTGCTAAGTTCGCAACTTTTCTATAAAACGAAAATCTAACCTGATATCCTAAGATTAGGATCTGCAGGAGTAGGTATAGGTCCTGGCGTCAATTCAGGTCGAAGTTTCCGCAAGCCGGCCACCACCCGTGGTGCCGGCGACTGCTCCCCCACAAGCATCGCCCGTCACAACAACATTTCAATAATAAACACTCCACTTATCACCAAATCATCACTCAACCGTTAGTTTCGTTACAAGAAAATATTTGACAATTAAACTGTCAATTAAATTTTAAATTTTGAATGAATTCGTTAAAATTCGCGCGCATCGCATTTTTTTATTCTGTCCAGTGTCTTGAGCTTGTTATGGTACCGACTAATCACCGTGCAGACATGCCATTGAATGAATGAATTTGTGAGGTCGTGACGCCCCACTACTCTAGTACACAGTAGTACGAGTGTACGAGATATTAATTATTATAAGAGGCCAACAGCGACACCTATTGTTGAGTAGATATTAAATTAATCTAAACAACACAGTAACAAAATTTTTATAACTATAAGTACACTTAAACTATTTTTAGTATACTTATAATACTGATTTGTTAGTAATAAATATTTTCTCATTTTTAAATGTAGGGTTGACTTTTATTTCTTAATTTTTTTGTCCTTTTTTTATGTAACTTGATTTTGTTATGTTATTGCACTTGTTGTATTATTTTTAATGTGCCCGAATAAAAATAACAATAATAATAAAATTATAATTAAAATTTTGTATACTTTTTCTCCAGGAATGTTGCGTCAGGGTTGAAAATAATACATCAATATTTTAAATTAAAAATTTAAAAATAAAAATAGTTAAGATTTTAGGCAAAAACGCCATCTACATATACTTACTGTCACTAGAGCTTTAATTAAAGTTACTGGGGAGAACAGATGGCGTTATAAATAAAAAGTATTAAATATAATAAATGTGTACTTATGTTTTTAGTATATTTACGTTATTTTAAAAGTAAAATAATAATTTATTTACAAATATTAAACATCAATTCGATTTTTCATTATAAAAAAACAGAAAACACCTTAGAGGGACACTTTAGCAAAAGTCAGAAGTATATCTATCCTTAAGCTTAGTATTGCGAGAATATTATTATCGAAACGAAAATAAAAGATAGATTAAATGTTATAGGTAACCTCTAGTCTAATTGAGTTTAACTGTATACATATATTTAACTGGATACATTATTGACACCGGCAGTTATTTCAATTCTGTAGTTGCTCTATCTAGCGATGAATAATAATTAGCAAATTATTGACAGAAGAGTTGGGTTAGCGTTGTTAGATAATATTTATAGATGGTACTATTAGCCAAACACATAAATACCTTCTCAACTGTAAATGAAGATGGCGCATTATCTTATGCTTATATGTTGCGCCATCTAGTTTAAAATGTTTAGAACTTCTTAACCCAATACAGATTTAATTTCTGTACATTGTATCATAGATGGCACTAAGTGTTTTATCGTTCATGAAGTTTTTGATTAAAACAATGACGTATAAAATATAATCATAGCTTATTATAGTAAGTCCATTTATACTAACTACTTACTTTACTTAGTATCTACTTTATATTTATATTATTTGTAAATGCGATACTAATTTAAACTAACTAATTTAACCTAACCTTATTTATTGATTAAAACTTAAAAAAAAAAAATTGATTCGAAAATAATTTAACGTAGGTATAGGTACTACGTAGAGTAAGGTGACTGTTATTCGAATAATTCGACAACGTCGTTTAAATACAAAATAAGAAGAATTATCTAAATTTGATAAACCAGTACCAAAGTTGTGAGTCATATTTTAACAAGTCAGTCATTGGGTACTTAACAGGATTTAGTGGATTAGCAATCAATAGTTTCCTATATTCTTAGTCATAAATTTTGAATTTTTATTGAAATTTATATGGTATGTTCGTTATATAATGTAACTAATAAAATTGATATAGGTATTATGTAAAAAGTTTTGCGTTACATTTTGCGGTAAGTGTACGTGACACTTGGCTCAGTTGGCTCAATAATAACATATGACACATATAATGAGTCAATTACAATAAATAAGAAACTAAATAAATTCTACCTACCATTTAGATATTGGTTGAACAGTATTAATTAAAAAAAAAGACAAAAAAAAAACATCTCTGAAATGTTCTGTAAAATTAATGTTTTGCAGATAACCCATTATTCATAGGAGCTATCGATATGTGAACGTAATATTACGCCGTAAGTATGTAATATTAATAATAAATTTCTGTTTTGAAATAATATTATGTTAAATCATGCTATTTTTGCATTATTAAAAGCCAGTAACAAAGTTAATTAATGGAATAATATAATCTATATGTATTTATATACAAATTAATCACGGCTTTTCTGATTTGAATATTATTTTATTTACTTTTTGATTAGTTATGAATAATCAATCCTAATCTACCACTTTCCAACTTCAATTCATTGAGATCAATAGTACTGGCTATATCTTGTTTGAACTTCTCTCTATCAGCTCCATAAATGTATATATTCTAGTAGTGTAAATATGACAATTTTTATTTCATATTCATTCATATATAAGTTAATGACGAAATGAAAAAAAATATATATATAAGTTTTGTATTTATATTTCATACAAAGTAAAAGTAATAAAAAAAAACACAATCGATATTTTCGTACAAATGTTCAAATGAAATTCGAAACTTAAAAACATAAGAGATAAAACAGAATAATTCGAACCGATTGTTTTGCAAATATCAGGAAGACATGGAGATCAAATACATGGCACATTTGCATATACATTCAACTTAAACCTATTGTTAACTTAAACACTTAAATAAGGCACATCTTTTGTATACATAATACTTAATCTAATATAACAAATTACAACAAATTAAAGCTTTGTAGTGGAAGAATTAATATCACAACAATGAAGTGACATTTAGTTACAAGTCATCATCTTTATGTTCAGGGCCTGTTTCACATATTACGATAGAAATATCCGACACGTAGAGTTTTAGAGAAAATGAAAACGTATATCAGAAACTCTTTATCTGTTGGAAAACTTTATACGTGAGATAACTATTTGAAACTTTATCATCAACTGGTGAAAAAGGCCCATGGTCATTGTTCCTCCTATTCCGAGTTTTATAGGTACAATAGTTCTATGTGAAAGATTCATTCAAAGTTGGTTACAGCAATTTTTAAGTACCATAAAAAGTATTACTACCAAGGACGCCATTTATTTGCGTCTAGTTCAAGGTCCACCGGTGGTCCATCTCGGCGATCTTTTTTCCCAGAATAAACAGCATCGTGCTGCCGTTTTGCCTCCTCTTGTTTTTTGTACTCTTGATATTCGATTAATTTCCTTTTCTTTTTAGGTGGTAAGTTGCTGTAATCCATTGGCAATTCGCAACGTTCTGGAACATTGAGGTTAAATTCTGATTTCCTTTCTATTGCAGCTTGTTCATGATTCGTAGTTCTATATTCTACTTGATCTACAGGAGAATGTGACAAAACTGACGATTTTACCGGTGACCGAACTTTTCGAAGGTCCAATGTCTCAGTGCTGCCCGGGTAATTCGGTGCAGGATAATGTACTACCTCGTTTCTATAAGATTCTTCACGGACGAATCTCGGTTCGATAGGTAGTTCTGAATTTGCATTTACTTCAACGGTAGAAATGTTTTCATTTCCGCGTTTGTCCATGATGTGTTGTCTGATTTTTTGTAATATAACGTCTTTGGCTTCAGGAGGAACTTTGTTAAAATAGGTTCCGTTTCGATAGCCATTCATTGATCCCTGTTCTGAGTTGTGATGTGAAACTAGTTTGTCGACTGTTGTTAAAAGACCTGTGATAGAAACATTTTGTTTATTATTTTGCCTTCCAAGCGACCATTGTTTCGATGTACTGTCAGCTGAATACACTGAGTCTTCTGCATCGGATGAAGATCTTTCGTGGTCGCTGTAATAGTGATGTCTGTCTGAAGCAACAGAGGAAGGCGATATTGGCGGAGAAAATGATGGTCTCTCTGGTACTTGAATTGTTAAAGGTTGAACTTTAATCAATCTCGATAGGTGTCCTACTAAGTTTTGACTAACGTTGGAGTCCAAATCCGGCACCGACATTATAAATCTACAGGCTTCAGCCGCACATTGTCCGAAGCCGGCTTGAAACTTCTTCGCTTCCAAAACCGGATCTTTAGGTCTATGCAACTTTGTAAGATGATTAACAGTTAACTCAAGGATATCGGCCTTTTCCAACTTGCTTAAGTTGTCGTCATCGATCTGGGAACAAAAATAAAATAGTTAATATAAAAGGCAGGTGCGCTTCGAGTCTCTCAAGTTACGGGAGTTAAACGTCATATTAATATAACTGTACTAGTCAGTAGCTTCTGTTTATTAAAGGGCGTTTAATTTTATATTCCTGTTTTAGTACGGTTCAGCTCGCATTCAATATGTGCTCAGTTTACAAATAAAAAACAATAACCGGTAATATATAAACATAATTAGCGCGTGAATAAATGAAGATGGATCGTGTTTTGATGGTCGTAATCACTAATTTTAATTCATATTAAAACTAATAAATGTGTACGGCATGAGAAATGTAGTACGAAGTTACTAATTGCTGAGTTTTTAATGTAGAGTTAAGTACGGAATGAAGTTGTAAGTCACGCAGCGCACAAAGCGGTAAAAAATGTCAGGATAAAAACTTACCTCTAAGGCGCCGACCATTAAATCCTTCAGCTCATCGAGACATCGATTAATGCGTGCACGACGTTTTCTTTCAAGTAGTGGCTTCGTTATCTTCTTATATTTAGCAGTCTTTGACAAAGGCGCGGGATCGGATGCCATTTTCATATAGCCTGTTAAGGCCGTTTATTTAATATCAAGGTTATAAAAAGAACATTTTAATACGTTTATTGAAATTTAAATATAAAACCATCGGATATTCGAAATTTATTCTAAATTTAAGTAAAAAAAAGAGACGAAAATTATAATAATTATCTATGCATAGATCAAGATTTAAGATTAAGATAATTTAAGTCATTTTAAAAAAAAACGTGACAAATAATTTTTGTTATTTAAAGTTATTCTAACCTTCAAAATACGATCACGGGTTTTAATATTCAAGCAGTGTTTGTGAGAGCTTAAAGCCCAGTACGTGCGACTCCGCCCGCGGGCCGGATTGTACTGCCTGAAAAAAGCCTTCTCGTCCCTCGCCCGCTCCCGTCCCTTCCCGGCCCTTCCCTGCCATTCATAGCGTGTGAGAGCACGTGTGGCCCCGGGATCAACTTACCAGCATGCGTGAAATACTTTCCCAGAGACAACTTAAATCATTTTTATCATAAAATATTTTTAAGCTTATACGCGGCTTTCAACTTGTTATAACCTAAATTATTTTATTTATTTATTTGTACTTTATTATAAACCACAAAATTATTAACATAGCTTTAAAATAGTGGCAGATTGTGTAGTAAAACGGGCCGACTTATGGCTTAAATAGCCCTGTCTTACAGACAACCAAAATGGAAATAAAAAATAATAATATCGAGACCAGGTAGGTGTTGTAGTTACATAATAAACTTACACACAAATATCTAAATATAATATATATATCACTATTGTAGACTAATAAATATTAATTTATTTAATATAAGTTAAAAACAATAATCAGTGACTATATCTCTATTAATTATACATCTAAAGGCTTTTAAGTGTTTGTGAATAAATAACCTTATTAGCATTGTTTACTTAATTTTTTTAATGAAAAGTATAATTTCTATATTAGATTGTTTTTAGGAATTGAATATGTAGCGCGGCGTAGGTACTATATAAGTATGTACATATAAACACTATTTAAAGAACACACGCTGGTTTTTTTATTATTATTTTTATTTTTCTTTTTTATTTGCACAGTCACTGTTTTTTTAGCGGCATCTTTTGTTAATTAAAATTGTCAAATACAATGGTCGTTTGGGGAATGTTGAAATAACCGACCGAAATGTGATACTTTACAATAAAATGTACCTAATAACACAAAACAAGTAACTGTACATTTATTTATTTTTTTAAAGTAATAGCATTACTATCGAAATCATAGGGACGCCGTACCATTCTTACTTTGTCGGTCCGTAAATTAAAGAGATACAAAAAAGTAAAGCAACAAATGAAGCGGTCCCAAAATGGGACACAAGTTAAATTGCCTCCCGGCAACTTTTTCTAGTCAGGTAAAGATTGGTGCGAATTGTTCTTTTGAATTTCGTAATAGTTTATCATTGTGATTTAAAAATTTTCGACGCTAAATAATAAAATTGGCGCTGGACAGGATGATACGATAAAAGATCAAAGATTTTGTTTTGAATAGAAGTCTATTTCTACAAAACTACGAAAACAAGATACCTGTAGTAACAAAATAGACGGATTTGACAATAGTTATAATTTAATCTATTTGGTCAAGATTTAGAAATGAAGACAAAGTTATGGAAAACAAAATAGATATGTACATGTTTTTTTTGTTTTATGTATTAGTCGTTGGATGTACACTGTTGAACGTAGGCCTCCCCCATCGACCTCCAGAGCGACCGGTTCAAAGCAGCCTCCATCCAATGGCTTCTGGCGACTTTCATCAAGTCGTCTATCCATCTCACGGACGGCTGTCCGATGCTGCGCTTGCCGGTACATGGTCTCCACTTAAGAACCTTTCTGCTCTATCACAGAATAAATAATAGTACAAGTAGCTCTATCAACCGTCAGTTCTACAAGCTATGTGCCCTGCCCACTGCCACTTCAGCTTGTAAATACGTTGGAGTATGTGGGCAACCATGGTTGTTTTAAGTAGTATATTAAATAAAAATTAGTGAAGTGAAAAACCGTCAAAGCACAGTAATTAGCATTTGAGATTAAGCGCTATCCCTTCTCTTTTAACTAATAAAATTATTAAAGAATGAAGTAAATTTTAATAATCTCATAAAATGAAACGTAAAACCGTAAGTAATCGATATAAATACATTGTACATAGTTATAGTTACAATATTTTGTCTACAAGAAAGCACAATCGCAGTAGGATTCGGAAGTCTTAACGGAGTTAGACTAAACAATGTTTTTTTTTTGCGAACATACAACCACTAAGATTGTATTACAAGTTTGTTATCTATGCATGTCAATTGGTTATTCAAATATAAACATTCATTTATTCTTTCTTTTTTTTCATATATTTATTTATCCTTTTATTTTTAAGAATCGATTACTACCGGCCAAGCTTTTAGAACGTATTAGAGCGGACATTTGTATTAGGTGTGCAAAATCGAAAACTGAGCAAATTTATTTTCATAGAAGGCAAAAGAAGATAATAAAATAAATAAAAATCATTATATTAAATACACGAGCAATAAATACATATACATACTATAGCATATCTAAACTCAACTCGAGTAAAATCGCGAGAAATGTCTAGTAGCGTATTTTATGATTAGTCAATTTCATATATCAATATTATACTATACAAGTATTTTATCTTTAATCTTTTTCAACAACGTTAAACTAATATATTAATATAAGTTTAAGATCTGTTATTTGATTTTTTTTTTTCAGATTATATCAGCAAATTAAACAATAAATAAAATTTGAATTTTAAAATGGTATTATTACGTAGTATCACACGTTTTATTATAATCTTATAAAACTATAAAATAAACTAACCGACCAGCGTGATTTTACTAACATATTATGGTGATGGTGACATCAATGGTTACTGTCCTATGTGAGTCGTAGCGTGATGCTGAGTTATGATCGGGTATGTAAGCTATAAACGTGCAAATAGATGAACAAACAATAAACAGCTAACAGGACAGGCAAAAAGCGAATGAACAGATAAGAGGTAAAACACAAAATACAGAAGAAGAAAAAATAGTTTTCGCAACTGTTATGGACGTTCTGGTATAGTAGAGCCAAAAGTCGCCTCGACGTCGGCGGATGCGATTTCAATTCCCACTCGGGACATATATTTGTATTTGTAATTATTATTATTATTATTTTCGAAATGCTTATAGCTGTTGGCCCTACCGGTCTTTACAGCGTCCCCGTTAGGAAAGACGGGTACTGAGACCCAGCCGTGAAAATTCGGGGCCTAAGGGTGTCTCCTAGCGAGATCGAACATCGGCTTAGAATGTCGTCAAAGAGGGTCTATTTATCACTTTTTTTTTTTTGGTATGTGTGTATATCCTTGTAGGTCTACCCAACGTGCCTTGGAGAGCATGTAAAGCCGTCGATCTTAATTGTTATCATAGACACCTGGTAGCAATCGCTCATGATAGGGAAATTATTCGTTAACTCGCAGTTAAGTAGCGTACTGTACAAGCGACAACCCTTCTCTTTTACGGAGAACAGGCCTTTTCCTAGCAGTAGGACATTAAGGGTGCCTGTCCATTAATGCGTAGCGGAGAAACGGATAAATATTGACTAATAGGATTGCAAAAAATCTCCTCCTTCGCTCCACTGAACAAGGACTCTGCTATCCTGTTGGTTAATACTTCTCCGTTTCTCCGCTCCGCCGCCTCGCTCCGCATTAATGGACAGGCATCCTTATGGGCTGACTCAGTTTAGTTCAACTGTTACGAATAACAAGTAACAATAATTATTTGTTACATTAAATGCTTAGTGTACAAAAATTGGACGCTACGATTTTATTATATCTATTGACAACAAAACATTCCATAGATTTTATCTATGAATTTTATCTATGAATCAATTTATATATACATATATAGATACGATCTTTAAGAAACTGAGAACCTCATGTATATTAATATAATAATGTATATTAATAAAATAGCCAATATGTACATAAATTATGTTTTAAAATTTTACCTTAACTCTGAGATTATTTAAGCAAAACACCCACTTAACCAATTAAAATTTGTACTTATTTTAAAAGAGTTACTTAACATTTTTTGTTATTTTAGAAACAATTTAAATTTTGGAACGGTTCACAGCGTTTTTTGAAAAATTAAATATTTTATTTCAACTAATAGTAGGCAGGTACTCACGCTTTTATAGGAGTTTACTTGTCTATATACATATTTTGCTTCGCTCAATTCTTGAGGTACCCACCTTTCAAGCTTTTTTACCTTCCCAAGTTGCTTCAAGTGGATTAAAACAGTTTTATCATTAACACCTCAGCCTGCAGCTAACTCGGATGTGGTTTGTAATGGATTCATATGTAAGGACCTAATAATTGGATCCTTATAATAAAGACGTGGACTACGGCTCCTGACGTATCTACGTTCTACGTCAGAAGTATCATCTATATATGTCACATATTACATTCAACAAATAAAAAGTTAATTGTTTATTTTTTTAAACATAATTTTAAAAAAAATGTTCAACTGATTTAAAAAAATGTTACATTTGTATTGTCACGAACCTGAAAAAACCAGCTTGACAAAAGAAAAAATCTAGAAAAAAGAACACTGATTAAGTCCCAAGTTTAAAAAAGACAGCAATCGTCCTACACGTGGGTATAATTGCTTCGATATAATTAGCCTAGACGTGTGGGTGTTCATCGGCACGCGTGGGAAACCAACTGCTCACTATTCTCACATCGACGCGATCGCTTCGATACCGAGTGTAAACAATCTATACTCAATATGACCGGGAATTGATATGGATAAGAGTTTCTTCTTAGAATTCTAATATAACTGCATGAATAATGTATTAATATTTTTAATCGTATATACTGTAACAATGTTGCGGAATTAGGAAAACGTTTCATGTCGAATTAATATTTTAATTTACATTTTATTAACAGTGAGGTTGATATAATTTTTATATGTTAAATCGTATATTTATCGTTAAAAATCAAGAAGTTTCTATTACATTTATTAATAACTTATAACTTTCTTCATTTTTATGTTATTTTAAGCTTATCTTTGTTATACTTCAAATATAAGTTTATTATCAGTTGTGTTAAATTTTGCTAAATATTTTATAATGTTTTTCTAATTGAAAATTCTGTGCAAAATTTATAAAAAAGAAGTTTTGATTGTCGGTGAGTTATAATTTTAAGAGATGTACCTTACTATGCTGTAATAACTGTACGCGTAGTAGATAAACGTCTCTTCCCGTATGAAGAAAGAAGATTCCCTTTTGAGCAGCTGTAACTTCTTATCAAATATCTATCGTCAGTTTTTTTGTACTAAATATAAAATATCAAAATAATTGCATCGATGTTAAACTATGATGATAATATTTTAAGAATCAAAACAAGTTTTGAAAAACAAATGTAAAATAAACCATATAAAACTAAACATTGAAAAGTAACCAGACGTGGCTTTGACGTCAATAAGTCGCTGCTTCTTCCCACAGTCTGGTGTGCTAACGATTTATTATTTAATTATGCAAAGAAACTTTCGTGTCGGACTCTGAAATCTTGTAACACCTCCGAACTCTTTAAGCATATTTACCTACTTTGTTAATCCTGTTGACTCGATTATATTATAGTGATGACGTTGTTCCTAGTTATAAGCTTCATGTTAAATATTATTTTGTAACATTTAGATATGTGATACATATTAATGAGAAATTTAAATTAAATTCAAATACATCGATTTTTTATATCTAATATATTTTATATAATTATTTTTTTAATGTTATGTTTTGATTATTAAAAAAATAAAATAAAACATTATTTAAATGTATTTGTTACTGTAGAAGTCTTAACAAATTATAAGTTTTACTTATACAATTTCATTTAATGTAATGTTACGTAATTAACCGAAAAAAATGTTCTAATAATGTATAAATAAATAAAAATAATCCAGTAAGTGTTCTTAGCATATTTCTTAATAGTATAATACTGACATTATCATGCTAGTAAATAGTAAATGCACTGCTAACTATTCATTCTGTCAGATATGTACAATAAAGTTTTTAAAAGTCTCATTTCAATGAACACAGGATTTCGTCTAACTCAACGGTTTATTTATTACTAGCTTCCACACGCAGCTTCATCCGCGTGGTTTAGTGATAAAAAGTAGCCCATGTCCTTCCCTAGGCTTCAGACTATTCGTATCAAATTTCATCACAAACTGTTCAGCAGATTAACCCTGATGTCTGATGAAAATTGTATGTATATTACTGAATTATTTCACTTGTCGTACGGCAGCAGCAAAAAATAGAAAGTTAAAGGATTAAAATAAAGTACATAGGTAATTTATGTTATTTATGGATATGTTTTCAGTTTTGGCGGTTTTACTAACCTACTGCAATATACTCCTGTAAACTACGTGACTATGTTATATTATGGCCAAACTTCACAAAATCTTTATGAATTGTAGCGTATGTGTTATTCTCATGTATAAGCTATATTACAGTAAAGTTTCATCTAAATCTGTTTAAAAAAAGTTATGAAAAAGTAACAAACAAGTGGTATAGGTACTCACAAACTTTCGCATTTATAACATTATTAGGATTTAGTAGCTATTCCCGCGGCGGCGTCGATCGCACGTAAATTTTACTTAACCCACACGTCTATTAACTACTACATACTACTACTATGTTAGGTACGGTAGTAACATAACACAATTCAGAAAGCACATATCTATTATGATAGTGTTGTAATTCAAACTATTGTACATTGCGTAAAAATATATTAAATTGAACGAAAACATTTTGATGTTTTTCTTTGTTTTGTTTCGTTTTCTAAATTTTTTATAAGAATATTAATTTTGTAATTATTGTTAAATAAGAGATTACTTATTTTATATAACCTTATTACCATTTTCTTTAATCACATTTAAGTATAATAACTTACCTACTCTTTTCAACTAGGAAATACTGCTAGTATTCTTGGCATCATTCCACGCGGACATGATTTATTTTATACCAAAACTGTTTGTAAATAATTATTTTAAGTTTTGAATTGTAAATATGTATAATATTGTATGTAATAAAAAAATACGTTGTAATCCTTTCTAACTCCGTCAATCAATATACAAAATAAATTACAATAACTTTTGACTCAGTGAGGCGATTTTGATGAAATTTATGATTTTCATGATAATTTTTTTCTGTCACTTAGTAATTTAGCAGTGATGCGTGTTCAAACAAACAAACAGACAGACCAACCAACAAAAATGCACATAATTCACAAAAAAAACAGACACGTGAAATTTATAATTTTAGTATATGAATAGATTTAGAACTTTTACCTTTGTACTTTTAACATTTACCTTTGTACCACTTGGTCAAAAATTACATAGATTATTTTTTATAAAATATATATTTTAATTTTATCTGTTAAAATAAATATACTTAAACCAAACTTATACCAAATATATAATTATGATTTTCTTTACGATTTATACCAAATCTATTAACAATTACTTTTAAAGTTTTCCAATGTAAATATGTATAAAATTTCTAAATAAATATGTTTTAAACTTAAACCAGAACTAACCTATAAACATCATCATCATCATATCAGCCATTGGATGTCCACAGCTGAACGTAGGCCTCCAGAGCGACCGGTTCGAAGCAGCCTCTATCCAACGGCTTCCGGCGACTTTCTTCAAGTCGTCTGTCTAAAAGGCTGTGCGGTGATCAGTTCTTGCAGTGACCGGCAGAGAAGAGTACTCCTCTTTCTTGTCGAGGTGTCGTAAAATGCGACTAATGCCATAACGATGCGAACTACTATGCACCGACCATTGTGGTGATTGGCAGCAGCGTCATCATATCCTAACACAACAAACTGCGCTCGCCAAAACGTCTACCAAGCGTGGCGAGTACCTATTGGCAAATGCCCCTATACGAGTTAACCTACATATCAGAATTATTAAGCTGTATCAGTCCCCACTGACTATATCCTACAAATACACGGAGCTATTATCTATCTCGTGTCGATAGATTGAACGATAGATTGATTTTTTTTTATAGTTATAGTATATGGATTAGATACCAGACACTTTGGTTCTACACGACGTTAGGTGACGCTTTATATTATTTATTTATTTATTTATTTATTATTTATTTATATTTGGGAAGCAAACAGTACACTAACACACAAATAATAAAATAATACACACAAGAAACAGAAGGTACAAAGTGAGATAAAAATGAGTAAAATCAGAATTTAAAACAAGTAAATACGATATTAAGAACAAATAAATTAGCTAATTAATAGTTAAAAATTAAAAGTCGAAGCTTAAGAATCAAAATTTAAAAATTATAAATTTTGAATATTTTAAAAATTATAAGTTTAAAATTAAAATTGAGATTTAAAAAACCAATCAATGATTACTAATTAAAGTGGTAATTAAAAATTAAAATTCGAAGTTTAAAAATAAAAAATAAAATATTAACATTTAAATTAAAATTGAGAATAAAAAGTAAAGCAATGAATATACACAAAACAAATCATTTATTATATTGGTAATATTATTTTGAGCATATTTTTTCTTAGTACAAGGCAAGTCAAAAAGAGCATTTTTGCGTTTATAAAATGTAGGGACATTAAAATTTAAGCAACCTTATAGGTAAGGGCTATAAACAAAATTATTCACCAGCTGAAAATTAAAAACCAGATCTCTCAGAATACGGCGAACTTCCAACGAACTTATTCTAGGCGGACTCTGAGAAGAGTGATAAAATTTATAGTGAACATGTTTCATAAATTTAGCTTGTACCTTTTCAATGGATTCGATGTATATTTTATATTGAGGGTTCCAGACTGACGAACCAAACTCCAATAAAGAGCGTACCAGGCTATTTTATTAAAGAGCAAGAGTATAATAGTTTCTAAACTCCTTACTAACCCTTATTACAAAGCCAAGCATTCGATAGGCTTTAGCAACAATACGGTCTATGTGAAACCCAAATCTTAATTTTTTATCCACGTAAAGATACCCAGGTCCTTCACCTCAGAAACGCGGTTAATAATTTTGCGCTCAAACGGCGTCTTTCGTGTCTGTGGACATAGAGGAAAAGCGCTGTCTCTGGTTCCGGCTCGCGTCTCTGGTTCAGACAGCTTATCGAGTGTCTCCTTATAAATATTTATAATATGTGTTATAATAATTGTTTATAGTATCTGTTAAGATCTTCTTGCAACAGAAGACAATTCGACAGTTTAGACACTCTCCTAAAAACCTTCAAGTCGTCTGCAAATAATAATATGGAAGAGTGCTCAAAAGTTTTACAAATATCATTTATAAAAATATTAAAAAGCAACGGACCAAGGTGAGAGCCTTGCGGTACACCAGATGAAACAGAAACCAATGATGAACAAAAGCCCTTTATCGTCACTGCCTGACTCCTGTTATGGAGATAAGAGGATAACCACATAAATAGGTCACCGTGTATACCAACTTGCTCTAGTTTATTAAGAAGGATGTTATCAGATATTTTGTCAAAAGCCTTAGAGGAGTTTGTATACACGATGTCGACCTGGCCACTAGATTCCATAACTTCCAGTACACGATGAACGAGCTCACACACATTCGTTCGAATACCCCGTATAACGAGAGAGATATTATCATAAATATTTTTTTCAATCATTTTTACAACTTTACATAATTTAGATATCGGTCTATACTTCTGAACGTTATGTTTATCACCTGACTAAAATATTGGCAACGATAACCAGAAAAACAAGCGCTTCCAACAACAATAATATCTACTATTATAGTAAGCATGTAAGATATATTCTTTTAAGAAATAAATAAATAAATAAATAACCTGAACTCAATGATTTATTAAAAAGAAGAGAAATAGGATAGACTAAAAAATTATAGCATTTATTTAAGAATATAGGTGGTATCTTATCGGGACCGTATCCTTTATTGACATCCAGTGACTTCAAGTATTTTTTAATAGTTGATACTGATAAGTCTATAATTCTATATGGCCGATATCCAAACTACCACAGCCATGATTCTCCTGATTAAATGTTGTGTTTGCGTATCGATCGCTGTAAACTGATTTAAAATAATCATTGAACTTAGAGCATATCTCCTCTTCGTCACTAGCTGTACGATCAAACAAAAATAGACTGTCAGGAAGGTTGGAGAACGATCTCTTACTTTTCACAAAAGACCAAAAAGTATTAAAAAGACAAATAGAATATAAAGACAGTAAAGTATTTGCTGTTATTGCATATTCTGACTTCTGCATTATGAATATAATTATTATAATATTGAGCTTGAAATAATTTTTGTCGTTCTCGTAAAAAAACAAACGTGTGGCAGTCAGAGATACTATTATAGATCTTCCATGTCTTATGGTACTTTGATTTTTCTGCTATAATTTTTATTAAAGCAGGAGTATACCAAAACGGATAATTATTTAAATACCTTAAAATCTTAGTGGGAACCATATCAGAAATAATAGAATTTACGGTTTGATAGAAAGTGAAAATCATATAATAAAAACAACCTATAAAATCATATATTATAACCATAATAAAGCTGTAACAGGTCCTATTATGTGAATTATAATCGACTGTAGCCAAGACTAAGATTTTTCCCCTCTTGTCTATATTTCTGACTGTCTGTCTGTATCTTGGCCGCGAAACGCGGCAAAATTACTGGTTGAAATTGAATGAAACATGATTGATGTCCCAAACTACGAGCTAGGATACTGAATAGTTCTTTTCCCAAAATTCAGAACGGTCCTTTGGGGAGAGGAGATGAAAGTCAGAAAATGTAACGAACAAAGTCACGTGTAGTAACTTGTATCTTTAAAAAATCACATTATTAAATATCAATTTATTTTATATAAATCCTAGAACACGTTATGTATATTATCTCTATTTTATATCAATCTTTAGTCCTTGGCTACGAACTGATTAGCGAAGCTTAATAAAATAAAATAGGTAAATATTTTTGAATTTATTTTAATGATATGGAGATCCGCAATCAATCGTTTTATCATTAGCCTCGTTTAAATGAATAATGTCTATGTAATAATATGTAAAATTGTCTAGAATATCAGTGTAATTTATGAAAAAAATAACGTACCTGTACTTTTATACATATTTGAAACTAAACACTGAGAAGAAGTATCAAATATGCCTCTTATGGTTTGTTAAATCAAATAAGTTTTGAAAAACAATTTAAGACATAAATTAAAATAAATAGGGAAAAAAAAACGACAAATCTCGTTACATATGTAACTTACAATTTCAAAGAGTTTATAAGTTAAAAACTGAATAAAAAATATTCGACGTTGATATTTTATTGCAAGCAAACAAAATATTCGAGAAATCTGCTCATTTAGTAAATATGAAAAAAAAAAACAAATAAAATAAAAAAACGTTGAAAAGCCAGATTATTCTGGAAGGCTAAAAGCCATCACGCTACTATTCGTAAGAGTAGAAACATTAATTTATTTGATAGCTCACAGCTTGAAATTAAAGTCTAATTCAATTTATTTAACGTTTATATACATTTTAAAATTCACATAAAATAACACACTGAATAAATCTATAAAAAATAAATTATTTTGTTTTAAAACATTTTTTCAAGAAATGATTTCTTGCTGAATGAGCTGCCATTAACATTTTGCAGACAAAAAAAAATACATCCTGCTCAACGAAAATAGTGATAATTTTACATCTAAATCAATCTGTGTATGAACAAAATACTTGAAATACAATATTTTAAAATCTATACTTATACTTATCTATAATTTATGAGTTTAAATTGAGCTAAAATTTATGAGTTTGGATGAAATTGTTTCACTGATGGAAAGGTATATTATCTCTGAGTGCTTTACACTACTTTTTGTTTTGGTAAATATATATTTTCAATAATTATCACAATAAATGTAATTGAAGTCGGCAAAGATTCTGTATTCTGTATATGTATATTCTATATTCTGTATATATGTATTATGTATATTCTGTTGCTTAATATCTCAGCCAAAAAGACCGTTTTTACGTTAAATATAAAATAAATTTTAGAAGATTAAGTTTGGATACAGGTTTCACGTATACTTTAAAAATTCTTAAAGAAACAAATAGTTACATCGAAATGGAAATTTCATCAAGACAAAATTTAACTTTTACAGAATGGTGATTGATGGAGTTGGTCAGAAGATAATGCAAAAGAAAAAAAAAAGCCGGTAAAAATTTTGCGTTGTCGCTGCCGATGGCCGGCGAGAATAGTACCTACACGGGGCGCGAAGACGAGGAGCGCAGGAGCAACTCGCCCATGACTATTAACATCGTCGGAACTGCAAAATCGATTTTTTTTTATTGATTTCATAAAACGTTCCTAAATAACCAAGTCTAACATCAGTTGAAAAGAAAAATATTATTTTATGCATAGTTCTTTAATCACTTAATTTATAAATGTCGATATTTTAAAAAAATATGTAAAAAGACGCATGCAATTTACACTTTGCATCGCTCTCCTGTAAAGTTATTTTTTTCATATCCGACATTTTTAATAGTCTTGGCCGAACTATATAAACGCAAATATTGCAGCAATGCGAAGCCGGGGCGGGTGTTTAGTTATAATGTATAATACTAACAGCATTAATGATAAATCCGCTGAGGACATCCAGCAACTCCTTACTAATATTATATTATTATAAGTAGCTCTGAAAGGGGTTGGTTTTGCTTAGGACTCCGAAAACGACATTTAAAGCTACCTTTTTGAAAAAATGCTTAGTTCTTTAGGTATTATGTCGTAGATAATTATAATATTATAATATAATCGTAGGCAATTATAGACAATATCGTACATTAACTGACTTTTTAATAATGAATTCTCAGGATCGCACAACGTTCAAATATCAGAAAAATAGAGATTTTCACTTCTCACTGTCCCTAACATTATTATAAATCTTAAAATATATTTAGATTTGATATACGTAATAAAAAAAAGTAAAAAAATATGTAGTCATTTTGCTAAGTAAAAACTAACAACAGCGATAATCTTACTTACTTTTGATTTACTAAGAACCAATGAACTGTTCTGATTACAGAAATTGCCTCAAAAAAAAAAAAAGAAAACATCTTGACGAAATCCTAATACAAACACTATATACTTAGCCCAATCGAATTAAATATGTTTACCACACACAAGGTCGTCTGTTCCTAAGGTAGGCAACTTAATGCCTGTGTTTTAGGTAACAACCGACTGATATACATTTTTTTTAAATAAATATACATATAAATAAAACATATATAAATAAACATATATTACACCCAGATTCGGGGCGGGAATCGAACCCACAACCCTTGGAGCAGAAAACAGGGTCACTGCAAACTGCGCCAACGGGTCAGAATTAGTATTTTAGATTTACAAAAATGTGACGGTAATAATTATAATAGGCTTTAAATATTATTTGCTAGTTTATTTTATTAATTAGTTGATTTTTTTGAGTCGGGGGTTAATTTCTTAAATTGAAAATAAACGAGTTACTCGATAACTAAATATTCACCGCCTCTTTTCAGGTATAAATGGAAAAATATCGATTCGACGAAAAAATTGATGACAACCAAAATTGTAGGAAAAATATTAAATTACATTTTGTAATAACTATTTTCCGTGTAAAATTGAAAATGAACGAGTTATTCAAGAGACAAAAAATAACCATTTTAATCAAGATGGCGGATAAAGCGAAAACTCTGGTACCCTACTTTTTGAATTTAGACTACCAGTGACCAAAACGAATTCCGAAGGAAAATTTCTGCTAAATTTTTTTTGTAAGTCTTTGCCCGTTTTTGAGCTAATCCGACTGGGCTAACTAGTTTGAAACTTGTGTAAGATCGGCAGAGACGCGACGAAAACTTGGCACACCTGTGGCGGTAAACAGGATAAAGTTGATTTAGTTTTTAAATAATTATTTATTGAAACTAACAAATTATGCAAATTTATAAATATAATATACCAACAAGAACAATCTTGTTCAATAACAATTCAATCAACAATTGAACTCAGTTGTATATCACCAAAGTTCATTATATCTGTGGGAACACTTGGTTATGGGTTATCGGTTGTATAAATGTTCAAACAAAAAAAAATAAAAGATGCAAATTAGACCAGAAAAAGATGTTCTAACATATACAAACACAGTGGCGTAACTACCGGAGGGCTAGACGGTGCCTTGCACCGGGGGCCCAAGCTCATGGGGCCCTCAGAACCTGACCAACAAACTAAATTGAACTATTGAAATTTTCTTTCGTATAGAACTTGGACGGGCCCTGCTGTGCATGATGAGAGATAAAGTAGCTTTTTAAAGTACCTTTATAATATTTAAAAATAACTATTTATATTTTGGCTTGTATTGATTAAACTTAAACAGTTTAGTTGGGGCCCTAGTTTATTTTTTGCACTAGGGCCTTTGGTTACCTTTGGTTATTGATAAAAATAATATGAATGACATTAAAATAAGTAATATATTTATATTATTTATTTTAATTAAATATGACTTTTCCAAAACAATAGGTTCTAATATTAGCAATACAATTTTTAAATATCCAATAAACAATATTTATGAAGGCGTTGTTTAAAAAGATGATATACTACTAACATAAACAACTATCGCCAAATCAATATAATAAAAGACTTAAAATTTTGCGATAAACGCAATTAATATGGTTTGGCAATAATAATATTAGTATAGATTTAATTTAATCAAAATCGTTACTCAAAGTTGCCTGAAACAACTTATAACTTTATGATTATACTGTCATGCACCATATATTATGATACGAACCAATGTCGATATCAATAATTATTTAGACGGCCCCACATACCGTCAATACATATATAAATATGTATATTTCAAAGGTAGACGCTCGTAGCATCTCCTATTATATTTTTATATTGCCATGAATCACCATCATTTTGATACGAATCAATGTCGATATCAATATTTATATAGACGGCCCCAACATACCGTCAATACATATAAATATGTATATTTCAAAGGTAGACGCTCGTAGCATCTCCTATTATATTTTAATGTTGCCATGCATCACCATCATTATGATACGAATCAATGTCGATATCAATATTTATTTAGACGGCCCCTCGTACCATCAATACATATAAATATGTATATTTCAAAGGTAGACGCTCGTAGCATCTCCTATTATATTTTAATATTGCCATGCATCAACATTATTAGGGGATCAACTATAGTTAGCAGCCTTCGAGTCATCCCGTCAAACCGCACCACTACAGTATCATTTCCACACGTGGTAGAACAGACGTCAGAAGACGCGCCCTAGCGACGGCGCCATCGCTCTGATACGTGTCATCGACATCAAATCCATCCCACGTGTGTGAGCGGTGCGCACCACGGCGTCGCTCAACACGACCTCGCCGCGACCACTCTATATATGCGAAACGACGAAAATGACGTTCGGCCCCACGCACCGCGTACCGCGCACCGTGAGCCGTCATTACACGAACGTTTCGGGACTTCAATACACGAACATTTTAGTATAATTAGTCCTCAAAAAAAAAAAAAAAAAAACTTTTATTAAAAAATATTGTTCTCATGGAGTATCTTATTACACTTAATGTTGTTTATTTATATATGTATTTATTTATTAATATATATTTTTAATTAGTTATATTGTCACAATATACGTATTGACAACATTGCGCCTAGCAGTTTCAAAAGAAGCAGCTATAACTGCTTATCATTGCTACGTGGCATCTGTTTTATTTTATGGATTACTAATTTTCGGAAACTTTGTGGATATAATAAGACCATAAGAAATACACTACAGTTATTATTTGTGGTGTTAGACCTCTTGTCAGATGACTACAATTGTTTAAAAAATTTAATATTTTACCTTTACCGTGTATGTACATATATAAAAGGGATATGCATATTTGTCAAAAGATATCCTGGCTATTAGACATCCTAATAAACTGTATATAGGAGTTCTAATATTAATATGTATAAAAATAATAATGATGCTACATGACAATTAAAATTTACAATAAATTACCAGTAATTTTATTCAAAATAAAAATTAAAACATGGCTTATGGAAAACTATTACTGGAATCTAAAAGAATATCTAAATAATTACATTGTTAAATTTATTATAATATAATAATATTTTGCATGCTATTAAAGTTGAAATTTAAATGTAATCTAAAAATGGTAATAACATTGTGTAAAATAATGCTTTATATTATTTATTAATAATAAATAATACTCATATTTAAAACAGTTGATGGCACTTTCTGAATGGCGGCCGCGGGTAGTTCATACCTTCAATTAAAGTAAAAGCTATGTGCGGGCGACACCGCAGGTACAACTAGTTTTATATAAAAATCGAAGAATTTTTTTGGACGCGCTAACCTCAGAAATATTTTCTTCCTTTTAAAAAGCCTGTTTATTAGGGAAAGTTATAGGCTATAAAACGTAACGCTATAACTTATACGATCGTAGCAATAATAATAAACGTCAAAGCTGACAACTATTGAAATATAACGAAAACGCCCCTCGCTTTTATGCAATATTTAGCAGTTTCACGTGATTAAACTTTAAAATATAACAGACATATAGACTGATTTATACTATCGTTTCTGTTTTAATATAAGTAGATCATAACAAATATATATTAGGGTGCTTCATTTTAGAGCAACATTTTTTTTTCTCAATCTCCCACTTAAAAATCTTGTAGTCGATAAAAAAAAAACAAAAATTTTGAGCTATAACAAAGCCTTAATTTTGAATTTAAGCCGTTGTTCATCAAACAGTAAGTTTTCCCCATACAATAACCTAAAAACAATTTTTTATTCATTTCTTCTTCCGCTCACACAGTAAGATTTTTTTACGTATTTTGCTACTCATTTCAATTAACTTCAAAAAAAAAAAAAGAAAAAAAAACCAGTGAGACAAATCTGTAAGTTGAATATTTTTTTCACAAATCGGATTCGTCGGAATTTTTGAGAATTTAATACTTTGAGTAGTTTTACAAGCTAAACTGTGAATAGTACAGAAAAATGATTTTAACAAATTTGTAAAGCACAAAATTTCCTACTTTGTTCTATAACTTTTTTTCTACCATCAATAGTTTAATGACAAAGTACAATTCACTGTTATTTTATAAATTTTTTGAGAAGAACGTATATAAACGTACATATACAATATTATATATATATAAATATATATATATATATATATATATATATATATATATATATATATATATATACGCAATAAGTGGGTAGATAGGATTATTTTATAGCGATATTATAATTGATAAAAAATAATATGAACTTATAGAATCGACCTTCACATTTTTGGCGAACATTAAATTTGGATTAACGAAAAATAATAGCTTATTTCAAATTTAAATTAAGCGTTTATTGCATAAAAATGAACACAACTTCTAAAGGACTCGTTTTTGTTATTTATTTAATCCTACTTAATAAATAAATTGTAATTTTTTGATACAAAACAAGTTACAAAGCTCAACGCTAAAGGCTTAAGTATGCGTCGACTATAATAAATTATTGTGTTCATAAATACCAGTATAATATATAATTTTCATTAATTTATTTTATTATTATTTCTTTATTATTATTATAATCCTGTTTACCATGTAAAATACTGTTTACCATGTCTTACATTACACTATTACATTAGTTACTGACAATCGGTTTTTCAACAACAGCTTGTCCTTCGAAAAAAACCTCCTCCAAAAACTTCCAACTAACTCTTTTTCTCTCGGTTCGATCCATTCTGGGCTGGCAACTATCCTAAGGTCATCTTCCCAACGTTTTATTTGTCGACCTTTACTCCTTTTGCCATCCCTGGGGTACGACTCTATCAGTACTTGTTCGTTATTTGATCGGTTCTAAGAGTCTTTTTTGTGTATTAATATGTCTTATTGTTTATTTCTTAAATATTTTGGTGTCGATTTTATATTCATAAATTTATAATAATAAATTGCAAATAAGTAAGAATGCCTCTGTTCTCTTATATTTACGCGAATTTCACTCATTTAATTAAAAGTCTACAACGGATTTTATCGCTTTTATTATCCGAATTATTCGGACACTCACCATCTCAGTCCCCCGAGATCATAGATGCTGTAAAGGGTCTGAAATGTCAGAAAATAATTTTAAAAAATCGTTAAACTATAAAGTTTCTTAAATAAACGCGATAAAATCCTTTGTACACATTTAACTAAAAAAGAATGCCTTTACTGAATTTTTGTACATAACCTGTAATAAAAAATGTACCCAACCGCTTACATCTTTTAATAATTGTCAAATAAAATCTGAAATCGTTACCGCATAAAATTTGCTCATTTTTTATTTTAAGTAATTCAAAACAAAACAATGGAGAAGTTTTGATAGGTACCCTTAAAAGGGTCATATTATTATAATAAAAAGGACAAAGATGTTTTACGATATTACCGACAAAGACCAAAGTAATAATAGTACGGAACAAAATACATAGAATAAGGTTAGGAGATTGTAATTGTATTTTTGTATGTCTGCGTGTAAAACAATTCACAATGAAGCGCTGCGCCGTCGGCTTTAAACCAAACTTTTTCTAGTCAACTTTTTAACAAAGTTCGAGTTCTTATTTTAGCGACGTGATTCCTTGATTTAGCTTATTACAAACACAAACATTTTAATACTTAACTTATTTAACATTTTACATATGTATCTTGTATAAGTATTAGTATGTAGACATTAGTATGTAAGTTTATTATATAACTGCACAACCTACCCGTTTCTTTCTTTGTTGAACTCTCCTTTTTCATTTGGGTTGTCTGGAAGAAATGGCTAATTAGTCATAAGACCGCCTATTGTACTACACATTCTTGACGTAACAAATTTGTAACTATGCTGTCTATTTTATTTGTTGTGTGCAATAAAGAATAAAAAAATAAAAAATAAATATTTAATACATATTTAAAAATACTTGAGATTTACTATCGAGTTGCCGACTTAGAGTACGCGCACAATAAATGAAGATGATGATGTAATACCGTCCAATAACAACGTCATATCTGCTGTGTAACCTACAAAGATATTAATATATATATACTCTATCTATAACGTTACTGTAAAATGAAATTTGAAGGAAAATCTTTTAGGTAACAGCAGCGAACCCGAGTCAATATTTTAAATAACTGATACTATATTGGTTTTTAACAGGGCCAAAAAAGCACAGATGAGTTAATTACATAGGATACTGAACTGATAGTTTTGCCTATCATGAGTAACGATCGCTATCAGGTGTTTATGATAACAACCGGTTCCGACGGCTTTATGTGCTCTCCGAGGCACGGTGGGGACAGCCACAAGGACATACACCGAGAACGGAAAGAAATATTTGTACAAATACAAATATCGGCCCCAAACGAGAATCGAACCCGCGACCACCGGCGTTGAGGCGACTACTCTCACCAATACACTAGAAGTCTCGTCATTTGAATACAGAATACACGAAGGTTTGTAATCGTATTTGATATAATAATAATCTTCGTTAAATTTTAAGGATAAAAGAAATAGTAATAATTTATTTAATAACTCTTATCCTAGAACAGGGGTCATCAAACTACGGCCCGTGGGCCAAATCCAGCCCGCCAGTGCCAACAATGCGGCCCGCGACAGCTTTAGACTAGTGTCATTAATCTGGGCCAAGACAGCTAATGTTGTTATTAATATTGCTGTGATAAGTTGGAGAAGAAAACACATAATGATAATTACTCGGTTTTATTTACTTCCAAGCGTATTAGCGCTTAGGTCGCGCACTTTACGACTAGACTAGCTAGAAATATAGTTAAGGTTAGAAAAATTAAAACTGTTTTTGCCCTTGGAACATAATGTAAAAATCATTATGGCCCTAAGGCTTCAAAGTTTGGAGACCCTTGACTTAAAATATCGCAAACATTGAGAATATAGGTAATATTAATGGAATAAACTCCGAAATATAAAAATACGCATTTCCCTATTGTATATTATGTTACAATTTATTAATAATAAGTTCTTTGCTCATACTTGCACCTACCTGCATCAGAAGTCCGCTTACGCTTGTTTAACTTACTTTATAGCATTTTTTTTTTGTCGCAGGGAATCCATTTACGGATGATATCCAGAATGCCCGGGTCGGCAGTCCTAGACCTATGTCGGACTCGGCACTTTGGGAGTACAATACCCTACTAAACCCCTGCGGGAGCCTTCAGCCGCTTTAATTGGAGGGTCCCGGATCTGCAGGCAACAGGATCCCTTTAGCGACAGGCTAGCCTCGGCGAAAAGGCCAGACTTCTCCTCCATGGGGGCTGTCCGGCTCACCTCTGAACAATCCCGACGACGCCGTATCTAGCAGGACCGGGTTCCTATCCCGGCCCGACACGACACGGGCACAGGGTTGTTACTGGAGGCGCGTTAAGTAGCGCCTCCTACGCACCCCCATTCGTCGTCCGCGGATGGAGGCCACGTCGGCGGCCTCCTCTCTCACCCGCTCGTCAACCTCCTTCTGGGACATTTGTCTCACAGAAGGAGACAATCGCCTCGCAGGACTCGTCGTCGCCGAGCATCGCGATGATAATGCTCGGGAGCGACAAGTCCCCTCCGAGGATCGACGTCAGACTTTGATGCAGCGCCGACCATCTCGGGCATGCTGGGCGGAGTCCACCGCCGCGCCACAATCGTGACATTCAGTCGTCGGCTCCCTCTGGGCCGTCCGGCACTACCTGTGCCACCAAAGCAACCGTGCCCGGTGAGAACCTGCGTCAGACGGAAGGTGAGGGGCTTGTGTTTTCGACGCATCCTACTTTATAGCATAGGTCAAAACATATAGTCTTTAAAACAGTAACTAGTCAAATTAAATGCTTTCCTAACCTGTTTAAATAACATAATATTGTTAATACAGTGCCATATTATATATATACTAGTTTCCACCCGAGGCTTCGCCCGCGTAGTTGTCTTGACAAAAAGAAGTCTATGTCCTTCAGACTATCCGTATCCAATTTTTACAACAGCTCGGTAACAAAGACTCTCATAAATAAAACTACAGTTTTTTTTTTGTACACTTTGATAAAACGTTCCTCCACGCTCGCAGAGTGCACAGTTATGAATACTCCTAGTCGACACTTTTGTGAATTCTCGCGAAAAGAAAGTCATAAGCGCCGTGTATAGGCGTCACTTACGCGTTTTCGCGTGATAATTTTTAAACTATGTTATATTATAGTTAAATTACACTTTTTTTTTTGTTTACTCTGTACACCCTCACCGATTTTTATCACATTAACTCCTTCACGTTGGTTGTATGGAAGAGATCGCTGCTCAGCGATAAGACGGGCTTTTTTACATAAGTCTTTTATTTTATACTTAAACAGTATGTTTCTTTTAGTATGTGTATAATAAACAGTAAATAAATTAGTTTGTAAATTGTAACCTATTAAATTGTAACCTGATGTATAAGCTATGTTATTGTAATAACGTCAAGCGATATTAATACTTTATTTTAAATTTTATTAACAATGGAAATTTACTAACATCAGGTTGAAATAAGATTCAGAGATTCATATAATTAGTGTGCGAATAACTTGCCATATACGTAAAAGTCTTGCGTAAAAGTTACAAAAAAAAAATTTAAATAAATTATAATTTTTTTTTTACGAAACCATATTATATGGCAATATTTTTAGTAATTATTATAAAATTAAAGATTTAAAGTAATTAAGGTATATCCATTGTCATTTGTAATGAATTTAATAACTAGTTATATATATATATATATATATATATATATATATATATATATATATATATAATTAGTTTTAAGATCGGCTTTCTAAATATGTATAATATTGTAAAATTATAATAAATTATATAAATATATATGAATTTAAAAAAAAAGTTATATACTTTGTTGAGAAAACAAAATTTAAGATATTTTATAGGTACTTGTAAAAAAAGGTAGCTTAAACAATTAGTTTCGTTTCTAATATTTGAATAATTTTGTTGATTACCTTGTAACTGCATAGGAAGATTTATGATGATGTATGTAGCAGCTAATTTTACAATACCAAATACACCCGTATAATATTTTCAGCTGTAGATAAGTGTAAGACACCTTAAGGACATTACATTACATCATTCAAAATTAAGCAATTATGCTTTACTTTTAAATAAAAAATAAACATTTTAAATTCACAGAAATAAAATTAATAAAGAATGTGTATTTAAATTCAAATTTTAAATTAATAGATTTTTTTCTCTGAAATATTAATATTATTGTTTATTTGTTATCATCTATTATCAAAGTAATAAAAGTTGTATGTATAATATAATATATATTTGTATCGAGCTAATGAATGAATTAAATGATGTACAATACAATGTTTATCTTAATTACTTGAGATAATATATTAATTACGAAATTTCGTTCCATTCCTTCAATTCATTAGTTATTTCTGCTTTTCATTTCCTTGCTCTAGACTCTAGTAATTCATTTATTTGTATTTGATAATCAATAATAATATAATATGTTTGTCAATAATAATATACTACCAAAGGAACTTCGTTTATCATAAATAAAACAAGTGCACCGTGCGAAGCCGTCCACTACCGTTCTGGTGTAGTGGTGCGAGTTGTCGCCTCAACGCTGGGAACTAATGGGCGTCGAGCTTTATCTAAATCCGTTCAGTAGTTTTTGAGTGAAAACATCACATTTGGTATATAATATATATATTAGACAGGGCCAAAAAAACTTTTATTTTTGTTTTTTAACGATACTGTGAAAATATCATTCATGATAAAATGATATGAGATGAGATGATGAATGATGATAAAAGAAAACTATAGTGAAAGTGAGCTCATAATAATAATACTAAGGAGTAAACTCATTGTTACGACTA
Organism: Euphydryas editha; assembly: GCA_036937285.1. Lineage (NCBI taxonomy): Eukaryota > Metazoa > Arthropoda > Insecta > Lepidoptera > Nymphalidae > Euphydryas > Euphydryas editha. The sequence continues at coordinate 6,099,291 of JAUPFZ010000020.1, forward strand.
TTGGTTTTTTAACAGCAATCGCATTTTTTTACTTAAAACTCGTCAATAATACATCTGAAAAATTTTAACGATGCGTATTCTTAAAGGAAATTAAATTTCCTAGAATAATAAATTGTTTCCCATAATATTATTTTTTTAATTTTCAATGCTTAAAACATTATTGAAATTTATGCAATAACCAAATCGTTTCCATTTTGTTTACATGTCCATTAAAATTACCTATAGGATTAATCTTAAAAATAAATATGTATAAAGTCGTTAATTACTACAAATGTATTACACATGTAAGTACATAATTATACTATATATTTTAAATAAAAAAAAAATTATATATCATTCAAAAATCAAAACATTAAGACAAAACTTAAAACATAAAAGTTATGTAAAACAGAAACCTGTTATACATAATCTTTTAGATAGCTAATATTCATATAAATTACATTAATATAGCCACAATGTGTTAAGTATTAAAATTGAATTAGTTTTTTTTTGTCGCTGTATATGTCTGTTGAAGATAATAAAAATATCTTGTTTAAGGAAACAGAAACCTTTGATACAATATAATAGTGCCGTCTCTCACGGTAAACGGCTAGGCAGTAAAACATACACACGCCAATGTTTATAATTACGTTTAAAAAATGAATGTATCGACTGTCGATAGTAAAAAGTGTATCGATGATAGTTTACAGAACTAGTTTGTGGCGCGACGCCCGTGCACTTAATTGATGGTCATTCTTTGATGACAGCGATAGCAGAAAAATTTCTTTGTTGTCTTTAATATCTAACATTTTTATGTATTTATGCTAGTAACATACGTTATACCTTCGCAACTATACATACACTATACTTTTTAGTATAATGATACATTTATTATTAACCTAGACTAGAGTTCCCCAAACTTTTTTGTGTCGTAGACCCCTTGCCATGTTTTTCCATGTTGGGTAGACCCCCTACTTACCTGATATTGATTTCCTGTAAATTTCTAACTGTAGTGAAGTTTAGTGTTAATTTAAAGTAAAAACACATGTTAATTTATACATTTATTAATTGAATTTAAATTAAAACTACTCAAAATAAAATTTTGTATCTGTTATGTAAAATATACGTAACATTAAATAAACTATAAGTAAAATAACATAAGCAATAAGTCAATATTTTTAGTGAGAAGGATGAACCTGATGCTTTAATAATAAATTATCAACATTTGGCGTCAATTTTGTAAGGGATAATCTTAAATCTCCTCGGCTAATGATGTCCAGTCTGTTTCTTTTTTTCGTTAGGAGATTGGTAACAGCGCTGAACCCCCTTTCCACTAGGCATAATAATGTAAAATAACACTGACTTACTATAATTTGTGTGATATACATATACTATCTGTTTATATTTTTTAAAATATTTTCTTAGCACTTTCCTTTTCAAGATTCAGGAAACGAATAAACGTATTTGTCCCACATTCGTATTTATAGAGTGACGAATTGAACAAGTCAGTGCAAGGTAGCGAAGCTCTGAGACTGCGACTCTCAGGTTTATACAAGTTCAAAATGTATTGCGACCACAAAGCGAATACCAACATCCTACAACTTACACAATTTTATAAACATATATAATAATTTTTTTACTTCATAGGTACTTTTATAAATAATGTATATGTTTTGATATTATAAGATAGTATGATGTAAGTAAATAGGTACTATCAGTGTATGTGTTGAGATCCACTATCGTGGACCCCCATTTTCATTTCATGGACCCCCAAATTTTTTTTTCGCTGACGTAGACCCCTTTCAGGTTGTCATAGACCCCTAGGGGTCGATATAGACCACTTTGGGAATCACTGACCTAGACATTTGACACAAAATTTAAAATTTTATAATTAAAAAAAATCAATTTTATATTTGTATGGTTACTTATTTATTTTTATTAAATGTTTTTGCACGAAATGTTTCGTTAGAATTACTGAAAATAAAAAATAAAATAAAATTATATTTCAATAAAAATAATGCATAAACAAAATTAACTTTATTTAAGCAAGCTTTTAAATCAACTTTTTATAATTATATGTTTAAGTTAATTTTAAATTAAAGTTTAATAGGCACGAAATGCGGATTCTGTGAAGAAGCACCGCACCGCAGAAATTAAACAATTACAGTTAAAAAAATTGTAAACCCATCTTTTTATGCATTATAAATAGTAATAAAAAATTAATGCTTAAAAATATTTCTTATTTTTAGGCAACGAAAAATCATACATAAAATTAAAACCCATGTTAAAAATTAACGTCATTTTAATTCAGATAAAAAACAATTCAATGTATTTCCGATTAGAAAAAGTTAATAATATAACACTATCAAATTGTTCGTGTTATCCGTACAGCGTTGTTAGTCTGTAGTTATCTGTCAAAATTCGCTCCGGCCGGAAACTTGGCCGTGGGAACGAGAGATGATCGGTTTTCTCAATAAAATCGCAAATAACTGGTGTATCTTAAATAGTGATGGCCACAATCCTTTTTTATATCAAACGACTTCACGAATCGTGACACTATGAAATATAACGTTATTCGAGCATTCTGTTAAACTAGATAATATTGAATTTTAAGTGACAATTTGTGTTTCAAAATTAAATGCAATTTTATTAAAAATCATAAAACAGAATATTTATAATATAAGTTTTATACACACGAAAGGTCTTCAAAATTTTGCTATACGTGTAATCTCGACCGCACCAATCGATCCTTCATGTTTTCTCCATTCAACGTAACATTTATTTATTTATTTATTTATACTTTTGCACACCAATACAATAAAGAGACAATACACATAAATTACATCAATCACATTGCATCAGCTGCATCAGGCGGCCTTATCGCTAACACAGCGATCTCTTCCAGGCAACTTTTGGGCAGAGGACTAGCGTAGAAGGTGTGGGAAGGGGCGCAAAACTATATGTATGAACAGATAGATATATATATATATATATATATATACATACACACATACATATATATATATATATACATTGGCAAAATCATCCGTGCTATTTTGGTACTATTGAACGCCATTCATTAAATTAAATTAATTAATATACGCGAGAAATTTTCTTGAATTTTTATATATAATAATTAGAGCCTGTGTGTATTTTTTACACATAATTAATATAAATAAAAATATTTCTTAGTTATAGGATAGTAACTGTTTTAGTCATTGGAATTATACATATACAAAAAATGAACGCAATTTAGTAATTATAATTGGTTTTAAAATCTTTTACTTTTGAAAATACATAGACAGTAAATATTGTTACTAGAAAGAAAAACACATTTTTTCTATGGCACGTAACATAACATTTATTAAGTATTATTATTAGGTACAGTGTCTTAGTTTACAAGTGCGTAGTAGTAAGTTAGTGCCAATCGTATAGATTGTTTTTGGGACTCCAAATTATCATGGCATTTAGAGCAAGCCATACTCTCTAAAACTGACTATAAATTAAAATCCAGCGGATTAAGCCAGAAAAACCAGTCTTCAGCTCTGATGAAGTCCGGAACGTTGGTTTCTAACCAAGTTTGGGTGGATCGAGCTTTATAACCAGGCACCGAGTCTTGCTGAAAAGATATTTCTTTGTTATTAAACATGGCGTTGTTTAGGGGCTTAACTACCTTCTCAAGAATGGTATTTGATACACTTGTGCCCATGTTTTCATATCTTTTTCACAAAAATATAACTCAATCACTCATCATAGCTAACACCCTACCAAACCATCACTGAAGTCGCATAATGCCCACGTTGTACTCTATTGACTAATTGAAAAGCTTCCTTAGAGCTTTGAGCATAAATACGGTCATTTTGTTTATTAAAATATTGATAAATTGTAATAATTTTCTCATCCGTAAACAAATTTTTTTGTGCCCCCCTTTGCGTACCGCTTAATTTTGATTTTACCACCCTTTTCTTTTTTAAATTATCTATCAAGAAATGACCAGTATGTCTCTTATAAGCTGCAAGTCCTAAGTCATCTTTTAAAATACGGGACATGGTTCTAGGTGCTATCTTCATCTTCCGAGATAAAATATTTTACTTTCGGACAGGATTTCTTCGAATCCTTTTCCTTAGTGGTTTGATCGCCTTCTTCTTACGAACACTACGTGGACGGTCAGATCTTTTTCTGTAACAAGCAAAGGAGGTTTCATTGTACCTATCAATAGCCCGGTACACTCAGATTAATAATGTTTAATCTGAGCCGGTACACAAACATTTCACTAATACCAAGCGTATAAGTATTAAAAATTGTATTTGGCTCCATAACTACTTTGTGTAATGCAATCACAGTGATTCGGTTCTCATGAATACCCCACTCTATTTTAATATCTTAAAATATTTTACAATGTATTGACGCGAAAATGAGAAAACACAATGAACAATCATATAAAAATGAGAGATTCCAAATTCAAATGTAATATTTATGTTTGTAGGTTAAAGACCATAGCTCATTAAAATCAACCATCCATCGCTACCTCGTTGTTGGGTGTCCACTCGTCAATAGGTGGTCCACGGGTGGACGCCGCCGCCTTGTCACCAGTGAGTCACCGAGTCGACATCTCGTGGCTTACACATTTGTAAATTCCGTATAAACGGCGTCGACGTATTGTTCACACGTGAATCCATTAATGTTTGGAGTAATGGGTTTATCCATACAAGACCCGACGTAAGTCGTGAGGCTCGTAGTGACCTGAAATGTTATTCTTAAATCCTTCTTTTAGTCGAGTTCAAAAAGAGAGGAGATTCTATGTTTGTCTTATGTATTTTGTTTGTACGTAATATACATAGGTGCCTACCTACAATTTGTACTAAATAAACGCCAGACACTCAAATATCTTATTTTATTTAAAAGCGTTTATTTCGAAGGTAGTTTCCTGTTCAAGTAATCAAGATATGATCATGGAATCTAAGGGGAAATTAAGGAAGGAAATTAAGGAATCTCCTTGAAAAGTCACATGTGTAGTGTGTGTTTATGTATCGTAAGCGCCAATTGTTGAGCCGGTTGGAATAAATGCATATACTTATTTTTTTGTTTTTAGTTCTAAGGTTTATACTACCCATATGTATTTATACTAAATTGTTCCTATGGATATGTGATGTTGATTTCTGGAGATACATATACGACAAAACTTATGGTTGTTATTAAATCCTTCAAAAGTGATTCAAGATTAACTGTTCGTTATCACTTTGCAAAATTATTATTTTTCAACTAAAAACTTATATATCCTGTTAGGTTCCATAATTGTACCAGTTCATCGTAGCTTCTCGTCTAATCTTACATAGGTAATCATTAAAATAGCCGAAACCGGTCATCACCTATATTAGTTACAACGTATCACGCATTAGCCGGAAGATGACTTGTCAATTTATACGTTTCATTATTTTAGTCACGTTGAATACTTTCCTCTTATAAAGAGGCCTATACAACTATATCCTATTGCACCCTATATTTTCCCTTACTGACGATAATTTCAAACTTTATCTTCTATACTCATTTCGTATATTGTCCTTTCTTGTCATTTCAATCTCAACATTCACATTCCTACCTAGGGCCGGATTTAGAGTTCTTGAGGCCTCATGACAACAAGGGAGGAGGCCCCTTGGCCCCAAATTTGTTCCCAAAATAGTAAGTGCACAGAAAAAAAAATTTTTTTTTAGAAGTCTCTATTGTGGGGGCCCGGGGCAGTTGCCCCCGTTGCCCTCCCCTAAATCCCGCCCTGTTCCTACCACATACATCCTCTTTTCAACCATTCCTTTGATAACCCAACATTTCGATTCATATGCCTTAAAATAATTTTCCGTTAAATTTTTACGGATATTTTCAGTATACAAGTGTTTCCTGAGACCTATTTAGTAGATATCGCGTTTGTTCAAATACATCAATCGTTGTGATTAATTTAAAAAAAAATCAGCAAATATTAATATAAAATCAATTTGTATAATATTTACGATGTAGATAGCCCTGAAATATTTAACATAAGATATTATTTCGTTTCTAAATATAGAATCCCTTTAATATACCAATCTTGAATATATTAATTTTAAATATAAATCCCCATTAACCTTCAAAATTAATATATTCAAGATTGTTATATAAGTAAAGAAACATAAGAAACGTATTTATCTTCTAAGTTTTTCTTTAATAGAATGATGTAATTGGTACATTATACGTCAGGTTGTAGATTATTGTTTGTAATAAAATTTAAACTCTACGTTCGCTAAGAAAATTATAATATGCGTATAAAATAATATACCGGTGTCCCGCGGCTATACCACATGGAGGCGAAGTACCTTAAATATTGTAGATGGAACATTTTACTGAAAGAAGACTTTAATTTAAAAACAATTTAAACTGCATTCATAGATTTTTAAATAATTGCCTGGTTGAACCGGGACTCGAACCCGCTATACGAGAAATAAAATTATCCTGTAGCATTATCATACCGATCGAAAGGGTTGGTCATAAGGATTATTTTTTGCTAGATAACATAGTATTAGAAATAAAAGGAAGACCATGAATTTTAACATTTGATGTAAGAGGGTCTAGCGAACTTACTATACGGAAATTGCACCGGCCTCTTTGGACATAATTTAATCTTTTAAATATTACTTCTTCACCCAAAGTACTTGTACTCGTAATTTAAGAACTCTGCTTTCACTCATAAGGGAAATATGAGAGTAACAGCCCCTAACGGTTTTTTTTTCTCAGAAACTATGACAGATATTTAAATGATTCGAAAAAGTAAAATGTTCCATCTACAATATTTAAGGTATTTCCCCTCCGTATGGCGTAGCCGTGGGACACCAGTAGGTATATTATTATTTTATACGCAGATTATAGTTTTTTTTGCGAACGTAGAGTCATTCACAGAACCAAAGTAACGTCATTGGTTTGAATTAATTTTCGCGCGCGTTAGTTTTCTTTTTGTGATATCTCCTAACTTGCTCATTTTAATTGTATGGCGTAAAAGATTATCGATTAGATTATATTATTAGATAATCTGCATGAAATGCTTAAACTAACTAACGTATTCAAATTGATAACAATTAATAATATATCACTCTTAATAGCTTTCTAATTAATGCATAAAAATCCGTTCAGTTTTTTTGGTTTTATGTTTATCGCGAACAAACAGACAGACGTGGAGGGGGGGGCTTGATTTTTAATATGTAGTGATTCGCTCTTATTTATTTAGTCGTGACCCGTTTATTGTCATTGCATATGACATACTATAACAGGTTAAGTTATAAGTATAATTCAAAGTCAAACACTACTTAAATATTCTTTGTTTATTTTAATTTGAAATTAGGTAAATAAATTAGTAGGTATGCGATGTAACAACAATAACTAAACACTAAAACTAATAACGTTATATATATATATATATATATATATATATATATATATATATATATATTATTGAATAAATTATAATCATAATATTAAATTCAGCACTTTCATATCCAATAAAAGTTACACATAATTGGGATAACGAACCGTCTCTTAAGGGGCTTAGATGAGCGAATGACCTTGAGCGTTTGAGTTCCGCATCTCCTCCCAACACCTTCCCTGCCCCTCGCTGCCCGAACGCACAGGTTCAACGAACCTTTTTAACTAACGCCATCTCTTCGCTAAATAAGGAATTTTAGGTTCCGAGCCCTCTGTGTAATATCTATAAAACTTTTTCATTTTTTGCTCCTAATGCGAACCCATTACATACACAATCTAAATGTAAAGTTTCTTTTTATGAAAAATGACTTTTAATAATAAAACTATAAAAAACAAACAAAAATTAAAAGTGACATTAGACAATATAATAATAATAAAAATCTTTTGAAAATAATTTATGTAATATCCACTAAACATTTATTTTGTAATAAAATCATCTGTAAACTTACGACCGTTGATCATAAACCAGGTAACAAAATATGTATCAACAAAATATCAATATTTTCTTCAGTTCTAAAAAATAATGTTTATGGAAGTATGTTGTACGTAAGTATATAGGAGGGCTGGTATTACTTACAAAATTTTATTACCTAGATTGCAATATGGATGTCTACGACCAGAACTTTAGCAGGTACGGCAGGGCACTCGGTAAATTTTTTTATAATATCATATTCAGGCGCATATTTATATATGTATATTTTGTCAATTTTTTTTTTTTTTTTTTTGTAACTAAATTTAAGTATTTGTAATTTTATATGTTATTGTATGTATTAAATGTATTTGTAATTTTGTATGTTTGTTGCTTTAATTGTATACACAAATACTTCTTTTTTTTTAAATTGAACTACGTATATTTTTTTCTTTTTTTTTTGTATAAATATTTTACTCGTTGTCTGCAATGTTTGTGATGTCCCAAATAAATATCTTTTTTACTTTTTTTTAAGTATTTCTTTTATTGTGTATTAAATTATTTAATTTTTATGTGTAACAGTGTATAAATATCTCTCAATAAAATTCTATTCTATTCTATTTGTTAGGGTCCTATGACTAAAAGAGAAATAAATAAGACTAGTACAAAAATAATATTAGGTATAAGATAGGAAACGTGCGTCGCCGGTGGTGTCCCGATGCAAGTCTCGTCCTGCGCGGAGCTATAGGCCGTGCTACGGCCCCCGCCTGCTACCCGCTGTATCCCCGTCGCAGCGCGCGGGCAATATCACTCGAACAAGCTCCCCGGGTTGAAGGGTAAACTTCAAAGAGGTGGGCAAATGTTGTTGAAGACGCGCCGCATCGTGCCCTTCTTTGTCTTGATATCCGCCACTCTCGTCGCTCCGTCACCTCCTGGATACACCTGCACAATACGTCCAAGACACCACAATAGAGGAGGCAGGGCCTTTTCTTTGATGAGTACAAGAGATCCTACTTTAATGTCACTGGAAGATGTAGACCACTTGGTCTTCTGTTGCAGTAGATGTACGTACTCCGTATAGTACCTGTTCCAAAAATGTTGTTTAAGCTGCTCCACCCTTTGGAAGCGTCCTAGTCGGCCGATACTGATTTCTGTTAACTGTGGATAAGGTACAGATGTTAGTGGTCGTCCAATCAAAAAGTGGGCAGGTGTTGAGGCAGAGAAGTCAAGAGGATCGGAGGACAGAGGAGTTAGAGGTCGGGAGTTTAAAATTGATTCAATTTGTGTAAGACACGTATACAGCTCTTCGTACGTGAAGTGGTGCTGGTGCAGCAGTCGCATTAAATGATGCTTGATAGACCGCACGGCGGGCTCTGCAAAGCCATTGAAATGGGGAGAATAAGGTGGCGTGAAACTAAACTCGATGCCTTCCTGTGCACGAGTCAAGATTAGACGTCTGCAAAAAAGTATTTAGTTCATTACAGGCGCCTACAAAATTAGTTCCATTATCGGATAAAATCGTGCGTGGTTTACCACGACGGGCTATAAACTCTGAACAGTCCCAAAGACGCCGTGTCTAGTAGGACCGGGTTCCCATCACGGCCCAACACGTACACAGGGGCGTTACTGGAGGCGCATTAAGTAGCGCCTCCTACGCACCCCTATTCGTCACCCGCGGATGGAGGCCACGTCGGTGGCTTCCTCTCTCACCCGCTCGTCGGCCTCCTTCTGGGACATTACTGTCTCGCAGAACCATCGCCTTCCAGGACTCGTCGTCACCGAGCATCGCGGTGATGACGCTCGGGAGCGACAAGTCCCCTCCGAGGACCGACGTCAGACCTTGACGCAGCGCCGCCCATCTCGGGCACACCTCGAGGGTGTGCTGGGCAGAGTCCATCGCCACGCCACAATCATATCATTCAGTCGTCAGCTCCCTCTGGGCCGTCCGGCACAGGTAGTCACCAAAGCAACCGTGCCCGGTGAGAACCTGCGTCCGACGGAAGTTGAGGGGCTTGCGTTTTCGACGCATCCACCGCTCAAGGACTGGGCGAATGGCAGTCTTTACGCATGTACCGTACGGCTGCCCCGCCAGGTCCTTCCCCCACCTCCGCATAAGCGCTTCCTGCCCTATCCGACGCACCCGTAGGATCCCGTCCAACGAAGGGTTCTCACCAAGAGCCCTCCTACCCGAGACATATGAGTAGGTCTCGGCAAGAACCTCCGCCACAAGCTCCCACGGGGGATCGCCGGCTAGAGCAGTAGCTGCAGCCCACGATACCGTACGGTATACCCGAATCACCCTTACCACGATTGCCCTCAGCGCAGCGCGCAGCGCTGCTTTATTTCTCGCGGTGAGGCGATCCGCCCAAACCGGGGCACCGTACGTCGCCATACTCCGGCAGAATCCAGAATACAGCTGCCTGCAGACGGCGCTGGGTCCTCCGAGGTTCGGGAGGAGTCTGCCTAGCGCACTCGCCGCCTTCATGAACCTCGGTCCTACCATAGCTAAATGTGGGCCGAAGGTCCACCCTCCGTTAAGGATGAGCCCCAGATATTTATTATTATCATTCAGTATTTGTTCTGTATTTTCGTGAATATACGAAGCGCGTTTGGAGACTAAAGCGACACACGTCTATTTAGCATCACGTTTAGACTGTCACTGTCGAATGCAGCGGGTAAGTGAAGGAGAACCGATTTGAAATCGCTCGGAATGGATGGCGTAACCGACAAATTATAATATTGATAAATCATGAATGAAAAGTACAAAAATATCGAAAACCCAAGATCAAATAATTCAATTTTAACATGTTTAATACTCTGATAAAACTTTTAGGTGGTTGCTCGTTTGCTTTCTTTATTTAAACCGTTTCAAACGATTTCAAAGACCTTACTTTGTGATTATTTTCTATCGAATGAAGTTATTTCTATCGTGTTTTCGTAATTTCACCGAAACAGTAAATATCTTGAAGATTTCTATGCATATTTTTTAAATACGAGAAATCGCAGTACTTTTGCTGAATATGAATTTCTTTAACCGCAATAAATCCCGACCACCCCCTTAAGTAGCTGTTCTGTCCGATCTAAAATACCTAATGAATCGGTTGTTATAAGCCAACCAAGTGTAGTATCACACGAGTCAGTTGTAACAGTTAAGAGACCGAGTACGTCTTAAGTTGGTTGTGTAATACGGTAGGCAGTGGGGGGCGGACATGCAAATGGCAGAGCTATACTTGGCCGTCCGCGACCGTGGGAAAACTATCGCCTGTGGCGAGCGAAACACAGAGACGGATTCTGTATCATGAAATTATAACCACCTATTAACTTATGATTTATTTTACAATTTTGCCCAATTTCTGACCTATTATATTAATCACTTTTTAATAGAGATATTGAATCAAGATCAAAGAACGATAAAATAACAAACAAGCTTTTCTCTTGAACAAAGAATAAAAAACACATTATCAGCAATATAAATGTTATGACATGATATGATAATATAACTAAATATGTTTATATATTTTGGTCTGATGTTTCGAAAGAGTTTTATTTGTTATGGTCACGAGCTGACGAAAGCTGTCAGATCCGTAAAATAGAGACGAATAAGAATAATCTCATTAGTAAGGTAGGATTCAAATCCGTCCCCAGCCGCTCGTGCAGCGACCACGGCGCGTGACGACGGCGGCGACGCGCGCCTTGGTCACGACGCTCTGACGCGCGACTTGACGCAACCTATCTGCGACCGTGTTGCGAAATTCTCTTGTATTGTTTATCTCAAAACTATATTGACATTCATTAAGATGATATATTTCTTTACTATAAAATAACAACGTAGATACTTTCATTCCACTATGATTTGCTTTTGATTTCATCAAGTGATTAAAGACGATTTTATTGTGACTTTGGTTACAGCTTGTATTTCGTTATTATGTAAACGAAGTCTATAAGTAATTTCGAGGGATCGTAAAGTTACGCATAAATTTATCGATATTTAAATTTATGTGTTGTTTCGTTTATTTATTAACATTTTAGTTTCAATACCTAACTCTTCGTTTAAACTCTCGTTTAAAATCATTTCACTGATAGACTTCTGAATTTTTAATATATATTGAACGTAGGGTTCATTCAAAAAAAGGAGGAGGTTCTCAATTCTGTATTTTGCTTTTTTTTTATGTGTGTTACCTCATAACTTTTTACTGGGTGTACCGATTTTAATGATTCTTTTTATATTCAAAAGCTAGTGCTCGTCATGTGGTCCCATTTAAATTTGAGCGAGATGTGACTAGTAGTTTTTGAGTAATCCTTAATAATGCGTATTTTTGTTCCTGATACCGCGCGTCGCTGCGCGGGGCGCGTTGCAATCGTTCCTTGTGGCCTAATTTGTTTCGGAAGACTATCACATGTTATGTTTTTTATGTTTACTACGAGTTAAACTATACAGTATTATTTCTCAGATTACGACTCAGGTGTAGAGTTATGTTGCGCTGAACTTTGAGATACCACGTTTCAAAGCGCGTTATTTAAAAGATCATATCTCAAAAATAGTTATACGGCAAAGTGTAAAGGAATAACTTTTCATCGGTGATTAACTAGACTAACTGTTTATTAACTGTTACTAATTGTTTTAAAAATTTTAATGAAAGTAAAAAATACTCAAACGTGACTGCTAACTTCTTTGATACAAAGTAGAATAATAGATTTAAAAAATATTGCATGACAGATACTTATTTCCGACGGAAGTTCATTGGCAGACCTCGTTCTTGTGATTTCATGTTTGTTTAGCAAAAAACTTCGACTAGACAAGTATTCAATAAATTTTTTAATTACTAAATAAGATATAAGTTTAATATTTGTATTTGCCCTGCGATGTTTCAAATAGTTTAGTTTGTATTCAAATAGAAATCCACGTAGGATTTCAATCGAATCGTTACAAAATACTTATTTAAAATTCTCATCTATACAAATAATAAATCTGTTAAAACCTCCGTTTTATTAATACACTATATATCATCAAGAATAAATTTTAATAGCGCGTTTTTTTGTTGTATCAGCGCCATCTCTTATCGTTTTTTTCTGTGTTCACGTATCACGTAAAAAGTACAAAACCAATGTAAATAACTTTAATACCTAAAAATTAAACATAACTTACAGTATAATTTAGTTTTTGTTTCATTGTAATTAAATTTAAAAATAAATATGTAAGAAAATAGAAATAGGTACCTACGCCGCCAACGCCATCTGGTCTAAGGAATCTTAAAAACTCACAAAACTTATTTTTGAGTTATTATTTTGTTAAACTTCAAAGTTTACTAAATATGTCGGATAGGAATAGAAATCGTTTTAATATTTTAGATAAACATCATTTTCAATTAATATAGGTACTATTATGTTAAATGTCACTAAATATAAAAACGATATTCTACCATTATACGATAGATGGCGTATTTAGGTGATAAAAAATATAAATTTATAATTTTTAAAATTTTAGTTAAATACCCGTGCGAAGCCGGGGCGGGCCGCTAGTTTTTAATAAAAATAAAAGTAAACAGCGTGAAGAATTCTGAGAATTGTATTTGTCGATCTCGTTACCGTGTTGCTGTGTTAATAAAACTACGCATATAAAAAGTAAAAATATTGCTTAAAAAAAAGAAATGTTAAAAATTTAAGGGGGGCAAATGTTAAAAATTGAGTAAGACAACCGTTCTAGCGTAGTGGTGCGAGTAATCTCTTCAACGTCGGCGGTGGCGGATTCGGCTCCCACTTGGGGCAGATATTTGTATTTCTGGTCTATATACATATATATATATATATATATATATATATATATATATATATATATAGATTATATATACAGGATGTCCCAGAACTCAACGTCAAGCCAAAACAGGGTGACAGGATTGATTGTAAGCATCATGAGAAAAATCAGAAAAAAAATCTATCCCATGCAGTTTGGAAGTTATGGGCATTTAAGCAAAACTTAGAAAATTGGTCAAACTGTAACCATTTTTCGGTTATTGTGGTTAATTTTTATTATTTTTGTTCATTTAAACTTTGAAATCGTAACCCTAAATAACATTTCTAGAACCACAATCAAAAATAATGACACAATTGCCCCAAGTTTCCTAGAATTAAGACTATTTGTTGAATTATGAATTTAAAATTTTCAAAATTTGTCGACTTTGAAAGGCCCTCCTTTAAAAAAAATGTACTAAAGTGCCTTGGCAAGTACCATTAAAAGTTCGCGCATTTAATCAGGATTGTAAAATGGTACAATACTTGTTAGTTTCATACTAAAAAAAAACTAGTAAAAAAATAAAAACCTCAAGTAACCCGATTTTTGCTAACCCATTATACTCAGTTCAAATGTTTTTTATTCGCACAAGCTCTTGGTAGGTTTTTAATTTAACAGCAAAATGATGAGAGAGATGGATAGTGTACATGTTTGCCATGAGCGAGCGAGACAGATAGTGACGCCACGCCACTGTGAGCGAGACGTAACGTCCCACTAGACGGAGATGCGCCTGACACCGTTGACTGTTAGTACGTTTCGCTCATTCGTCTACTGCGCACCTCTCCGTATTCGCTTGTGTTGATTTAGTTCTGACAACTTTGGCTTCTCTCTTTTGGAATTGGATTTTTGTGTTGGCATCTTTATTATCTACCATGCCTACGCGCTACACTTCACATGAATATGCGAACATGCATCTCATTTATGGAGAATGCAGATGCAACGCAAGTGCCGCCGCTAGACTTTATCGTGAAAGATATCCAAATTTAGAGCGCTATCCCGATCACCGCGTGTTTGTTAATGTGCACCGTTCACTCACGGAGTACGGCCATTTCCCGAATCAAATACGGGCTGGAGGTAGAGCTCACTTTCCTAACGAGGAGGAAGTGTTGCAAGAGGTAGCAGATGACCCAAGTATTTCAGTTCGTGGAATTGAAGAAAGAACGGGAATACCCAAAAGCACAGCACATCGTATTTTACAAAAAGCCGAAATGCATCCGTTTCACGCACAACGAGTTCAAAGTCTTCTTCCTCGAGATTATCCTAAAAGGATTTCATTTTGTAGAACAATGCTACAGAGGCATAATGAAAATCCCCAATTCATCCAAAAAGTTCTCTGGTCTGATGAAACTATATTTAACAAAGATGGTTACATAAACTTACACAATTTTCACGAGTGGCATGTGTCGAATCCATATTTAATGCGAGAAGACAGATCCCAGTATCGCTTTAAGGTAAACCTGTGGACCGGAATTTTAAACGGCAAAGTTGTTGGGCCTTTTGAGCTGCCTGAGAACTTGAATGCCACGAATTACCTACATTTTTTACGAGAAAATTTACCAACTTTGTTAGAGGACGTACCCCTAACAGATCGTCGCCACATGTGGTATCAACAA
The DNA here is from genome assembly GCA_036937285.1 of Euphydryas editha. Lineage (NCBI taxonomy): Eukaryota > Metazoa > Arthropoda > Insecta > Lepidoptera > Nymphalidae > Euphydryas > Euphydryas editha. Next base: position 6,114,583 of record JAUPFZ010000020.1, read on the forward strand.
GATGGCTGCCCAGCGCATTACGCAGTGCAAGTCAAAGATTTCCTTAACCAGGAATATCCGGGAAGGTGGATTGGACGTTCAGGCACTATCTCGTGGCCAGCCCGTTCCCCAGATTTAAATCCACTGGATTTTTTTTATTGGGGCGTTCTCAAAGAAAAAGTTTATACAAAGCCCATTGACAGCGTAGCCGAACTGCGTGAACGAATTTCTCAAGCTGCTGAGGACATCAACTCTCGAGGATATGCCCGGCTAATAAATAGATCTTTTTTAAGAAGATGTAGAGCGTGTATTGAGGCTGATGGCAAACAATTTGAACATTTATTGTAATAAAAAATGTTATTTCCTTTTATTCTAATAAACCTAAACTAAACTAAGTCGAGATTTTTCATTATTTTATTAATTTTACTTACTTTTGTTGACTTTGGTAAAAGCGGCGTCACTCTCTGTCTCGCTCGCTAATGACAAACATGTCCACTATCCATCTCTCTCATCATTTTGCCGTTAAATTAAGAACCTACCAAGAGCTTGTACGAATAAAAAACATTTGAACTGAGTATAATGGGTTAGCAAAAATCGGGTTACTTGAGGTTTTTATTTTTTTACTAGTTTTTTTTTAGTATGAAACTAACAAGTATTGTACCATTTTACAATCCTGATTAAATGCGCGAACTTTTAATGGTACTTGCCAAGGCACTTTAGTACATTTTTTTTTAAAGGAGGGCCTTTCAAAGTCGACAAATTTTGAAAATTTTAAATTCATAGTTTAACAAATAGTCTTAATTCTAGAAAACTTGGGGCAATTGTGTCATTATTTTTGATTGTGGTTCTAGAAATGTTATTTATGGTTACGATTTCAAAGTTTAAATGAACAAAAATAATAAAAATTAACCACAATAACCGAAAAATGGTTACAGTTTGACCAAATTTCTAAGTTTTGCTTAAATGCCCATAACTTCCAAACTGCATGGGATAGATTTTTTTTCTGATTTTTCTCATGATGCTTACAATCAATCCTGTCACCCTGTTTTGGCTTGACGTTGAGTTCTGGGACATCCTGTATATAGGAGACTTTCTATAGATATAGTCACTCATCACGATATCTCTGAAACTATAAGACCTAGAGACTTGTTTGGTAGGAATATTATTTTTGCCGAGTAGAAGTCAGGTAAGAACGGATTTTACAAAATTCTACCTCTAAAGGGATGAAAAAGGGAGGAAAAGGACAACGTGATTCCTTGGTCCAATCTACTTCAAATTTTGCATAAATATTCTTTAACAGAATTGATTGAAGACGTGTTTCGTATTTTATCGAAATTCATCCCCTAATGGGGTTAAAAGGGGGTTGAAAGTTATTTTGATATAAATACTCCTTAGTGGTTTTGATTTAAATTACATTTTTTTTACACATGTTTGACAACTAAATCCGTCTTATATAAAATATTTTCGAGTATCGACGCAGGTGTAGGTGATAAAAAATATAAATTTATTATTTTTGAAATTTTAGTTAAATACCCCTGCGAAGCCGGGGCGGGCCGCTTGTATATATATATATATATATATATATATATATATATATATATATATATATATATATATATATATATATATATATATATATATATATATATATATATGGTCTATTTATGTCGTTGTAGGTCTTCTCTCCTTGCCTCGGAGAGCACGTTAAGCTGTATGTCCCGGTTGGTCGTTATTCATGGCAGAGAAATTATCCGCCAATCCGCAAAAGAGCAGTGTGGTGGATTAAGCTTCAACCCTTCTCCAATATGGAGGAGAAACCTTTGCCCTGCAGTGGGACGTTTACAGGCTGATTAAGTTCAGTTCAGTCAGTAGCAGGACATGTGTTTTGTTGGTCTTTTTTTATTTCGATCTAAAGAATTACAATTCTTATTATATTCAATTTAATATTAAACGTTTTATTTTGGTGCTTACTATTCGTGGATGATTTCTAATCCCAATTGGCTAAAAAGCTTATTTTACTTTTATACTAAAACGCTGTAGATATAAGGAAAAGTATTTAAGCTGAGTAACGCTTTTATATTTTCACAAAAATACGTAATTTGGGAGTTTTTACCGTGTACTAATTTTTTACTAATAAATAAAATTGTACACAAAAATTAAATATCAAAAATTAGTATCGATTTTTAAATTATTTTCGATATAAATGTGACATACAATTTATCGTTCAAAATTTTATTTATTTAATTCTGAGAATAAGTAGTTTTATTATTTTACAATTATTAAATATAATATGTAATTGGCGTTGGCCGCGTTGTTTATTTTTATTTATCTTAAGAATACAATGATCGCGGTCAGCTTCCGCAATAAAATTATAACAATAGTGCTGAAAGCATTGTTACGTATAATAAAATGTTAGTCGGATAAGAAAGGGTTACGTAAAATTGGTAGCCGATTCGAATCAGCTCTGAAGATTGCACTAAAGGCTTTTACTTTTTTGGTTGTTACGTTTCGACACGATTTGTTTTATATTTTTTTTCACGCAAAAAATGATTTTTAACAGATACGCTGAGTAAAAATCATTAAAAAATCTATATAATTAATACATGATGACAGAATTGCTTCTATCTATCGAACAAACTGTTTGCTATACATGTTAAATGAATGATCAGAGATAATACCAATTTATATAAATTTTTTACATAAAATTGCGATACAATAATTTGTGCTTAGCCTAACTATTGTTAAAGATTACATATATATTATATATATATATGATGATGATGATGATGATGATATATAATCATCAAATCCGTGTATTTGTCTCTCAATTAGGGTTGCCACCTCTCCGGGTTTGACCCGGAGTCTCCGGGTTTGCATGGTGCATCTCCGGGCTCCGGGTTTAACATCGAAATCTCCGGGTCAGACCGGGCAGTGGCAGTGTGAGTGAAGTGCTAGCCGACCATCACGGCGCGGGGCGAGACTTAAACCAAGTACGAGAGTTCGTACAATCTAGTGATTCAACATCGCCTGTTGATTTAAAATGGGTTCAGTTATTCAAAGTCGAGGTGGCTTTTCTTCACCGAACTGCCAAAAATAATCGTATTTTTTACACTAATCCTTATAAGCAATGCTTTTGTAGAGCGCGTCTTTTCTTTAGTGTGAAATTTGTGGACAGACGAGCGAAACTGCGTGTCAGTGGTCATGGTGAAGGAAGAGTTAATTGTAAAGATTAATTACAAATATGAAATGCCTAGAATTTTTGAAAATTTTGAAGAAACCTGAACAAGAATAGATACTTAAACAATCCCTTCAAAATAAAAAATATTATTTTAAACTGGTCCAAGTTAGCCTAGCACTAGTTAGGTCTTTTATATATTTTTTTGACCTTCCGTCTGGTGCAAGTGCTTTCTGGACATGGGTGCTTTGGTAAGTACCTGCACAAAATCGCCAGACGGGAGGCGACTCCAGCCTGCCACGCGTGTGGGGCGCCAGAGGATACAGCGCTCCATACGCTTGAGGTGTAAGCCACCTGGGAACCGCAGCGTCGCGCACTTTCAGCGGTCCTCGGGAAAGATCTCTCACTGCGATCTCTCACTGATCTCTTACGAGCGTCGTAAGCGACGCATGCTCGACAGTGAGAGATCGTGGCAGGCGGCGGTCTCCTTCTGCGAAGAGGTAATGACGCAGAAGGAGACTGCGGAGCGGACTAGGGAGGACGACGCCTCTGCTGTTCTGCTCCGACGCAGACGCACGGGGGTAAGGCGGAGACGGTTTGCCCACCTCCTCCCCCCTCGTAATAATGGGGTCGCTGGCCGATAGTCGGGAGACTTCGGCCACGACCCCACACGTCTGAGGGGTGGCCTGTGTTGTGAGCAAGGCCGCCCCACCTTTGTCTCGGGGCCCCGGATGTTCGTCCGGGCCTACCCCATACTACCTACGGTGACCCCATCTCGCCCCACACAGGCGGATGACTGATCACACGTGGGGTTTTTAGCCCGTGGGAGTCGGGCATATCCATTTCGGTGCCCCCGCGCCGGAGTGGTATCCATAATGGATTTTCCCCACGTATAAAAAAGGTCTTTTATATTTAATTAATACATTACCAGTGATAATTTACCATTACTTTTTACTTTAACTAATTAAATCACACTTTAAAAAAAACTCTTACTAAAGAAATTAACTTTATTTTTAAAATCTCCGGGTCTACTCTTTTTGAAAGGTGGCAACCCTACTCTCAATACCGAGGTGGTTTAGGATAAAAATTAAATAGGGAAAAACCCAATGTAGATGAAGGTTTTAGGTCTTAGATGTTATAAAGTTTACAGGGTCATTTAGTTATTAAGATAATTAAGATTTCAAGATGTGAACTATCTTTACAATACTCTTTTTAATTTCATGTTGTTTACTCTAAAATATTACAGCACCATCGACATAATAATAGCACGAATTAATGTCAAATACCTACTAAATTTGTATTTTTTTTTAAATATATTTTAACATACACACACGGTCGTCTTTTTTTTGTGTCGCTTTGGAATCCATTTTGCGGATGATATCCAGGACGCCTGGGTAGGCAATCCTAGACCTATGTCGGACTCGGCACTTTGGGAGTGCAATACCGTACTAAACCTCTACGGGAGCCTTCAGCCGCTTTAATTGGAGGGTCCCGGATCTGCAGGCAACAGGATCCCTCCAGCGACAGGCTGGCCTCTGCTGAAACCTGAACTGAAATTTAATAACTACATACCTACTTTAGTCTTAGAAAATATAAAATCGTTCAACACAGCTCTCTTCTAAAGTTAGACGGCCGGCTGGTCGAGTGGTCAGGCAACTGGACACTTTACGCAGCGGTCGCGGGTTCGAATCCCGCCAGGTGCAGATAATTTGTATGACGAATATAGATGTCTGCACCGGGTCATGGGTGTGTTTTTATGTATATGTATATGTATATGTATATGTATTTATATAAATTTCTTAAATTTATTTCCGTTCCTAGTACCTATAACACAAGTTCTTACGAACTAAGCACGGGGCTAGGTTAACGTGTTGTGACTGTTGGTCAAATTTATTATTTATTTATTAAAGTTAATTTCTAAGTTTTAATTCAGCCATTTGGTAGATCGGACTCCTAATTTGAAGCCTGTTCTTTCCATTTCCTGAGTTGTTTGCACTTTGTGAGTACAACTAGTCTAATCTCTCTCTGACAACAACAGCGACAGTCATTTGTATCATGCATTCCGACATCCAAAAAATAACTAGAATAACCCATTTAAATCGAACGCCAGAAGATTTTTTACATACCCGCTTTTCGTTACGTAAGCGGATACACTGGCCCGTGAGTAATGAATACATTGACATAAGTGCAATTTGCAACAAAAGACACTGATCACTAAACGTTAAACGTAGATACAATTCAAAGTTTAATAGATAGTGAATTTACAGTTTCTATTTATATCAATGATGTTCTTTTATTTGAATATCATTGATTTATATAATTACTTTTGTTTAATATATTTTTCATTGCATATGCAACTAATTTTATTGTTATTATTTATTATTTATGTCGATATAATAACCATTAGCAGTAAATATATACATATATAATCATACACGTATTAAATAATGTATTTTTAAATACATCACATAACTATGTTATTCCAATAAATCAGTAAATTTTCTGTCTGATCATATTAATATCAAGGTTTTTTATCAGATAATTAATTAAAAAAATTTAAGATTAATGTCGAGATTTGGCATTGACATATTTATTGTTGTATGAAATGTTTTTATTTTATTTACTTTCAAGATTTAGATTTAAATAATTATGTTTAAATAATATGCAACGAAAAATTATAGTTAACTTTAGATATTATATACATACCTAGTTGTTTCTCCATTAAAATAGAGTATTTTTTGCTAGTCGCTTGGTGTATCACTATCTCTATTGTTGTTGTTATTGTTAGATTATTGTTATTGTTTAATTTACTGTCGTTGTGTAGTCCATTGTTATGAATGTTTTTAAAGAAATGAGAACTGACTTTGTCTACTGCCGACAAACTGACCGACAGTTTGGTAAAAAACTTAAATAAAATAATGTATTTTCTTTTTAAAAATAAATAAAAAAATAAAAATTAAAATAAATCTTTTATGGCTATTATACTATTACTATATTAATATGCATAGTTTACAGTGTTCCCTATTTTATAATATTGATTTTCATAAATATTATAATTGCCGGCAGAGAAGAATAGTGGCGACCTATTTCTTGACGAGGCATAAAAGGTGCTAAGTCCATAGTGGTGGGATCAATTGTACAAGGATGGTGATGGTCAACAGCGTCATCGTAACCTGTAATAAGCATAATAGAACTGTTTAAAAAGCTGAATAAAAAAAACTACCTTTAAAATTGAACAGGACTTTTTAATGTAACTCAGATGATCTGAGGCTATAAAAAAGTTATTATTTATAGATAAAAGGCTTGTCACTATTATGTTTGTTTGATAACCAAACATATTTATGTTCGTTATAGTTTATAAAATCAACATTCATTTATGAAATTCATGAGTGTTAGAAAAAAGCGCTAAAAACACTTTGTAGTCTTAAAAATTCTTGTTAACTATTTCATTTTGTTAGTTTTCAATAACTGCCGTGAATTTGCATAGATTTTCTACTATACCTTCCGTATAATTATATATTTAAATAGTAAATACAAAAAAATTAAAGTAATTGCTTTTTTTGAATACATTTTAACCCTCGACTTACGACCCGATTAACTTGTGTATCTATGAGGTATGTAATAATATGTATATCTGTGTATCAAGAGTGTTGTTACTCGTAGGTATGATTCACTAAAATGTGAATAATTTGTGCAACTCAGATTTAATCTAACCTGCCTACCTACAAATGATATTACATTAACATAATATTAATAACCTTGATTATTATTATACTCAATATTACCTTTAACTTAAACTTGCTTTGCGTGCACCAAAAACTTAAATGGTAAGATAATCGATCGACTTTCAGTGCATAACATAATATATAGATAAATATAGTATAAATATCAGAATCAAAAACATTCGTGATCTCTCATTTTGTTTTGTTACACTTAAATCAAATATCTCACGGCTATAACTATATTCGAATTGCGATTTGGGCTCCGTAGTGTTTTAACCGGCGCAAGCGCTTCCCACGGCCGCGCACGCAACAAGACCCAATTAGAATGGATCGGACTAATTTTCGAGTGCGCGTGCGCATAGGACGATTTCAATGGTTACGTTTAAGCCGGTGTAAGTCTTATTATTCAACTCCACTTTTTTTTTACATACACATATAAACTTTTATACATCAAATGCTTTAACTTAATATCACAAATAATCGCTTGCTCAATATCGGTACTCAGTAGTCTGTTATACTCGTAATGTAGTCTTCTAATTAATAAGATAATTATATAATATATTATATTATTTTTATTTAAAATATGCTTACGTCATATATTACTCACACGTACCTACCTACATGTAGGTCGTATTATAACTTATACATATATTTATTACAGAAATTTTACAATATTATACATATTTACAATTCAAAACTTAAAATAATTATTTACAAACAGTTTTGGAATAAATCATGTCCGCGTGGAATGGTGCCAAGAATACTAGCAGCATTTCCCCGTTGAATCGCAATTCCGATTCTTTGGGCAAAAAATGCACCAGTCCTCCTGTCACCAGTGGAGGCTATGAGTCGTGGGGTTAATTCTTTTAGAATTTTTTTTGCACTGCTACTCCAAGGTCCAAGTGTTTCGACTGCAAACGGCACAAAAACATAACTTTGGATAAGTGACGAATATTTGTGCCGTTTAGTCATTTCAGCCTTCTCCGCAGCGGCTCCCATTCTTACAGCCGTTTCCCTGACATGAGACGGATAACTACATAATTATTATAAAACAAAGTCCTACGCCGCGTCTGTCTGTCTGTTCGCGATAAACTCAAAAACTACTGCACGGATTTTCATACTGTTTTCACCAATAGATAGAGTGATTCATGAGGAAGCCTTAGGTACATATACATATCCCGGGCGCAGACGGGGTGGACCGCTAGTTTTATCATTGTAATAATTAATAATAATTAATATGATTTATTAATAATGAATTAATGATAATAATGATATATTATAATATATGCGTAAAGAAAAATATATATATATATATATATATATATATATATATATATATATATATATATATATATATATATATCGATATATTTACAGACCATCTCTAGTAAGTAGGAAGATACATATGTATCGTAATCAAAATTGTAAAAATTATCCAAATAAAAAAAAATCGTGACGAATTAGTATATCGTGCCAATCACCACAGATAATAAATACTAAGTAGAATATAAAAAAATTCGAGGCGGTTAACCTTTCTTTGAGTATTTAACTTTTCTAACTTTTTTATTGCTACCATTAACACGGAGAGCAAACATGGTTATTACACCCATAACAGGAAATTGCTGTATTGATGATACTGGTCGCTAAATACGCTGTTTTGTTTAAATTTTATAACCGTGTAAGTTTTTAGTTACATGGTTTCTTTTTAAAAACATTTGTAAATATGTGTTTGTTTATTATTAAAAAAGAAATAAATAAATAGATTAAAAAAAAGAAAACCGTTTTTACCGAACACTACGTTTTTTAAGAGCGGTTATTTTTCGATGTCATTTAACACATCGAAAAACCACGTTTTTGGAGTCTCATTTAATTTTTACCTTTATTTAAGTGTTAATATTTTTATTATATTACGTTATAGTTGTTACTGTATTACATATTTTATGACGAAATTAAGCTTCTACTTATACTATAAACTATGTACTTCTACTTATACTATGCACTTATAGTACTAAAAGTACAGATAAAAAACGGACGAACAAACAGATGGCCGGAGCCTGGATACATCATTTTTAAAATTAAATATTATGCGAAGTTATTTATGCATGTTTAAATAATAGAATATTATAATCCGTATCTATTTGTTAAAAAAATATTTTCAAACTTGGATCGATAGTGAATTTATTTATTTCTTAAGTTGTTATAGCAGCAAATATATTAATGTAAATTATTTTTACTCAATTACTTTATAAATTACGATTGATCACATGTTTTGTGTCTTTATTTATTCACCAAAAGCTAAGTCACAATGATAAAGTAATGTGAGTATCAAAACTATACCTACTACTCGTATAAATCCGAGGGTAGGTACGTTTGTTTCGACGGGCTAATCTTTAGGACTACCTTCTATTCGAAAAATACTGTTTAAAGTTACACATCCTACTTAATCGGGTTAATTATAAAGTAGATAAAGCATAACTGTGATTCATAGGTATCTGTATTTCATATAACCTTTATTAAATATTTCTATATTTTGAGCCTATATGAACACTATGTCTATATTGTATTTATTATTATTACTCTATTTGTTTATTAATTATATATTATTATTTATTTAATAAATAAATAAATATGTTTAACATACACACACGGTCGTCTGTTCCTAAAGTAGGCAACTTAATGCCTGTTTTAAGTAACAGTTGTGTGATATACATTTTTTAAAATAAATATACAAGTAAATAATAAATATATAAATAAATACATATTACACCCAGACTCGGGGCGGGAATCGAACCCATAACCCTGGAGCAGAAAAGAGGGCCACTGCCAAGTTGACAACTGCGCCACGGGCCAGATGATTATTTATTTGTTACCCGACTGCGACAGAAGGAGGGTTATGTTTTTCGAGTGTATGTATGTATGTCCATTTCTTTGGCACGCCTTACAGCCCAAACGGCTGGACGGTTTTTGACATATGAGTTGTCGTTGGATTTGTCTAAATTGTAGTAGTGACATAGGCTATATAAATTTACAAAATGGCGCCCGCAAATGGCGGAATGAGGGGGGGAATTGAATTTTATTTTCTTACTATAGCAATATGGGTATCAAATGAAAGCTAGTAAATTGTTTTATTCTTTTTAGTTTATAATAAGAGAATTTTACGCAGTCGGGTTTTTTGATTTTTTTAATTAAGCATACTTGTTTCCTTTGTGGACAGGGGTTGTCTGAAAGGAATTTTAACAGTGATATGACCACCCTTTAATGTACTTTTTGTGTATGCAATGTGGTATTAATAATAGTTATAAAGTAAATGTTATATTATCAGAAAAATATCATAACTAAACAAAGCAGTTACTTGGTTGTCGTCTTGTGTTATAAATTAATGTTGACGTAAAATCGTGGATGGAATTATTAGAACGGGGATATTTTATTTAAGCATCTTATTTAAGTATAGGTCAAATATCTTACTATGTATTATAAAAATAATTCTTTAACATCACAGTAGGAGACCAGAGTATAGCGTATTCAAACAAATTAATACATATTTATTGAAATTCTTTGTCAATTCATGGAGATCTGACGGAGTAAGTAGTTATATTTTCCTGTTGTGTTATTTATATTGCGTTCGAACTCAAGGTTGTAAAGAGAAATATTTCTGGTTACTCAGTAATTTATGTGACTCTAGATTATGTTCTCTAATACCTAATATAAAATAGATAGACCTTTTTACAAATTGTAATTTGTTTAATTATATTTTAAATCAGTTCAGTTAAAAATAATGATCTTTCTTTTAAATACGTCGGAATTTTTTTATTATTTTAGGTATATACCTACCTACATCTATAGAATTAAACCAAAAGTTCTAACTTTTATTTCAGATCCTCTTTAGAGGTATGTGAAAAAAATATCGCTAGATTCAACTACTAAAGCATTATATTGTTTTTAAGATAATAAGAGATAAATTTTATATTTTATTTACCCTGCGACATCTTTTGTTCAATAATCACAGAACAACTATCGATTACTTTATCTTTACTAGCCGTGCCCGCGGCGTCGGTCGGACATAAATTTTACTTTAGCTACCCACACTTCTACTCGGTACAGTAGTATAACAGCTATACATATACAGCTATACAGTATAACAGCGATTCAGAAAGTGTCATCTATTATTATATATAGACAGTGCCGTATTTTTAACTGTTGTAGGTACCTACCTATAAATAAATCGCAATCCAACATTTTGATGTATTTCTTTTTTCATCTTTTTTCGTTATCTAAGTTTTGAATATGAACATTAATTATTATTAATGATTAATTATTAATTGAATGCTATGAAACATTATTTTACATAATGCTATTACCATTTTTGGACCGAAAATGAATATTCTTTACTAAAATACCTGTGCTTCTCTCTCACGACGTCATTCAAAATACAAAAAACGAATTGCAACAACTATTAAAGGAGAGAAGTGATTGTGATGAAATGACTAAATGTTACCTCAGGTTATGTTTTATGATTGTCTGGCTAAATTGTTTACATACACTAGTAGGTACTTTAGCGGTGATGCGTCTTCAAACATGTAGATAGATAGACAAAGACAAACATTTCTAAAAATAATATAAATTTATATAATTAGTTTTGTAAGGCCCCTACAATTTTTTTTGTCAAATATTCTGAAAAAAAAATACGAATACCTGAACTTTCGAATTTTATTATATAAATAAAAATAAATAAATATTAACCAACAATCACACCACGTTAACCTAGCCCCGTGCTAAGTTCGTAAGAAGGTAGAAGAAGGTAAAAAGTAGTGTTACAGGTACTAGGAACGGAAATAAATTTAAGATATAAATACATATATACATAAATACACATCCATGACCCGGTGCAGACATCTATTATATTCGTCATACAAATTATCTGCACTTGGCGGGATTCGAACCCGCGACCGCTGCGTAAAGTGTCCAGTTGCCTGATCCGGCCGTCAATAACATATATATATATATATATATATATATATATATATATATATATATATATATATATATATATATATATATATATATATATATATATATATATATATATATAATTAATATTAATATAAAATTATTAATAATATAATATATAGGTTGTTTACTGTTTGTTACTGTATAATTTTATTATTTGTTTATATGTGTTACGTTATTTAATAACTTAATCAACTGTAATGTATATATACATATAGTATATTATATGTATGTATACAATAAAGTTTGATGCAGTGGTTACTGTAACTGGCTGATGCGCCAGCGGTCGCGGGTTCGATCTTGCACGTGACAAATATTTGTATAGGCCATACAGATATTTGTTGTGGTCTGAGCGTTGATGCTTGTGTGTGTCAGAGACACAAAATTTACTACTGGGATCCGTTGAGTTTAAGGCGTTTATTAATTTATTTATTAGTATGTAAAACATAGTACAGAATTCTCGAGGCCGGTTTAAATAATCTACCTGTCACTGATTTTGCTCACTAACAAAAGATTTCTGAGATAATTCGTATGGAGCTTATATCAAAATTGTAATTGTATCTATCTTTTTACTCGACTGCGACAGAAGGAGGGTTATGTTTTTCGAGGGTATGTATGTATGTATGTCCATTTCTTTGGCACGCCCTACAGCCCATAACGACTGGACGGTTTTTGACATATGAGATGTCGTTGGATTTGTCTAAATTGTAGTAGTGACATAGGCTATATAAATTTTCAAAATGGCGCCCGCAAATGGCGGAATGAGGGGGGGAGTTGATTTTTTTTTTCTTACTGTAGCAATATGGGTATCAAATGAAAGCTAGTAAATTGTTTTATTCTTTTTAGTTTATAATAAGAGTATTTTACGCAGTCGGGTTTTTTGATTTTTTTAATTAAGCATACTTGTTAAAAAGGTGACCTCTTTAATTGCATTCGTATAATATAAAGTTTTATAACTGTTTCTGTGACAATAAAAATTATTATTTATCGTGTAATCAAAGCTTCAATCCTAGGAGCAACTTTGACTTTTTTGTTTACATATCTAGCAGTGTATCTGAAATTTCAATAATATCGCAAGATGCAGTAAGTAAATATGTTAGCTACTGATTTAGATACACAAAAACGGTCGTTATATTTTTATGAATTATGTTTATGGAATATAAGCATTTTTTACAATTTTTAACCCCTCCTCCTCCTCGAGTTTTCACGTAGTAATTAATAAATATGGTGTTAAATATTTTTTTGCAAATAGAATGTAAAAAAGTATAGTCAGTAGTAGTAGTGGTAGGTACAGTTCTTCTTTATGGTGAAGAGGCCTTCGGTCAGCAGTGGGTTGTTTAGTACAGCAAAAACCTAAGACAACCTCCCCCCCCCCTCAGTGACCAAGCGTGGTATTTTTGAAGACCCCCCTGAAAAGGTCACGTAGTATGAGTACGTTGCCTAATTTTTTTGCTAAGTTATATATTTTTATATTATTAGGAGAGATATATTTGGTAAATATACCTAAGTAATAAGAGGAAAATTGGTAAATTTATATAAAACATAAAAAGTTTACTTTTTATTATCAAATTAGACGAAAATGAGTTAGCTATCTTACCGGTCTCGAAGAACCGTTCGTAACGGCTGATGTTAGCGATGGTACGACAGCGTGGGAACTGACATTTACCCGAGTGACTCTTGAATATTTCATGATTATACTTTTATTATTCATTGTGCCGGTTTGTTCCACCTTCGTATAATTACTGCGTGAATCGTTTCGACGTTATTCTATCCGTTTACCATAGAAACATAGATATATATAGTCATAAAAATTTAAATAATTTACTATATCACGGAAGAACATGATCTTAGTTATATTTATTTGCACGTGTTTCTATTTTTATAACACTGGAAATAAAAGCTTATTAATGGTCTGTAATTTATCGATAGAATTAGTAAGTTATTAATAGATTTTTTTTTTAATTTTAATTCATTCAAATATAATGTAAATTAATGAGGTAAAACTTTACCGGCGAAAAAAATAAATAAAACCAACTGAATAAATTACTATTCGCTAATCGCTATCAGAAAAACTTACGGGATTCAACTAAAACAAAGTATCATATTCAACGTTTTTTATTAATATTTTTTAATCACTATTATAGAAATGTATATGTCTTTTGTAGACTTCATAAACTCCCGTTCAAGGAGAGTATACAATTATGTATCACAGTATAAACTTAGGTGCTACGCTACACTATGGTACTTTTTATCATTTTAACAAGTAAACGACGCGGAAGACGTTGAAGTTAGGAATACAAAAATAACAGTTAACTCGTAAAAACAAAAACTTATTTTATTAAATTAAAAACAAACTTCAACAAGCAAAGCGAGTTCATGCGTAGTTTCTTAACACATGGGTTCTAGGAACGTTAACGGTATCAAAAAACAAAACATTCGTAATTATCACACTGATGCAGATGTCCCGATCCTGGACACGAAAAATGAGATCATGAAGTGGCAGTGGATCACCACGGCCGCCACATCGACTGGGCGGAGTCGGGCTCGGAGGCGGGGCTGTGTGGCGGCGAGGGCGGCGCGTATGCTCTCTTCGTCTCGATCGTTTCTACGTCGATCGGTTCTTCAGCTTGTCTCTTAAGTCCTCGTTCCATTATTGATGTCCTTTGGAGGGCCTGGGTTGGCTGTGTGGGTGCTGGTGCAGGTGCTATCGCTTGTACTGGAGTAGGTCTCGCTACAGCCCCAGGTGCGAGGGGCTGAGGTTGCACGACCGGAGGAGCTTCTAGCCTCCTTATACAATTGCTCAAATGCTGTAGTAATCTCGCACCAGCTTGAGGATCCACAGGGCCTTGACGGTGCATCGCATTAGCCGCTACGGTTGCATTGGTGATAAACTGTGACACTTCCGTTGCACACTGGGCAAATCCGGCACGGAATCGCTCCGCATAGACATCTGGTTTAAGCACTAACTGTCCTCTACGTTTCAGGCTGTGGAGATGACGAACTGTGAGTTCCAATATGTCGGCTTTCTCCAATTTAGAGACGTTTTCACCTTCAGCTTGGAGCGCGGTGACCATAAGATCTTTAAGTTCATCGAGACAACGATTAATACGAGCGCGTCGCTTTCTTTCAAGCATTGGTTTCATAACTTTTCTGTACTGATAAGTGCGGGAGACAGGCTCCTCGTCGGGATGCGCGTGCGAAGGCGGGTGGAAAGCCCCATGCGAAGGGGACATGTTACGTGTAGGAAGGATCATTGTTGTTGCTCTCGCGACGGGTTGTGAGCGAATGGCGCGCGCGTTGCTCACCGCTCTGCTTTTATGCGCCCTACACCGATTGTGGCAAAGCGCCCGTGATAAAAATAGGGCTAGCACATGAATATTACTTGAATATATTATTATATTATATTTTTAACTAAACTATATCCTCGCTGTGCTATTTTTTTTAATTTGTAATTATTTAATATTTATTATATATATACTAAGAGTGTTTTGTTTAAATAAAATATTAACATTGACTTTTATTTGTTATAGTATTTTTTTTGTTGGTGGATTTATTTTATTAATAAATAATTTTATTTATCAAAACATCATAGCACGCTCTCTTTTAATATATTTTTTTTTTTTTGTTTATATATCTAGTGTTGTTTGTGTACAATATACAAATTTACTTACGTTACTAGAAACAAATATTTAAATTAAAACAATTAAACATACTCAATTTTTTTTAACTCAAATACAAAAAAAGACAAAACTACACTTCACATTTCATGCAAATATTAATTATGATTACTTTTTTTTATATTCTACTTTGTACAAATTTAATCCGTAATTATAGTGTTATTTCCGCGGTTTCGACAATATTTTTCTAATATATTGTATAACAGCTGCGCCTCATTTCTTCAGGGGAGTCAGCTGATAGCACCTGGCCAGCACGTTCCCACGCGCACCCTCTTATAATAGCTGCAGACGTAAGACGCTCCCCTTGACGCGAGTCAAAGACGTAATGACGCAACTGACGTCACATCCCCTAACTATTCGTGGCAATTTATTAAATCACTGTCACTTCTTTTATATTTTAAAATAATAATAAATTTCTAGAGTAACTATTACTTTACGACAATTATAGTAATAAAAACGGTAAAGAATATTTTTAATTTACAGTATTTTTAGGATGTTTTTTTATGCAGATGATTAGATATATAGATAGTTTGATATTTATTTTAAATATTTTGTCAGAAGTAGCAGCCCTGCAGCACGCTCGCAGGTACCGCGACACGCGGCGTGTTATCGTCGGTCATACAGACAGACAAGACGGATAGAAATTGCTATACAAACTTTTTACTGGGTAGGCACATAAAATTATCAGTTTAGAAAACGTTTGATGGCTTTGTACGAGTTTGTGACAGTATGAAATTTATACTTCGATCTACTTTGATATATCGATTATTATTGGAAGCTTAGAGTAATTTATCGATCTGATAAGACGATAAGGTACAACTTAAAACGTGTTTAGTCGACTTAAAATATTTTATATTTATAGTTTAGAACGTATAAGAAAATCGATAGTCAAAATATTAGACAGTTAAAAAACACTATTGTCTTTTACTTTCTTAAGGTTACGCGGAAACTCACTGCAAGTCTAATAATTTCGCAACATCCTCAATCAATCAATGCCTCTATTAATTTACTGCTTTGTACTTACAAGAACGACTCATCTTAATTAGTCACAAAAACAATAACATTCACTTTATCGGTGTAAAGGTGTGAGTTTGTTCCCAGCACCGCTAGTCGACTCGACACCGACCCATTGTGCGGTCGAAACTGCCGTGACGCTACTTACTCCAATTCTGTCTTGAGCCGCTAGACAACGAAACGTCTTAAGTAGTAATTGACTCTTTTTGACACGCGAAAACAACCGCGCGCAGCGGCCCCTCGTCGCTTACGACGTTGCGGCATCATATCTTCACAATCGACCCGAAGCAGAAGGACTTAAGTAGCAGATAATTCTATACAGAAGCGGGCATTCTTCCTCGCGCCGCGATGTCGTGGGAAAGCCCGTGCCGCGCGCGTTCCCACACACTCGGCCGGCACAAGCCAACCGATAAATTATCATAATTCCATTGTGAGTGAGACGGTACTAAGAAATTTTATACTTCATCAATCGCTGCGTTGAATATATTAGCGCGTGGACTGAGGCTTTGTTAACTCGGTGACGCAAGTACTTCAAACCCACCCGGGTCGTCTATATATCACGTACATAACTATTACTGTGTTTTTAATGTTATTTTGCTTCTTATTATTATGTTTTAAATTCGCACAATTTCAATATGTGTATCTAGGAAGCTTATCGCCGCCTACATATTGTTTGCGGTTAGATAATAATTCAAATTAGGTATGAATGACCAAGTACTATTAGACCGTTTATTATGTATTGTTTGATGTTAATAAAATAATTTTGGTAATAAATCATAGAAAATAAGTACTATAAAATCAACTACATATAAGTACTTAATTAATTATTATAACCTCAAGAAAAAAAATTGCTAATTAACTGAAAATGAAATTATAGGCCTATATATTATGAAAAATGAAATTATAGGCCTATGATTTATGGATAAAAAAAGAAATAGAGGAAGTCCCTAACAGCGTGCCTATATTAATTGTTTTAGTTTTAATAAATATTAGAATTTAAACGTTAAAATTCGTAACTAATAACATTTCCTCGCGAAAGCGCAAAAGCTACTTCGATACATCGAAGTACCTAATATATGAAAAAAAAAAATCTTATATCTAAAATTTAGTTAGGAGGTACAATAATTGTTACCTACTATAGGTACTTGTACGATCTGTTCTTATTGAAAAACATGAGTGAGTTTAGAAGCGCTAGCTTTCATGCCGGACATGTGATTGAGTTTATAATGTTTATATAAGTAATGTAATGACGTTTTTTAAAGGATAACTGTTGCGTTTCTTACCGATCCTTCTCAGCAGAATCTACATTCCAAATGGATGGTAGCTTCACATTAACTATAATTAATAAATTAATTATTAATAAAAATATACTAAAGTGACGACTCAAGGTGTTTTTCAAGCTTACTTGAATAAATAAAATTTTAATTGGGATTTTTCGATTAAATTAGTTATTACGTGAAGTAGCGAGTATGAAATACCTTATAGTTAGGATACACTTTTTTTTAACTGTATAGTTAGGGATCTAATATCATGGTATACCAGAGTAGATGTATGTCTCTGGATGGTACTCATAATGACAAAACGATTAGTTAAACCTAGATTGTTTTTCGTTCCGTTGACCCAAGATGGATGTGTGGACAGTATACGTGGAACAATATCAATCATGTTCCACTAATTAAAAAAAAATTGGTGATGAACCTATTAGGTTTTGAGAAAAAAATTAGAAATATGATCTTTCGGTAGTCCAAAATATGTAGGCCTCAATACAATAAATAGAGCATAATAAAATTAAAATGTTAGATATAAACAATCTTATTGTTTATTTATTGGACATTTTGAGACATGTTCTTTAAAGATAATATTATCGTTTATTTTTGTAAATATGGTATATGTTTACGAACAAATATCTGATATCTGATGAGTGGTACGTCATTACGTACCTATGATGAGTCAGTAGGTACGTACCTACTTAGAATTTCAATATTTAAGAAAATATAGGTCTTAAAGTTTCTTTCCTTCGTTATTTATTTTAGTTTAATACGCTATTATTTAGTGACCTTAAAGCAAGATCCTTAAACTTGACAAAGTTAAAATTTAATAAAATTCATGCAACCGTCAGAGAATCTTATCACTTAAAGTCAATGGGTGCTTCCATTATCTTTTTCTGTTTATGATATATCTATATTTATCATTATGTTTATATATCTAAAAAAAATTACACTGTACCTCTGTATAGCTTAACAATTAACATACATATCTTAAGATCTAGTTAAAAAACAATTGAACAGGATACGTGAGTTTTCGCCGATTTTTTTTTCTTAACTAGATTTTTAATTTAGGATATTCATTAATTTTTTTACTTTATTTTAAAGGAACAGATATTTTGTTGAATTGTTGACGTTACAGGTGTCCAGTTATGTTTCTAAGGAAATATCTAATCATGTGACAGACCGACGGACCGTCAGTGTACTCCTAGTAAAATGTTACCTTTTAGGTTGTTTATCTAAGGATACGACCCATTTGTATTTACACATAATAAAAAAATAATAATAAAATAACTAAGAAAATAAGAATTGAACAACAGAACGCCTTAAAAAGTTGGCAGTATATTAAGAGACCCATACCTACTCATATTATTTTTAAATATTTATATCAATGTATTTGTATAGCTTTCATATATACATTCACATACACATTTAAATCTACTGGACTCACTATTGGGATATGTGTAATTTATAACAAATTCTGTTTAGTTGTCACGCAAACTGTAAGTAATTTGCAACAAACCTAACACTGAATCAACAAATATTGTTTTCTTAACATAGAATCCATGAAAAGAATTTGAATTTGAGCTAATAATTTAGAAGAACGTTTAAATATTTTCCCCTATTTTCATACTAGGTATCCAGGTGCTATATCTACTACGCATTTACGAGTATACACAGAGTTAAATCAGGGTGCGGCCAGGTGCGACAACCTGCTGATTCCAATCCTTCTGATAAAATATTTTTCCATATCAAGTGCCTAGTGTAAACATTTTAATGTTGATTTTTATAGATTAACAACGATTTTTTATTTGTGTAAATATAACGTTTGCGAGTTCAGTACACCCGAAACTACAAATATTTGATATTAATTGCTCGTGTATGGTGGACTTGTTGGAAGTCGTTCGATCGTAAATGTGTATTTAATTTTAATAAATATCAAAACCATTATAAAATCCACTTAGGTAATTTTTTCTCTGTGTTTTTTATTCTAAGAAAAATTTCTTCAATTTTCGATATTTTAGTTTCTTTTTTTTAAATTATTATTTTTAATTAAAGTATGCGTACAGATTGTGAAACTTATTTGATTGTTGAAATTACAAGTTTATAAATATATACACAGATACACTATTTATAATATAATATGTAGTGAAAAGATTAGTTTTTTTTTTTTATAATTTAAATCCGTATCTATATATGTATTTTTTTTACTTTTCGAGACATCTTTTTAATTATAATATTATTTTTGTAAATATAGTTTTAAAAACAATGACTTAACATTCTTTAAAAAGTTCCATTGATCTATGAAAAACGCATTTATTTATATGTTGTTTGCAAAAAGTGTCTGTAAAAAATATAAAAAAAATTTAAAGACAAAAGATTAAAATACAATGTTCATTGGAGTAATATATTTTTTAGCTTATTATATTAATCATAGGCTTTATATAATAAAGCTGAAGAAACTTTTATATGAATAATCATAAGGGCGAGTAAAACGGCACGTATCGTCTAATTCTTTAAGAAAATTAATACGAATGGTCTAACAAGTTAAGAGTTTAAGAGAGATAGATATATTATTATTACGTTCTAGTTTTTCTAGTAAATATAATAAATGTTTACCGTTGGAATTGTGCTCATGCGCACGCCTACCGCCACGCCCGGAAACCAAGCAGTACAAATAGTCATTACCTAGTTATTACAAATCACTGCTATGATACATAGAAATGCCGTTTATATCATTACAATTATGTATTATATATGTAATTATGAATGTTATATTTTAAAAAAATCTTGACTATTCACCGACAAAAAAAGGATCGATTTGTAATATATACTCAAAATTATATCGATCTTGCATCGAAATATAAATGAACAAAAACAAAGTTATTTATTATCAATTTGCAAACTATTGTCATTATACGATCAATTATTAAAATAGGCAAACATGTGCAATAGTTTATTTCTTATATTTTTCCTACACACTTATATATAAAGTAAGCTTAGAAAACTTGTATAGATATTCTAAGGTACTTTTTCATGCAATAGTACCATTTGATTTTATGTGAACGCCTACCGCCTCGCCTGTGAACAAACTATGTTGAACAAATAGTCAACAATTTATATAGCGCGAATGTTGACATTAGTATGCTATACTCAGTCGGCAACACATAAATAATAAGGTTTAAGCTTGGTGTACACTTAATAGGAAAAGTTAGACTTATCTCGTAATATATAAAATGATAAGAGTCTCTATATGGAATTAAAATATTACGAATAAAATCTATTGGTTAGCAGGTACGTATCCTATATCTTTATAGGATTTTATAAGCTTTATATGTAACACAAGTAGCGTCAAAATATATATATATATTTATATGTCAAAAAATTTCAATCATTATTATTTTTTCGCACCATTTAGGTACTACCACTAAAACGAATGAATGAATGACGAATGAAATTGCTATGTTTAAAAAGGAATAGACGGATAGAACAGTTTTTCAATTTAGTACAGTCACGTAATTTTATAATAAGATTTTAAAAGAGGTATTTTTATGTTAATAACATTTGTTATTAATATACATATTGTATAAGAAGTATATTAATACAGTTAAGTAATACTCATCGAACGTATCTAGTAATAAATAAATAGTTTAAATCTGTTTCGACCTTAATGTATACGTATATCTTAATCACTTTTAATCCAGATAATATAACGTTGAACATATATCATAGTTTTTCCGTCCCATAAATATATACTGTTCAAGTGGGACAGGCAATACTATGTTACCTACATACATCCACTCCACGCCTGTGTTTAACTGAAATGTTGGAGAAACATTTCAAGGTTTTAAAAGACATTCTCTTCTTGATTCACTATTATATGATATTTTATTTTATTACATTATGTTACAATTAGTAATATTTGTTAATAGATACTCTTTATAAGGTTACCTGCTATTTTGTGTATTATAATTTATGCACTGTATTATAATTTTGTTTTATAAATTCCACGTGAAATACTTCCAGCTCCTTCACTTAATAAAGTTAGTGGGTACTCTTTAAAAACAATTAGTTACCTAATACCTATATGAATGAGTAAAGTTATTTAATCATAGAATCACCAAAGAATCAAGTTTGTGTAGTTTATAGAATCAGATAGTTAAAAATAATTAAAATGTCACATCATATAATTTTGACCGTAAGTTTGTGAGTCACGTCAGGTCACGTCACACAAGTAGCTTTTCACGTCACACGGTGTTGGTGTTAGATCTCACACGGTCGAGTAAACCGCGCCCACGTATCGTCGCCGTAAGATAAGACTGATTGTGCACTCATTTGACATTTTAGTGTTGACTACTAAAGTCCCTTGGATATGTTTGTGTCATTGGTGAAATATTTATTTTAAAAAATAATATCCCGTTCAGTATTGTATTGTATGAATATACATTATTATATGGATTTTATTAAAATATTAGTTGTTTTAAATGGTATTTGTTAATAAACAAAATTATAGAAATAAATTACAGACCAGGCAGATGATTTCTAAAATATTCTGTATTTATCATGAATCAAAACAAAAATTACACAATAATAGAACACTTCTTTTTGTAGATACTATTCGTTGGTTCTGGAATAATCAATTAAATTGATCTAAACGTACAAACAAACATGTCCTAAAAACTCAGTTATATATAAAAAACCAAAGTAATGTGCGTGACAGGAACTTTGATTTTAATGAGGCAATTATTCGGAAAGATTAATTTCACTTGAGAAAGCTCGACATGAGATCGAAGAAGCGCGGTAAAAAATTATGAATGTGAGAATCTCAACGAGTGCTTATTAGGTTCACTTAACGTTCACAAAAACTTACACTTGACTTACAATACTAGGTTTACGCTCATCATTCTAAAATTAGTCTATACTTATTGTTAGTTAAAAATATTGAAAGGTTAAAAAAGGTTCTATTACAATTATATGTTATAATTTTTTTTTTAATGTTTAACATACACACACAATCGACTGTCCCTAAGGTAGGCAACTTAATGCCTGTGTTTTAGGTAACAGTTGACTGATATACATTTTTTTTAAATAGATATAGATATAAATAATACATATATAAATAAATACATATTACACCTAGACTCGGGGCGGGAATCGAACCCACAACCCTGAAGCAAAAAACAGGGCCACTGCTAACTGCGCCACGGCCCAGTAAAATATAGAGTACTAGCGGCCCGCCCCGGCTTCGCACGGGTATTTAACTAAAATTTCAAAAATTATAAATTTATATTTTTTATCACCTACACCTGCGTCGATACTCGAAAATATTTTATATCAGACGGATTGAGTTGTCAAACATGTCAAAATAAAATGTAATTTAAATCAAAAGCACCAAGGAGTATTGATATCAACTTCGAAGCAAATAACTTTCAATCCCCTTTTAACCCCGTTAGAGGATGAATTTCGATAAAATACGAAACACATCTTCAATCAATTCTGTTAAAGAATATTTATGCAAAATTTGAAGTAGATTGGACCAAGGAATCACATTGTCCCATACAAACTTTGCCTCCCTTTTTCATCCCCTTAGAGGTAGAATTTCGTAAAATCCTTTCTTAGCTGACCTCTACTCGGCAAAAAGAATATTCCTACCAAATATCACGTCTCTAGGTCTTATAGTTTCAGAGATATCGTGATGAATCACTATATCTATAGAAAGTCTCCTATATATATATATATATATATATATATATATATATATATATATATATATATATATATATATATATTTACATTTTACATTTACATTTTTGATTACATTTTGATTTTATTAGTTAATTTAGATTAGATATAAAGAAATATGTACTTTAGTAAATATCGCCGTCTTAAAATAATGTAAAACAAAAAAAAAACCATAACACAAAATCGGATCGCGACGGCTAGATGCACACGCGCCGGTGTGGCTTAATGTAAAAATATTTCCTAATGTTGTTTACACGTTACGTTTAAAACGTAAAACGTATTATTATTTATTTATATTTATTATTAATTACATTTTGACATTTTGTTTTTCGTTTTTTTTTGTCTATTTCTTTTCTTTATTTTTTTCTTTTTTACAGAAGTTACTGAGGTTAATCAAAAAGTTTTTGTAACGATCAGTTAATTGAAACGCTGAAAAAAATCCTACCTTTCAAAACCAAACTCTCTTTAGTGAACTTCTTATTTATTCTTAGATTATACATACAGATTACGGTAGGTATGCTTAGATTTGTCAGGGCAATTACTAAAAAAGCTGGAAAGGGTACAAAACTTATGTGTTCGCTTCATATTTGGGCTGCGTAAATTTGACTACGTAACTATCTCAGAAAACAATTAGACTGGCTACCAATAAGGCTACGACGGAATATGCATGCCCTTACATTGTTTTACACTCTCCTATATCACCCTCATACACCACCCTATCTTATAGAGAGATTTTAATGTCTTAGGACATGACACTGAACGCAGTGTGCGCTCTGGTAGCAATAACTTGTTTTCAATACTATTTGTAAATCCTATGCATAAAGTAACTCATACATGGTTGAAGTTGTCAGGTTTTGAACTCTTCGCTCAATGATATCCGTCAATCTAAATCTAAATTTTATCTTTTCTCGACTTTATTTTAAGTATGTATTTTATTCATATATTGTATACTAGCTGTGCCCCGCGGTTTCACCCGCGTTAATTTGAGGGAAAAAATGTACTTAAATATTTTTAAACAATTAGTCTGAGAGTTCCGCCTCGTTGGTCGCGTGGTCGCAAGCGTTACTGCCGAGCAAGGGGTCTCAGGTTTGATTCCTTTGTCGTTCAACGTATTATTGAGTTTTTTTATTCTTCGAAAATCCTCAGAGTGAGAGAGTGGTGTTATATGTACTTAAAAAGTGGAACTATAGTTAAAAAATGTCTCGAAAGAGAAATAATAAAGGACGCAACGAAAGTTCTCAAAAAAGATTATATTTTCACGTTTTTGTAACATTTCTTATTATTGCTCAGCCCCTATTAATCGTAGCGTGATGTTATATAGCCTATTACCTTCCTCGGTAAATGGGCTATCCAACACAAAAATAATTTTTCAATTCGAACCAGTAGTTTCTGAGATTAGCGTGTTCAAACAAACAAACAAACAAACTCTTCAGCTTTATAATATTAGTATAGATGTGTGTAATGCTTTTATATATTACATTTGTGTATGTATATTTTATTATATAGTAGTTTTATTTATGAGTTACGTAATATAAAAAAGTATAACTTTACATTGTTTTGTTTGCGCGCTCTTCTCGACTCTTTTACCTAAATAAATAATAATTGTTAATAAAAGTTGCCTGGAAGAGATCGCTGCCTTTGTAAACATGTATCTGTGTAAATGTCCAAATCGTAAATATAATTTTGTTTTATGTGTGCAATAAAATTTTAATAAATAAATAATTTAAAAATTAAAAAATAATATTAAAAAAATCCTTTTGTCCTTTTAGATAAATTAAATTTCATATTTATTTACATTACTATAGCGCAATAGGGACGTCAAAGTAGAAAGAGAAAATGACATTCTTGGTTTTAATGATTTTGATTTGATGGTTTAGATACTTACGTTATGTATTGAGATCTAAATCTTTCTGTAAGACGACGGGTCAGCGTAGTGATCACGGCAACTGATCATTGCTTTAGCAGCCGTCGCCGTCGGTTCGATCCCCGTTCTCTACAAATAATTGTATGGGCCATGCAAATGTTTGTCGCGTTTGTGTTTGTGTCGTGAATGTTTTGGTATTCCCCAAATAGTATTCTCATCTCATTCTTCTTGGATTCGTTTAGTGTGAAGCACTTAATATTTCTGTGTCTTATAAAATTTAAGCAGGATATATTATTACTAATTGAAACTTGCATTTCACCCTTTCTTCAGCAAACAGAAGTTTTTTTTTTTCGTAAAATATTAGAAACTAGGTCAGATAAAGTCAAGACGTAAGATAGGTCATGACTCCTGTTATGTGAGCAATGTTTAATATACCTATTTACACTAAAAATGTGTTTCATTAAATATTTAGGTTAAATGACGAAACTAAAATTGTTGTCCATTTATATTTAGCATTATTTTATCTGGTAAGCGAAATTTTATACCAAGCGCAATTTGTTTATTATTACGTAGAAACACTTAATTGCACAAAAAATGAGTATCGGTCAAAGTCCAAAAACTAAATGTCAAGATGTAACAAAGTTCATTTTAAGTAGTAAACATTTTCATTTCTTTATATCACTAATAACAAATTTGAATTGATCAGAATGAGCTTGCAAACGTCCCACTGCTGAACAATCTCCTCTATATAGAATAGTTGGAGCTTACTCCATCACGCTACTCCACTGCGGGTTGGAATAACAAATTTAATACAAAAATTAATTAATACAAGCTTACATGATGTGTTGTCATGTAATATTTTAATAAAAGATTTATGTTTATATTTAGCTGCCGACAGACCGTTTGTTTTTGTGTAAAATTGTAGTGAACCGGTTTTTAAGTGGCTATGGGTAACGTTGGTTCAATATACATTAAAAATTAATTATGACTGTCAATATAATATATTTTTAACCGACTTCAAAAAAAGGAGGAGGTTCTCAATTCGTCTGTTTTTTTGTGTTTGTGAGCGCTTAACTTTTTACTGGATGTACCGATTTTAATGATTCTTTTATATTCAAAAGCTAGTGCTCGTCATGTGGTCCCATTTAAATTTGAGCGAGATGTAACTAGTAGTTTTTGAGTAATCCTTAATAATGCTTATTTTTGTTCCTGATACCACACATAAAAAAAACAGTCGAATTGAGAACCTCCTAATTTTTTTGAATGAACTCTACGTTCAATATACATTAAAAATTAATTTTGACTGTCAATATAATATATTTTAAATAATATATTTCATTTGATTGAAAAAATATACGTAAAAATATAGTACCTATTAAGGTCGTGTAAATCTAACTTTATAAAATTCCATTGACTAAAGACTTTATAGTCGAGCATAAAACAATTTGTAGGTATAAAAAGTTAATAACAAACTTACGTACTCTGCACATAAACTACCTACCGTTACAAATTAGCGTATCTTTAACTTAAGTAGCTACATTAAAAGGAGTGCTAATGTAAACTGTGAACGATTGTCCATGCAAAGGTATGCTAAGGGTTGAGGTTAATGTAGGCAAAAACGCGGTCTCCTTACCGCCGCGCCGGCCTACTTATATCATTATCTATGGTCATGCGTGTTCGTGTTGGAGGTTTAGTCCTTACTCGACTAGAAAATTCAAATAAGAAATAATATGTATTTTACATCATGTGTTTAGAAGTAATTGTTCTAGACATCTATATTCACAACCAAACAATTATGTAGACATCTGCTTATCGATGTACCTAAATAAACATAGGTACTTTACATACAGTTAAGTTCAGTTAATCATTAATAGTAAGCTAATGTTTAAATAACTAAATAAAATAAAATAATGTTTATTATTAACTGAACTTACTTCAGCCTTTTGATTGGCTGTGAAAAATAGCTTTATCTTGATATAGTTTTAAATTTTTTTTAAAATTTAATTATTATCTATTAAATAGTCGAGATAATATTGTCAACATTATTTTTAATTTTTTTTGGTTTCTTAAATATATTATCTAATTTTTAATTTGAAAAATATTTATTGATTTTTTTATAAAATCATAATTATTTTTTATA
The DNA here is from genome assembly GCA_036937285.1 of Euphydryas editha. Taxonomy (NCBI): domain Eukaryota; kingdom Metazoa; phylum Arthropoda; class Insecta; order Lepidoptera; family Nymphalidae; genus Euphydryas; species Euphydryas editha. The sequence continues at coordinate 6,142,168 of JAUPFZ010000020.1, forward strand.
AATATCTATATATATATATATATATATATATATATATATATATATATATATATATATATATATATATATATATACGAATACGCATGCAATATAAATACGAACACGCATGACCATAGATAATGATATAAGCAGGCCGGCGGCGCGGCGGTAAGGAGACCGCGTTTTTGCCTACATTAACCTCAACCCTAAGCATACCTTTGCATGGACAATCGTTCACAGTTTACATTAGCACTCCTTTTAATGTAGCTACTTAAGTTAAAGATACGCTAATTTGTAACGGTAGGTAGTTTATGTGCAGAGTACGTAAGTTTGTTATTAACTTTTTATACCTACAAATTGTTTTATGCTCGACTATAAAGTCTTTAGTCAATGGAATTTTATAAAGTTAGATTTACACGACCTTAATAGGTACTATATTTTTACGTATATTTTTTCAATCAAATGAAATATATTATTTAAAATATATTATATTGACAGTCAAAATTAATTTTTAATGTATATTGAACGTAGAGTTCATTCAAAAAAATTAGGAGGTTCTCAATTCGACTGTTTTTTTTTTAATGTGTGGTATCAGGAACAAAAATAAGCATTATTAAGGATTACTCAAAAACTACTAGTTACATCTCGCTCAAATTTAAATGGGACCACATGACGAGCACTAGCTTTTGAATATAAAAAGAATCATTAAAATCGGTACATCCAGTAAAATGTTAAGCGCTCACAAACACAAAAAAAAACAGACGAATTGAGAACCTCCTCCTTTTTTTTGAAGTCGGTTAAAATATATTATATTGACAGTCATAATATATATATATATATATATATATATATATAATATATAAATGAATCCCTATTTATGAATCCTTATTATGAAAATTTAAGAATACTCAACCACCATATAAAATTATTTCTCATCTAACCTTAGCGCTTATGACAATATAAACTTTTTTGATGTAACCTTAATTTAAAAATTGCGTTGAAAATTAGAAAATTTAAGAATACTTAAAAAAATGAATTAGTGAAATCGGTCCAACGTTTCACGCGTGATGGCGTGACCAAGGCAAATAGGGATTCATATATATATATACACATACAATATGATGAGCTGGGACGAGACCAACGACAATAAGTCACGAAGCCCTATCAAATAGGGGTCTTTCTTATATCCCTTTGATTATTCCCATCGCTATAGGTGTCAAAGAGTCCGAACCAATTTAAATCGCATTACCTTGATAACTTTATTCATGTGCAATATTATGCAGAGAAGAATTACGAAATGACGTACATATAGATTTTTCTATTTGCTAAAGAACTATGAAACTCAACACATCCTTCAACTTATATATTTTAGTAAAATATTTTTATATAAAGTATGTACATTGTTTCTTTTGTAACTAGTATAACATTCACTAAAGTTTATTTTATTTTATTTATCGTCGTGAAATTATAGCCAAATATAGTTGTACATTTTATCGTCTATTAATTTAGCACTTTGAATATTTTAAATTGATAAAACGATCTTTTCCATATAACAAACGATTTCAACATATGTATTTTGTATTACTTTAAGCTATATTTAAATATTTATGATCTTTGCTAATCAAAACATTTTTATATTATGTATTTAAGTAACCACTTCTATCACATTATCGATCTTTAAATCTGCGTTTCAGCACTTATGGAAATAAACCATTAAGCTATTTAAATATTAGAGCTGCCCTGCCCTCAAGCAATTTGTCCAATAAAGACGTACATTAGCAACAAATAATGCGATATTAATGCGTAAATAGTGCGCTCGGATACGCATCGTTTGCGATTTTTTTTTAATTTTGTCCTTTATGTAGAGCGATTTTGATCCAATTTTAATAATATCGCGTATTTTAACGTAATTGTAATTGCTATTGCATTGTTAAATCTATACTTATAATAAAATTGTACTAGACAAAATTGAAAATATTTTGGAGTTTTGTTGGAGGCCGTTGTATATATAATCAATACTGAAACAAAAATTGTATTTTTTTTTAATTTTATCTGTCTATCTCTATGTCAGATTGTATTCTATCTTGTCTACGCATCACGACGAAACTACTAAACGGTTTTAAAGAAAGTTAGCATGATTTGAGTCCATACTACGAGCTAGGACATTGGACCCTTTTTGCACCGAAATTATGGTTCCCTTGAGAAAGGCGATAAAAGCCAGAATGTGTGAAAAATCGCAAACAAAGTCACTGGTATACTAGTATAAAATATAAAAATATAAAAAAACAACATATTAATTTAAATAATTTCATTTTATCTTGCTATAATCCTTTTAAGAAATACCTACTTAATTAGGCAAACTTTTTAAAAGCCTTTTTATAATTTGTAATTTATTAACATAATGTTGACGGAAAACATCAATATGAAATAAATTTATTTTAAAATGCTGATTTAATAATGGCTTCATCATTTTATCTTATCAAAAAAAAAAAAAAAAAAGAACATTAAATTACTTTTGAAGTAAAACTTAAGTGTATTTATTAAGTTTTTATCACAAGCTTTAAGTGATAGGCAATATGATTTTATTATTTTTAATTAGTGTTATAGGTATTTTTGTAAAATCTTTATATGGATCAATATTTGCTAATCGGCCTAAACGAATTTTTGCATATTTTATCGAAAAAAAGGCTAATTTCTTTTCTATTTTTATTTAATACTTTAATATTATATCTATGTATCATAATACTTTCAGGAAAGTAATTTAAAAAAGGGTTTGCTATTATAATTTTAGATACGCGTAAGGACGTACGTAGAGTGCTGTTTATACTTATAATATGTTTTTATTATTTAAATTAATAATAATTAAATCATAAATAATTATTTCTGTTGGTGTCGTCGTCTGTTTGTCACTGACTAAAATTAGTAAAGATTTTTAACACCTTGAGAAACTCTCGCTTGACAGATGTAATAATATATATATATATATATATATATATATATATATATATATATATATATATAATATAGATCGCATACAAAAGACAGTGTTGGTTGAAGACTACGACGTTTAATGACGACCGTTTTGGTGTACTGGCGCGATTAGTCGCGTCATCGCCGGCGCCCTCGGGTTCGATTCCCGCTCGGGGCAGATATTTGTATTTATGCAAATACTTGTTTCCGGTCTGGGTGTATATGTCATTATAGGTTCCCCCACCGTGTCTCGGAGAGTATGTAAAGACGTCGGTCCCGGTTGATATCATGGAGAACTGGTAACGATCGTTACTCATGGTAAGGATATTATCCGCCAATCCGCAGTGGAGCAGCGTGATGGATTAAGCCCCTTTCCTTCCCCCCTTCTTCTATATTGAGAAGAGGCCTTCGCTCAGCAGTGAGTTGTTTACAGGCTGATACAGTATAGTACCTACTATTTTTAATATTATTTTGTGTTGGTACTATTTTTATAATTTTTTTTTATCTTGATATATTACGTTGTGAATATTGTTAAATAGGCTTCAAAAACAAGGTAGGTAAATTTCTAATAAGTACCAAGGTACGAGTACATAATTATGTACTTGCATATGTTAAAGATTTACATTACCCTATTTTTTACAAGCGTACGTACATACCTACACGTGATTTGTGCTCAAGACGCTTATTTATACGATTTTTTATTTATTTAATAATTTGAAGGTTTGTATTTATTCGGAACGAACTTATCTAATTAAACTGTTAGAATTCAAAAACTCGACATCACTTTTGAATATGATGTCTTGGTTATTGGAAACTATTACTAAAATAATAAAATCTCGACTGTGACAGAACATTGAAAGTCAAATAGCTTAATTCACTAATTAAAAAAATTAATAAAAATAGGATGAGTCTAAATAAATTTGGAAGTAGGAGAGACCTATTTTTTCTATTTCATATGAAAATCTGTTTCTACAGGACTTACATAGATTTTTTTTAGACAGCCGCGCTTATATACATATTTGTCTTGGTTCCTATTTTTTAACTGGAAATGGAGCAAAGATACCTACAACTTTGACGAGTGATGAATATTTTGCTGTCGTTTAGTTGATAGAGCTTTTTATGCAGCGGCTTCAGCCCTTGAGACAATCGCCGTGACATGATAAGAAGGTATTTTATCAATGTAGATTGTATCTTTCTAAAGCGCCCGTCTCTTGACAACATTGTATTGTATTAAACACGTAAACTTAATACCGAACAAGAGGAAAATAAAAGAAATACATATTTATATAATATATTTACAAAATAAATATGAAAATTATTTTATAACTTTAATAAGCTGAAACTTAAATTCCTTTATTATATATATATATATATATATATATATATATATATATATATATATATTTATATTTCGTAAATTTTAAAAAGTCCATCAGCCCTAATTGACGTATCCCTAGTGAGTGTATGGCTACTGGACCTTTATACCACACACACGCATGATTGCCTTGTTTAAATGTCTGTTGGAATTTGTTTCTAAAAAGCAAAGTGACTCTATTTAGAGTTTTAAAAAATCCAGCCTCTGTCAGCAGCATTTATCCCTCAGTGCATAATAAAAATATACGGGAAAAATGCACTGCGATACAGATTTTTTTTTTACACAAATGATGATATTCCTTAATACCTGCTATGCTAATTTAGATGTTAAATAGTAAAAATTGTCCCAATAAAAAACTGTTTGACATACATATAATAATAATAATAATAATAATGCTTGTCAAACGCAACCGTCGGAACTTCTCTGCTGCCTGGATCGACTACAAGAAGGCATTCGACTCGGTGCCTCATTCATGGCTTCTGAGGGTCCTCGAGCTGTACAAGATTGACGGTGCAGTTCGAGACTTCCTCGAAGTATGCATGGGGCAATGGAGTACGATCCTTTGTCTTCAGGGCGAGAGACTGACGACGGGTGCCGATGACCGAGCCGATATCGTGGTGATGGATAGGGCACAGTCGAGGGTGTTTTTAGTGGACATTACTATCCCTCATGACGAGAACCTCGTGAAAGCCGAAACAGAGAAAAAGCGTAAATATCTGGATTTGGCACACGAGATTGTCGACATGTGGGGTGTTGAATCCACTGAAATCATCCCTATCGTGATATCTGCCAACGGTTTGATCCCCGTTAGCCTCGCTCACCATCTGAGGCAGCTGGGTATCCGTGACGGTTCGCTCGCAGCCAGGATGCAGAAGGCGGTATTACTCGACTCAGCTAGGATTGTCCGCCGATTTCTCAGCCTACAGCCCTAACCCCCGGCCGTTTGATCTCCCTTCCGGGGCGTAATCCTCCACCCGCTTATATTTATCTATGTAAATTTATGTAAATTTATTATATTCCTTATATAAGTATTGTATTATATTATATTTATTTATATGTGTATATGTATATATTGAACGGGTGGAGTGTAGCAATAAGAAAATAATAATATACTTTATTGCACACCAAAACAAAGAACAAAATTAAAGATACAAGCTTACATCATTTAAGCTGTACAATCAGGCGGTCTTATTGCTAAATAGCAATTTCTGCCAGACAACCTGAGGGTGACAGAAATATTGCATTAGTACATATATATTGTAGAGTACTCGTATTTTGGAAAATAAATCTGATGTGAAAAGATAAATTCACCTTTCTAGAATTTAGTTCTGTCCCTAAATTAAACCCAGCCCGAATTCCCAGCGGAGACACAAAAAAAAATTTAAGATCATGTATGTGTAGTTTCATGTCATCTATGCCTCTAGCAGAGCTTATCGCAGTATATTCAATAATATACAACTATTTAAAATAAACATAATGAGTATAATGAGTTCCTATACTATATGATAATTCATTTGCTGGAGAGACGGCATTGTTTGAATGGGTACGCTAGCAGTGACTTTTGTCTGGAATGAACAGATGTCAAGACCCGAGAACGCGAGGAGACCCTAACTCTCTGGCAACAGGGTAGGTACTCTGAGAAAAAAGGGGGGTGGACGTACCGAATCATTAAGGGGTCCATGACTGCATACTACGGGAGCAAGGGGAAGTAGATAACTTTCTAACCCATTTCTTGGACATGGACAGTGTAACGAATACTTGCATCATATGGGGATCCGAAATGATCTCTAGTGTCAGTACTGTCCGGGAGTCATCGATTCCACCAAAACACTTTCTTCGATGGTCAGCGTTGATCTGAAATACGGATGCGCTACCTGGAGGAGAAAGACTTGATAGGGTGAAAGTGGTCTTTTCTTGGATGCTGGTGATAACAGACAACTGACAAGGAATGACGGAGTACCTATGTGAGAGTGGTCTTACAAAAAGGAGGAAGTGTGAGAATCGGAGGACTTGCCGTGATCAAACCGACAGAGCGGAGTACCAACACCACGAAGTTAAAGCTAACACGGTTCCAGGGTGTTGGTTACTTAACCTTTAAGTAGTGACGTGGCTTAGATGACTCATAAATTGTGATGTGACGTTTTTCTAGACGTCTATATAATCTATGTAAATTATATAAACTTTATTATATTTAGACATTGCTTTTTATTGATAATTGAAATAAATAATTATCTTCTAATGTTTAGTTATAAAAAAAAACCAATATAAGCATAAATCAACATTTATTAGGACATTTGGTAACAGCTGTGAATAAATCACATAATGAAAATTTTACTTCTTCGTTCTTATGAAATAAGCAAACAGACTTATTTTTTATCAAAAGTAACAAAGTTTTCTACTAGTTTAACTTACTAACTAAGAAAAAAATGAAATTAAAAAATAATCAGTCTCCTAAATTCAGTCGTAATCAATAGAATCGCTACAGATCGTTTTGGAACACCTCAAGCATATAAGTTTGCGACATGCAATGCACTTATTCTTGTTATGCCGCTTCAGCCTTGCCGGACACACCCTACAAGTCTTTTTGACATTATCACCAACAACTGACTCAATGCGGCTAGGCTCCGGCGGTAAGTCTTCTCCGAGAATCCTTATTATTGTCAGCCTTAGCTCTCTTGGAAGACGGTCATTGTAAACTCGCTGAGGTAAATGTGGCAAAACTAATTCTCAGGATAAATCCTGCAAGAATCGTCCTCTAGATATATTTGATACGTCAGCACACTGCTTATAAGGCACAAATGCATTCACCCCGCTCAAGTCTAGCAATCTGAAAAAATAGCTCCAGTCCATCCGCGAGTGCGGCGGCAACAAGAATGATTTGAACACTTATTGTCGACTTCATCCACCCCACGCTTTGTCTTATTGTAGTCCATAATAATAATAGATTTATTGGTATCAGGATCAATTTCTGAGGTGTGATGCATATATGAAATTAGTAGAACTGCCTTAGATGTTTTAGGTACTCCTGGTTCTCGTGACTTGGATACTTGAAATTCAGGTGGGATATGACGCTTATTTTTTAAGGGTGCCGAAAGCGGCTATTTCCTGAAGGTCCTGGTTGATCCATCTAAAATAGTAGCATATATAATGTGGTGACGAATAATAGACACTTAGAAAAATATACTCTAATACTAATGTGAAGTTTAATAATTTATATACGCAAATACTGACCTCACGTCTCAGGGACACCCAATGATTATACAGGTACAAGTGTTACAGCCACAAGCGCGACCACTCGACTGACTGATCACACTACCGAATCGCGAAGGTATCAGGGAGAGCAGGGGCGTCACTTTAAATTTGACTGCAGGAGACTAATTTTTGCATCCATGGTGTCTCTGAGACACCCACGTCACTACTTAAAGGTTAAGAGAGAGAGGAAGGATTTGGTAGGTAAAAATCTCACACTACCTGCCAAAAACAACTGGGAGGTGTCTTTTTGAAGATTTCCGTCCTCTCATCGCAAACAAAAAAGGATGATACTGCCTTACAAGAAATTGTTCTATGTGAGTGGCCAACGTATTTGTTATATTTGGAAGAGATCTCAGTTTATTATCGGGTTAAAATTATATATTGTTTCAGTTCGTAATTTAAAAATAATAGTAAGGGAAAAAGCCGCCGTATCAATAGTGTGAGACGTTTTATCGTTATTTATTACAAATGAATACAGTATCTACAGTATCTCTGCAGAATATACATTCCGAATCGGTGGTAGCTTTACTTTTACAAAATAATAATCACTTTAAAGTGGTAATTTGTAAAATGACGATACGAAGGTGCTCGTGGGGCCTATTTGAATAAAGTAGTCTTTGTTTTCGATTTTGAGTACTAAATGTACTGAATAATATGAATTACTTATTTTTTTCCACGGTTAGAGTTTTGAGATAGAAAAGTTAAAAAAAGTACCTACACACTTTTTAGGCTCTTTTCATGATAGCTCGACGAAATAATAAAATAGATAAAAAATAATAATAATAATAATAAAACAAAATTATTGACATTGAGACATTTTTTGATATTCTTTTGTATTTATATTTTACTATTTATTTTCTATAGCGCGGGTAAATTGTTTTATGTTTTGGTACTTTATTCATGGCAAATACTATTTATTATTATTTATTGTACAAAGATGCGATTTTTGACATTGAGACATTTTTTAATATTCTTTTGTATTTTAGAAGGACTATCTTTAAATTTAAAATACTTAAATTTCAATTACTCTTGGGCAATTAAGATAAATGTTTATGTGACATTATTTGTTGGAAAAAATGTATAACACCGTAAATATTTTTTATCAAAATGTTCGTGGATTAAGAACTAAGACTAATATATTTTTTAGAAACCTGATTCAGCAAGAATATGATGTGATTTGTTTAACTGAAACTTGGTTAAACGAGGGCTTCCTTGATACTGAAATTTTCGATAGTCGATACACTGTGTACAGAAGTGACAGAAATTACACATTTCGTGGTGACAAGATGGGAGGTGGAGTATTAATTGCTATAAACTCAAAATTTTCTGTTCTCTCATCTTCATCTATCATATTAACACATAATGCGGCTGATGCCATCAGGATATCTATGTTGTCAGGCCCGGGTCCCTCCAGGAAGCTGCTGCACATTTTCTGCTGTTACTTTCCACATTGTAGTTCTCATCATGAAGTGTTGTGTGAGTTCTTTGATATAGTTTCCCAGGAGAGTTTAAACTGTCCGAATGACGGTTTTATGATTTTGGGTGATTTTAACGTTTCTGGGGCCAATTGGTTGGGGTCAAGTCGGGGTAGATTTGTGAATATTACTACTTATATTAATGATACCACTCTGGTCGGCTCTTTATATAATTTCCTTAGTTTCACTGATTTTAAACAATATAATTCAGTCTTTAATGCCAGCGGTCGACTTCTTGACTTAATAATTTGTAGCCAAGAGTGTCTGGTTGAGAGAAGTAATTTTCCTTTAGTAGGAGAAGATGTTCACCATCCTGCGTTATTTATTCGTATCGAGCGCCTTAAATTTAAACGGGATGTTTTTATGCCACGTAAAATACAATTGTACAGACAGGCTGACTATGATTCCATAAACGACGCTATACAGCGTGTTGACTGGTATGAAATTTTTGATGAGTGTGATACGTCTCGGGCCGTTGATACCTTCTATCGGGTTATTAATTCAATAATTTCCGATCTTGTCCCTATTAAAGTTATAAAGCATTTTAATAATTTTCCATGTTGGTATTCACGCGCTTTGATTAAATTGACTAGAGAGAAATTAAAGTATCACAAAAAATGGAAGGTGTATAGCAGATTAGCTGACTATGATATTTTCTCTCTCTTACGTGAACGCCAGAAGTTTATGCAGGTGCAATGCTATGAATTTTACATATTAAATGCGGAAAACAAAATTCGCAGCAATAGTAAGTACTTTTGGTCCTTTATGAAATCAAAACAGTCTTCCTCTAACATTCCTAATAATGTATTCTTTTGTAACCGTATTGCTTCCGAAGAGAGGGAGGTATGTACCCTTTTTAATGATTATTTTAAATCTGTGTTTGAGACCCCAACCAGTAATCAGTCTGCGGTGCCCTTTCATGAAGGTGGTTGTAGTTTAAATATCGGCTGTATCGATCTATCTACGCTTACTGTACAAAAATATTTGGAGAATCTGGATATCAGCAAGGGTTGTGGACCTGATGGATTGCCACCGGTATTCTTAAAACATTGTTCTAAATCTCTTGCTTACCCAATTTTTCTTCTTTTTCGAAAATCTCTGAGTACTGGTGAGATTCCACTGATTTGGAAACGATCCTTTGTAGTGCCCATTCACAAATCGGGTGATAAACATGATGTTCAAAACTATAGACCAATCTCTAAATTGTGTACGATAGCAAAGGTGTTTGAGAAAATAATTTACGACCATATCTTTCCAATCTTGAGGCCTATTCTGATAGATGAACAACATGGTTTTATTAACAAAAAATCAGTTGAAACAAACTTGTGCGAATTTGTTCATCGAGTGATCACTGCTATGGAAGATGGTCATAGGGTGGATGTCGTCTATACAGACTTCTCTAAGGCCTTCGACAAGATATCTCATAATCTTTTATTGCAAAAACTGGATCTGATTGGTATACACGGTGACCTACTTCGGTGGTTTTCGTCATACCTTCATAATAGAAGTCAAGCCGTTACTGTCAAAGGTTTTTGTTCCTCATTCGTTCCTGTGTCCTCTGGCGTGCCTCAGGGATCTCACCTGGGTCCTTTGTTATTTAACATTTTTATAAATGACGTTCGACCAGTTTTTGGAAATTCATCTATACTTCTGTATGCTGATGATATGAAAATATTTAAGATAATAACTAAACAGTCCGACAGTATACTCTTACAAGAAGATCTCAATGAGTTTTGTAGATACTGCAATTTATTTAATATTTATTTATTTAATTACTATCTTAATGGAGATATTATCAATCGTGTTTCTGAAGTAAAGGATCTGGGTATTCTTCTGGATACCAAATTAACATTCAATTCCCATGTAGGCTATATTGTGGCAAAGGCTAATAAAATGCTCGGTTTTATTCTCAGGGTGGGTAGAGATTTTAGAAACAATTTTACGTTGCATCTTCTGTACGTGTGTTTTGTTCGGTCACTTCTGGAATTTGGTTCAACAGTCTGGAATCCTCAGTATGATATATATGTAAATGCAATCGAAAGAATACAACGAAAGTTCGTTAGACACCTACAGTATAGGTTCCCTGTTCATAGCCAGGGTGCGCCAAAAATTTTTTCGTTGGCTGCTCGTCGCATGCAGAAGGACCAGGTTTTTCTTTTCAAAATTCTTAATAACTATATAGATAGCCCATATTTACTAGAAAGAATTGGTTTCAAGTGTCCCACTTTTAATAGTCGCAGCCATGTTTTGTTTGACTTGCCTTTTACAAGAACAAACTATGCCCAGAATCTTCTCATTTGCCGTGCATGTAATAATTATAATAAGATATTTAATGATGTTGACCTATTTGATTGTCCTCTTTCAACATTGAAAAAGAACCTATATAATTTATTGTAATATAATATGAATTCATGTCACTATTAATTGTAATTGTATCGTAATATAATTATGTATATAGTTCTTACTTTTTATTTTTTTCTATAATTTAATTGAATTTAATGAATTTAATTTTTAATTTTTTTTTTATTTGAATTTTTTGTTTAATAATGATTTTGATTTTGTAAAATTTCTTAACTTTTTAAATTGCTTGTGCCTAAAGTGTTAGTAAATTGTGGAAACTTAATTGGTCTATGTATAATTGAAATTTCTTTTTTTTTCTGTAAAACTAAACTGTATGTTTCCCGAATAAGTAAATTAAATTAAAAAAAAAAACTCGTACAAAAATTTTATTCTATATAAATTCATTTTCTGCGTTTTGGTTTTCGGTTCAAATCTTGTATCAAAATGTTTTAGATTATTTATCATATGAACACTTAATGGCGAATAGTCAGCGATGTTTGAATGCGTATTCGTTTGGAAAAGTCTAAACATATATGTACATACTAATTATCAAAACGTCTAAATATCTTCTTCCACAACAAATTCTTTTTAAACTCTTATTATGTGTACAATTAAAAATACAAATTGCTGGTCAAAATGCAAAGTAAGAATAGAACCAGCTTTTGGTTCCACCCATAAACGTAAGCGTGTATTAAAATTAAAACACAAGTGATATGGTGTCCCTTTGAAAAAATTTACTCTTATAACTTTTATGACATGTAAAGAAATAAACGACCGTTCTGGTGTAGTGGTGCGAGTCTCAGACTCAAGACAGAGACTCAACGCCGCGCGCCGGAGCGGTAGCGTATTCGATTTCCGCTCGGGAGAGATATTTGTATTTGTACAAATATTTGTTTCCGGTCTGGGTGTATGTGCTTGTTGGTCTCCCCACCGTGCCTCGAAGAGCACTTAAAACCGTCGGTCCCGGTTGTTATCATAGACACCTGATAACGATCGTTACCCATTATAAGGAAATTATCCGCCAACCCGCAGTAGAACAGTGTGGTGGATTAAGCTCCAACTCTTCTTCTACGCGGAGAAAAGGCCTTCGCTCAGCAGTGGGTGGTTTACAGGCTGATACAGTACAGTACAAAGAAAGAAAAATCTGTTTGTATACACAGTACACTGTTTAGGACGGTAGCTACCTCAGCAATTTTTCCCCTTACTTTTTATCCTTGCCATATACATACGTCATTGTCATATGCTACCCTCGTTATTTAACGAGTATTGTTTTTCGATTGATTGACATTTATAAATACTGCATCGTTCCTACGAGTCGTCATGTTTTAACGTCTTAGACATAAATAAGCTGGAAATCAAAGTGACCACAGAATTACTTAAGTATCTCTCTTGGTATTCTGTGCCTTGCTTCGCACGTGACCAGAAGCGCTCGACTCAGAGAAGCTTAGCAGCTATTTCGCCTCTTTTACTAAAAATCTGTATTTTATATTATTTTAAGCTGCATCTGGGTGTACGCTGATCTTTATCGCATACGAAGTTACGTTATAATGATAAATCGGTCCCCATAAGAGCTCAATTAAAGTGGTCTTTTTTCATTTATTAACAGCTAGCATAGCCGGCGGCTACGCTTGGAATAAAGGAATAATAACTTGATTACTCAGCTCTTGTTGTCGTAAACGTTGTGTTTTTATAGATATTGATTTATCTCGATCCTTTATGCACATCGTTTATTTTTTGAAAACAAAACATAATAAATTGATATTAACTATATTTTTTATTTTTTTTATCGATTTACAATCAGGTCTTTTCAAAATTGTTACAAGCCGAAGGCAAAGTATATGGACTAGAACGATAACTACGAGTAGATTCTTTTGCAGCTTATTCTGTAAGTAAGTAAATATGTGTATTGTATATTTCTTTTCAATAAATATAAATCAATATAACATTTCACCTGAAGATATACCTAAATAGTAAATTTTATTAGCTATTGCGAGATACTTTATTATTATATAATATGTAGAAATCGATAAAAAATCAATGCAATGTGGAATGGATGGTGGAATGATGCATTTAGTGACATATTATGGTATGTTATAATGGTTTCCAATTTTGCCGTACGTACCTACACTTACTTTTATTTTATTCACTTGTTTTGTCTAACCGTTTTGTAAATATTATTAATACTAACACTCTAGTCTCAATTAAGTATTTTTATTACTGTTACTCTCCTTAAATCGTACATAGGTGGGTGATATATTATTATAATATAATATTAGGACAAAATAATATTTCTCTTAATCAACAAATCGGCACTATGTATCTGTATGTAAGCAAAGATCATATGAAGCAATTATTTTTATTAAAAATCATTGCGAACACAAATACGAAAACCTATTCATATATATTCACTAAATCGAGAAAATAAAGTTTGAAATAATTTAACTAGGTATTAACTATTGAACAAATACACCGCGTCTTCGTTTTATGGCATTTATGGATGATGTCAACTCTCAGATACGATACGAGATAGTCCACGAAATGAAACGGTTTATCTTAACGATAAATCGGGAACTCTATATTGAATACTAATGTTAGGTAGTACGTAATCGTGACCTCATTATTCTATTGCGACACTTTTTTGCTTTATAAAAAAAATGAAATTAAAACAAAATAGTTATTTAAGCCACTCAAGACATTAAAAAAATTAGTGCAAAAAAGTAATTAAATCAGTACAAGAATATCTAAATTAAGACCATGAGTAGCGCAACACCTAAGGAAAGACTTAGCTCGGCAAAAGGCAGAACCACAGATTGTTCTTAATATTTCTATGGGCAGAACTCAATTGAAATAACAGAAAAGTGCCCCTTATGTTAAGCACAACAAAGCTAGCACTGGATAAGGTCTTTAAAGGCATGAAACGAGATTATCAAGTAGGCAAGAATAAGAAAATGGGGGAATTTTGGGTTATGGTTTTCATTTCAAATAGAAAAGAATGCTATAGTAGATACTTTATATTGATTTTCTAGTAAACTATCATACGATCCTGATTAAACCGAATTTGCATGAAGTGTAGTCAGCTACCTATAGACTTTAGTCGACATCATCTATGACAGTGCTATCTTACGATTGTATCCTGACCTTTATTCTTTTCTTAAGCTCTTTTTTTACATTTTATTTATATAGGATATAGTCTTAAAGTTATTTTCAATATATATAGGAGATACTCTTAAAAAATAATCATAGAATTCGGTTCAAAATCCCTGAAGAAAGAGGGTAATTTAAAAATCAAAAAATATTGATAACTATCCATTAATTACCTTAGGGTCTTTTTAAATTTTTAAGGTACTAATAAAAACTAATAAATTAACACTCCTATGAATTATTATTGGTATTAATATTGTATTTTTATTCTAACTTTCTAACGAGCGCTGTTTTAATACTTGACAGTAAGTATGATGGACGTTAATGGCTACTGCCTACCTTCTATGACTTATAACCTTCCTCAACAAAACTTAAATTTATATTTAATTAATAATATATTTTATTAAATTATAATATTATTATTATAAGTAGGCTATAATTTATTTTTTTTAATCTAACTACTAAATACTTTTAAAAATCATGTCAAATCATGTCATGACGGCCGGCTGGTCGAGTGGTCAGGCACCTGAACACTTAACGAAGCGGTCGCAGGTTCGAATCCCGCCACGTGCAGATAATTTGTATGACGAATATAGATGTCTGCACCGGGTCGTGGACGTGTATTTATGTATATATGTATTTATATCTTAAATTTATTTCCGTTACTAGTACCTGTAACACAAGTTCTTACGAACTTAACACGGGGCTAGGTTAACGTGGTGTGATTGTTGGTTAATATTTATTTATATTTATTTATTTATTCAAAAAAGCAAAGGCTTTTTTCGAAAGGCTTATTGGTTGTGCCCCTTTGCAGTTTGCAGTGTCCCTACTTTCCGCTGTTATATTATATTTATTTATTCGTATGTATTAAGTATATATATGTAGCAGTCGTCTGTTACCTATAACACAGGCATTAAATTGCCTCCCTCCGGAATAGAGGTCCGTGTCGATGTTACAAAAACCAGCCTTTAGTCAATATACCGTATTATGTACATAACTTTATCAAAATGCATTAGTGCTGAACAGAACAAGCGCTAGCCAGATAACGGGATGGCTGCTGTAGTTTACTTCAGAAATTATGTATCATATTAATCTGATAAATCATTTATTTAGTGTTTGCTACTACTAGTGTTTGCACTTTAATTTTTTTTTTTTCAACAAAAAAAAACAAGGTCTATTCAGAATATTCATAGACGGCGTAACATGTATTCTAAATCACACTTGTTTGTTTCAATGCAAATAGATATGACTTTTTTTTATTAAATAAATGTGTTGCTGTGTTCTTGCTCTGAAGTAAGTATTGTTTTATTAAGTATCTCTGGGTTGGTTAGCAATTCGTAACTATATTGTACACGGTCTTTCGCTTAGTCCTCTTATTTGTTTCTAGTAAAATATACTGTCATTGTCATGTGTTTCATGTTAGTCAAAAATCAATTAAATATATATACTCCATAATATACAGTTTAAAAAAAATTACTGTAGTCTATCCTGAAAAAATTGCAAAAAAAAATGTATACCAAAAGTAGCTTACAATACATCCATTGAAAATAGGAATGCTTGAAAAAAAAAACAATTGTTAGACAAGTGAATTATTATTTTTATAATTAAGTGTCACCAAACGTTTCGTATCAATTACTTGTACTTAATAGGGAATAAGGCGATTTAATTTAAAAATAAATACTGTTTTCATGAATATTTATTATTTATGAAAGATAAACTGTTTATATTATAAATGATGAATTTAAATTGTCGAATTATAAATACCAGACTTTTAGAAGACTTGCGATCTTATATTTTAATAAATGTGTAAAGCCATTGGGACTATATTACTATATATTTTGACGACGCGTTGGCGCAGTGATCACAGCAACTGGCTGATGCGCTAGCGGTCGCGGGTTTGATCCCCGTACATGAAAATTATTTTTATAGGCCATTCAGATGTTTGTCGTGGTATGAGCGTTTGTACTTGAGTATTGTCTGTGTTTCCGGACCCCCGACAAAGGATTCACATTCTACTGGGGGCCGTTGAGTGTGAGACGTTTATACATATAAACCATCCATGGTTGCTATGAAAGCTATCTAAGAAAATCAATTTCATTTCCAATTAATTATATATGTGAAACAAAAACGAAAATATATATAGCAGATTGATTCTCACGGAAATGCAAATATTCGACTCTATTACATCTAATTAAGGATGCAATCAGTGAAAGTAAAATTGGGAAAGAAAATATAAAACATTCTAGTCATTTCAAATATTGCCATTAGCTAAAGAATTACGGAAACATAAAATGACAATCGCCAGATAGCCACTTAAAAAAAAGTACCATCTTTATCACGTACGCAATAACTGTTTCCCATCACTAGCGGTCATATCACAACTTAAGTAATTTATAACTGATTTAACGATCGTGGAACAGCTTGTTTTACGATGTTTCATTTGTTTCAATGGACGGACCATTATTTGCTGACAATTGCAGAGATTGCAGGATGGTGAGTAACACCAGGATAATTCAGCGTTTGCTGCGCAATTGCTGTATTGTAATTGTAATTAAATTGTTACGATTGTCTTTCCTGTGTAATGTTTGTGCAAATGCTCTTGAGGTGAGAACCATAAATGGCTGACAAAAAGGCTGAATAAAAATATAGTGAAGACGTAACTGCAAGTTATGAGTGTTTAAACGGTGTCTAATGTATATGTAATAGTTTTTACTCGAGAATTAACACTTGAAGTAATTACGAAATAACATCTGCAGAGGATTTTCATTCTATTAAAGATTCAGTATACAATCATTTGAGGTCGTTTTGCGTTATTCTGTTGGAAAATGATTTTACTCAAAAAGCTTTTACTTTATATTTGATATGTATTCAATTTTCGAACTTTAGAAAATAATTTTAAAAATAAAACTTTACAAGAAAAACCAATTGACTTAATCTGAATGTTTCGTTTTCCGATTTCTTGGAAACTTATGCAGTTTATTTTGCTATACCGATAATTTTATATGATTTTCCTGCAATAGACGCCATCGATTCAAGATGGATTCGTAAATTCAATATATAGTGACGGGCAGTTTACCTTATTATAATTGTAATTACACAAGGCGGCCATCGTCATTTCGTAAGTGTCTATAACGTTTCAGACATACGAGTACTAAAGTGATTTATACGAGTATTTAATCGACCATTAATTCAAAGATGATATTTATTAAGTAATTGATTACCTTTATTGGTGTTAATTGATTATTATTATGTTAGAATCTAGTTAAAAAAAGTTTACATGATATAAATTATTTATAAGAGACGTATAAAGATTACAACACTTTTATACCAAATCTTCGTATATTATTATCATTTCATTAATACGAAATTTGTTACATAAACTGGGCGTGTGCATAAAATGCTTAATGATAAATGATTATCGAATTGATATTTGGTTTTAGATAAATCTTACCGTGAATATAAACATCGATAGAATTGATTGATTGATTCAGCCTGCTTATTTAATTGTATTAAATATTTTTTTCCTTGTAAGAGGTAGTGCCATGCTGCTTGTAAGAGGTAGTGCCATGCTGCTGTAAGGGGTAGTGCCATGCTGCTTGTAAGAGGTAGTGCCCTGCTACTTTGCAGCTGTGTTGGGCCGGCACGACCGGGGTGGTACCTCTCGCTCAGATGATACCGGCGTAAAGTGACAGCTATGCTATCGCGTTTTGTGCGGTTTGTGAGTATCCGGTGGCCTATTGATTAATATGGGGTATGAGGAAAAAGAGGGCAATTCATCTGCATCCTCTTATGCAAATGTTCATGAGCGTCAGTAGTCACCAAAAGGCTCCGATAGCCCGTTTGCCCCCTATATCATTATAAAAAACCTTTACCCTCAAAAGAAATCTCAAGAATGAAAAAATCCACCACCACATGTGCCGTTGGATATCCACTGCTGATCGTACTCGTAGGCCTCTCCATGGTCTCTGGGAAGGTTTACCAATACTCAATACGCTTGGCAGATGGGTTGGTATTGATACAATTGACTGATTTTGGCAATGGCTGATTTGGATGATTATATAATACAAATATATATATAGTCAGACACAGGCATGTACAACTATAGGTCGTCAGCAAACAATAGACACTCCACAAGTCCACACTGTGCACTACTGTCGGAAGGTCATTAATCATTAGAAGAAATTCTAATGACCCAAGATTACTACCCTGACTCACTCCAGATAAACTAAAGTATGGTTCGGACTTATGTCCCGCATAATATGTACAAATGTTAGAAAAAATTCAAAATAAATTCACTACATTTTTATATGTAAAAGAGTACGGTGTATACCCATAATTTCCGCTGATGGATCCGAACCTATTCGTCATGGGTATGGTCGGATATAACAGGCTGTCTGTGCGGAGAAACGTTGCTCTCATTAAATACGTGGTGAGAGTGTTACGCGGTTGAATACATCACCCAGACATATTAGGCCTATTGCATTTTTGTATACCTAAGGTCGGTGCGCGGCGCCAACCACGTGCATTCTGCGTGCCAGCAGCTAAATCAAATTTACTTTAAGAATGCCTCCATGTCTCAAGCTTTGCGGCTGCTAAATGAGGTTTCAATACATGTTGATTTAATTTCGGATAGTCTGTCGAAAATCACGGAAGTTGCTCGGAGGGTAATTGAGAATTCCTCTTGAGTAATGTTGTAAATATTCTTACTTGTAGCATCGCGTTGGTGTAAACTCTAAGGATTTTATAATTGTATATTGATGGAATAAATAAATAAATAAATAAATCTGTTTATAATGAACCTCGAACTTTTCTGTTCAAATGAACCTCGAATACCATGGACATGTTGCTCATACTAATTGATTAATTAATCAAGCCTTTTTATTTCCTCAATAAAGAATAATTTTACATTAATTATATTAAGATTTACGATTTTACGATTTCAATAGTTTGCATTAGTATTAATAACATTCAAAAAGAAAAAGATACATAAAATTCCTTATTAATTTCCAAATTATTTGACTAAATTTAATTTTATTTAAAAATTAGTAATAATATTTCTTTGTTTATTAAGGACCTCTCTATAGAGTAAAGGCCTCCTCCATTTTTCTCCACTTAATTCTGTCACGCTCTTTATTAGTCCATTATTTTCCCGCTATTTTTAAATTTTCATCGAGTCATCTTTCCGCCGGTCTACCCTTGGTTCTCTTGCCTATATATCCCTTCCAGAATGTAATACTCTGTTGATTCTGCGAGTGGTTAAAGGTTGTACTAAGAGAGAATTTCCTGGTGGGGGCGATACTCGAATATCGTACGGTGTCATGGACGGCGGCGACGCTTCTCGCGAGCGATCCGCCCTGGGAAGTCCAGGCGGAGGTGCTCGCGGAAGTGTACCGTTCCCAGTCGAGCCTCAGAGCTAGAGGACAAGTCCCAAATATGGACCAGACGGCTCGGATCAGGGCTCAGGCTCAGATAGCCCTGATCCACTGGTGGAAGGAGAACCTGGAGTCCCCAGCGGCGGGCCCAGCGATGGTAGATGCTATAAATCCCCATCTTCGTCGCTGGGTCAGAAGGCGGCACGGGGTGCTGACCTTTATCTGATCTTCAGGCTGACACCGGTACTTACCGGGCACGGGTGCTTTGATAAGTAGGTACTTACACCAGATCGCTAGAAGGGAAGTTAGCCTCAGCGCCATGCCCTGGCAGCCGTGATAGGCGAAGACCTCTCGCTGTCGAGCGTGGTCCGCTGCATGCTCGGCAGCGAGAAGTGTTGGTCGGCTGTGGCCTCCTTCTACGAGGAGGTCATGGCATTGAACGCTCCGCAGGAGATGACCTGGGGGAAGGAGACGCCGAGCTCTATGGGCGAAAGCGGCCCGCATAGGTAGGCCAACCGTCGGGGCGTCACGGTTGCATGCGAAAGCGATCCCATGACGCCCCACTACGACGATGAGGGTACCGCTGGGTTTTAGTGAAGTATTCTGGCACGTTCTGCCGTGTCATTGAGTCCCACATACCTGTCATCTTGTGCGGCGGGATGTGTAAATGCATTTCCCAGCGATAAAAAAAGAGAGAGAATTTCCTGTTGAAATAGCTTCGTTTGGTATGCGGTCTGAACCGTTGCTTTTTTTCTCTCTTTAAAGACTCTATCTTGGTTAAAATTTCTTCAGCAAGAAATCTTTGTATTGTAGTTTCATTTTCCTGTACAGGTAGAGTCTCCATATTCGGTGGTATTTTGCAAGCGTAGAAGTCTTTATAAAATTCAGTGGCAGCTTTTATTATTCCCGATCTGGAGAATGTTTCCTTGTTACAAACAGGGTTCTTTTTCAGGCTAGGAATCTAGTTTTTTTGTCGTTGTTAATTCTTTCAAACTTTTTTCACACTTCCTGATTTCATCAGATATTTTTCAATTGTTGCTAGTCTGTAATCTTGATATTATTTTCTGATAATTTTGTGAATGTTTTTATATAAATAATTTTTCTCAATTTTCTCTTCCGATGTTAACGGTTTTTTTTTATTGGTTAATTCGTTTCTTCTTTTAATGACGTTTTTGGTTTTTTTCTGAGAGAATGTAGTACCGTTTTATATTTGGATTGTTATTACGTATAGAATTTAAACTTAACAATTAATTGCTTAATATTCTCGTATCATGTCTATATATCATCATTTTCTTCTAGTATTATGTTTGAAATGTGCAACATTAAAGCTTTAATATATTTTCATTTTTGCTGAGGTGTCATAAAAGGCGACTAGGCCATAGTGATGCGAACAACTATACACCAACCAGGATGGGAATGGACAGCAGCTTCACCGTACCCTGTGGTAGATTTTTCAATTATACCCTTAAAAGCTTAAATATATTGGCAATCAATCAATATTGAATATTAGAAGATATATGCAATTTCAATTATGCTTACTTTTAATATTTGTCAGATGGGTTGATTTGTATGGATATACTGTCCGGTTATAATTTTTTTTTTTACCTTAATGTAAAAGAAACAGTTGGAATTAAAAAAAAGCTTACTTACCTAAAGCCTGGGGGCATTCTCTTTCAGTCAACTTTTAGGCCAAACAGACAAAAAAGTTAGGAGGTAATAACAAAATAATAACATATGTACACAAATGTACAAATACATACTATGACTGTAGGGTGATGTTTTAATACTATATCCTTCATAAACAAATTCAGAAATGTAACACTTTACTTGCATCTCAACATTAATGTTTGTCTCTATAGGCTTGTCAACAAGTTCAAAAACCTTTTTTTTTTTTTTGTTATTAATTTTATAAAACTTCAATAAACTTTTATAACGTGATTAAGTATGCAAAGAAGAGCTCCAAGAAGCAGAATAATTTTAGGTCAGTTATTGAAACTTTTATGTCGACTTTTGTAAGAACAGAAGTTGGATAAAAATTAGTAATTAACAATCGTACAGCTTTTTGAAAAATGTACGTAATGTTTTCTTATATTTACGCAAATTTTACTCATTTAATTAAAAATCTAGACCGGATTTTATCGTGTTTATTTATTTAAAAAACTTTTTAAATTATTAACGATTATTAATATAATAATAACGATTTTTAAATTATTTCCCGACGTTTCGGATCCTTTACAGCGTCCATGGTCTCGGGGGACTGAGGTGGTGGGTGTACGAGTAATGAATTAATTGTTACATACGGACATACCCCACTTTTTATATAATTTTAATTATTACTGATTACCGTTCTTCGAACGAGAATGGATGCCACAATCGTAGTGGCGTTTAGGAAACTTTTCTATTCTCAAATGTTATCTTAGTAATAATATTATAAAGTTGAGAAGTTTTTTATACGTACTTATTACATAATATACAGGTTTTATTTGAAAAATAATTATTTTTGCATTAGCCTGTGCATTGAGTAATGTTTTTGTTATAAAGCATAATCTCCAAAAACTTTAAACTACAATGCATCTTATTGGTATGTAAATTTTAATTTACATAAATCCCATAGACAGACTTATGTAAAATGCTAATAACTTTTATTTTTATTTTATGTATAATGCTGAAATATTTTCAAAATTGAACAAATTCTACATTTTACAAATAAGGTCAAAATTGATTTGTCTAAAGACATTCCCAAACCAATTCGTCATAGTCGTAGAATAGTGACGGATCTTACAAATTTATAAAACAAAATTTTAAGAAAAAAAAAAACCGACTTCAAAGTTCAAAGCAAATAAAAAACGGTAAAACAAAAATGCACTAAAAAGTAAAAAAATAATTACGTATTCTTTTGTCTGTAATCAAATTATTATGATAATATAATGTACAATTATTGTTGGTTTTGGAGTCGGTGTCAGCCCAGGAAATATGATGATAATATACCAGTTTTTGTTATATATATATAAATATATATATTTGTTTTGAGGTCGTTTACTTATTTATTTAATTTTTTTTTCTTGATCTGTGAATGAGTGAATCTGTAGTGCGATAACTAATCTTATTTATACTAAGCTGGGCGGTGACAGTCACTATTGTTATTGCTACGTATATTATCGTATTTCCTTGGCTGACACCGACTCCAAAACCAACAATAATTGTACATTATATTATCATAATAATTTGATTACAGACAAAAGAATACGTAATTATTTTTTTACTTTTTAGTGCATTTTTGTTTTACCGTTTTTTATTTGCTTTGAACTTTGAAGTCGGTTTTTTTTTTTCTTAAAATTTTGTTTTATTTCTTGATTTTTAGTGAATCTGTAGTTCGATAACTGATTTATTTATATAAAGCTGGGCGGTTACAGTCCACAAGCTACAGGTATTTTACCACCCTCGAAAAAGCCGCAATCGACCTAAGGAATTTTTTTTTTTTGCAAAAAATCCACACCAACTCGAAATACTACGATGATCTTACAAATCACCTATAGAGTTTCTTTTTTTTTTGTCAATTTAGCATCGATATAATTTTTTTTTATTGAAAACAAAGGTTATTATTTTTCATTCATGACATATTTTTAAATACGTATTTAATGATCTTTAAATCCCTTAATCAATATCCGCTCCACCGTTCATGTCAACTATAGTTGAGGTCGATTTGTATTATTTATCTCGCTTCTAAGTAAAATTTTCTACCTGATTGATTATATTCAATTATCCAAACCGAAAAGTCAAAACAAAAAAAGGTTGGTTAAAAAAAACAATTGACAGTTGACCGCTTGCGTATTGTGTCTAGCCGTCGCAGATGCATAAGATGCGCCATGCCATTTTTTACTAGCGTCTATTTACCCGAACAAGATCTGTTCACCATGTGCGTGTTGCAAACTAACCAATGTCGATACTTTTGAATACATATTCAAATAAAATACTGTAACAAATTTAATTATTTATTCTTTCCAAATAGAAATGAATGAATAGATAAAATGAATGGGCTCTGTGAGTGTTTGGTTTATTACCCCTATTGTTTACGTTCAAGTGGAAAGACGTCAGATTATTTGAAATCTATTACAGATGGGATATATTTTTTATATTCTGCCTATCGAATTGCATTAAGGAAACGTAACGACACAACGGCATAAGTCATAACGTGCCTTCCTTTCTGCCTTTCATTAGGTATTACTTATTATATATTATGTTATAAACATTTAAGTTAAATTATTAATTAATTTAAGTTGTTTATTTATTTCATTTCAATGACATCCAAGATTCTAACTGTCATTACTTTCCTGAGATTACATCATAAAAGATTCCGCTGCTAATAAACTAATACTTAGGTACACTATTGTTGCACACACAATGTCACATTTAAGATTTTAGTCTATGACAAATGACGCAAAATGGTGTCCGTTAAATATTTTAACAAATTAAAAATTTAAAAACAATTAGTAACAGTTAGTAAACAGTTAGTCTAGTTAATCACCGATGAAAAGTTATTCCTTTACACTTTGCTGTATAACTATTTTCGAGATATGATCTTTTAAATACAGGACGCGCTTGAAATCTTAAAGTTCAGCGCAACATAACTCTACACCTGAGTCGTAATCTGAGAAACAAAATATAATATTGTATAGTTAAACTCGTAGTAAACATAAAAAACATAAAATGTAATAGTCTTCCGAAACAAATTAAGTCACAAGGAACGATTGTATGCAACGCGACCCGCGCAGCGACGCGCGGTATCAGGAAAAAATTACGCATTATTTAAGGATTACTCAAAAACTACTAGTCACATCTCGCTCAAATTTAAATGGGACCACATGACGAGCACTAGCTTTTGACTATAAAAAGAATCATTAAAATCGGTACACCCAGTAAAAAGTTATGAGGTAACAAACACAAAAAAAAAAAAAAAAAAAAAAAAAAAAAATACAGACGAATTGAGAACCTCCTCCTTTTTTTGAAGTCGGTTAAAAACTTTACAGGGCAGACACTTCAAACAACAACAACATGTTGTTGTTGTATGTTTTGTTGGTGTTTCGTCATAATCGTAGAATAGTGACGGATTCCACAAATTCAAAACCCCACAGGGCAGACATTTCAAATATACAACAACAACAAAATTACTGTTTGAAATGTCTGCCCTCCAAAGTTTCAAATCTGCAAGATCCGTCACTATTCTACGACTATGACGAATTTATTCACTTTTTTTTTTTTTTTTCGTAAAGCAAAATCTTTATTTGTTTTTGTTTATGTTGTATAGTTATTTTAATATTACTGCATTGACTAAAAATGTTATTTTTTTAATGAAAAGGTTTTTAACTGAACACTTTTTAAAAATAAACCCTTTCAATCGTCCTTTGTCCTTTAGTACAAATTAAATCACAAATTAACAAATATTTTACTCATAAAATGTTGTTTTTTTTAATGCTAGTATACATCTACAGGCTTACATGCGCCTATACCTTTTTTATCTTATATATTAGATTCTTATATAGACAGGCGTTTATATTCAGCAAATTAAAATTATAAAATGTTGTTATGTAATCTTACATTATTATGTTAACATAAATGTTATCATATACATATGTCAATTATATAAATTAACATCTTTAACAAATAAAAACAAATTGATCGTAGGTACAAATGAAAATATACATTAATTTTACATTGGTCATTATGATAAAATTAAGATATATCACGCTTGGGTGGTCGGTCTTCAATGATATTATTGCTTGATTAACATTTGTATAAACATAAGGAAATATTAATTATTACATGTGTCAAATATTTTAATTATTAATAACTAATATTTTAATATTAATTTAATTTTATAGTCCATCATAAATCGTGAGATGAATAACCAATTAGTGTCGATATATTGATAATATTCTGGGTTAGTTTAGTTTTACGTCACAAACTATTCACGAAACACGATCTTACAAAAAAATCGGTTGATATTTTGCTATATTAAAGGTCTTTTCACTTCGAGTCTCCCAGAAGTTAGTCTTTTAGTCTAGAAGACTATCGTTACCGACTTTTTGATGCAAGTGTCAAAAATATTCTCTTAATAGTCACGTGATATTAAAAATACTACTATTTTAACATATTATTTTTCTATACCAATAACTATTTGAGGTTCACATTAACAGATCTCAAACTATTGCAAAAAAATGCATTCAATTGTTAATTAATTGCTATTTATCAAATAGCCATAAGAATTCTATATAAAAAAGAACTAGTAGGTACTACACAAAATTAAAACATACAAATAAGTATATCCTAAGCAAAAGTTCGAATGATTTTAAGACGGCAAACGTAATCTTTAGGATCGAGTGAAGTGCAGTTACGAAGAGCAGCTAGATGAAAAACGAGACCAGACAAAATAGAAAGTTAAAATAATGAGCGGAAATTGGCGTAAGATTAGATTAACATTAACCAAATAGGTAAATTTTTATTTACCTATATTCATTTTATTATAATGTGTTTTAAAATAATATCCATAGGTGAGATGATGATAACGATGATGGTAGATGAGTCTCTTATTTTATACACATAACTACGTACAGCCTTTACTCAAAAATACACCTTAAGGGGTAAGACCTGAAGTGACATTAAAAATCAAAATTATAGAAATAATTATTATATACATTACACTCTTTCTCTCAAAAACATGTACATACATCGGAACATTTTTAAATATAATGTATTTAGTATTCCAAGTTTCTATAATAAAACCAACCTTTATTAATATTATCTGATTAGTGTTGTATGCAAAACAGTAGGTACATTATCGATATAACACAGCGAGTAAAATGTTTCATTATAATTATTCAAGGGTACGTAATCGATTTGCTGGCTACCTTTTTACAAGAGCTATAAAAACGATAGGTCGTTTATCATAACGCCATATAAGGTAAGCTAACGCTCTTAACCCACGTGAAATTAAATATAATAAATTAACGAGTAATGTCGTGTTCACACGAGGACAATACATATTTGTAAGGGAATTTACATACAGATATACACATCGATAAACATAATTCGTATATTTTTACATAATTATATCTTATTCGACAAACCTGCAGACAATGACAATGAAATGAAATTAACAGATAGACCGGTGATCCGCGAAAAAATTATCTCATTCTAAAGTGTCCGTGTTTACTTGTATGTTATTGATATATCTCATCATGTTGTCTCCCGTATTGTCCGCATGTGAAAATAGCATTATGTAGGTGTTCGTAAAGTATACATATATGTTTTCAAATAACCTGACATGCAACATCCGTTACTGCGGGCCTGTGGGAAAAGAAGACAGGTGTCACTTATCGCTTTATAAAGAACTACCGAAGACTTGATTATGTATTTTGTTTATTTGAAAACAAACTTTAACTTAAAGATGTAGAGTTCAAAATTGTAAGTGCTGTTTGGAAGTATTTTCTTTTGGTGTGCCATAACATGAAAAAGCCAATTGCGTGGAAGTATCAATAACAATATAGTCATAAATGGCAGTAATATGTCAAGTTAACATCAATTAGCGATTTTACGAATTTATAATCAAATTCGAAATACTAATATGACTTTTATGATTTTATAAAGCACTAGTCCGTTAATTAACCTACCTTTAAACTTAAATTACAATGAAAAATGTAGTCCCGATATCCTAACCTGTCCAAAGATAAATTTTAATAATATTTTTACTTGAAGAATACATTAAACTGTTATTCGCGAAGGTTTTTATTCCAGTGAAAAGTTACCTACTTTAACCATTAACATAGACAAATTTTATGCGTATAAAAAATATTTAATTTATTTAAAAATTGTATTGTTATTTTTTTCAGCTTTTCATAAGACGAAACCATAAAAATTTTACAATATCATATCATAACCACTTCCTCATTTCGCACCCTTGAAATCAGCCCAAAGTTGTGTAAAAAAGCTTACACCGTATTAAATTACTAAAGCCAAATAACTGCACACCTACCCGATTTGATTTTAAGATTAGATTCAACCCTTAACAGAAGCCCTTAAAATATTAAGAAGTGATTAGGTACTTGAGAACTGATCGAAACTTATATTATTATTTATATATTATATTTATTTAGCTGATTTGTTTTTTTTTTTTTTTTTTGTTTTTGTTCGTTGTTATAGGGATAAGATTTTTGTCAAACATACCTTGTTTGACAAAAAATTTATGTAAAATATACCGCAAAAGTAAAAAGAAAATATTATTATTATATAAAAACTAAGTAATAACAGTGTAACGTTTAGTTTAATAGTTCTGTTGTAAATGTTTTGATAACAAAAAGACGAAGTCGTACCGCATTGTTAGCAAGGAATACTATCTTAATCAAAGTTCATATTTCCTACGAAGTTATATTTATGTTATCATTCCAATAGTTTTAGACTGGCTTTTGATATATATATATATATAAAAGAATCAGCCTATAAACGTCCCATTGCTGGGCTTAGGTCTCTTCTCCATAAAGAAAAAGGTTTAGGGCTTAACCCGTTACGCTACTCCACTGCAGATTGACGAATAATGTCTCTGCCACGAGTAACGATCACTATCAGATGTCTATGATAACAACCGGAACCGACCGCCGCAAATAAACATATAGTCTAACGACTCATGCAGTTACGTCCTTTGATGATTACGGATTCGGTTATATGAGTCAGCATGAGATTGTCTTTCTTAATAGAGTCTATCTAATGCCAACAATTTCCTAACCGAAAATCCTGTATTAAGAACCTTCAAACCAACACAGAAACAAACTCTCCAGCCTTATATTATTACGTAATAGTATATTCTACAATTAGGGCCAATTTCACCGGTTGCTATAAAGTTAATCTAGCAAATATAAAAGTTTATCAGATACTTTATCAGCAAGGTCCTTAGGTCCTGATTCACCTCAACTATTAAACTACATCTTTTGGTTTCACGAGTTGCGAATATAAATATCTGACAGATAAAGTAGAGTTTGATAGTGAAACAGAAAAAAAAATCAAACAAACAAATATAACATACAACGTAACATAACAGTTTCTGTTATCAGTTCAATACCGTTGTATCTCTGATATCTGAAACTTTATCAACAAACAAATAGGCCCTCAGCCATCGATGTATTACACATCAATGCCCTCAGCCGGATATTTCGACCGTATATTAAGCTTACACGAGTGCACTGTACGTTGTTTACACCTTTGATTCACAGATTGTTAGCAATACTATTATCCTAAGCGTCTGACGCGCTCTTTTTCCTGCTGTCTATCTTCATTTAACCAATTGGTAGCGCGACCCTTTCCTTTTACAGCTTGACGTGTGAACTCCTACAACTTTGAATTGCTTTTATTGTAACTTTTATTTCGAATTAGCTTCATCGTATTATTTGACCGACATCTTCTATATTTTTTATTTATATTATAAAGGTTTAATGTATGTTATGAAGTCGTTTTTTTTTTTTTTCGAACGTGAATCGCACTCTACTAGCCCGATTTCAATAATACTTTTTTTATTTAGAAAGCCACTCTGTTGAGGAAGGCTAGGCTATATAACTGCATGCTATGACTCCTAGGAGAGTAAAATAAGCGTAAACGCAGGTGTTATCGCTCAAATCGTCTAGACATTAATAAAATATTGTGGTCAGCTGCCCTGCGTAATTTCATTTGAAATATTAAGTCTGGTAAGCAGTCATCCAGCATATAAGATTTCTCTATACTGAATTTCACTTTGACCAATTAAGACTATAGCGCCTAAGAGGAAAATGTAAGTAGGTACACACACATTAATAACTCTATTTTCTTACCATGCGTTGGAATCTTTTATGGTTTATTCTATTGAACAATATTCCTGCTTAGATATAAAAATTATGATCAGATTATGTTATAGAGACCGAAATTCATCACTTCTTGTAATCTACGGAACAAGAAAAAAGACACAAGGAAAACAATTTTATTTTTACATATTAAGTATATATATTAAAGAATATTACGTTTTGGTATATTATATTTCAAATGTATTCTTTTATTTAATTTTTTTATGAATTAAATTAACTTAACTAACTACTATAACTGCCAATAGTTTCCTGTATTTATTTTATTTTAAAATTTTAATAAAAACTCAATAAATGAACGGAAACAATAACCGAGTCATTTTTATTGCCATAAAAGAAGTAATTTTATTGACTAAAGATGCTGCGTGATTAACGCGGATATATACACAGTCATATTATAAAATAAATTGGGTTAATATAAATGGGTTCGTTTATGTTACGGTTCACAATTTCGAAGTCGTGATTCTGCGAGGCGAGGACGCCAGATGGTGAATCTTCTTTTATGCGGGATGTGTATTCAATCAAACGGGGGCACGATGATATTAAGGTGGATAAAATATTATATTATATGTACTAATTTAGTAAAATAAAATAAATCATTTTTTTATTTATATTCGTTTGCTTAATTGGTGAAACGTGAACACAAAATATTATATTATCCATTCGTTTTGTATCGTATACTCATATTTGACAAATAAATTACTATTATTTATTTATTCTCAATTAGAAAGCTACTTTATTAAAGAGTTACATATTATATAAAACATTGGACTCTCTCATCTTACCAGAACAGTAAGTTTCAGAGTCATAAAATCCAACACAGGTAAATCCGCGAAAGAGAGCTACATCTTTTATTTTAAAAAAAAGAAGACAGAAATTGCAGGTAGTAAATTGCTTAGATTTCGATCCAATTGTGTAATCAATAAATGATGATTGAACTAAAACGTAATGATTTAGAAACTGTATCATAAAAGTTGTTCATGATTACAAAAAAATCGAAAATCGTCATCAATTTCGGTTTTAGCTGGGCATACTAGTCGATTTTATCTCGTAGCGTTTAAATGTTTAAAATGAGATTGAATATACACGGTACCTATAACAATAACATTGCTCAATTGTATATTCAGCACTTTCCCGGGACGTGTGATTAAATAATATTTTTATTAATTAAACCAAGTTAGTTCCCAAATCAATACTAATATAATAAATCTAAAGCTTGTTTGGTGAAAATTTCAAGACCTGCATGTCTAATATAAAAAATAAAATAAAATAATTATTTATGAAAAATCATTATATTAATCTTCATGCTATAAACTGTGTACTGACAAAATGTAGCCGTTATCATATTAACTGTAAATACAATCTAACAATTTGACGGCTATCATAACTCAACAAGGGTACCTGTAACCGGTAAAATATCTCCTACTGTACCTACTATACTGTATCAACCTGTAAGCAACCCACTGCTGAGCGAAGACCTCTTCTCCATATAGAAGAAGGGTTAAATCTTAATACACCACGCTGCTACACTGCGGGTTGACGGATAATTTACCTACCATGAGTAACGATCGTTATCAGGTGTTTATGATAACAACTGGGATCGACGGCTTTACGTGCTCTCCGAGGCACGGTGGACAGGCCCACAAGGACACACACCCGGACCGGAAACAAATATTTGTACAAATACAAATATCTGTCCCGAGCGGGAATGGAACCCGCAACCGTAGGCGCGCGGCGTTGAGGCGACTACTCGCACCACCACACCAGAACGGTTGTCTCAGGAAAATATCTAGTCGGAAAAAAATATCAACTTCATCATTTACTCTAAGATACCTACGCATAATAGTACCTAATAAGGAAAATTTGCATTAATTTTCATCCATTAAATAGTACAGACATCTTAACTTTCTTCTAAATTTCTTCTAAATATTGCAAAATATTTACGCTAGTACTATTGTCCATACTTTCACACCTTCTGCTTATTAATATAAAAGCAATGTTTATAACGTTTTATTTCCCACGTGATTGCCGTACCGACTTATGGGTTTAAACAAATTATACAGTATATAATTTTACTAGGCTTAGGTATTACTTTTTTACGATACTGTAACGCCATAAACGAGTAATCATGCTTCGTAAAGTGTTCCCCACAGTTTATTTTAATTAATAAAATAGATTGAATGTAATTTTTACTAGAAACTTCTTTTGATTGTTAGTCAGGTTAGGTAATATAATTGTATAAATGCAGAGAACTATCAACTAAATTATATTTAATAAATAATCATTATAAATTAGTTATTTAACTTAAAAACGAAGTTAGTATTACTAACAGGATTTCCACATTACGAGAGACGAGACAAATTCGAGATTAAAAATAACATACTTTCATCGAATAAAAGCTCTATTTTATTTTAGTGTTACACAAAATAATTAAATTTATTTAAAATATGGGTTTTTATTTAATTTTTTTAAAAAGAAGTTATTAGTTTTCCGTAAATCAAAGTAAAATTTTCAATTCAAATAAACATGTCCACGCAAAGTCATCGCGAAGCTGGCATGTGCTCAAGAAACAATATACCTACTTCGGTAAGATCCCGAGGGAGCGAAGTTCCCACGACCTCCACACGTGTTATACGAGAGTAATATTTTTTTATATCCTTATTTTATTACTTGTATTGTTTATTTTGTCAAATGACGTCACTTTAAAGTCGGTTAAGAAATGAAAATAAAAGTATTTCATTACAGTAAGTTGAGAAGTATATTACTTTAGTACGGCTCGGTTAAATATTGATTGTTACTTTTCGCACATATGTTTTTTTTTTCATAATTCAAACAAAGGATTAATAAAATGAAAATTCAGAAATTTTGTAAAATATGTCCGGAAAAATAAGCAGAAAAACATTTAGGTAACAGATCCGATCTTTTTAAAGTACTTTAGTGTATGTAGGTATATATGTGTTGGTACTATTTAATTCGTATTTTAAATTATTAGTTACAATTAAAAAAAAAACAAACATAAGACTTTCTCCTTTTTTGAAGTCGGTTTAGAACAGTCAAAAGTGTAGAATTTTATATGGTAACTTATGCCTGCGAATTCTTTTGCGTTGTTTATTAACAACGATAGTAAATAGGTATGTACATTGACATTTTATTTCATAATAAAAATACCTTAGACATAATTATGTTGAATATGCCACAGAAGTTTAAATCTTAAATAAGTTAAAAGAGTTAAAATCGAGTGAATAAAAACAGACACGTATTGAAACGAATATAGTTTAAATGCTAAATTAATTTTTTTAAATGTATTTGTGTATTTTTGACGTCACTCATCACCATAATATTATATAGGTACCTACCTATTACTACAAAAAATATTATTCTTAATCATTAAATTAAATTAATTTAATCTTCTTATTATTTTTTTACATAATAATGACTAACAACTATTTTCTTACCTAAATAATTTGTATAATTTCATATAAGTTGAGATATATAGGTATATACGTTATTGGCTTCTATTCTTAAATCTACGAAGGCGTTGATTTAAAAAGACAATATTTGTCAAAGGTAGAAACAAATAAAAATCTGGAATGAATGAAATGAATTAAGCACCAATAAATGTAGCTAACTAGCTACTCACAAATACTAATGATCTATATGTAAAACTGGATATTATGTTTGTTGTTGGTTATTTTGATTTCCCAATATTTCGGCACCATTGCAAGCCATGATCACGGGTACACATAAATACCTTTAAATAATGATGACTTACTAATAGGAATTCAAAAGAAAATGTTAATTCGATAAATATTATAAATCCTTTTTCGTTTTTTTTTTTTTGTTTTATTACAAAATTGTAAAATCATTTTACTCTATATCATTATTATTGTTAAACCTAAAAACGTCTGACATTGACCAACCACGTGTCCTTTATAAAGAACTATTATTAACGTCAAGACGAGAAGGTAGCGGCGTGCGCGATCATAATTGTATTAATCATTCAACGCGACCGGCAGACGTCGATTTTCTTCAACAAAGTGCTCTTGTTTGTTTTTTTCGTAAGGAAGTCAGCCGAAGGTGAACCGTGGGAACGTCGGGCGGGTGCACTTCCCAAAACATCGACGCACGGCAGCGAGTCCGACGTGCGCCGCACTGAAGCAAGAGAAAAGATCCTTTCGCCACCGCGTATGACAAGGACGGGAGACGTGACGTGTGCGCGCCAAGCGACAGCTTACAATCGCGTGATCATCTACAAGAAATAATAAAACGGCAATAAAAGAAACACGAGACAACGGCAACCGTAGCGCACGCGAGCGAGCGGGACAGAAAGGCGGCGGCGGGACTGCGCACACCACTCGACTTACCGACGAATTTCAAAGATCAATGATCGATGCGATAAGAGCGGGACGCATGGCACGATGGGCGATACAATAAACTGAGGGGAAAGAGAGACATATATAGCTTAGTTGAGGTGGGAACGAGAAAGCTGTCTATTTGGCTCGTGGCAGTTTTCTTCAAAGCCTTAACAAAAGAGGGCGCTGTATAAATTTCAGCGGCTGTTTTAAAAGCTTCAGCCTATTGTATAGGCAGTCTCGGTTTTAATAACAATTTGAATTGAATAGTATGACATTAAAAAACAGTTACAAGTTTACTAAATATAGCCAATACTACGTGTACATAAATTTTTAATATTGCTGTTTTGGTTTATTCTAAGAAATCTTATTATTAAATATTTGGACATATTATATATTTTTTATAACAATGTTATACGGTATACCGTATACGTATGTAAAAATGTCTTATTTTCGTTTTATTATGCAATAAAATGTATAGCATGAAGTACATAACTTTATCAATGATTTAAAAATTACAAAAAAAAAACGTAAACAAAATCTATTTAGAAGTCTATTAAAAAAAGTTTTCTTTCGTATTTTTCAATCATCGTACTAAACTGCTATCGCAGCGCCAACGGATTATTTTAGAAACAATATTTAGTTCATGATATCTGTACTAGATGGCAGTAGTTTATAATACTAATTTATTTACGCATTTTTGCAGTATGTATTACTTTATTATTTAATATGAAAATGTTTAACGATAAAAAATAATGAAACAAAAGTGTATTGTAATTTTTATTATAAATGAGAGATAACTAACGAATATTTAAAATTCAATTAGGTTTTCAATTTTATAATTCACAACAATAATACAATGAATATACCATAAATAGAATATTACTGTCCATACAATAATAGGTTAAATTTAAGTTTTAAACGGTGTCGATCACCTCTACGATATAAATACTCTATTGTATATATGCAAAGGGGGTACATTAACGATTGCAGAGCTTTCCGTTGCGTAAATATGAAACGCTCAGACGTACTACGGCATCTCTGGCTCATCTAATTCCACCTCGTAGTAGGCGTGAACTCGATCCATCGGACACAAAACAAAACACCCGGTAGCGGTCGCTACCGAAGAGAAGCCCGGGTAGGTAGGCAAAATCCTTGGGCATAACCACTTCGGTGCCCCCGCGCCGTAGTGGTATTCATAATGGATTTTCTCCACATTAAAAAAAACGTAGGCGAAAGCCTAGGAGCCCATACCCCGGCAGGCCTATGCTTGGCATGAAGAGCCACACACGCATCTCTGGCGACGATGAAGACGACGCTGGACTTTAATCATCCTGACATCTAACTGATTTAAAATACTTTTGATTTTAAATACTCATCAAATATCTTTAGTTCGACGTCCAAATAGGTACCTACGACCTCGGTCCATTGAACTCAACATAAGATACCCGGTAACAGTTTCTACCGGAGAGGAGTTGACCGGGCAGATAAGAGCCTGAAAGCCCGTACCCTAGTCCCGTTCCATGAATAATTCGTAAGAGATTTAATATTTTCGTGATCGTGTAGGAGTACTTCGTGTTGCACGTAAGTAATATATAAAAACATAAAATTCGAGTGTTGTAAAGAATACTGTCACTTTTTTAAGCTTTTTTTTAGAAGTACAAATTAATTAAGTAAAGACGTCAGCTATCTTAATAGGATACTGTGGGGTGCCAAGTCCGTTCTTGGTAGAAAAACTTATTTATTAATTTGCATTGAACTGAATCAGTCTGTAAAGGCTGCACTGCTGGGCAAAAGTCTCTGCTCTATATAGAAGAGTTGGAGCTTAATTCACGTTTAATTTTTTTATTAATTTAGTTATAATTTATATTTATTATAGCGACATATTTAAATATAATCGAAAAATGCTTGGCAGGTATGAAACATTTAATTTGTACTATAATAATTATACTATTTTTATTTGCTATACGTATGTCCCATGACGATTCAGATTTTATAGACTTTTATACTGCCTTTCCGACATTAAGAGCAATAGAAATAAAAATTTCTCTTGCAATAACAATTTACAATGTTGACTATTTTATTTAAATATAATTTCTATCAAAGAAATAATTATTATGATGTGTTTTATTCTTGTAAAAATTTTTATATTATTTTGAAAGAAATTGTTCGGAGCGTCCCTTTCATCTTACAAATGTTTATATACAATGTGTATTATAATTAATTTTAATTAGTGTTCTTATTTTAATAATTTTGCTTTAATTCTATAGAAGAATCAGAGAATATAATGTATCTACCTATTATCTGAATTGCAGTAGGTACTTCGCGAACATGGAGTATAGAGGTAAAGGAGCACTATCTCATATGGCAGTGAAAAAGTGTCACACATGTAAAGTATCCGAAACGTCGGGAAATAATTTAAAATATTGTTAAACTGTAAAGTTTTAATAAACGCGATAAAATCCGATATAGACTTTTATTTAAATAAGTGTCCACAAAATAGCGTTAATAAAAGGTGCGCTGATGGTGGAGAATATGATCTGTACCTACTTAACTGTTTTAGATGACTTGAAGTTTGTAGAATGGAAGTAAGTATAATTTCAAGTATTCTCTACTAGAGACTAGAGTAGTTAATGAATGTGTTGTAATTGAAAGTTAAAAGACTAGCGAGTTAAATAAATTATCTAACCTAAAAGCGGTCCTTTGGTACAGCAACGCCATCTTTATTTAAGGTTATTTCTGGGACACTTTTCGTAACAAAATAGTGCTCCTTTAACTCTATACTCCATGTTCGCGAGCAACGCTGAATGTTTGATACTATGTGATGCCACTAATGTTGTACATAGATAATGCAAGCACATTGCACATAAACAAGCAAATTCACTTCGAGTGCGTTTTCTTTTTATGAGATTATTAAGATATTTTTTGCATTAAAATCTAACACATATACATGAACAAAAAAAAGTACGTTTCCATTCATTTATTTTTTTTAATTTTTAATTTATGTAATTGATAATCACCTTAAATTTTAAATATAAATATTAATAAGACGATAATTATAATTAAAAAAAAGAACTTTTACCTTCATCTTATTAAGCCCTTAAAACACTCTAAAACTTTTCCTTTAATTAATCTGTGTAATCGTAAACCAATTTAAAATTTCAAAGATAAATATTAATTAGAGCACCTGGTAAAAAATTACCTAAGTACGAGCAATGAGACTGTTAAAAATTACCATATCATATTATAATCTCAAAAGATCCGTCCCAAGAAATTAATTAAATCCACTTCAGCAGCATCGTTAAGTTAACATTCATTCACTGCGCTTGCGCACGGCGTTGTACTGTAATTAATGTAAATTATATTACATATACCCTGATATGACCGGATATAAAGGAAGCTGTAATTACTTACAGTACATCGGTCTAAGTAGTAAATAAAGGTTAACTAAGTTTTTGCTTGCTATTTGACTGTGAATAAAGTGTCAGTTTTATTTTATCGCTATAAAGAATTTTATTTGTTTATTCACACTTTATTGCACAACACGATATTGAATTGTACAAAAGGTGAGCTTAATGCTAAAAGCCTTCTCTACCAGCCAACCTTAGGACGTCCAAGAGCGGACGTTTATAGGTGTGGAGAATAGAAAATTGAGAAAATTTATTTTCAAGAAAAGCAAAATAAGATAACAAAACTATTGACAATCAATATATTTAATACACGAGCAAATAGAACATATACATAAATATATAAATAGATACATAAATAAACAATACACATAGGAAGTCCGGGACACTTGCCCAGGAAAAGCCAGGAAAGGAGAGCTGCTCCACTTTGATTAAATCATTTAAAAACTTCACGCCATTTAGTTTGTTAACAGTATACTGCAACCTAGTCTAATGTATAATCTAGTCTCATACACGATACCATATTGGCATGTTGGTGTTTTTTATGATTTCTAATAAGAAAAAAACAATTTTGGTTTTTTAACACTACTCCGATAAATATAAAACTTTATAATAATTTAGATTACTGAATTAATGTAGGTACTCGTAGTTTTAGATTCCTAGGGCGATTATGATTTCACATTTGTGTAAGCACGTGGTAAGTGAAGAAGGTTAGGTTAGGGAGACTTGATCACAATACGTGCGGAAGACATGATCACCTCCCTCGGATAAGTTTTATAGAAAAATCAATATTCTGTATTACTTTCAGGTACTTATGCCATGCCGTTTCAATACAAAGCAAAAGAGAGTGGTACCCGTAGAAACGTCACCAAACAAGAACTGGAAAATGCTATTCGAGAATTGAAATCTGGTATACCTATCCATCTATAAAAAAACTGCGGTAGGTACAATATGGCATAGACAGAACCACTTTACATCGATACATTAAAATACAGCTAAACTGCAAGCGTTTGATAAAAAGGGTAGGTAGATACAAAGCATCTCAAATATTTACGATTGCAGAAGAAAAGCTTTTGATAACATATTTATTGATGTTTAGTAAAATGAACTATGGTCTAACTCGGGTTCAAGGAATGAAACTAGGTGTTGGTAAGTGAAGAAGGTTAGGTTAGGGAGACTTGATCACAATACGTGCGGAAGACATGATCACCTCCCTCGGATAAGTTTTATAGAAAAATCAATATTCTGTATTACTTTCAGGTACTTATGCCATGCCGTTTCAATACAAAGCAAAAGAGAGTGGTACCTGTAGAAACGTCACCAAACAAGAACTGGAAAATGCTATTCGAGAATTGAAATCTGGTATACCTATCCATCTATAAAAAAAACTGCGGTAGGTACAATATGGCATAGATAGAACCACTTTACATCGATACATTAAAATACAGCTAAACTGCAAGCGTTTGATAAAAAAGGTAGGTAGATACAAAGCATCTCAAATATTTACGATTGCAGAAGAAAAGCTTTTGATAACATATTTATTGATGTTTAGTAAAATGAACTATGGTCTAACTGGTCTAAAGGAATGAAACTAGCTTTTGAATATGCCTCAGCAAACAAAAAAAAAATTTCAGATAGTTGGACAAAAAATAGTTCAGCTGGAAAAGACTGCTTTCGAGGCTTTCTTCATAGAAATCCAGATATAAGTTTGCGTACTTCTGAAGCAACTAGTTTATCAAGAGCCACCAGCTTCAAAACAAAATTGTGGTGATTTTTTTGAAAATTTAAGATCTATTCGTGAAAAGTACCAATTTGAATCGCATAATATATATGATTGCGACGAGACGGAAGCACTACTGTATAAGACTGCCCTAAGGTTTCAGTAAGCAAGAAATTGAAACAAGTCGGACTGGTTACTTCTGCTGAAAGGGTAACTCTCGTGACACTTTGCTTTGTAATGAACGCAATCAGTCAATCCTTATCTCCTCCTCTTTTCTTATATTTCCCTGTGTAAAATATCGTAAAGATTTCGATCGATGGGCCAGAAGGGTCAGACGGTGACGCTTTTCATTTTGGGTGGATGAATGCGAAGAGTTTTTTTTTTTTAATTCATGGGCCATTTAAAAAAAAAACTCATGCATCAAAATAAAATCCCGTCTTGCTGATTCTCGACAATCACGAGAGTTACGTAAGCGTGAATATAATTAAGTACCTATGCAAGAGATAATGACATAACAATTGTGACGCTTCCTCCACACTGCATCAATAGACTGTTGAGTTTACTCTTCGTTTAAGTCGAGATACAACAGTACAGTAACCAACTGGATGCTTTCAAATCCTGGTTAAACCGTAACAATTTATAACATTCCCGGGCTTATAAAAACGACCATGTCACAAGCTTTCAGTCAAACAAATATCCTTAGTGGATTCAAGAGTACCTACCGGCATACAGCTATTTAATCCTGATTTATTCAAAGAAAATAACTTCATGTGCTCTTTAGTTACTGACAGAAATTTCCCTGATGATTCGTTACTTCCTGAAGATTCCACTACATTTCAAAACCGTCAAGCACAGATTGTTTTTTCAGGTGGCTTAGAAGTTACATCATATTTACAATGCGATTTGGAAACTGCTTCTTCTGGAGATTCTGAATCCTCTCTAAGTATATTGCGGTATATAGAGAATAATCTACATGTCATAAATTACACCAATGTTAAATCAACTTCATTAGTTCATCAGGAGGTAGTGGTAGGTACTGATGAATCAGCGTCTTTCTATGTCTTTAAAAACATTGAAAAGTGATGATTGATCTCTTTAGTAAATTGATATATTATACACGTGTATGTCAATTTATAAGTCTAAACAAGTTATTAATAAAAAACAACTAAAAAACCCGAATGCGTTTCTGTGTAATTTGGAAATGAAATTAATTTGGCGCCAAAAATCCGCCATTTTTTTTAATTATTATTTTAATATACCCAGTGTTACTCTCACAATAAATACGAATCTAATGACATCTCTCAAGCTAAAATCCATCGAGCCATTCAGCCATTCACGAGAGCATGCCAAACAATTATACATAGGTATTATACATACATACATGCTTTGGAAAAACATAACTCTCCTTCTGGCGCAGTCGGGTAAAAATGTGCTTTGACTGTTAAATTTGTGATAAAAAATGTTATTTTAAATGTTAAATTTTAGGCATTTCTAGCAGTTACCTTTTTTTAAGACAATATAATTGATACAACAAATTGCATACCTCTCGAATTTCAAATAATTTTCAGAAATAAAACAAAGTAAAAAAAAATATCAATTTAATCCATTTGAAGTAACTTATTTAGATATTACATAGATATAATGCGTAACTCAATAAAGAAAATTTGTTTAAAACTTGTAATTTAAAAACATTGTATTGTAATTACATTTAAAAAAATATTATTTTAAAATTGAGAGCTGCCATCCAACATTTTCTTTTTTTTACAATTTATCAAACAATCCATTAAGACCACATCTTTTTAAATTGGTATTTATTTTATGAAAAATATTTCTTATCGCTTTCTAGAAAAGTTTACGAAATAACGTCTAATTAATAAACTAACACGTTTATTATAAATTAATAATCATTCGATATATCATCTTTTAATACTCATTATATTCGTTAGCAAGATCGATGTAACCAGAAGTCCGATATAATCAGCTGAAGTACACTTCCTGTGATATTCTAATCTACGGATAATATCGTTTTATCAGTAGTAAAAGTTAATTGATTGAGAATTTTTTATCTATCTCTTCGAAAAAAAAAAATTAATAAGCAACCATTTTGGATAGCTTTCTATTTTTTTTTCTGCCGAAGCCGAAGGGAATATTAGTGATAATATTAGTGATAGATACTTAATAGTGATGTGAAAATAGCACAAGTTACTAATAGATAGAGTGATACATGATGCAAGTTATAATTGTTGAAAACGTCGGAATAAGTTAAGCCGCCTTGAAGCTTTCATCGAAAACGCTGCATAACCCCTTTGAGATATATTATAACAAAACAATGTATAGTGGAATTGTTTATCTTTTATAGGTCTATAGAAAAGTCTGCGATCGCATATATATATGGCTAATGCGGAATACGTTCCGACTAATATAGGTGATGACCGGATGATATACGTATATACCTACCTACCTACATTAGACTACCTATACTTAAAAAGTCGAAGGGATTAATATGTAGGTAGGTATTTAATAGTGATGTAAGAATAGCATAAGTGAGAATTATATATATTTCATGAAATAGTATAGGCATGCCTAAGGTTAATATATTACGAATAAAATATTATATGAAGTGTAGGTAGCTGCCAGATACGTCCTTGTGTATACAAGACAGCCTACACTGTGTCACCCGCGTTATGTTAGTATAACTGTCAGATTAAATAGTATATTCAATGTATCTACTATACCTGTATACTAACTAGATAGACCGTGCTTTACCCGCGTTAATCTGTACTTTTCAGAATTACATTTATGGCAACAGCTCCGTAGGTACCTACCTACCTATAGTAAACTGAATGAATAACGTAAAAAGATTCTTTGTATCATCGTAGTAACTCTTTTGATTTGAGTTTATATTTTGTTATTGTAGGTACCTCCAGCAAGAAAGCTTTTTTTTATTTTCTTTTAACTTTTATTAGTTACGAGTAGGTAAGTTAAATTAATTTATGAAGTAAGATAAGACCACTGACTAGGTAGAGACTATGATTGTGACAATTTTGCATTTATTTATGCACCTATATACCTAAGTATAGATTAGTCATATGAATGAAAAGTAGGGACCAGGGCTATCGAACTCTGCTCAAGTGAAAATAGAGGTACCGAACTTTTTGTATGAAAATACCGAGGAAACAAAATTTCCCATTTCCATCTATTTTTCGCCACCGTTATACCTATACCTATGTACAGGTATAACGGTGGTAAAGATTTCAAAAGGTGTAGAAAAAAAAAACAACTTCGACTTTTTGTTTTTAAATAAAACTACTTTTTTTCAATAACAACTTTAATAATAATAATAATAATAATAATAATACACTTTATTGTACACCAAGACAGAAATTTACATAGAAAAACAAAAAAAATAAAAATAAATAACATAACAAGGTATATAATACCTTACCAAAGGGCGGCCTTATCGCTGAAAAGCGATCTCTTCCAGGCAACCGAGGGGTAGAGGAAATGGTCTTGTATCGGCATAGGTGTACAAATTTATTATTAACATATATAGTAAAATATATGTTAAGAGCATATACGCATATCTTACACATACATAAATGAATACATATATACATACATACATACATACAGACATAGATACATACATAAACACATACGTACGTACATATACATACATACATACATACACATATATACATTCACATATTTAAATAACCACATACATACCTGTTGTTTTGTTTAGTGTTGGATTTCAAGAAAATGCTTCCTGACTGTCTTTTTAAAAAGAGAGAGAGTTTGTAAACGTCTAATAGGCAGAGGTAAGGAATTCCAAAGGCGAGAAGCTTCAACTGTGAAAGATTTAGAGTAAAAGGAAGAGGAGTGAGAAGGGATTTTAAGGAGCAAATTATCATCGGACCGAAGACAGCGCTCATGGGAATCGCTAAGGAATTGAAATCGTTCTTTTAGATAGGGTGGTGTAGTAGGATTAAACAGAATAGAGTAAAGAAGATTTAGAATGTGAGTATTCCTGCGAAGGCGAATTGGGAGCCACTTGAGTTTTTTGCGAAATTCGGAAATATGATCATATTTGCGTAGTCCAAATGTGAATCGTATACATAAATTTTGGATGCGCTCAAGTTTATTAAGTTGCTCCTCAGTAATGTCAAGATAACAAGTATCAGCATAATCAAGAATTGGTAACAGGAGACTATGTGCAAGAGCAATTTTAGTGGGAATAGGAAGTAAATTACGCAGCCTGCGGAGTGAACCAGCCGAAGCAAAAACCTTGCGACTGACCTCACATATCTGCGGGCCCCACGAAAGATGTTGATCTAAAGTAACTCCTAGATTTTTCACATTTTCACTATATGGGATTTCAAATCCATCAAAAGTTACAGGAGGTAACCGGGATTTATTTATACGGCTAAGTAATTTGGAACTACCTATAATTATAGCCTTAGTCTTAGTTGGATTAATTACTAAGCCGTAAGTTTTACTCCATGTACTGATAGCTGATAAGTCACGATTTAAACACGATACACACTGAGGTAAGTTACTCACAGTGGAGTGAGAGTATATTTGTAGATCGTCTGCATAGAGGTGGTAGAAAGAAGTTATCACATTACAGATGGAATTAATAAATATTGAAAATAAAAGAGGAGACAGCACGCCACCTTGCGGGACACCAGCACTAACCATTGACCAATCAGAATATGAATCATTCAATTTGATTCTCTGCCGGCGACCCCGCAAGTAACTTTGAAACCAATCAGTAACCTCAGGAGATATGTTAAGAGAACGTAAAATATCACATAGTATATCAAAGTCTACAGTATTGAAAGCGTTACTGAAATCGAGTAACGTCAATACTGTAACCTCTTGATTGTCCATACTTAATCGTATATCATCAGTTATTTTGACAAGTGCAGTAGTCGTACTATGACCTGCGCGAAAACCGGATTGCAAAGGATTTAGAAGATTATATTTCAAGAGAAAACGGCTGAGTTGTTGATGAACAAGGCGCTCGAGTGCTTTGGATAAAAATGGAAGAATAGAAATGGGACGATATTCGGATAAGGAGGACGGATTAAATTTTTTAGGGATAGGTATAATATCAGCATCTTTCCATATTGATGGAAAAGAGCCAGTGGAGATGGAAGTATTAAAAATAGATGTTAATATCGGTGTTAATATATCAAGAAGAGGAATGATCATCTTACGACTAATGCTGTCAGACCCGACGGAATTAGACTTAATATCTAAGAGGTTCTTCTTAACATCACATTCGGTAAGCTGATTAAGAATAAAAGTAGGAGTATCA
Source organism: Euphydryas editha (assembly GCA_036937285.1). Taxonomy (NCBI): domain Eukaryota; kingdom Metazoa; phylum Arthropoda; class Insecta; order Lepidoptera; family Nymphalidae; genus Euphydryas; species Euphydryas editha. The sequence continues at coordinate 6,186,752 of JAUPFZ010000020.1, forward strand.
GGAAGTGGCAAAGCTGAAAGGTGATTTCTTGTAGAAGATTTAGTCGCACTGTCAATGGCAACAAGAGAAGAGAAATGGAGATTCAACTCGTTAAGGTCTAAATTATGAGAATAATTATTTTGATGCGCTTTGCCAACTCCCAGTGATTTTAGAAAATTCCAGACCTTACTAGAATCTTCTTCTTCGAGAACAGATTTATAGATATGGCGTCTATGTGCATCTCTACACACCCTATTACAACGATTTCGTGCCTTTACATATCTCTCTCTATTAGCCTCGCAGTTGCTCAGTCTATACCGTGATTTTGCGCGAGCCTTTTTTTCCTGTAACTTCCTAATTTCGGGGGAAATCCATGGGGCAGGAAGATGCTTTATACGCACAGGTCGAATAGGTGCGTGAACATCGTAAAGTTGAGTTAGCAGAGAGTTGAAAACAGCCACTTGGTCGTCAACTGTATCTGCATTGTAAACCGCAGTCCAATCGATTTCAGCCGCATCACTCCGCAGTTTTTCCAGATCTATTCCACCAAAATTACGCTGCAGAAGAATTCTTGATTTGAGCTTTGGGGGTTTGATTTTATACGATAGATATAGCAAGTCGTGATAGGAAAAAGCATCAGCAGCATATTGGCCATGTTTTTCAACATGGTTCAAGGAAGAAACAATAATTAAATCTAGCAGAGAAGGAACACAATTTGGAAAAGCATGAGTAGCATGTGAAGGTAGAATGTGAAGATTTGATTCGTTAACAAGAGTTTTAAGGCGGGAAGACCGGTGGTCATTTTTGAGCAGGCAGGTGTTAAAATCACCCATGATTACTGTATGGGTGTACAAAGGAGTTAATTTTTGTAGTAAGGTTTCAAATGATGTAAAGTAGTTTACAGTAAGGCAAGGGCTATAATAAACACCGAGTAAGAGTTTTGTGTGTGAAAAAATCACCTCTATGAAAAGATGCTCTGCTCCACCAGTCTGAGGTTGCGAAGTGTCAATGATATTAAAAGGAATGTGAGAGCGAAGATATATTGCAACCCCCCCACCTGTCCGACCAATGCGGTCATTACGGATCAGGTGGAATCCCGGTAAAGAAAAGGAAGTAGATGGCAAACAAGGCTTAAGCCAAGACTCGGAGACTAAGATAGCATGAATATTATTATTACTGAGAGATGACAATAAATCTGGATAATGGGCAGGAATACTTTGCGCATTAATGTGGACTGAATTAAAATTTTTGGGAGTATTTACAAAACAGGAGTATAACATATCACTTAAAGAGGGTATACTATAATAACTGCCAACACTACTTATATCATCAGAAGTAGATGATAGTGATAAAAAAGCATCACTGTCGTCGATAAAAGACATTGTAAAATATATAATAAATGTAGGTATCTATGTAAAAAAATATATATAATTCTAACAACCGGAAAAAAAAAAATAAAAAAATATTATAATAAAATAAAATATGTTTATAATATGTATATATATATAAATAAAAATATAAATAAAAATAAAAATAAAGTATATATGCAAAACAATAACAATAATTATACGCGTAAATACCATTCAATGTACCCGCCAGCTGCAAGGAGAGAATATTTAAATTTTAATAACAAAATAATCAAAACAAAAATAAAACAACAAAAAACATAAAACTAAAGGAAAAAAAACTAGTTATAATATTAATTAGACATTTAGAATCAAAAGGGAAAATATAGGTAAACAGTGAACTATTAACCACATATAATCTAGTAGGATATTCACTTATTTATTATATTTATTAATCGTCATTGAAATCTAAAATATCAATGAAGATCATCAGCTGTAACACGTACACATTATAATTATATCACCTATTGATATCAACGTAAATATTACATAGATTTATTGTTCATGTCGAATGACGTATATAAGTAAACAAAATAAACAAAAGATTAAGGTATTATATTTGTTTAGACACAACTTAAATAACTGACATAAAGAAACAAATAATTAATAACATAAAAAAAAGTATAAATAAATAAAAAAGGATATACGTTACAGTGACGAACAACAAAGAAACTATATCTTTTTAATCACCCGCTTGGAACGCGACACAGTTCCCTTACTTCCCGCTGCTTTTGGGACGGCGCGGTCGACGTTTGCAGCTGGTGGCTTCGCTCTTTCTGTCGAGCCAGGTCCTGGGATCTCATCGAGGTCTGCCATACATTCCGCCCGATACCGCGTTCCCTCAGACGTGACCACAAATATAGTGCCTTCACGCGTCCAGCATTTGTTGATACCAAAACGCTCCCTAGCCACCAGAAATGCATCATGACGCACCTTGGTCAAAAATTCTGACTGCGTGTAACCTGTTCCTTTTAACTTGGTCTTGGCGTACCAGACCTTGTCTCGGACAGCAGTGTCGCTAAAACGAATTACTATAGGACGCGGCTTCTTGCCAGACAGACGGCCTAATCGGTACGAAGTCTTGATGCTAGCACTGGAGAAGTTGGCCAAGTCAAGATGTTCAGCAACAATACCGGTAACACGCGCGGATGTGTCTTCAACCCTGTCCTCAGGCACACCATGAAATAGGAGCACTTTGCGACGGGTCTTCATCTCCTGTCGGTCAATTGTTCTACTTAGAAGTTCAAGTTGCCGCTGAAGTGTTGTTAGAGCAAATATAATGAACTTTTTGAAAGCACAGAAGTCAGCAGCTAATGAAGCAGTAGTCACCGGAGAAGAAGTTTTTTGCAAATCTATTTGAAATTCATTCATCCTGGCGTTGAATGAATCCGTCATTGTGGTCAAGGTGTCTCTTAAAGATTCCATAATGTGGAGGTGTAGCAGCTTGAGAGATGAGCTAGTGCAAATACTGATATATTATCAAAAGGAATAACTTGCTGGAGGGTGGCGTAATTTAGTTATCACGAATATTCATATAATATGTTATTATAACTAAAACAACTATTTATTAAGCAATAAAAGATTTAACAGAAAATTTTACGTGCGACTTAATGAATGTTAATTTATTAATAATGAATGTGATCAAATTTAAATAAAATTTATAACAATCCTAATAATCCGAAATATATCTACTTTAAAAAAAATGGGAAATCGGCTCTTTCATAACATCGTATTATGAAAGAGCCGATACCTAATTTATATAAACAAAACAGTTTTTTCAACAACCAAATTATATTAATTAACTTAAAAAAAATGATATTAAACTTACATAATTCTATGAAATCATAATTATATCAAAATATCACTACATATTATAAAACAAAATCCTTCGCCGCGTCTATCTGTCTATCTGTTCACGATAAACTAAAAAAACTACTCCACTGATTTTCATGTGGTTTTCACCGAAACATAGAGCGATTCATTAGGAAGGTTTAGGTACACAAACAAACCGTACCGGGCGCAGCCGGGGCGGGCCGCTAGTACAAAACAAAAATTATAAACATTCTTGGCAGAAGAAATGTATCACTCCATTTTAGCCATAATACTAACGTGTCTACAAATAAACTTCTAAAAACCAGAATGAAATTAAACTCACATAATTCTATAAAAATCACACTTTTAGATCAGTCTCAATAATCATCTTACACAATCTAAATCAGTAATAATATCCTCATAAAAATCAGTCTCAAATAATTACTTTAAACTTTGATACTTATAAAGAAAAATTCAAAACATTGTTGACAGAAGAAATTAATCACTCCTTTGTGGCCACAAGAGGCCTTAACCGTTTTTTGGTTGTAGGTGTTGATGCTGGTGAAGACATGTTTTCTCTGTAAAAAGAAGAATTTTAAACTAAAACTTATTGGTGTATTGAAAGAGTCACCATTTGTGTCATGAAAGAGCCGGCTCTTTCAAAGCAATTATCGCTGGCTTTCATAACTTTGCGTGATCAAAAATATAACCTTACATTTATATTTTTTCACCAAAACGTAAATCCATTATTTTTCGTGTATAAGAAACCCATGTAAAAGCATAACAACACAGAATATCAATTTTATCAATTTATGCAACACTCTTATTATTAAAAATATATAAGTAAATGCAAATAAACTTACTTTTTGGCATCAAAATCTTTGCTGCAGTTCTACGACGCCATTTTTTTCATAGAACTATCAAATTTCTGTGGGTAACAGCTATTCAGTGTTTCTATATAAAAACTAAAATGAATCTATGGTAAAATATCGGTAAGTTAGCTAAAATGACATCGGCTCCTTCAAAGCCTGGCTCTTTCATACACACTTTCCCCTACTTACTTAGATATAAAAATATTACTTCTTTAATGACATAAGTTGATTCATTAAGTATGATTTATATTACTGACTCATCAGTTGTTGTGAAAGTAACATATTATTTCCAAAACAAATCAAATATGAAAAGAATTCGAACTAACATAAGAATAAACCTTCATTCGAGGAAAGCAATACCTACATTTACGCGGAAACATGTCCTGTGCGAACAAAACCTTAAAAGCCGTTAAAAAGGAGTACTTTTGAATTTAGAAAGGATTCAATTCGAATAGATTTTCTATTCAAATTGGAAAATAGTCAGGTAGGCGTGCGCGCGCAACTGACGACTCTCTATTGGCCATTCAAGCGCCAATCACGGCGGGAGGCAGAGCTAGGCGTGATGGTTTTTCGCGCCACACGATTAGGAAAACCTTGTTGTTAATTGAAATTAATTACAAATACAATTCGTTCATATTGATTTTAATAAAATATTGCTTAGATTTAACTAGGCATTCTCATAAATATTACATATACCTCATGTCAGTTCATAAAAATATTAGGAATTATATTTTATATCAGAATCAGTATTAAAAAAAAAAGTTATGACAATTAAAAAAATTAGATACGCGCAAAACGTGTTAGAGTAATAATTAAAAATAAAACAGGAAGATATTTTTTTCAATGTTCAATTATTCACTTAGATAGGTAGGTACCAATGTCAATGAATAAAATCAATGTAAAATACGTATTTTATATAAGTATTTTATTACATAGATGATAAAAAGGTAAGGTTTGTTAAATATATCCTTATTTAAAAACTTTTTTTTTTTAATTCTTCGTGCCAATTTCATACCATACCATACTTTTTTTTTGGATAAAAAAAAGTTAAAAAATCCTTGACCAAAATTTCGAGTGTCCCAGTGCCCCTTCCACACAAAGAAACTAACAATAACAATGAAACACCTGTGGTAGTTTTTTTTTCGTTAACCAAATATTTTTGGCCCTGATTTTAATACATTTTTTGCTACGCTATTGTAATTTGAAATGGGCAAATTTATTCATACCTACCTATATCAGATTATATTTTTAAATGAAAAAATGTCTACCTGCTGTTTATTATTTTTTCTTAATTCAAATTCTATTTTCAATCATTCTATAAACATTTATAATAACTTTTTTTTTAAAGTTAGTTTCCTACTTTACGACATTTGTGAATATGAACAATACTTGTAATTCTTGATTAAAAAATTGATAGTAAAGTAATTAATTGATGCCATTAATTATAGGTAGGTATAGATAAAAGATAATATTTTAAACTACATTTTATATTTAAAATTTAAAAAAAAAGTAATGAAAATGGATATAGGTACCTACAAATTGTATAACGGATTTAATGTAAGAAAAAAGAGATGGGATAAAATATGAATTTAGACTTTAAAATATGAAAGATATTGCCGTTTCTTTTTTTCAAAAGTAAGTAAAATAAAAACAAATAACCTTTAAAAATTATTCTCTCCCAAATAACATATTAAGACCTGGTAAATAAATAAAACAGGTAGGTACGTAGATAAAAAAAAAACGAGATCGATCGAATGCAATAAATTCAAGTAGGTATAGATACATTTGCAAATCAATTCACATATAAAACCTACGACCTAGTAACCTTCTTCGTGATATCAATCAAAACATTAAAAAAAATCGTTAAAGAAAAAAAAAACACGTGTCAAAAATCGTGTCAGAGGATGAGGAACGAGGTGTAATAATGCTATAATTAAAAAAAAATGGAACGAAAGTTACTTAAAATGCAAATGTTAAAAACGCAAAAAGTTGCAAAAGCGACGCCACACCGTGGGAGAAATAGGCAGGTGCGCGGCGGGAAACAACTACACCGTATCGTAGTTTTTGCGGTCATATTGATTTTTAATTAACGCTGAACTCATTTGTAATCATCTTACTTATTTACTAGTATTATAAATGCTAAAGTTTGGATGGATGTTTATTACTTAATAACAGCCAGAATAGTTGAAAGGATCTGGATGAAATCTGGCACAGAGAGAAATTATAGTCTGGAATAGCACAAGGCTTCTTTTTATCCAGGAAAATCTTCTCTTGGCATAGATTTTTTTTATATTTTTTTTCACAAAGCAATAATTGCCATAATTTTTTGCATAATGAGAGTTCTGACCTCTATCGAGAATAGGTACCTCCTTTTTATTGCGAAAAAATGCAGGGGTCGTTTATTTAAACACACACATATAGATAAAAGATCGAAGTCGTGAACAATAACTAGTATCTAATAATAACGAACTAACTCTGTAATCTTTTAATGCGACTTATTTACCGAAACTGTTTGAAGCGACAGCCGATATTTTTATTGTCTTTCAATTACTGGGGTTATTTATATACGCTCCATATATAGTAAATCGATTAATGACCAATTTCACAGATACTCGAAATTGTTCTTGTTAATTTTTAAAGATAATAATTAAGTATTTCATTTTAACTTAAAAACTTCTCTGCTAAAAATATATATTTTGATATTTTTGAACATTAAAAAGAAATATAAATGTTATTTAATATCACTGCGAGCGTCTTATTTACGTCGAAAAAACTTAACATTAAAAAAATAAACAAAAATAATGTAACAAGATCGGACAAGTACCGCGTCTCGCATCTAATTAAAGCGGACAAACAAAACGTGCAAGGCCATCAGAACGTTCACATGTATGTATGTTTTGTTCAACATCTCCACCGGTATATACAACGGTACTCGACGATGCAATTTATACACTACTTATTCGGCCTACTAATATATTGTAAACACCCGACCGGCCGTACCAGTGGCGGACAATTATGTTTTATTTCTATCAACTCTTTTACTATTTGCCACGATGTGCGTAAATAATTTTTACTCTTTTTAATATAACGGACACGTTAATGTTACAGTACGTTTATATTTCTTATCGTGAGTATAAAAATACACCGACGATATTTTTCTTATATGGAAATTACTTATTCCGTTCCTTTAATAATACTTAAATATAAAAACGATGGAACAATAAAAATTAGCGTGAAGTTATTATTTATTGGCGCTTATTAAAATGTTCACGTAGGTACTAACCGAGATTTACGACTTCAACATTAATATATAATTGACGTATATCGATAAATCAAAATATAAACGGATTGTGATATCGATCACGGGTATTCCGGAGCACGTCCCGGATAAGGCATTTAAATCGTTTGTAGCGTGCATTTGACGCGTGACAGGCGATAGAGCGGAGGATGCACACATTGCTAACTCTATCATCAGTACGTAATTTGTATGCACGAGACGCGCGAAGCCGATCGCCCCCGACTCCGCCCGAAGACGAACGAATGCAATCGTGGGAAAACGCGGCAGGTGTTACCGATCCGAAACACTTCTTACTGAGTAAACACTCGGCGTGTACAATATTATAACCGCCTCGAAGCGTCTGTGTAAATGGAAAACATATTTTGTGTGCTTAATGATACTGCTTACTTTTTTGGTACGCCTCGGTTATCAGACGACAGGCCTTTTTTTTGCGACGCTTTTGAGATACTAAATGTGGCGTGTTTTATTTTTGTTGAATTTATTGAGTCACCCTTAATTGGTACGCTTAAATTGAGCAGAGTCGCGAAGATCGATGCGTGACCTTTTCCGTCTTTGAGATTATGTGGATTATTTCTTTTGCATAATGAGGGGATATAAATTTAGTGTGCACGCGTCATCTATCTTGTTAATAAAACGCTGTAACTGTACTTATCATTTAACGTTTGAAAAATATAGCACTTAAAGCGATTAGATGCGATTTAAAAATAAAATGCAGTATGTATGGTACTTACTTATTTCAATTTCTTCTTAAAAAAATTACATAGTTTTATTTTCATACAGAGTTTTGTTAAAGTTGAGAAATTTTAATTACTTTTGATTGTCAAAACGATAGTCTTAATCAAGATGGCGATGACAGTTTAGTATGTGTCTGTTAACGTAAATTCCGGTAATATTTATTACTTATCAACAATATAGCTGAATGACACCCACGCACGCCTACACTGTTGTAAATGTTTCATCTCACGTAGGAAACTGTTGTTCTTGATTTTATCTCTAAATAAATAAATGTAATTTAACGGTTGTTTACAATGATTTTGACTTGTTTCTTAAAAAAATTAAGATCTTACTGATTGCAGTTTGCACGAGAAGTAATCTTTTTAGAGATATTATTAAGTTTTTTTTATTATCTAAATAGTTCAATTATCAATATGTTTTAGTTTTCATCAGTGATATTCTGCAAGAAATTCTGAAATACGCATCCGCTAATTTACTAAGGAGCAGCATGAGGATTTAAGCATTTATATTCTATCAGCCGGTAAACCACCCACTGCTGAGCGAAGGCCTCTTCTCCATGAAGAAGAAGGGTTGGAGCTTAATCCACCACGCTGCTCCACTACGGGTTGGCGGATTATAATGCGTAACGATCGTTATCAGGTGTCTATGATAACAACCGGGACCGATGGCTTTACGTGCTCTCCGAGGCACAGTGGGGAGACCCACAAGGATATAGGTACACCCAGACCGGAAACAAATATTTGTACAAATACAAATATCAGTCTCGAGAATCGAAACCGCGATCGGCCCGACGCATTCCGTTGAGGCAATTACTCGCACCACTATACTAGAACGGTCGTCCGTAAGCTTTTATATAGCCTAGTAATAGAAAATATTAAGCATAATATAAACATGCAATACAGTATTATTTTTATTATTATTGTAGCACGTATCCATATCCGTGATAGAGGCACTACTTTAATAATAAATTACAAAATTCAATTAGTGATAACCTGTCTCATTACCCACGTAATTTTTTTTTTTTGCAATTTATTAAATTTGAACATTGCTAACATATCCTGTTCGTAGATTAATAAGATAAAGTACGAGTAATACTCTTTCTCTTTTTGTCATCAAGAGTATAAGTTCAAAGTTACCTTACTCGTTTCTTTTAGTTCGCAATATTTTTATTTGGTTGTCCAAGATAAGCGGGTGTAAATTTTTATGACACTTTCGTAATTGTTGGTGTTTAAGTAGAAAATGGTATTACCATAAAAATGTTTGACATACTCGTGTTGTCGTGTTTATTCGTTTTATTTCTGCAATATAGGATGATAAGGGACAGAATTTAATTTCGACAAAGAGTACCTACAGAACGTAAGAATAAGACTTATTGATTACCTAAGAAGATATTTAAAGAGGAATACTCAGGTGATAAAGTGGTATACATATAAATTTGACAGCAAAATAATATAGATAATGATATTTCGCTAACAAATTTCATACTACTAATTATACAGATAACCAAATTAATACAAAATATGTATGTATATCTCCTCAATTTGTCAAAAAATACTCAATATATATTTTATTGTTTTGGCTACTTATAATCTCACTAGCTGCGTCTCGCGGTTTTACCTGCGTAACTTCCTATCTTTTGTGATTATTTTTTTTAAGTAGCCAAGGTCTTATTCTGAATCTGAAATTTCATCCGGATCCGTTCATCCATTCTGACGTGATTAAGTATCAAACATTCATCCTTCGCATTTATAATATAAATGTACCTAAATAGTTAAATATATATATGTGTATATAACTAACAATATATATACTACATATATATAATTACTACATATATATATATATATATATATATATATATATATATATATATATATATATATATATATATATATATATATATGTAGTAATTATAAAAAGTCATATTAATTTTTTTTCCTAATTTGTAGGTCTACTTTCTATTAAGACTATTAAGAATAAAAACACACTAGATTTTATATCTGAATCTTAAGTTTAAGACAATCATACCTGAAACAGCTAGCTATTATTTCTCCCAGGTGTTCCATGTAATGATTACTTATTATTTTCATACGTGCAAGGTACTAGCAAAAGCCCTTATTAAATGTACCAGATATACAGTAACTACTGAAAAAATAATTTTCAATCATTCACTAAATAAGAGTGCACATAGTGGGCAAAATACTATAATACCCTATTTTAGTAAAACTCTTGTTACAATTTAGATTTTAATTTTTTTGAAAATTTACGTTTAAACGGCTTGAAAATTAACTTTTTTTACACTGTATATATTTATTTTGGGACCTAATGTCATATATTCATTCATATTCATTCATTCTTTCATTATTAGAACTGCAAAGGAATGGAATTCTCTTCCTGCGTCACTGTTTCCGATACGTACAACTTAGGGATTTTTAAGGCAAGAGTGAACAGGCACTATTTGAGTTTGCGTGCTCCACCTTAGACTTCATCTTTGTTTACCATCAGACAAGATAGAGGTGAAACGCGCTCAAATTATTTGAATAAAAAAAAATAGGCTTTCAAAAAAGTTTATTATATTAAATCTGAGTAAAAGCGATATTATCGTTACCATATTAACTTTAAAAAAACTCGATTTTTAAAGACTTAATTAAAAATAATGTAAATTTGTTAATAACTTTTTATTTCTTAAGACCTTTTAATATTAAGAAAATAAATAAATGCACCTTAACGCAGCGAATAAGTTTCATTATTGAAGTACAGATATTTTTTTGCAAAATTAACTACACGTAATCATAGTTTACCAACACAAGTAGAAACAATTAAGGTAAAAATAACAGAAATATAGGATTTTAAAGTCCCTAAGTAATAAGTGGTGCATAATTCATTACTAGCGCTTTTATGAGAAAAACTGTATAAACACAGAAATTTTATGTAATTCCAATTTGCAATAACATGCAATATAAAATGCAAATTAACGTGTTATACTTACCTACTTCTTGGTATTTTAAAAGCCTTAATTCAATACTAATTACTACTTAGTAATGGTTCTAGGATTTAAATTAAAAAAAAACAATTTTTTTAGCTATAAATTTCAAGTAAGATAAAGAGGTGTAGTTTAAAAATGGACACAATTAACTGAAATTTGGAAATGGACCTCTTTGTGTGTATGATTGAAATTCATTGATCATTCTATCATTTAAGAAATAGTAAAAAAAAATCTGTTTATAGTTATATTAATTTACCTACTTCTCATTTTATTTGAAAACTACGCCTGTCTTGAAATAACAAATTTACAACTCTGATATTGAAAGGTATTCTATCACAGTATACCTACTTACATAATATTGCTCCAATATATACCTATAAAGGTAATATGGTAAATAATGTAAATGAATTGCAGGAGCACTAATTAGTAATTAATATTTACGTAATAATATTTTCGAGTAGAGTAGTCACATCTGTATTCAGTGTCAAAGGTACCAAGTCTAACATATATAAGGTACCATATCCCTATTGACAAATATCAAGTGTGTGATATATTTGTTTTAGATTACTAGTAAATTTAATGATTTTTTTTTATTCTCCGGATTAACTTTCATTATTTTAATTAATTATAGATAGGTATGGTTTTCTGATATTTTATTATCCATCCACCATTAGGGGCGGAGCCTGATGTAGTACTTGCTGTAGTTCGCCTATACCTTAAAAAGAGGTTGTGAAACTCAAAAACAAAATCTTAGTTTCAAAAAATTTATTAAAATTAAATTATATTAATACGTCAAGATGTAATTTCTAATCATTTATTATATAAATTATAAGAGAACAGTATGTAATTTCTATAAAAAAAATTTAGTATACCATCTAATAATTATCATTTATGAGTATGATTTAATGTATGTATAGATGGATGTTTGTTATTCTTTTACGCCAAACGTACTGCATCGATACAATTAGAAATAAAGACTGCTAAACTACCTAAGACTCTAGAATAACACCTAAGTTTTATTATATTCCGAAACACATACGGGATAGAGAATTATTTACACAGATCAAACTGTGAAACAGCTATAAATGTACCTAAAAAACAAATACATTATATGAACATATATTGAAATTGTATTATATTATTAAAGATAAAAGAACTGATACGCAACACAAATAACTGTAGACAACGCGTCACAATTTTTTTAACTCCAAAACATCGACTGCTGAGAAAAAAATCTCTTGTACAGTCAGAGAGAATAAATCCACTTATTTAATTGTGCTGTATAATTACAATTAAATAAGTGGCTAATCATTGGCTAAAAATTAAACAAGTGCGAGTCGGACTCGACCATGAAGGGTTCCGTAGCAGCAAGTAATATCATATAAAAGTTCTTGTAGTTTGTTATAACTTTGATCGATGTTTTAATAATAGTGTATTTTTTTATGAAAAAAAAAAATAAAACTATCTACATACTAGATCTTGTTCAAACCAATTTTCGGTGGAAGTTTGCATGGTAATGTACATCATATATTTTTTTAGTTTTATCATTCTCTTATTTTAGAAGTTACAGGGGGGGGGCGACACATTTTACCACTATGGAAGTGTCTTTCGAGCAAACTATTCAGCTTAGAAAAAAATGATATTAGAAACCTCAATATCATCTTTAAATACCTATCCATAGATACCCCACACGTATAGGTTTGATCAAAAAAAATGTTGAGTTTCAGTTCTATGTATGGGGAACCCCCAAAATTTATTGTTTTTTTCTTCTATTTTTGTGTGAAAATCTTAATGCGGTTCACAGAATAAATACATCTACTTACCAAGTTTCAACAGTAGGTATAGTTCTTATAGTTTAAATGAAAATTGGACAGGTGGAAACGGTGCATAAAGTCTATTTTCCGAGATTTTCGATTAATTAATTTTTAAATAATAAATACGTAAATAGCATACATACTCATATACATACACTTATAAATACATACATACATACATACATGTACACTTGAAACCTACATACATATACATTTTGAAACCGAAAATTCATTGTGGAACTAAATCTTGTACCAATAAAGGTAAAGCGCTCTTTAAGGTATGGAGGAGTATTGGCATCATAAAGGATATAATAGAGAAGAGTAAGAGAGTAAAGATTGCAGCGATACTGCATAGGAAGCTACTGAACGGTGCTGTAAAATATGGTGGAACTTTGTTAACCCATATATAAATCTAATTATTACATTTTGCAATCGATCGAGCTTACCAAGTAACTTCTGTGGCAGGTCTAAGAAGCAGGAGTCTGCATAGTCAAGGAGCGAAAGGAGAAGGGATTGAGCTAAGGCTATTTTGGTTTTGACAGGAAATAGATTTTTCCATTTTTTCAACCTACCAATAGCAGCGAATATTTTTTAGCTTAGATCGGCTACTTGTGGACCCCAGGAGAGCGTCCATTATAAGACCTAGGTTTTTAAGGTGCTTGTATGTCATATTTTATCTTCATAAAATAGTATAGGAGAGAGGTTGGACATATTTATCTTTGATAAGTGACTACGTCTGCCAAAGACAGAAAACTGTGACTTGCTGGGATTCATATTTGATCCATATGATTTGCCCCAGACGGCAACTGTGCTAAGATTTTAATTAACAACTTCGATGGTTCTATCCATTTCTTCAACAGCCCTAGTTGTATATATTTTTAGGTCGTCGGCATACTAATCAAAATATATAGTCAGATGTTTAGAGAATTTTTAAAAATAGAAAAAAGTAAGGGTGACAGTATACCACCTTGTGGCACACCAGCACAGAGACGACAATATCGTGAAATTTTCTCATCACCACAAATACGTTGTTCACAACCACACAGGTAGGAACTAAACCAATCCAAAGTATTAGAGAATTTTTCGGTAGATATTAAATTGCAAGGAAGATATCAAAGTCTACAGAGTTAAATGCGTTAGAGAAATCAAGAAGGATAATAATAGTAACTTGCTGTTGGTCAGTTACTTTTCTAATGTCATCGCAAACTTCAGTAAGAACCGTTGTTGTGCTGTATCCAGAGCGAAAGCCAGACTGAAAAGGACATAATATATTATTTACAGAGGATAATAATTACATAAGGATAGTTGTTGATGTGGTGGTGACATTTAAATGGATGTGGGAAATACTTTGGTAACCAGATAGAGATGATGGATTTGTTATTTTGGGAAGCGGAATTACAAATACAAATCGACAAATTGCTGGAAATCTATAGAGAGAGAGAGAGAGAGAGTATTTATAAATATGAATATAATATATTATAAATATGAATAGAAATAAATAGCTTGACATTCAACGGCATCCAGTAACATGTGAATCCTATGTCGGGCGTCCTGAAACACACAACACAATTACAAATGCCCAGATGACAACAAACATTCGCATTGCCTGTACAAACATTACAGACAACCGTTCTGGTGTAGTGACGACCGTTCTGGTGTAGTGGTGCGAGTTATCGCTTCAACGCCACGCGCCGGCTGTCGCGGTTCGATTTCCGCTCGGGACAGATATTTGTATTTTGTACAAATACCTATTTGTTTCCGGTCTAGGTGTATATCCTTGTGGACCTCCCCACCGTGCCTCGGAGAGTACGTAAAGCCATCGGTCCTGGTTGTTATCATAGATACCTGATAACGATCGTTACTTATGTTATGAAGTTATCCACCAACCCGTAGTGGAGCAGCGTGGTGGATTAACCTCCAACCCTTCTTCTATATGGAGACAAGGCCTTCGCTCAGCAGTGGGTTATTTATAGGCTGATACAGTATAGTACAGTACAATACAGTACAAACATTTGTCATGTGCAGCGATCAAATCTGGGACCACTATTACATTAGCCAGTTGCTATGGCAACTGCGCCAATGATGTCACTGTAGCAGCGCTGTTTTTTCAAGTGTTAAAATTCATCTTAAATCCATCTCGAGCTTGCCGATGAAGGAAAACATCATGAGATAACCTTTCGTTTTTAGAAAAATGTCTATCTTATAAATTCCGCTAATCCGCAGTTGATCAACTCGACAAAATAAACTCCATCCCTTCCCTCTCATAAGAGAGAAGGAGATTTTCGTCCAGCAGTAGGAGATTTACGTTCTGTTAAAGTACAGTTTTCTTTCATACCTTGTAGCTATTTATATCTTTGTTATTGTAAATTATTATAAAGTTCACAATCGTAAAAAAGAAAAAACATACCAACATTTAAAAAAATAATAACCTAAGAAAATAATAACATTTTCCTCTTCTAGGAAAAAACCTCTTGTATTAAAGTTTAATAAAGGTCAGTCTAATTGAGTTAATTAAATATATATACCTAGATGAAACTTAGTAGCTACATTGACAGATTAAATTGACAGAAAAAGTACCCTTAATATGATACCGGCTGTACTCGCATAACCGATGATTACCGCCCTTCAGAGAGCTACGCCCACAATAATATTTAACAACGCGTACGTAATTACTACCCGAAGTGACATTTCGCCCGCGGCACATACCTTACATACGATTTAATTGAGGCGTTCTTGCCACTGTTTTCCGAATACGGTCGCAACTGACGTTGAAATGAAAGTAGTAAGAGATTATTATTATGAGATAATTATTTTCATGAATACCAGCGAATATTCCTCATTAAATTTTCGGGTCACGAAACACCTCGATACGTTTAATAATGAAGTTTAATTTAACGTTTATCTTCAGAAAAACTTCATGCGTATATTGCGAAAAGAATCGACGCCAAAGCTTATTTAAATATTCATAATAAGTATTAATCATTTACAATGGTAGCTTCTCTGAATTATTAAATCATCCATATAATTTTTTTATTTTTATAATACATTTAAAATGTATTTATTAAGCTTATTTATATATGTACATTGAACTATTATTACTAGCGTACGCTAGTAATAGTAACTCAATGTATACGTATGTGTGTGTGCGAGTTTTGCGTGTGTCGTGTTCAATTGATTATCAAGCGGACGATATTATTAATTGCTCAAAAGGATGTTAATTATGACGTTTAACCGCCGGCTGACGTCACTAACGGCCATAAGTCACGACCAGAACTAGACCTACCGCACTGGAAATAATACGTATTCACATAAAATTATACGGACAAGTAACCCCGGGCCAAGTGGCTCTAGTTATGGCATGGGGCAAACGGTTGTCCATCCTTTATTATCCCGAATAGAATAGGAGTGTGGCATACACACGTTAGGTACAAAGGTTTTGAAAGGTAACGAAATATTCCGATGTTCTTTTTTATCTGTACTCTGATAGACTGATTATACGAAAACTGAACCTTAATTAATAACGAAACTGTTATATTGTATAAAAAATACAATGTTTCAGAAGCCATTGAATACGATTTTAGTGCGCTCATTGAAATTTGACATTTAAGTAACAAAAGTTAAGAATTAAAATATATATTTATTTTAAATAATTTTTTATAGTTATATTGGTGCTACGAATCATTGTTATCTCATGCCTCATATGAATTTACCATTGATTCGTAGAAAGTACAATTTTGTAAGTAAATTATAATTATGGTTATATCAGTAATTTTTAAATATTAAACTCGTACTATTATTTATTCTGTCACTCAGCTAATACTAGGTGTATATACATTGATGATTGAGTTATAATGTTTTTACATACCACTTCAATGTCTATATATGTAGTTATTTAGAGATACTACATCAACTTTTTTTTTAATTTTCTGCGCTGTTTTAAGTTCAACATTCGTCAGTCTGTCTATACCTATACTATTATGCTCTTATTATATCTTGGGAAATGAAAAATCTTCATCATTATTGAGTTATTTATTTACACGATATATATATATATATATATATATATATATATATATATATATATATATATATATATATATATATATATATTTATTACACGATAATAACTGGGCGTTGTAAGTAGGAACATGATTTCTTTGTGGATATATTTATTTTAAGCAGATGATAATGAAATATCGCAAAAAACTAACATTGACAAATTGTTGGCAAGAGTAATTGATATAAAATCAATTTGTAGGGCTTGTCCCGTAACTCCTCCTTGGTTTTTGTCTCGTGTGAATTTGCAGTGACATTTTTACAATTTGATTGATTAATTTCGTTATTGAATTCGCCATTAAAGTAATTTAACATGTGACACCGGTTGCACGATGAGGCAGTCGAGGTGCGTAATTATAGATATTATCACGATTCTTTAATCTTCGAAACATCATAGAATAAAGACTGAAGCCGGCTAAGTGATTAATATTTTATCATCCCGAGTATTTTATAATAGGTTTTACATGTAAAGTTATCAGGACTTAATCGATTAGCTTCAAGAAACGTCCATCAAGGCACCCTCGGCTCATCGATCGAGTCGTGGTGCGGTATCATTAAGATAAAATTAATTGGGCTCCACCGGTCTTCCGCGTCCCCGTCGAGATGAAAAAAGTGCATACACGTGGTCACTACCGTTCATTTACGAACGCGAATTATGCGTAGTACGGCAGGTGGCAGGTGGCGGCGATCATGGGAACTCGGGGTTGAGTCGAGTTCCCACGGCCGCGTCATTCACCACACCGCACCTGCGCCCCTTAACGGGGATGCTACACACACGACTGCCACGCGAAGGAAAGCGTCGATTAGAAGCTCTTCACGTGTGTGTGCTCTGTGCTCGCGCCTAACGTGTGCGTACACGCGCACTCTGCTCGTGCGTATTCAATGTGTGTGCGTGTATGTGTGCGCATACGGGCTCTGATTTCAGGATTTATTTAATTAAGTGTCCGTAAAAGGGCTGTTTACGTTTATGCATACGAGGAGCTTGTGGATGTATACATCATAGATTTTTTACACATTCGTACTACTTTAACGATAATTGACGATAATACATCAACGTTTTCCTTTTCCCCTTTATATTAATGCTAAAGGCCTTTTAATTACATTTACAGTAGTTTCTCACTTAAATTGCATCTGTAATTACCTACGTCTTATGAATAAATTAGTTCGCGGGTGTATTTGTTGGAAATAAGTTCAGATAACGTATAGAGGATAGTTTACTGCAATATTTCTTTTTTTTTATTGCAATGGGTATGAAAATTAATATCAAAACCCAAGCTTTTCATATACTTGTATACTTATTATAACTAAATATTTTCACACATCCATTGTAATCGCTGAATATAATAAAAGGAAATCAATCGCTCTGTGATAGACATGCATACAAATAGATAGGGCGAGCTCATTGTCAGACTTAATAAAAGAATAATCAAAATGAGCGGTGCGTGCGGTCATCGAATACGTACAAACACACTTACATACATAATTGTCTAATTGTATTCATCCAATACACAGAGGGAGTTATTTTGCGTACTATCCACGATATGATAGAGGCTAAAAAATACTTAATGTAATTTTGTTCATCTGTACGTGTCAGTACTGGTTTGCTATTTTTATCAACAAAAAAAAAAAATTGTACAATATCTACGTCATGTATGTCAAGAGCGTTTGAACATGTTTAATTTTTTATATCGTACAAAAAGGATAATATGTGATTAAAGAAAATACTTTAGGTAATACCGATGAATAAATAACTGCAGACCTTTTAAAATTCTCCCTGGTCCATCAAAAATTATATATATATATATATATATATATATATATATATATATATATATATATATATATATATATATATATATATATATATATATATATAGATCAAGTTATTTTATTTGTTTAAAATATCTGCACTCATGTATATTAAGTGGCTATTAGCCCGCATCTACACCGGAATGCACGCTCTGTCGTTGACGCGTGGCGTGCGTACGCGCACTTATCTATGCACGTGATTGTTTTATACAACCCTTTCCTGTTCATACCGATATTGTCATAAAGCAATAAAAAAATCTATTGTTGTGAAGTGTCTCAGTGTACACAATGAAATCTTCATTGCATTTTTAGTAACGTTGTAATAGTAAAAATGCTTTTTTTTGTAGGTATGTTGTATTAAAGTAAAAAAATTCTATTCGAAATTTGATGTTCTTATAAAAAAAAAATTGAAATAAGACATAAAATAATTAAAAATTACTTGTACATAAACCTTTATCGAGTGTATTAAATTACTTTTTCCCTAAAATATATATTTTAAAAGGGCAACTATATAACAATACAACAAAACATTTCGTATTTTCATCACACCGAAACACAATAACTTCATACACACTTTCATAATTGACGCCTTAAAATACCCCAAAGTAGAGTCAACAATACAGAAGCTACGAGTGTAGTGTGCACACTTCACGCACACAGCAACATAAATTCTATTCATACATAGCATTAGACTATAGCAATGTATACTTTGATACGTAACGTTCGGAATACAAAGTCCCATTTGTAACTCTACCCTGTGGGGACGCGGCAAAAAGGTTAAGATTTTATATTCTTTTTTCGTAAGCTAAAGGCTGCACGTGGTCGGGTTGTGGTCTAACTTTTTTTCTTTTAATGAAAGTATTATGTTGAATAAAATTCTTTAGCGGAGAGCGCAAGGGGATCGGTTACAACAGCTTTCAATGTCCGTATCAATTTTTCGAGGACTGATATTACGTCTTTAATTGTTATTAATTATGATATGAAAGTGTTCTTTGATCATTATTAATTTAAAAAAATATGTGTAAGTTATTCTAACATGAATATTTTCTAATAAGATAAGAATCGAAGTATGTCGTATTGTGAAAAGTGAACGTTATTTTTTATAGTACAAACTGTGCAGTCGATAATTAGATTTTAATTTGTATATTATTTTCATAGTTCAGATAACAATTTAATTAATAGTATACTTTATAATATATTTTATTTTATTTTCTTCTATCATGCTTTGGATAAATAAATTTGATAGGTAGGTATAGGTACAACACGAGTTTCTTCCACAAGAATAGACATAATGAACTAAGTAATTATTTCTAGATCTACAAATTAGCCTGAATAAAAAAACGTGAAAATAATGAGAGAGCGTATCCAGTTTTACTTTTATAAGGAAACAAAATGTGCGAACTCATAATTTTGATTGGTATTCTTGGTAATTTTATAAATAATAATTTTGTACAATAGTATACAATAGTAGGTACATTAGTGCGAAATACTCATACATACATATATCGCCATAAGCATATTTATAAGTAGAACGATAAATTTAGTACTTGAAACTTATATTTTTTGTATAAAGTGACCTAAGTGTACGCATGTGTGTAAGATATTTTTCACTCTACGTATTCCTACATTATTATAGGCTCACATTAATTGATTTTATTAAATTACAATTATTATATAAAATAAATATGTTTAACATACACTCACGGTCATCTCTTCCTAAGGTAGGCAACTTAGTACCTGTGTTTTAGGTAACAGCTGACAGATATAGATTTATATAATTATATTTTAGTAAATATACGTATACTCAAGGTATATATATATAGTATACTAATAGTACATCCAGAATTCCAGACTCAAGGCCGGGATCAAACCCAAAACCCTGGAACGGAAAGCAGAATCTCTGCCAACTGCGTTAATAGGCCAGTCAAGTCAAAAACTTGCAACGTATAATTAAATATCTATTTATTTAACTGAAGTAGGTACAATGACAAAATATTTATAATGTTTCTAATATTTTATAATTTTCTAATGTTTTATTCTATAAAAGTATTTCTATATTTACATTAAATGTCACATTAGATATAATAGACATAACTTATGCCATTTCAAGCGCCATCATTACTTAAGTGTGAAATTATGTTAACAACTTCAACGCTCTGAACCAGCCAGACTTGTTGCTTTTTCCCCTTTTTTCTAATATCTTGACAACAGATTATATTATTTTTACATTAGTTAGTTGATAGGTACTAGTTTTTGTTAATTACCACATCAAAGAGATTGTATCCTATCCTAGGATATTTTCTATATTTAGTTTACTATCATTATAATCGATGGCACATTTTTATATGAGTATATACTAAATACGAGTTTTCAATCGTATTAAAAGTAAATCTAAGTCGAGAATTTTTGTTATAATATTCTTAGAAATAAAACACATACCTACAACATCCGCAACAACATCCTTGCATAAACCAGTATAAACTTTGTACTTTTATCTAAGATAAATCTAGTATTAAAACAATTCATCAGTGTATCCTTAGCAAGTGACCGGAGGACATGATTTATCAGGGTGTAGAACGTGATTTGCGAGCGCTGTGGAGCCGATGTAATCGCAGGAAGCGACACCGGCGCGGGCGCAGACGCTATGATCAATCTGCAGCGGAACTTATCTATCCACTGCTGCTAGCCAGCTGCTAGCCGTGATTCATAATAGTGCGATAGCCTTGTTTATTTTACACTGAATCCCCTACGGCGACCTGAAATACCTAGCTCGTGCAAATATATGCAAGACGTGATTGCGATGCAGGGATGTAAAGATACGTCATTAAACAACATTGGAATAAATTGACTGGCCCGTGGCGCAGTTATCAGTGGCCCTGTTTTCTGCTCCAGGGTTGTGGGTTCGATTCCCGCCCCGAGTCTGGGTGTAATATGTATTTTTTTTTATATATATAAATGTATGTCCACGGGCTTATTTTGCCCATGCCTTTTTTATTAAAGTTAGTTTTTTTTTTAAATTTAGGTATACTTAGTACAATGGTAGGTGTAATATGTATTAATTTATATATGTATTATTTATATGTACTTATATTGATTTAAAAAAATGTATATCAGTCAACTGTTTGTTACCTAAAACACAGGCATTAAGTTGCCTAACTTAGGGACAGACGACCGTGTGTGTATGTCAAACAAAAAAAAAAATTATGTCTTCCACAATAATTATATAAATCTCATTGTGTGCATGTAAGAATGTTAAGCTCATGATAATTAAAATAACTAAAATATGTGAGGGATAAAAAATGTATGAATCTTAAAGGAGTGAAGCCTCAGAATGATTCATAAGGAATTGAAAATGCAATCTAGTCAGTATTCTAAGTCGCGGCACGTTAAAGCCTCTATTCGTAGAACTGTTCGTAAAAACCAGTCTGTAGGCGCGCGCTACTGCTCGCGTGCTGAGCGCGCGCCTCCCGCACCGGGACGCACGCGCGGGCGCACACGTAGCGGGGACCCGGTATATAAAGCCGACCGCCCTTCCTGATTGAATCATTCCCTTCGTACACTACATATGCGCACGTCGCTTGCTGTCACACAACCTTGTAAATACGTAGTCGTAGTTCATCGGATTAAGTTTATCGTAGTATTAATTAACCATGTGTCACGCTAAGGAAGGAGAATCACAATCACCACAGAAGGAGGTTCAATCACCTCGTTCTCCTTGGATGAAGCTCTTAAGTCGACAGGTACGAATCACATGTATACTTTAATTTATTCTAGACTTAACTATTTTTATATTTAGTATTACTTCTGATGCATAAAATTAATTGTGAGAAATAATTATGTAAAGTGACTTTTAAATTTATTTATAAATTATTTTATTGATAAATCTTTATTTTTTTTGTAGAGCTCAAAACAAAAACTTTCGAGAAAAGTGACTTGCTCCACGAGGGTGAATCTAAATAAGTATTGGTCGAAGCTTGAGGATTTAATCTCTAACTCTTCGCCTCGTACTGACCTGCCATCGCATAAGACTGCCTATCCCGAAGAACCCGTTTTAGTGCCGTTCTCCGAATACTTCTATCCAGTAGACCCGGTCAAACCGGTTTCCGTCGAAGACAACGACAACGCTGAAAATCAGAATATCCTTAATTCTAGCCGATTTGAACTCGTCTCAGAGGAAGAGATCAGTGACAATATGGCTAATGAAGTTCGAGAGATCTGCTACACGGCTACCAAAACGAGCTGCTTTGT
The DNA here is from genome assembly GCA_036937285.1 of Euphydryas editha. Classification (NCBI taxonomy): domain Eukaryota; kingdom Metazoa; phylum Arthropoda; class Insecta; order Lepidoptera; family Nymphalidae; genus Euphydryas; species Euphydryas editha. Next base: position 6,209,767 of record JAUPFZ010000020.1, read on the forward strand.
ATGTAAGCTTTGTTATTAACTAGTGCGTCTCCAGAATCACTTTAGTCTTCCAGTAATTTTTCAAGCAGTTTTAATTTTGGTACTAATGCAGTGAAAACAAAATCGTGTCTTCCAATATTAGATTTAGTGCGTGCTTTCCCAGCACACCTTCGTCTTCCATTAGAATTAGTTACCCGTAATTCTAGTACATCATCGATAGTTAATATTTTGATTTAAATTGTATGTGATTCTAAATATAAGCTATAGATATATTTGATTTAATATTTAACAGGGAAAGATGTACCAGAATTCCGTGTATATTAGTGTTTGATATTGTAACCGTATAAATTGTCCGTCATGTTTTGGTAGACAGCTTTAATGTCAACTGCACTGTAAGTAACGATGCACCGATTTTCACCTCCCTTCTTAACTTTACTCCTTGAAGTTCATAATTTCAACTGTATCTTTATCCAATATCTTCCATTAGCTTTTAAAGACTTGTCTGTGATATGAAGAGTACATGAATCGAAGCTTTAATTAGGATAAGGAACATATTATATTTTATCGAAATCATTGTATTATTCTGAACAGCGAAGTTAATCGACATACACGGTATTTAACCTGAACCCGACATGTTCCAAATCAACTTGGATTTAAGTTTTATCACCTCATTCTGTATCAAACGTATCTCGACTAATTTTGTTGTTATTACAACGTAAATGAGGTATATATATATATATATATATATATATATATATATATATATATATATATATATATATATATATATATATATATATATATGTGAATCAAAGGAGCTTTAATAGATTTAAGATAGTTTATAAGAAATTATATTATCTATACTTATCTTTCTTCCAACTCGTTTTTGTCTCCAATTTTCTTTTGCTTGTAGGCAGGCATTCATGCAAAAACAGGCCGAACGTGCTAATCTTAAATTTAGTTCTTTCTTAACAATAATAAGTATAATATTTAAGGCTTAGCTACTAAACCTATGATGTAAGCTTAGATTTAATTTTTTTTTTTAATTTTTATGTAATACTTTTTAAAAAAAAGTCGATTTTTCCCTCGTATCTATTAGTTTAAGGTGTACTAGTTTAAGTTTACAGTATTTTAAGTTTCTAGGTTAGCAAACAAACCATTTTGTAGACTGATTTTTAAGAAACTTCAAGACTTTCGTTTGATCTCTGATCTTAATAAAGAAACTATATTAATACTTTAATTTTTTTATTCATACACCATATCTAACAAAACTGAAATATTTTTAACCTTTATTACACTCATCGTAAACGTACTTATTTCTTATAAATTAGATTGAAGTTAATTTTATTTTTTAAAAATTAAGAAAAAAAAGTTTAATAGAATAAAATAAATTCAAAACAATTAAATGATTTTTGCATCAATCAATCGCGTAAAAGTAGAAATTAGAAGCTCTCATTCACATAAAGAATCACTCTCATAGGTACCTAATAACTATGAATCAACATAAAACGAAATATCACTTGATAAGAAAAAATATTATTAATTTGTCTAGGTTTCCCATACATATACACAGGAAAGAATGAAAATTAGGTAAAGGAAACAATAAAAGTAAGAACTTCAAACGCATAACTAAAAAGATACATGACAAAATATCTGTCAAACAGAACATCAGATATGTTTAAATTTATTTAGATAAAAAAACACTATTCCTTATTTTATATACTAAATAGGTACATAAAATTTAACTTTGACAACGTCAGTAAGATACTAACTAGTTAACTTCAACTAAAACTAACTCCATATTAAACTTATGCCATCAAAAACATAACTTGTAAAAAATCCAAGTCTCGCAACTCAGTTCTTCTACTCTACCGTAAAAAGTTGTGAGATCCATGTATTACCAAGTCGGCTAATTTATTCAATCCCTACTTAAGGGTCCCTCTGTCTTAAGCTATTACGTAATTAGCTAACCTAACAGCATATTATAGTGACCATATCAATATTAAAAATCTTTAATGTTTAAAATAGATAGATTGACTTGGCAATCGCATGAAAACATAATGTATCTCACAAGTAATGCATACGAGTATTGTATTAAATTAGATTGTTTAGTGCGATTGCCAAGTCAATCTATCTATTTAAAACATTAAAAAAATTTAATATTGATATGGTCACTATAATATGTTGTTAGGTTAGCTAATTACGTAATAGCTTATGACAGAAGGACCCTTAAGTAGGGATTGAATAAATTAGCCGACTTGGTAATACATGGATCTCACAACTTTTTACGGTAGAGTAGAAGAACTGAGTTGCGAGACTTGGATTTTTTACAAGTTATGTTTTTGATGGCATCTCATTTCTTTTTGTAGATATTCCTACTTGTTTTCCTTTCCAGTGTCTTCTACTTCTTAAATACCAACAATGCATTTTCTTAAAACCTACGCTCTCTCTTATGATCTTTTTTTTATTTTTGTATATAATCTTCCTCTTTTTCTTTTCCGGTACTACTTTTTGAGTTTCAGCTATTACTGGTATAGATAGTACTGGTTCGCAAGAGTTTTTTGTTTCTTACAGGAATACGATTAACAGATATAAATACGATTAGTAAAATTTAAAAATAAAAAATCTTTTATTTGATCGTCATGTCATACATATTGTGATGTCCAGTTGACAACTTAAGATACTTGACAAGAGAGATAAATTAAGTATGTTTAGCCGGAAACAATATTGTCAGGTTTCTGTCGATTTTTTACACCTAATTCTCCACGAAAATAAACTTTAAAAAATATTAAAAAAAAGTGTATGTGTACTTATATACGCACGTAATAAGTTATACTTACAATAAATTGATGCTCCGAGTTAACGGTTAGTGCGCGCCATGTATAATAAGACCCTGATAACCCACTAAAAATAAAGTAATCGTCAAGACGAACCAACGAGCTGAAGCTCGATGGGGTTGCGTCGTTTCATTACAGAGTTCCTATGACCACCTTCCAGCTCCATCATCAGATCCTAGTTACCATAGAAAGACAAACTACTCGTCAAGGCGATTCAAACGAGCCCGATTTCGATGAAGTTGTTTCATTTCATTGCGAAGTTCTTATGGCCATCTTGCAGCTCCATCATCAGATCAGACCCTGGGAACCATCTAAAAATAAGTTTCTCGTCAAGACGATTCAAACGAGCCCGAACTCGATGTGGTTGTGTCGTTTCATTACAAAGTCCCTATGACCACATTCCAGCTCCATCACCAGACCCTGGTTAACATTGAAAGATAAACTCCTCGTCAATACGATTCAAAAGAGCCTGAACTGGACGTGGTTGTGTCGTTTCATTGCGAAGTTCCTATGGCCACCTTCCAGCTCCATCATCAGACCCTGGTTACCATCTTGCATTGAAGTACTCGTCAAGACGAATCAAACGAGCCCATACTGGATGGGTTTATGTCATTTAATTAATGAGTTTCTATGGCCATCTTCCAGCTCCATCATCACACCCTGGTTACCATATAGCACCAAAGTACTCGTCAAGACGAATCAAACGAGCCCAAACTCGGTGAGGTTTTGTCGTTTCATTGTGAAGTATCTATGGCCACCTTCCAGCTCCATCATCAGACCCTGGTTATCATTAAAAGACAAATTGCTCGTCAAGACGATTCAAACGAGCCCGAACTCGATGTGGTTGTGTCGTTTCATTGCGAAGTTATTATGGTCACTTACCAGCTCCATCATCAGACCCTGGTTATCATTAAAAGACAAATTGCTCGTCAAGACGATTCACACGAGCCCGAACTCGATGTGGTTGTGTCGTTTCATTGTGAAGTTATTATGGTCACTTACCAGCTCCATTATCAGTTCAGACCCTGGTAACCATTTAAGAACAAAGTACTCGTCAAGACGAATCAAACGAGCCGAAACTAGATGGGGTTGCGTCGTTTCATTACAGAGCTCCTATGACCACATTCCAGCTCCATCACCAGACCCTAGTTAATATTGAAAGACAAACTACTCGTCAAGATGATTCAAACGAACCCGAACTCGATGAGGTTGTGTCGTTTCATTGCGAAGTTTCTATTGCCACCTCCCAGCTCCATTATCAGGTCAGACCTTGGTAACCATCTAAAAACAAACTACTCGTCAAGACAAATCAAACGAGCTGAAACTCGATGGGGTGGCGTCGTTTCATTACGGAGTTCCTATGACCATATTCTAGCTACATCACCAGACCCTAGTTTACATTGAATGACAAACTACTCGTCAAAACGATTCAAACGAGCCCGAACTCGATGTGGTTGTGTCGTTTCATTGCGAAGTTCTTATGGTCACTTTGCAGCTCCATTATCAGATCAGACCCTGGTAACCATTTAAGAACAAAGTACTCGTCAAGACGATTCAAACGAGCCGAAACTAGATGGGGTTGCGTCGTTTCATTACAGAGCTCTTATGACCACATTCCAGCTCCATCACCAGACCCTAGTTAACATTGAAAAACAAACTACTCGTCAAGATCATTCAAACAAACCCGAACTCGATGAGGTTGTGTCGTTTCATTGCGAAGTTCCTATGGCCACCTTCCAGCTCCATCATCCGATCAGACCCCGGTAACCATTTAAAAATAAAGTAGTCGTCAAGACGAATCAAACGAGCCGAAACCCGTTGAGGTTGCGTTGTTTTATTACAAAGTTCCTATGACCACCTTCCAGCTCTATCATCAGACCTTGGTTACCATTGAAAGACAAACTACTCTTCAAGAAGATTCAGACGAGCCCACTCGATGAGTTTGTGTCGTTGCATTGTGAAGTTCTTATGGCCACCTTTTAGCTCCTCCATCAGATTAGCAACATGTCATCATAAAATTGCATTATCACACGGTTATTATTATTATTATTTTGAATCAAATTTAATTTGCAAGATTTGATGACAAACATCGGGACAGGTGAAACTAAATAAAATCTTGTTGAGCTGACACATCAGCGCAATGAAGTAAGTTAGTGTAATTGCGCGGCGCCTACTAGTAGTACTAGTTAACTTCATGTTGTCGGTTTTATTATTTTTGTCACAGTGTGCGCGCGTATCGTAAAAATTAGTCTCATCAAGAAGTATAACTTCAAAATACAAAAGTTATTTTGAGTAGGTAGTACTTATTATTAGTACTTATTATTTCTTTTTTTTTTTAAATATTATTAGTACTTATTATTTCTTTTTTTTTTTTTTAAATTTTGTCTACTTTAATTCTTTTCGAGATTTTGGTACAATTTCATAAGACATGTTCCATTCTTGCTTTTTCATTCCGTTGACCATTTTAAAAGTTATTTACTTTTATTTACATTGATTTATCCACTGCATATGTAACTTTGTAATTCTATATATTTATATGAGATTACAAAGTTATTTATGCAGTTGGTGTATCTAAAAAACTGGACCGAAATTGCACAATATTTGAATTTTTCCTCGGTTTATATACTAAACACTAATGGTATTCTAAATTTGAAGCTTCTATGTCTGCTAAAAGTGCCTTAGAGTTTTGATGATCGGTCAGTCAGTGAGTGACAAAATCGTTAACTTTGACTAATTATAATTCTTAAACTACTGGTTCAAATTGAATGAAATTTGAAATATACCGTGTTTATACAATGCCTGCTTGGGTATTGAAAATTCAGGCTTCTAGTTTTATCCGCAACGAAGTTATAGGGGGTCGAAAATGGCCTGAATTGCTTCGAGAAAAGGATAGTACGGCCGTGCCACTTTTTTTTTTTTGCTCAACTTGGCGGAGGCACTGCCGTGCCTCCAGATAATATTTTGTGACAATAATATAACAATATTACTGTCAACGTAGTGTTAGTAATTGAATTGTTTGAAAAAATTAAGCCAAAATTAGTTTTTTGTTTGATTTCGTAGTTTAATTATGAAAAATAATTTATAATTTATCTTACAATTCATTATAGCAAACGTCAACTAACTCGCGTGATTCGAGAGCATTTTTCAAGAGTCCCATTATTATATTACATGCATTAATGATATATTACCCTTAACGCATAAACAATTGCAGAATACTCTTACTTTATTCATTCGTCTTTGCCAATTGTGTTCATTATACTTTCACTGACAGCACTTGAATAATGGCGATGTAAATTAATCAGTCGCGTCTAAGACGTATTATACAGAGAAATACAAATTACATGCAGTCATTGTATATTTAGGTTCTTTGGGATTCATGACACTGCTTTTATGCTTACAGTTTTATTTTACTGGCAAGCTCGGTTTTACCAGGCGATATTTATGTATATAGATTTAATTTTTTTTTTTTTTTTTTAGATATTGTGTAAGTAACTTGTATTATAGTATAATAAAATTGATATGGCCTAAATATGATTCTCTTCACATACCTATTAAATTATCTGCTTCTCTATCTTAATCTTAATTTGATTAGTCAATGAGTCTATGTTTATGTTACAAACGCGAAAATAAATAATAAATGAACACTTCAGACTCAGCGTCACTCTCACAGAATACAAACATAAGCGCCCAGACTACGATAAACATCTCTATTTCCTTTACCAATATTCATCATGAGCGGGAGTCGATCCCGTGAGCGCCAGCGTAACAGCCAGTTGCTGTAACCTTTACGCCAATCCTTGCTGTTTACTGTCATCTCTGCAACTCTTGCTACTTGTTGTCTGTTACGCTATCACGGCTAGTATGATCTCAATTGAATATGAAGTACATTTGAAAACCGGAAAAAATAATAAAATACTTAATAATATGGGGTCGTGTAAGTGCACTAGAGGGTCATGTATCCACTATACACGACCCGCTTGTGCTAATTTAATTTATTAATATAGCATTATAGCATATATGTATATAAAAGATAAATGTTACACAAAGTCACATTATTATCTACAGTCTATCGCTAGTGAATAAAAAAAACTATTATAGATACTATACGATGACGACCGTTCTGGTGTAGTGGTGAGAGTAGTCGCTTCAATGCCTCGCGCCGGCGGTCGCAGGTTCGATTCCCGCTCGAGACATATATATGTATTTGTACAAATATTTATTTCCGGTCTGGGTGTATAGCCTTATGGGTCTCCCCACCGTGCCTCGGAGAGCACGTAAAGGCGTCGGTCCCAGTTGTTATCATAGACACCTGATAACGATCGTTACTCTTGGTAGGAAAATTATCCACCAACCCGCAGTGCAGTAGCAGCGTGGTGGTTCAAGCTCTAACGCTTCTTCTATTTGGAGAAGAGGTCTTCGCTCAGTAGTGGGTGGTTCACAGGCTAATATTATAAGTACACAGAGGCTTAATATATCATTGCAAAATAGACCAAGTATACGAGTAGTGTGAAGTTTGAAGGCTTGAGAATATATTTGCAACAATTGTCTTAAAATTGTTTATTTGTGACACTGCTTACGAATAAATAGACTTTCTACATGATTTTGATAATGAATGATGTTGACTATCTCAACCAAGGAGCTTCAATTATCGTTTAAAAGTTAACAAGAATAAAGTGGTTTATTTCCAAAAGGAAAAAAATATTCCTAAGATTTTAGGTATAAATTTATTAATGACTAATTTTAATCATTCCTATCTTATTTACATATATTTTATAATAGATCTACATAAAATCCATTACTTTTTTTTGAGCTTTTATCTTCTTTTAAAGCTATGATTCAATAATAAATTTGTAATAAAGATTAATAATGCTTAGTTATAATTTCATCATCAAACTCTAAAGTCACAGAATTTTACAAGACATGTCAAATGGAGTCCAAACTTGGTAAGGATGTGTCATTTTATAACAATTTCCAAAACCAAAACTGCTTTTCGGTTCCATCATCAGATCAACTTCAAGTAAATAACATAGAACCCTTCCTATTTACTTATCAATACGTGTGAGCTAAAATAGCATTTTTCACAGAACATACTAAAAATATAGTAAACTTACATAAATATCAACTTTATTACTATTTATATACTCGTATACCTAAGGCTTATAAAATAATTTAGACGATTAATTGAATTAAGTTTTAACTTTAGTGAAATAACATTTGATAGCACAAAACTGACTGTGTGGTATAAATTGTACTGAACTTATTTTCTAAGAAACACATATTCAGTCAAGACATAACACAGGGGAAAATTAAAAAAAATAATACATATCGATATTACGTGTCGAGAAATAATATAAGATACGTGACATTCTACAAAAGTTCTGGATGTCCATTTAAAGGGTATAATACAAGGCGGCCAAACGTTTAAGAATGATAAATCGGTGATATTTCTAAACGCAATTCGTTCCGATCCCGCGATATCGGACGGGACAAAAGTCAGCGACACCTTAGATCACGTCAAGTCGTTCACAAAGGTAGTTTCAGATATAGCCAAGTCCCGCAGGATACAGTAATAGGTTACCGTGAAATCAGAGCGCTGTGTCGAATCGCAGAAAAATTTCGGTTTTTCGGTTATTTCTTAAGGATTTATACGGGCTTTCTTCGCCGATTCGTAACGCTAAACGGGTGTCAGTATTACAAACACATGCTCATTGATTTAACCTACTGCTGTATTCAGAAATCCGCAACGGCTTTTCGATTTTGCGACAGATTTCACGGTCTGCGACGCGTTACATTGATGTTGACTTACCTTCCGTCACAGCTGCTAGATGACTATAACATGGATTTGACCATACCTGAAATTATTAAATGGATATAAAAAACTAATAATAAATGAGATAAAATACATTACGGTAAATAATTTATGGATTTTTGACCTTTGGAACGACTTCGCACATTTAGCATAAATGTATTTTTTTATCAGTTTTGATAAAAAATTTGTCATTGATATCATAAAAGCCTAATAAAATTAAAATTACATATGTTTTTCATCATGCTAATGTAAAACTTGTTGTGCATAAGTTATTGACTAAAATAAATGATTATTTAAATAATATTGCCTTCGTATCTAAAAAAAACTATTAAACAATATCAATAAATTTTGTTAAAATCAATAAAAATATCTTACACCATACATTACTAACGACGTTTTTATACTCTAATATTTATTATACACAAATTTCCTCGCGGTTTTACCTGCATTGAGTCTAATACTTGTAGTTAACAGTTTAGTCACTGCTCCGTTCTTATATATCATTGCGTGATGTTTTTTCATAATAAATTGGATTTTTAACGACCTTTCTTAATAAATTGGCTTTTTAACGCAAAATCAGACTATTAAATCAATTTCAGATCAGGTAAATAAATATTATTTACCTATGTTTCATCAGTATGTAATGTATCTAAATATGGCTCGGTCATCCAGGTATCGCATGTTTAAACTACGATAACTATTAGGTACTTTAAAATTTCGAAAAACTGACATTTACTTACTAATTACTTACAAAGTAACACACCTGTTATAAATCTGGAAAGTATAATCTACATGTAAACATATTTACATAATTGCTTATCTTTAATGCTATAGTACCCATTTCTTTTCATCTTGATCAAGGTTATCACCAGATTAACTAAAAGAATATTGCTGAAAGTTCTCAACTTGTTTTTTAAAATTCATCCTATACTCACCGGAAAAGAAAAAGATCATGATGAAATCTCCCAACGGCAGTGGAACAAGCGGATCGGCTTAAGCTCCAATACTTCTTTTCTTTAGGTCTAGAGACCTTTGTTTAACGACATTAACAAGCTGTAATTGTTCACCATACAGTTCTTCTACATTAAACAGTATTTGGGTAATTTTAACAGAACAGTGATGAAATATGTCAAACGATTTCAGCCTTTTGAAATCTATATCGTAATTTGTTAGAAATATTCCCAGAAGTTTAAAAAAAATGTATGAAAGCGGGAATATTGGTTGAGATTAACAGTGTACGAATAAATGCACTGCTTAACATAATTCAATGATTACAAATACTTCGTCTCGAACCTTAAGCTTTCCGCAGCACTGGTTTCCATTATCGCAAGCCGCGTCTTTCAAGTTCATATAGCTGTGAAAACCAATAGAACGTGCCACTTGCCTTGTTAAAATTCACAACTCGTACGTTTTGTGCGAAACAGCATCGCGTAAAACAAACAAGTCTCGCGTGAAATTCGTATACTTGCTCAAAGTTCCGCAATTACCAAACAAAATTAATCAGAAGTAAAATTTTCTGCCAAACTATTTTAAGCCTTATGACTAAAATTTTAATGTAAATTTACTTTTTTAGTAACAGCAATATTAAAGTGGTAATAAAACAAGAGTTCACGCATCAATATTTCGTCAACAAGAGGTGACGAATAAAGTGCCGCTATTAACAGTTGCCGGTATTTTCAGTAAAAAAGACCTTTTAAGGGTGCCAATAAGGATTTCATCCTGTTTGGTTTTGAGAAAAAACATGTTAATTTTGACCCAAAGATATTCAACGGGCGTGAATTTTGACGGACTGTTCCGATTTGAAGTTTTTAAAATATCTCAATTTAATTTACTGTTATTTAGATTTACTGTATGTATTTTACTTTTATTTATATTATATTTAATATTAATCATTCTATATATTTTAGATTAATAAATATTTTTTAAATGATTTAAAAACCTAATGGATAAATTTTTATTTATTAATACTAATATTTTCATTGTTTATAAATTGATACATGAAACGTCCCACTGTTGGACAAAGACCTGGTCGGCCTCTATTATGGTAGAGTTTTGGAGCTTAATCCACTACGCTATTCTACTGCGGGTTGGCGGATAATTTAAAGAATAAGTAACGATTTTATTACGCTATTAGGTGTGTATGATAACAACCGAGCCTGACGGCTTTACGTGCTTTCCGAGGCACGGTGATGAGACTCATAAGGACATATATCCAGATCAGAGACAAATATTTATACAAATATAAATATCTACTCCGAGTGAGATTCAAAACCGTGACCGTTGACGTTAAGACGACTACACGTAGTACGCCAGAGCATGTGTCACTTAATTACTGAAGTTTTGGAAATTACATAAATTTTCAAATGTTTGTCGTCGTTTCACCTTTTTTCGGTACATTTAACCACGAATCGGGTCATAGATTTGTCGTTTTTGTACATAAATGTACAAAATATATGTAAAGCAAATTTATTTCTCATTTAAAGTATTCATTTCATCGAGTTCGTGTATATAATTTTGTACAAATTAGATTCATAAAGAATATATTTTAATTTGTCTTTTTGTGTCATTTTGCGGTTTACGGAAGTGATTAGTTTTTCTCATTTTTGTTGCAATTAAATCAAATTATTGAGGATGTCCTATGTACAAAGTCTTGCCCTAAATATTATTACAAAGAAAAAAACATTTATTACTATTAACTAAAATACAAATGAGTTACCTATGCTGTATGCATGACCCGTTGCATCTAGCAAGCAATTTTATTATAATTATCTTATATTTTAATTATAAAGAATAAATGTCACATAATTATAAATTAAAGCTAGCTCTGCCCCGCGGTTTCACACGCGTTAATTTAGAGTAGGTACCCGCTTCAGCCGCCCGTTCAGCTTTATAATATTAGTATAGATTTACAACTTCACAGACGCTTATTACGGTTTAATGTAATAATTTTTTTTAATATATAGAATAAAAAATATAGAATAAACATATATAGTGATATTTAAAAAGAACATTAAAGTTAACGTCATAAAAAAAAACGTATTCGCAAAACATTATGTCACTAATAGCTTAACAGCTTATGGACACCTTTAAATCTTAAAACTTATTCAACAACACGCCTTTCCTGTCAGAGACCACAATAAACACTTTTAACAGAGTTCAGTATCCGCTTCCACTTTATAACCGTACTGATAAAAATCGCGGAAGTGACATATTAGTGCCACTTGCCGACACTTCGAAAGAGTCTCCTAAGTGGTCAAGATCAAAATAAAAATAAAAATAAACTCTTAAAACTGCACTTAAATCTGCAATTAATTATATAACACATAGGTACATACATGTGAACTGCAATGTTTTTACATGGTAAACAAAGTTACGAGCTTTCGATAATAAGTAATTACATATTTAATTAAAAGTCTAAATCGGATTTTATCGCGTTTATTTGTTTTAAAAACTTTACAGTTTAACGATTTTTTAATTTAATTAAATTATTTCCCGACGTCTCGGACCCTTTATAGCGTCCATGATCTCGGGGGACTGAGGTGGTGTCCGAATAATCCGACTATAGTCCATACAGCCTAGTCTAAATTTCCTTTTTTTTTACGGCGCGCGTAGTTCTGGTAGTAAAACACGCGTGAATAACAAAGTTTTTTTTTGAAGTTCATACATATGTTCTTTTTTTTAAATTCATACAGATATGTACCACGCATCAAGCAGTAAGAATGTGGCTGTCTGTTGAGTAAGGCCTTTGCGCAGAAGGGATCGAAAAAAAAAACAAAGCAGTGTTATTATGAAATTCAGTAGATACAACATTATAACATCCGTTTGAATGATATAATGGTTATTAGGATATTCGGTGTTTTAATCACAGAAATAGTAATAATACCCCATTGTATTACTATTTCCGTGGTTTTAATGTTGGCAATAAGCTGTTTCAGAATCTTTTATAGAGGATTTAAATCATGGGAGTAGATCAAATAATAAAAAAGCCGTGTATTTAAACGTTTATCGGTAGGGCCGTAATGTGTTATGTAAGTGTTGTCATTCATGCAAAAATAATACGGAAATGATATTTTACAAGTTTATTTTGCACTTCGTAAGGACACGGTAGTGACGTACCAGGAAATCGTTACTTAAGACGCATAATTAGTTACTTAAGTAACACTCTCATACTTCCGATTGTTTATAGGGTGTACAATATTTATCTGAGTATAGGATACTAAACAATAATTACTGTTACTCATATATGATAATATAAAATAAAAATAATGTTTACATTTTAGCGGTAAGGCGGAATTTTTTTTTTTATGGAAATATGTCATAAATATTTAAAAAAAATTAATACTTTTCGAATTCCATTAAACTTTACCAAATCAGCGGTTGGATGTTCACTGCTGAATGTAGGCCTCCCCCATAATCTCTGGGGGGATTTGCCAATAGTCCAAAACTCGCCACGTTTGGCAGGCGGGTTGGTGACCGCAGTGTGCTGTGTCAGGATATGTGATGCTGCTGCCCATCTATATCGTGGTTGGTGTACAGTTTTTCGCACTGCTATAGCCTTAGTCGCCTTTTACGACACCTTGGTAAGAAAGACGTCGGGACTATTCTTCTCTGCCGGTCACAGCACAGCTTAAACAGTATATAATATCTACTATTAAAATAAAGATGCAGGTTATGTGATTTAAGTTAGGTAACAGGTAGATTTAGATATTATTTATGTCTTAAGTCAAGGCATAAATAATATCTAATCGTCAAAGCTATATAAAATAACTTGTATAGTTATATAGACGTGATTCCTAAAATTTCCATATGTATTGTTACATGATACAGTAAAAATGCATTTTATGTTCTACTTGACACAATCGGAAACAGCGCCAACACCACCATTAGTGGCAAATAAGAAACACGTGACGCTAAAATACCGAAATAAAAAAATCACATCTCGGTTTGTTTTTATAAAACATGGCTACAAGTGGAAAGAATACACGCACGTGTAGCGGCAATTTCGTGCGGTATTAAATGACAGCGCATTCCTTTTTTAAACGGAAACTGCAAATTTTTGGGTTCTGTCAAAAAAAAAGTTGAACATTTTTGACAGTTAGCTGCAAAGCCTAATGACACGTTTGTTTATATAATCTATATTTATATATTTTTTTTTTTGTTTTGCACTCAACAAAACACACAATATACCTAGGACATAGATCAAATTGATATTATGGAAAATCAACCTTAACTCTTATACTGCTCTCAAGCAACATTTATTAAATTTAGTCACTATTCAGATATTACAAGTTTTCGGGAATTTATCGTTGCACCCTTGGTATACTTTTCTTCTCACCTCAGCAACTTTATACACCAAAGAAAGAATTACCTAAGTAACAAACATACAATTAGTTATAAAACCAGGGCGACACAGATGTGGTTAATTACTGTTAATATTAGAAATAATATAGGTACATATAGATATATGTTTTAAATTTTTTTATTAAATATTTTTATTATGCATATTTACAATACAAAACTTAAAACTAATTATTTACAGATAGTTGTGGTCTAAATCATGTCCGTGTGGAATAGTGCCAAGATCTGGTATAAAATGAAAAGATTTATTTGTTGATTTGTAAGATTATTTTGTTGGTTTACTTATAGTCTTTAAAGTCTGAAGTCACAAAAACCATCTGAATACGTTCTGTGCTTCTAATTTATTCTAAACGAGTAAACATTCAAAAATAAATATTAATGCACCTGAAACTGAACTGAAACTACTACTCATTGCTGAGCCAGCGCCTTTTTTTTCTAGAAGAAAAGATGGAGCTGGATTCACTACTAGTTGACTACAGGTTAGCTGACCTTATTTTATTTAGTTTTAATTTATATTTTATAGTTTTAATTCTATCATTTTTGTTTTGTTTTGTTTTTTTGTGTAGTTTATGGTGTATAGACTGTATGGTAAGTACTACTGGACACTTTATTTTTTAATAATACCAACGTACCTATATGTCTACTTTTTTTTCAATTTACCCGCCGGTGCGGTCACTTTACAAAGACCTATTTATCAATTATAAAAAAAAAAACGCAAAATTCTTGAAAAACCGAGCCCATTCAAAAACGTATTGGTTAAAAACTCGCTTATCTACTTTTATAGAGCTCGAATTTTAAATTTTTTCGACCCGTCGTAACATAATACCGACTGACCGAGATTTAAAAAATTGAAAAAGATGCCGAAAAAGTTTTAATTGTATTGCGAAATTCGGGCGAGTAGCCTCGGGCCATAGTCGACACAGGAAATGACGGAGCGGCAAAAACTCAATAGAAGCCTACGAAACTGTTTGATGGATCGACATAACACAATCATTCGGTACGACGTCACTAAGACGACTTAAAGTGCTCCTTAAGAGTAAAGTGATATTATTCAATTTCATGGATGGAAAACTGAACTTTATCTACACGCTCCATATTTAACAGAATTTAAGCTATAACTAAAAAGTATTAAGATTAATATCGCTTATCTGGTAGACTCATTTGACATCGTTTTGTAATTGCAAAGATATTCAAAAAATATAATGTAAAAAGAAAATGAACTGTATGTGTATATAATTTTAATCGCTTTTGCTGTAATGTAAATCCCCTCTTATAACCTTATGGAGATTGTTGACTAGTGTAACCAAATAGGTAGAACACGTGTTTGATGGTCACTAGAAAACCATTGGAGCTTGTTTACGGGAATCATGATAATAGCGACCCTTTTATGTACTTGGGTTGGGTTTATTGATAGACTTAGGCGTATATAAAATGTTAATGTAATTTTAAAAAAAAGGTTTGAACGGCTTTTCAAAGTCTTACGTGTTTTAGCATAACATTAACTATTTTAAGTTAAAGTTTGGAATTTTAGACTTACAATCATAAAATTAATAAAAAACATGTATGGATATCTGTAATTTATATATGTATGTACATATCTTTATCGGATATCGCAATAAAAAAACTGAAATTTAATATCCACACATCATATGAAACCGCCCGAATCTATTCACCTACTATTCTATAATCTTTAAAAACTTTTGAAGATGCGGACAAAAAGAATTAAAAAAGTGGGCGTGACTTTTACTGTCATTTGAGTTTCGAGCATAATAGGCGGCGGCATCGTTCGTGTCGGCTATTATGTAAAAAAAAAATGAAAAAATACCTTGCCCGCCTTAACAATCGAAATCTTAAAAGGAAGCGTAGCCTTGCGAATCTGGGCAATAAATTCCTATTGATTGAATTTTGGACTCACGCTGCGCTATAGGGGCTCATTATAGTTTCGATAATTTTATATTTTTTTGACCCTGCAACGTACTTTCCGCATTGAATTGTTATTTGTGCGAAAACGTTTATCATTTATTTATTGTATAATTATCAATTATTTACAATAAATACATATATATTACTTTAAATTAGGTATATTAAAACTTTAAATGAAACTTTTAAAGAAAAATAAACATCTTGCAAATTAAATAACTGAAATTTTCTTTTATTTATTAAATCAGTTAAATTATTTTATAATTTTTCGGAAAGTATAAAATTAATTAAATTTAAAAAAAAACTAAAGTATTTAATATTTGAATGAAATGAAGTATCTAAATAAACAATGGAAGAATTCCGTGATTCATCTTCAAGGATATCTGCCTCGCCGGACTTGTGAATGAGCTGCGTATGCGCAATCGATTACACAACGGTATTTCACACTGAATAGCGGACGCCCTATAAGGCTTCTCGGACTATGCAAAATTACTTCGAAATTTTGTATACTTCAAAGCGGATAATTCGTATTTCCTTATTATCTCCCCTTTTTGTATAACATTGAGTATATGAATGAATTCTTTTTGTACCGATTTGATACGGTATCGTCTCTAATACGAATGCTTTCAAGTGATACCTTTTGTAACTGCAGTACAACAGTTAGTGGTATAATTATTATTGGATGCTCTTGACACGGTTCATAAAATTAATTTTATAAGGTTTCGTACTGCAATGAAATCTCGGACTCCATAAGTACATTATGTAGAGGCTTGAAAATTGATGCACAGAATGAATTAAATATACAAATTACAACGACAAATTTAAACAATATAATAAAGTTAAAAATAACATTTTCGTTGTTTGAGAAGTTCCATACAATAAAAATATCATTTCGCCGTTTTTAGCTCGATCGTAACAAATGTGTAATATTAAATATAGGTATATTCAAGGAACGGCATTAGTGTATGAATAAGACTCTAACTTATCCACTTTTATAGTACCTATTTAAAACTTTAAGAATTGCCTATAGCAAAATCTAAAATATAGTTGATAGCTTATGAGTAAACACATATAACTTTGTATGTTACTGGGTGTATACATAAAACATTTTATACATTAGTTGTTTAAAAAGGAATTTTAACTTTTTTGGTTTTCAATCATAAATATAAACTTAACTTTTTGACTATTGCAACAAAAGATCTACTTACTTATTTATTAATAGCACTCTCAGAAATAAGAAAAAAAAACGATTCATCGCTTCGATAAACTTTGTTTATTTATCGAAGTCCAAAATCCGACAAATCTTAACTAAACACGAACAAAATTCACGACGATATTTGCTGCCGCCATTTTGTTCCATAAACAAACATTTTTGTTTGCAAAGATAACAAGAGTCAGTCCGAATCAAGAAAACAAATATATGCCGAACACTTAAGGACGAGACTATTTAGATTATACGGAAGACCCTTAACTGGTATAAGGTTTTATTTTTTATCTAAAATGCGTACAAAGCCTTCTTAATAGTTTTTTTTTAAGTGTAGGAAAGTATTTTACTGTATTTTATGCAGCTAATATGCCTATTATATCATACTTTACTCTTACAACGCCATAGTAGTGGGCTGAGTATAAAAAATGGAATTTTTAGAAATGTGAGTCCTCACGTTTATTTAAATACACCATATTATATCCAAGAAGGTAGCAACATAAATAAAATAACAACGAAATAATAAATTATAAAATTCAATAAACTAAACGATCTCTTTCTATTTCAAAAATTAATTAATAATGGAAAAATGGAAAAGAAAGAAAGATGGAAAAATTAATAATGGAATTACCACAAAATTTAGCGATCCATAATTCAATTAGGTGGGATAAATGGGTCTGACACATTCTGGGCCCATTCAGAGTGCACGTGTGACAACAAACCCGCTGCGGGTCGCGCGACGTTTCACAATGCTGTCAAACTATTGAACTTAGGTGCGACGGTCTCATTATAATAGCCCAGTGAGCGGTCATTTGACGTCTTTCGTATGCTTTGATTGCTACGTTAGGTAATGAAGAGGCCCCTTTATGGAGAAAAAGTATAATGAGTAAGTGAGTATATGAGTAATATAATTAGACAGAATGGTTTATTTTCTTTATGAAATCATTAATAAAGTATATTATTTAAATTTATATTTATTAATTTTATAATCGACAAACTCCAAAAGACTGCGTCGTCCTTGATTACTCCTAAAGCTCAACAATGTTTCATTTTTTTAAGGATTTCAAAAGATGGGTAACATTGAATTATCATATTAACAAATCGAATTAATTATTTATAAGTATATATTTAACGTTAATAAAATATGTATCAATTTAATCAATAATTAAGACATAATAACGATAAAAGACAAGTATCAATTGCGTTATAAACAGGATAATTAATTTTCTGAATCTATTTTAAAAATTCATCAGTAATTTGCATTATTAAAATAACATACAAAACTATACGATAATAATGTAGAATATATTATTACTCATGATTATTTACTTATTATACAAATTTCGACTCTTTCAATTATGATATAAGATCTACAATAGCTTTTATGCTTTGCATTGCTAATGACTTACGGTAACATTGACCTGCCTCAACAATTTGTAGAGTAAACCGTGCTATCTACACAGGATGGCAACAGCAGTCAAGCTTATCTTTTCCTACTTGGTATTGATCGTGTACTCTTGTTTGAAGTAAAAGGATGTTCGGTTTCAAGTTACAAATAAATACGAATCAAGAATTTTGCCTTTCTTGATAACATGCTACCCACGATTTATGCATATTTATATATACAATTATCCAAAGACTTCTATGTATTCTATGTATACTGTCTAGTATAGATAGAAGTCTGACAATTTTCTAGCTAAACAGATATTAAAACAGAATAAACTATGTTTAAATACACTAATTTTAGGAGCTATCAGTCTGAGGCGATTCTGCGATTTCAATCAGGTTCAATTATTATCAATAAATAAAATTTATTGAGTGAATTTTTGTTTTTTTATTAATATCTAACTTAAGAAAATCATTGCGACGCGATTGACATAAATCAATATATACCTACTATACCAAACTTGTTAAAAACGACAATTACGAAGCTATTAATCGACCACTGACTTACCATTTTCAATTTTGACGTGATTTGTAATGGCAGAATCACGCCACTGTTTTTTGCCTCTGAAAGCTGGTGTATTAAAAAACACTTATAGACTACTAGCTTTTGCCCGCAACTTCGTCTACGTAGAAGTCGAAAATGGTTCTAATAGGATTTTTAATTTTTTTGTTGGTGTTTTACTTTATTATTAATTTTTTATAACATTATTAATTATTATGTTATAAAATGTTTGAATAGTTATAAAATATAACAATAAACATTGAAATAAAATAAAATGTTGTTATATTTTATGAAAACGAAGCTCGGCCTTTGATCTGGTGAAACTTACACGGGGGTATTATCTTTTTACAACGAAATCTAAATTCTACACCTACCGCAGTATTTCATTGTAACAAATATCTTTTTGTTTCTCCTTCGGGTACCTACTAGAATCACCAGGCTACTCTGGAGCATGCAACAGACAACGGAATGTGGTATTACTCAAATTCAAGACGAATAAAACTACAAGAGGTATCTCGCTCTCCTCATTAAGCTGCTTGTATCTGTCAGTAACTGCCAGAAAAAAAAATCATTAGGCTCGCCTTAAAACTATATTTGCAACGTCAATATTACCGTTCTATGTTTTGGAGTTTACTCCTTAAGAATCGATTTTCATATAAGGCCCCTGGTATGAAAAAAATATGAGGAGTAACTTCTAATGATCAAATAACCTCGTTACGTTTTTGTGCGCAACCTATTTTCACTTTTCAGTCGTAAGTCAGCGCACGAGCTCCGAAAAGGAGAGGGCGGGTGTGCGCCGCGCCCGACCGTCGCTTCAACTCGCTTCATACCCCTCACTCTCCCACTACTAGTGACGACTTTGACGTAGCACGCTTATCGAGTCTTTTTGATGATGAAGCCAAATTAATAATGGACAATATATTGCCTCAGAAATCTAGAGGACGCTTTATTTTCGCATAAAAACTGTAAAATAGGCGATAAGTGCTATTCTGTGTCAAATATGAATTATTTGTGCCTATTTAGAGAATCGTTCTCAAAGAGTAAACTCCAGTCATGCGTCGGATTAATATTTATTCGTTATTATAAACATTATTCCAATAATAATTTAAGGACAACGATTATTTATTAAATATATATATCCTACATTGCAAAAATCATAATATCAAACTTTCTTGGCATTAAAAATTAAATTAAATTTTGATATATGCATGCAGGCTTCCGCGATATTCGACTTGCTTATCAATGACTTTACGAATCAATAGTTTCTTCATTGACTTGTAAAGTAAACTGGGTTATCTAAACAGGAAGTCATAAGTCATAACTTATATACTTATCTTTTGCTACTACGACTAGGCAATTTATTTTCCGAATAACCTGTTGATACTGCTTGCACTTGCATACTTACATACATACACTTTTAATTCTGAGAAATATATAAAATTAAAAATTAATTATTGTAGGTATCTAACAAAAAAACAACGAACTCAATCATCGCAGCGTATTTGTAGTAGCGTAATCAATGATAACATCATTGAGCGTAATGTCATTATAGCTCAGAAGCTTAACACGAAAGAACCTCACACATTAATTACGTTCTATTCTTGTAAAAATATAATTCCTGCAATAGAGAATCTTAAGTAGAATTTACGAGATTTCGCCAATCTCGTGCTGTTAAGTTGTTATGTTTATAATAGAGCGCGTGTTAAATTCAATAAAATATTAGAGCGTGAACACAATGGTGTCTTAGAATGATGTGACGTGGTGGTAAGGTGTGGTCGATACACCTCCCGCAGTGATCGCCGTGGACGTGCAAACATGGACGCCTGTGCTCGCTAAATTTCTTGTAAAGGTTCGGTTTCGCTGTCAATGACAAGAAAAACAGCAAGACATTTATACTTTATTTGTATAATATGAGTGCTGAATATATTTTATATTCAATAAATTTAGATCTATAGGGCATTTCTATAATGATTGTTTGTTATTAAAATAATATATGATTATTAAGTAAATAAAAGTAGCGTTGATGAGGTTTTTATAGTTTGAGATGTTATTTATTTTCTAATTATTTATAATTTTGTACTGTTTTTCAAAATAAAACCCCTATTCTTACGAATTTATATGTATAACACAGATATAAAAAAGTATATAATATTGAAACTAAACTATTTTTTTTTTAATGAACTACACATTTATTCACAAAACCGTACCTTAAACCCGTCCTAGTGACTCGCAAGAAAACGTTAACTGTCCCACAGGGGCTTTGTTTCTTTCATTCGTAAGGCAAATATTGGTCCAGGCTTATTCAGAGTTTGCAAACACGGCTCGAATGGGTGGCCGCCAACAATGCACTTCTTAGAAATTCCGTGACAACACTCCAAATATAGTGATTATACCCTAATTGTCTACGCACCTGGATTTAGTTCTTAGGACGAACAACATATTTAAAGATGGATGGAGTTGTTTAATTGATGACCACTCATTGTGGTTGTTGGACAAGTCGCGAACAATTTTAACTATTGACATCTGCTCAATTGTGTTTTGAAAATCTGCGTAATGCTTTTAAATAATTGCAAAAAGGATGCAATTATGTAAATTACGTCTATTAACTTTTTAACTGCAATAATGTGTATGAAGTAAAAAGAAATTTGTATCTTTATTTTTCTTTGTGACTTACCATTCTTCCAGATTTTGAATAAGAGTGACTTACACAATTAAAAATATAATATCTTACAATTATTATTGTTATCTAACCTGCACAACACTCATAAGGAGTAGGACCTAGAAGTATTTTTGACAAAAACAATTTTCTTGCCAAGAATATCAATTGCTGTTAGTTGTTTAGTGTACTAACAAAACTAAGAAAAAACTAGAAAAATTGAGATTTATGAATGCTAGATATACGTTCTTACCAAATGCAGTGATATGTAGACCTACAAAACAATGCTTTTTCTTTTAAGATCATTGCTACAAAAGCATGAGTAAATTATACAAATACAGGTAATATAATAATATATATGCTCCGAACGGGATTCGAACTAGTGATTAAAGATTATTTAATACCATGCTAGAGCCAAATATATCAATGGTAATTAATTTTTAATAGCATTAAGCTACAGCGAATTTTGGCTCTTGAGACTATTTAGACTAAAAATAAGTGGTAAAATATTTGCCTTTATTTAATCTATATAGGTACCTACCTTTTTTCAATCCTCTTATATGTATATCGTTCAATCTTTAAACTGTATTCAATATCCTTATTAATTAACTTTCTGAGACTAAGCTTGTGCAGATCATAAGTACGTGTTAATTAAATGACTAGTTGTAGTAAAAGCATTTTGAAACAATTGTTAGATAAAAATTGAATGTAGGTCAATTCAACCAATTATTGTATACAATTTTAACTTTTTAATTTTATAATTTAATTTTTAACATAACATTAAAAACAACGAAAACTTCTCTTGTAGATTTAGAATGGAATTTACAAATGTTCATAATTTTTAAGTATTAGCGTGATATTTACGTGATACGGTCACTACGCCAAACTGGTGACCCCGACGTGATCAACGTCATCACTACTCTATAACTGGTGACCCCGACGTGATGACCCAGAAACTAACGTATCCTACATCGCGCCCCAGTTTGGCGTAGTGGGAGGCTGCCATTGAAAAGGAAGGATTCTTCGACCAGACGGTGTTGCGTCTGGTGGGCTACGCGCCACTTAACGTTTGTTGTCGGGTTCTTGTATATATATTCAATCGCTTTGAAAACTTCGATAGCGCGATGTATACGTCAGTTTCTTCTAGCTCGTATATGGCGAGATAGATGTCGCTATATCACTCCCCCTCCGAGATCGGAGGTCGATAGCAGGTTGAGTCGTCCATACATCTTCTTGTGATGCTTGCCGGGCCAGTGGAATGTTCCAGTGAATCGGAACTGTTTGCGGTGATGCCCCAGTGAGTCGGGGTGGTGCAGTGCTGCGTAGTGGCTGGCTGCTGCGTCGACCAGGTATTATATTGGTATTGGTATTGGTTGTGGGCTCAATTTTCCGCATTTAGACTCGCTTCTGGTCCATTATGCGTGAAAGAAGGCTGGCTAATTCAGCCAGCCAAGCTCCTTCCAGAAGCACAGAAGCCTCCTGGGGCGTTCGCAGGCGTCTCGGAGCGTCCTTATTTCTTTAAGGTGCGTCGACCAGGAGAGAAGTGCGTCTCTGCTTACTGAGCGGCCGAAGTGCAGTGTGCTGTGCCATAGTTGCTGAGAAGGCTGTGGGTGATGACCAGGAATGCGCGTCCGCTGCATGCTTGTGCCCAGGATACCCGTAGTAGCCGTGGATGCTGGCTGGCTGTATGACTCGCTGCTCGAAAGCTTGAGGAAGTGATGATGACGTAGATTTGCGAAGGCTGCGCTGACGTTCATGCTCGGGGTCACCAGTTTGGCGTAGAGAGGCTGCCATTGCAAAGGAAGGATCCTTCGACCAGACGGTGTTGCGTCTGGTGGGCTACGCGCCACTTAACGTTTGTTGTCGGGTTCTTGTATATATATTCAATCGCTTTATTATATATTCAATGCTTTTTCTTTTAAGATCATTGCTACAAAAGCATGAGTAAATTATACAAATACAGGTAATATAATAATATATATGCTCCGAACGGGATTCGAACTAGTGATTAAAGATTATTTAATACCATGCTAGAGCCAAATATATCAATGGTAATTAATTTTTAATAGCATTAAGCTACAGCGAATTTTGGCTCTTGAGACTATTTAGACTAAAAATAAGTGGTAAAATATTTGAAAACTTCGATAGCGCGATGTATACGTTAGTTTCTTCTAGCTTGTATATGGCGAGATAGATGTCGCTACACATATAACAAATATAATTTTTGCCCTGTTACATGAAATTGGATGTGGTGTAGCTACCTATTATTCTATAAACAATTGTAGCGAAATCGTAACGAAATCGTTTTTACACTATTTTATTTTAATATCGAATGCCGTTGTCTTTATTATGACCATAGGGACAAAATCCAATGTAATAAAATATATATGTTTAAAAATCATGCTATGACACATATGCTTATACGTAGGTCACTCGATAAGTTTTAAGATGCTCATAATTTAAAAATTAAACGCTCTGTACTATATATTTTAAAAAGCAAATGTATTTAAAAATAGAATGCAATTAGCTGGTTGCTGGTTTTAAAAAAATGATGTTCCAGTCATTTAACTACGACGGTGCCCGCGTTTTTCTTTGCAACGATGGAACTTAACCGCGAACATTTGCGTGCTATGATATTTTACCTTTTTAAATTAATTTAACTAAAAAACTTAGCCTTCATCGATTACAATCAGCCTTAGGGGAGTCCCATCACAAGCAATAGTTTTTAGATGGTTCAGTGAATTTAAAAGGCGTAAAACAGACCTCGACGATGACCATAGGATGTGGTCGCCCACAAACAGCAGAAACAGCAGAAAACATTTGGAATACAGAAATGATGGTGCGCGGAGACCCACGAATTACTTACTTAGACATCGAGAAGATTCTTTGCGTTAGTTCGGGGAGCGATAACATTATTTTGCATCAGCATCTGGAGTGAGGAAGCTTTGTTGTCGTTGGATCCCGCGTGTGCTCTCAGACACTGAAAAACAGGCCCGTGTGGATTGGTGCCACCAAACGCGTCTACAATTTGAAAACGGAACGTCAAGACATGTTTCAGAAATCATCACAAGCGACGAAAAGTGGATTGATAACAATATGATCCGGATAATAAGAGACAGTTGTTAGTATCTTTTCTTCAGGGTCATTTCAGAAAGAAAGTTGCCGACAAAACTGCAAAGACTTCGTAACGTTGGTAAAAAAATGGTAGCTAAATTTTTTTCTCATATGTGTCGACAACAATGTCAAATAAATATTTTTAATATTTTGTATATATTAGTTTTTTCTTGTCTCAAAATTTATCAAGTTACTACGTATGTGAGAGCAGTGACCATTAAAGTCAACGAAGGTAAAACGGCAAAGGGTCAGATAGTGTTTTAATCAATTTAATTCTTTTATAAAAATAATTGAATAGCTAATTCTAGTTAATTTTAAAAAACAAAAAAATTGTTTAAAAACCTACTTCAATACTTTTTATTACTGTTTTAAAATGTAATCAAAAAACGGCTATTATTATAAGTCATGTTTTTTTTTCTCACTAACCTCACCTACATAGAAAGAGTTAGACAGCGTCTCTAGACAACAGCAAGAAAACCAACTTTTCTCCAACTCGATTTTTTTAAAACTGGGTCTTTAAATTGATGACTGAAATGTTCATCAAAATAAAATCCTATGATACTAAGGGATAATATAGCTTTCTATCAGTAAAGTAACTTTCATAATCGGATTACTCGATCCGAAGATTACCCCCTAATGTGTTTATTTAGAGTTCCGTACCCAAAGGCTGCAAACGGAATCCAACGGTCACAACACCCCCAGAATATTACAATTGTTGCTAGTTATAAGAATAAATTTTCACATATAAAATAAAACACTTAAACTTCATTTTAGTGTCTTACGGCGAGTTGCACGAAACCGTCGCTAATCTTAAATAATCTTAAAATTAGTTGATCTTATGATTAACTAGCGGCCCGCCCCGGCTTCGCACGGGTATTTAACTAAAATTATAAAAATTATAAATTTATATTTTTTATCACCTACATGCGCCATCTATCGTATAATAGTAGAATATCGTTTTTATATTTAGTGACATTTAACATAATAGTACCTTACCTTAGACCAGATGGCGTTGGCGGCGTAGGTACCTATTTCTATTTTCTTAAATATTTATTTTTAAATTTAATTACAATTAAACAAAAACTAAATTATACTGTGAATTATGTTAAATTTTTATGTATTAAAATTATTTACATTGGTTTTGTACTTTTTACGTGATACGTGCACACAAAAAAATGATAAGAGATGGCGCTGATACAAAAATAAACGCGCTATTAAAATTTTTTCTTGATGATATATAGTATATTAATAAAACGGAGGTTTTATCAGATTTATTATTTGATAGGTCTTTAATTAAACTAAATTTTTTTGTTAACTTAATCAGATGTAGGTTTCATGCAACAGATAATCACGATTCTTGTGATTAAATTAGTTTAATAAACACTTAAATTTTAAAATTTGTTTCGTGCAACTCGGCGTTAGAAACGTTATAATATCAATCTTAACAAATACGAGTACGTATCGTTAAATACTATAATGATAGGAAACTCTTCATGTGGGAGTCCGGCTACACTGTTGAGTAGGTACTATATTTAATGTTTAGAAATCAGATTAGTCCACCCTCGCAGATTTCCAGCATTTAAATTTGCTATCAGTTAGCAATATAATTGACATCAAAATTGTGTAGATTTGACGTTTGCGATTACCGATTCATTTGTATGAGTTGTAGTGTGGTATTTTATAGATTATAGCCTTCTTTATCACACACACTTTCCAACCCAGACATAATTTCCAAATCGAAATGCTAGAACCTGATATTAATAGATTGAAACAAACGAACTCTACATCTTTATTACGTTAATATTGTATATACATATATAGTTGGTATTGTAATCCAACTTATCAATGTTTATCTTCAAGTTAAATTATGATAGGTACTTTAAGTTTGAGAAATATTATTTAAAAATCGTCGAATAAACGCCATAGATACACACAATATTTGTTGCCTCAATCACAATGAATACAAACCTCTTCTATATTCGACGTATAACAGTGACATAGAACATTCCTTTATATCCTCGAAATCTCAACAATGAAATCGGCCTATCCTTTTTGGCCAATGTTTGGTTAGCTGCACGCGTATTGTAAATTCGGAAATCAATTTACGATAATTGTCATTTATTATGAAATAAATATGATCCTTTATATAGCAATCTTTTGTCAACGAATCCAAAAGACGATCACGTTTTCGTTACTATCATTCAATACGGTACATTCAGCGAATTTTTTTTTTAATATTTTGTGCAGAAATCCATCGATGCGTACACGAATAGCCGTCTTGTATGACGTTCGACAATAATTATGTCTAAGATCCATACCTCAAGGGATATTAGGCGTAACGGGAATATTAAATTATGTCAAAGAATGTTTTCGCAGCTTGTAGCAGATGTTGATAGCAAGCATTTACAATCTGTTTAACAACATTTATTAAAACTACACGGCCTTTATTGTAACAAGAGCTCAGGTAGATTTTCCCCCAGCGTTTCCATGAATGAAAACATTAAAAGAGCTCTTACCACGATCGACGTTTCTGCTGTTACTGAGCCTGATGGAAATAGTTGCTATGATGTCAAGAGACCTGATGGATTGACGCTGGTTCCCTAGGGAAAGGGACGGGTGCGTATGTTGGGCGCTGACACACTGTCTGCACTTCATCTTTAGGAGTCAACCTCAAAAGCGAGAGCTACTGAGGAAAGAGCATTGCTAAATGGCGTGTATTATATATTCGTCTTTTATCCAAAATTAATATCGTTAGTAACTTTATTACCTTTATTAATACAAAACGTATGAAAGATACGATATGCGGAATCGGGGCTTCCAAGTATTTTGATGGGATTCGTCCATTTTGGTCAAAGACGGTTGTCGAAACTGAAAACAGAGCAACAGTCGACCAGATTCGAGATATTGAGGGAGGTCGAGAAGTTTTACGGACTTGAAGTTGTATATCTCGGTCAACCAACCTGTTCGTAGTTTAGCTGAAGATCCAAGAGCCGAACTTACCCGACATTATTCTGAAGATATCCCGGACATCAGCTTGCACAAGATTAGTATGGCTCTGGGGCAGCTTAAAAACCCAGTGACCATCTCGATATTAATTGAAAATTCTACTATTAAAGTTGTTGACGAGTTTTTATTATTACAGATTCCACGAGATGGACAGACGAATTGAGGAGAGTTGCTGAAAGCTGTTGGATGGAGACTGCTTCGAAAAGGTTGCTCTGGAGGTCGATGGGGGTGGCCTACGTTCAGCAGTAGACATCCAATGGCTTACGTGATGATGATGAATATTTTTATGCCGTTTCCATTCGAAGGAGCTTAGAGTAGCAGTCCAACCAAAGTCCTAAAAGAGTTAATCTCACGACTCACAACCTCCACGGCTGACAGTAGGGCTGGTTCATATTTTCCCCATGAATTGGAATTGCAATTCATCAGGAAAATTGTATCAGCATTCTTGCCATCGTTCCAACCGAACAAAATCTATATCTCAATTTTCTATTTCAAATTTAAGTTAACAAATTTTGACTTAAACAATTAATTTTTATTTATATCATATTAAATAACATTTAGGTTAAATAAAGCTTAGGAACCGAGTCCTCATTTGTATTATATTATATCCATGTACTTATAAATAAAATTTAATTGATTGCTAAACGTTAAATATATTCTGACATTGTACAGAGGAAATTGAAAATTTGTTTTATTGTTTCTTTATATTCGATAAAGTTTGAAATGATTTAAACGATCTTAATTATTCATCATAAGAAAGTTGTCGCATTAAGTTATCCGGGTTGTTATCATTAACATCTGATAATTATCACTATAACTTAAATATAATTTTTATAGTCCTAAAGGTTTACAGGAATTAGATGGCAATTGCTCTACATAACAATTAAGGTTCAGACTAAGTATACTCAACTAAAGATGCTTAACAGAGAAAAAAATAATAATCGTACTTACCGCATCCCTTTGAATTTTTATGTGTAACTTAAAAAATGATGAATTTCCTTACCTTGTTCCCCTATTAATAACTTCGTGTTACTATAACGGCTACAAAACCTTGTCTTTGTATTAACATTAGTGAATGTGTAATATCTTAGATTATGCTCCAAAATTTTTAAAAGCCAGAGAGATATTTTCCTGTGTGATTTTTTACAGGTACAATTTATGTTAAACATCGTTTTATAGGTGAGGTACTTGTGCAAAGTTTTATGCTTTTAATGTAAAATTTAATGTAAAATTCAGTACTCACAAAGAAGAAAAGTCACATATAATACATACTACGTAACATTCATATAACCCATACAACACAATGGAGTTTCAATATTTATTACACCTATTATTAAAATAGATAATAAAATACTAAACATTTGATAAAATTTAATAAAAAAAAGTCTACGAATGCGTTAAAATTGACTTTTAAAGCGAATTTGTCTCCATTTTTACTACTAAAAGGTCTATTAAATCGTTCTTTGTTCGCCATTGATTTGTAGTTGGCGATGTTACATTGTACATGGTGTTTGAAATATTCTGTGACTATTTTATTTACGGAGATTAAAAAAATTATAATTTTTATCTCATATAAATGATATATGAATTATCGTAACAATAGTACATTTTAAAAAATATTTTGATTATAATAAAGTGTTTTTTAAGTATTTATTTCGTTTTAATAGTAATTTTTAATAAGATTTGTTAAGTTTCATATTCACTGCTTAAGTGTAAATGTAAAGAGATTTATAATGTTAAACTTTAAACTTTTAATTGACAAGACTAGGTTTGAATCATCCTATACACCAACCATTGACAAGCAAGATTGTCAAACGATTAAGCACAATAAAGGTCCTAATAAAGGCAATAATAGACAACTCAAAAGTCAAATGATATTTCTTCGCTTCAAGAAATCCTTTCTGTTGATGATATTTAACTAAAGACGAAGATATTGGATAATGACTTTGCTATTGTGATAAAAGCACCTTGAGTCTCGGAATGGTCGTTTTATATAATTTTCGCTCTATTAGCTCATAATGACAGAAATGTTATTTAAAAAAAATAAGATTGTCAAAAATTCTCAACCGTGATGATATCTTACTAAATAATTTTACTATGCCATATGATATGCAGCAACAAATCATCCGTAATGGTTTCAGGTTATTTTATCGACTTTCAGGATATTGTGTTGAAACGTCAGTGTAATATAATAATATAGGTATTTCACTAAGTAAAGTTATATATCGTTGGACTACACGAGGAGGACTGACATACTGTTTCAACAGAAGATTATCATTAGCATCACTGTCGCAGTAAAATATCAAAACTATTGAAAAATAACGATTTTTGAACCAATTATATACCCTTGTTGCACAAATGTGATAGAAGAATTAGTCCTTTGTCCTGAGCATTTTCACCCGCGTTGATGGCTCCATCTAGTTAGCACCCCAAATAGTGAAATTCGACCTCTTAAAAATTGTCCAAATTGGTCACGAAATGGTCATTATAGGTCAGTTATTTTTAGTAATTGGTCAATACTTTGACAATAGTTACAGAGGGGTAAAAATTTCAAGGACATCGAAAAATTTTTGGCACCCCAAATTAATCCTACAAATTGGTTCTAAAATTATTTCAATTCATCTCAAAATAGTCATAATTGGTCGATTGATTTTAATAATTGGTCAACGTTTTTTTATATAAAAATTAAAAAAATAATAAAAAATTAAATTAGCTTCATCTATTTAGCGGCCCAAATGATGAAATTTTACCTCTTAATAAGTAGTCCAAATTGGTCACGAAATGGTCACAATTGGTCAGTGATTTTTAGTGATTGGTCAATACTTTGAAAATAGTTACAGAGGGGTAAAAATTTCAAGGACATTGAAAAATTTTTGGCACCCCAAATTATTCCTACAATTTGGTTCTAAAATTATTTCAATACATCTCAAAATAGTCATAATTGGTCAATAAATTTTAATAATTGGTCAACGTTATTTAACTAATTATTAATAAATAATAAAAAATAATACAACTTTCATAAATCGCGGGGTGAATAGGAATAAAACTGGAAGTTTCACTATTTTATGTCTAAAATAGACATGATTATTTATGATTTATTATTTTTAGGTTTAACCGAAGTATATCGATAGTTTTGATGTGTCGGAAGTACACACGAAAGAAAATGGTCATCGCTTCAACTTATCGATATACATATCGGAAAAAATACTATACTACTCGATAAATATCGAATGAACTATATCGATACTACTCGATATATAATCGGATGAAATATACAGATACTATTTGATAATTATGAAATGAAGATATATTGGTATATCGCACATTCCTAACTATTAGTCAGTGCGACGAGCAAGGCGTAGTAGAGGGGCGGTCCAACTGTAGGGTTGCCAACTTTTTTTGACAAAATAAAAACGTACAAAATTGTTTCAATAATAAAAAATAAAGTATTTCGAAGAAAAAAAAAGGATTTTTCAAATTTTATGTTTTTATTACCATAAAAACGTATTTTTGTGTGCTTTAAGCACATGCTAATAATTTTTTGCTATTTTTAAATATTTCAAAGCTTTTTTAACAATCAAAATTTAATCTTTTTTAATAATCAAAATTATTTTTTTTACCCGACTGCGACAGAAGGAGGGTTATTTTTTTCGAGTGTATGTATGTATGTATTTATGTTTGTATGTATGTATGTCCATTTTTTTGGCACGCCCTACAGCCCAAACGGCTGGACGGTTTTTGACATATGAGGTGTCGTTGGATTTGTCTAAATTGTAATAGTGACATAGGCTATATAAATTTTTAAAATGGCGCCCGCAAATGGCGGAATGAGTGGGGGAGTTGAATTTTTTTTCTTACTGTAGCAATATGGGTATCAAATGAAAGCTAGTAAATTGTTTTATTCTTTTCAGTTTATAATAAGAGTATTTTACACAGTCGGGTTTTTTTGATTTTTTTTTAATTAAGCATACTTGTTTTAAATAATTATTATTTAGTCTTAATTTATTTAATTTATTTCTTCGTCCATATTAATATTTAATTTGGCCTTAGTAATTACCATTTCAAAATCTTCACATTTAACCTAATTTTGCAAAGATATGTAACGAAGTGCCATTTTGAAGAAGTTATCTTCGCTAAAATCAAACCATTTTGTCATATAATGTAAGCTCATATCAATAAAAAGTGAAAAATTACTGGTAACATAACTGTATTAAGTATTTCGGGTGATAATTTTTCAAATTTTTTTTAATCCTATTTTTGATTCATGTGATTGGTGTGTTTGATGATGAACAGTTAAATACTAAGTAACCATAATGAGTGTTTTGTTTTATGCATCACGGTAAAGATTGGAAATAAAGTATTTTCTCATACTTTATTTGTTTGCAAAAGTATAAAGTATAATTACCAAAAATAAAGTAGGATACGTTATTATAAAGTATGTTTGGCAACCCTAGGTCCCTGTAATGACGCGCCATGGCTGGGGGACACAGCCATGGCTGGTAACACTGCTATAATAATAAGAGGAGGGGACTCCCCTTATTATTATATCAGTGTTACCAACTTAGTAGTTTTCATATTTTGTTAGTGGGACTATTTTTTTCTGGATTTCTATTTAGTGGTTATACTATATATACACTATGCTATATACTGTATATACTATATATACTATGTACTACTTTTTAGTACGTAATCTGATGTAAGTCTGCTGAACTGTTTTTCTGTTTCTTGGGACAGAAAAAATAGAAAATTTTGGATATTATAAGAATCACTTGAAGGAAATATTTGGAAATCATATATATTTTGTAAGATGTCACATTAAAATTTAAAAAAGGGCTTCTCGAAGAGTACTGTACCTACTGTACTATATTGTATTAGACTGATCACCACGCTATCCACTGCGGATTGGCGGATAATTTCCTTACCATGAGTAACGATCGTTATCAGATGTCTATTATAACAACCAGGACTGCCGGATTTACGTGCTCTCCAAGGACGACAGGATTGCAGGATTAAATAGTTTTTTAATTGCTTAATTTTAATTTTTAAAATTTTTAACTCATAATAAATATTATTTTGGTTAAAAAAAATCCGATGAAGATCTCTAACACAATCATCAAGGACGTCTGCCCTCACGTGTCACTCATAGTTAGGTGCGTGCGATATATATCGAAAATTCGTAAATACTTCATATATGCATTTGATAATTATCGATATAAATATCGATATATTTGTAAATTTTCAGTGGATCAGTTATACATATTCATTCGATATAAACATCGAGTAGTATTCATCCAATAGTTATCTAGTATTCGTATCGATATATATCGAGTAGTATAGTATTTCAGTCGATATAAATCGAGTAGTATAGTATTATATCCGATTTATATCGATATACGTAGATGCATAACCTTGTTTTTTTTAAAAGTACGCGGAATTTAGAATCGATATAAATTGGATACGTAGAGGTGATGACTTTTTTTTTAGGAATACACATAGCCGAGAGATCTAAATATCGATACGGGGTCGGGATGACTTTTTTTCCTGTTCACTTCAGAGACATCAAAAATATTAATATATTCATCTGAATTATCGAAAAGTATCGATATATTTATTGGATAATTATCGATACATTAATCCGATATATCGGATTGCAAAAATTATCGATATATATTTTCACACAATATAATATCGCAAAGTGTCGATATAACGATACGATATATTATATCGATAAAAATATCGATACTTTTTTACAAGAATTACAAGTTTCTGCCATTGCGCACCAAAAAGAAACGCGCGGAGTAATACAAAGAGCGCGACATCTAATTATCATAGATGCAGAGTCATTAATTTGTGGATTTCCCTTATAAAATAAAAATAAAAATCAATTTTAATATCTTGAGAAATAAATAATTATAAAATCCAAAATATTTAAGTACTATATAGAAGGAACATTTATCAATAATGTAATTATATTTTTTCTAAGTATGCACTTATTTTACAAATATCATTGCGATGATTACATACTTTTAGTTTTTTTTTTTTTATTAAATGTAAAATTATACCTACTGAGCTGTTTCTGAATTACAATTGTCAATAAAGTAAAATATAGAAAAACCCTATTATATTTCACGAAATTATAATTTGTAATTTGTAAAAAAAAAATCGAAAGATCCGTAATTTGGGCCGCTAAATAGATGAAGCTAGTAGTTTCTTCCAGTTTTGTTCCTATTCACCCCGTTATTTATGAAAGTTTTGTTATTTTGTATTATTTATTAATAATTTGTTAATTAAAAATACTAAGCTATAGACTGCCCTATCTGCCCTTTAATTCTACCTACGATTTTGAGTTTGCCCTCTTTTTATCACAATAAATAAATAATTTAAATGTCATTCCAACTT
Source organism: Euphydryas editha (assembly GCA_036937285.1). NCBI lineage: Eukaryota > Metazoa > Arthropoda > Insecta > Lepidoptera > Nymphalidae > Euphydryas > Euphydryas editha. The sequence continues at coordinate 6,243,997 of JAUPFZ010000020.1, forward strand.
TAAATAACCGTATCTCTTTAGCCAAAACGTTTTTGAAAATCTAATAAACGCTTAAAAATTTGCATTTACGTCGATTTTAATTGCCCTTCGGTTAAACCTAAAAATAAGAGATAAAATAGACATAAAATAGTGAAACTTCCAGTTTTGTTCCTAATCACCCCGCGATTTATGAAAGTTGCATTATTTTTTATTATTTATTAATAATTAGTTAAAAAACGTTGACCAATTATTAAAATTAATTGACCAGTTATGACTATTTTGAGATGTATTATAATAATTTTAGAACCAAATTGTAGGATTAATTTGGGGTGCCAACATTTTTACAATGTCCTTGAAATTTTTACCCCTCTGTAATTATTGTCAAAGTATTGACCAATTACTAAAAATCACTGACCAATTGTGACCATTTCGTGACCAATTCGGACCACTTATTAAGTGGTCAAATTTCATTATTTGGGCCGCTAAATAGATGAAGCTAGTAGTTTCTTAAAGTTTAGTTCCTATTCACCCCGCTATTTATGAAAGTTTTGTTATTTTGTATTATTTATTAATAATTTGTTAATTAAAAATACTAAACTATAAACATTAATCTGCCCTTTAACTCTACCTAGATTTTGAGTTTGCCCTCTTTTTCTCACAATAAATAAATAAATAGTTTCAATGTCATTCCAACTTTAAATAATCGTATCTTTTTAACCAAAACGTTTCTGAAAATCTAATAAACGCTTAAAAATTTGCATTTACGTCGATTTTAATTGCCCTTCGGTTAAACCTAAAAATAATAGATAAAATAGACATAAAATAGTGAAACTTCCAGTTTTATTCCTATTCACCCCGCGATTTATGAAAGTTGTATTATTTTTTATTATTTATTAATAATTAGTTAAATAACGTTGACCAATTATTAAAATTTATTGACCAATTATGACTATTTTGAGATGTATTGAAATAATTTTAGAACCAAATTGTAGGAATAATTTGGGGTGCCAAAAATTTTTCAATGTCCTTGAAATTTTTACCCCTCTGTAACTATTTTCAAAGTATTGACCAATCACTAAAAATCACTGACCAATTGTGACCATTTCGTGACCAATTTGGACTACTTATTAAGAGGTAAAATTTCATCATTTGGGCCGCTAAATAGATGAAGCTAATTTAATTTTTTATTATTTTTTTAATTTTTATATAAAAAAACGTTGACCAATTATTAAAATCAATCGACCAATTATGACTATTTTGAGATGAATTGAAATAATTTTAGAACCAATTTGTAGGATTAATTTGGGGTGCCAAAAATTTTTCGATGTCCTTGAAATTTTTACCCCTCTGTAACTATTGTCAAAATATTGACCAATTACTAAAAATAACTGACCTATAATGACCATTTCGTGACCAATTTGGACAATTTTTAAAATTTTTTTTTTCACTATTTGGGGTGCTAACTAGATGGAGCCCGCGTTGATGTCTATGATTTGACTATTCCATTTCTATAAGTTACAGCAGGATGATTCTTAGACTATTACCTACCTTAATAGACAGGCTTTATCACACAAAATAAAATCGTACTATTATAATACGTTAGGTACGTATTATAGCTTTGTGTTAAAATAGGCTTTTCAATTTATAATTAATTTTGGATTGAATGTAGTACGATCGCTTGCCGCTGTGTAAATTTACTAATAATATTCAAGCTTTCAACAATTGTTACTATTAATAAAATTGAAAGAATATATGGTCTTATTTATTTTAAAACTTAAAAAAAACCACATGTGAAAAATCTATTAACATTTAAGATTATTATTGTATGTGCAATACTGTGTCCTTGGTTACTCTATACTTTATGATATATTCTTTCTCTTATTATCTCTCTATTCTGTGATACTACGAGTAAAGTACATAAAATTGTAATTCGATTAAAATAAACATTTATTCTCATATAAAAACCGACTTATTAAAAACAATTCGACAGATTTCATTCTTAAAAAAAAGTTATTTTGTTTCACAAATACATTGGACCTACCAAGTTGGACCTTTTATCCAAGGCTGAGTGAGTGAGAAACGCAAGGTAATCGAAACGATTGGATAATTTGAGCTGAAAGCTCTCGGGGTATTGAACACGAGTATGTGCGTTAGATGGTTGGAGACTTCATTAGGCGTTACCGTTACAGTTATTTATTTACATAAATATTCAATGTGCCTGTAACCTATTTCACTCTGTGCATCACGGAGACCTCATTAAATATTTGTCGCCTAGTAATTATGATGAAGTCTATATTATTTCTTGTGGAACGATCAGGACTCACCTAGGTCCATTTCCTCTGTAGCGACTTCTGGATGAAAGAGCTCATCATAAAGAATCCCTCTTTCTCCAGAAAATCGGCCGGCCTCTGTCTTCTGGTTCCACTGCCCATATCCAAATTGCCCCACCCTCAGCTCATCGTCTTGTTTTTTGTCTATCTTCCCGTTAAAATCCCTCATAACAAGTAGAACTGAAAACTTAAGTAGATTTTATTTGTCTGTATAGCTTATATCTTCATACATAACCATTTGGATGTAACGAGGTCGGTGTAGACGCCTATATGACCTTCAGCGAATATCTCTCAGACACTCTGCTTATGAGTATAAGGTCGCAACGCAATAAAAAAAATATCCAAACATCAAATTAAGTATAATAGCACACTACAAACTAAAAATGAAATTGCTTTTTAAGTTTAAAACAAATATATTTTCACTCACGCACAAATTTTTCACCTTATGTAGGAATCTAAGGAATAAATAGTACAGTACTCTAACCAAAGACATTAAAAGAGACTTTTTTAATGTCTTTGACTCTAACCGTGTTAAAATCTTTTTTTTTTTCAAATTTCAATTTTTATTTCAAATGTATCAAATAGTGCTTGTTTAATTTTTCACAAATCAATATTTATTCAATGTCAAATTCGAAAACAAATTACACTTTAGACATTTATTAATTTTATAGAAAAAAAAAATATTGGTAAGTGTACATTTTCAAACGTACCTAGCTATAACTTGACTTTTATCGAAAGTTTTAATAAATGATATATAATATTGTAAAACATGAACAAAAATATTACATCTTAACGTTTACAGTATAACGTTTTAATTTATAGCCCATGTTTAAAAAAAAAAGTCTGTGAAGTCCAATTTGGCTGGCGTGAATAGCCGTAATCACGTGTAGGACTGATTCAAAACCATTGTGTGTACCCGTATAGGATTAGTCCCTTCGAGATCTCTGATAACATCTCCTTTCATACTTCAAGATCAGATAAGAGCACTGAGCGTCTTTGTCTAACACAAAACTCGAGGACCAAATACGAAAATTGAGTGCTCTTTTTTTTAAATTTGTTGGCTGACAGTTTTTGTGTCAATCATTTTACGTTTTTGTATGTAACGGTACCGGACTGGGTTCCTTGTAAATAAGAATGTCCTGCTGTCAGCAAAAAAAAAAAAAGTCCAAAGTGCTGAATCATAGATCTATCGATAACACGAAATATTAATGATCTGGATTGTTTTTAACTTATGTGGACTGTTGTTTCCACAACATCCATCCAAGAGCATCATCTGTTTCAATAGCGAGTGATAAGTATTTTTAAATTAATAATGAAATTAGCCCCTTTTTAAAAAAAAAAAAAAATATTGTTAAATATCACTAATCAAATAAGTATAGATATATAAAGGCGAAGTCTTACTTTTACGAAGTCATGATAGTGTATTGTTAGGCATTAGCCTCACTAACCATCTTTCGTTTCGGTTTCACTCATACTTACATAATATGTAACCGTTGTTACTTCTAAATGATGAACCTTCTTGTACAATGATGAAGTATTTAAAATCGATTTACTGGTTTCAAAAGTTATCGATAATAATAAAAAAGAAGAAGAAGACCGAAGAACTTTTCTCATATCTGTAGTATAAAGATCACGTCAGAATATATAAAAAATCTATTCGTAACGTACTCATACATAAATTACAAATAAGAAATCCATACAATAACCTTCGATTCCATAATATTTTGTCTAGAAACATCTTAAAACTTCTTAGAAGAGCTGTGTCCACGACAAAAGGAACTAATCTTGACCAAACACTTTAACAGCGCCGCCTGCCTGCATTCTATCAGGCGTGATAAGGCGGGGCTCTCGAAACCTTGGGCGGATACATGGTTATTCGGTTTGTACAAGTAACGATTTGCTTGATTAATAACGTAGGCGGACATACGAATTGATAGAAATTTCTTTGAAACTCTAAGTGCTAACATCTGCCTCAAGTTAAATAATACTATTAAATAGACAATCATACGCCTCTATATACTCCCTTCGTATTAATTTTGAAATATCAAGATTATAAATAAGTCAAAAATATTAAGATTCTATAAATATTAATTTTTTTTATTTTTAAAAATGGCATATAAATGAAATATAATAACTATATAAAATAAGGGCATTTATTATATTATTTTGGTATTTATATTAAATATATCATCGTATTAAACAACAACAAAATAAAATATATTAAAGTTTAAATTTAAAAACTCAATTGATATCGTGCAATAAAAATTCTTAGTAATAAAATATAAAATTATCAAAAACAGAAACTAATCCAAGACACTTTTTAAATATTTAAAAAAAAGTCTTACACAAATAATATTAGCAAATTAATTATTGATCAACACCTGCCTATGAACTTGAACATATTAAAGTTTCAAACTTCAAACATAGTTGTTAGTTTGCATAGCTTTGATAAATCACCAGTTAGCCAGGCGTGATTGGGCGGGGTCTTCAAAACCTAAGGCGGAGATGCTTTTCTTACGAATACGAAAAATTTCTCCAATTTGTAAGATTTATTATATAGGCGGACATCTTATACTTATTCTTAAAAACATATTTTGCACGTAACGCAAAATGACATTGCAAAATTTGAAACAACTTTTTTTTGTATTTATAGTTAAGATTTTTAAATTTTAGTTTGTTAAAATAGATACTGTATATATATAGTATATAGTCTGTATCTTGGCAGCACATGATACCGATACTACTGAATTGATTTGAATTAAATTTTGTATGATTTGAATTCATACTACAGGTTAGGACAGAGGGTACTTTTTATACCGAAATTATTTTCGGCTCCCTTGGGAGATGAAAGTCAAAACGCGTAATCGCGAAGGAAATCAGGAGTACAGTTCGTACTAAGGAAAACAGTTAACTTATGCTTCTACGCTTTTATTCTAGTTTATTATACTCAAGTAAAGAAAATATTGAAGGCCAAGTATAAATACTTACTTTTACGTTAGATAGCTTGTTTATTTTTGAAAATTATAGTTCTTAAGGATATAGTACATTACGTCACAATTCATTGGTTTGATGAAGTACACATAAATCTAAATCAATCGGCAAGAATCAAATATGAACTGGGGTTAATCTAAGGACGTCTAATATTACGATAATAGCTGATATTGTCCGTAAATCTTTAATACATATAGAATTTCATAATTACAATAACTTAAGCACCCTCATAACTGATCGTCTAAATATTGAAAATAGAATTAAATGCATTAGTTTCATACAATATGTTCGGAACAAAATAAAAACTTGGATCACAATAGCATGTATTTATCGTGGCTCATATTATAAATGTGTAAAACCATTTAAGTAGCGAAGTATCAATAGATGAATGTTTCTTTATGTTATGGTGAACCAACTTGGCCGTGATGTTTCACGCGCATTTTATTTTAAAGCTTTATACAGAAAACATTTAACTTCGAAGCTCAAACGAAATTTAACTATTACATCTCAACAATAAGGTTCACAATAACACACACCTATCCTCTAACATTGTGTAAAAACTACAAATAAAAATATACTTTAACGGGGTTACATTAGATCTAAAATTTAATAATGTAAATCGTTTTGTGAGTATTCAATCCCTGTGTCATAAGAAGGCTTTTATAAGGCAGCTAAAGGTCCACGTATTGTTGATAATCATTGAAGCAAACACTTGTTATTTTAAGAGATCATCCACCCTTAAAGCTTTACATTGAAATTCTTTTCAATGAAGAGTATAATGTATTATTTATAGCACACACTTGGAAGGCATATTCGAGGCCAGTATGTGTATTGTAGTTTGAGATATACGACAGGAGGAAATTGTAACGTCGGCGAATCATCAATCAACGCATTTATCCCTTAAAAATACAATTTTAATATTATTTGGTTGCAAATGTGTGCTGCCAAAATTTAATTAAAATTTCGGACAATGCTTTATTGTAATGAAATTTTGTAGAAAATGAAAATGTATTATGAAATAATGCGTAAGATTCCATGATATGTAAATGCGAAACTCTATATTATAGTACATTAAATATTAATAATTTACGTAATGATTTTTTTAAACGTTGAATCGAATTTCAAACGTCAACCATAGCAATGGTCACAGTAAAAAAACTACCATACCGAATTTTAAAAATTGAATAGTTTTTTTTCTAATTCGTTATTAGGTTATTTGTTATTTATTAATGCCGTCACGAATGACAAAAAAGGTTTTCGAAGCGAAAAAATGGCTGACATCGCGGACGCTAATCTGTCAGGCTTTTATTGTGAAAAAGGGTCGACGGTAATACTTAGTAACCATTAAATAAATTCAAATAAAAAAAAAATTTGAACTGAAAAAAATGTCCGTAGGCAAACCACTTTAAATATTTGTTCGCATATGGCTTCCGGCTATTTGGAGTGGGTTATGCCAAAAAATACTAGACCCTTTTTTGTCAATACTTAAAATAAATTGTGATTTATGATTGATAAAACTCTTAAAAAATATGACACATTTTTGTAAATTAGAATGCATTATAAAAAGGTTCTTTATACAAAACGTCCTTAAAATTTGAAAGAGTATAAATATTTAAGAGGGTTATATAATGAAATGTGAGCATAAAATAATTCATTCGTTCTCTAAAATTTACAATAAATTTGACATGATCCTTTTCGTTCAATGACAAAGGAAAATAAAATAACGATAATATATCTCCCTTTTGTAGCGAACATTAAAAAAAAGCTCTTCGTGTAAACGATCAAGCCTATTAAAGAAGGGGTATGGAAATATAAACTAGGTACTATGACAGTCCTGAAATTATTTTTTTTGCATATTATGTATTATCTGCACAGTGGTGTATACATTAAACATTTATACTCGTACATGTCAAAAAATTATAAAAAAAAAAAGTACTAATTTGAAAAACGAAGTAAGTCTTACGAATAGCTCAGTCAATTACAATCATGTGAAATAGCCTAAAATATTTCAAGATTAAAATTAATATTTTTGACTTATTATGTTCATTAAATACAATATATAAAAATTTCTCAGACCAAGCTAGCGTTTAAAATTAACGAACTTAAGCAATTGGTCGCAGTATTTTCATTGTACGTATCTAGTAGATCCAAGCTTATATATAATATTCTCAAAGTAATTTCCTCTTCTTTTGTTAATAGCCTTAACTACTTCTATACACCTTTCAGTACTACTAATATTAATGTGTATCAATTATCATCAACCTCATCATTAGTTTAAAAAAAATCTCGTAGTTTATAACACTACATATTTTTAATAAACATTAGAATTAAGTAGAACTTTATGAATTCCGTTTATGTTTCTATATATAACATTTTATTATTTTATGATAATATACATAAAATCGTAAAGGTCTGCTAAATTCTTACAGCCCTCACTAATTATAGATATCGATAAACTTACGCATAAATAACTAAGCTATTGAGAAATGTTACACGCATCTGCGAAAGTCAGGTAGCAAGGGATATTTTATTTATTTAAGATATAACATGAATTTTAGTAGAGTAGTAGCTAAAGCAATAAAAAAGATTTTGCTAATTAATAAAGGCGCATATAACTTAAACATGATGGAGATAAAAGGTACCATTTATTAACGGCTGCCCTTGCCGTCACAGGCAAATAATATTATTATAAACTTATAGTATTAAGGGTAGCAGATTTCAATAAATTGATGATAAATTTTGTAATTAAATACTTAATAATTTTGAATCAGTATTTAGAGAAAATAGATACAATTATGACGTGACGTATCCTAAACTTTTAAAAATTGAAGAGAATAATTTAAAAAGTATATATGTGAATAGCCCTAAAAATAAAACCTATATGCGGATACAAAGCCTTTGGCCAGTAGTGGGACGTTTATAGGCTGTTTAATTCTGTTCAATATGTACTAAGTTTAAATTTATTTATAAGTATTCCAGTGAATTTTGTAATATAACGTTTTACAAATAAATATTTCTTATTTATTATTGTTTAATACAGGAGTGCGGTGATGGCACAGGGGTTACGATACGTAAATCCATTTCTATATGTCGTGGGGTCAAATCGGTGCTCGGCGTTGATGAAAAACATTCTAAAATAGCCTGCTTATTACGAAATAATATTCTGAGACGTATATATTCTCCAAGCTGCAGTCGAACAGCGTAAGTTGGTGCTAAGGTCTTCTCTACTACATAGGAGAAGAGTTGAAGCTTAATCCGCCATGCTGCATCCACCTTTGCGGGTTGGCGGATAAAATCCATACCTAGAGCAAAACTTCTTATTCGATGTTTATGATAACAATCAGTACTATATATAATACTGAAAGCTTTACGTGTATTGACGAGGCACAGTGGGCAGACCCGTAAAGACATAATTTCACAAATAAAAAAAAATACTTTTACATATACATAATTTCATATACCGCTCCGAGCGGGAATCAAACTTGCAACCGGTGTTGATAATGGAAATTACCCACCACTACCACAGAATGTAGTCTAGATTTAGAATTCTTTAGTACATTTTTTTTATGAACTCCTTTCAATTTCGTTAGTGATTTTTAACGACATGGTATTAATTTAATTTTATTTTTTATTATTATACCTACCAAAACTTTATTATAATAAATAATAATAATAAATAAATATGTTTAACATACACAGTACACACGGTCGTCTGTCCCTAAGGTAGGAAACTTAATGCCTGTGTATTAGGTAACAGCCGACTGATATACATTTCTTAAACAAATATACATATATAAATAAATACATAATACACCCAGACTCGGGACGGGAATCGAACCCACAACCCTGGAGCAGAAAACAGGGCCACTGCTACCTGCGCCACGGGCCAGTCAAAGTTTTAATGTTATAAAGTAACATTAAAAATACATAAAATTTACTAGAACCATATAAATATTACTTATTTCAAATATCTGTGACTAGAACAGTAAAAAATGTATCAAAATCTGTTTTGTGTTTTAGAAGAGGAAAGCGGAAAACATAACAATAGACGCGGGTAGTGACTTTTTCAATACTATGTAATGATTTTCAATATTATATTTCAATAAAAGAAACACTGAACAGAACAAACCGTCCTTATAGAATATAAAAGAGGACAAGAGTTGTGGTACTCATACAAAACGAAATAAGGTAGCAAGTCTAATAGACGAATTCGAAACGGTTATTTGCAGCCCCATTGACGATCTACAACCATGAAACAGAAACAAGGCTATTCAGGAACACGTAGGTTCAGTCAAAGGATGCGAAACCATTCAAGAACCGTAAAAACGACTACTTTCCGAAAGGAATACACTACAACATAGTATTGTTTGTGCCGTTCCTTGGAGTATTAAAGCCCGACAATGAATTCCGTAAGCTGTAAAAACAATCTTAAAGGCTTGGGTACCGAACATAATCCTTTACAAAGTGTACCGCCATGCACGTTCTATTTTCAAAACAGTAGAAAATCCTTTTTCGATATCGATTTATCGCCTGAATTACTTTATTCTGTTTTTTTTAATATATAAAAAAAAATCTTTTTCGAGATTGGCACCTTTTGAATCGGAATGTTTAGGGCGAATTTAATCAAGTACACCTTTTATTGGTATCTTTTTTCAAATTCTGAATATTTTTCCTTAAAAAGCGATTAAAAATTTTACACCCTTTTCAGATCTGATTCAAAAGTTGTTTAAATAATATCTTATGATAATTCCTCAAAGTACGTAAAATTAAACTGAGTTGAGAGTATTTTTCGTTTTTGAGACATGACAAGTCCAAATTATTAATTAAACTTTTTTTTGACAACTTTTATTATTATGTAAATTTGTAATGGGTCACAGCCGAAGACAAGGTAAACACGATGTTATTACAGACTTAGCATTTATTATATGAAGAAAAAATATATTGAGGAGAGATTCACAAAGTACTTACAGCTATTAAACCTATTTGGTAGTGCACTTGTTAAGACTCGTGGAACACTCTGAAGTACACTTTGATATGGGCTCAATATATATGAAAGAAATATAATTAATAATCAATTATTACGAAATTAAGAAATATTTGGTTACTATCTAAACTTGATAACATGGAATGTTGAAATGTGACCGCTAATATTAAAATTATCATTTTCCACAATGAAAAAATTATACCAAATAAAGATCAAATTAAACAAATTTTAGAAGAATGCCATGTAAATCCAACAGCTGGACATTCGGGTTTCCATAAAACATATAAAAGAATCAAAGATAAATATAAATGGAAAAATATGAAACTTGATATTAAAAATTATATTAAAACCTGTGAATCATGTCAAAAAAATAAGTTAATACGAAAGAAACATAAACTTCCCATGGAACTTACCACCACATCTTCAACGCCTTTTGAGCGTATTGCCTTAGACATCGTAGGACCCTTACCTCTGTCAGAAGATGGTAATAAATTCATATTAACACTCCAAGATGATCTTACTAAGTTTTCACAAGCTTATGCTGTTCCTAATCATGAAGCTTTAACAATTGCAAATATTTTTGTCACACAATTTATATGTAAATTTGGTATACCTAAGTCGATACTTACTGATCAAGGCGCTGACTTCACGTCATCTCTTTTAAAAAATATTTCAAAACTATTTAAGATAAAACAAATTAATTGCACAGCCTATCACCCACAAACTAACGGTGCTCTTGAAAGATCTCATCACACGTTAGCTGATTATTTAAAACATTATGTTAATGAAAAACAGACAGACTGGGACAAATGGATTGATTTTGCGATGTTTTCCTATAATACATCTGTCCATACTTCAACAAAATTCATGCCATTTGAATTAGTTTTTGGTGTAAAACCAAACATCCCATCTAGTCTCACTTCTACACCTGAATTCAAATACACTTATGATGATTATCTTAGTGAATTAAAAATGAGATTACAAAAAAGTAATGAAATAGCAAGAAACCACATACAGAAATCAAAAGAAGTTAATAAAAAGTATTATGATCAGAAAAATAATCCTATATCGTTTAAAGTAGGAGATAAAGTATTTTTGTTAAATGAAAACACTTCTAAAGACAAATGCAAAAAGCTTAGAAGTAATTACGAAGGTCCTTATGAAATAGTTGAAATCAATTCTAGTTGTAACTCCACTATTATTATAAAAAATAAGAAAAAGTTAGTTCATAATAATAGATTAAAATTAGCATACTGACGCAAATCATATAAATTGCTTACAGAATGGCTTGGACAACCTTCTGGATCCTGCTTATGCAAATATTGACAATCAATTGCGACATCAATAGTAACTTGATACAAGTATACCCTTTAAAAATTAATACTGGATTATATTATGATCAAATAGGAAAAATTGAATTTTTTGAAAATACATGGAAATTAATCACGAACATTGATATAACTGAATTAGAAAACAAGATTGAACTAATCGAAGTAACATACAGCGATACAAAAATTTTATGCAATGACAAGACGTTTTCAAACTTCTCTGTATGCAACACTTCTTTGAATATAATTGATAAACTTATTCCTGTTTTAAAAGCAAAAGATGAATCATTAAAAGACATGATAGGACACACATCAAATAAAAAGGATTCTTCATATAACTATTATAAAACTGATGATCATCATAGAGAAAAACGAGGTTGGTTTGACGGCTTCGGACACCTATTCAAAACAGTTTTTGGCACTTTAGACGCTGATGATGGCGAACATTTCGAAAATGCATTCGATCGAATTAATAAAGATAAAAATGAATTTGTCAAAATCTTAAAACAACAGACTCAAGTTGTTCAAAATACAATAATGAATTTTAATTCCTCAATCACAAACTATGAACGCAATTTAAACACATTCAATACCAATTTGAGAAAACTAGAGAATTTTACTAAAACAACTGTCGATACTATAACTTCTTTACAAAAACAACAAAGCATGCAAGACCATTTAGAATTGCTAAATCTAATAATTTCTGAAGTAGATAAAGAATATTCTATTATTATTAATGCTATTTTGTTTGCTAAAACTGAAACATTGCATCCAAGTATAATTTCACCCTCAGTTTTAATAAATGAACTTCAAAAAGTTATTCCTTACTTACCTACTAATACCAAATTTCCAGTCGATCTAACTAGAAATGAAGTTTATAAACTAGAATCAGTACTGAAACTAAATTTATTTCTGTATAATAATAAACTAATATTTGTTATCTCAGTTCCATTAATATTTAATGAAAAGTTTGATGCATAAAAACTTATAAGTTTACCCATTCACAGAAACGACGATTTTTATTCTTTTATATTATGAAAATAGTCAATACTTGTCAATTTCAGAAAATAGAATGTACTATGTAACTCTTAAGGATTTGTCAGAATGTAAATTATTGTCAGATGATTTAAGAATTTGTTATAATAAGGTACCAATGTATTCAACTCACTCTAGACCTAGTTGTGAAAGTGAAATTTTGTTAAATAATGTAAAAAATCCAGACAATTGTAATATAAGAATCACAAAACTTTCTCACGAGCTATTTTACAAACTGAATAAATTAAATCAATGGTTATATGTCGCACCAAAGCCAATTATTGCTACTGTAAAATGCGAAACAATGCAACCTAAAGATATTATGTTAGAAGAAAAAGGAATTTTAAGTTCTAATAAGAATTGTAAGATTTTCACTACTAATTCTGTGTTAACTACTTTTAGTACTCATAATGAAAATTCAGTAGATATAAGGATTTTTCCCACTTTTGATATTAATGATTGTATAAAGATAAATAAGTTAAATTTTACAAAACTAGATTTAATTCCATTACAATCTTATAAATTAGATCATGATTCAATTAAATTAACAAGTCATAAATTAGATGAAATTGAAAAACTAACTGAAGAATATGAAAAAGATAACTCTATATTTAATCAAATGACAGGGAATAGTTTTCTTCCTCATGTATTCACAATTATTCAAATTTTAACTGTATATGCTGTTTATAGATTCTTCAAATATTTATGGTTATTATACAAATATGGACCTGAAGTACATCGGCATATCAATAATGATTGTTGTAGTAGTATAACTAACTGTATTACATTCAATGTTAGAAATAGAAATAGAGAAAGGAATTCTCCAAATTCCCCAATGTACTCTAATGCTCCTACAGCACCCATAGAAGATCTCGAAATGCAGAATTTAAGGAAAAAACTCCTATAGTTATTAATTGTAATAGTAAAACACCACTACGAAGGAGTGCTAGATTGTCTAAGTTAAAAACTTAATCATTGATATTAATCTAAATCTCAAAATGTTATATTTCATTATATAAGTTTTATTATGAATTAATTTAAGTCGAAATGATTTTCAATCATTTCTTTTTCTTAGGGGGAAGGTGTAATGTACCTAACCATTATTTGTATCATAACTACGTAGTCTTACGAAACTTTCCAAATTGTTTCCTTATTGAATCGTCATTAATATCATATCAATGTTATATTAGCGGTCACATTTCAACATTCCATGTTATCAAGTTTAGATAGTAACCAAATACCTCTTAATTTCGTAATAATTGATTATTAATTATATTTCTTTCATATATATTGAGCCCATATCAAAGTGTACTTCAGAGTGTTCCACGAGTCTTAACAAGTGCACTACCAAATAGGTTTAATAGCTATAAGTACTTTGTGAATCTCTCCTCAATATATTTTTTCTTCATATAATAAATGCTAAGTCTGTAATAACATCGTGTTTACCTTGTCTTCGGCTGTGACCCATTACATTTTTGGCGCAGTCGGTAGGATCGTACTAGAAGCATAAAAGCTTAACGAATCCAGAACCACGGTGAGGAAACGCTGTACGAGTTACTGCCTACCTGCTTCGGAGGTCTACAAGGAGTACACCAGCAGCCCCACATCGTGCTCACCATAAGGTCAAAGCAGCCGCAAGTAAGCATTGTTTTATATGTACAACTTGGCTTCCTTATTTGAAGAAAAAATGGCTCCTACAATTAGCCTAGAAATGGCGGAGCGTATGCTTATTAAATTTGACGGGAATAAAAGCAAACTGTACGAGTTCTTGGACAATTGTGATAAGGCGATGACTCTCGTCGATCCAATATATAAAGAAATATTATTCAAATTAATTGAAACCAAGATCACGCGCACCATAAGGTCAAAGCAGCCGCAAGTAAGCATTGTTTTATATGTACAACTTGGCTTCCTGATTTGAAGAAAAAATGGCTCCTACAATTAGCCTAGAAATGGCGGAGCGTATGCTTATTAAATTTGACGGGAATAAAAGCAAACTGTACGAGTTCTTGGACAATTGTGATAAGGCGATGACTCTCGTCGATCCAATATATAAAGAAATATTATTCAAATTAATTGAAACCAAGATCACGGATAATGCGCGTGCCGTCGTAAGAAACCGAGAGTTCCCATCTTGGGACGCCCTGAAAACGCATCTTCTGGACGCGTACTCGGAAAAAAGGACCATAGGGCAATGGCAGCTAGAATTAAATGCGTGTAAACAAGATTATAAGGAATCTGTTATGAGCTTCGCAAACAGAGTCGAAAGTTGTTACATTAAAGTCATTAATTCATTAGATAATAATTTAGATAAAATTAGTAGGGAAGCATGTGTTAACTTAATAAAAAATGAAGCTCTGAGCGTTTTTCTGAATGGGTTAAACAGAGACTTAACAATTTTAGTCAAGTCGCAAAGGCCTGACACCTTAGAAAGCGCAGTTGCTGTCGCACTCAATGAGGAGCAACAATTAAAAAGTAAATTTGAAATGCAACGTTTTCATAATAATCAAAAACCAAATTATAGTCAAAATAAAATATTTCAAACAGTATCTCAACAATTTTGTAAATATTGTAAAAAAACGAACCACACCATCGATAAATGTTTTAAATTAAAAAATCGCAATCCTAATAATAATAACAACACCAACCATTATAATAATCGAAATAATCACCATAAAAATTATCACAATAGACATACGAATAATTCACATCAAAATAACAGTCAGTTTAGAGGGAATTCCTCACAGCAGGCTGGACCTTCGTCTTTAAACAGGCAGGGTCCTCCGCAGCCGGCTGTGCAGAGGGAAACCCGATAGATCCAAGCCGGATCCATGCAGTAAATTGCAATGCAATTACGTCATACGTAATTATTCAATTTAACCAAACTAGCGAACCAGTTCGACTACTTTTAGACACTGGTGCTACTATTTCCCTAATTAAAGTTGATAAATTAAATTATGAAACAATTTGCTATACAGATTACCCAATTTATTTAAGAGGCATTGATAAAGTCGAATCAAAAAATTTAAATAAGACACTCGCTTATACATACCTTGATTTTCGTCTTAATAACTTTAAATACGA
Source organism: Euphydryas editha (assembly GCA_036937285.1). Classification (NCBI taxonomy): domain Eukaryota; kingdom Metazoa; phylum Arthropoda; class Insecta; order Lepidoptera; family Nymphalidae; genus Euphydryas; species Euphydryas editha. Next base: position 6,259,728 of record JAUPFZ010000020.1, read on the forward strand.
AACTCTTTTCCACGTTATTTCAAAAGATTTTCCAATTGATTTTGATGGTATTTTAGGGAACGATATTCTAAAAAATTTGAACGCTTCTCTCGATTTTGAAAAAAATATTTTGAAGATAGATGAAAATGAAATTGAAATCATGGTAATTGAAACGCTTACTGCCCCTCCTGAAAACAATAAAGCACCATGGTCCCGTGCTGATGAATTAAATAGGGTAGATATTCCCTTTGATTCTTGTACTGACAAGAAAATAGTCGAAATCGATTATTCTAATATTCCCATTGAGGATTCTTATATTTGTATAAAACAATTATTTGATTATATTCCCTTCGAGGATTCTAATAAAATAGATCAGATCTCTGAAACTGGTCTTCAAACGAATTTAAATAAATTTTCAAGACAAAATATTCCAATTATTATAAAAAATAAAACTATTTTAAAACCGCGTTGTGAACAAGTTGTTGAATTTGATATTTTAAATTTTGATTCCGAGCTAGGAATAATAAATAAAAAGGAAATTGAAAATGGTATTTTTATCGCGGATAGTCTTGTAAAAGTTACAAATGGAAAAGTTATTACTTCTATTTTAAATACAAATGATAAAGTTATTAAAATTAATAATTTGAAAATAGAAATTGAATATATTTCGGAAGATTTCAAAAAATGTTTAGAAAATAATGAAAATTCTAATATCGATAATATTGGTCAAGTCAGAAATTTTTATCAGAAAGCTGAATTACAATTTCCAAAAAGATTAGAAAAGATTAAATCCAATCTTCGTACCAGTCACCTTAATAAAGAAGAAAAAGAGTCTTTAGAAAAAATTTGTATGGATTACCATCATATATTTTATTTAGAAGGTGATAAATTATCTAGTACTGATGTTCTCAAACATACTATTCCAACTAAATCAAATACCCCACCGATTAATGTTAAAACCTATAGATATCCTCAAATTCATAAAGAAGAAGTTGATAAACAAATTAAAAAAATGTTAGAACAGGGTATTATTGAACCATCTACATCTCCTTGGAATTCACCTGTATGGGTCGTTCCGAAAAAACTTGATGCTTCTGGTGAAAGAAAATGGCGTTTAGTAATCGATTACAGAAAATTAAATGAAGCTACAATAGGAGATAGTTATCCCTTGCCTAATATAACAGACATTGATCAATTAGGTCATTCTAAATATTTCACAACCCTTGATTTAACTTCAGGTTTTCACCAAATTAAAATGTCGCCTGAAGACGCTGAAAAAACAGCGTTCTCTGTCCCTTCAGGACATTACCAATACAATAGAATGCCATTCGGTTTAAAGAATGCACCAGCTACGTTTCAAAGGTTAATGAATACTGTACTTGCTGGAATCCAAAATTATAGATGTTTTGTCTATTTGGATGATATCGTAATTCACGCAGACTCTCTTCAAGAACATAATAAACGTCTAATCGAAGTTTTTCAACGCTTGGATAAATTTAATTTAAAAATTCAACCTGATAAATGTGAATTTATGCATAAACAAGTTATGTACTTGGGCCATCTCATTACTAATGAAGGAATTAAGCCTGATCCAAAGAAAATTGAAGCTATAATTAACTATCCAATTCCTAAATGTCAGAAAGACATTAAAGCATTTCTTGGCTTCGCTGGATATTATAGAAGATTTATAAAAGATTTTTCTAAATTATCACGTCCTTTAACTATGTTATTAAAGAAAGATACTGATTTTATTTGGACAAGTAGCCAACAAGATTCATTCGAAAAATTAAAAAACGCTTTAAGTTGTGAGCCAATTTTACAATATCCTAATTTTGAAAAGGAATTTATACTTACCACAGATGCCAGTGCCTATGCGATAGGTTCTGTACTTTCTCAAGGTTCACCACCTAATGATCTTCCTATTGCTTATGCAAGTAGAACTTTAAATCATGCTGAATCTAATTACTCAACAACAGAAAGAGAGTTATTAGCTATTGTATGGAGTATAAAACACTTTCGTCCTTACCTTTACGGAAGGAAGTTTAAAATTTACACAGATCACAAACCTTTAACTTGGTTATTTAATGCAAAGGATCCAAGTTCTCGCTTAGTCCGATGGAGACTTTTATTAGAAGACTATGACTACGAAATAATTTATAAAGAAGGTAGATTAAACCATAATGCCGACGCGCCAAAAATGTAATAGGTCACAGCCGAAGACAAGGTAAACACGATGTTATTACAGACTTAGCATTTATTATATGAAGAAAAAATATATTGAGGAGAGATTCACAAAGTACTTATAGCTATTAAACCTATTTGGTAGTGCACTTGTTAAGACTCGTGGAACACTCTGAAGTACACTTTGATATGGGCTCAATATATATGAAAGAAATATAATTAATAATCAATTATTACGAAATTAAGAGGTATTTGGTTACTATCTAAACTTGATAACATGGAATGTTGAAATGTGACCGCTAATATAACATTGATATGATATTAATGACGATTCAATAAGGAAACAATTTGGAAAGTTTCGTAAGACTACGTAGTTATGATACAAATAATGGTTAGGTACATTACAAATTTTACAATATTATACATATTTACAATTCAAAACTTAAAATAATTATTTACAAACAGTTTTGGTATAAATCATGTTCGCGTGGAATGGTGCCAAGAATACTAGTAGCATTTCCCCGTTGAATTGCAATTCTAATTCTTTGGGCAAAAAATGCACCAGCCCTCCTGTCACCAGTAGAGGCTATGAGACGTTAGTTAAACTATGTCATCATTTATTTATTTACAAAATAAATACTATTAGTGCTATTATTAGTTGTGTGAGGTCAACTTTAGGAGAAATTAATCGAATAATAAATTTAATATAAAAAATAAGTCCAATTCGACAATTTGCCTACTTTCAATTATAATAAAAAATGGATTACAGTCATATTTAAAAAATTCAAAATAGAAGATTCGAGATAGATTCAAAACAGCAAAAGATTTATGGGTAATGGGTGGAATGGCGTATTTTTTGTGACAAAACATTGAAACTAATAATTTATATTTAATTGCGTTTATTTTCGACAAATAAAACTTTTCTTATAGCTAGTGATCATTTTCCCGAATGGAAATTGTAGAAAATAATTATCTATCATATTTCATATATATATTTATCTAAATAATTATTATATAATGATATATATATATATATATATATATATATATATATATATAATATCTATATATCTATCATTATATTACATTTTTTTAGATAAATATATTTTTTGCACGAATGCAAATCGTAGAAAAGCTTTATTATAGGAAAGGTAATATTTATGAAAAATTATAAATTCAGATTAAAACTATTTATTTATTTTAATTTTATTTCGCTTAAAATTTTAACTTTTTTTTAATACAATAAATCACACATTTTTTTTATTATCCCTCAAGAGCCTACAACTAAAAATAATATTGCGTAACGTAATTCGATATATAAGCAAATAACTGTCTGACACTATTTTTTACCGAACAATCGGAAAGACGGAACATAACGCACTAAATCGGAATACACAATCGGACCACGCCCACAAGTGCACCATTCTCTACTAACAATTAGAAGCGTCTTACAACCGTTTCTGGAATTTCGCATCTGGTCTTCCACAATGAATTTCCTGTTCGGATTAATGAGATACGGGTCTAATATCGCCTCAGGGCACGTTATCTCGATGTAGCGCGAATTCTTTTTACAAATGTTATTTATGGTATTTGAGTGATGGTTCTCAATAATGTGTATTACATACACACATGCAATTACATGTATCGAAAACAAAACGGAGAAAAGAAGGAGAGGTGAAAAATGTGTCAGGTCTATTGAAAATATTTAAAAAAAAATATTTGAAGAGCAATCTATAAGTAATCGTTAATGAATATAAATCTGTGTTTTTTTTTTTCCTATTTGTATGTCTGTCTATACCTTGATCGCGCATCACGCCGATACTAATGAATAAATATAAATGAAACTTGGTATATTTTGAATCCATTCTGCGAATTAGGACACTGAATAATTTTTATCCCGAAATTAAGTACGATTCCCTTTAGACAGGTGATGAAAATAAAAATAATAAAAGAGATTACAAAGTGAAGTATTATTGTATCAACATATAATAATTATATTTTGCGATAATGCATAACACATATCTAAGGAAAAGTGCACGTTAAGTATATAGTAAACTAAAAATGTGACATATTTTTAATGTAATTACTTTCCAAAGTTTCTTATAATAAAACTCTTGTCCATAATAATATCTTCATATAAAACATTAATTCCATGAGTAATCCTATACATGTCAACAACTTAACAACTTACATTAATGACTAAATTGTGATTCACTCTGTATAAATTTTAATGACACAATCATGACCTTGCATCCTGAATTTTGACACAAGTATGTAATACAATTTTTTTTCTACTATATAATACCTAACTAAAATCCATAAATTAAAAGAGAGTATATCAGTTTATGTCCATAATCAAGACTTAATAAGATAGATATGCAGAAGTGAGACGTTGAATTAAAAAATATATTCCCATTATCAACATTCCATAGGTTTTAATTATAAGTATAGAACCTTTTAATATTTTTCGTTTTTCAATAAAATGCAATCAAGGAGGCCACCCCAATTCGATCCACTTACGGGAACGAAGCTTTCACGAAACTTCACGGCCTAATTATGAAAAATAAGACATAGTTTAGAATCCCAATCCTCTATTTAACACGTGCTGGTATATTTTTTTTTGACAACATTCCAGAAAATATTAATTTCGAAAGGAATAGACGTGCAAAAACACTAATTGCTTTTTGTATAGCAGCTCGTCAAGGTTTTTGCAGGTCGGTTCATAGGTTCGGAGTAAATGTGGGCTTTGTCAGAGAAAAGTGTCAAATTACGTGGCACGAGATGGAAGATAAGCACTAGGGGTGACTCGAGCTCGTTTTATTTATGAGCCGAATATTTTTGTTACATTATGTTTACGTCTTGATAAAAGAATAAATGATTAGGAATAATAGTAAGAAAAAGATCATGCAATAGGTACTTTATAAACTTGTATATTCAACAATAAATAAATAATCAAAAAACAATACCTAATTTCGATTTCCTAAAAAGGATTCGTATATAACAAGATATAACAAATCCTATTGTTTTATCTCCACTATCATCTAATAAATTATGAGAAATTATAGTAAAGTAAGATACAAAAGATTTTTTTCTTAATTTACCCAAATTTATAACAACGTTGTTAATTATAAATTATTAAAATGAAATTATTAGATAATAAACCGAGATTTATGTGACAGCCCTATCGCAACGCAAAGATCGTGCTTTTTTGTGTGCATCCATTTTTAGTTTTTCGTAAAGATTTTGCTCTTAGATAATAAATCATTGTAAATAAATAAACGACAAAAGCGACATTTATGGTTGAGACGAAAATGTACCTAGAGTATTAATATGTAAAGTTGTATTTCCTTTAAGAACATGTCATTTGATTACACCATATGGTTATATTTGTAATGCAATAGGCAACTAAACGGAAAGAAGCGGTAGATAAAATGCCGACAAGTTGGAGAAATATTTCCAAAATATTTGTAAGTGAGGCCGCGGCCCCCAGGCGGTCGCTGCGTATACGCAACATGTTGGAATCTTGAACACACGTTAAAATATTTCATATTAAATATGTCGACAATTATGTAGTTATGTACACTATTTATTTTAATTTTTCACTTTCCTATAAATAGTATTCGTACACTATTAAAATGTATTATTAAGTTTATTGAAGTTATAAACGAAAATATCTTTACAAAAATTATGTAACTATTGTTATATTCTAAAAAAATTGTTTTATTTTAGTAAACAAAAATCGTCAAACCAATATTTCGACACAATTTTATATCCAAATAATTTTTAAATAGACACCTGAACATAAAACATATTATTAAAACATCGTAAAAGATTACAGTATTGAAAAAACGAGAATTCAATTTTAATAGATAAAATTAAATCAGGCGTAAATTTAACATGGATAAAATAAAATCTTTAATTGTTAAGGTTTTAGAATTCTCTTTCTTGGTACGTAGCCATTGTAACTCGACACCGCGAATGGACCGGTAGAGATCGTCGCTGAGATAACTCGACTAGCATTCACATTCGGATTCTTTATTGAACCTTTGGATTCTTTTATTTAACCTGTAATGTAAATGTTTATTATACGTGATGAAATGAAAAGGTGTCCGAATGTAAGGAATAAAGTTGTGAATTACATAATACAGTTTGAAATGAAAAAATATTCTTACAATGGTTTACATTTCGCACCCTTCCCATAATTATGTTTTACATTATTACTTATTTTTATACATTATTTTATTAGTTCTCTGCCCAAAGGTTGCCGGTTGGTTGCTGGTTGTTGGAAGAAATCGTTGTGTTAGTGATAAGGCCAAGTTGCAACTGATGCAACTTAGATATTATGTATTCTATTTTAGTTTAGTATTAGTATTTTGTATTAGTGTGCAGAAAGTATAAATAAATAAATACATTTTCAAATTATATTTGACTTCATAATTATAATTGTTAACAATAAGATACTGTTGAAATAATGGAAATATAATTTTATGAATAATATCATTTTACATGTTATCATTTTAAATTATTTTATTTTGTTTTGTTACTTAATAATTTATTTACAATATGCTATAATATAAAAATTACAATTCAGCTAGCTAGTTAATTGTAAATACTAATACCAAACAATGTTATTCAAGGCAGGCAAAATTATTTCTTTAAACATATATCTTATTTTAAGAGAACCAAAATAATAGACTCGATGTTATACAACATTTAATCCCTAACAATACAAATATTATGTCGTCACTATCGTAGATGTTCGATAAACATGTTCCTTGGCAAATGTTTGTAATCCTCGATGAATGCGCCCGCGCATACGAGTCAAGTGTAGCGTGACAAGATTATCATATTGCGCAAAAATAAAATATGCCTAGATGGCTTACATTTTTATTCAATAGAGATGTGATTTTGCCCTATTATTTATTTCATAGAATATTTTTATTTAATCTCTGATATGCGTCTGTATTATCAAATTTCCTATCTATAAGTTGACAGAAACATTTAATCACAAATACTATTGTTATAATAGGTCTACATCTGTTTAAAAATGCATAAACATTTTGTCTTGCAAAAGTCATTTAATGAAACAATATCTAATATCTCCTCAGTATTATAAGAAAGTGTCTGAATATATTATGAAATGTGATAATTATTTATATAAAATCGTCGTAAAAACACTATTAGGTATTAATATAAGTGTACAAAATTTTGAATATAAATTATTATATAGTCCATACACTTTATTGCAAGCGCATACAAAATAAACGAAGCAAAGTTATTATCTACTAAATTTAACGAGCTTTACCTCTGTAATTCAACCATTACAGATGTACACAAAAACTTTTAACATCCGTAACAACATAACACGATAATTTCTAAACCTAATCACAGAACAGAAAGTCGCTCAAACAGATAGAAGATAACGCTCATAACTTGTCTACAAACCATGATCAGATAACTGTGATACCATCACTGTCGCCTTAATACTGTTCCTTGGCGTAACTAACACCAGTATAGATTGAGATAAAGGCGAAATAGTGGCGTTAAATAACCATTTGTTATCTCTAACTTCGTTATGGGATTTTACAAACAATCATTTCTTATCCCATTACATTGGAGATAATACGAACGTCTCGTCTTTTAAAGTAAATTAGAATGAAATACAAAAACGAAGATATTGTAATAAATATTGCTACATAACTAAAACATTATTTAAAAAAGCTGGTTATATGAAGCGTTTTATTATGATGACAGAAAATAATTATTTTGCGAAGCCGTAGGTACAAACTTATAACAAATGTGACTGAATTTAACATGACAATTTCATTAAATAGTGACGTCACTACGATAATTGAAAAGTTATAACTGCTGAATGTTTTCTCTCTCTTGTTAAAAAAGGCACTAGAAAGATTAATCTAACTTTTTTACTTTATTAGAAATAACGTCTAAAACAATGTATTTCTACAAATGAAATTAATATACCTAATCAATGAAAAAATTAGTTTTCAGTTGTGGGTTACATAAAAATAATAAACTTCAAAATTACACTTAAAATTAATAAATTTATACGACCTTTTCCGTTTGATCCGATAAAAATTAAGAATTTGGTCACTTCTAATTAATTAAAAACAAATCCTTCACACTATCGTGTTTACTTAAGCTGTGTCTTCTCGACTTAAGCAAACAAGATCGAAGATGAACGATTCAAGCAATCATCAAATCACCGGAGGTCATTAAAATTAAATTACAAAACCCGAGAGAACGACTCACAGAACTAATTAAATTACCCTGAATGTTTCTGTCATCGTTAAACATGTCTACGCAATCCCCTAAGGAAGTTGTATGTCACGACGAAGTAGAGTCGGTTAAAAAGTGTGGTACACGAATTTAAATATTTCTTCATAGTGTCTTTAATTTTAAAATGTATATCACAAGTGTTAATATTCATATTTGTAATAAATAATATTCACATTAAATTTAGAAACATATTAACAAAAAATAATCTAAAAAGAAATTAAAATTATATTTTATAAACAGAATATATATTAGTAATAAGTATATCGTATTTACCCAGGCCTAGTTATTACTGATTGTATTATAGTAATAAATAGTTTTGAAAACAAAAATTAAAAGAAAAAATATATAAATATATGTGTATATTTTTTTACTATCATCATTATAATTGGAAGCAATGCTAGACATCGTCAATAAACTACTAAACTACATAAATTTATTTACTTCAATAAACTTTGGAATAGTCATAAACGTCGTCTTTAATACAATAATATCCTTTATACAAATTTAAACTTCTATAAGCAAATGATTAGCGTCAAATACCAAAAGGCATTAATTTTGCTTGCTTCTGTGCTTGCCACGATTATTTTTCTTAATTGGAATACTGCCTTCTGAGTTCTAACCCATTAGGGATGTTGAGGTCGTTATAGTAGGTATCATACAAGTATTTATTCTAAAATATGTTTTGACATGCTTATCTACAATTATAATTTAAATTTGTGGAATTACATACCTTTTTGAAAATCAATTCAAAATAATCAATAAATATTTAAAATGCATGTTCTTAATTGGAATACTGCCTTCTGAGTTCTGACCCATTAGGGATGTTGAGGTCGTTATAGTAGGTATCATACAAGTATTTATTCTAAAATATGTTTTGACATGCTTATCTACAATTATAATTTAAATTTGTGGAATTAAATAGACCTTTTTGAAAATCAATTCAAAATAATCAATAAATATTTAAAATGCATGTCTCGTAGTCGATATTGTGTTAATAAAATCTATAGTCTATTGTCTATACAGGGAATAGTTGCATACGGAATGAGATATGCGCTTCATTGAAATCGAGCCCAGCATTTGTTAAAGGGCTTACGCCACACGTGCCGATCATACGATAACATTGTTACGTGGCGATAGTTCCTTGGGGAGCTTTGTTATATTCAGATTTTTAGGATTGTATCTGTTGAAATAGATAGATATAATTAGAATAGTTTTTTTGAAATAAATTTCAAAATATCATTAATAACACCTATTATACTGTTATTTCATTTTTAATAATCCCTTTTGATGATGATAATATTTGTTAAATGTATATATAAAAAAAAAATGTGTAAAAAAAACTTCAATTCGTTTAATCATTTTTAATTTCAAGACAATCGTCAATTACAAATTTAGAACAAAATATTTGGTAGGCAAAATAAAATTACTAAAACAAAGTTCAACCTTAAACAACTATTAGGTTATTATGTCTCATACCTGTAAGAGTTTCTTATATCAAGCTATAAAAATACTTCGTATTGTTTGATAACGAATTACAAAAATCTTTTCAACTTGTTGAATACCAACGACTCTCAAAGATATCATCACGGAATCAAATCATCTAACACGCAATGTCTAAAGGGCGTATTATCTCGAAAAGGAGCGGAGAAAAAAACCGTGCACAACCCCGACCCGGCTATTATCTTTGAACACCGAAGTCATTTTAGCCATAATAAGATAACATTAAGGAACGAAAAAATCATTGCTTCTCAAATTTAACATTGAATGATACTTATGTGTAAATAAAAGCTTAGATTTTATTTAAGAACCACGAGAATTGCATTGTTTACAACATAGTTTTTATTTTAAAACGAATAAGTTATGTGTTTTACATAAATATTTGACGACGCGTTGGTGCAGTGGTCACAGCAATTGGCTGGTACGCTAATGGTTGCGGATCCGATCCCCGCTCATTAAAAATATTTGTATAGGACTACAGGGCATACAGATGTTTGTCTTGGTCTGGACATTTGTGCTTATGTGTTGTATGTTTCCGGAACCCCGACAGACAGGTTTCGCATCCTACTGGGGGCTGTTGAGTGGGTGGTGTTTATTTATTTATACACGGTTTACTAAAAATAATAAGCGCATAAAATATATTTTTTTACAAAAAAAAAAATGACTTTTATTAAAAATCCAATCAAAAGTTTGGGAACGATCCCTGCTATAGCGCGTCAGCGGACCTGTCGCTCTCGAAGGGAACAGGTATAGTTTTTTCTTATTCGTTTCTGCGCACGTGTGCCGCCGCCCCTTAATTACCGACGCATACCATAAACAGATCTTTACGCTCCCTTAAATAAATCTTCGATGTTATTTTTTTTTTATGTTTTCTTAGGCCCGTAACATTCAAGGCCTCGGTCCGTTCAGCCAACGGTCCAATAGCTATGATCGATGATGATTCTTTGTTTTAACAAGTTTGAACACTATTCATTATAAGCGGATGTTTGAATAGCTACGCAAAGCGGTTGTATTAAACAGATTTTGATTTAGTTTTTATAAATAATAGCAGATTTATTTTTAATTTACACATTTGTATAGATTTATCCTTACCTCAATAACGTAAACCTTTTTTTTTTTTTTTTCGAAAAATATAGGTAAGTTCTCAAGTGGAAATGATATAACAATAATCTACATATAGGTATATATATATATATATATATATATATATATATATATATATATACATATAATATATAGATTTTGATTAAACTGAACTAACATTAGTCATAATGTATTTTTATAGAAAGAATGCTAAAGTAAAGAAATTGTTTTTTTATTTATGTGTTCGTAACACGTAACTAAATTAAAATTTAAAAAGTCAACGCCTAATCTTCCTTTTACATGAAAGGACGTGCTTTTGACATTTTTCAAAAAAAAAATGTTATCGTACGCTTAGACCTCGACCTCCACCTCACTCATCGAGATATGCGGGGGCTTATTACGGTGTTAAGAGATATTTTATTATCAAAACGATAAACTCAGCCGCTATACATATTTATCTTTCGGGATCTTTTTTTATTCGACACTTTATCACTATTATTTAGGGTCGCGATAAAACGCTAAAAGTCCTTCGTATTATCTTCCTTTTATGTTCAGATTTTCGGTTTATGTAAAGAAGGGTTGGGAGGAAGCGGTAAAAAATGAGAACTTTTCGATAAAGTGTTTTTTTTTTTTTAATTTAATAAAAATAAAATTTGAATACATTTTTGTTTTTAGGCAGTTGGACAAATACACATAATATATATAGGTAGGGTAGGGCGGGGCTAGTTGAGCAATGGGGCAAGTTGGGCAATCGAAATATCTCAAAAACTATACATCACACGCTAATACATTATACGGTGGAAAGAAGCGGACTGAGGAGCAGAATTTATCACATGACAGCCAGTTCCAATCTGTCGATCGAATAATGTACCTGAACGCTTTGTTTATTTTATGTACCAAAAGTAAAAAAAAATTGTTTCTGAATATTTCGTCTGTAAGGATCAGTTATTATCTATGGTACACCAGGTAAGTGTCTTACTTTTGTAAATGTAGTATATTTTTGATATCTAGAAAGGATTTGACTCTAATTCAAACAGGTTTTTTCGTGACCTCATTTTTGAAACAGATTTATAACTGGGGTAAGTTGAGCAAGAGTCACTCAACAAACTTTACAGTTTGAAATGATAGTAATGTGTATTTTTTATTTTATTTTTGTTTGAGAGCGTATAAAAGAAAGACTTCAAGAAATTTAAATTATATCCAACACTTCAACGATGCTCTAAAGGCATTCTAAATGAAGGAAAAAGTATCAATGTCGCCGCCAAGCATTTCGGTATCAAATGAGTAACGAACATAATAAACATAAAGAAATTAGAGTTTGCCAGTGGCCTCTAATTTGCTGCGAAGCCTATACCGTAACTTTGATAAGAAAAAAATGGATCCAATCCCAAGCACATATAAATGTGCACTAAATGCTGATGTTACATTGTTTGCATTAATTGCATCAGTGACGATGATCAAGTTTTTTAAGTCATGAATATCTCTATAATGTTTATTTTTTAAATTTTAAATTTGTTAATTCACTATATAAATATTAAAATATGATTTTAAATAGAAATACTGAGTATATTCCAAACATTAAGTTAAAGACGGTCTTCTAAATATTAAGTAGAAGTTCATTTTATTTTCTATGTTCATTACTTAAAAGAAAACTACTTTTCGTTTCACTAACATGTCGTTCAATCGTTAAATATAAAAGTTTGACTAACAAATAATCATTTTATTTTATGTCAGGTAAATATCTAAGGTATGGTGTGGCTATATTTTCTATCTGTTCAACTTACCCCATACGCTTGCTCAACTTACCCCACCTATGGGGCACGTTGAGCATGTTTGACTTTCTGCATTTAAAAAGCTGTAACTCTTAAATTCGACTTGTAACAAGAAAATACTGTGTATCCTTTTGCTAAGGGATAAATTACTAATCCATCAGGCCGCATAACAACTCATTGAGACTTATCATTGAGGAACTATATCCACTCAAGTGAAAAATTGCTCAACTAGCCCCGCCCTACCCTACACTTCGACAATGACGCCTTTTAATGAGAACGGACTAAGGTACGGACGGAGGTAAAAATTAAAAACGAAAGTTTTAAATATTGCAAAATTACATAAACAGTCCCAACAAAACAATAATTTTATTAATTAGTAACACATAAATAGCATAAGATACCTTATGCACTTTTGTATCTGTAAAACTATCCATGGGCTATAAATAAATAAAATAAAAAAATTTATATGCATAATGAATGTAATCCGAAAAAAAACTTCTATAATGCTTTACAATGGGCCGCACGGGCCGAATTTACTACAGCAATTTACAGTCATTAAGACAAATCAAGTCCAATGATGCCAATCATCGGTAATTAGGTGCTCCGCGGCTCAAAAAAAGGTGTTACACGCCGAAATTTAAAGCACAGTACATTAAAATCTCATATATGGTTAACTAAAGGTATCATTTAAAAGAAAAAAACGATTTAGTATGAAAAAAACATGTATTATGGAAGATTAAAAATTGGCGTTTAAGGAGTATTTATGCGTCCACTTGGTTTCTTTTACGTATCATTATTTGGTAAAATTTTGAAAGAATTTAATGATACACTTACAAATTACTTTTTTATTTTAACGTAGGTAAATAATATTTAAATTGCGTGTTTAAAATTGAAGTTATTTAAAAAAAATTGAACATATATATATATATATATATATATATATATATATATATATATATATATATATATATATATATATATATATGTATACATATATTATTTTAAAAAAATTTAAATATGTATACATATATATATGTATATATTAATATTCGACACGAACGCTCAAAGTAACAAACAAACTTTTCAGCTTAATTATATTAGTACTAGATGACCCGACAGGCGTTGTCCTGTCTTAACTATGAATATTGAATTAGAATTTGTATGTATATATATGTACATATAAAAATGAATCCCTATTTCCTTTGGTCACACCATCACGCGTGAAATGTTGGACCGATTTCACTAATTCTTTTTTTATTAAATATTCTTAAATTTTCTAATTTTTCCGCGCAATTTTCTTAATTAAGGTTACATTTAAAAAAAAAACCTTATATTGTCATAAGCGCTAAGGTTAGTTTAGAAATAATTTTAGATAATGGTTAAGTATTCTTAAATTTTCATATTTTCCCGCGCGATTTTCCTTTTTTTTTCTTTTATAAGAACCATCTCCTGACAATAACAAACACAACAAAAAAATAATTAGTGAAATCGGTCCAACCTTTCACGCGTGATGGCGTGACCAAGGGAAATAGGGATTGATTTTTATAATAATAATATATAGATATTAACCGATCAACCTCCTTCGTTCTACTTCCTCCTTTTTCCATCGTACATGACATTGATGAAATTATCTGTGACATTTCGGTAATATTGGAAGTCATTACACCGAGTGTATTAATAAATATTAATAGGTATCTACAGTACCTACTACTCACATGGATTCAATATCCTATCCTTTCCTAAGTACACAACAGTGGTATTCGATTAAAATTAACGTAGGTTTGTTTTTTCCAAACCGTCATATAACTCCACACTATACAACGCCTATTAATTATCTCCACTTCGTATACTATAAAGAATATATTAGTATAAAAACGGGCTTAAACGTGATTATACGTAGAACTTCCTATTTAAATCATAAAAAATCTGTTTTGTATCGACTTAGTTAACCACCTATCAAAATTTTCTCCTGATTGATTGCCGGTTAAGGCGTCCGAAAGGGGTAATATTGATGCATCGGAGAAAAGGGTTGATGTAAACAACCCTTAACTGACGTGTTAATTCCGTAATAAATAAAAGTAACCTATTGTTATAGTTTAAATTGAAAAAGATCGATTATTTATTAAAATAACTTTACCTACCTGATTTTCATAGCTTTTATGTTTTATTTCAAAAATGAAGGTTTTTTTTATTAAAATAGTAGTGATTTAACACAATTTTACATTTTTTCGGAAAAAAATTTTTATACCATTCGACGTGATCGATATTATCGTTATTCGATAATCGATTATACAATAAATCTTATGAAATTTATGAGGTAAAGAAAATTGTACCATACATGAGGTAGGTAAAGATTGTTATTTATATTGTACCATAGGTACTGCTTATAATTTTATAGGTACTTTGCTTGTCAAAGAAAAAGCTTAAATAAAATCTCTAATAATTTGCTCCACCTTGTTCCAGCAGTTTATGATTTAACAGCTGAGAAGCTAAGATACAGATTAGCTCACAGTATTTTCCAAGCAGATATATTGTGAGAAAATTACTTACTACTAAACGTACTAGAAAATTCAGCAATACTAACCCTAATTTAAGCCCGCTACCTTACAATTATGATCCATTTTTATAAACTAGTTCAGCATTGCTAAATATAAAAGAGTAGTGATAATTTTGTTTCTTCAACCACTCTTTGCTAATCATCGTAATTTTTTTTTTTTTATATTTACACTGTTACAACTTTATAAGGCGATTAAATAAATTACGCGAACGTGAAACTAGTTAAATTATAAACGCTACTTTAATACCGGCTTAAATAAAACTAAACAAGTCCACATTACGCACAATAAAAACCTAATCGAGCGATTAACTATAATGTATCGTTCTACAATTATCTGAAGGTTTTTAAGTTCTTCAGTTAATTTCGTTAATTTCCTCTAGAGCCTGTAGCGTCATTATAATTTTTTTTTTTGTTAAAATCATAATTAATTAGTAAAACAATCATTAAAAGTTGTTAAGCTATCGCTTTCTTTATTATTTATACCTCAAATGTTCTTTTAGTGTTACTTTTCTGGAGATAATAGACATCATTATAAAACTTTGATTTGGTCATATACATATATTATATAACATGCTATAATATGATGTATGTAATGTAAAATAATAAATGTAAATACCAGCGGTATACGACACCAACGCCTAAGTATTTTTCTCTCGATTTACAAATATATACAAGAAATCGTGTGTTTATAATCAAAGTACAAATATGGTCAAAGCCCGTGTGTACGCTATAAACAAAGATCGCGTGCGGCCCAACATGGAGTGCGCCGGGACACTATTAGCTTCAATTACATGCGCCGGCGCACGCGTGTGCGACAAGCGACACGCGGCATACTTGTATACAATGAATTGGGGAACAAATCGCTGTAGTTGTTACAGTAACAATTAAGGTACATTTGGGCGATAAATTGTTGAAATAAAACAATTACGACTGTATATGTAAAAATAATTGAATACTTTGATAATATTATAAATAAATTAAGATCATACAAATATTTTAAAATTTAGGAATAAAATAGAAAAATATTTGTAAATATCTTCATCATACATCTTACCGCTCTTAAATTGTAGCTAGTATCTTCCAATTAACCGTTTTAATTAATGACTCTGTACTGTAACTCGCTTGAGTGTTACACTTCTCTTAATAGACTTCGTTTGATGGAGCAATTAGAGCAATAAATTTTCTAACTCGGTTCAAATATTCTCGAGTTACTTAAATACACAACTCATTTTGTTCTAAAACTTAATGCAACACACAATTAAATTTTTCGTTTTTTTTGCATTTTTCTTTTGTATCAAAAACATAATTAGTACCTATGTAGTAAGACAAATTATAAGTATTAATCGTACGGTGATCGACAGAGAAGAATAGTACCATATCAATCTTTCCGAGGTGTCGTAAGGCGAATAAGGTCATAGCGGTGCGAACAACTATACACCAACTAGAATGGTGATGGGCAGCAACTTGACCATACACTGCCACAACATAGGTAGGTACTCGTACTGCGTCCGTCAACCCGTCTGCCAAGCGTGGCGAGTATTGGATAAGTTGTTGCTTAAAACAATACACCTTTGTTTAATTACTACATATTAAAGATCGCAATATTTTCTTTCTTATAAGGGTCATGTATCTAAGAAAACTTAATTAAAATCAATTAAGTAGTTTTTCCGTGATGTGCGCACAGCGGATGACCTTTATGAATTTAATTATATAGATTTAGAAAGAAATTTTCACATTTCTTTCTAAGCAAATACTATAAATAAATGCACCAAAGGTATAATATATAATGAATTTTCTTTTCCACAACTTACAGGTTCATAGAATACACAGGCCATGTTGAAAAAAAAACCCTTAAATAAAAAGGTAAGCCATTACTAAGACCTCATCTGATATAATATATTACTCGTTTTGAACTCGCATCGAATCGACATGACACCATAATGAAGAAAAATTCCTTCCATGTTCCAAAATATGTAGTAAGTATCAAAGCAATAAAATGTGATAGCTATTTAAGGTACTTCTATGTTAGCTCCTTCGAATCACGATCGTAATTTGAAATAAAGTTGATCCTATCTAGTTTAAAAAAGCAATTTAATTTTTATTACACCGCTCAAACAGAGCGCATCGAATCCTTAATTAAAAACAAGATTTAAGAACATTTTCTACTGAAGATTAAAGCCAGGGTATGCTGTACATTCTAAATTCATTATAACTCACCATTAAACATTACTCTCAAATCATTTCTGAGTTATTCAAAATAAAAAGAACCTTAACGAGAGAGGAGGGCAGGGTTGATTATCACCTCCCTTTGCTTAACGATCGTCAGCTCATTAACTGAGTTTTGTAATGTGATTGAAGATAAATCAGGGTCGAAGGAAATTACGATATTAAAACCATTGAAACTTAAAAAAACTTAAAAATTAAACCTTGTTATTTTTTTTAATATCATATTTCATCTACTCATTGTTAGTCGTGTGCCTTACCTTATTTTTTGTGTACATACTTATAAAGTCTCGTCTCATTTATACAAGTTATGCCAATAAAACAAAGTTCAGGTTTTTGTCTTTATGAACACGCTCTCGGTGTTCAGTCTAAGTAGAAAAATCAAAATCGTCCGCGTTATATATCGCTACATAGCCTTTATATTGAGGATGAGGATAATCAAGAAAAGATCTCACTATGATCAATAGGAACTGAGCAATGATAATAAATGACGACCAATCTTACAGGTTCCTTGGCACTAGAATCTTGACACTCTACTCGAGTAGTGCCTCTTAGATACTTCTATTATCAGGTATAGCGAAAATTTATTTCTAGTTACTAAATTTAACCTTATTCAAAAACTTTTATTTTATTTTATATATATCAGTTATGTAATTAAATCTTCAAATAAATTCATTACACAATTTTTGGTTTATAAATGTTAGGCAAGTAAAGAAAATTAAAAAGATGAGTAAATATTGCTCAAAATAAAGAATAATAAACTTTGTTTAGTTTTTAAGTCAATATTTATTTAATTTTAAAACAAAACGATATCAAATAAACATAACAACATAACATATTCTTATATGTGTAAACAACAACAATTCATATTGTAATAACAAATGGAAAATGCGCTCCAAATATTATTAATTCACAACCTGAATTTTTATTCAAATGCAAAATCATCGTACCATTTTTTTTTTCCTTAAATCAAAAATGAGTTTACCTGCGATTCAGTTAATTGTTCAACGACCCCTGAAATTCACCGCCCCCATATTCCTTTCCAACATTAATACCAATACATTCACAAAAATGCGATAAGATAATTTAAACCTTATGATTATGTTATTAAAGATTACACCATATTCAGCTGACTTATTAGACTGCAAGTATATTATAGTAGAAAAACTTATATTAAGGTTGGGTGACGGTAACAAGTGTACAAAGCAAAAAATAAGCGATTAGGGGTGATTTATCCATTCCCTTTATTTTCCACCCTCTATTTCAAACCATTTAATCACGTAACCGAAATTCCCACAGTCCAAGCATAAAAGTATTTTTTTTTAATCTAAAATCAGCTTGTAATATGAAAATTTGTACTTTTGTATTGTGATTAATGTCTTAATACTCTTAATACTTGTAAAAATACAATTCAATATTTCATTTCAAGGCGATACTTAAGAATTTTAATTAAATTAAATCGTAACTTATTATAAATATCTATTAAAATTAAAACATACTTTATTCAAAAACGGACATTTTAGAGCTTTTTTTTAAATTAAATGAATCTTATTAACATTATGAAGTGAAGAACAAAATTAATAATAGAATCATCGATGAATAGAATACGTATAAATAGAAATAAATAATTAAATAAGCACATAAAAAATCACAGACAATCACGGCTTTACCGAATGCAACAAGTGCAATCACAAACAAAGAATATAATAGTGGGGCTCCCTTACAAACCACACTTGTCACGCTATGGGGTACGCCACTTTTTAAATATGACGCAAAGTGCATCTTCCTTGAAATTTATTCGCTTCTATTGTTCACCTTGACTGAGCATTTTATTTTTGCATCTTCAGACGTGGGAATGAAATCGGACGGTGATTAATTATTACGACCTGTGTAAAAAAATATTTATTTTAACTTATAATTGTTCAGATATTTATCAAAACCAAAACCTACTGTTCTTGTAACAACTTAAATACATAAGTCTTCTATTCATAAATTTTAAATTCCAAAATAAAAATAATATACTCGTAATAAGCATATTGGGAAGTACCTAGTATTAAGCGTTATACTTTTTGTTGTTCAAATAATTAAATTCAGAATGAACGGTAATGACAACTACCCAAATCATCAGACATGATACACTAATTGGTATAATTATCAAAAAAATGCATACCCTTACACGATTATCCCTAATAATTCTAAAATGGCTCTAATAGACATTTAATTACAGCCCCGGTCGAGTTCCACTGACCCTTTTTACACTTGTTTACATCTTCATCCCCTCGCCACCCTCGAACGCGCTGAACCATCTAAATGGAATGTTTAATTCCAATACCCATACGATTTATTATAACAGAGTAGAACGGGATCGATCAACCGCTTGCCATCTGTCGTCGTTCCGAATCTCGAATCGCCGAAAAAAAGCTCAATGTGCGAGTAACCCTGGGAACCTAGGAGCGGAGAGCATTCCCACGAACAACCCCTCAATTTTCAATAACCAAATTAGCCTTTGCGTTACCCTATTTCGGATATGAAGGAGTCGTGAATCTATTCATATCGATAAAAAATATTCGTGGTCTCACTCGTTTGAACGTTCGATCAGTATCTTCATCCCCCTCGAATGCACGTGTTCAAAGATCGTATATTAAACCGGCGTCGTATGTGTGTGCGCGGCTCGATCGCAGCACCTGCCGGCGCGCGCGCACCCCATTGGCCAAGCGCCTACTATCACCGCTACACTGATTTCTTTTAAACTTTAAATTTTTTTGTAATACCTCGGACATGCATAGAAAAAAATCTTACATGTTTGGACCTGTACGAGACGAATGTTCCATGCGTAGGTGGCATCCTACGTCTAATCTTTCTTTTTGTAAACAAAACTCTAATGAATCCGAATTGAAATGTTCTGAATACCACAGTGATAACAGTTTAAGGTATTTAAAAAAAAAAACAGAGGAGAAAATCCGTGTTAAAATTAATTAAATTATATTCATGATTACTTTAACAAAAAAAAATTAACAGCACTTAAAAATTAAATAACAATGTACTCACCAATGAATGCCTTTTATCAGGTGCATCATTGTACCGAAGCGAGGGGTAGTCACCCTATGACTCGTGACCCCACCGTATTGACCTCAGCTCACGCCACGGTAATGAAGCAAGTGTATCATCATCATGGGCACGTGGACCGCACGTGGACATTGGAGGATCTATCACAATTACATATTAATAAGTATTAAATTGAACAAAAGGATATCTCTATACTACATATCACACATTTGTTTTGCATTTAGTATTTATATTTTAACGGTATTTTTAACATTTCGAATCACAAAATGTCATTCCAAAGAATATACTTATATATTAGTTTAATGCCATAAGAATCTAAAATGGGATAGTACATGAGAAAATATTAATTGTTTAAAAACACCTAAACCTAATTAGAATTATTTTTAATACTACGGCGTAGCTATTCTACGTCATCTTATAATGTTTAATAAATTTCAGAACTACTACTTTTCTCTATACTAAACAAATAAAAAAAAATTATAAAGTACTTTTAATGTTTACAAAAATATAATAGTGTCGAATTAACCACTTTGCACCCACACATGGAGAGGGGAGCTTTTCACGCATGCGCTGCTTTTGCATCGGGGGCGGCCAGCATGGTATAAATAGGCGCGCGACTTGATCAGCCCTACATTCCCGCTTGTAAACTCACTAGCAACACACGCTCTCTTCTCAACGTTAACTTTCCAAAATGTCTTACTACGCGAATAACGAATACATTATCGCGACAAACAACTCGATAAACGAGAACAAATACAACAGTGAAAAAATGAAAAACAGTGGCTTCAAGGCTTTGCTGAAGCCTATTATGAAAATCATTAAGAAAACGACCAAACGCGCTCCCGCCAAAACCGTCGACACATGCTTAGAGGAAGATCAAAACTCATGCAACGAGGCGTTAGAACGCAAGATATACAACGAAATGGACGCATGCCAGACCGCCGCCTTCCTTGTCAGCAATCAGGACGATTCCTACGACCTTGTGCCGATTGCCCGAGAAGACTTCTACATCCCAGTTCACTTCGCTCGCACCGATGCAGGCACCTTCTTCTGGACCACAGTATCTAAATCTGAAGCTGACTTCGCAACGACTCACTGTTACACCGAGTGCCAGACTGCCGAACAGCAATATCCGGTCATGCAAGACCGTTGGGTACAGGCCTGAACCATAAAATATGAAGAATCAATACGACAAATAGTGTCTTCCGTGAAACCAGTGCTTGCTCCGTTGGTTTCGGCAACCGTCTGTGATGTTAGCTTTAATTGTATTCTATGGTGCCATATAGATAAGTTATGTTAGGATATGTTGCTCAACAGTCGTGATAATTTTAGAAAAGCTTTAATATTAGTCTCAATATAACATGGTGATATTTTGATAATGTATAAAATTAAATAGTTATAGGGATCTTATTGTGATTATGCTTAACTGAGCTTTAATTATTTTAGGGATAATAATTTATATATTTATACGATGTAGCAAGCTTATGACTACTCGACAATGTTGTAAATAAATAAGTATTAAAATATATTACTTTCTTTCCTTTACCAACCCTAATATTAATCTTTTACTAAAAATATAATGTAACTCATACCGATAACATACTAATTAACTCTAAATATCAGTTTCTTTTATAAAGTAAAATAACAATTTTAAACCAATAAGAATAGCCAAGTTTAACCACTATAAAATATTAAGCGGCAACTCTGAAATCTGATGCAGTCAAAACTTGTCCGACGAGATATTAACGGGCGAAGCGATGGCGCGAGCCAACATACTTATCTCCACTATATATAATTCCAAACAACAACGAGTCCAATATTGGATCAAACATGGAATATATGCATCAAAGTAGTGGTGGCGATGCAAGTTACCGTCCAGTGTTGGACCAACGGGTTAAAACAACCTTGGTTCCAATATCTGACATAAGACTAGTCATTCCGTTCTTGGCGGACAACATTTCGTGCGCGCGCGCACGTGCAGAGCCCGAGGCGGACCTTGCTACTGGGTTTTTAATGGTCGTCTTTTAAGCCTGTTTTTTACTTTTTGTTTCCATTTAGCTTAATAGCCGATTCAAAAGATTAACGAGTATCACAACAATCAATCTGTTACAATACAATCAATACATATTAATTGAATAACTTTAATAACTAATTAAGTCAAATAAAAACTTGATGACTCTACAAAGATAAAATATTACTAGAATACGCGCTCTACACTTATTATATAATTAAATTTTAATTACCAACATAAATTAATTTAGAAAAAACTAATACTCAAAATTTTAAATACATTTGACAAATGAGTTTTTTATTAAAAATTAAGTGTTAACATATAATATGTATACATATACATGTATTTTTTTAATTTATCTTACCGTAAGAAATGTTTGGAAGTAATAATAAAAGCAGATAGTTGTTTGACTAAATTTATGTGATTCGAGGATTTCAATTACTGAGCTGAACTGAATCAGCCTGTAAATGACCCACAGCTGGGCAAAGACCTCTTCTACATATAGGACAAGGGAAGCTTACTCCACCACGGTGCTCCACTGCAGGTTGGCATCATTGAAGTAATATGTACTAACATCTCACTGGTTGACATATAATTTTCCTTATCAGTAACGATCGATACCATCTAGTAGCATCTGCTTATGGCAACAACCGGGACCATAAGAACTCGGACCGACGGTTTTACGTGCTCTCTGAGGCACAGTGGGGAGACCCATAAGGACATACACCCAGACTGGAAACAAATTTTCGTACAAATAAAAATGTCGGCCCCGAGCGGGATCGAACTCAAAACCGGCGACGGTGAGGCGACTACTCGCACCACTACACCAGAACGGTCGTCAATTTTTGTTTTGACGACCGTTCTGGTGATTTCAATTACTTAACTATAATTATTTTCTATCCATATTCCACTACAAAACCAAGCATCATATATCACACGGTAATTAATCCACATTCAATACTATCTACGAATGAAATACATCAATAATTTGATACTAGAACGAAATAAATTAACATAAATTCGACAGTAAAATTTGTGCCAAAATATGATATTAAATTACTTAATTAGGTTGAAATTGCCATATTAATAAGAAATTTGTTTATTATGATAAACTTATCACTTTTACAAATTAATTGGTTACCCTAAAAACTTATTCTTGTTTATAATAATATATAAACGAGTTCACAAGAAATGATTGCCTTTTTTTATAATTAAAATCTATAAATAAAACTAATAAAATTTTTGAATTTTACATTAAGAAGATCATATACCTCCATATTATATTATGTATTTTGCAATAATCTGCATAACATTTTTTTATTAAGCATATAAAAGCATTACTCTCAAAAAATTAATATCAAGACACCAAATTAATAGGTTCAGTCGTGCAATAAATAAGGCTATTTAAGGCCTTTTTCATCAGTTGCTGATAAAGTTTATCTCGTAAATAAGTAACTGATAGGCTTTATCAGTAGCAGGTAAAACAAACCCTTAGGGCTAACCGTCAGGGCCTTAACCTATGGCTAAAACCTCAACTAATAAAATACAGCATTTGGCTTCATAGTTTGAGAACAGAAGTATGTGACAAATAAATTAGAGTTTGATAATAAATTATATAATAAACTTTTATCTGCTAGATACCAATTGACGTCATATAGCTCTTTCAGCAACCGGTAAAACAGTCCCTTAAAGGAATAGTAAATAAAATACCTCTAACAAAACCTGAAAAACATAAACATAAACACATTGTAATTATTCGAAATATATATACCTATGTTGCAAAGCGTCTTATTTAAAAAAAATTTAAAACATACCCATATTTGCACATTGCATGCACACTGCAAACGTTACACAACTTTTGGACAGACAAATAAAAACTAGCTCTATTCTACAAGGCAGTGCTTTACATGTATGTAAAAACTGATAAGGTTGTCCTATGTAAAAAGTAACTCCAGCACGTCCCAACATGTTTCGACCTGTTACAACTTTACCTCAAGATGAATTGAAACTTGCTTACAACTTTGAAATGACAAAAAAGAAATATTTTTGCACAACACTTGAATAATAGCTTCTACTGTTATTTTGTAATGGATTGGCAACAATAACTCACTATTTATTGTACAACAATGGCTACTTTCTGATTCATAATTTGGTGCATATGAATTTTAAAGAATAGATACTATACCATGGAAGTATACGTAGTAACAACATCTCACTGTACTCTACTGACATTAGTAATAGTAAATCAATCACAGAGTTTTTATAAATATATTTTCTAATTAAAATGACAACAAAACTACAATCGATAAAACGTGAGAAACTAAAAACCAAAAATGACATATAAATTTGCATACGAAACGATTATGGTCGCAACTTTTACTCAACTAAAGTTATTATGTAGATTTGTATCGCTAAAACTCGATATGTTAATCGTAAGCTATTTATTAAAGTCGTCGCCGGATAATACCGCTAGGCGCCCAGTTGTCATAATCAGCGAAACGTGTATAGTATACGTAGATAGAGGAGTGGTCCGGTATAATAATACCATACGCGGCTCACGACGATGGATCCGTGAGAAATTTCGGCAGATGTACAATTCTTGATGCGGTACGACGAGAGCGCGTATCTTTTTTTTTTCTTCGAGCTTAATAATATAGAGTCCGCTTCGGTATCGACGACGTTTTGGGTCTCGTTCGTGACTCATCGGCACATTGTTACCTCATGCACGTGTTCAATGCATCGGACGTTCGGGTTAGAAAGGATTTTTTGCAACCCTTATTCGAAATTCCGCAACTCTTGCAAAATTTGGGTTAATATTTTTTTCTCGATACTAATTTCGAAAACGTCGTAATCTGTACACGTGCAATACAATACAATACAATTATTGTATTAGTATGTTATGAAAAAGTATTGAATTTGAAAGCTTAATCATCCACGTGCATATTTGCTTCTTTTCATTAGACCAATATAATCGGATGGGATATAATTATTATGTATTCACGATCTTCAGATAATTGAAGCTGCGCCGGTCAGGTTTTCAATTACAATTAAATTGCAATAATGAAAACCTCGACGATATTAATGCGATAAAAACAAAAAGAGTAAGTAATATGAAGATCAGAAAATATAATTCGGAATGGAAATATCAAAATTATGTAATTCATTTATTTCTGCGGAGTTAGTAATTTTAAAAGAATCAAAAATTTTCACGGCCTCGCACGTGAGCCAGTGTAATTACAGTCAATCTGCAGAGTGACCTGCCTAACCATTTTAGTTTATGATTTGAATTTTTTATATCTTCTAAAGTATTTAACAATAATGTTAATATATACAGTAATCTTTTAAAATTATTCAAAGAGATATTTTTCTAGAAAATTTACTTTTTACCATTCATGTAATTATATATGTAAATATAAAATATGATTATCATACACATTTGCTATTATATACCGCAAGGTACCTACTTACGTGCGTAACCGGTCACAGCTTGATGATTAAAATATAAAGGACGATTAAGTTATTAAGTTATATTTTTCTCATAGCTCGAACCTTTAATTAAACTTTAATCATAATTTTAAACAAAATATAAATGTGCCTTTCAATGTT
This sequence comes from Euphydryas editha, assembly GCA_036937285.1. Lineage (NCBI taxonomy): Eukaryota > Metazoa > Arthropoda > Insecta > Lepidoptera > Nymphalidae > Euphydryas > Euphydryas editha. Next base: position 6,286,000 of record JAUPFZ010000020.1, read on the forward strand.
TTAATTCGCACTGTCCAAATATTGTAATATTGGGTAATACTCTCACAAATTATATCTATTAGTAATAATAAAGTTATCATTGTTTTTCTTATATTGTCATCTATGCCATGTCATTATATTTTGTATCTAATCTAACAAAATAGTTTTGTATTAGTGTATGTAGTAAATTTGATCTAACTGACGTGTATGTAATCAAAATTTAACTTTTTAATTAATAAATTAATGATATAACATGACTCGTGATATTTTAAATAATAAATTATTGTTACACGAATATATCGTATTAATATATACGTGTAAAAATAGCTATCGGAGAATATATAGCTAAAACAAATAAATAGGAATGAAATCAAATTTTTTAATTACTGATATTTAAAATAATGTTTCAGACGACCGTTCTGGTGTAGTAATGCGAATAGACGCCTCAACGCCGGTGGACGTGGGTTCGATTCTCGCTCGGAACAGATATTTATATTTGTACTTATATCTGTTTCCGATCTGGGTGTATCTTCTTGTGGATCTCCGCACCGTGCCTCGGAGAGCACGTAAAGCTGTCGGTCCCGGTTGTTATCATAAGACACCTGGTAACGATCGGTAATCATGATAGAGAAATTATCCACCAACCCACATTGAAGCAGCGCGGTGAATCAAACTCCAACCCTTCTCCTAGATGGAGAAGAGGCCTTTACCCAGCTGTGGGACGTTTACAGGCTGATTCAGTCAGTCAGTCAAAATAATGTTTAGTAATTAGCATAATTTTAGCGGTTTTTTTTTGACAATAAAAGTTATTATTAGCAATAAAGTTTTGTATTCGTTCTTACTAAACCTTAAAATAAATATAATTCATATATGAATAATCATTTTATTGAAAAAATGCTTGGTATCTATAGTCCACGGAAACATCTCATATTTTTCATAAATATTCGATATAAAATAACATGTAAATCGTTATAATGCATCCTTTTATTACAAAAATATTTTAAAAAATACATTGATCAATATTTCATTCAAGATGACTCTTATCAATACACCACACCATTACAATTGTTCGGTTTCGCTGATGAGATCATCGTGTGTATTCAGATGACAAGATCAAAACGATCGATGAGCTGGCACTGTTTCTTTTAAGGCGAATATTAATAATTTCAATTATAATATAGTCCATTTTAAACAATTAATATTTGATTTATTACTTAATCTAAAAAAAGTACATATCAAAGTTCTTTAATACGCCTATACAAGGATTTTCATTTTATAGAAAAAGTTAATTTGTTTTTAATTATTTTTGTACTGCAAACACAAATGGAAATAACTGATAACAACTTAATTATACATACGTACACGAACATACGGACTGCCATGTGACAATTACCAAATAATGTAAACAAAGTTGAACTGTAGCACACTGTAGTAATCTTCCTTGGCTATTTTTTTTTTAAAAAGGTCAAAGAAAGTACCGCGTTTTTTCGGAATATATGCAATGATCTTAGAAGAATTTTTCTAAGATCATTGACTATATGACACACTGAACGATGAGATGAGACGCTCCTCCAATTTATAATATGGTATTTAGGAAAACATATTTTGATGCCACTTTCGGATTATAATTTTTATTTATTATTAATATAACTCGCACTTCGCACTAGTAATTCATCTTCACTCTCGGTACTGTAGTCTTCTTCTTTCGTTTATTTAATATTAAATTCGGAACATAAGACGAAATTTTTGATTCCATTTTTATATGTAAAAAAGTGCATCTTACAGTCCAAAAAATACGGTATACATGAACGAAAAAGATGAGTCTCTTATTTCGTAAAAATTGTTTTCCTCATAGTATTTTTTTTTCTCTTTTCTGTATTTTCAAACAAAGTTTTCTACTGTAATTTTAATCAGCGTAGATCCCTTAACTAAAATAAATACAGGTGAGTCAGAGCCTCAGTTTTTCATAACAGTTTATCATTAAACAATTGACAAAAATATTATTTTATTTGCAGTAGTACGTCATCGTGTATTTATAGACACTTGATAGCGACGATTTTTATTTTTTATTTAGAAAAATATTATTTCAAGTATTTTCTAAAACGTCACTTAATATATTCATATTATTTTAGATAAAATTTCAAATAAGATCTAGAAAAATCTTTATTTCTTAAAATTTGAGATTGCCTGATTCATCCGATAAGGCTGAAATGAAAGAACATTATGTATCACACACCTTGTACCTTGAGTCAGAAACAGAAAACGAATTTTCCGCTCAAAAAAAAAGTGCGGCAAAAAAATTAAAACTAGTGCGCACTACCACAGAATAAATAATAGTACAAGGCACTACGCATAGTGCTTGGCACTACATAATGCCACATAAAAGTAATCAGTTTTTAAATGGATAGATGTAACTTAGAAATATATTACTACTCTCAAAATTAGGGTTTGCAAAAACAAGAGCCCTTTAGGAAAACTTTCTTATTAGTGATCGATTGTCTAAAATATTTAGTGAAGCTAAGGATTACTCTGAAAAGTTTTTTTTTTATTTCATCGAAACACTAGAGAAAGTTTTTTTTTTTTAAATTTATTAAAGTGATTTATATTATTTTTTTTCTTCTACGGGAAGATAGTGACGCTAGAGATAGCCAAATTACTCGTTAATAGCCTGGATACTCGATCGGCTGAAAAATTCATTCATAATTGTGAGAGATTATTTATATCTGTTGAAACCTCTCACCTCTACAATGTTCTGAATTACATCAAGTTATTCAGAATTAATTATAAAAATTAACAGTGTTCTTCCACAGCGTTTTTCCGCCATTTGCGGAACAATTCGTAGCGGTTGTATGACTTAAAAAAAGAGATCTTTCTTAACAATATTAAAAACAATTTTTGCACTGCACTGTCTCACATATTTATTTTACTTCATATCTGTGTTATTTCACCTATTCGTTAAATATCACTTACTATATTGGAAATTGGTATTTCCATAAACCGCCTTTATCACATAACTTCCTATTTGCAATAATATCACTTGCAACTTTGCACTGATAATGCTATGTCACAGCCGCGCATGATAAACATTCTAACATTTACTTCTGCAGTTTTATATCCACTACTAAATAAATTATTGAACTAAATACACCGTTCCTATTAGAGATCACAAAAATGACTGAACAAGGAATGGTACTTAGCCAAAAATTTATACAAGATTCACCCTCAAATTATTTGCAAAATATCAATCTTTCCCACGGACCCCAGTACCTTAAACTTTGACCTAAAGAAGCTATTGTTCATTGAACAATTGTCTTTTAGACTTCCGTCTCCCCTTGCCTTATCGTTCACCCCTTATCATCGGTATAAAATGAAATTGGGAAGTATGAGTTCGATGAATTGCCGCTAGATGGCAATGTTAACAATAAGTCTCTACAAAATATAGAGTCAACTTTACATCGAATTATAAGACGACCATTGCTCACTAATATAAATATAAATATTATAAATATTGATTTTATGTTTATTTTAGTGATATCTTCTAATATCATTATTTCTAAAAAATATATATCAATAGATATAAAATATTAAATAAGTTTATATTAATAAATAAGAAGAATAATACAGAATACAATATTATGTAAAGCCACAAATTATGAGTAATAATTATGTAAATAATTCTCAATAGGACTTGATGAGATTACAAAATAATGCGAAACTTGATTGGAATCATGTCCGTCAGCGACTCGTGTGGTGCACGCGCTGCTGTTTCAATAGTAATTATACGAACAATGGTACTTGTCCTCTTTAAATCGCTTAGACAAACTGAATTGGAGTTGTTAAAAATACAGTTATGTTTTTGTATATACATACATGTAAATATATAACGATTTTTATATGTAGTTATAATACGTACGTGTGTGTAAAGCATCTAACAAGAATAAAATTATTTACCCAGATATATGATGACAATAGACAAGTCTTATTTTGATATATGATGACGATTTTACATTAAAGTATTTAAAGAAAAAAAAGGGTCATAAAAATCAATACTGTAATCAATTCTATCAGTTAATTATAAACAATATTATTTTGACTATCTACAGATAATAGTAAATAGTTTAGATAAAAAAGGAAAAAAAAATATTATTATGTCAATAATGCGGCAGCAAAAAGTATAATATCATAAAAGTTGATAATTCGAACAATTTCCAATTTCATAATTGGCATACAAGATAATGTGTGACGCGGAGCGCGGACGCCCGTCGGCCGGTGCTCGGGCCGTGGGAACCGCGACAGTTGCGAGCGCCACCTGCCTTCCTATAAAACACTTCGAATATTCTAATTTAGAACGATTTATACGACCTTAATTTTTGTTATTTGATATTTATAATATATTCATATTATTAATACTATTTTCTATTGCATTTCGTGATTTAAGCTAAAGTTTGGAAGAAAAAATATGGAATATATTGTATTCAAATATATATATATATTAAATTATTATTATTTAATTACATATTGCATGAATAGTAAAATTACGTATTTTGTAATCATTTATATAAATGTACCGCTAATAAATTTAATGAACAAGTACTTTTTAATAATAAGTCTACAAATTATCGTAACGTAAATAACGATACGTCACTATACCGGTTCCCTTATTAACGTTGTATCCCATAGATCCGCTGAGTCCGAGCATTTTTTGTGCACGCGTCGCCCTTCGCGCGTAAAGATCCCGCTCGCGCCATATGTCGCGTGGACCGTGGGAACGTATACACAGAATACGCAATGTGTACTCGTCTTTTCTCGACTGTCAGAGCTCGATTTAGTATATTAGTGTGGCAACTCTGAATTTACATTCAACCTCTTTCGTTATAGAGTTCTATTTTCAAAATACTACAACTCTGTTCGTTACATTGATAAAAGGTAAAATATAACCTCTTTATAATGACCGAAGGTCGATTTTTTAACATACACAACTGATGCGTAACTTATATCCACACAAGCACATGCCTTATTGATTTATAGTGTTACGATAACTTAGGCTAAGTACGCGTGAATTTTTATTTTTTAACGCTAGTATGTGGGACTCGCTGGCACGCATAACGTGCCAGAATACCCGCTAAAACCCAGCCTTGCCCTCATCGTCGTAATGGGGCGCCACGGGATAGCTCACACATAAAACAGTGACGCCCCGACTTTTGGCCCGCCTATGCGGGCCGCCTTCGCCTATAGGCAATAGGGCGATAGGGCAATAGTGGCCGCGAGCGCTCTATTAACCTATTGCCTGCTTCACGCTCCGCGGCTAAAAGGAGGACACGGCTAACCAGCACCTCTCGCTGCTGAGCATGCAGCGGTCCACGTTCGACAACGTGAGGTCTCCGCCTATCACGGCCACCAGGGCATGGCGCTGTGGGCCCCAGGCGGAGTACTCCTAGAGAGTGTGACGCGCCGTGTCTATCGGCGCGCCACACTCGTGACAGGCAGGGGTGGCTTCCCTTTCCGCAATTTGATGCAGGTACTTACCAAAGCACCCGTGCCCGGTAAGTACTTGCTTCAGCCGGAAGCTGAGGGCCTCTGCGTGGGCCATGGTACGCGTGAAAACTGTTTTAAGTATCTAATGAATGGTTCGTTTATAAAGTATCTACCATTATTTTGTCGTACATCATTATAATTTTAATATTAAGAATAAAATATAAAAACAAATACCTTAAAAAAGTGATTCTGCACAATCGATTTACTAAAACAATTTGTTGTCAACGAAAATTAAAAACTATCGTGTATTGAAATTTGAAATCGTTATTTATATTTAAATGTAAATGATAACGTTACCTAAAAATAAAAATACTATAACTTTTAATGATATATATAAATATTGATATGGCAAGAAAAAGAAAAAACATGCAGAGGGGAGACGCGCAACTGGCGCGAGCGAGCGTGGGAACGCGACCAGTTCTCGAATAGGTAAAGAACGCCTTAGAAAAGGTGCAATTCTTTTTTGTCTACCAGTTTTTTTCTCTGACAGTCGTATGTAGGAGGAGTATTGGATAGTTAAATTCAAAATCGGAACTTGGTGAATTCGATATTTAAGGATAAGATGTTTGAACACATTGCAAAAAAGCTTTTTATTACTTTGTTAACTAAACTGTAAAACCATTTTTTTACATTTACATTTTTAGCAGAAAATTGAGCGTAACATTTTTATACGGTCACCGTATTACATTTTTATTACTTTTTGATTATTTCGGGTACTTATGAGTTTATTATTAAAATATTTTTATATAGGTAATATAATAAACTTAATATAGTTAATATAACAAGCAAATTTCATAATAAAATAAAATCCAAGTGAATGTAAATAACAATAAAATTGATATTATATATGTGATTGTGTATAGTATATAACGATAGTAACGATACGGTCACGTCTAAAATACGAGTATAATTTGCTAACAATATAGTTTAAATCAATCCATTTTCCACAAAGTATTTCACACTTAACCTTAGAATGCATCTGCCGTTACAAAAGAAGCCCCCGCATTATGCTGGCACGTATTTTTTCCTGACCTCGGCCTTTATGCCCGAGGGGCGAATCGTGGGAACGATCTTGCACAATCCACCGTTTCCTTGGCCATATGCGACAGAAAAAAGTGCAATTATTTATTCCCCCTCGAAGAAAAGGGGAGTTGTGAGAACGTGACCTAACAATGCGCTTCCTGGCTTTCGATACACAATCTCACTTCACTGCCGAAACGTAAATTTAACCCTTAGAATACCTATACAAAGATACTACATTCCGATAACCTGTGGCTTGTGTTCGATGTTTTACAAATAATCTTAAATAGTTGTTACAAAAATTTGCCTTTTCAGACGAATTTTAACTCAAATCTCTGAAGAATAGAGTTTAAAATACGTCTTAGGTTGGCTGCGTGTAATGTTTACGAGTAACAAATGGACAGTGTTCGATGTAAATTGATGTACTTTGAATAGATTTACGCGTGACCTTTGTATTGTATGAAAACGATAATAATCGAACTCGCGCCGTTAGTCGTTCGGTTCTATTGAATGATTACCTGAATGATCGCGTGTTAAAGGTAAAATTATTCAAATTATACATTGAGATTAATTTGAGATGTATTCCAAACATCATATTAAATTGTTATAAATATAAATAATAATAATATTTATTTATTTATTTATAAATTATATATACAATAAATATATACAAATTTTAATATTTTTTTATTTATAAATATTGTAAAAAAAATCTAAAAATTAAAACAATCAAAATTTTTACTATTTTTTTATTTATCATACTTTTTTGTACACCACAAACATACAGAAAAGACAAGTTTATGACAATTACAAAATGTGAAGTACAAGTAAAATCAAAATAAATAAAAATTTAATAATATTGTTTTAGTCAGTCGCATAAATAGGAAATATAACAATTATCGCTATGAGCAAGAAGGTTCTAGAATTAAAAATATATTACATTACTTATTCGTAAAAATTTAAAATTTAATATATTTTATTTACATAGCTTATTTAATGTACTAATATAACACTTAAAAGAGAACGAGAACCTACCTACGTATAGTGTTTGTTAGTATAATTACAATCATGAGGAGAATAATTAAAAATCGTTGACTTTAATAGACAAATTCTTTTACCATGTAAAATATACATTATTTCATATAAAAACTTCTATGTTATTGTTATTCATTGTAAACAAAAATGTAAGAATCAAAAGTAAAACCTCAAGGGTCGTCTAACATTATTATAGTTGAGTTAGCCAACAATTAAAGCCATGTGTACAATATATACTTTCACTACTCACATATATAATATGTTTCAGCATAGTCAGTGCAACAGTAGTTTAGAAGTTTCTATGTTAATTAACGGGACACGGTAGAGATAAGGTGTACAAGACAATGTCCTATCGCGATGGCATGTGACACTATCACAATGTGTTGAGCAAAATTGTGTTCACTTGTTGAAACATATGCAATAAATAACTGGGGTATAATATACGGTGAAATAAATAAGACGCCTGTTTCCAAGTTGCTTTAAAAATAATAGTAATCTATGTATGACGTAAGTGGATGTATCGAGAATAAAAATATTTGAAAAATCAATCCAAAAAAATTATAAGAACATTTTTAGTCTTTGGAAACGGGACCTATAAAGAAAGAATATTAACACACAGCTACATCATTACACTTGGAAGACATTAGATTCCTTATGTGAGAATTGGTTAAATTATAAAAATTTTAGCAATAGTGTCCCATCATCCGTGTAAGAATATTATATGTAGGTATATCTTAGATAATAAGTGGCTTAGCTCATCGATTTAAAAAAAAACATTTGTACTAATTCGTTGAGTTCTAAATTGTAATTTAAATGTAAATTAAAGTCACAGTATATTGCTAAATTATATAATACGATCTTCACAAAATAATTTTGAAACTTACACTATTGACTGGAAGACTATTTGAAGTGGTCAAAGTAAAACTGGTAACTGGTAAGGTACCGGACGTTCAAATCGTAGGAAAAACCACGAGAACAATAATTTATTTTTTAGATTATATTTACATTACATGGTTTATTTAATAATTAGTATGAGCTCACGTTGGTACCGCGGTTAATTGTTACTTCTCATGAGCTTTAAATTTGTATCCTCCTAAAGGTACATACCTACCTATTGCTTAAACTTACTTTAAACTAACAACATATATGTATATATCAAAACATATAAAAATAAGCTCCTATAAATAATAGTTGTAGTAATGTTACATTTGATCGAACTATTTCATTTATTCATACATTTACAAACAATCATATCTTGAAATAATAAAATATTATAAGTGTCTTCATTGAAAATCTTTATTGTTTTGTACACCAGAAAATAAATTAATAATATTTTTAATATACATCCGTATATAGAGTCCTAGAACATAATCATCATTTTTTTATTGAAGTGACGAAAACGAAAAGATGACTCTAGGTCTAGACAAAGCTATAACAGATTAACAAAAATCTCGAAATGCTTAAATATTATTATTACTATTACTTTTTAACATCGTTTCCTAAAAATTTTACTCATATTTTTATTATGTATCAGTTGATATACCCAATTCCAATGCATTTAAATCAATGACAACAAATGACTAAGAAGGCTATGAAATAGGTACCTATTGCGTAGGAGGCAAACCAGTTTATAAAACAACATTTAAATCCGTTACCGAACGCAACAATTTCAACAGTTTAAATCAAAAACGCATTGGGACTAGAAAAAACAAACATCTCTGATTAAGCAAATACTAAAATCTATCGACATTTACATAATAAAAGCTTCGAAAATAATACAATGTACGTGTAGAAACAAATGACGCAATCTGATCAGTTAAGTTCTTGCCAAGTTTTTATCAATGGACAATTACTAGAAAATGGTTTCATACTGGCGACCAGGGTGAATGCTCAATTATAGCATTACTCAATTCGAGAGAGTTACCATTTCCGCCACTTTCATTACCACGAAATCTTCAAACATCGTTTTGCAATTGGAACGTGCTGTGCGGGCATTCGGGCACTTTATTTCATTGGCACGAGTGTCCGGAGTGGAATCACGCGCGGGGCGCGGGCGCGGGCGCGGGCCGGCGGCTCGAGCTCGCACCGTGGGAACGCTCTGCCTTTAACGTGTCGCACGTGCTCGAGACGCTACTACAATCGACACGAGGTAGAGCGAGATGGAGAACACAACCTTAAAACGCAAGATAAGGATGCACGAAGAAAGGAAAAAATGATACGCCAATAAAATTACAACAACCGATAATAATTTGTGAGCGTTCGAACTCAAATACTTAGGTCGAAAACCGTGAACAAGTCTCTGTATGTTATAAGAATAAAACTGTAATCCAGATGATGATTTATCGCAACGTCGCTGGAGCATTCGCTGCTACTGTTTATGCATTGTTATTTTGCAACCAAGAAAGAGTTGTATTTTAGCACTGTATTATTAAATCAAATGTTAGTCGTTTATTGATATCGCATAATATCTTACTTGAAACATGTAATGTGGCGGTTAGGTAAGTTGAAAAAAAACGGCGATGTAACGTTATCTTGTGTTATGGTGATGTAAAAGAGGTTTGGTATAAAAAAATGCCACCTCGGTCGACCTTTAGCTTGTCATGTGCGGGAGCATGTGACTCGAATCTCAGCGTCGGGATCGACTTTCACGGGTCGGGTTTCTTGCGAACGGGCACATTTGGCGACCACACTGACCCCGAAGGCGACCAAATGTCGCAAAAAGACTGCCATTAAGGTTCTAGAATTAATTCGCCGTAAAATAACCGACTTGGAAACCCTACCGGTACGCTGTGATTCATAATCGAGAGTAAATTATAGTAACAAAAATCTGTTAGTAATTAGCGCGAGTACCGCGAGTAGGTACGACTAGTACCTATACTATAGCTGATACAATAGCAACATGAAACTATGATGCTGTACGACGTTTCCCCTTCTGACGCATTTTAAATATTAAAATAACAACTTATTTGTATAAAATAATAGTCATATAACATCTACCTAATTTCAAATTTATAAATGAACAATTTAAACATCCATAAATTTTACATAACATTCAAAAAAGTAAGTCTGTTAAAGTAAATCTTATATATACAGAGTTAATTACAAAATATAAATAAAAAGAAAACAAGATTAAACAACGTATAAGGTGACGTAACATAAGAATAATTTTTTAAATCTCTGAAACATAATCGTCCCATCCGGTCTTCGACAACCCGATTAATAGACTGACCTACATGGTGGACAATCTCCACTCAAAGGGAAACTAAAGATTATTTTAATAAACACCTTAACACAGTACAATAAGATTCATAATCATTTATAATTGGAACATCGTAAATGTATTCAGAGATGGGATGAGCAATTTTTATTGTTAATTCAACTATAGCATTCATTGGGTTGAAATAAATTAAATAGCGAACATCCGGGGTGTCTATTGACGTAGTGGCTATTCCATTATCTAGTATTGCATTGTTGTAAAGAAAACATCCTCTTTAGAAATAGCCTTCATAGTCGTAGAACAAGGAAACGTGCAATTTGAAATGCAAGAATCATGCATGCATGTTTAAATGTCATTTGATACGTTATAATATTGTAATTATCTATGTACCTATGTAGAGTTATTTTTTTATTTTTTATAATACTGCATTTATATAATATTGTTGTGCAAATTTACAAAATATATGAATTGCCGTTTTGTTTCAATTATTTAAGAAATATAAAATTGTATATTATTTTAATAGTTAAGTTTTTAATTCGTTTTAAGTCATTATTTATTTTATTTAAACAAGTAATAAAAGAATTTAATATGAGTTAAGTTTGTTAAAATATATATAAATATATTAACATTATACTTCCTTTACATGTGTGTTTTTTAGGTTTTATTTTAATTTAAAATATTTATTACTAGCTGTGCCTCGCGGTTTCACCCGTGTTAATTTGAGGGAAAAACGTAGGTACTTAAATATTTTTAAACAATTAGATACTCTAAGATCGAGTTGATCGAGTGGTCGCAAGCGTTACTGCCAAGCAAGGGGTCTCAGGTTTGATTCCTGGGTCGTTCAACGTTTTATTGAATTTTTTATTTTTAGAAAATTCTCAGTAAAAGAGTGATATTATATTTACTTAAAAGTGGAACTATAGTTAAAAAATGTCTCGAGAAGAGAAATAATAAAGGACGCAACGGAAGCCCTCAAAAAAGATTATTTTTTCCCGTTTTGTAACATTTCTTATTATTGCTCAGCCCCTATTGGTCGTAGCGTGATGTTATTTAGCTTTCCTTGGTAAATGGGCTATCCAAAACAAAAATAATTTTTCATTTCGAACTAGTACCTAATTCCTGAGATTAGCGCGTTCAAACAAACATACTCTTCAGCTTTATAATATTATAATTTACAGTTGTATAAAATCATTTTGAATAATAAAATTACCAATTATTTTTGTATTAATTAAAAATTCATCTTAAGTCAATACAGCAAAGTAATATATCATTAAAGTAAATTAAGTCCCTGTAACAATAACCTATTATTATTTATCCACTTTTACAAGTTCTTAATCAGTATAAAACATCACCCATTAGGAATCATAAAATATGAATACTTATAAATATCTTCATACTGTATAAGATTTTAAATTAACATGCTTATTTTTATTACTCATTATTTAAAGCGGGATATTTATCATGTTTTTTTTTTGTTTGCTGGAGCTCGATATTTCGACATTATCTACGTTTGAAACGTACGAGAAAGGAAGTAGTCCGATATGGACACTTCTAATGCCGTCAACATCTACCCGCAAACTTCAGTCTCGTGAACAAGACATTCGTAGATAATGTCGAAATATCGAGCTCCACCAGATAAAAATAAAAAATCATGGTAAATATCTCGCTTTCAATAATTGTAGTAATCTTCATACTGATTTCATAAATCGTATCTATCGACCTACTAGTAAAATAGCATTAGTAGTAATTTGTAGAGTCACTTTGAAACGGTTTTCTCATTTTAAGACTGGCTTCTAGTCTATATTTTAAAGAGGAAGAAAATATACTGTAGTGATTTAAATATATACATATGTACATATGTGTCTATATTTTTTTTTACTAAAGAATGGTAAATAGTAATTTTAATTAATTAATTTACTTAATAGTAATTTAATTTTACTACTTAGCTGTAATTTGATTTTGATTCAAACATACTATATCGTCGATGTAATTATCATGATTCGTAATTCAATATGGTCAGAAGACAAAAAAAAATTGAATTTGTTCCGAAGATATTGTATAATTATATAACTAGCAAAATCTTATTATCCTTTTTTACGCGTTGTTTTGTAAAATGCAATCAACAAAGGTTCAATTGGATTACAATTTATAACCAACACACTTTAAAAAATCACTCGTTACTCTGCGACGTACTTAAATAAAAATCAGACGGTACCTACTGCAAATGCATTTTTCATGTCATTTTACTTTAAATTTATGCTTCTCTAACGATCTCCAGCAGTAATCCAAGGATTTAATTAAAACTACATGGGCGAATATTTCATTTTACCTTTTATCATTTTGTATAGATACGGCCCTTTCAGTGCTACGGAGCTACGCGCTACGCTATCTATTCCTTGCACTGTCTCGCTCTTGGCTATCGCTCGCCCGGTCGCGCGCGTGCAGTGCACGCGTGTAGTGCGTCTCACTCACACTTCCTGCGCGCGCGCCTCCCGCCCGTCAGCTCGACTGTGGGAAAAGACGGCAGGTGTTATGCGGGATCGTGAACAACCACGCATTACCATTCACATTATTCAACAATAAATAACAATAATAAGAAGCCGTGGAGCGAGTGGCGAGCACGCGCAGCTAACACATACTAATGGGTGACGAACGCTTGTGTGCGTATGAACCTCGAAGATTTTATGTTGTATGAGTGTGTGTCTTATAAGATATAGTGGCTTTCGGACGTTATTTTTTTTAATGCTACGGTTCGTGTGGGCGGGCGCGCGTCACATATTTAACTTGAGATTAAATTTTCTTGATTGTTTTACAATATAAGAGTCGGGGGCTGATTGATTTTCTGTACCTATGACCTGATAAGGTCTTTTTATTGTTTTTAACCAACTTCAAAAAAAGGAGGAGGTTCTCAATTCGTCTCTATTTTTTTTGTGTGTTAACACATAACTTTTTATCATTTAATGAATATCAGTTGTTAACTTTTAGGAAAAAAACCTTCTCTTGAAGAAAAAAAAAAGTAGCTTCTATGGAAATTGACACACACATATATACAAGACATTTTTATGACAATTGACAAGATAAAACGCGTAACGTGCTTATTAGAGTCGTATTTGATTTACATACTCGCTTGTGAATGAACATCTGACGGCCTGTCCATTCACATGCTACATCGTTAAATAAGAATGAATTAGGTTATATCACATTAAATTTTAATGAAATATTTAGACGACATGTGGGCCGTAACTCAAAAAGCGTGGGAGCAGCATTTCCTTACACTAAAGCATGCGACAAGGTGTACTCAAACTATAATAGATAAGATCGGGCGGGTCAATGACTTAATGTGATTTTTTTTTCATAAATTGCCTGTAATTTTTATATACTCTTTAATTTGTATACTTTTTTTATTAAACATATAAGTATGTACCTACTCGTACCATTTTTTTTTTTGTTAATATTTCCGTTTTTATTTTAGTACCTGCGCAACGACGATTTTAACGAATTTATTAAGAGCTATCTCAAAGCATTGTCATAAATATATATGGTTTTTTTTTGTTTGAATCTAAAATATCTACTGAGTAAACCAGCATCACCATCAAGAAAAACTGTTCCAATTATAATGAATGACTTACACGGTCGTCTGTTCCTAAAGTACATAACTTAATGCCTGTGTTTTAGGTAACAGCCGACTGTTATACATATGTATGCCTTTTTAGTAAATGTATATGTACTTATATAAATATAACACCGAAACTCAGGTCGGGAATCAAATCCAAAAACCTGGAGACGAAAGCAGAGTCACTGCCAACTACGTTAACGGACCGGTAGTAGGTAGTACTTTTTAATCTTCTACTTGCCTATATTATAAAGATAAAAAGTATATATGTTTGTTTGACATAAAATAATGTGTGTATGTGTAGCTTATGGAAATATAAGTACAAAAACAGTAAAAAATATTTTTTTTTTAAAATTTCATTTACAGTAGGTATTATACCTATTCTATCTATACAATACTCAAATATCAATTCAAAAATAGAATTTAATTTAAAAATAGTCTCAATCGACCTCATAAATAGCACGTTTCTGTATCTATGCTAATGGCACCGTGCTTTATTTAAAAGAAATATTTGGAATTCCTATTTCTTAATTACATTATAAATATTCCGAAATTTAAAGGTAATTAGACATGTTACCGAAATCTGTGTGATGCGGTGTTGTAAAGAATAACTAGACATTATATAAAATGTCTATTATGTTCAGACATCTGTGAAATTAATATGGTTACGATTGCCTAGGGATTCTACATAATTAACAGTAAACATTAGGTCTTGAGTCGACAATACGTTAAATAGGGCCTTGTCATTTACAATATTTTTTTTAAATAATCAAGTTCATGTAACGAGCCCTCATTGTGTAGAATTTTAATCGAGCTTAAGCAAAAAATCCGCTTTATTACTAGACCGCTTCTATACACCTTTATATAATTATTAATCCAGTCATTTTAGGTTTTACCTGCGGAAAAATTCCTAGTGAGCTGAATTTTTGTATACCTACACCTTTATTACAACGTTGTAATGAAGATGTGAAAAAACGACAAAGTTATAAAAGTCAAAAGGTCACGAAAAACATTTTTTCGCGAATATCTCGCAACCTATTGCTCGGAGGTCAAGAGAGGTCATTATGAAAATTGTTTGTCGTAAAATTATCTACAAAAAAATGTTTCTTGAATTTTTATCTAAAACTAACCGTTTTTTGAGTAGAGCGCTGAGAAAGCTACTGGATTATATTTAGATTTTCCAGGACATATTTGCAATATTGTATTCAACATTTAGACGAGTGCAGAATTACAGAAATACTAGAATGACTAGGTAATCTGTATAATGACCGAATTATACGTTGTGCCGGTAACACGTACAGTAATAATATGCAAGAATGTAAAACTTTAAATATATTAAAGACGTCTTGACCACAGTATAGTAATATATATCTTGACGTTTGTTTATAAATGATCAATAACACTCATTTACGAGTGTTTATGCGTACATTATTTATATCATGTTTCTAGACGTGTCTTATCTTCTGTATAATTTCCCTATTTGTTATAGATAACCTATAAATTCTTATTATACCTTATATATAGGTTTTTGCTTTAGGAAAATAAAATATTAAATAATGTTTCCTCAATAAAAAATATATTTATATTTAACTTTTATAACGTTAGAATAATTTAAAATGTTTCCTTTGGCTCATTTTCAATTACAAGTATATACCAGGAAAAAAAATTCAATTACTTACAGTTTTATTATCAATATTTTAGTACTAAAAATTTATACAATTTTAATACTATAAATAATATTTTTAATTTACTTCAAGTTGATTTCTATTTAATAATGTGTCTGAAAAAAAACCTATAACGTCATTCATGTATCCATTCACGATGCTTTCTCGTAAATATAACACTTGAGTAAATAATGACGCATGTGTGAGAACCGCGATGACTTAGTAATGCTATGTGAAATACCGTTACATTTAAGAAAAAACAATCTTAATTAAGTTACTCTTGTGCAGCTTACTACGCCTGAATATGAAGTTATGACTGAGTTATAATTATATTACATAAATTGTCTAAAAAAACTAGACCAATACCTACTAGGTTTTAATAAAATTTTATACATAATAATGTTCTTAGCCTATTGATAAAATAGCCTGAATGACAACGTATAGGAAATTATCTTGTTAAATTTACTTTAAAATTATATTGCATCAAACTAAATTACTTTATTTTCATCGAAATAACCTTGAAGGGTTATTAAGTAAATTATATTAATAAAAAAAATATGAATATAAAATTAATAACTGCAATTATACTCGAAATTAAAATATCAGCGTCTGATATACGAAGTGTTCAATAATTTCCTCCGTTTACCAATAGTGACATTTAATAAAAGTCATCGTTTAACAATAACTTAATTTTTACAATAAATTTTCGACTTTATTCAACGAAAATATAGATAAATTTAATAACTACATGCTGCTTTAAAAAAAAAACTTAAAAAAAAACAGTTTTCTTTAAAACGCTTTTCTGTTATTAATGTATAAAATAAAATGTCAAGACCAATTGTAAAATAGTTGTATTTTATCTCTCTCACGCTTGTAATCATTATTATTACTGCGTTTTTTTTTTTTTGTAAGCTTTTTCAAAAAAAAATATAATATTTTTATAATCAGGTCAGTAGATCCTCA
This sequence comes from Euphydryas editha, assembly GCA_036937285.1. NCBI lineage: Eukaryota > Metazoa > Arthropoda > Insecta > Lepidoptera > Nymphalidae > Euphydryas > Euphydryas editha. The sequence continues at coordinate 6,303,026 of JAUPFZ010000020.1, forward strand.
AATTGGTGTATTTAAACGAACGAACCAACTTATTAGCCTTACAATAAAAATTGGTACAGATAAAACTGACAAGCAATACGCAGCCCAAACCGGTGTGTTAAAAACCTAATAGTGTAGGAAAAATTTATGAATATTCATAATTTAATTACCGCAAGAGAATTCAAAAGAGGATCAAAGTTTAGTTTGAAGTACGAACAAACTGTTACCTTTTTATATAGCATTATATTTAATAGAAAGGTAATATATTCCTACCTATGGCGTTATTATAAACGCGGCAACATGAGAATATGGGCAAGTGAATATAAAATTCAATCAAAATATAAGTACCTACACAAATGAATGTCACGACCTCTATCGACACTAACGGGCATATCACGTGATACAACTTCAAAAACATGCATTCATAATAACATCTATTTATATAACTTTCCTTATCATCATAATAATTTCTTATATAACTTGTTATTTTTCGCTCGCTAAATGTTATACTTAACCAGAAGTCGATTAATCACTCCTATAACATTTTAAAAGGTTATAATAATATAACATTATATCAAATAAAAATAACAAAATATCAATCAATCATAATAATGTTTAAAATAAGATAATTAGGATCTTCTAGATATTTAATAAATATTAATATATATATATATATATATATATATATATATATATATATATATATATATATATATATATATATATAAACTATTTCATCAATCTTAAATATATGATATTAACAAAGACGTAAAGTCGTAAATACGAATAGTATATTGTATATTAATGGCTTACTTTAATGACTATATTAATTATTTTTCTTAATACCTTATCCCTGTTAAGGTTCTCGGAGAATAAGAGGAAAAAGAATGAAAAAACAAGATACTTAGACTAGCTAATCAGCTATATCTAGATACTTCATTATTTCAAACAGTCAATTTACTTTTTATACTGGCGAGAGGAAATGAGAAAAATAATGAGCAATCAACATATTATAATATATACGTCGCTCCTTATAAAATAAACCATAAATTGTAGCTATTTATATTTTTTAATATTATTACGTAACCTATCTTTGTTTTTGCGTGATTTAACTGCAACAACAATACACGTGAAATTCTACAAAAAATACATAGATAAAAAAGTTACATTTCATTACATTCATTTACATTCGAGTCGTGATTTTTTTTTTTTTTTTTTGGTGTGTACTGTAGAATCGATACTGAAGCCAAAAGTCTATTGTTTTTATTTTTGTCTAACGGTGTGTCAACGAAACTATAGTATAAGTATTAAGTTATATCTACCCAAACTCATTATAAAAAAATAGCTGTAAGTACCTAACAATCTCTGTTACCATTAATTTATTGTTCCTGTTGTATTTTAGTATTAATGTGTTTATAATATTTTTGTTGATTTATTTTGGCGTTTAAATTTTATGACGTGTCTGTACACCCACTTGATATCAACGTGAGGGACCTTAACACCTAATTAATATATGTAGTTTATGACCGTGCACAAAGATATTAATAAATCCGTTGAATTTAATTACTTTCGTCGGTAATTGAGCAACAAAATATTGCCCTCTTTATTAAATTACTTTAAGCGGTATGACGACATTTATACATTCTCGTATATATATTTTTTGTATGTCTATTATGATTTAAAATGTTTAGTGTTGCGTTTTTTTTTCACCGTGACATTTCCTAAATATCAAACGCTTAAATACTAAATTTTTTCTAGATTATATGTTCAATTAGTTTTTAATTATTTTGACATATTGCATAAATTTCATAATAATAATTAACTATTTTACTTTTTAAATATAAAATCATAAGTTTATAAATCTTAAATCATTCCCAATACATATTGCTTGACTATTTTTTTTTGTTCTTGTTCAATCTAGTCGAGAATAATCTCGTAATAACGGGTAATGACGCCGCGACGGAAGTGCTACATGAATTAGATGTCAATTTCAAAACTAACGATAGCCGCGGACCGCCTCACACCTGCTCCTTAATTAATGAGATTTTTATAAAAAATGATAAGAACTTCATATTATAATATCTTTCACTGAAACGGTGACTTACGTTTCCTTTATAGCGTTGATAAAATAAATAACCATTACAAAGCTGATATTTTAAGCTATAGCCAATGATTGTCTTTTTTTTATCTTCAAAGAGATGACCGAATGTGAATGACCGGTAGTGATTAAAGATTAGAGATAAGAAGAAACTTTTACTGACGACTATGTAGAGATTGAATAATATTTAGATAAACAAAACTAGAGCGATAATGCCTTAGATAAACCTCTCACTGTAAATTATTTGGAACAAACAAAATTAAAATAAGAACAAAAAATCTACAAATAGGTATATAGGTATATTATATTGAAAATAATTATAAAACGATAAAGGTAGAACAATTACGCATATAACAATTATAAAAATACACACACATACTCTTAAAATTATTAAAATATACTAAAAGTTTAATAAAAAGTGTAAATTACTCATTAGTGTCGTTGAAGTACCTATCATAGCACTCCTTTTAATGAGAAACAGGAGTTATCTCCTGTTAATGAGGCATATCATATATAACCACCCTGTTGTACACCTGTCTAACAAAACTTTTACATAAATATCAGGATATATACAATCTTACTTAACTTTTGAAGACTAAAGTAATTTAACAATTATCTAGTTTGTTACTTATCTATTATTCGCCTTATATGGAAACAGGAACATTTTTAACATTATTCTAGCTGTACCTATATCACTATTATCTCTAAAAGTTGACGCCTCAGAACATGTCCACTTAATATGTATCAAAAATATTAATTAATTAAAACGATACCAGCATACATTAACGTATCAAGCGTTGAAATTATCTAACACATAGAGTAAGTTTAAAATAACGTTTCGGCTTTCTTCAACTACCTGTAGCTAGCGATCTCATCTTTTTTTGCGTTGAAAATATTAGGATCCTAATGACATTAAAATACGCAATAACTTATAATATAATATAATTTAAAAAATCAAAAAACCCGACTGCGTAAAATACTCTTATTATAAACTAAAAAGAATAAAACAATTTACTAGCTTTCATTTGATACCCATATTGGTACAGTAAGAAAAAAATATTCAACTCTCCCCCCCCTCATTCCGCCATTTGCGGGCGCCATTTTGAAAATTTATATAGCCTATGTCACTACTACAATTAAGACAAATCCAACGACACCTCATATGTCAAAAACCGTCCAGCCGTTTGTGCTGTAGGGCATGCCAAAGAAATGGACATACATACATACATACATACATACATACGCTCGAAAAACATAACCCTCCTTCTGTCGCAGTCGGGTAAAAATTAACCAATAATTAACCATTTTCGCTCCGTATTCTACTATTTACAATTGTATCACAATAGCAGATCAGTGATCGATCAATAACTTCATAATTTTTGTTATTGGTATTCTACTATTTTAGTTGTGGTGTACCTACCTACGTGAAAATAAAAAATTATACCATAGCAATAAAGTCGGATAATAAACGTCACTAATAAACAGTTGAAATATCACAATAATTCAAATCGCAATTAAGTTTTATAAGTAATATTTAGTAACCTTATCTCAATTTTTTTTTAACGGATCATTATTATATCATATATATCATTATATAATTATTTTGGTTCTCGATATTATATAATCAAACTTTAATAATATAAATTATCTATATTTTCGTTTCTCGCCAATATCTATAACGAAATTTGATTAGCAGCATAGAGGTTTCATGTGTATGTATAATAATAGTCCACCCCTAAACACGGTATGATCAATGAACAAATAATTTATCCTTTATATTTTTGTAACACTTAATTTGTATCCTTTTGATTTGTTCTAAATATATTTTTTGAGCAATAGATGTTACTCTTGATTTGCTAAACCGCAGTCCGTTGCATTTACGTAAACATTTAAAAAAAATATTCATTTGCAGTACAAATTATAAAACTACTTTTAACAAAATAAATGTAAATACGAAAAACAAGTATGCTTTATTAAAAAAATCAAAAAACCCGACTGCGTAAAATACTCTTATTATCAACTAAAAAGAATAAAACACTTTACTAGCTTTCATTTGATACCCATATTGCTACAGTAAGAAAAAAAAATTCAACTCCCCCCCCTCATTCTACCATTTGCGTGCGCCATTTTGAAAATTTATATAGCCTATGTCACTACTACAATTTATACAAATCCAACGACACCTCATATGTCAAAAACCGTCCAGCCGTTTGGGCTGTAGGGCGTGCCAAAGAAATGGACATACATACATACATACATACATACATACATACATACATACATACATACATACATACACTCGAAAAACATTACCCTCCTTCTGTCGCAGTCGGGTAATAAGACGAAGAGTTCCTAATATAAAGTTCACTGAGAAAAAGCGTCAAAATACTCAGTAATTACTATTGATACTATAACGGAAATATGATATACATATCTTTGCAGAAAGCAGGAAACTTAACGTACCTATATTAATAATACGTACATACACTTTTGAGAACTGTAAGGATATTTCACCTAAATGGAAATTTGATTAATTCAGTAGCAACTGCATTTATGCGGAATTTTATAATAAATGTTTATTTATTTACTCAAATGGAAAACAGAGATCTTGCTAGTACTTAGGGTACTAATACACAGAACATATTCTTTACTTAATTTTATAATTATCGACCGGATGGTTTGAATGTCTGCCGTAGTGATTATAAATAAATAAAATAAATAATATCACATGGTTTGTCTACTCTTAGCTATATATGTATATCATATTGATTATTTGTTGTTTCAAAATATATTTTAGTCTAGCGTACGATAATTAAAATAAAGTCGTTAATCTAATATCTCCGTAATTTCATGTTTACGATAATCTAGTAAACTATCAGTTATTGGAAAATAAGTATTTGAGATATGAATAGATAGTAAATAGTTCTTGTAACAAAACATGATAAAAAATAGAGATTTTTTATATCTAATATTATTTTAAATGTTTTAATTTTAAGGCTACTTTAAAATCATTTTTCATATGAATAAAACATTATTTATTGTGTAAAACTTACAATACCTACAATTTATGAATTCATATTACAATTATTTTTTATTTAATATTTTTTTTTAATGTATTACGAAAACCTTTTTGTTGTAACATGTTCAAGATAAGGTTCGTTGACATCAATATCTAGGAAAACAGATTAACGCATACCTCAATAATAATTTGTCCTCACTCCTCCCCGTATCGCGTGGTAACCAGCAATTTGAGCGATAAGATCGTATGGACATCTCCTGCTCAGCTACCGTTCCCGGAGGCCAAATAACATGTTATTATGTTGTAACTGATCAACGATACGCCTTACGCCTTATACTGCTCTGAATTTATAATCTACATATCGCAACTTGTGTTGACAGTGCGAAAAATAGACTAGTTAGGTGGGTCTATTTATCTTGTATCGTAAATGACTGGAGACATTAATTTTTATATAATATAATGTGTTTTTATTTTAATAAATATATATTGAAATTATTTATTACATTTTTTATAAAACTGAATAAGTACTTAATCTAATAGGTAAATTTATCACATGAGCATTGTTGGCAAAATCCAATACTTTCCGGATTATCGAGAAATAATCAAATCAGTCTTAAAGCTGAGGAAATTAAACAAAAACTCGGGAATCTAAAAACACTAATCAGGGTAAGTCCTGTTTAAATGAAAGTATCTTAGGTTTTACCTCAGAGAAACATTTTTTTTACATATAAATTTGGATACAAGGCCAAGGTTAATAATTTTTCATTCCACTATTATGTATTATCATGATATTTGCGCCATACAGCCTTAAAGATGTCCAATTATTTGGAATATCATCAAAATTTTCACAATAACATATATTATCGAACATCTAGTAAATTGAAAAAATTTGGTAGGTAGGTACCAAATTACGTCGGTAAAATTTTATTTCTCAGTATTAAAATTGATCAAATCTTATTCTTATATTATATTTAGAAATATTAAAATTCACGAGTAAAATCATTGATTAACAGATTATGAAATATCAGTTTGTATATTACACTAGGTATTGATTTATTATTATTAAGGAAATAAAATAAGGATATAAATAAAATAATAATATAATATAATAATACTAATATACTAATACTATAATAATACTTCTGCCCGAGCAAAGTTACGAGCAACAGCTAGTCTAAATTTCATTAAATTATATTATCGTACAAAAAAAAAATTCTAATGGACATGAGTATCCAAATCCGAAACTAAATAATATCGACTTATTTACTTAAAGGAATCAAGAGGTCGGTTTAGATAAAAACTAAATGCATTACCATATTTATATTTAAATTTTATTTTTGATCATAGAATAAAAACTGACAATAACAAATATTATCTTATCAGTTTACAGTGTCTGATAACGAGATATAACTGTAAAACTGTGAACAAACAAACCAAAAATACTCGTATGGTAACATTCTAAATATATGCAAGGGATATTACGGTATTTAACAGCCTACATTTTTAATATCAGATAAAAATACAAAATCGTTTAGATTATTACACGACAAGAAAACAGCGATGACTCAACAAAAAAGCCACAAGATATTTTGGGTCTAAGAAGATTTCTTGATAGTTCCTTAAAATTTTTGGTGTATTGTGTTAAAACTTTGGAAATCGTAAAATTACAAGAGCGACCATAAAATGTAGATAACAAAAATAAAATATTACTCTTAAAATTGCAGATCATAACCTATTCAGCGTCGAGCGGTTCTTTTCAAAGACTTGAAGCGTTTTATTATTTCTAGCGCGTCCTTCACAATAACGAGAAATAAAGGAGAGGCATAAAGGTTCTTTGTGGTGTAGTCAGGAGTCAAAGAGATCCGTTTGTCGGCACGTGGGTGTTAAAGACCGACGTTCAATATTTAACTTGAAAAGGGTTTTTAATTTTCACAACGTTCTTGGAATTCCGTCATTTATTGAAACATTTTACCTACCTCTGTGTTCGAACATTAATATATTTAATTTAGATAAATATCCTAACCGTATTTTTCGCTCACATGCTTCATTATGAAACACCAATGTAGGATAAATACGAAAGCCGTAAATCCCTTTTCAAAACATCAACACTCATTCAAATAATAATTTGTAATAAATCCGGTACCCGATGAGTATATGATATTATTACTTGGAAGCATTGACATATTACTTCAATGCTTGGAAGTTTAAGGCTAAGCAAGATCTTTCAGTGAAACATTAACATTCTCTTTTTACGGTAAGAAAGACGATAAGAAGAAAACAATTATTTTGTATACAAAAAGAACTATATTATCGAAATGTATAACTATAAAAAATACTGAGGAATAAAAAAGTTAAACTTGTTAAAAAAAACCTATTAATAATGTTCAATTCGAACTATTTGAATACGTAGCCCTAAAAAGTAAAAGGACATTAATTTGTAAGGCCTCATCCATCGTCACAAACACGATCTTTCCTTTCCGTTTTATTGGCAGTTAGCATTTCAAGTGCTCTGTCGTCCTACTGAGTACTGACACTTGACGGTTCGTACAAAAGCCAGACATTTCACATCATTTGTTCAGCCACCTTGCCATCCCGTGTCTAACATTTAATGATCTCTAGAGAGCAAGTGCCAAAAAATTGGCGCCGCATTGTGTTATCTCAGCCCCTCGGGTTTCGTAACTGTTTCAAGAACGACAACTTTTTGTTTAAGACCCTACTCTTGACTATGTACCTGTTTTTATCCCGGTCCCCATTGTCTTTTTATTTCTTAGAAATGTTGGCCACAAACACGTGTGATTTGGGCTAACTACGATGGCTATTGTCTCGCTCGAGTGCTTGAATATGCCGGTAAGGTAACGTTAATAGCTTTCAAAAACATGTTTTAGTGCGCCAGTTATGACTTTATAGCCTAAGTTACTTCATTGTTCACACTTCATTTATAACAGTAGATACTCAAGTCGATCTCGAAGCAGATAAGACTTCGAGAGGGAAACGGGAAAAATCGTTTCGGTAAAGATAAGATGAAAGAAATTAACGAAAATATGTCGCACATGTGTAAATCATTAGTCAGTCTCGGCGTCTCTTGTTCAAATATTTGGCGATGCTTGCCAATCTCGGCGCCACCGAGACGACAGAGAGGCCGCTTCCTTTACGAGCGCCGACAGAAGATGCTCTTAACTGTGGCAGCTAAAATAATATTTAAAGAGACGGCAAATGAACACAAATGACCATAGGATTAGGTATCAAAACCAAACTAATAGGCGACTAACGGGGTAAAAGCAAGTGACAGCTGCCGGTTTTGCGAATTTTTTTGTAAAGTTATGTTATCGGTCACATTTGAAATATGTTATTAACATAAAATACATATTAACATAACGGTAAAATAGCGAACTCGTTCTAAAAAATATTAATATAGTTTTAATATGGTGATGTCACGTATATTAATATTACCTACTTACGAGTATGAAAACATTATTATTTTGATATACTGAAAATATAGTACCGTATCATAATTATTGCATACCTACCATTACATTATATTTATTTTCAAAATTATTCTTTTTTAAATTAACAAAAGTCTTATATTGCTTTTAATAACATTAACGATAATAAAATAAATGTTCACTTTTTACATGTACATACATACATCTACGTAAATGGATTTCAAGATATTTGCTAAGAGAATTAAAAATTTCGTCATATCGTCGATAGATAATGACGTCAAACGGTAACAAAATAAATCAAAGAAAGTACTTTAGTCACAGGTTTTTATCGCGTGAGTCAGCCGTGACGTAAAAATGGCAATACCAATTGGTTAGCAAGTCGAGAGCCTCCGCGTAACTGCCTTCAGGTGACCTCAGATTAGCCGCCATCGCCAGCGAACCGGTTCGACCATGAATATAAACTTCGTCATAGCAATCCGGAACTTTGGATGATTATTATCGGATAAGTGATTATCTGTACATAACCCTAAAGAAATTCCAGTAGCTCCAATCTTTTAAATTTCCATTACTTATCGGTATCAGTGGAATCACATTAATAGACCAGTTCCGATATCTAAGCACCTTTTCATTTAAACATTTTTATCGTTCTGTTGCCATACCAGAAATTTTAAAATAATTCGTCACTTATTTAGGTACCATTTGTTCGCTATTGATTGTGGTATATATAATATGAACTTAGTCTATACGGAATTTTATAAAGATTAAAAAAAATTGATATTATGATTATTATAAACTCATCGTAGTAGGTTAACGATAAGCCTTTTTTTTTTTTTTTTTTTTTCTTTATTTAAGGAGTTTTAGTCCATAAGGACTATGACACTCCATAGGAACATCACACATGCTACATACAATAAAATTATTGAAATCGTCGTCGCATACCAATGATTACAATTTTATACAATAATTTAGCAGGTTCTGAGAGAGGATAAGCCAAAATTGAATTACAACCTCCAAGTTCTTTAAAATTTTGGGTTATTTGGAGCATGTCATTTCTGATATCTTCATTTCGGACACACTCCACCATAATGTGAACTGCATCTTCAATGATGCCACACTCGGTACACAATGGAGATGGTACCTTTTTCATCATGTAAGCAAACTTATTAAGTGGAATGTGACCGGAACGCAATCTAAATGCTGTGATTAACAAATTCCTACTCAGCTTACACTCATCAAACCATGGAATCTTCCACGGATCATTCTGCATTGTTCTGTACCATATGCCCTTCTCCACTGATCGTTCATCAAAATAAATCATACGATCTATGCTCGCAACCCGCGTACGTTGCGCACGCGCAGGCCATGAGTCACAAGACGCGTGGCAACCTCCAAGTATGCCCCTAATATCACGTACACGCAGTTTCGCTGACACTTTACCCTACACTTGTATACGTGACTACAATATTGATGACTTTTGAGGAAAACCGCTTATTATAATAAATAAAACAAATAACGTATATATAAGTAAATAAATATGCCATACGTACTTATATAATTGGCATACGTGATGACATACATGCGAACATTAAAACTTCTAAATGTACAAACAATACTCTTGCTATACTTACATATATTACAAAGCGGAAAACTTTGTTTTATTTAAACGTCACATACTCAGGATCTGATTTCGAATTTTTTTTTTTCTTCTAGGTAACCAAAAACGTTAGTAAAATCGCGAACTTATGTTGTCTAGTACGTATTACGTGCATATTTTTTTCATTTGACCGACGCGGACGGTCGATGATATTAATAGTGATACGAATTCAATTCTTACTAAATTTAAATAATGTTAATATCTACATTAATGTTTTTAGCACGACGTTCTTAACATAATAAATAAAAGGTATATTGTTATAAATATGAAGAAATACTGATTTTACGTACTCAAATAATTTTACCTTAAATTAATGTTAGTTTTTCAGATATCGACAATGAAAACATTAAAAATGTGTATGACATGGACACGTCTCATACAAGTACACAACATTGTAAAGTAGAATAAAAATAAACAAAAAAAAAAAGCTATGAAAACTCATCTAGACTACATGGTAGCGAGTGATTGACGGAGCCCTATACCTACTCAGTTTACGTCAATTGTATTAAATGGAACATTCTAGATATCTTATCCGCTACGTTGACTTTACTAATAGTATCGTTGAGCAATTGAATGCGCGTGCGTCGATTGATTCCATCAACAATTGTTCTTATTATAAAATAGGAAAATTCCTATAATTACAATCATGTACAAGTCAATTGTGGATAGGACATGCTAAGTCATTAACCCGAATGCGTTTCAGATAACACGATCTTGCAAATAGATTTTAAATGGACTCATTCATTAAGTACTAATGATAGAAAGGAAAATTTAGCGAAAACTTCTGATAGTTAAAATATAATTAAAAACAATCGGTGTTTCGTTTATTAGGTACCGTTTAATCATAACACATGTTTAATAATCAGGAAATGATATATTAGAAGACTGTTTATGTTGAACGTGTGAAGAAACGTTACGTAGCCTAGTCGTTAACATAATTTATGTCAAATGCAATTTAATCAAGTAAACAAATTAAAACATACATATATTATAAATCATTAAAATATTTTGGAAACTTTGTGATTGTTGCATAAGCAATTCACACAGTAAATCTTTTGGTTTAACAAATAACTAATTCTAATGAAATCTAAATAAGGTGGAGGTAAACTACATAATATATTTAATAACATATTTTGTTTTGTATGTGATTTGTTGGATATTTCTTAAATGGTTTTCTTTTTATAGACTTTAAAAAATCAGCAACATAGTTGTAGACTTGATAATAGAAAAAAACAAGTTATCCCCTAACAAGTCAGTCAAACTATCTAATCTGAAAGTCGTAATTCCATTTATACAGTAAAGTATATAAGGATTTTAAATTCTTAGTTGAAAGAGTCTATCTAATTATTTTTCATTCGCTTCAAGATCGGAATTGAAACATAAAGAGTCATGTGCTAAACGTGTTTCATTAATTTATCGAAATTTTTCCGTTGTTACTTTTTGTTTTCCTAATGACAACGGAATTTTTATATATTTAATTAGTTGTATATTTACAAGACATTACTAATATATTAAGCAACGATGGCACTGTCATGGCTGTGAAAATACGTCATGTGTGTCCTTCATTTTCTATACCTAAATAAAAGTAAAGCAAAAGATTCGTACTGTCTTGGGTAAATAATAATGACATATATTAGTTGAGTTCATTAAAACGCTTTTCTTCAAATCTTTATTACTTGACAAAGTAGAAAGTTAAACGTCACGAAACAAGACGCAATTTTCTGAGTCATCTGAGGAAAAAAAATTAACAATCCGATTTTTAATATTTCAATAATGCAGCAAAATAAAGATTTGTTAATTTTAAACTTAGAAATGCAAGAAAAAATATGTATGTTAGTAAGTAGGTAACTTAATATCAACTTTGTTGCTCTAATCAAGGATTACAGCCGTTTTACCTACTCGTGATTTTTAATTTTATTAACAAAGGATTTTACAAGAGTGTTTCACGGTAAACATTGATAAAGATCAAAATATAAGTGTTATCAAAATCATTGTTAATATCGAAGTGAATGATTATTAAACTTTTATTCATTTATATCGGGCAACGACAAGCAAAAAATACTTTCACAGCTTATATTTATATAAAATAGAAATAAAATAAACATTATGGACTTTATTTGCTTATCAATAAAAGTTTGTCTTAAGAGAATAAAACTAAGCAGTAATATGACATACATTGATATAAGTAATATCACTGATGATAACTAAGTAGGTACTCTAGTGTTCAAGTTGATGCACGTGCCTTACAGTACTGATAGCCCATTCGATCAAATCTGTACCTACCTACGTAGGTGTTTTTCGGAGAAAGTAGGCATGTGATAATTTAACTGTCATGTGGGACGTGTCGGCACAAGCTTGTGGACAATTTCTCAGCGCTGAGTGCGTGGGTGACCGCCCACTCGCGCCTGAGTAATGCGCCCATCCCGTGAACTGCTACCGGCACGGGCGCCGCACGCACACCGACACCTTAATCCTCGCCACGTGACGCACACAAAAGTCTCGTTGCAAAACGCATTCTTAATATTGATGACGGCTCCACTTCGAGCTCGCGTCATTAACGGATACACTTATTGGACCGTAATGCAACGTCGTATGTAATTCTATCTGTCAATAATTATTACTTCGCGTAATCTATGATTGATGAACGCCAACAGTAGCAGCTTATAATTGAGGCTAGCTTTTGTGCGGCGCCCACTGGTTGATTGATCGCCTCGCGGCAACAATCTCTCGTTTCAACATATGATGTACATATTATAAATCTATATTTTCATTAATTAAAGTTCAATGAGATACGTTGATTAGGAAATAGCCCTCAGCGATTGAAATTTATTAATTATAAAAAACAGCAAACCGTTTTCGAAGGAAATACATTTTTCGCATTACTGAAGATCTAAAATTTTTAATTGAATTACTTGAATATTTCTTTTGCGTAGTAACGTATTACTACTGTACGGAGTTGTACCATCCATTCTCGTACTTATATATACTAGGTAAGTAGATACTTCCGAATAACAGCGATATTGTCTAAACAGGGAATGCAATAATGCATATTCTATCCATGGCAGCAATGATCACCAATTACTGGGGCCCAGGCGTCGCGGCGTGCGCCCGCGCCGGCGATTGTTTACGGCGCGCACGCGCGGCGCGGCGCGTGTCCCCCCGCGCCCCGGCGGCAGCTGCTCCGCACAGGTGGCGCGTGTGGGAACTCGACGGCTCTGCGCGTTCCCACGATCGCGCGCCCTCCGCTCCCTATATAAGCCCCCGCTCGGCCGTAACACCGCATTCCGCGTTCAACGCTCGAAGCTAACGTACACTTATTACTCACACAAAAACAGATACAATGTCTTACGATCTCGCGTATCCGCTTACGGATGACGGTCCGCAACCCGTCTCGCGTACTTATCAATATCGCAAAGTGATGAAGCCGATGCTTGAGCGCAAGAGACGCGCTCGCATCAATCGCTGTCTCGACGAACTAAAGGAGCTGATGGTCAATGCTCTCCAATCGGAGGGTGAGAACGTCGCTAAACTGGAGAAAGCTGATATTTTGGAACTGACCGTCCGCCATCTACACAAACTTCGCCGTCAACGTCGGCTGTCACTGAATCCGACAGTGGACACCGACCGCTTTAGAGCTGGATTTACTCACGCCGCTAATGAAGTTTCCCGTTGTTTGGCTTCTATACCTGGAGTAGACGTGAGGCTTGGCACTCAACTGATGACTCACCTCGGCCACAAGCTGAACGACATCCAACGCGCTGCTGCCGGCACCGATACTCCGCCAGCGAGCCCAGCCAGCCCAGCTCTCTCCACCGTGTCTTCATCCTCCGGTTATGTGACCCCGTCGCCTCCATCCTCACCAGTGCCATTGCACACCGCCGTACCCCTGGACTGCTCCACGAATAGCTTCTCAAAGAGTTCGCCAGTGTGGCGGCCTTGGTAAGCAGCGGTGCTCGGAGCGGGCGGACCCGGCTCCGCGGTCACATCTGTTCCAGCACCGCCGGAGTCGCACGCCCCCCAAGTGTCCGCCCTCATCCATAGTTATAGTTAACGTGTTAACAAGAAAACTTTAGATCTCACAACTTATTAGTGTAGGTTTAAAAAACTTAGCTCGTAAGTTCAAACTGAAAGCTTTAATAAATATAGTTTTTAAGTACATTTGTGATATTAAAGAATAATGTTATTGTAGAGAAATGTATCGAGCCTTGCCGACTTGGAATGGGTTCAGATTGTTATTTTATTATCGTTAAAAAGATTTCACAATATGTGGACACTTACAAAAGAGTAATTTAATAAAAAATATTATTATAAAATCTATTACTGCATTTCATTTTTGAATCCTTACCAAAATAATTAAAATGTAAAAAATTCAAATGGAGAAACTGGTGACCTAATTGAACGTGACATAATTAAAATATAAATTATTCAATTCTAACATTACAAAATTTAGATTTCACTAAAAGCAATTGCAAAGTATACAAACAATACCGAGTAGACGTAGTGATAAATATTAAAGAGGTTAAGGGCGGGACCTCTGACACCGTAGCCTCCGCGCGTGCTCGGTAACTTTCCTGTTTACAGACACAGCTCTATACCGAACACATACGAGATACGCTCTCTCTGTGTCACTTTTGTAGAGACCATGTAAACCACTTAATCCTAAAGTCATAAAATTAAGTACATATGTATTGTTAGATATAAACTATAAATATTTATATATATTAGATTAACATTAAATATGGCAAAGGTATAGATTCAGCATTTAATGAAAATTATTCAAAAAATTCAGGGAAATAACTTACTATAATCATAAAAGTTTACCTTTTAAACATCATTCTAGAAAAAGATATTTAAGCCAATTATTATCTCATTAAAAATCGCGATAAAAATATTATAATTAGAAAATATTAACTGTCGTAAAATCGAGAATATTGTTGTTGATATTTTAAAAATCACATAATTAGCCTAATTACATTTTAAAACGTTGACTAATTTAAAATAAATATGATACTCATAGTTTTTGCAACAAAACATTAAATAAAATACTAAGTATTTCCAGAATTTTCGTAACAAAAAATATTTTAAAATATATTGTATATCGATAAAATAAAATATCAGTTCAGTATCATTGTGCAGTCATTTTTTGACTGCACAATTTTACTTTAATCGGAATTTAAATGTTTGTAGATTTTTTTTTTACATTCCAAAATCACTTTTACAAAGATCTTTATAAAAAAGAATTAATTAAGCTTAGGTTGATAAAACAGAATTTAAATAAATACCTTAATAAAGATAGTATTTTAAATAGTTTTTAAAGTATTTGTATGGAAAACCTCGAAATTTTATTATCTAAATATATAATAACATAACATACTTAAATTCGAATGTAGCATTTGAATATATAAATCATCAAACAACGTAAGTCGTTATTAGATGTTGATAAAAAGTAAAAGAAACCCAACATGTGTAGTGGTGGAAAAGTCGCCGCCGCCTACTACTCGCTTCTAATCTGGTTACTCTTGGTAGGGAAATCATCTGTAGTGGAACAGCGTGGTAGATTAAGCTCTAAGCCTGTATTGAGAGGATTTTGCCCAGCAATGGGGCGTGTAGAGAGTATTACCCTAAAGCCGCGCGCCGGAGGTCGCGGGTTCGATTCCCGCTCGTTACAGATATTTGTTTTTGTACTGTATTATTTATTTATTTTTATATTATATATTTATATATATATATATTATTTTATATTTATATATTTATTATATTATTTATTTTTTTATATTGTATTTGTACAAATATTTGTTTCCGGTCTGGATGTATGTCCTTGTGGGTCTCCCCACCGTGCCTCGGAGATCACATAAAGCCGTCGGTCCCGGTTTTTATCATAGACACCTGATAACAATCGTTACTCGTGGTAGCGAAATTATCCGCCAACTCGCAGTGGGGCAGCATGGTGTATTAAGCTACAACCCTTCTTCTATATGGAAAAGAGGGCTTCGCTCAGCAGTGAATAGTTTACACGCTGATACAGTACAGTACAGTACTCTATTTCAATATCTCTCTTTAAATGTGTTCCAAACTTAAGTTAAAACGAATCAAGCAGCGCCATCTAGCGCATGAAGCCTCAAAATTGAAATCTTAAATATATGTTCATTTGTCGCCATCTATTGTAAAGCTTACGGACTTCAAGCTTTTAGAAAGTTTAAGTAGAGTATGTGTATGGTAGAGCTTACAGCTTAGAACAATTTGTGGTATTTACTTTTCTAAATAATAGATATACCTATAAATATTCTAATTGCAGGCCGTAACGCGTTTTATGTTTCGTAAAATTAAAAAAAAAAAAACAAATAAAAAATAACAAAAATAATATGCCCACACAAATTTTATATTTATAAAAAATCAAAATCGAACTTATTAAGCGCCATCTAGCGTTCATATAATGAATCTTCGTAACGTCGAATACATGAATAAAATCTTAATTGCTTCGAAACATTATTTTCTTATTTTTTGTCCCAAGAATTTTTAATGACTTTCATGGACATTTTTTTCGTTATTTAACTTCGGTATAAACGTCCCGTTTGGAACATGGGCTCTAGTTTTTAGAAAATAAAAATTAGAGCTCATGGTACTAATTGATAAGAAATGTCTTCATAGGTGAAAGATTTTTTTTGTAAATCGATGAAGTAGGTTTTTTTAGTGTATCTATTCGGTACTCACAAATATACTTTAGGTAATAGAATATTTTCTCTTGACAATAATAGTTTAAATGTAAATTTAAAATTAACTATGTCTTCCATGAATGTTTTTTTTATTCGTATGACTAAATAATTACATAGCTATTATATTTTTTTAATTTTCTAACAAAGTAAGCAATTCTATTTTACTAAAAAATAATATATTGTGTCACAAGGCATGAAAGTACTACTTTCTGTCACGCATGTGAAATTGGCAACATGTGGGAAAGGATGTAGTACTTTCGTCCCGTGTTACACATAGGGCGCTTGTGCACTACACGGAATTTTACTGCCCCGCGTCCGATTTTTTACGGTCCGACATGGCACGCCATATAAATGTATAGAGCGTTTGTGCACTATCCGTAATTTTACCGTCCGACATTTTACTTTTCCCTATTCCGGACCGTTTTTTTTGAGTCTTAAAAAATAAATAATAATAAAATACAAAATATTTAAGTATTATATATAAGGAAAATTTATTAATAAATTGATTGTATTTTATTAGTTAATATTCGAATAAATTAATAAACATGTACATATTTTATACGTACTTATATATATTTTCATAACTACGATTTGTCTATTATAATGTTATTTACCAAAACGTTCTAAATCCTAGTTTATTTACATATTTATGCACAGTTAAGTCTTTATACAAACATTTTATTATTATTTACATTATAATCTTAAAGGAAATAACTTCTAAGCGCCATCTCGTTTGAGCGTGATTAGTTATTGATTGGTTTGTGTCTTAAAAAATAAATAATAATAAAATACAAAATAAATAAGTATTATATATAAGGAACATTTATCAATAAATTGATTGTGTTTTATTAGTTAATATTCGAATAAATAAATAAACATGTACATTTGTACGTATATATATTTTCATAACTACGATTTGTCTATTATAATAGCCATCTAAGCGCCATCTCGTTTGAGCGTGATTAGTTATTGATTCAAAACTACCGGTATCTTATTGATATACAAGATGGCGCTGTACGTATCTGCAGTTTTTTTTATTTTAATTATACTATAAAATAATTGTTTAATAAATTCTATTCTATCATAGAACACTATATTAGAATAATTATGTTAAATAACTAGTCTAAAATCTCTTATCTTTTCAGTGATATAAAATTCGCAAGGTTACTGCCGAACAGTAAAATTCCGTGTAGTGCACAAACGCTTATCCGTTTTTTTCATTACCAAATCGGACCGTAAAAAATCGGACGCCGGGCAGTAAAATTCCGTGTAGTGCACAAGCGCTCATAGGGCGCTTGTGCACTACACGGAATTTTACTGGCCGGCGTCCGATTTTTTACGGTCCGACATGGCACACCATATAAATGTATAGAGCGTTTGTGCACTATCCGTAATTTTACCGTCCGACATTTTATTTTTCCCTATTCCGGACCGTTTTTTTTTTTTTTTTGAGTCTTAAAAAATAAATAATAATAAAATACAAAATATTTAAGTATTATATATAAGGAACATTTATCAATAAATTGACTGTATTTTATTAGTTAATATTCGAATAAATAAATAAACATGTACATTTATACGTATATATATTTTCATAACTACGATTTGTCTATCAACTTTGTTATAATATTATTTACCAAAACGATCTAAATCCTAGTTTATTTACATATTTATGCACAGTTAAGTCTTTATACAAATATTTTATTATTATTTACATTATAATCTTAAAGAAAATCACTTCTAAGCGCCATCTTGTTTGAGCATGATTAGTTATTGATTGGTTTCATTGGATTCAAAACTACCGGTATCTTATTGATATACAAGATGGCGCTATACGTATCTACAGTTTTTTTTTTTTAAATTAAACTATAAAATAATTGTTTAATAAATTCTATTCTATCACAGAACACTATATTAGAATAATTATGTTAAATAACTAGTCTAAAATCTCTTATCTTTTTAGTGATATAAAATTCGCAAGGGTACCTACTACCGGTAAAATTCCGTGTAGTGCACAAACGCCTATTCGTGTTTTTCATTGCCAAATCGGACCGTAAAAAATCGGACGCCGGCCAGTAAAATGCCGTGTAGTGCACAAGCGCCCATACCCTTTTTTCCTACCAAGGCCGAAAGTTCGGGTTTGTCCCTGTAAAGCGGGGGAAAAAGTGTCACTTTTTCCCGCTTCACAAGGACGAAAATCGAACTTTCGGCGTAGGTATAGAAAAAAAAATGTGATTTTTACTTTAGCAGTGTACGGTAGGCATGTGCCCCAACGACTGACTCTTTAATTCTATTGTTTTCCACCGATAAGATACGAAACGATCGAAGTAATATTTGTAAAACTTTAATTGAAATGTTTATATAAAATCATACAAAACCATAAAGTTTTAAGAAGTAGTTAGACTTTGTTCTACTTCATCGTAATTTGAAATATACGCAATTTTTATTTATTTAAAAAATTGCAAACAAAACTTAGATTGAAACCAAAAATGGGCTTATTTTGTTTTAATCGAAGAAACAAAAGCACAAATGTACGTTTTATTTAGTTGAAAACGTCATTGGAAATATTCATCAACAGTTTTTTAAAATTAGACAATCGAGGAATTTATTCTTATTAACGTAAAGGTCAGGATCAGTGTTTATCTCGAACGCCAGACGTCAGTGATCTCAATTAAAAGGTGAGGTGATAACAGCTGATGACCGACGCTTACACAGGACTCTTTTCTATTGCATCATTCGATAACCTCAAAAAAAAAGGAAAAAAAAACATTTATATAATTGTTACAAAACATTTTAATTATAATAATTATTTTTATAATAAAGTCGTTAACAAGATAACATTATTTATATATAGGTATATATATTTGTGTTTTTTTAATTTTGAAACTAAAAGAATATTTAATTATATTTAAAATTAAAATTATTTACTTTAGTAGCTGAAAAGCATTAAACGTAGGCTTTTTACTACTTTAACAAATTTTAAAAAAATATCCCTTTTTTTGGACCAACTCGTATGTCAAATTGAAACTCAACGGTACAAGTAATTACTATGTTCTATGACTGGTTCGGACTATTTTACGAATAGGATTTTTGAATTGCTTGCTAATTAATTTTTATCAAAATATATCGTGAGGAAAATAGTATCATTCAAATAGCATTCAGGATGCTCGGATTCGTCTTAAAAATTATACATCGTTTCAGAATTCTAAAAATAAAATATTACTTTCTAATACCTTAATAGGAAGTATCTTATAATATTATGGTGTTATTTGGCGTCCTCACTATACTACACATATACTCCGCCTACGTTTACAAAAACATTTTCTTTGGCATTTCGTCATAGTCGTAGAATAGTGACAGATCTTACAAATTTAAAACTTTACAGGGCAGACACTTCAAACATCTATGTTGTTGTTGTTGTGTGTTTTGTTGGTGTTTTGTCATATAAATAAAATATTTAAATCATAAAAAAAGTCGTCTGTATTATTTTAATATGGTCTCCTGACAGAGCGAAGAAGTCTTAGTTAAGTTATTAATTAATTTTATATTTATGTATAGAGTAATAAATAATAAAATCGATTTTCCATTATCATTCATATTTTATTATTAATTCGAGCAAAAATATATCCTTTTTTAAAACATTGTTTTAATGTGCACGTGGAGTGTAGGTACCTAAAAGTGGTTGTTACACTGTCACTAGAATAATAATTGTAATGTATATCGCGTATGTCTGGTAGTGTAAGCAATTGTTGATGAACCTTAAAAACACTGATGACCTGCTGCAGCGCGGCAAGGAGGCACTTGAGAGTGCCGAAAAAATGAAGCGTGAGACGAAGATCACAGTCTATGAGAGCTTACAGGGCCTATATGAAACGGTCCTGTCGCTCTCGGACTCGCGCAGTCGGCACATATGCAATCTGGAGAAGGAGCGTACCCGTCATGCTCAAGAACTATTGCGGGTTGAAAGAGCTCATTCAAAAGAGCTCACAGACCTCAGGAAGACGCTCCTCACCAGCATGCAAAAAACCCAGGAGGATGTCGCGGAGGCGCTAAGGGAGGCACGAGCCATACACACTTGGCTTGACTATGATACAGTAGAGCCTTTCCGGCGTATCCGCGACATCCTGGAAAAACAGATTAAACTGAATGAAAAGCTGAGCGAGATTCGAGGGGCGGTATCATCAGCTAGGACCAGCAGTGACAAAACAGCACCGACCGACAACACGGTCCAAGAGTCACTGAAGGCGGTGGGAAACAGATTAAGCTCGCTCTTTAGCGGCATAGAAAAGCTCAAGGATGAGGTATCAGAGACAGGGCACACCTCATCGCAAAAATTGACAACATCCCACTGGTCAGTGATGATGTATGCCGCCCAATAACATTAGACACAGGAATCGAAAAACACATGATTGAAATAAAGGAGCAAATAAAACAAATAAATTCAGAACCATATGCACCACAAGTACACCCACAACAGGACTTGACCCCTGTGATCGAAACATTTAATGAAAAATTAGAGATCATGTCCTCTGAGTTACGCACCCTGAGGGATTCTGCCAGGGCCGTAGCATCTCCAAATAAACCGTCGCTGGAGACGGAGATGGCGGTGCAGGAGGTCAAGCAGACCCTCAACACTATAAAAGAGGGAGTCACTAAGTTGGCTCCCCGGGCGCCCAATACCTATGCCCAGGTCACAGCCCGACCCAAATCCGAGAGTGTAGATAAAAGACCTAACCACACTCTCATTATCTCGTCCCGAAACCCACAGGAGACCAGCGAGCAGGTACTCACAAAAATTAAAGACTCGCTGGACCTAAAGAAATCCGGGGCGAAAATGGAAAGAGTCCGTAAGGCACGTGACCAAAAGATAGTGGTGAGGTGCGCTTCGAAGGAGGACATGGCTAAGATCAGGGGCCAAGTCCAGAAAAATGCAGAACTGACGGTGCGGGAGCCCACAAACCAGGACCCACTGGTTTGCGTGCGGGGAGTGCTGAATTGCTACTCCAACGAGGAGATCGCGGACCTCATAAAAGCCCAAAACGATCACATATTCGAAGGGGTTGACAAGGCGGCACTGAAGATGAAGGTGCGCTATAGAAAGCGTGCCCGAAACCCCCACGAGTGCCACCCTGTGATCGAGCTATCTCCGGTGCTCTGGAGGCGGTTTGTAGACAAAGGAAAGCTGTACGTAGGCTTTGGTAGATGTGTAGTTGAGGACCAGTCCCCCCTCGTTCAGTGCATGAGATGCCTTGGATTCGGACATACCAAGGCACTCTGCAAACAAGGCAAAGAGTCATGTAACTTCTGCGCCGGTGAACATGTGGGGGGAAACTGCCCCTCGAAAGCCAAAGGAGACTCTCCTAAGTGTATAAACTGCCTCAGAGCAAAAAGATCTGGCCCCGACCTGGCACACACGGCATATAGTTCGGAGTGCCAGGAACGAATAAAATGGGATGGAATAGCAAGATCACGGGTGCAATATTGCTAAGGGTGACCCGGAGGCCAAAGGAATGGCCCCTGACGGAGAGACGGACGATGCATGCAGCGCTTTGCGATTTTTGCAAGCAAACCTGCAGCGCTCAAAGTTGGCAACAGCCGAACTGTTTCAGGTGGCCTCGGAAAAAGGGATCTCTTTCGCCCTGGTACAAGAACCTTATACCGGTAATGATGGCGAAATGAGACGATACCCAGGCACGAAGATCATCCAGTGCACCTTGGGCCGCCAGAAACCAGTAAAGGCAGCGATCATCGTCTTCGGTGACAGAGTGGAAGTTATTCATGACCCCCAAATTGTCACCGAGAATGTGGCCGCTGTCTTCGTAAAGGCCGGCCGACTTGAGCTCGGAATACTGTCCGTCTACTTCGAAGGGGACCAAGACTTGGAAGCTTACATCGGACAGGTGAGAACGGCCATCGCGAAGTTCCCCACACACCATCATATAGTGGCCGGTGACGTCAATGCCTGGAGCCACTGGTGGGGCAGCAGCTCCGAAAACCATCGAGGAGCACAACTTCATGGATTCATCACCGAAATGGACCTCCACATCCATAACAACGGAGATATACCTACGTTCGAGACATACAGAGGAGACAGGCTATTATCGAGTTGCGTGGACGTGACATTAACCAGTCAGTCCCTTCTCGCAAAAATTGATACTTGGCGAGTGGAACGAAATCTGATCACATCTGATCACAACGCCATTATGTTCAGTCTGCGCACCAAGGGGCCCTTAAAACCACTGGACCCAATCTCGACGCGCAGATATAACACCAAAAAGGCGAGATGGACAGATTTCACCGCGATCCTTAAGTCCGGCCTTGCGGAAGAGAACGTAACTCCGTTTGCCGTCAGCAATGTCTCGAGCACGGATGAGCTCGAAGAAATGATCGCGAAATACGTTGCGATCATTCACCATACATGTGAGAGGACCATTCCGAGGATAAAACCGTGGAAAGGCGACCCCCGACCACCGTGGTGGTCGGCTGAACTAGACTCCCTGAAAAGGGAACAGTTTAACAAAAAAAACGGCACCTGACTACGATAAAATACCCATATCGTATGTCAGAAGGCAGATCCGGGAAGAGACTGTTAGGTTATGGCAGGACAGATACAATTCTTCGGAAACTGGTTCGGTCACGAAAATATTCCTGCCGGATGTGAAGACCGCTTGCAGACTGGTAAGGAAGTCGGCACCAATGCATGTCGACACAAAAACACTGACCGGCCACGGAGGATTTGCGGCGTATCTGCACAGGTTCCACCTCACTGACAGTCCTTCGTGTATCTGCGACCCGAATTGTGAGGAGACAGTTCTGCACATTATACTGGACTGCCCGAGGTTCGGTAAGGAAAGGCTCTCTGGAGCTCAAACTCCAGTTGAAACTTGACCAGTCATTGCTCCATACCATCTTCGAGAGCGAAACGAGCAGAACGTCTTTCCTTACTTTCGCAAGAAAGGCCGTCACAGAAGCCGCCAAAAGAAACAGCACGACCGCTCTACCACCGGCTGTAACGCCTGTACAGAGTGCCAACACCGTCGTTCAAGTAACACAAACACAGACACTCTACACACGAGGAACCGCTCAGCAGACCGCTCCAACGGCTACGCCAATGTCTCCTGGCCGTGTCCTTCTGGACCGAATAACTCAAGCCATGCCCTCCTCTTTGCAAAAGCTGTTCAGGAAGAGAGCCAACAATAACGCATCTTCGCAACCGACCCACAGCAGGATCACGCAATCCTCGCCCAGCGAAGAGGTCAGAGGCGGAGAAGTTGGAATTAAGACCAGATGCGTGGCTCTTTTCATGGACAGTGGGGTGGAGAGGATAGGAATCTGCTTCTGTCGCTCCGAAACACGCGATCGGCTGGTGATTTCACGGGGCTCGCTTTACTGATAAAGGGTAGCACACAAAAGACCACCATTAAGCGCACAAAGATTGAAGCGCTAGAGCAAGAACAGGAGGGCGACTCGACCTACCGTTTGGTACGTTTGAAAAGCAAACTCATCGTGCTGTTGGAGTGGGGAGAGACGTCAGCCTTTGCGCAGTCTAGTGTGTGGCTGCAGCAGTTGAGCAAGACCCCCGGGGGAATCCCTGGAAGAATCAGTGTAGATTCAATGAGAGTCGGCTATGATAGAGGCGACGTATCGGACAGGTACGGTTGCCTAATGGCCTCCAAGAACAGTGAGGTCACTGTCTACCCCTAGGACAGGGGGGAGGATCTAGGTTATTTAAGACCGAGATCTATAACACCTTCACCCCCTGCATCGCCGGCTGTCGATGAACCCGCACCTAGCGGTTCGGAGCGCTTACAGCTCAGGGTCGAGGTCCAGAAGGCAGAACAACTCTCAAAAAGGGCCGCACCCGAGTCAAGGCCAAGTTCGATGGCAGTAGCGACATTTATCCATGCTACCATCTCCCCAAAACAAGATAAGCTCTCACATCACCCCTCTCCCAAAAAGGCGGAACAAGAAGAGCGGCAAGCGGAGGCGCTAAACAGGTTCACCAAAGAAGACAGTCCGAGGCACCTGAAGGCGTCACCGGCCGCTCGAACTAGAGCCGACATGGGGCAGTTTTCGCCACCGAGACTTAGACCTGCGTCCACACCGCTCCAACACGCGGAAAACGCCCTAATCGAGTTCCTGGCTATAACAAAGGCAAACCGCGAGGTAAGCCTGGCCATCTGCAATAAGATCATGCAGACCTACCGGTACGACCATCAAAGGTTACTGGAGGCGGAACTCGAGGAAGCCCAAGCAGCCATATATAACAGCGAAACCCGACAAGTACTCAAGGGCAAGATGTCGGGTACATATATGGCTGCATATAACAGCACAGCAGGCTTCGTGAGCGCCGTCGAGTCTGAGGGGAAAGATGAGGAGCCGCAGACCTTTGAAACACCTGAAGGGGACCCGGTGGTGGTAGTGGCCAGATGCACGAAAGTAATGCTGGGGGACCGGATACTTCAGATGGCGAAAACCATCTCGAACGACTGGGAAGCCGGCTTACTATCTGTGACCTGGGGACTCCCATCGCTGGAATGGATAAATGGGGTACCGGGATGCGGCAAGACAACTCGCATAGTAAGGGACTTCGACGAGGATACGGAGGTCGTGATCACGACCACAGTCGAGGCGGCCAAAGACTTAAAAGAAAAACTGGCCCACCACTATGGCAACAAAGCCAAGCAAAAGGTGCGCACTATGGCCTCCGTTTTGGTAAATGGTTTCCGTGAGGGCTCGACAATTACCCGCCTAACGGTGGACGAAGCCCTTATGAACCACTTCGGAGCCATAGTAATGGCCGCCCGACTATCCGGTGCAGAGAAGGTGATCCTCGTCGGAGATATAAACCAGCTGCCGTATATCGACAGGGATAACCTGTTCGAAATGCGGTACTGTAGACCTACCCTGCTAACAACCATCTCGTGCGAGTTGTCATGCACGCATCGCAACCCCAAGGATGTCGCCTTTGCCATCAGCGAGGTCTACGGAACCATATACAGCTCCAGCGCCAAGATCCGATCGTTGCGAGTGGAGAGCCTCACAGGCGCGCGTATCCCCGTAGGAAGGGATCGGACCCTATACCTGGTCTTTACGCAAGATGAAAAGAGATTGTTGACTGACCAGGGATATGGGTCCGGCGAGGGATCGCGCGTCTTAACCATCCATGAGGCACAGGGCCAGACCTACGAGGACGTCATCGTCCTCCAGACTAAGACGGGGAGGCTCCGAATCCACGACAGCGTTTCGCTCGCCGTAGTCGCGGTGACTAGACACACTAACACCAGTGTCTATTACACCGACGACTGTGATGACGCAATTGGTCGCTTTGTGGCGAGGGCAGCGGAGACCACGGAAAAGGAAATCCTCGAGCACAGTCTCAAGATGGCGATTCATCACAGAGATACCGCCGTCATTGAGAGTGTGCTCGATATGTTGAGTAAAAACATCGGTGCGAGGACATAGTTGCTAGAAATATATTTATAAGAAATAGCTATAAAACTAGTATCAGGAAAATAAGTTAAGCGTTAGTAATAGCATATTGTACAATTAGCAAAGTAAAGTACCTATATAGTGTATAAAAAAAAATAAAAAAAAAAAATGCATGTCATTAGATTTAAGAATACCTTCATATTTTGGTCGGTGGACTCATGTTAAACATTAGAGACATTAAGTTTTTAATTAAGTCCTTAATAATGTAAGCAGCTACCATTGTACTAAGTATACCTAAATCTGGAATAAAAAAGGCATGGGCAAAATGAGCCCGTGGACATACATTTATATATAAAAAAAAAAAAAACCTTAAAAACAAATAATATTATGTCTACTTGTTTTATGTTTCCTTAGAAAGTTGGAAGTTCCTTCGGATCGCAGCAAATTTTTAAGACCAGCCAAGAATCTGACACTGAGTAGGTACCCTGAGTACCTGTGCAAAACACCAAATTTTACAAAATTACTGTATAGACAGTCCCATTGTGGAACATTTTACCGTTCAACACTAAACATGCACAAAAACTGGCATCTTTTTAAGATCGTATTAAAAAGAATACATTATTTTGTATTAAATACTATTTATTTGTTTTCCGCTACCCGTTATTTATCCGGGGTTTTGTAACCAATTCATTTCGACAATTTGTGACGACTTATGAATATCATACTCGTATACATTATGTGTTAATACACATAATTAATATAATCATAATCATAATACGCTTGAAAATTCACAGGCACGATAATATTGAGACTGGTGCATATCAATCTATTGTAGATTTGTGAACGACCAACGCGTCTGTCCAGTGTTTATTACATCGTAATTTTGACACAAAACACGTTCAATTTACCAGCGACGTAGTCACATTGGTAGAGATGCTCGGAGATCTCATGAAAAAACGTAAAAACGTACATAAAGAAGTAATAGTAAATAAAATTCTTAAAATAAAAATCTATCTCTTCAAAAAAAAATATAAAAACATTATTAGGAGAAATTTATGTTTTTTTTTTCTTGTGTGTGTAACGAGTTACTTTTTTTTAGTTTAATGCGTTTTATCATAAAATATGCGTATTACATAACCTACTCGATTTTTTTTTGTATTACAGTACTTAAGTATTGATAAAACTCTTCTGGAAATCGACAAGAGTTACGCTAGATAAAGCTAAGTTCCAACGTTAAGTGATGAAAAAATTGTAACTGATAACACCATTAAAAAAAATGTTTAATAAACGTTAACGTGTCCGTGATTTTCTGGGCAATGGGTATCTAATTGTTTTACTTTTTTAAGGAAATGATATTACCAACTTACTAATTGTTTTTACAATTAAAATAAATCAACAAGCGGATTTTAAAATTTTATTCAAATCTGTAGTAATAAGTATAGTCTCCGATGGACTATTATGCTCACCCATAGAACAGCGTTTGTTAAAATTCATGGCAATATAAATTCCAAATTGCCCATAAAATATTTGTCGTTATTTAAGACGTCAATATGATATTAAAAATATATTGCATTATCAATATAATCAAACGATCACGCCTTCACAAGTGTATAATTGATATGAGTATACTCGTACCACCACGCGTGCGTGTTGCGTGGTCGGTGGCGATGATTGATTGTTATAAAATCTATAAAGTAATTAAGAACTTTATCATATCATGCTAGTATTACAAATGTAAGACTTCTTGAGAATAGGTGTATGTATTTTTTTTTTTTTTCATAAATACAAAATGCTCTCTAACGAAACAGAATTCGTAAATTCGTATCTATAGATTCAGAGATAAGCGCGCTTAAACAAATATTACCTGTACAGTGTCACAATATTAGTAGGACTTATAGATTTTTCTGAGGCCTCAATTGTAGATATCTACATATATAATATATTATACATCTATATATATATAATACCGACATTTCAAAAAACATCAAATACAAACATTTCTTTTTCCATTTTCAGGCTTCATTTATTTAAAAAGATAATTGTTTAGTTGGAGGAGTTGGGTTGGCAGGACTAGCCCCCCCCTTTTTAAACGCAAAATAGGCGCACAGTAGACGTCGAGTTGCGGATACAAGCCCGTGAATACAACATATACAAAAAGATAATTATCTTTTTTTTATAATTTTCATTGAACATGTAATACCAACATATTATACCAAAATTATTATTATTATATAAAAATTAAATTGAGTTATTAATAGATTATATGTAATTTTTAAAACGAAAATGAACGCATTTAATGGGACAGTTAGGGGGCGTCCATAAATTACGTGACGTGTTTTTTTTTAATTTCTGTCCCTCCCTCCCCCTGGTGAGATGTCGTGAGATTTTATTCAACCCCCTCCCCCATTCCCCAATCTCACGTGAGATTTTTCAAAATGTGGGTTTCTTAAATATGTAAACGCGTTAGATTGTTATTGTAAAAAGAAAAAAAAAATTGCAGTTTGAAACCAAAGGACGGGCTGCACTGTATCGTAAATTCAGATTAAATTTAGCTATTTGGTATAAAACAAATATGGTGGTTTGACAGTCAGTAGTAATGTACAACGTCGAAGTATGAATGAAATTATTTTCTTTCGAACGAATTAGTGAATGATCTTAATCGTATTACGATCACGCTTAAAATAAAATTTTAAGCATGTACAATCTGGATAATGGACCAAATTAGTATATATTTTTTTATTTAATCTAAAAAAAATTGCGTGATATTTGCCGAGACCCCCCCTCTCTCCAACGTAAGATTAGATGAGATTTGACTCGACCCCTCTCCCCTTTAAACATCTCACGTAATTTACGGACGCCCCCTTAGTAAAACTGCTTTATTTCTTATGGGCCCCTTGGAGGCTATGAGCAAAATAAGAAGAAAACTAAACCAGACACAAGTACACATTTAAGAACAATAGTAACTATGTATTTTTGAATTCCAACTTCTCTAAGTTTACGTAGAACACCAATTTTACTTACTATTCAATGTGTTACATTTTTTTTAAATCTAATATCAGAACATTACATATTATACAACAAAGTACAAGTAGGTATAAGCATATTAGGTATTATTGTCTATACAAAATTTTTAGAAAGATTGCATATGTGTCGTTTCTACAAAAATAATGAAATAAAACTTATTATATATATTTTATTCTTTCATTTCTCTTAATAATCCTTTTTAAGCAGACTTGTAAAAACATCGCTGTTGCCATTTGACGAATACAATTTTTTTAATGGACTTTTCGTGTTTCAATAGTGTTTCAACGATTGTTCCACTGTTACAAGTATGTATTTAGTTTCACGAATTCTTTCGCAATGTACCTATATTTCCCCAAAAAAAAAAATTACGTATGCAAAATACTATTTTATTTAACTAAACAAGCGCGATATCATGAGTTCATTTATGACGTACCTGTGAAATGTGATATTAGACATATTAAAATGAAGATATATGAATATTTTTAGTAAATATAAAACAAAATTTTCTATGCTTGTTAGTATGTATACTAGTTTGTAACTTCAATGATGGGGAATGTTTTATTTGAAAATTAAACAGTACTTAATACATATTAAATTGAACACTATTAAGAATCTCTTTTTTATTTAATGGTGACAAATTAATATATTTAATGTGCAGCTAAGCCGAATCTTTAATTCCAACTAATTAGTCTCAACTCACATCAAGTTTTAATATTGAAATTTAATAATAAATCTTAGTCTTAAGAGAAATTTTAACAAAATATTACCTTTATTACACCATTTCAAATGTATACAAAAACATTAATAAAAGTAATAAAAAGTATCATATGAGACATTCCTCATCTCATCACACTTAACATCACGTATCGATAAAATCTTATCCTTTACCGTACATCGTGTGCAAACACACGTTCAACACTTTATCGATAGATCGGATTACAACGACTCATAAATATTGAATCGACTCGTGCCGACCGTGTGACTCTATCTGTCACGAATAGAGCTTAAAAACTCATAGTAATATGTGACTAGTTTTTTTTTTTGTATTTTTATATCCTCATAAATCGATGGTGGTCCACTGCTGCATGGGACCTTTTTCTATTATCTATGTAAACTATCCATTGAGTACCTATTAATGAATTTTACTGGTATCTAAAATAAGTCACGCAAAAAAGTAAAACCTTTTTTTGCTCCTTGTCTCTAAAATCTTTTAAGTTATATCAATTCAATGAACTTTAATATATTGGTGCGCCTAACTCTATTTCGTCTCCTCCTCTTTTCCAATTTACAAATAGACCCAGATATTCTTCTTAAAATTTTCAATTTTTTTTAGGGCAAATTATTTTCTATACTACTAAAAATCGACGATTATCGTTTTATGATAAGCCGATAAACCATCATCAACCGATGGGAGCCCAATATACAAATACAATTAAAAATATGTAAAAAAAATATAAAATACTACCAAAATATAACAAGAAACATGTTCTACCTATAAAATATAAAATATTGTTTGTATAATTCGTAGAAAACAATATTTAAGTAAAATAACTTCAAATTATCGGTTTATTTAAAAAAAATATGCTTCATTTGTTATAGGTATATATTTGTCATAGAAAATAATTAACTACAAAACATATTAACATAAATAATATTGTCTTTTCACATCATATCTATATAATTATGTACATATTATATTATAAAAAGAATTACTTTGTTTTTTGTTATTATATTTAATAATTGTTTGTTTTAAATGATTATTTACCATATGCGAATACGAAATATCCAATTAGTACTCAAATAAAGTCTTATGTGCAGTTGGTGTAGTAAAAAATAATTTAAAAAAATAATTAGAAAGCTACATTATTAAGATTAATAAACATATCGTTACGACTCATTGCAGCATAACGTATTTCATATCAGATAAAGCGAGAATTTTTTTTATTTCATTGTTAGCCTAATCTTGCAGTATTTATATAATTATTTTAATTGTCGTAACCTAAACTTTTATTTTAGAAAACTCGTAATAAATAGACTACGTTTATGAAAATATAATGTGATAATAAAATTTTCAACAAACCTATACCCAACAAAAATAATTATAAAGCATGTTACTGTATGATGCGACTAAACAAAAAAATTACAAGTACCTAACAACTACATAATCAGTGGTAATTAAGAAATGTCGTCATTTACGAAGCCCTTTTCTGCTCTGTGACAGGACATGACGCATACGGCATACCTACTGACCCCATCAAAATTGTTGTGAGAAAACTGCTGTCGCGCGATGTTTAATCGGTAGGTCCTTTTTTTATTTGTTTTGTTATAACATTATAACACTATATACATCTTAATTTTTATAAAAAAGATATATTCAATTTAAAAATAAACGAACTCTGCAATAATAACCAATGACAAAAAAACCCCGTAAATATTCTCTTTACAAAGTCTTTAAATTGATAAGTGCATATTTGATATTTGTAACAATAATAATTATATCAAATATATTTATTATTATCTTATTACCTAGTTTTAATGAAAACAAAATATATAACGGTTATTATAGTGTCAAAAGGTCAAGAACTCATTTGACTATTCTGTTGCTACTCGCAACTTTTTTGAATACCTACACAATAAACCATCAGTTAGATTGTGATAGCAGAAATCGCTGGAATTTAGCAGATAGGAGGCCAATAGGTGACATAACAACGGTCTTGTTATTTCGATACGAGTTTTTAATCACCACAATGTGACGTAATGTACGTATCGACGTTATATTTGAGTTTGTAAACATTCTAAAGCGTTTTATGTAAATTATTAATATGTAAGATATTGTATAAAAAACCACTATTGAAGGTATTGGAGTAGGTAAGTTTGGTAATTTACATTATATATTCTTTATTGAACTTTAAAAACGAGAAAGTACGCCACCTTGTGGGACACCAGCAGTAAGATTCAACCAATCCAACCAATCAAACCATAAATACTACAAAATGTATTTATACAATCTACAAATAACTACAACCAGTCATCATGATCATAGATCATGATCTTTAGCCATAGCTAAAGATAAGAGCAGAATGGGGAACGAGTAATAGTATAAATTTATAAAAGTATGTAATATAATATGTACTATGTTTTAAAGAATTTAGTATTATTAATCGTATATTTACATAATGGGTGTATACTAATGTATATGCAAGCACTCGTCTATATATGAGTAGATGTGTATGTATAGATATGTATGTGTATGTTTGTATGTATGTTTGTGTATGTATATACATAATTAATATCTAATTGTTTCATTATATGTTATTATTGTTATAGTTTTATTTACTTATTTAGAAACGACTTTATATTGAACGATGTATCTTTAATAATTAATATTTAATAATTATTATTTAAACTATACTATTACACTATTCGGAACGATTAATTCTTAATAATCAATATTTAATCATTATTATTTAAACAGTACCCCAACTACTTCAGTATTGACTTTTTTTTTTTTGTTCACATACATAAAATGTTAGCGCTTGTCGCAGCCCGTCACGAGCAAAGAGGGTATCACTGAAAATCAGCGTTGGGTTCTCAAACCCAATTCTCAGCTGAGTGATACACCTTTTTGGGGCACAAGATATAACTGCAGACATTAATAACACTTTTTTTTTAGTTTGTTAAATATATTTTTTTTAATTTAATTTGTGGCGAATTTTTTTGTTTTCTTATTACTTTTAATTTTTTAAGTACTACTTTTCTTTATAATTTGATATTGTTTTTTATTGTTTTTTTTTGTTTGTTGATTTAATTGTGTTTGTTTTATTTTCTTTCTTTTTTTTGTATATAGGTATATTTTTTTTCTTTATCAATAAGTGTCTGCAATGTTTGTTTGTGTTTGTCCCCAAATAAATATATTTTTAACTTTTTTTTAACAATCCGATGAGTTGTCATCGGACCTAACAGCCTGCTGGCGTCCAAAAAGATATGAATGGAACCACTCAATGGCAGCAGATGAAATATGAACTGCACGAAGAGTGCCAAGAAGTATGTCATAGTTAACAGAGTTAAAGGCACTACTGAAATCCAACAAAATCATTGTAGTGTAGTAGTGTAGCCCACCGACTATCCTCTGTTACATTCACTCACAGCAGCATTTCATTCAAAGCAGCGCTCCAACAGTGCTGTGGGAGGGGCGGAAACCAGATTGAAATGGACATACGAGGGAGTTAGAAATTAGACAGGAATAAAGTTGCGTGTGAACAACAGATTTCAGGACTTTGGACAGTATGGGGAGAATAGAAATGGGCCGATATTGAGCGAGAGGAGGGATCGGCGATTTCAGGTAGTGTTATGACAATTGCTTTCTTCTATAGTGATGAAAATACATTGCATGACAGTGAGACATTTACGATGTGTGTGACCACAGAAGCAGTGATTTCCAGCACAGGAAGAATCATCTCAAGACTTAAATTGTCATTACCAATGGCTTTAGTAGAAATGGAACGGACACACTTCTTAACGTCTTCTACAGAGACTGATTGGAAGGAGAATTGAGACATGTCGGGTGGGACCTGATTATTTAATATAAAGTGGAAGTTTTAACATGGGAGTCCAATGTTATGGGTGGAGTAATGAAATTATGGTTTAAAGCATTAAAATCCACTGAGCTTTGGCAACCTTCAGTGGGTTTTGCCCACTTCTAGTGACCGTAAGAATCTCCAAACCTGCGCTTGGGTAAGATTCTGAACTGAATTATGAATGTAGTGACGTTTAGCATCCCTACACATCCTGTTGCAGAAGTAACGCAGAATTTTGTATTTGCTCAAATTTTCTTGTATTGAAATTTTTTTATTCACATGTTTAGCTTTGTCTCGCTTAGCCACGGTTTTCCTGATTTCTGGATGTAACCACGGGGTTGGAGTTACTTTATTGCTAGCAGGCGATTTCCTGCAGACTTTGCTAGTATTGCTCAGAGAAACGCGAGGGGAAGAAGTTGAGTGCATGAAGCGATCTCATTTGTGGCCTCCAGTGACAAAACTGAACCCTATCTAAAATATGAGAGTCCATCTGAAGAGAGATGTCACTGCCGGACAATTATCAGACCTGTTGCTTAAAATAGAAAATGGTAACTTCCCGGAACTGGATAATAATATAACGTATGAGTGTATGTATAATTATGAGTATGTATTTACGTATTAAAAAAATTAACTATTCGAAAACCTCGGAAAATAGACTTTAAGCACCGTTACCACCTGTCCAATTTTCATTTAATGCATCCATAAGTTGCCTGTAAGAGATCACTTTTAATGATAAAGCCGCCCTTCCACCATTTTCTTTTTTTATTATGAACGAAATACATTGGAGATCATTCGAAGGGGTTCACTCAGTCGTAGGGGTCGACTCAGTGATAAACATTGATGATGTTATTCATTATCCGGTCGAGTTCCTGAAAACACTGATGCCTCCCGGTCTCCAGACTCACATGTAAACGTGTACATGTAACTTTTACCAGATCAGCCGAGCTTCGTGTTTATAAAATAATTTTTTTAAAGTTTATTTTAACTTTAAATCCCTACTCTATAATAAAGATTATTACATTTAATAAGCTAGCAGAAGCTATTTTAATACAATATTCTTGGTTTTAAAATAATATGTTATTTACATAAAAAGAGCGTATTAAATTCAATTGTTATAAGCCTGTAAGATGAAAAAATGTTTTGTTTTTTTTTATATTAAAAAAAAAGAACAATATGCGATATATAAATTAACTAACGACACACCCCGGCTCAGCACGGGTACAAGTGATAGTTACGACCAGTTAGTACAACGCGCTTATGTAAGATAAGTAGTATGTATTTCATATTAAAATATTAAATAATTAATGAATATACATATATTTAGCTATATCATTATTAATTGAACGACCTTAAACACATAGGTATTTTAATTTTATACCGTAATGCTGATATTTGAAATCTTCATAATGTTTTTCTAATTTCGGTTAATTATGTTCGTAATTTAATCAATTCAGAATCGATTAAATTACGAACATAATTTAATCAATTCCGTTATATTCTATAAAAAATCGATATTTTTAACAAAGAAATATTATATATAATATTCTGATATGATTTTTTATTATTTATTTTAATCCTATTGTTATAACACATGACTCTCTAGTACTATAAATTATGTTATCAGAGTAACTCCGATTGTTTTTATAAACAAAATTATTTTATGACACAATATTGAAATAAAAGAAAACAATGACAACCCTGTTATAGTAAACAACTAAACAACAAAAATAAGTGACAGTGCTCCTCTGGCACAACAGAAAGCCATAAAATCAATCAATCAATCAATCGAAAATAAGTGCATTATATAATAATTGTACTAATGACTTAGGAACAAATCTGGCTCTACTTGATATTTCTCAAGAATTTTTTGTGAGTGACAACTTCTATCTGCCGATACCGTACTAGCCCTAGTGACTGAACATCGATGCATATTTTTTTTACGCTAAAGCGGAATGGCTATTTATCTCACATAAAATATCTAGATATTAATAGACATTGTAATACTTCGTTAATGAGACGTGGAGACTTACGGATAGGTATACGCAAACGAAATACGTAAATCCCAAATTAGACGGATATATCTTAGATACACCAAAAACCTGTACCTACTATATATATGTAATTATTTACAATAATATACAACAATATATTGTATAGAAGTTTAATACAAAGAAATGTATTCATGCTAGTTCATTAAATCATATATCATTATTGTTTAACATTATTACGACAAATAATACAATACCTACTTATCTTAATAAAATACTATTA
The DNA here is from genome assembly GCA_036937285.1 of Euphydryas editha. Taxonomy (NCBI): domain Eukaryota; kingdom Metazoa; phylum Arthropoda; class Insecta; order Lepidoptera; family Nymphalidae; genus Euphydryas; species Euphydryas editha. Next base: position 6,339,236 of record JAUPFZ010000020.1, read on the forward strand.
CTTATCAAGTTTCCACTAGTACGATCTCCTACGAACGACTTTTTACGAAATAAAGGTATTTTGCTATGTAATCTTTCATTATATTATACCAACAAATATTAAGTAAATCGCTTTAATTTTTTTTTTATGTTATACTTTTAATAATTTATCGATCGCTGTCTTGCTACTTATAATAATAATAGCTGTGCCCCGCGGTTTCACCCGCGTTAATTTGAGGGAAAACGGACTTAATTATGTATTTTTAAACAATTACTCTAAGAGTAGGTACCCACCTCGTTGGTCGAGTGGTGGTAAGCGTTACTGCCGAGCAAGGGGTCTCAGGTTTGATTCCTGGGTTGTTCAACGTATTATTGAGTTTTTTTTTATTTTTCAAAAATTCTCAGTAAATGAGTGATGTTATATTCACCTTAAAAGTGGAACTATAGTTAAAAAATGTCTCAAGAAGAGAAATAATAAAGGACGCAACGGAAGTTCTCAAAAAAGATATATTTTTCCACCTTCTATAACATTTTTTATTATTGCTCAGCCGCTATTGGTCGTAGCGTGATGTTATATAGCCTATAGCCTTCCTCGGTAAATGAGCTATCCAACACAATAAGAATTTTTCAATTTGAACCAGTAGTTCCTAAGATTAGCGCGTTCAAACAAACAAACTCTTCAGCTTTGTTATATTATTATAGTATAGATTCACCACCGAAGTTAACTCTAGCTTATACAAATAACAGTCATTTATTAAAAATATTACCTAAAAACTGTACTTAGTAATGAATTCTCCTCCCTTCAGATATCTGACGTCGTTACCAACTAATAAGCGAGTTGACTTTAAACACACTTTGTTTGCGGTGGAATCTTCCCGCGGCGCTGATAACCCCGCTATCAGTGACGGCGTCCGCACGAGACGCACCGAGCTATTTATAAGCTGGATGATACAACTACAATTGACACAAGCTATCTTGGGATGTCAGAACACGTGCCGAGTCTACTTATCTCCTTGGAATTCTCCATTCAGACCTTAATTGCCATAAACATTATTTATATGCACATTATGTATCATTCCACTACGTAGGTGAACGTAACATGATTAATTCGCCGGAATACGCCTGCTCTTGCTCTAATAGCAACATGACGATATTTTTTTAATTAACGTGATTTTAAAATAAAATAAAATCTTAACTTTCAATAAGGCTTTGATTTGAATAAAACTTTATTTAAAATTCATACATACAGAGTAGGTAGGTACTTTGTTTCGACGCCTACTAAGCAGTCTATATAAAATTGAATTCAGAAATTATAACGCCACACGAAATTCTCCTTCATAATTTTTTAAAAAAAAAAGGAGATGTGTATAAGATTATATTATGAAAAAAATAAAAGATATTTATTTTTCTAAGCAATGAACATGAGGAAGCAATTAATAGAATTATAATTACAGAAACGGGACATCTTGCATCAGATTTATTTATTATTACGACAAATAGATTCCATTACTTATCAAATTGTTACTCGCTAAGTTTCCACTGTAGGATCTCTTACGAACTACTTACGAAATAAAAGTTAGTTAATCAATACTACAAACAACAACTGGATAGAATATTAAGTATAAAATTTGTAAATAACATTACACGAAAAATACAATTTAAGCCTAAGCAACGATCCAACCGACCGACAATTTTGTACAATGAAAGTGTCTTTTATAAAAATTAATCCTCTTAAAAAAGTTGTTTTAATATGCCTTTGTTTAAACTACCTTTCTTTAACTTACAGAACTTCTAGACTCATAGATCTAGATTAATTTTCTTGGACTACAAAACGTTGCTGACACTGCAAAATCTTACAATTAATCATATACTAGTTGTATTATGTTGTATATAGTCCCATTTTACTCAAATCAATCGCTTATATTTAGAAATAACTATTTATATTTAAAAAAGGTTTGTGTCAATTATCTTATTAAATGCGACCTAGATAAAATAGTTTTGTAATCATGGATTACGGTTAAAAAAAATAGCACTCTCGAGATAACTGGTATTATGGTAGATTAGGTTGTTCTAATTATTATTTTAAATTTTAAACACACCTGTTTCATAGATACGTGTATAAAAAATAATAAATAAAATACAATATTTACTACTTTAAATAATAAGTTTATAAAAACATAAATAGATGAATAAAAATGGCTAGAAGATCAAACGGCCACATCCACAGGCGACAGCAGGCTTCAGACCTGTAAGCTAAGAAACCAAAAATATACCCTTTGCCATATACTACTTTTTTATGTAAGAGGGGGCAAACGGACAGTCTGTTCACCTGGTGGCAAGTGTAAGCGATATCCATAGACACCCGCTACATCAGAGGATTAGCAGTTGCATTGCCGGACTTTCAAATAAGAGTATGAAATACTATACTAGCTTTTCTTGAAGGTCTAAGTGGTATCGGTTCGAAAATACCGTAGGTGGCAGCTGGTTCCATATAGTGGTCGTGCGAGGCAGGAAATGCCGTAAAAATTGGGTTGTTGTTGTTGTTGTTTTCATTTCCTGGCTGAGAATAAACCGAGATAAAACCCCATCTACCTCAAATGGTGACGAGACCAAATGGGATCAAACCTTTGGCAAATATTACGAAAGGGATGACATCAGACGCCACACATCTCATATCGAGCTCGTAGCTACAAGCAAATATTTAAGTTTTTCTTTGTTTCCGTTTCACGAGCGATGGTAATGTTCTCTTTAAACATGAATCAGTGGAATTTTCATTAATTACGTTCGTGAAGATTCGTTACATATTAGTAAATTTCAATAACAAGTTTGTGAATACTCACTAATACACATACAAATATTCAATGATCAAATCGGTAAACACCGATATTCACATATTAATACATTAAATAGGTACTCACTAATTCTGCGTGGTACGATTCTTACATTGATAAAAAGTGGATAAATAGTCACTTAAAATTAGTGAAATTCCACTGATTAGTGTTTAGTGTATATCGTTTTAGCCAAACTATTAAAACCCTATTAAGGCTTTCTCATAAATATTTTTCAATAACTTACTTTTATTTGTCAATGACAAAATCTTGAGGTGTAAAAAATAAAAAATAAATAAAAACAAGTGTGAGTCGGACTCGCCCATGAAGGGTTCCGTAGCAGGAAGTAACATCATATAAAAGTTCTTGTAGTTCGTTGTAACTTTGATCGATGTTTTAAAAATATAATATATTATATATATATAAAAAAAAAAACTACTTACTAGATCTCGTTCAAACCAATTTTCGGTGGAAGTTTGCATGATAATGTACATTATATTTTTTTTAGTTTTATGATTATCTTATTTTAGAAGTTACAGGGGGACACACACATTTTACCACTTTGGAATCGTCTCTCGCGCAAACTATTCAGTTTAGAAAAAACCTCAATATCATTTTTGAAAACCTATCCTTAGATACCCCACACGTATGGGTTTGATGAAAAAAAGAATGTTTGAGTTTCAGTTCTAAGTAGGTACAGGTAACCCCCAAATTGTTTTTTTTTTTTGTGTGAAAATCCTAATGCGGTTCACAGAATACATCTACTTACCAAGTTGCAAGAGTATAGTTCTTTTAGTTTCGGAAAAAAGTGGCTGTGACATACGGACGAACAGACAGACAGACGTGACGAATCCATAAGGGTTCCGTTTTTGCCATTTGGCTACGGAACCCTAAAAAGTGTGAAAATTGTTTTATCTTTATCTCTTTGAAGATATGATTTATGACACATTTAAAAATAGAATTTGATCTCACCACTTGAGTAACTGAAATAACCTTATCACTCAATTCTCATACGAGACAGGTAGGTTAAGCAATATTAAGACCCTTCAATGTGTTATTCTTAACTCACGTTTTATTTTTAATAGAGATAACGTAAATCTCATACTTGTTGTTTACGAGATACTTCGCACTTCAGTACCTACTGTTTTTATTTTTGTTGGATTTTTTTTACGCTATGTAATTTCCAAATTACCATTAAATCTCCTATAACTGACACTTCGTTACTGCAAAAGTAAAATGTTCGCAAGAATGGAATAAGACGATTTTAAAACTAAATTAAATGAAAAATTAAATAAATTTGTATAAAAGATAACAAATTTATCTTTTAAATATTACGAAACAAAAATTGTGTATATAATATAAAAGAAAATTGTATGTATGACAATTTGAATAGAATTTTTAACAATACATACTATATTAGAGCAAGTCCTTACATTTATTCAAAGAACACGCTTATTCTTTCCTTTAATATTTTATGTAACTACAACGATTTACTTTAGATATATATAAAACGGGAGACTTATTTTATAACTAAAAAACCACAAAATTAGTCAACTACACACATCCCCATATTACAAATTACGCAAAATAAAAACAAGAGAGTCTAAATAAAAATGCAATAATAGAAAGATACGTCAAACTATATTAGCATACAATCCATTATAGAACCTTATATCTAGCTTTGTTAATCATGTGATGGGAAGAGGTCTGCAGTTTGAGGAGTTCTTCCTTAATGAGACGAGTTATTTCAGACTTTGCTTTTGCAACGGCTAACTCCTGAGAACTTTCGATGGCCAAATATAGTTTCCTTTCTCCTTCTGGCGGTGGTTTCCCAGGCGGTACATATGTACCTCGAACCGTTATACCCGCTTCTGAATATTCACTGATTAACGCTAACGCCTCCTACAGGACAAAAGACAAGAAAATTTTAATTAACAATATTAAATTTACTATAATAACTATTAAATGACGACCGTTCTGGTGTAGTGACGCGTCGGCGGTCGCGGGTTCGATTCGCGCTCGGGACAGATATTTGTATTTGTACAAATATTTGTTTCCGGTCTTGGTCCGGTCCTTGTGGGTCTACCCACTATGCCTCGGAGAGCACGTATAGCCATCGGTCCCGGTTGATATCATAGACACCTGATAACGATCGTTACTCATGGTAGGGAAATTATCCGCCAACCCGCAGTGGAGCAGCGTGGAGATATGGAGAAGAGGGCTTCGCTCAGCAGTGAGTTGTTTACAGTCTGATACTATTACATAACTTTTATTAATAACCAATAGAATATTTTGAAAACAAAACAGACGGTATTAGAGATTAAATTTCGAGTGCATAAAATCAATAATAATAAAAAATCTTCCAACTAAAATTGTATATAATAAAACCTTAATAGTGGTTCAAAGTTACCTTAAGAGTGTTTTAATTACAATAAAAGCACCTGCGTCTATTGATAAGTTTCACACAGAAAAATATGATTGCACCTATCAACGCAAACTTGAGTAGCATCATGACTGTGACTGATCACTTTAGAGCAAGGAAATGTACTGAGCCGATGAAATGTCCATAGATGCATAAATATTGCGAAAAGGTTATCCATAAATGTTATAGTGACCTCAAGTTAATTAATAATAAACGTAGGATATGAGGTTGTGGACTTGGGAAAAGCAATAAAATGTGTCGTGATTACGAGTAAATAAGGTTAGGTGTCAATCGTAGCTATCATTAAAAACAATTATTTTAACGTTTAAGCTGATCTGGACCTAGTTGAATTCATTGTTTGAGACATTGATATTTTAAGACTCTTATAGTAAACAATTATAATATTTACATTGTATGGTAAATAGGTATGATTACAATATCAGTATCAGTATGAAAACATAACATATTGCAATAGTTCTGTACGATTGCTTCACTTATATGAGTGAGTTCTGAAAAAAGATATTCTTTTAATTGTTCTGTAGCCGCAGAATATCGTTGCCCTATATATAAGTCAAAGAACTAAGTCTCTACTTATTGTTAGTAGTAAATACTAAATGATAAGCTCCACAGCAAAAAAAAACATCACTGAACACGTATAGCTTATAAAACATGATAACTTTATATTAAACTAGCTTCTGCCTGCGGCTTCGCTCGCGTGGATGTCGGTTATCGCGACAAAAAAAAAAAAAGTATCCTTTATTACTTCTAATACCTACAAGAATATGTGTGCAAAGTTTCATGGTGATGGGTTGAGTAGTTTTCGTGTGAAAGCGTAACAAACAAACATACTTTCGCATTTAGAATATTACTATGAAATATGATAAGAATATTGCAATTGTTTTTTTTCTATAGAATAAGGTCAACTGTCTAAGAAATAAAACATATACGACTTATTTTTAATCGTATGCAGAAGTTTTTCCGTAATGCGCATAATAGAAGAACATATATAAACATATCGTTTTATTTATATAAATTAAAAAGTAAAACATACATAACAATAAAAATTTTAGACTATAAAAATAATCTAGTTTCATTTTTATCTCGTTATCTGAGTGACACGATGATCCTTGTATCCTTTTAAACTCAGACTAAATGTAAAGAACCGCGGAACAGCTGTCATACATAACATATTTATCGGTATCACCGAAATAGAACATCTAAGAAACGGATATCCTAAACAAGATCTTTGATTGCTTATCGATCTTTAAAACGATGTTTTTCACGCTTGTGACGTAAACGTTTACGTCAAAGGCGGGCCTGTTTTCACAGAAAATTTCGCCTAGTAACTTGTTCGAAATTATCAATCGATACACTTGATAAAATCAGTAAGTACTTTCCGGATATAATGTATTAGTAAGGCTAAACTTTTTATCAGAACACGCCTTCTAGGTGTGATTCCTTAATGATTTTTAATGCAGCAATAACGCTTCACGAACGATACGACGTAGATAAGATATATTGTTTACAATAAATTAATATAATTTCAATTTTCACTTTATCAAAAATAAATCTTTATCGATATGCTTATAAAAATATATATATAAATACACCACACCTCTTAATATTATTCATAATATCATCATATATATTATTTCTTTTCAAATACTTAACCAAAAATGATATTTCATATACTATTTTAAAGCTTATCTTCCCTGCTATTGACGAAAATTAAAAAACTAAAAATAAAAATATTAGTAATAATGATACGAGCGCTATCTGTTGACTCTGTATTGAATTATATCTACACAACAAGAACAGGTACAAAATCAAAATCAAAATCAAAATATTTTATTCGTTATTAGGTGATTGATTACACACTCAACGAACGTCAAAAAAAAAAAATTTCTCGGTAGACATCTACAATTTCATCATCGGCTTTACTAAATATTACAATAATATAATAATGTTCCTAGTGTAGGCCGAGAGAAAAAAAGCCGGAGGAAAAAAAACTCTCGGTACTCTTTTTACCATATCATATTTTGTACATACAATATAAAAAAATTATTCACAAAGAACGAGCAAATCATGTTACTGCCAAGCAGCCTTGTCATTTAAAAAATATTTAATGCTATAATATGCCTTACTACATAATTTGGATTTAATGAAGTGTTTAAATTTATTTAGGGACAAGTCTTGCACATTACCAGGCAGTGTATTGTACATGCGTATACAGTTACCTACAAAAGAGTTACTTATTTTGTGGAGCCTAAAATTAGGAATGGCCAATTTGTTTTTATTTCTTAAATTTATATTATGTCTATCACAGTTCTTGACAAATTTATATTTGTTTTTATGTGTGTATAATAAATTTTCAAAAATATATTGAGTGTAAACAGTTATTATTTTTATTTCCTTAAATTTATTTCGTAAAGACTCACGGGTGCCCATACCGTAGATAGCTCTGACAGCTCTCTTTTGCAAAATAAATATACATTGAATATCAGCAGCGTTTCCCCACAGCAGTAAACCATAAGTCATGATGCTGTGGAAATAGCTGAAATATACTAATCGCGCGGTTTTTATATCCGTCAACTGGCGTATTTTTTTTACTGCGTAAGCTGCGGAGCTGAGTCTGCCAGATAACTTCCCAATATGAGGACCCCACTGTAATTTTGAATCTAAGGTTATACCCAGAAAGACAGCCTGATCGACCAATTCTATTTCCTTATCCCTAATCCTGATACTGGTTGTAGCCAACTTAACATTCGGTAAAGTGAATCTCACACATTTTGTTTTGGATTCATTTAATAGTAGATTATTTACATTAAACCAGTGGATAATCTTAGAGAGAGCCCTGTTTACATCGTCGAGTGAATTTTGTCCACGTTTAACCTTAAACAGTAAATATGTATCATCTGCAAACAAGACTATCTCATGATCATCTCTAACAAGATGAGGGAGGTCATTAATATAAACCAGAAATAGAAAGGGACCTAGAATCGAACCTTGAGGTACTCCCATTGTTACAAGAGAGCCGGGGGACCGCTTGTCGTTGATCACCACGCTTTGGGTCCTGCCACTCAAATAAGAAGTGACAAAATCGAGATCGGTACCCCGGATTCCATAATGATGTAGTTTCCTGATTAATGTCTGATGCTGGACACAATCAAATGCCTTAGAAAGGTCACAGAATACACCATAGGTATCGTGTGACTGATCCCAGGCCTCATAAATAGTCTCTAAAAGTTTAATTCCAGCATCAGTAGTAGACCGGCCGCGAGTAAAACCAAATTGTTTATTGTGTAAGAGTTCATTACTTTCAAAATGTTTTTGAAGTTGATTTAGGATAATTTTTTCAAAGATTTTACTGAAAGTGGGAAGTACCGATATTGGACGAAAGTTAAAAGGATCTGCGGTACTTCCAGATTTAAATAAAGGCATTAACTTGCTAAATTTCATCAAGTCAGGAAACACACCACTATCAATACAATTATTAAAAATTAAAGCCAGTTCTGGAGCAACTATTTCAATTAGGGAATTTATAAGATGTACAGAAATGCTCCAGAGATCTGGTGTTCTCTTTATATTTAACAATTTAAAAGCCTTTAAAATACAATACTTATTCACATGGCTAAATTTAAATTCTACATTACACATACATAGGTACGTTAGATTTCAACAATGATTCTGCAATGGGAGTAGATGAGTTCAGGGTTTTAGTTAATTCTACCGGTATGCGAGTGAAGAATTTTTCAAATTCGTTGGCAATTTCTAGGTCTTCAGTAATGATTTTGCCATTAATATTAATTTTATAGTCACTCTCATTACTTTTTAATTTACCCGTTTCCGCATTTATAATTTTCCAAGTAGATTTCACTTTGTCGACACTATTTAATATTTTATCACTAATATATTTCTTCTTTGCAATTTGACAGACTACTTTGAATGTTTTTGAGTATAATTTAACATAATTTTGAAATTTTTTCGTTGTGTTAAACATTAATATATGTATAATACATACATACATACATAATAATCACGCCTCTTTCCCATAGGGGTAGGCAGAGACCACTTCTTTCCACTTGATACGATCCTTACATACATGTTTTGCTTCGTCCACTTTCATTATTCCTTTCATACATGCTCTTCGGTTTAGGGTACTCTTGACCTGGCCTTTTTTCAAGACGTCCCTGATTTGATCCTTAAACGTCCGCTTAGGTCTACCCCTTCCCGCACTTTCATTCACACTCGCCTTATACACTTTTTTCGTCAACCGTTCTTCATTCATTCTCTCGACATGACCAAACCATCTCAGCATACCTTTCTCAATTTTTGTCACTACATCTTCTTTCAGACCACAACGTTTCCTTATCTCACTATTTCTTATCCTGTCACTCAGTTTAACTCCTATCATACTTCTTAACGCTCTCATCTCAACTGCATTTATTCTGCTTTCATGTTTCTTCTGCCATACCCAACTTTCACTTCCGTACATGAGTGTCGGCACTAACACCCCCTCATGAACAGCCAAACGAGCCTTGTTAGACACCTTCCGACTCCTCATAAAGGAGTGTAAAGCTCCATTCACCATGTTTCCTGCATTCACTCTTCTTTCAATATCACTCTCACACTTTCCATCTTTTGTAAACTTTGAACCCAGATACACAAACTCATTCACCTGTTCAATTTGTACATCTCCAATCACGATATTGCAATCTGTCACTGCCTCCTCTCTTTCAAACACCATCACTTTCGTCTTCTTTACATTCATCTTCATTCCTTTTCTAACAAAAGCTCCATTCATAGCAGTTACCATCTCCTGCAACTCCTCGGCCGAAGACGCAAGTAATACTTGGTCATCAGCATAGAGAAAACATTTGACGAGTAACTCATTCATTCTCAACCCGCCTTCATTCTCTTTTAAATCTGTCAAGCAATTGTCCATGAACAGGTTAAACAGCCACGGTGACGCTACACATCCCTGTCTAACACCTTTTTCGATATTGAACCATTCAGTGTATGCCCCGTTTATCCTCACACAAGCACTAGAATCCCTATAAAGAGATTGCAATGCTCGTATGAGGACACTGCTCACACCATACACGGACAATGCTGACCACAATTCATTCCTCACCACTCTATCATAGGCCTTTTCTAGATCCACGAATGCGCAATAGACCCTCTTGTTTTTAGCCAAACACTTTTCGGCTATGCATCGTAAAGAAAAGACCTGATCCGTACATCCCATTCCCTTTTCAAAATCCTGCTTGTGCATCCCACATTTTTTCGTCTGTTACATTCACAACCCTTTCAATCAACACTTTTGCATACAATTTACCGACGACGCTGAGAAGGCTTATACCGCGGTAATTTATGCAGTCCTGCCGTGACCCTTTTCCCTTATATAATGGCACAATTACGGCTTTGCACCAGTCTCCCGGTACTTGCCCATTTCGCCAGCACAAATTGAAAAGGCGGTACAGCTGACTAGCCACTATGCCTTGTCCAGCCCTCAGCATCTAGACGGTAATCCTGTCATACCCTGCAGCCTTACCTAATTTCATACTTTTCAACGCTTTCACTATTTCATCCATGCTTATCTCACTTTCATCAACATTTATATTAGTTTCCATGGAAAGTGCCGGATGATGTATTTGCACTTCCTCTCTTTCAAACAAACTTTCAAAATATTCCTTCCATCTCTTTAACACACATTCTTCTCCTTTTATAATGCTCCCATCTTGACTCCTGATTGTATTCAGCTCCAAAGTAGAGATTTTTCCTCTGGCTGTGTTGATGGATTTCCAGAAAAACTTGATGTTTGACTGGAAATCTTCAGTGAGCCTCCTATCAAAATCATCTTTTCGTTCTTCTTTCTTTCTAGACACAACTTCTTTCGTTGCTGATTTCAATCTTTTATACTTCGTTCTTGCTTCCTTTACCTTGTCATCCGTTGTCTTTTGAACTTTTTGGTTAGCTTTTGTTGCTAACCAATCTAACCACGCTTTCTTCTTTTCTTGTACAGCCCTTTGTACATCTTTATCCATCCATACATTATAGTCCTTTCTTCCTTTCCTTCTTTTAGCTACCCCACATACATCAATAGCAACATTCACGACCCCTTTCTTAAATGTCTCCCACAAATCTTCAATCACACCTCTATCTTCTATGCCTTTAAAACTTTCTTTCAGTTTCTCTACATACTCGTCTTTCTTTTCTTTTTCTTGCAGATTTTCCACTTTTACTCTGTCTAAAACACTCGTAGGCTCAGCCCCTCGGTGTCGCCATCGTTTAAAAAGCCCCCGCATTCGAGCTATGACCAGGAAGTGGTCTGTGTCGATGCCTACACCGCGGTATGCCCGAGTGTCTAGCACTTTCTTCCTCAGTCTTTCATCCACAATTACAAAATCGATCATACTTCTAGACTCACTCTCATCTCTTGTATACAAATGGATCTTTTTGTGGTCAAACATTGTGTTGGCCACGCAAAGATTCCATTCCGAGCATATTTCAAGCAGGCTTCTCCCATTGTCATTCACTCTCTCGTCTCCAAACGTACCTAGAACTCCTTCATATCCATCACGCTTTATTCCAACCCATCCATTAAAGTCCCCTAACATCACGATCCGTTCATTTTCTCCGCATTTATTCAAGACCTCTCTCATGCTATCCCAGAATTCCTCTCTCTCTTGTTGGGCTTTTAGTGACCCACCTCCGCGCAGATCCGTCGGTGCATAGACCCCAAGGACAAACAAGCGGGTGAGTCCGATTTTTAACCTAATCCAGAGGAGTCTTGGGCTTACACATTCATGCTCCTTCACACATTCAACCATTCGAGAGGAAAGAATTACACCAACTCCCTGACAGCCTCGGCTGGTTTGTGGGACTCCCGACCAGTATGCTGTGAAAGGACCATGAACCGTGGTGTTGCATCCTTTCCTCTTGGTTTCATTCACGCACAGAATATCTATACATCGTTCATCCATCATCTGACATACTTCATCTACCTTACCATCCATTCCTCCTCTTACATTCAACGTAGCGAAGCGGCTCTCATAAACATTAGTATATCGTGTGGTACATTAATATATCTATGTATGAATAACTTTTGTAACTAATATCACAGCTATGACATTATTTTAATTTAATAAATACCGACATAGATACATAATTCTATAAAACGTTAACGTTTCGAATTACTAAGAACAATATAAATACCTAATAATATAAGTAATAAATCATTAATGTGAATTGATTAATTTTCTTCATTAGATAAAATCAACGTATTAAAATAGTTAAGTATTTCTTAGTTCAATAATATTGACTTCCATCATCGGTGATAATAAAACGAATATTTATTTTTATATATTCAATATTTAAATATAGTTATTGTTGGAAAGGAGATGGCTAAACAACTGCCCCAAGCGCGTAAAAGAAGTTCATATAAACTCATAGTATTTAAATATTCATTAATTAATTGTTTGGTAATTAAAAGTTTTCTCGAACTTGGGAGAAATAATTTAAATAAAAAAAATATATCAACTACTTTTTGTTTGACTTGCAAGCTAGAGAGGGGTCTGCCACTTTTTTAGAAGTCAAATCGATATCGTACATAAATCGATTCCAGAACAAAACGATATATTGTGTTAAACTTTTTTGATGAAGTGGAGTTTTGGCGGGAATCCCTTTTGAATATCCATTGATTATTTTAAAAATATCGGATTATTGATATATTTATATTTTTAAATATATCAAAATAATACAAAAAATATCGCTATTCGTCTATATTTTAAAAATTAAAGTTAGCTTACAAAATATCTAATTACTGTCGTAAATTAATATATTTATTTAACAATTAAGCTTACAAACGTATAAAAATATTATTTATCGTTGTCCGCGCCGCCGAGCCACGCAAATGGCAATGCGCTGGCGATGCGTATCGGACACGGCCGTGTCTGATTCGTATGGCGGCTGAACGAGAGTGGCCGAGTTCTCGAACTGTCGAAGTGTCGAAGCGACGCGTGAGCAGGCCCTCCCGCAACCCGCACCTCCGCGGCACCGCCCAGCGGACCGGGGCTCGGCGGCGCGGACAAACGTTCTTGTAATTTTTACTTAATTTAAATGCGCCAATGACTGACTCGTTGGCGCAGTGGTCAGAGACCCTGCCCTCTGCTTCGCGGATCGTGGGCTCGATCCCCGCTTCGAGTCTGGGTGTGGTAGGTGTATATATTTATTCATATTTAAGTATTATTCGTATGTATTTATCGAAAAAAGCATATATAGTTATACCAGCCGGCTGTTACCTATAACACAAGCATGTTTAGCTTAGGAACAGACGACCGTGTGTGTACGTTGTAGATATTATTATTCTCTTTTATTTCATTACTTAACCTACTAAATATATTTTTACATATTTTCATAAAAAATGAATAACAAAAACATTTAAAAATATAAATTATTATTATTATAATGTAATTATTAAATATAATTATGTTATACCAATATGGGGACCATTCTTCATAATACCTATAAACTCGTTGTTTTTTAAGTTCAGCTGTTTGACTTATACCATTATTAGGCACTGAAATATTGATTGAACTGTCCCTGTCGCTGTTTTTATAATAGGTTTTGACTCGAAAAAGTTATATTTTTTTAAATATATAAATGTAGGTACTCGTTTTAATTTTAATCGTTACCAAAAAATTAACTAAAAGCTGTCAAATATGCTTCTGCGTTTAATATTTATTCGTTTCTTATTTATTATTATTTTATACAATTGTATAACCTATTTTGTGTCGTAAAATATGTATCAACAAAAACTAATTCTGTTTTTTTCGTTTTATTTTGTCAATTATTTTATCGATTCAACACTCAATTATTTTATCGATTTAACAATCAAAAACAAACGTCAAACCCTATTTATTTAAACGCTTTGTCGTTTACATAATTACGTAGGTATTCGTTGCGCTATTTATTTAGGATATTCATTGTCCTTCACTTGTATATTTTATTTCAATCCATCTATTATAAAATGACGCAGGTGTAGGTGATATCTTTTTTTGGGTGCTCCTGGTGAAACAGGCAAGACTTTATAATAAACGTTACAAAACTGAGTTGTAAATATAACGTGTGATCGCTTTATTGTAAAATAGTGTTTTATATAATATTTTTTACTTCAATGTTGGTGTTGTTTTAAGTCAAGGGTTTTAAAATTCGTCGTTAAATTCAGTCGTCAATGCGATCCCACTCGAGAAACACAACTACGTGCGCGCTCTGAGTTTTTTAACCGCTACCCTCTTTTCGTACGAAAATGGTGAAATGTGTGAAATGTTCTAAATTAATAAACCAAAAGAACCCTGGATTGCAGTGTAATACGTGTGATAAATGGTACCACGCCAGTTGCGTTGCAATGACCAACGAGCAGCTCAACACTTTGTCTAAGACCGACTCAGTGGACTGGATTTGCAAGTCATGTAGTGGCCAACAGAAACCAAAACGTTTGTCATGTATTTTGCCCAAAGAAGATGTAAGCGAGTTCCAGAATTTAGAACCTATGGCAAATAATTTGACAAAAAAAGATATTCTCGATTTAAAATCACAGCTTATTGAGGTAATACGAGAAGAGCTGCAGCGTACCTTACAATTTTACTCAGATAAAATTGACGAATATGAGTGCAAGTTAAAAGTACAAGAAAACTGCACTAAGCAACTAGAAAATAAGTACAAAAATTTAAATCTCAAATACGAAAGCTTAGAAATGAAATTAAATACAATACAACAAGGACAACTCGCAAACAACATTGAGATCTGTGGCGTTAAAGAAGTGGAGCAAGAAGATATAATGAAAATTACTAAGGATATTGCTACAAAAATCCACCAAAACACCAGCGACATCGTAAAATGCTACAGAAAAAAGAAAAGCAAAGGAAACCCTTCACAAAAGAAACCTGAGTCTTCCGCCATCGTCGTGCTGTTGCGAGAGGGCGCTCGTGATGCTTGGCTACGGGCTGCTAAGGACGTTTCTCTCACAGTACAAGACGTCGGAGGAAACGGACGTGACCGGATATACCTGCGAGAATCGTTAACCCCGTCGACAGCATTTCTACTATGGAAAACAAAGGAGCAACTAAAAGAACATTATAAATACATTTGGTGTAAGAATGGGTCAGTGTTAATACGGAAAGCTGATAATGAAAAGATAAGTGCTGTAAAGTCTGTAAGTGACCTTATAAAGGTAAAATCTACACTAACAACAGAACTATGTGAGTGATATCTGTAATTTCACTTGTAGATTATGTATATATAGTGATAATGTCTAATATAAGGCCTAAAAATGGCGTCTATAAACTCCAATTTCATTGAACTGAATTACAATAAGTGGAATGAATTTTCAACATATTTATCGTCTACCAAAAACTTTTGTAACAAAAATTCACTCATATTTTTTCACGTTAATATCCGCTCCTTAAAAAATAATTTTGAATCATTAGAATACATAATCAATAACAGTGAACAAATCGTTCATGTTATAGTTATATCGGAAGTAAATATTAAAAGCGACTGTGCCACTATGTTTAATTTACAGAACTATGAGATGTATTGTGAACTCAGAACGAATAGAAGGGGGGGTGGCTTAATAACCTACGTACATAAAAGTGTAATATTTAATAGAAAGATAATAAAAGTATATGAATTTGAGTGTATTACGGGCGAATTACAAGTAAACAACACGTATAAGTGTGGTCTATGTGCCGTATATCGTCCGCCAGATAAAAACAAATATCGCTTTATAAATGAACTTACATCTGTTATCTCAAACTATAATTTTCTAAATGATTATGTACTGATAGGCGATATGAATATAGACTTAATGCAGTGCACCCCGATCCTATCTCAATATTTAAACACGCTCAGCTCATGTGGACTTCAGTGTGGTGTTACGCAATATACTAGGATCAATGTATGTAGGGACAATATTACCAAATCATGTATAGACCACCTATTTGTTCGTAACATAAAACACATTGATAATATTTATACATGCGTCGTAAACACCGCGCCAGCTGATCACTGTATAACCGGTTGTGCATTAATGAATGTTATCGCAACGAATAGTGACTCGCGTGTTCACAAATATAAAACTAAAATAGATTATAATAAGTTACAAAATGAATTGAAACGCATAGACTGGTCAATACCACTGGGATATAATAACCCTAATGACATTGTTTCATATATGTATAATAGTTTTAATACCGCATATACAGATTGTAGTTTTACCGTGAAATGTAATAATAAAACAAATCGCGACTCATGTCCGTGGGTTAATAATAGATTAAAAAGTATGTGCAAAAAACGTGACGAACTTTATCAAATGTGGTCTAAAGACATTAATAACCCACAAAAAAGGTTACATTATATTACATACAGAAATAAAACTAATAAATATGTAAAATTGTTAAAAAATCAATCGATTAAAAACGAAGTATCAACTAATTTTAAAAACACTAGGCGAATATGGGAAATTATTAATTCATTAACTGGTAAAATTATAAAATGTGTGGACGAAACATTGTTGAGAACATTTAATAGCAATGCACAACAATTGGCTGACAATTTTATTTTAGAATTTAATAAAAACCTAAACAGTACTTGTAATAATTCCTGTGACACGCCCATGCTTAATCCCATCTTATATGAAAAGCACACAGATAGATCGATGAGATTTAAAAAGCCTACGTTAGAAAACATAAAACGAATTATTATTCAAATGAATGATAACAAAAGTCCAGGCCTTGATGGGATAAGAGTAAAGGACGTTAAATTTCTTTATGTGCAATTAGCGCCTGTAATAACTCATCTCATCAATTGCTGCTTCACTACATCTGTATATCCCGATATCCTTAAAGTTGGTATTGTTCGACCTATTTATAAAAAGGGATGTCACAGGGATTATAACAATTATAGGCCAATAACGATCTTGTCTGTTATCGATAAGATTGTAGAAAGATACTTGGGGACACAAATTAACAACTTTTTATCACATAATAAAATAATTAATGAGACACAATATGCCTTTCAAAAGCTTAAAAACACTGGCCTTCTGCTTAATAAATTTACAAATGAAATAAATGAATATTTGAATAATAAAATGCATGTATTAGTGATTTTCATTGATTTTAGCCGGGCATTTGATACTCTGCGTTATAATATATTATTTAAAAAACTATCTCAAAATGGCATAAGAGGACCCTTGCTGAAATTAATAGAAAATTATCATAAAAACCGTTATACAACTGTAAAAATAGATAAAAAACTTAGCAAAAAGGTTCTTACAGAATCTGGTACCGCACAGGGTTCAATAATTGGACCTACCGAATATTTGATTTATGTAAACGATATGTGCAATGTAGTAAAGATGTCTTCGATGTACCAATTTGCTGATGACACATGCCTGTTGTCAGCCCATAGAAACTTAAATGAGGCACAAAGAATAATACAGGCCGACTTTGATTTGGTATGTAAATGGGCACACGATGTCGGATTGGTTATAAACAACCAAAAAACCAAGTTTATGCATATACGCTCATCACAAAATATCGCTAACACCAATCCAATCATAGTCGCACATGAACACAACTGTCTACATAACAACGGCATATTATGTACTTGCAAAAACTTAGAACAAGTCAAAAGTCACAAATATATAGGGCTCATAATTGATGACAGACTCAACTGGGGAAGTCACAAAGATTATGTCTGCTCCAAACTGAGATCGATAATGAGTAGAATGAAAGTTCTCAAATATAAATTGCCCTATAAAATTCTAAGATTAATATACTTATCTCTGGCGGAGTCTGTCATTGGCTATGGGTTAAGCAGTTATGGACGAACATATAACACATACATCGAGGACATTCGTAGACTACAAATTGCAATACTTAAAATAATAGTACCGAAATATGTACAAGAAAAATATAAGGAAAATGCGGATAAATTATTCAAATACTGTGCGTGTATGAATGTCTTCGACAAATTTAAATATTCTATTTTAACAGAAAATAAGAACCCAGAATACTTAGTAGAAAAAACACGATCAATATATTTAAGACCAATTACTTACAAAAATAAATATCACGTCCCAAAAGTAAATAATGTATACGGAACGCGTAAAATAGAATATTTAATTCCGAAATTTGTAAATGAGTTGCCTGAGGAGCTAGTGCAGATGTACATTAAAAAGGAAAAATATAAATCAAAGTTAAAACATTACTTCATCAACTCTAAAATTATTAATTAATGTAAAAACCTAATTATTCTTGTGTGTTGTGTTTGCGTGTTTTTTATCTGTAAAATATTACTTGTACGACTCACCTTGCCCAGATAAACCCTGTGAGGTTTTCGTGGCTGGGTTTTTGTAAAAATATAATATGTACTTTTGTGTTTTGAACAAATAAACAAAAAAAAAAAAAAAAAAAAAAATTTATTGTAAGTGTTGTGTGCTGGTCTACTAACTGACTACTTGCTGTTCAACAAGGACTTTACTTGCAAAAAATCACAATGCGATGTATTAACTGTGATATCGCCACGCTAAGTATGCGGCGGCATATCACTTCTTCATTCATTGCCTGATGTTCTACTGACTATCCCGACACGATGGTTAACAATTGAGGTAAGTCATCTATAGCTAGAATCATTCTTTTTTTTATCCTGAGGGAATGCTGGTTACGCATAAACTCAACTCAGTCTAGACTTACCTAACTTAAAATACCTACATAATTACCCGTTAGCAATGGACTAGTAAGTCTCATATCTTCTTGTAATTGCCACAACTATAAAAAATTAATTGTCATAGATATTGTACTGTTCAAATGTAGATATTGTAGTATATACATCTGCAATTTGTTTAGCTTTAGGTATACTTTATCATCTTGTGACGACTTATACTATATGTATATATATATATATATATATATATATATATATATATATATATATATATATATATATATATATATATATATATATATATATGTGTGTGTGTGTGTGTATGTCTATGTAAGTATACTTATGTATGTATATATGTATATGCTCTATGTATTTATGTACCTATTTTGTTTTAATTCTTATGTTTACCAATATAATTGTATTTTATTCCTAAATAAATGTTTAGGATATATATAATATTATATACATATACATTTTAAAATTAATAATACTGTGTTACACTAGTGCACCTACCACAGAAATAGTAATAATACCTCAACTATTTCTGTGGCACCTACCTTTCCTATGCATATTTTCCTTCATCTAAAGGTTGTCTGGAAGAGATTGCTATTTTGCGATAAGACTGCCTTTGTCCATTACAACCTGTTTATGTAAATTACTACTTGGTGAATATATTATGTGGTGTGCAATAAAGTATATTCTATTCTATTCTATATTTATGTAGTTACTAAGGTATTTTTGTTATTAACTTTATTCTAGATTCCAAGGGATGCCGTCACTTGTCATCCTTGTTATGAACTGCTGAACTTAGAAACAGTAGAAGGTGTGCATAACTTGTTGTCATTCTGTGAGAAGAATGTATCATCATGAATTGGCAAGAAACAATTAAATGTTGCAGAATTTACCAATGTCACATCCAGCTTTCCATCAGGTAAATAAAATATAACAATATAATTTTGGTCTAATAGGTAAATTCAGTCTATGTATTTAAAAATCAGCTGTTCTAATATAATAAATAATCTGTTCTATAAAAAAGTAATTTTGGTCTGTGAATTTAAAAATCAGCTGTGTTAAGGTGGTAGTGGAACTTTATTAACCCTTGGTCGCCTCTTACGATACCCATGGGAATGGAGGGGGTGTTATACATGTATTCTTTGTTGCTGTAGCCACACAGCAACATGTCATACTGTTGTGTATTATCTGTTTATTTTCTATTCCTATAGTAATTAATATTCAAATCAGTGTATTATTGTTTAATCCCAATGCTTTCAAATCTGTTTAGAGAGAGAGTAATGATAATACTACCACAAATTATTTCTTTTAGGCTAAGCAATATGCGTGTGACGTGTCATAAGTGTTGGGTAAGACATCAGAGGCAGACTCATCAAAATCAAATTGGATAAATGTGCCTGGACCTGGATCTGAACCACCACAAGTTGGACCTGACCCTCAACCGATACATTTATCAGTACTTATTGTTAGACCTGTATTATAATCAATTAATCAATTTGTATACAAAATAAGTAATATTTTGTGATAAAATATATGATGAGATTATACTATCCTGACTTTATTCTTATCCCTTAACTGAAGGTAGTTAATTATTTTAAACAAAATAGTAAAAGTTGCTGTTTAATTATTATAATCTAATAATTACGATTTCTCATTCTAGTAGTATTTGATAGATCATATTATTTTTCTATATCAATTTTACTAATTGCTAACTGTATTATTATTATTTTGAACTTTTATTTGTCTAATGGACCTACTAAATATATTTTGACATTTTCATAAAAAAAATCCCCTAGTACTACCAATAAGAGATAATACAAAATATATCTTTTAACATACAAAATATACACTACAAATATACTTGTCAAAAACCTTTTTATAACGAATTTTTAATCATTGCAAAATATAAATATATAGCATTATTTCCCTATTCAACGAATTTCGTCAGTTTATACCTTTTACGTATAATAATTCTATCAACTATCTATATTGAATTTTGCGATAATTCATGTCTCGACGGGTTCAAACTTGTTAAATGTTTCGTAAGACAGTCATCATTGTTCCACGTTCAATAATATAATGTTTAAAACTTGTTAGTTTTAAAGTTTACAATGGCTGTTAAACGAAAAAGGTGTTTCTTAACCGTCACAGAATAACGAAAAATCATAAATTACCTAACCGAGAATCATATTATAATGAAAAAATAGACATTGCTAAAAAGTTCGAAATTCCCACTAGTACTCCTTGTTATAACAAATCGTAGACTAACCTAACCTCTCTATACCTAACGAACCTCATTGTAACAAGTTATTTGATATACTTAACGAATATTTTCTAATTCCCTTCTGTTTCATTAGATCGAGGTTGCATTGTATTTATAGGTTTTTGGGTCCGGTAATGCTTATCTTTTAGAAATATCATAGTAATTTCAATCATTTCTTTATTCTGACTGTAAAAACTGTCTTCATTTTAATTTATTGGCAGCTTAGGTTTAACAAAAGTATTAGATACTCATTATTAATACCTATAACAGATTTATCGCGTTTATTTTAAACGTTTTCACATTTAAGAGGTTTTTAACATTATGTCCTGACTTTAATTTCACTTAACGAGAGCTAAATAAATGCGTAAATTGTAAAAACCCGTATTAAGTTTTTAACACAGTGCAAAATTGGTGTTAGTCTAAACTACAATAACATAGTCACGTCCGAGCGCCTCAAAAAAAAAAATTAGCAATTACGTTTCCTTGAACTTTATTTACCTATAAATATAGGCGTTACGTGATCTTATTTTCTAAATAGTAAAGATATCCCAAGTTCCCAAAACATTTTTATTAGAAAATATTAATATTTAGCTATCAAGCATTATTTTGTACTAGGTGCGATGTATTTACATGCTGGGGCAGTCGTCCATACTAAATTTAGCCATCTCCTTTAATATATAAAAATCAATGATGATCATGTCAAAACTGTTCTTAATAAAGCTATCGAAAACAGTATTTATTTTTTAAATATAATATTTCCTTTTTAAACGATTTTCATTCAAACATATATATATATATATATATATATATATATATATAGCTGTTCCATAAGAACATTTTTAGAACATCAAGAACATTTTTAGAACATCAAGAACATTTTTTTAGAACATCAAGAACTCATACATTATTTTCACATTATATTAATATTTATTATTTGACTACAATATTGTGACAAATTTTCACACGGGTCAGCTACTTTGTAAATATTTTGATCTACTAAGTAAATATTTAGTCACACATAAAACTTCTGGTTAAAGCAATCAAATATATTTGATAACTAATATGTTATTATTTCATTTAATTAGTATCAATCTATCAACTATAACGCTAACAACAATATATCTTTTAACGATAGTGAAGAGTCAATTTCAACTGTCTCGACGTATTCCGTAACTAAAACATCATTGACGTAAGATTCACAACTCAAAAAAAGTTTAAAATGTGGCAATGGCACTTGTTGTATATGTATGTATGTACTATTTCTGGTAGAGTTATTATTTGGATGTTCGTTTTTTTTTTCTCTTTTTTTTTAAATTCATATGCAACACAATATAGCAAATAATTTCAAAATAAAACAATTTTCTTTCTTCTATATATAGGTGTTTACTTACTCTGATATTATATTAGACACACTATAAATGATCGACTATCAATAGTAAATCATACTAATATTATAAATGCGAAAGTAAGTTTGTTAAACTTTCACGCGAAAAATACTTAACCGAACGTCATGAAACTTTCTACACATATTCTTGGAGGTATTAGAAGTAACATACGAAACTTTTTTTTGGTCGCGATAACCGAAATCCACGCGGGCGAAGCCGCGGACAGAAGCTAATACATATATAATAACGCCTAAATTGGTCAAGTTGCCTTACCTTGCTCGTAACACGCCAACGCGCTTGCTGAGGGAAATCGTTGATCTCCAATTCCGTTTCGTATTTCCGGAATACCTCTTCAGCCGGCTCTGAGGTACTTTCGTCTCGGGGCTGATAGTTCAATCGCGTATTCAATTTCGCCGCTAGCTGTTCCGCGACTGTTTTCGCCTATTGAAAACATAAGATAAATTAAAATCTCATTATTAGTAGTTCAGTTAGTATTTTCAAGTATTATATAATTATATACTATATAAACACGAATCAGTGAAATTTTCAATAATTACTTTAGTGAAGCTGTATTAACTACATATCAGTGAATTTCAATAACAAGTCAGTGAATACTCCACTAATACACATATTCAACGATCAAATCAGTGGACCCTGATATTTACATATTCATACATTAAATAGTCACTAATTCTGCGTGGTACAATTCTCACATTGATAGAAATTGAATATTCACTTTAAATTAGTGAAAAATCACTAATACACGCTTAGAGAATTTTTGTTTTATTATCTTTGTATTAAAATAGTATATATCCCCAATCACCAAAATATTATAGAAATATATTCCCAAGCGTCAAGATAGGAAATAAAAAAAGTATCGTTAGGAAACCTGCATGTATAAGCAGTCATTTTGGAGCATGGCATCCAAAAATCTGCAATGGAACACTTCATATCCTCTATAGAAGATGCTGCCATTGTTTCTTTTTTTTTCGAAAGACCTTTTTTCTAAAATTTATTTTACTTTAAATCTATTCCGTTTGTTCAATAGATATTGGGACGAAATGTAATTTAATTTACGTAAATTAATCCATTTAGCAACAGTTTGTAAGTTTGTAAATAAATTAATATAAGCTGTAAACATTTTATAATACATCTTATTATATCTTTAAACGAGCAATTCTTGTATATATATATATAATCGGAATCTCGGAAACGGCTCCAACGATTTTCATGACATTTAGTATGCAGGGGGTTTCGAGGGCGATAAATCGATCTAGCTAGGATTTATTTTTAGAAAATGTTGTTTTATCCCTTTTTTACGCAATTAAAAAATACCATTAAAATACGAAGATAAATTTCGCTGTCATTGACAAGCTTCTAATAGCTCGGATGGGAATCGGGCGTATTCGAAATCAGAAAACCTGGGTTCGAATCCAGGTTCCTATGGACCAATTTTTTTTTCCTTTTTTTTTCTTTTGAATTAATAGCTCTTTTTATTTTTTATTTTTTATTTAAATAACCAGTTTCTATTATTTTACTATTATGTCGGTAAGATCGAAAATATTATTTATATTTCATCTGTATGTAATGCATCTAAATATAATTGAACCGAGCAAAGCTCGGTCATCCAGGTACTTGTTGTTAATTTGATGATCATGGACACAGCGTCCATGAACCTGGGGGACTGAGGTGGTCATTATTCGAACACCCACCACCTCAGTCCCCCAGGATCATGGACGCTGTAAAGGGTCCGAAACGTCGGGAAATAATTTAAAATATTGTTAAATGTAAAGTTTTAAATAAACGCGATAAAATCCGGTATAGACTTTTAATCAAATGAGTAATATTCGCGTAAATATAAGAGAACAGTATTGTTGTTAATTATAATAATAAATACATATAAAGCAAAGTACGTCGTCGAAGAAATCGC
The DNA here is from genome assembly GCA_036937285.1 of Euphydryas editha. Classification (NCBI taxonomy): domain Eukaryota; kingdom Metazoa; phylum Arthropoda; class Insecta; order Lepidoptera; family Nymphalidae; genus Euphydryas; species Euphydryas editha. The sequence goes on from JAUPFZ010000020.1 coordinate 6,363,782, forward strand.
AAATTATATTTGTTTATCTCATTGAGATTGGTGTAATAATTTTCACGCTTTCAATGTTAAATTGTGTCGATCCTTGTCATATGACTGACCGGACTCGTGACTTCGTGTACAATCTTTCCGTATCCTAAATTGCCGTTTTACTCACGGAAAATTTTAATAGTCGAACGTAAAATCTTAAGCGTACAGTACTAATATCAACAAGTTGATTTAAAAAAAATAATCACCTATAGATATAATTTCTGTAAACACGGATAATGATAACGTTGAAGAACTTTTACAATTAGCGTATTTCGATGTCAATTCTAGCTGATTTTTTTAGATTTCCATAATACAAAAGAGTGTTTTTATTTTATTTTTTATTGACCACGTTAATGTATCGAGTCCAAGGGATCGACTGTTAAGTTTTAACCCTTTGCGGACGCGTGTCGGTACATATCGGCCCAATTCGGCTGCGGCTGGCTTTATGTATGTATGTATAAGATCTTATCGGTAAATAAATTGACAAAACAGTTGTGTGTAGATTGCGTGCGTCTGTCGCTGTCTCTTCTACTCGGACGCGTCGTAAGTTAGGCCGACCGCCGATCGTGAGCTGAACGCTTAGGCCGAGCCGATCGTACCTCTCTATTACTTGTTCCGCGCTCTCGCTCGCGGATTGAGACAGTGACGCCATGTTTTTTTGGAAATATACCCAGTAGCTTTCATCAATTTACTAGACGTTATCACGTCAAAAAACTATAGGCCGACACTTGTCCGCAAAGTGATATCCATGCGTATTTTTTATCGTTCAGAATGATAAACATACGCTAACTGCAGCGCGAGAATTGGGCGGCTATTTGCCGTCACTGTTAAAAAAATATGATAATAATAATTAAATAAGTAATCGAATAAAAATTACAGGCACTGAACTATAAACGAAAAGACGATGAAAAAAAAAATTTCTTTTTTTTTTTCGATTTTTCTCATTATAATGTACATAAAATCAGTAGTAAAACTAAGTCTATGGAAAACACTTTTTTAGAATTTAAAATTTGTGATAAGGCTATTTAACATCTTTTTTAAAATTGAAATCTAAATTTCTAAATCAAAATTTCGTTATCATAAAACCGTTATTAAAAATTAAATTTTAATCGCTAATAATAAAATAAGAGATTTCTAACTCGTAATACATGAAGAACAAAATAACAACACAATCGAGGGACTTACCGTAAAAAGGGTTGCCAACTTGGGCAACTTTAATTTCCTAGTTTTTTATTTAAATAAAAAAAAAAAACAATGTTGCATAACGCGTTGCATGAAACTGAACGATAAAAAATAAAAAGTGAATATTCACTTAAAGATAGTGAAAAATTACTAATCATGTTTAGAGAGTGAAGAACGTATACATTTTTCTTTTTAGGTTTTTTTAATGTTTACACGTTTCTTAAATAGCTATATAGTATAGAAAAGGTCGTGCATAAGTTCAAGTAAAATGTAAAACTGAAATAAACAATTGCAATCAAAGTGTGAAGAGCCAGTATAGGTTTGGTGTTATGGCGGCGGTTCGCGCCCGCGGCAGGCGACCGCGACAGCAGAGACAGAGATAAGAGACTGCGACAAGTTATATGATTGGTCGTCTCGGTTCTATTGTCTCTGTCTCTCCTGTCGCGGTCGCGTGTCGCGGGCGCAAACTGTCACCATTAGCCACTTGAGAGCCTCGGATGACCTTGACCTTTACCAACTGCCTGGGGCGCTACTCGCGTTTTGTTTCATAAGTGCCCGCCGGCGATAACGTACTATACGTTATTCAATCTGTAGTTAACACGGACGGTTAGCGTACAAATTCATGTCAACCAGTACATGACATGGGAGTTTACGGAAATTTGCGATAACTCGTGTCAACTAGTAGTTGACATGGACAGTCTAGCGAGAGCGGTTTAAGAGAGAGCGGGGGATAGTGCGGTGTGCGGTACTGACGGTGATGAGCGTGTGCGCGGAGGGCGCGCCCTTGAGGATGGCCTCGGCGGCCTGCTGCGTGGCGCCCTTGTGCTCCACGCCCAGCCCCTTGGCCAGGTTGATGCGCGAGGCGAGGCGCCGCGCCAGCTCCAGCTTGCCGTCCGCGCCGCCCGCCGCGCCCGCCACCGCGCCCGCGTTCGGCTGCCACACGGAGTATTTATATCAGTTATTATTTATTAATATAACTTACTGTCTATGAATGTATTGAAGTGTATATGTAAATATATGTGTATGTATATATATGCAGGATTTTTTTGTCACTTCTTTTTTGGGGGCGAGCTAATTCTCGTCAGTTGTATCCATAATTTTTTTGTAACCCCCTTCCCTTGCCGCGTTTTATGGCAATTTTTCGATATTTTCGAGATTTATTTTGGGGGCACGCCACGTACCCCCACAAAAAAAGTCCTGTATATATGAATGTATGTATGTGTATACTTATACCTATATTTACATTAAATAATTATTTTATATATGTATTTTAAAATGTATGACAGTAGTACTTTATGCATCAACTGCTTTGTGTCTAGAAATCCTATACTCATGGTTGGCTGTAAAAAATCGCTTTCAGTGAGCCCCCTTTGTTCATTTGCTATAAATCTTTTACAATGTTATTTTTCAATAATTGTGTAATAAAGTATAAAATAGATAAATAAATATAAATATATTTAACATACACACACGGTCGTGTTTCTAATGTAGGCAACTTAATGCCTAAATAATACATATATAAATAAATATATAATAAGGAATCGAACACACGACCTTGGAGCAGAAAGTATAGTCACTGTAAATGGTCAATGGTCAAGTCAAAGATAACTCAACATTTTTATATAGATAAAAAAAATACACAACTGGTACCAAAGTTATCAAATACGAATATGGGAAAAATAACTATATTATTTGTCATATACAATTTAAATTGTTAAATCTAATCAAGAACAAAATACAGTCAAATTCTTTTTTTAAATTGAGAATATACAAAAATATTGTCCCATTTTGACATTAATACAGGCAAAAACAAAATACTTTATATTCCTTCACATACTAGCATAAATGCAAACCTTAATTTCTTTGACAATTTTCTTAGCGGCAAACATCGTTTCGATCTGCTGATCGAGATCACCTTCCACGTCTTCGTCGTCTGAATCTTGGAGACCGAGAGCCGCTTTCTGGTACTTCTTTCTTTCAGTCGCCGCTTGGGCTTCGGACTCGTCAAATTTGAAACCTTCAACCAAAACAGATAACTTGAGTTGAAATATCTAAAATACTTTACTACAATATTTTCAAAATACTTGAAAATCAATTGTGAACAATGGTTTTAGCTACAATAATCTGGAAAAGGAATATCTATTTTATACATTTCAAAAATAGTTCCTTATCAATCTAATCTAATCACAACACATCTAATAAACAACAGTCATTAAAATGTTAATTACAAAATTTTCACATACCGTCAAAAAACATCAAAACAAAATATCAACCACCAAAAGTTTTACATCACATTCTGCATTTCCAATACATCGTAAGGAAACGTGCACGTCTGGTGTGAAGTTTTGAGACATATAATTCCTCACACACACAATGAAATAGTTTCGCAGATTAAATAGACGTTTCATTTTAATAGAAGAGATTCTCAATAAATTCAGGAATGGGGCATCGACAAGCTATTACTACCTATTGCTAACAATATTCTATCATCTCATCTCTCATATTTGCGAGCTATGTTGTGTGTACTTATAAATTTACATATTTGATTGGTGCGACAGCGATGCGACGAAGCGTCGACATCTGAGCAGAACGCGTTTTTACTTCTTTTTTGTGCAGTTAATAAAAATAAAACCTTTTTTCCCCGCTTTACAGGGACAAAAATCGAACTTTCGGCCCAGGTGGGAAAAAAGTAACACTTTTTCCTCCGCTTTAGAGGAACAAAGCCCGAATTTTCGGCCTAGGTAGAAGAAAAAAAAAGGATGTGCAACACGGGACGAAAGTACTGCATCATTTCCCGTATGTCTGCCAATTTCACACGCGGGACAGAATTCGTACTTTCGTCCCATGTGACACAATATACTATTATTAAAAATACATATTCGACTTACACTGACATACGTAAACGCCTCAAAGAACTACTTTTGACAGTACTTCTACAAACGCACATGCAGTTGCTGCCCACACAATATTGGCGTAAATATGAAAGCGCTAAGATGGTTCCGAAGCGTCTGTACAGTACATGGATGGAGTATAGAGGTAAAGGAGCACTATCTCATATGGCTGTTTGACTCAAAAAATGTCCACAAAATAGCATTAAATAAAGAGGGCGCTAGTGTAGTGGAGATTAGGATCTGAACTTAACTGTTTTAGATGACTTGAAGTTTTCTGAGTGGAAGTAAGAAGAAGAAAGTTAAATGGCTAGCGAGTTAAATTATCTAACCTAAAAACGGTCCTCTGGTACAGCAGCGCCATCTATATTTAAAGTTGTTTCGGGAATACTTTTCGTAACACAAGATAAGGAGTATACTCCATGGGTACATATGCAAGTCGACCGACCTTTCCCGCTGAAGCCTCCACCGGTGTGCACCTTCTTGCCCTCCTTCTCCTGCGCCTCCTTGTAGGTCTCCCACAGCTGGCGCAGCTCGGGAGGCGCGGGAGTGCCCGCCAGCTCGAAGGCCCTCAGCACGTCGCCCGCGTACCGGCCTTGCTCCGGAGTGAGGAACGTCCACGCATAGCCCTTGTTACCCGCACGTCCCGTTCTCCCGCATCTAAGTAGGCGAGGTATCTCTTTCAATATGACACGTTTAAATTCAGACCTAGAAGGTTCAGTGCTTAATCGACAACGCTGCTCCGTTGGCGGATAATATCCCTACTGTATGTGTAACAATCATTACCAGGTGTTTATGATAACAACCGGGACCGACGGCTTTACATGCTCTCCGAGGTACGGTGGGGAAAGTCACAAGGACATACTCAGACCGGAATAAAATATTTGCACGAATACAAATATCTGTTAATAATATATATTATAATAAATAATATATATAATATATCTATTAATATTGATAATTAGGTACGTCAGCTGACAATTCGTAAGTACGAGGGATCTAACTCAGAAACTTCTGGCAAAAATAAAAGATAACCGAATAATTGACCCGTAAAATCATATAACTCGATAAAGTTTAAAGTAATAATATTGTAAACGATTAATATTTTTAACTTTTAGATTTATTTTGAAACGTATATCTCTTTTTTATACGTTTAATATACACACAAGGTCGTCTGTTCCTAATGTAAGCAACATGCCTTACAACAAGCAGCAAATCTGTTTTAGGTAACCGCCGACTGATATACTTTTTTTTAAATAAATGTACATATCAGTACCCCGGAGGTACATGACACTAAGTCCATTTATTTTACGTTAATTTTTTTTTTACTTTTTAACCATATGCTAAAATTCATCTAAGTGACTTATTTTAAACAAAAAATTTTTGCAAAATAATTTCCATTAGCTTTATTATTACTTATAAATTAAGAAAAAACAGCGAATAAAAACTTCAATTTGCTCTTTGTAAAAAAATAAAAATATGACTTAGTGTCGTGTACCCTCCGGAGTAAAAAATATCCGGACTAAATAATACATATATAAATAAGTATATATTACATCCTGAACGGCCGGGAATCGAATCCGCAATCCTGGAGAGGAAAGCGGGATCAATGTCAACTGCACCAACGGTTGGTCAGTCAAATCCATTGAGGTATAATGTAGTACATATTACTTCAATGGTCAAATCACTTGGTTGAAACGTCGCGCGTCGTCATAAAAATGGTAATAACAGATTTAAGAGCAAATTTTAAACGATAAATAAATTAATATTTCCAAAGACTGGTAATTGTTAGTAATGTATTTTGTCGAGATTTTAATTTTTAAAAAAATTGTTGTCTTCAAAGTTGGTTTACGGACGATAATTTTTCGTGATAACGTCATAAGAAAACATTGATAAACAAATTGCATAGATTTATGAATTGAATTGAATTATTATCACTGAGTTATCATTATTTTGTATAATACAAAGAATAAGTTAACTCAATTAATTACATATTTTTTTTCGATAAATTAACATTATTTGCACTCGTTAATTCAAATATTTTATTACTTAAATTATACAGATTAATTACAAGTAACAATGTGCTATTAACAATTTATTTACAACTTATATAACTATGTGATATTTAAGATCCTCCAATCTGCGTTACTATTGTTTTTCATTCACAAGCCGAACGCTTAGACCGATCGTGCCTCTCTATCACTTGTTCCGCGCTTTCACTCGTGAAACGTTATCACGTCAATAAAAGTTTATACACCATACTTTATATATAAAGTATGCACACATTCGAATAAAAACTTAAAAAAAAAACTGTGTTTATATTCTTAATTATTTTCGGTAAAAGAACGCATTTTATCGTTCGTTTTATACTTATGACGTCTTTATACGTATAGTGATAGTTTATTTTATTGTATATTGTTTATTATTTCTTCGAGAAATTATTACACGATTACCTCCGTATCTATATTTTTATAGACTTTGGTTTGATTATGAAATCTGAATAAATAATATTGATACATACATATATGTAAATTAAATTACGCCTTAATTAATATGGGGAAATTGATGCAAATTGAGCTTCAGTTTCTTGTCTGAATTTGTCTATTAGTGTTAACAATATTTTGACAAACAGTATATTTATAAATTCTATTGCTACTAACCCTTGATATCATTAAAACAAAAAAAAAATGTCATCACAGCTGTAAAAGACAACCAACAGTAGTTTGACAACCGTTCTGGTGTAGTGGTGTCTCTCTGAGTAATCGTCTCAACGCCGGTGTGTACGATTCCGGCTAGGGGCTGATAATATTTATATAAATATATGTTTCCGGTCTGGGTGTATGTCCTTGTGATTCTTCCCACTGAATATCGGAGAGCACGTAAAACTGTCGGTTATGAAAGTTATCATACATCTGATAGCGATCGTTACTCATGATCGGGAAAATTATACGCCAACCCGCAGTGAAGCAACGTAGTGAATTAAGCTTCAATTCTTCTCGTATATTGTGAAGAGGCCTTTACCCACCCTGGTGTAAATATTTTTTTAAATAAAAAAAGTCTCAAAAGCTCTTAATAAACTCCGATTAAGTCTTATTAACTCTGAAAAACTCTTTAAAAAAAAAGACACAAATTTTCTGAGAATATAAGACTTATTAAGAGTTTCTAAGAGTTATTTACACTTGTCAACAGCTATTTTTACTTACTCAGAAAAAATAAGACAGAGAATAATATTTCCACCAGGGCAGTAGAAGCTGAATTAGTTTAGTTCAGTAATAAATGAGCTGAAGCTGAAGAGGTAGTTTATTAAATCGTAATAAATCTTAGGAAATGTAACTTCAGTTAAAAAAAAAAAATGTTAATATCATATTATCGAATACAACATGCATAATATTGAGAAAGGTTTAAAACATTACACGAGTCAAACAAAGAGTAACGTAGTAAATAAACGTCAATAGGAACTTAAATCGAAATGCACCGCGAGAGATGTCTTTCGATAAATCAAGTCCGTCGTTGTTTCAAGTCGTGTAGAGGTATGATAACTATATCACAATGGATGGTCATTGGTCGATGATTGACATTATAATTTTTAGTTTTGATAATTTTGGTAATCTATTAAACTTATACCTAAGTTTTATTAGCAGATTAGGGCAGATTTATTAAGTTTAAATTAAAAGTAGCAAGCCGCTTATAAAAAGGACAACCTGTGCAAAACAAATATATATACTTATATATATTATTAGAGTGCTTCATTTTAGAGCAACTTTTTTTTCTCAAAGTCCCATCTGAAAATCTAGTTGTCGATAAAAAAAATACAAAAATTTTGAACTATAACAAAGCCCTTGATTTTGATTTTAAACCATTGCTCATCAAACAGTAAGTTTTCCATAAAACATAAGAAAAACCATTTTTTATTCATTTCTTCTTCCACTTGCACAGTATTTTTTTTTTTTGTGACGATGATTAATTTACGACGATTTGTGAAAAAAATATTCAACAGATTTGTCTCAATTTATTTTTCTTTAAAGGTAATTGAATATTTTTTAAAGAATTGAGTAGCAAAATACAAAAATCATGTCTATAAACCTAAACCTACACTCACCGATGAACATAGTCCTCGTAATGATTGGGACAGTCATAGTTGACGACCAACACCAGTTGTTTGACGTCGAGACCTCTGGCGGCGACACTAGTGGCGACCAGCAATTTCACCTTGCCCGACTTGAAGTCAACAATTGTTGAGTCCCTGTCGAATTGATCAATACCTGTAACAGGCCAGCATTAATATATATGTCTATTAATTTTTTTTTGTTAGTTTTTTTTTTGTTTAGGAGTTAATACGTACTGATCAAAGTCTTTGATGATGATTACCACAAACTTGTTACGTAATTATGATTTTAACCAATTAATAAAAATTTCTAATTCGTAAAGTGTCATAACAAACCCACATATATTTTACTTTTTAAAAACTTTTATAAAATATAAAATCTCTTGTAATATTTTTTTATTAAATATTCATTATCCTAAATTTATTTCTAATCCACTTTATACTCTTAAACATTTTACTGGCTATATAAATAAACACAGTATGGATAGTACGCAAAAACTCATATTAATTTTTAAGTCTTTATATGACTTCTTCAGGTCTTTTTAACAGGAACAGAAGCTGAAATAAAAACACAAAGTTTTAAATTTGTTCTCAATTACTTGTTATTATAATTATTTGTGTGACTTTAATTTTAAAAGGTTATAAGTCTTTAATTATACAATAGGCTAATTGACAATGTCTGATAGTGTCCATGTAATTGATATCTCCATCCGAATAATTTTATCTTCAAATTACTTTTAATCCAACTTACATTAAAAGATAATAATTATATATACTTTAATTTATTTGGCGCCATTTTATCAATAATATATCGGTAATTGAGTATATGCCGTCAGTCAGACAATGTGACGCTTTACTGCTTGGAATAGCGTTTATTTGATTTTTACATTACTTTTATTATTTTATGAAATGCATACATGATAGAAAATAACACTTTTTTGATATCTAATTAAGTTTACATTAGTCAAATAGTATTATAAATTATATTCAAAGAATTCATTTTCCATTCTTGTGATAAAACTTCAAACATTTATCATATTATAATGATTCATTGTGAAATAAACAACGGGGTATCAATATTGGAAAATTACTGTATGTTAATTATTATCGTTTATTTATATAGACATCAATTGCAACACCTCACAGTTCACACATTTATTACCAGATTGTTTATAACGACATATCTCTTATTTGACGAATATGTTTATATCTATGTTATGTACTGATATGTACATACGCATACGTTCATTATATTTAACTTATTAGTTTTGTCATTTCTTCGAAATCTGTGTACTAGACCGGCACAACCTTTTTTGTAACATTCACTTTGCTCGCTCTTAAAACCCCAAGCTCTTGAATACGTCAACTTATTAAAATTAATGCGGACACTAATGTAAGTAACAGTCCCTTTTTAAATTTTAATATTATCCAAGCTTATAATTTTCGTTTTTGAACTTGTCAACATGCTGACAGCTGACTTTTTATGGACTATAAACAACAATCCAATGATCCCTTTTTTGTCATCAACTGAAAATTGTAACGAACGAATCGAATGCAAGAAACCGGGAGTAGTGGGAGTTGTTTTACTTTGTAATAAAAATCAAATATCGAGCGAAAGACGGCAGACTCATTCGTTACAGACTGAACGTATATCAGTCCTTAATAACAAACGCCTCTGTAACCTATAGTGTGTAACGCTCTCTTCAAATTGTAACGTTAATATATTTGAATATATAATTAATTCAAACAACGTCACTTTTATTATCCTGACAAGGAAGACCATCAAGAGAAATTAAATTACCAGCATCCGCCGGTACATAACATCTACTCAAATATGAATTTCTTTTTATCTAAATAATTTGTTCAATTTTAAAATGAAATCTAAGCAAACATTGACCGATCAATTAGCAGTCTTTTTTGAAGAATGTACTATCTTATTCCATTCCATTATGTATTGACTTATGTACATCTTATATATTAAACAATTTATTACACGCCAATCGAAAATATACTACGTACATTTTGACAAGAAGATAAGATCTCGAAACGCAAATGAAAAAGCTAATATATATATATATATATATATATATATTATTTTTTATGTACTCGGGAGTGTCAAAGAGTCAAATCAATAAATGGCATATAATACAATTATATCTTATAATCTTGGTGAGTGGATTCAAAGGTTGATGTTGTTATGAAATTCAACTACCGTCCATGATAAATATTTTTATCGATTTATAATGAGGAATAATACCGAGAAATCGATAAATAAAGTTCTTATTACATTAATTTATCTATACCAATATTATAAAGCGAGAGAATTATAAAAGAGAGAACAAACAAATAAGAGTTTGTTTGTTTGAACGCGCTAATCTCAGGAACTACTGCTTTGAATTGAAAAATTATTTTCATGTTGGATAGTCCATTTACCAAGGAAAGCTATAGGCTATATAACATCACACTACGACCAGTAGAAGCTGAGAATTAATAAGAAAAGTGACAAAAACGGGAAAAAATATTCGTTTTTGAAAGGTCCCGTTGCGTACGCTGCGGAAACTGTGAAAGTTACGTAAAAATCCTACGAGTATATAACCCGGACCGCGTATATCTATCTGGAGGACAAAGGTTACTTTTTATCAATACACCACGGGGGCGAAGCTACGGGCGGAAGCTAGTCTTCGAATAAAGCTGTTGCGGTTGTTTTCACATTGTTAAGATAAAAGAACTAATAATTAATATTATATTGGCGTGGCATTTATTATTACAAATGTAAATAAGGATATAAGCCAAACAGACACATAATCTTATTGTAACTAGCTGATGTATTTACATGAGAAATATTTAGGAAAAAAAGAATAACAGGGGGTATTTAAGAGAGCAATAAAAACCAAAACAATTATTTAGGAATTTTCGTCTGTCTGTTTGTTTGTTTGTTCCCGCATCAAACAAAATCTGCCACACAAAATTGGATTCTGTTTTCACAGGATTTAATTTAAAATCTGGTGAAGGTTTCACCTTGATACACCGTCTAGAAGTGGGATTATTACTCGTGCGCAGAAGGTTTGCCGATGACTACTCCTCCCACTGGAGATGACCGCGTCCCTCGCTCATCTGATCGGTACCGCTAGCAACGCAGCCGATACGTACGTGTAATTTTTTGCTATTTCTATTTTCTATTTTTATCTATTTTTATTTATTAATTCATTGTTATTTTGTACGGCTTCGTTTCATTCATTCATTAAATATTAATTAATACATAAAAATATATAATCTACGTAAAAACAACAGCGTTTTTTATTCACTATTTATAATTACACTTTATATTAAATGTATAATTCGACTGAGACTATTATTATCTACCTTTATGTGATCTTTTTTTGTCAACCCTACTGACTGTTGACGCGTGACGTCACCACGCCATCGGCAAAGCTTCTGCGCACGGATAGTACTACTTTATAAGCAATTCAAGTGAAATCGTAACTAAGTCATTTTGTACACACATATAAGAAACGCAGACCAAGTCACGGATTGATACCTGATATCTGGTAGCTGATACTAGTTTATAATTTATGATGTTTAAATTATCAGTCATACTTCCTATATTATAAATGTGAAATGTAAATTTGTTACGCTTTCAAGCGAAAACTACTTAACCGATCATTATGAAATTTTGTACACACATTTTAAAGGTATTAGAAGTAACATAGGATACCTTTTATTTAAAAAAAAAAAAAAAATACGAAAAAAAATGTTTGTCAAAAAATTTCAGAATCTAGCTACTTTAATCCATCTAGCATTCCAGTAATTGATTCATTTCTATTTTTATGATCTCTGATACTTATTTAATGGCTTCAATGCGAGCAAAGCCGCGGGTACAAACTAGTAAATAATACATTTCAAACTTACCGCCATGCAAGCTCATGCATGAGTAGGATGCCTTCATGAGATCCTTTAAAAGGCTATCAGCGTTTTCTTGTTTATCCACGAACACAATGATACTGCCCATCTGACTGTAGAGACCTAACAGTTCCAATAGCTTGAAGAATTTAGCTTCATCTTCCAATATAGCTACGTGCTGTTCTACCTCTTTGCATACGACACTGCGTCCACCCACCTTTAACAAAATATTTTGTTTAACAAAGTATGGAAAAGTAGATATCGCACGCGATTTCATTCGGATAGTTTTGATACCGATCAGATCGGTTGACAATTTTATTTAATGTTTCACTTTAACACATATTCAATGATATGATACTTATTTAATGGCTTCAATGCGAGCGAAGCGGCGGGTAAAAGCTGGTTTCAATGTATTTTGAATACCTGTACTTCAATAGGTTTCTGCAGGATGCGGCGCGCGAGCGCCTCCATCTGGCGCGGGAAGGTCGCGCTGAACATCACGGTCTGCCGGTCGGGCCGCACGTTGTCGATTATCTTCATTACCTGCGCATTTCATTACTTGTGGTGGAGGTTCGCGCCCGCGACAGGAGAGACAGAGACATCAGAACCGATACGATCAATGATATAACTTGTCGCGGTCTCCTGTCTCTATCTCTCCTGTCACGGGCGCGTGTCGCGGGCGCTAACCGTCACCATTACATGCACAGAGTATAGAGGTAAAGGAGCACTATCTCAGACGGCTGTTTGACACAAAAAGTGTCCACAAAAAAAAGTAGTGGAGATTATAATCTGGACTTAACAGTTTTAGATGACTTGAAGTTTACTGAGTGGTAGTATAATTTCATGTATTCTCAAAGACTAGAGCAGTTAGTAAATGTGTTGTAGTTGAAAATTAAATGCCTAGCGAGTTTAATAAATTATCTAAGCTAAAAACGGTCCTCTGATACATCAACGCCATCTTTATTTAAAGTTACTTCGGGGACACTTTTCGTAACACAAGATAGTGCTCCTTTAACATTATTCTCCATATTCCATATTCCATACTATTAGCGCAATATTAATTATGACAATCGATTACAGAAAGTAGCCTCGGTAAACAATTTAAATTGTAAGTCCTTAGACATTTATTCATGGTAAATAGTAATTCGCGTGTTATGTTACAATGAAACGAGAGATGAAAGCTACAGAGTGTGCGGAGATTCGAATACATATGTTATATAGGTACATACGTACTGTTATAGGAAACTAACTAAGCCTCTTTTTAAAAAAAAGGAATTTTCACAAAAACTAGAAAATAGTAACATTTAAAGACTTTAAATAAAACGAACTTGAAATAAATTTTAAGGCGACCGTCGGAGTCGGAGGTAGGAATCGGACTGACTGGGAGGAGCAGGTGACTGAGGGTTCTGGAGGGAAAGTGCTGACATGGCAGGATACGTAAGGGATAAAGCTAACATATTAGGGTTATAACACCTCCCCGGGGTAGACTAAACTTCGGGGTTGATTTCGAAGTTTAGGGAGGATAAAGTTATATATGCCTTCTGGTGTTGGCTGGTGGAATGGCCTCCGGGGTCTGGTTAACTTCATTAATTGGAGTAGGAGGTATAGAGCTTGGAATAGGTGGGTTTGGTTTAGGTGGATCTGGAAGGGCTGGTTGGGAAACAATAGGGATTTGATGGGTGAGACGGTTACGCGATTTAATGTACAAAAATAATCGAATCATTACATACGTTAAAATGGTACAAATAATAATTATTAATATTATTGAGTAGTGATCCCCGTATTTTATTATTGGCTGTTGATTTATAATTTTTTGTGTTTCTTCTACTAGTGATTTTAATTTATATTTTGTTTCTGGAGTAAATGTGTCAAGGTCTACATTTTGTAGTTTAATAAGGGGGCCATTACTCATTACATTTTCAAACTTATCTAAAGTACAACATGAATCTTGAATTATATTAAAATCGGGGTGGATAGTAGTGACATTAATCTTAATATTAACAGCTTTAGGTATTAATTTGGTACTTTTACAATATGCGTAACAGTTCATAGGGACCTTTACAATTCCTGTACCTAGTATATTTAATTCTGAGTTTTTATTATTGTTACATTCGAAGAACAGTTTGTTACTTTGCGACTGCACATAAATCCATTTATTATTACTAAGTGGTTTCCATAAATCTAATTGTCCGTAAATAAAATCTATCTTACATTGGGTTGGTAAAGCGCTTATAACGTTAGATAAAAGTTCACTTTCACAACTAGGGTTGGCACTTGTCGAATACACTGTAATTACGTCGCAAATGAACTCGCGGGAATTAATCGTTTTGCATTCAGTGAGTGAATTCAAGTAACAATATTCTGATTTGTCCTTGGCCAATGCGATGTACTTACTATTGGGTACAATAAAAATAAATGAGTTAGGCTTAAGACTATTATGCGGCGTAGGTAATGGTATATTATGGTACAAACTATATTCCTTAGGGGATACTAAAGGGATTCTTAGAATAAAAATAATCTTATTACTTAAACTAAAACACATTACACTGGAAACATTCATTAATACATGTATATTACTTAATTCTAATGTAATTGGTAATTTACGGTTAGCAGGTAAGTACCTATGATTATCAATAAGTTCTTGAAACAATTGTGTGGGCGTTATCATGGCTGGGTGTAGAATGTTTTGGCTACTGAGTACGATAGCATTTACGATGTCCTCTAGTTGAAATGATAAAGTGAGGACAGCGGCTTCCAAACTTTGCAATATAGAATTAATATTTGATTTAATTTTTACGTCATTATATGATTGTGACAGATTATTATATTTCGATGTCAGATCTTCAATCCCCTGGTTAAGTATAATTTCATTGGTTTTAATTGTTTGTAGGGATTCATTAAATTTGGAAAAGGTGGATGTTGTCACCAAAATATTATCTTTAATTAGGGAAGCTAGCTTTTTCTGATTATCATGTAAATCTTGTATAGCGTTATCGTACTTAACAGCATCATCTTCGTTAAGAGTACCGAATATTGTCTTGGATAGGGTACCTACAGCGCCTAACCAAGGACTACGCTTGAACTTATTGGTACCTGCTAAATGTGTTATAGATGAATATGCGGAATTAATGTCTTTATATCTAATAGTTAATGGTTCTAGAACGTTATGGCATTCAAGTTGATATGTAATATTTATATGGAAATGATTGCAAAAGAAACGAATTGTGCCTATTACTGCATTAATATTTTGGATATGAGGTGCGATATAAGAAATGTCGTAAGATGTAACTACATCTAAGTGACCAACGTTTGCTTTGAGTTCACCAATTGGATCAAAGTATATTCCAGGACTCGAGTTGAAGGGTTGATGCACCTGACCTTGGGTCGAGGCCCTGTAAATAATAAGTAAGCTAAGTAATTCCTTAAGATCTCGAGAGATGGAAAGGTAAGTGTTACTTTGGAATATATTCTTACAATAATCTGCTTAATTAACTAAATAGCTAGTACTAATAATTTAATCCTAATTCCTTCTTTTCAGGAGCTGGGTTTAATTCTAGGTAAGTATTGAATGAACTATATCTAAAATTATATTTATATTATAGGTCTACGTACTACTGTCTACGGTCTACGTCGGCTGCCAGCTTCACCTGATCGAAATGGTGAGTGACGTGACGTCTGTTTATGAGTAAGGTAAGTGTATTATTACCATTTACCTTTACGACCTTGTAAGGACCTTTCCAGAGTGGCGAGAGAGCCTTTCGCAGTCTTAAGTGATTTTTTAGGTAAACATAGTCTCCGCTTTTATATTTGACAGGACGAGTACGAGTATCATAATAGGATTTGGACGATTCTTTGGACTTTCTAATGAATTCTAAAGCTTTCTCCCTTGAATGTTTTAGTCGATTTTGCAACATTCGTACATATTCAGGGTATGTAGTTCCAGGAGGTTCATCGTAAATAGAATTGGGAATAAATGGCTTGTTGCCAAACATTAGTTCGTAGGGTGTAAAATGGGTTGTTGTGTGAATTGACGTATTATACGCGAGCATGGCTGTATATACGTATCGAGGCCAATTTGTCTGTTCTTCATCGATATAAGATTTAAGGTATTCTTTTAATGTAGAGTGACTTCTCTCTAGGGCCCCTTGAGTCTGGGGATGGTAGGGAGAGGACCAGAGATTTTTAATTTTTAGGAATTCACATGTTTTCTTAAATAGATCTGCCGTGAAATTTGTCCCCTGGTCGGTAAGTATTATTTTGGGTATGCCAAATATAGATATGTAATGTAGAAGACACTCACTAGTTTCCTCGGCAGTCGTACTACGGATAGGGTATGCGATAAAGAATTTAGTAAGATCATCTTGGATAGTAAGGATGAATCTTAATTTTGCGGTACCAGATTCGGGTAAGGGACCAACAATATCTAGGGATATTCGCTGGTTCGGTTCAGTCGACGTACTAGTAATTTGCATGGGGGCGCGATTTATTTTTCGTAATGCTTTGTTTTCCTGACATGCCTTACACTGTTTTACATACGACTCGATGTCGCTACGCATACCTTTCCAATAGAAAGTTTCTTTAACCCTATTATACATACGAGATGATCCTAAATGACCAGCTGTTGGTATATTATGATTATCGAATAAAATTTTCTTTATTTCAGTAGGAGCTGGGTAAATGATTTTATTATGATAAATATCGATTTTAATTCCGGTGTTATTAAATAAGTAGCAAATCATGTTGTAAATTTTGACAAATGAATGCTTATCAAATGGGTTCCTCATATCGGAAATTCCAACATTATATATATCCCCTGTGGATACTATTTCGTCCCTAACAGCTTTTAGAGTTTGGAAGATTTCAGGGTAAGATGATTGATCGAAATGATGGACCTTCATGAACAAGAGATAGTAATTTTTATTACCCTTTTCAATTTTTTGAAATGAGTAAAGTTGTCTTTCTATATTGAGTACTGAAGTATTCAATTCTGGATCGTCTAGGATTTCTTGAATGTACGGGTTAGACTCATCTAAATCTATAGACGTAGGGATAAGGATAGTTTTAGCGGGGCATTTCATGAGATTCTCATTATGTTCTACAATTTCTGTATTAAAATCTTTATTCTTATTAGAGATAGTTTTTAGAAAATTAGGATAATTATCTGAGGATGTGACATGGTCTGAGCTTGTAGAGGGTCTTGAAGGATCATCATGGGTGTCAAAATTTAAAGGTGAATCTATGGGTGGTGAGGAACGGATCTCTAATTCCGTTTCAGGGAGCTGCTCAGCTGGTACAGCGAGAGGATCTCCGGGAATAGGAGGAGCTAGAATAGTGTCAGGATCTGGATTAGTAGCGGCTTCTACGGGTGTAGGAGGATTCAACGGTATGAAATCTAATTCTATTTGTTCTAGAGGAGATAAATCTGTTCCAAGTATTTCGTCGAGATTTTCTTGGGAAATATCGGGAAGCAGTGGTTCCGATGGAATTTGACTATCAGTTACCGGGTTATCATCATTAATAATATTTGGATTTAAACTATCTCTATTTTCAGGAAGAATTGGATTCACAGGGTATCGGGAAAGAGCGTCAGCGTTAGCGTTAATTTTGCCTTTTTTATATTTAATATCATAATTAAATTCTTCCAACTTGAGGCGCCATCTTACGAGTCGTGAGCCGGGGTCTTTACAGTTAAAAAGCCACTGTAATGGTTTGTGGTCGGTAACTATGGTGAAACGATTTCCATATAGATATGGGCGAAACATTTTAGTCCCAAAAATAATTGCTAAGCATTCCTTCTCCGTTGTGCTATAGTTCGTCTCAGCTTTGTTTAAGGTTCGGGATGCGTAAGCAATGGGACGGTCCTTTCCGATTTCGCCTTGAGATAGTATTGCAGATATTGCAAATCCAGAGGCGTCACAAGTAAGTACAAAGGGTTTTGAAAAGTCTGGGTAAAGAAGAATAGGTGCGGTTATCAATTTATTTTTTAACAGCTCAAACGCTAATTGTTGTTCATTACCCCAGTTGAATTTAGTATCTTTCTTAAGAAGAGTTGTGAGTGGTTTAGCGAGTTTTGAAAAGTGCGGAATGAATCTACGATAGTAAGAAATGAGGCCAAGAAAAGATTTTATGTCCTTTGCGGTTTTGGGTATAGGAAAGTCTTCTACAGCTTTAACCTTTTCTGGGTTTGGCTTAACACCTTCGCTTGTTATAATATGACCTAGATAAGTTACCTCCTTTCGGAGAAACTCACATTTATCCGGTTGTAATTTTAAGTTAAATTGACGTAGCCTTTGGAATACCTTTTCAAGTTTCTCTATATGAGTTTTGAGATCGTATGAGTAGATTACAATATCATCAAGGTATACATAGCAATGTATACCTTGTAGCCCAGAAAGTACGGTGTTCATTAACCGCTGGAAGGTCGCAGGGGCGTTCCTAAGTCCGAATGGCATCCTTTTAAATTGAAAGTGACCCTCTGGGACGCTGAAGGCTGTTTTTTCAGCATCTTTTGTTTCGACTGGAATTTGGTGAAAACCGGAAGCTAGATCTAGCGTGCTGAAATATTTACAATTGCCTAATTGGTCTAGAATTTCGTTGATTTGTGGAATAGGATAAGACTCGCCTATTGTAATGTCGTTGAGTTTGCGGTAGTCTATTACTACGCGCCATTTCTTTTCCCCTGAAGCATCTAACTTCTTGGGGACAACCCAAATTGGAGAAGACCAAGGTGATAAGGATGGTTCAATTATATCTTGGTCCAACATTTTCTGGATTTGATTTTGTACTTCCATTTTGTGACATTGTGGAAACCTATATGACTTAGTATTAATCGGTGTATCGGAATTTGTTTTTATTTGATGATTAATAGCGGGAGTGAAAGTTAATTTATCTTGAGGCAAATGAAAGATGTCAGAAAAGTTGGAACAAAGGTTTAGAAGGTCATCCAATTCTTCTTGATTTAGATGAGAGGTTCTAAGATTATCTAAAACTTCTTGAGTTCTACTTAATGAATTATTATTAACAGAGTTGAAATTGTATTCATTACTAAAAGGTTCAATTTTCAGACATAAATTAGACTTGACTTCGATTGGAAGCTCTGAGGTATTTAATATAGAAATATTTACTCTATTATTGGGCTTAACTTTTACTAAGCAATTAGCTATCAAAATATCATTTGATATATGTTGGTCTAATATCATTCCTTCTTTTATTTCTGGATTCTTTACGGAGCATTCTATAATAGTTTCTGTTCTTGCAGGTATCAGATAAGCAGGGTCATTGAAATGAAGTTTCAGAGATGATTTACCAATGTGTAACAAATCGTTATTATAATCGATATTGCAGCTGTGTGCATTGAGCATGTCTGAGCCTATGATTCCATCATAAGGCAGGTGTATTTTATCGATAACGTGGAATTTATGTATTATGCTAAATTTGGATAAAAGCAACTTTAATTGAAAATGTCCTCGGGTCTCGATGAGATCTCCTGAAGAATCGATACCTTTCAATTGGATTTTATCCTTGATTAATTTGGGTGGTTTTGAAATGCAGGTATTTTTCAGCAAACTAACAGAGGATCCTGAGTCTACAAGTAAGGCTAAAGGAGTGTCTGAAACGGAGGATTCGACGAGTACATGTGGTAATAACATTATTGAAGGGTTGTTAATTATTTCAAATACATTAGTAGATTTAGTAGGTTTAATCGATTCTGTAGATTTTGTGGATTCAGTGGATTTAGAAGAATCAGTGGATTTAGAAGATTTAGTAGAAACGGTGGACTTTGCAGATTTCGTAGATTTAGAAGATTCAGAGGATACAGTGGATTTAGTAGATTTTTGCAAAGTCGTATGCGCAACGCTTGGGGTGTCGATTTTTAGATTACGAGGTCCCGCACGACACTGGGACGAGACTTCTACTCGTTTTTTATTTTGGAATCGACTGTATCGTAACCCTCTTCCGGTTCGACTACTAGATGTTGGAATTCCGGGACATCAGAAGTAAAATGGACATGTTGAGGGGTCCTAGATGAGTCTTGATTGGCTTTAAATCTATTATTATTATATTGCCGTTTGCGGCACTGTTCGATAGTGTGACCTGGATGTTTGCAGTATCTACAAATAGGTGTGCCAGAATTTTGATATGAGCTGTTAAAATTAGTAGGTCGGTTATGTAAGGTCGTCCTGGGTTGGTTGGGCCCTGCAGGAGGTTGATCACGACGTGAATTTTGGAAAGTCGATCTAGGTAAGTTCGATTTTGGAGTAGCGGAGTTCTGTTTGAAGAGATACTGTTGTATTTTCTCCTCAGAAATCGCTATATTTATAGCTTCATTGAGCGACTTAGGTGATTTGCACCTGACAATATTAGATAGGCGTGTCAAAAGGCCCATTTGAAAATGATGGAGAGCTAATTCTTCCATAGCAGCTGTTCGGCCGGGTATTTCCCTACTCTTGTGACTATGGGATATAGAGATCTCTGTGAGCAATTGGGAGAGACACTTTTCGATCCTAAGAGCATACTGGCTTACTGTTTCATTATTTTGTTGTTTGCATTCCTGGAGATCGGTGAGCAGGTGAGCATAATGCTTCCTCTCACTAAATTGGGTTTTAAGAAACTCTTTGAGTTGACTCCAATTGGTGAACTCTTTAATCGAGCAAGCTGTTTGTGCTTTGCCCTGTAGTTGGCACAAAATATATTTAAAAAGAATATCTTTTTGTAAGTCTGTCGCTAAATCATATGCATTGTTGCAGTTGACAAGGAAAGAATTTAATGTTTCTCTCGCCCCATCGTAGGGTTTAATGAATTTTAGTAGTGTTGTTAATTCTAATTCTACTTTAATGGTAGGAGTGACCTTTTTTTTACTTTGTGACCTAGTGGTTGGACCAGGAGGGCAGAAATTATCGTCCTCTGTGTCCGTTACTATGGTTTCGGGTTTTTCTAATTTTGGGCTCTGAGCTCTACTTTCGGACATTTTCATAAATTAAATTTAGACACTTAGATATTAACAACAAAACACGGAATAAACAAACACACAGTAAAATAAAATAAAATAAAAATAATAAAAATGTATGTCACAAAATAACAAAGAAAGTTTGAGAATAGCTATTGCCAAGGAATTCACTCACATGAATACGGAGAACGCGATAAGGATTGATTTCATTTCGTCGTGTCGCCCGTAGTAGGTAAGAGCCTCGTCAGGCTCGTAGGTAGATCCCAGGAACGGCGCCAGTCACAGCGGATGTAGAATGTAGGTTGCAGACACAGAAGGATGCAGGTCTTTGATGAGCTAGTTATGGTGCAATTGGAGTAACAATGGCCCTTTAGCAGGACAGACCCAGGTTGATTTTTACACACTTTTCACAACACAACACAGGCGGATGTTGCACAAAACACTTTTACACTTTTGCACTTTTGTTTTTCACTTTTATATATATTTTACGACGGAGTTCTTAGTTAGGAATCCGGATCTGGATCACCGACTGATGAGACGGAGTCGGGCACTAGAATATCCGGATCCCACCGCTGCCACCATAAATGTTATAGGAAACTAACTAAGCCTCTTTTTAAAAAAAAGGAATTTTCACAAAAACTAGAAAATAGTAACATTTAAAGACTTTAAATAAAACGAACTTGAAATAAATTTTAAGGCGACCGTCGGAGTCGGAGGTAGGAATCGGACTGACTGGGAGGAGCAGGTGACTGAGGGTTCTGGAGGGAAAGTGCTGACATGGCAGGATACGTAAGGGATAAAGCTAACATATTAGGGTTATAACAGTACGTATATGTATTGATAAATATATAACACTTATAAAGCAGTCGGTAATAATTGAAAACGAATATATTATATTACATCTATAACAATATTATATTCAATTTACTATTCACAGAAATACTCCAAAGAATTCTTTTTGGAGCTATAATTTGAACATTAACATTAAAACAAAAACAGCGCTGCAGGTATATATAAAAAAATTAATCATACTAATATTATAAACGCGAAAGTAAGTTTGTTCGTTACGCTTTCACGCGAAAACGACTTAACCCATCATCATGAAACTTTTTACACGTATTCTTGGAGGTATTAGAAGTAACATAGGATACTTTTTTTTGGTCGCGATAACCGACATCCACGCGAGCGAAGCCGCGGGCAAAAGCTAGTAATATTATTTTTGTACCTGAGGCTCGAAACCCATGTCGAACATCCTATCCGCCTCGTCCAAGACGATGTAGGTAACTCTTCGTAAATTCGTGACACGTCCCGAGTTTGCCGCTAACATATCAATCATACGTCCCGGTGTGCAGACTATCATCTCTGCACCACGTTTCAGTTCCGCTATCTATATAAAAAATAAATGTTTGGTATTTTAAAAAAAATATGTACGCCTTCTATAAATCATAACTAATATTATAAATGCGAAAGTAAGTTTGTTTGTTACGCTTTCACGCGAAAACTACTTAACCGATCATCATGAAACTTTGTAGACATATTCTTGGAGGTATTAGAAGTAACATAGGATATATATATATATATATTTTGATCGCGATCACCGATATCCACGAGAGCGAAGCCGCGGGCAGAAGCTAGTCTTTATATATAAAGGGAAAGTTTATTCATTTGTCGAGCCTTGTAGGATATTTATCTGCGGTCAGAGTTTCGGAAACAAACACAACATATATGACGACCAGAATGGTCGAACGAATGAATGGTGTCACAACCGTTCTGGTGTAGTGGTGCGAGTAGTCGCCTCAACGCCACGCACCGGCGGTCGGAGTTTCGATTCCCGCTCGGGACAGATATTTGTATAAATATTGGTTTCCGGTCTGGGTGTATATTTTTGAGGATCTTCCCACCGTGCCTCGGAGAGCACGTAAAACCGTCGGTCTCGATTGTTATCATAGACATCTGATAACGATCGTTACTCATAGTAGGGAAATTATCCGCCAACTCACAGTGGAGTAGCGTGGTGGATTAAGCTCCAACCCTTCTTCTATATGGAGAAGAGGCCTTCATCAGGAGGCCTGATTCAGTACAGTACACAACATATAAGCACAAACGCCGAGACCACGACAAACATCAGTACGGACTAGGGTTGCCAGATTTTTTTTCAGTCTATAAGGGACACATGCTTAAATGGACAAAAAATACGGGATTTTAGTTTTTTTACCCGGGACAAATAAAAAACAAAATTATTTACTGACATTCTTTATTATTATTATTTTTTTATATTTTTCCGAGGAGCGAGTCAGTTTTAACATATTTGTATTAGTTTTAACATATTTGTAAAAATCAATACAATTATAATCATAATTAAAAACGGTCATCAACTCGCTTTTTATTAAATTCAGGGTACACTTGTTTCTTACATCAGTCCTAAGTACCATCTGTGAAAAAATCCCTTCCACAAGAATTTGAGCTAGGTATACTAAAAACGAAGGACAAGACTTGGAAAATGTTAGGGATTTCAGTATTGGAAAATCCTTCGATGACTTTCATCTAAGTTTCAATTTCACGCGAAAAAACGTTATAAACAAAGTTATTTAAAATAAAATTTTCTTCAATTTTGATTCTTATGAATTTTTGGAAAACAAATTGAAAATAAACGAGTTATTCGATAACCAAAAATTCATACCCTCTTTTCAGGTATTAATCGAAAAATATCGATCGTACGAAAAAATTGATGAGAACCAAAATTTTAGGAAACTGAATTATAAACAACTTTTGTAATAACTATTTTCCGTGTAAAATTGAAAATGAACGAGTTTTTCAAGAGAAAAAAAAACCTTTAAATCAAGATGGCGGATGAAGTGAAAACTCTGGCACCTCTACTTTTTGAATTTAGACTACCAGTGGAACCGAAGGAAATTTTCTGCTAAATAAATCTAAAATACTAATTCGATTGGGCTATCAAACAACTTTACACTGCTAAGTCGCTCACGCGTAGCCGAGCCGAGTCTAACAATAAGATAATGTAACCACTACGATTTAAGCCGAGTTGATGTGTATGCGAAGTTGCGAACGTTACGTGAGTATTTATGAAGCGTAAATCGATAGATTTAATAATAAAAGACGGAGCACGGTTCGAATACGGGACAGAGTTAGTCCCGCCGGGACATTTCAAACTAAGTCTAAAATACGGGACGTCCCGGGAAATACGGGACGTCTGGCAACGCTAGTACGGACTATAGGTTTAAAGGCATTTATTCTCATTAATAGAATATTATCATGTAGGTACATGAAAACACATAACAAACATATCAAAACAGAATTCGATATCGCAAGTTACTTATTATCTAAAATGTGCTTAGCAAGTTCCTTTTTAAATATGTTAAACGAGTTTAAATTTTTTAAATTTGAGGGTAGTTGGTTATAAATTTTTGCACTTTCAAAAGTGGTCAGTTTTACCGTAATTTGTTCGACACTTGGGTAGGACGAGAAAAATAGCTAGATTAGTGCTGCGATCGCTGCTTGATGCTTGTTTGTTGAACGTTAGGTTAATACGAATTTCTTTTGAGTGTTTTTAGGATAAAATTGTAAACATAGTATATATAAAGGTTTTTTATATGCATTATTTTTGTTTCATAGTATATTTTTTTTAGTAGGTGACACCTAAGGTTAAGTAATTTGATTAATTTATTTTGTAAAACTTCAAGTTGATTCAAGTTGATTTATTTTGGCTATACAAATATTATATCACTGCTCCAACGCATTGTAGCGAAAGAGCTGCCATACATGTCAATGCTAGCAAAGAGGATGTCTTTTATAGGATGTGTTTGAATTTGAAAAATACAGTGAATCATGGCTTTCTGCCCTCTGGATTTAAAAGCAACAACAGAATGTGGTATAGGGAGTGAGCGAAGCCGATAGAAGTACGCAAATATCTCAATACAATTCCTGTAAAACAAAATGAAATTAAAAAAAAAATTACTTACTTGTTCCGAAATTCCAGTACCACCATACACGCAAACAACTCTTAATCCTAACGACTTAGCAAACTTTTTGATATCCTTTCCTATCTGCATACATAACTCTCTAGTGGGCGTCATGATGAGAGATATTGGTCCATCGGTATCTTCTAGAGGCGGCTGGTCGAGGACGTGCCGAAACATTGGTAGAATGAAAGCAAGAGTTTTACCAGAACCAGTTTTCGCGATACCAATTAAATCTCTGAAATCAAATAATTACTTTATTTCGTAGAACTTATTCTATAGAAACGTACGCCTAGTTGAACTATTTAGTTGCCCGTTTAATTGAAGTCGTTACAGGTATTTGGATTATATCTTTATTGGAGTTCTCAAAAATAAAACAACAACACAGGCATATTGTAGTATTTTAAATGGGGAAAAACCAAGAAATTGACATATTAAAAGAAACACTACATATACATTTAAAGCACAGAAATGCCAAGATTATTTGAAATACATACTATCTAATGTTATAAAGCAGTAGTAGTATTTGTTCATTTAAATAATAATGAAATTTTTATATTAATTGTTAATCTGCATCTATTAGTCCGTTTTTGTGTTAAAAAGCTTATTTTTATATGCTAGCTTAGGCTACGACAAATAACGACAGAGGTAAACGTCAGCAAATGTAATGCCGTGCGAATCATTTAATTTTAATTTATTATACAAAACATAAAGGAAAAATTCAAGTTTTTTAAAGCCCACATCATTAAATGTATATATTGATTATATATTGTATATGTTAAATAATTGAAAACATAGTATTACCTTCCAGACATAATAGCAGGAATAGCCTGTGCCTGAATCGGTGTAGGTTTCTCAAAGCCTAATTTTTTCAATATATCCAATTCTTTTTTACTGATACCGCAATGAGCCCAGGTCTTAATTGGTTTAGGACAGCCTTTGCCTTTCACTCTAATCCCTTCTAATTCTGTTCGATACGCTTCGACTTCTTCTGGCGTCATTCTTGCTAATTCGCTTACCTGAATTTTTTTTGTTAAATTATTACCATTTTATATTATACTAGCAATGTCAACATCAAAATTAAAAAAAAAAATTAGACATGATGTTGTGTCTAAAACAATTGTTAACTTCTGCAGGTCTGTCTGCCCTACATTTCTCTCGTAGGTGGTGACAAACAAGTAACATGCCAAACAACAAATGGTGGTAAAGTAACCTGTTTGTAGTGAGATAGCCAAGAGGAACTCCTAAAACCACCTCTAAAATAATGAATGCACTACTTAGAAAAGGTTACTACTAACAAACATCCAATCATTTGATTTTATAAGTCTAAATAATAAAAAAAATTAACGAAATATACTATTGCATTCTCAACAGGAATAAGTTAACCGAGTTTTGTGAATGAAAACGCCTTTCACCCTTCTAAAAAAAAAGCTAATTTAACACGTAACTCATAAAAATAGTGCAAATAAACCGAAATAGAAAATTAATTAAGAAATATTAATTCATTTATTTATATTTGACTTTATTTAATAATATTTTTAATACGATTATCGCATAAGTATTATTTTAATTTTTTTTTTAAATAGTCGTACGAGTAATTATTTTCTTTTTTAACAATCGTATGAATAGCAACAACAGCCTTAAATTAAATACACCTCACAATTAAGTACATAATACCCTCATAGAATTATTTCATAATTTACACTCGCGCGGAGGCTTAAGATGTGTCAGTATCGATAACGCAATATCGACTAAATCACAACTCTAGCTCATTACGTCAACATTCCTTATAATTCGACGAAGCTCTCACGCGGTCTATAGAAACAGTAGTGAAGAGAGAGGACATTGCATGGCATTGCTGTGGAGGACGTGTCAGCAGTCTCATCGGAGGAGTCTAGTCTCACAGGAGTGGTCTAGCTAATGCTAATACTATATTTAATATCGCAAGCTGCAAATGTGAAATATATGTTACAAAAGTGGCATTGTAAAATTCTAGAAGACCCAAGCTTATTACAAGAACCACCCAAAAATGACAAATTCCTACTAAAAACAAAAAAAAAACGTTCGAAGTTTTTAGAAAAGGTTTCAGTGCTGAAATGCAATACAGTATCTCGGTGTTCTTAGATAGCCAACCAGTTCATCAGTTACTCTTAATAATGACAACTGTACCAATATAATGTTAACCATCTGGGCTTACTTTTTAATATTTGCTTAACTTTGAAACATTATATTACAAGGAGACATGAACACAATATCTTAAATGTTTACATTTAAAAAAAAAGTTTAAACCACTAACATAATACTTTTAACATTATGACAAAAAAAAACATTTTTTACCTCTGTGTAAAATGATTTTCTAAACGTCATATAATCCAAACTAGCATGGTCTACTTTGGCGAGTTCTTTTCTTTGTTTAGATGCAAGGTTTGCAGCAGCATCTTTGATATCCTCGGTTTCTTCTTCAGATGAATATTCAAGACCATCTTGATTTTGTTCAATAAGTTCACCTATAAATGAATGAAAATACTTTAGAAAACTAAATTTAAAAATATTCATGCAAAAAAAAATTTAAAAAATTAAATAAAAATATTACATAAAAAATATGATAATGAAGGCATTGGAAATATTTGTTTATTAAGATTTTATACAAAAGTCAAATGTGCTGTTCTTACCTTTATTCTTTTGCTCGGAAACTTTTTTCTTAGCTGTGCCAGTTACAATCATGATACCCGTACCTCCAGTAGTTGGTACACTTATACCTCGAGCTTGATCTATTTGATTTACTTTGCGAACCTCCTAAAAAAGTTACAGACAAAAAATAATTTAATTTTTAAATTTTTTTTTAAACCTAACCAAACTATGTCATGTGGCAAGGAAGAGGCATTCAAATACTGCCAAGTGTTCTACAATGTATTCTTGTTCTAATTACACAAATAAAGTGTAACATCTAGAGAATATAATTTGATGTGCTATTTTAATTTAATAATTACATAATTATTTAAACTTAAAAATAATAACATTAACAATTTACTAGCAATTAAAATTGTTTATGGATAAATATAAAAAAATTTAAATTAAGATATAAGTGCTAAATAAAAAATGTATCATTGGTTTCATAGTAGTTGTTTTTCTATTAATCAAACAGTTGTGATATTCTATTAATCAAATTGTACTAGTGAAATTTGTGACCATCTGTTGAAACATGAAATCAATCTTTCTCCTGTAGTTGCATAATACTGATGAGTCAATGTAATTTTTCACTTTCTTGAATAAAAATTCTGATTAAAATACACTTACATCAATTTATATATTAATTTTTTTCCTATTAGAAATAGGAAAAGTAATAATATATTTAACAAAAAAGGAAGATCATTTAAAAAAAGTTAAAAAATATCAAACATTTACACAACAACATACATACACAAATACATCACATTCTGTAACTGAAGAGTTAATATATAATTATTTTATTTTTAAAACTTTCATCTTAAAACTATAAAAATAAAATTCAAATTTTACAAAACTTATTATGATTTTTTTATTGTATTATCTGCCGTTTTAATCTTTTTATCAGCTGTGTATTTGTGTAACTATTTTAATGTTAGTTTTTACCTGTTGCACTTCCTGCATATAAGCGTCCAATGGGTCGATTTCATCTTCTTCTTTTTTCTCTTCAACAGTGTTCTTTTCTTTAGATTCCCCTTCTTCACCTGAAAGTCTATACTTATAATAAAACAGTTTCATTTTTGCACATTTTAGTTCCCTTTTTTTTGGACTATTATTGATACTGGAGTCAAAAATGCATTTTTTTTCTGTTTTGTTTGTCTGTTTTTCTTGTAATATAATAAACTGCATATATTATAAAAGTATGAGGGAATTTATTCATCGAATTC
Source organism: Euphydryas editha (assembly GCA_036937285.1). NCBI lineage: Eukaryota > Metazoa > Arthropoda > Insecta > Lepidoptera > Nymphalidae > Euphydryas > Euphydryas editha. The sequence goes on from JAUPFZ010000020.1 coordinate 6,392,692, forward strand.
CCTTAAAGTCAATAGCAAATTAATTTTTTGTCCCCCATATAATTTTAGCGTATAATTTTGAGCCATGTGGCTCTGACAGGATAGAATGTAGTCACAAAGAGAACGGCTCTTCCTGTTGGTGTCATAAGAGGCGACTAGGAATAAGAAAGTTCCATTCCCAAATATGGAACTATAAAACCGACGGGTGGCGGGATAATCATCAAAGCTGCTGGTTTAAATATACAAAGCCAGCCATTCAGTCACCAACTTGCTTGCCCAGCGTGGTAACTATGGGCATAAAACCCCATAGATTAGCTCCAATCGTTTCGGCTCACAGTTCCCGGCAGCCCCACTGTTCTCGGCTACAGCAGCGGTCGCGGTGACGGTGGGGCGGAGGGTGCTAAGAATCACCTAATAAACCTTACCGAACTCGAAGTAGACTCATGTCGTATTAACTGGAGTATACTAAGACTATCTGAAGTCCGAAGAAAGATTGAAGACACAATAATCCTAGATTGGTCACTTATTCTACTTCGTGAGTGTAATAGGCTTTCCCAAGGTAGCGTTGGTTGTCTGGTTTACAAAACTCTTGCTAGCAACATTGTGGAAGTTAGCAGTGTGTCGACCCGGATAGCGTACCTAGTGAGTTAAGCTGTTGCGGTTATTTGACAATATTTGAAATGACTATATAATTTTATTTTTTAGTAAATTATAGTTTTATATCATTGATTTTAATAAACTTAGCTAAGACAACACAAAAAGAAGTTGGCACTAAAGTCAGAAGAAAACAAACATTAACCGGCTGCGAAATGTTTTTGGGAAGCATATCATATAGTGACACAGTTAATTTCGGACAATTAAAAAACAAATGATCGAGAGATCCTTCCTCCAAGCCACATTCACATAAGGAACTGTCTCGAATGCGCAATTTAGCCAAGAACACAGGTGTGCAGGAGAAACCCAATCGTATGCGGATAATTATCGACGTAGCTATTTTACCTAGGTCGGAGTATTTAAAAAACCATGGCTTGATAGGAATACACGGCTGGATATTGCCATAATATCTACGTAAGTAATTCTAAGTATTCGAGCAGTGCATCCTACATGTGTTGACATATGGCGCCGAGACGTGTACATTGACGATGGGACTACGAGGTGTTTTTGAAAAGTTCGTAGCCTAATCAGGAAAATGAAAAGATAGGAATTTATTCACTACTAATTTTTTAATAAACTCTTTTGCAAAAAAAACGGGCACTTAAGCAAAGAACTATTTTATAGTTACTATTAGTTTGTTTGACAATTTTAGGTATTGTTATCCTCAGAATTTTATAAATTAATTAGGAAGGAATAGTTTTCATCAGTTTTATCATAACATTTTAATTAAATTATTAAGAAATAATGTTTAAGCTCAAAACACTATGATTGTACCTGCTCGCGAATTAAAAATGAAACGCGTTAATTTCTTTGTTTTTCTTGAATACATTAAAAGCAGAAAAAAATTTAGTATTGAGTGTGACCCCCCTCTTGCTGAAATCACAGCTTGCATTCGTCTGGGCATGCTAGTGAGTATATCTTTTATGATTTCTTGGGGTTAATACGTTAATACGTTCCCACTCCGCGGTAATCACATTCTTTAGCTCTCTGATGGTCTGCGGATCCGGCTGAACTGATCTCACTCGTCGCTTCAGAACGTCCCAGACATGCTCTATGGGATTGAGGTCCGGACTTCTAGCTGGCCAGTCCAAACGACGAATTCCGACTTCTAGCATATACGCATCCACACCGCCAGACCGGTGGACGCGAGCGTTGTCATCCATAAAAATTGAGTTTTCGCCAAGAGCGGTTAAAGCGGGTTGTGCATAAGGAATTAGAACTTCCGTTATGTATCGATGTCCAGTCAGTGTACCGTTTTCGATGAAGACTAACTCCGTACGATCCATAGAATTTATTCCTGCCCAAAACATAACAGAGCCCCCTCCATAAGGTGTGATTTCTTCAAAACATGCCTCTGCAAAGCGTTCTCCTCGTCTACGTAGCACTCGCCGACGTCGGTCTTCACCATGCAGAGATATCCTGGCTTCATCGGAGAACAATACCCTATCCCAGTCTTCATGAGTCCATGACACACAATTTCGAGCGAAGCTAAGCCTGGCAACTCGATGTCCACGGAGTAATTTAGGGCCGCGTGCCGGGCGATGACTGTGTATATTAGCAGCGAGAAGCCTCCTCCTGACCGTCCATAGACTAATTTGCACATTTCTTACTTCTTCGAGGGTGTTCTTGAGGTCCACATAAGAAGATTTGCGATTTCTCAACGCTTGACTAACTAGAAAACGATCATCCCGTGGTCCGGTACATGTCTTTCTGCCAGAACCAGGCCTTCTCTTGACGGAACCGGTCTCTTGATAGCGCTGCCAGGTCCTTTGAACTGTCGACCGACTCACATTTAGCCTCTGAGCCACGAAGCATTGACTGCAACCTTCTTCAAGCAGCGCAATAATTTTGCTCGCTTTTATCACTTTATCTACCATTTTCGAGATTGCTAAACAGCAATAACAATACTTTTAAATGTCAAGGACACCAGATAATTTAATAAAAATTGACAAAAAGTTAATTAGAGTCGATATTAACTATAGGGAATTCGCGCCACAAAATGTAGTTAAAAGTTATTTTCTTTGAAAACAAGGCTCAGTCAAAAATTTGAATTTGGAATGTACTCTTATAAACATTATGGCACGTTTATAACTGGCCAGTAACATGTTCAAATGATTAAAACCTTTTTGGTATTTTATTTTTTTCAGCCAGGAAGAAAATCGAAACCGCCCGTTTTTTTTGCAAATGAGTTTATATCCATCCCCAAGTTATACAGGTTGACTGGTAAATTACTATCAATATTTAAGGAGAATACTCGGTACACGATTCTCATTCGAATTATATAAAAAAAATAGGTAAATATTAATAAACTTTTAAGTAAAGTTACTCAACAATTATCCAATTATTTACGCGTCGTTTGGACACCCTAGCAGCTAGCTGCACTTTCGACACAAAACAGGTTGTTTACCTACGTCCAAATGCCGCCACGTGTTAACAGGGTAGCAGGATAAACAAGTGTCCCCCTTAATACTTTAATCCTGGTTTAGGATAGGCAAAAATACTAACATAATTTTACTCATTTAAGCAACAAATTTGTTGACTAGGTAAATGATGTGAACTTTGGCAATTTGTAAATGTGAACAAGCGGCACATTACAACACCTGTGCACGTGCCGCCGGCATGACTGGAGAAGTGTCAACGCTTCATTTATTTGAATTGAAATTTATGAAAATTTGGTCAAAAATTAAGTACCTATTTTTTTTACATAATTCGAATGAGAATCATGTACCGAGTATTCTCCTTAAATATTGATAGTAATTTACCAGTCATCCTGTATATACACTTATATACGCTCAACATACATTAGACTCCAATATACATGATACTTATAAAGAAATATTTTTATATTTAAGTCATTTTTGGAAAAATTAACTTACCTTCATCACCTGAGTCATCTTCTAAAGACCATTTTTTTGCTGCAGGCACTTGTATATTAGTAACAATACTTCCCTTCTGTACTTCTTTTTTAGCCGATTCAATTTCTTTACGTTTACGTTCTGCTCTCCAGCGTTCAATGCGGTCACGCCTCTTTTGCATTTCTGCTTCTAAACGACTTTGTTCTTCTTCCTAATTTTTAAATAAAAACCAAAATTACCATTTGTTTCATAATAGTTAATTGCATTCCCACAAATAAAAAAATTGATTGTTTACTATTGGTAGAAATTCAAATTTAAAACACATTTTTGAAACAAAAGTGTCAATATTTAATTAAATTAAACACAATAAGAGCTTTACACTATATCATCACCAATTAGAATACTATAGATAATTAAGAAAACTTACTTTATACTGTCATCAACTAAGACTCATACAGTTTTTTAGACAGAACATTACCTTATCGACTGACCCTGGATTATATTCTGATGACTCCGACTTGACAGTCTTTTCCTTTGATTTTGACCTTTCCCTCTCTTTTTCTCTGTCAGGAGACTTCTTCCTTGATTTGCTACTTGAACCATTTCTTTTGTCATCTCTTTTATCACTATAAACACCAGAGAATATTCACATAAGCACTTCAACTATTCGAAAGTTAAAAACTTTATTTTACCATTATTGTAAATTTCACCTAGGCCAAAAATATTCTATGACAATATTAATAAATAAGTGTGAAATGAAAATATTATATTTCATACTTATTCGAATTAAACAATAAATGATCAATATAATTGATTAACATTTTTTAAAACTGGATTTAGATTGGTAAATATTCGGTATCGCACCACCACCGATTTTGAGGCTGATGTTTATTTTAGAGGCGTGTTATGACTTCAAAACATCATAACTAGTGTTTTTGTGATGGCGCATGACCTTTTTTGACTTGAAAAAAAAACATACGAATAATTTTCTTGTTATACAATAATTGAAAGATATGTTTTTAATGTTATGTTGTTAGGTTTTTTTTAGGCATTTAGCAAGAACTAGTTTTTTAACTAGGGACGACGCGTTGTAACCATAGATTTATAAATACCTTTATGGTTGTAACTAAAAAAAAAGACCTAACAACCTATAAATAAAAATAACCTCTAACAACATAACAATAAAAAAAAATCTTTCGATAATCGTATGAATAACAAAAAAAAATTATTCATATGATAATTTTTTTTAGATTTTTTTTTTTTTTAAAGTCATGCGCCATCATAACAACACTAGTTATGATGTTTTGAAGTTATAACGGACCTCTAAAAAAAAAATCTGCCTCAAAATCGGTGGTGGCGCGATACCGAATAATTACCTTTAGATTAGATGACCAGAGTTTTTAAAAAATAATCATCCTTTTAGCTTTAGAAGATAAAATAGAATTATACAACATACCTTTTACGATCCCTGTCTCTGTCTCGGTCCCTGCTACGATCTCGCTTTGAGTCTCGTTCCCTGCTACGACTACGCTTCCTTTTGGAAGATTTAGAATTTCTATCTCTACTCCTAGACCGCGAACGCCGACGTTTTCGATCTGGTGTTGCTGATCGACTACGAGAACGCTTACGATCTCGGTCCCTGTCTCTATCTCTTCTGTAACCAAATAAATCGTTATTGTGTAGCAACTTTACCTATTCAATATTAATCGTAAAAAGAAACAAACATTTTTGAACCTACCCACTTCTAACCATGATAAGAAGCACTTATCACGCGAATCCAATATAACACAGATGGGTAATTGTAAAAATATCACTTACAAATTTTTACACATGTCTTTTACACATTCAGTAAATATGAGGTCATTTGTTAGAAAATAATAAAATAAAGCAATTCGTAAAATATTACAACACACATGTCCTGTCACAACTCATACCATAGATAGTACCATAGATTAGATAGTACATATACACTATACACCATAGAGAAAAGACATATACCTGAAAATATAGACCCTCCCCCCCTCCCTAGCCTGGTTGAGATATAAAAATTAAAAAAAAATACTAATCGACGTATTTTTAATAGCACTTTCCAAAATTGTTTATTATTAAAACAGCACCCTCCTAGTTTACGAATAAAAAATTAATAAAGATACTACATGCTACACCATCGATATCACTTGAAATACTTCGAATTTCGTACTTTTTGCACAGTGGAAAAACTGCACCCTACTCGAAACTAATTGCACTATCATTAGAATTTCACATTATAACTTTTTTTTTTTTTTTACATAATTCGAATGAGAATCATGTACCGAGTATTCTCCTTAAATATTGATAGTAACTCACCATTAATCCTGGAAATACCTTTACTCATACAGCAAAGGTACGGCCTAGTAATTATTTTATTTTTAGTAGACCGTGAGCAAAACACAGCAAAGCATAAGCACCATAGATACATCGATTTTAAAATATAACATAAAATTAAACGTAGATATATAGTAGTTTTATACAATTAACAAAATTCAAGTACCTACCTATAATTTAAAAAAGTTACTATGTTTCTCAAGTACTATTGAAACGGATTATTAACATTTTTAAATTCTTCCAAGGATTTCACATTTGTCGGGTTATTATACTCGGTAATTATACCTGCATCTTTAAAAAATATCTTTTTTGTCTTTATTTAAAGTAGATATAATAAACATTATTTACGGGATAGAGTGCTCCAAGTACCTACATAGTTCAAAGACCGCTTGTTGGAGTCCAAATAGGGCTATTGGTGACTCCGTGGTGGGGAACGCACAGGGTCGGCCTAAGGGTGTGCGAAGTATGCAGCCGCATACTCGAGCTTTTTGGGAGGGCATACAATTGGTGCATAAAAAGGGGCATAGATTTATTCTAGGGGCATTTTTCACATACTAGTGATGATCTTTTTTTTAGAAATACGTATAGCCTGGAGTTGGAAACATCGGTACGGGGGTCGTGATGACCTTTTTTTTAGGAATACGTATAGCCTGGCGGAATTTTTTTTCGTGTGTACTTCCGACACCGGATAATAATGGATAATAAAAATCGATAATGTTTTCCATGAACATCCTTAATTTAAGTCTTGCACACTCGCCATTTTTGCCTTGGCCGGCCCTGGAAAAGCAGCATGGGTAGAACCCCAACCGCTACTTTCAGGTGGTTTTAATATCTAGCACCGGTTGCGTTGAAGATCTATATCCTTTAGTTAATGAACATCAACAGCAAAAGATGACGAAGTACAGTATATCAGAGAGTTCTTATGGCTGCTAGAAGTTAATTTTGTTGAGAAACTTCAAAAAAAAAAAAAAAAACAGTTTGCATCCTCTTTGGAAATTATGATAATTGTATTTTTAGCACTTCGAGTACTATGTCATAACAAATATTGTGTTAAAATAATAATTTATGTGTTATGAAATATTTATGAATATATATTGGTAATTTAATAAGACACCAAGATGACTGTAGGTACATATATTTATCTACATGAAAAATAAAATAATTTACCATAACTTCTAAGTAATTACAACACAATATAACAACAAAAAATTACTATACAAAAAGACAATTCTGGTTTAAGAATTTAATTTTATATGTATATATATTATTAGTCATATTCACTTAAATCTCTGCTAACAATTATTAAATACACCTCTTCAGATAGATTTGCTAAGAATTGCTGTAAATCCATGGTTTTTGACTCTTCAACTTGGTCATTATTATGTTTTATTTCTTTTAATTTTAGAGTTATTGTTTTACTTTCTTTAGTTGTCATAATAGGCTCAGGTTTTTTTGTATGAAACTTATCATAAGTCACTACACTGTCCTCTATTTCTTCAGTAACAACACTTTTACTTACAGGTACATGAAGCTTTCTTTTTTGTTCTGATGTAGTAACATTCGTGGGATCAACTCCAACCTGATCTAAAAGAGTATCAAGCACTCTTTGGTGGTCTCCATTTAAATATCTATTTGGAAATCTGGATATTATTTGGTCAATATTTAAAGGACAAATTCCTGTTCTTCTAAATCCATCAATAATATTACTCGAGACATTTACATTAATACTATCAAAAAGCAATTTTAATAAATTGTGTAGACATTCATTTATTTGACACTCATCAGTTTCATTCCACTTTAATAATAATTGTCTCCAAGTTTGTTTCATTTGGCGAAAAAAGGCCACATTAAGCGGCTGTTTTAGGTAAGTTGAGATGGAAGGTAAGAATACAAAGTTGATGTTGTGCTCTTTACAATCATGTATGAGGTCATCTGAAAAATGAGAGCACAAATTATCTCCTATAAGCAATTTTTTACCTGATATATCCTTACAATAAGGAATAACAACATTTTTGAACCAATCTTCAATAGTAGTTCCTTCAAACCATCCATATGTAGACCTATTGTGTTGGGTAACCTCAGGGCTTTGTTGGACAGTGAGATTATTCAAATGTAATGTTTTGGATACAACATATGGTGGTAACATTTTACCATCTGCAGTACCAGCCATCATAATAAATAAAGATGTTTTTCTATGGTTCAGAATTTTTTCAGGAACATTGCCTTCATATTTTATTAATACTTTTCTTCGACCAGGGTTATTTGGCAGATAAATCTTGTCATAATTTATTATATTAGAACTAGGTACTCCATCTAACGACTTTTGCAACTCATACAAACATTCTTTTATGGTATCTGGAGATACTTTTGCTCTTAGTCTTTTGATATTCTTATAAACTTTGGGAGAAATTAGATTTTTGTGTCTTTGAAGAAAATTTTGTACAAAATCAGGTCCAGGATAATTATTTTTAAATTTTTTGTGCGTGATGCCCAATTTGTCAAGATTTATTTTTACTATGTACCTAAGACTCATTGTATCAAGGGGATATTCCCAATCTGTACATTCGTTTATTTTTTCTATCAAGTACAATTCAGTCTCATCAGACAGAGCTCTTTGCCCTCCATGTTTTTTCATAATTCGTGTACTATGACGGTATAAAACAGATTTGGGTATACCATATTTCTTGCCAATTTCGTTCAATGTAACATTATGAGAAGTACCATAATCTTCAACAGCTTTTCTAAGTATCTGTGGGTCATGTTTTTTATACCTTTTTCCTGCTGGATTAGGCTTATACACACGTGGCATTTTAAATTTTATACCAATGCATGAGGCTATTTACCTGTAAAAATAAATTTTCAGATATAGAATTATAATCATTGCTATTTGTATCTATTCTTTTTATTTATCCTTCTTTGCACACCATACAAAAGATAAACAATAACAAATATGGAAATTAAAAGAACAAAGCAGCATCAACAGGCACCCAATCATGACTAAAAAGTAATCTTTTACAGAGAACCTTAGAGAATATCTGTAGAAAGTATAAAAGAAATGGTCTAAAGTTTTTAGACAAATAAATGAAAAAAAGTACTGCATATAATATACATACGTACACACAAATATCTGCATCTAATTTTTCCTATTCATTTCATATTGACTATTTTTTATTTTAACACTCAGAATATTTATATTTTATTATTTTCTTTTACGCTTCTGTTGATTCCTTACCACTGTTTTATTACTTTATTCCTAGGTAGATTAACTCATCCTGCATTTAGAAAAAGTGTATTAAGATATTAATAAATAATGGAAATTTATAATTCGTACTGAATTACTCATATTTCTACAACCGTGTAAATAACCGTGTGTTATACTAAATTATAATTCATATGAATACATGCAGTATAGAAATATGCAGTAAAATATATTTAATTTAATCACACCTAAAACAACAAGTTTTAAAAAGATACCAAACAAATACCAAAGGACAAAAAGGTAAATAAAATTATGTGATTATGGCTCATAGAGTAGAATAAATAGGTACCTAATTAATTTATGGCTTCAGGCTTGTGTCAAGCTTATGTCAAAAGCAAAGAGTAGGTAGGTACCGTAAAATAGGGGTGAGCGATAATTATCGATAATTCGTAATTACTCGATAATTATCAATAAGATTTTTTTGGATCTGACAATTATCGATTTTTTTTTATCCTATAATTATCGATAATTGTGATTCGATAATTATTGATATATACTGTTAGTTAGCAGGAATGAGGACATCAGGTACCAATCAAAACACCAATTGTAAATTCATGCGACTTTTCGATCCATTATTGGACCTTCATCAGGCATCTACAAAATTTTTTGTTACACATGAATGAAAGGCCGTACATACTATTTATACTATATATATATGAAATAAATTTTTGTTTTCTTCATTTATTTCATATATATTATAATATGTATTTTTAACTTTTTTCTTACGAAATTTTTATGAGTAATAGAGCACATAAAGGAGCATAACATATATTATTTTCGTGATTGTAAGGCTGGCCTCAGATATCCGGAATGTCTCTCTGAATTCATAATCTTAAATTCCATCACCTCGCCTCACACATATCTTAAAAAATTTAGATTATTAATATTGCGTTCCAAAATTTCACTTACTTACTTTTTGGCTATCGTTTTTAGAAGTTTCTTAAAAACACTTATAATATTTATTATTTAAAAATAATACAATTCACGTGAAATAAATATAATGTAAAAATAAAAATTAATATAGTAATAAATAATATGCTGTAATGTTTTTTAGTACTTACTCTTTACATATTTATAAACTATAATATACTTTATTATTACTAATAAATTATAATGTACTTTATTGCACACCAAAACAGAGAACAAAATTAAAGATAGAAGCTAACACCATTTAAGCCTCGCGTGTCGCCTTCGTTATACCGGTGGGAGGGATGCGCTGTGCCGCGCTCCCGGCTGCATGGGTACCACCATCTTGCTTATTTCTTCCGTGAAACAGCTTTGCTGTGTTTAGGAGAAAAGAAGGGCAAGACAGGCAGTGTAATTACTGGCACGGAGACTTAACATCATATGTCTCAGGATAGGCAACACATAAATGAGTTGGTTGGGCTAGTTCCAGGTAAACTAGTTTATGTTCATGGGCGACGTCAACCACTTACCATCAGGTAGCACGTCTGCCAATTTGCCTATCCAACTAACATAAAAAAAAAGCTGTAAAATCAGGCGGTCTTATGGCTAAATAGCAATTTCTGCCAGACAACCTGAGGGTGACAGAAATATTGCATTTGCAGATGGGCAGGTGGTATAACAATATTAATAATGACAATATAATAAAAGCTAAGCAAATAGATACCTTTAATAATATATAAAATACATATAATTAAATAATATATACAACTCACATACAAGTACATATAAATGCAAATAAATAATATACTAATAAATAACAATAATTAATATATAATATTTTTTAATACTCTTTATATATTTATAAAGAGTATTTTCTGATCTGGGCCTACGCTGTTTTCAAAATCCGAATTGGAGGCACTGGTGTCAACTGCAATAATTCATAATCTGATGTCCAGAATGTGTGTGCCGGTCTATTAAAATGTATGGGAATGTGAGCGATATGAATTAATAATATTCAGAACCGGAATTCAGAACGAATCGATCTGTAATCGATCTGAGAAATTTATAATCTGAAAAAATCAGAATGTGTGTGGAGAATACTGAAGTTGTATGGAATTCTGGATTAATCCGGATGTGTGAGTCCGGCCTAAGTCTTAGAGAACACGGAAAAAAATTATATTTTTTTTTAAATATATATATATATAAATTTATACACCAAAAATAAAAATATATATATAATGATATGCGCTGCAATGTAATCTTAAGACTCGCATTGTTCTCAACTCTCTGGCATAATTAATTTGAATAAGTCATGCGTACGGTTATTTTTTCCCATAACTCAAGGTCAAAGCGAAAGCTGGCCGCGAAAAGTACATAAATTGTGTTTGTATATCAAGGCGACATTAAAACATAAGTTTCGATAGAAAAAGAAGAAAAATTCTAGGTTCCCATTTGGGGGCCGACTTGTCATACTTATCCGGCTACACCCTTATCGTCCGTAAACCGACTATACAGACAATCAATTTAAGGATTTTTTACAGATGGCAACTCTAGATGTATCCAATAACAACTGCCGTTTATACTCTTTGATTATAACCAAAAAAAATATGTAAAATCTGTTGAAATAACATTTGAATAACATTTATTTTTTGATTTTTCCCTACGAATAAAACATTTTTATATAAGATCTTAATTTGTTTCAGTGCTTTTTAAAATCATAGTAATGGCCGACGACGGTGATAATGTTAGTTGTGATAGTCTTGGTTTAACTGAAATTTAACGTTATCTAATTCGTTATTTATCATTCAATTAAACAACTACCTATGTGATGTGTTAAACTAAATTATTTTTTAGGTCGCTGTAATGACGGTGAAAGAACCACTTGATCTTATAAGACTGAGCTTAGATGAAAGAATTTATGTTAAAATGCGAAATGAACGTGAGTTACGCGGAAAACTTCACGTAAGTATTTTACAATATTGTAATATATATTAATCATTATTGTTATTATTCAATAACCGTTCTGGTGTAGTAGTGCGAGTAGTCGCCTCAAACAGCGCGCTGGCGGTCGCGGGTTCGATTCCCGCTTGGGACAGATATTTGTATTTGTAAATAAATATTTGTTTCCAGTCTGGGTGTATGGCCTTGAGGGTCTCCCTACCGTGCCTCGGAGAGCACGTAAAGCTGTCGGTCTCGGTTGTCATCATAGACACCTGATAAAGGTTGTTACTCATGGTAGGAAATTATCTGCCAACAACTTATTATCTGACTTACCCGTTGGTGCAGTTTGCAGTGACCCTGTTTTCTGCTCCAAGGTTTGTGGGTTCGATTCCCGCCCCGAGTCTGGGTGTAATATATGTTTATTTATATGTATTTATTTTTAAAAAAAAGTATATCAGTTGGCTGTTACCTAAAACACAGGCTATAAGTTGCCTACCTTAGGAACAGACGACCTTGTGTGTGTTAAACATATTTAAAAAAAAAATTATTTAAAAAAAACCCACAGAGGAGCAGTGTGGTGGATTAAGCTCCAACCCTCCTTCTATGGAGAAGAGGCCTTTGCTACAGTACAGTAATTTATATTATCTCAATAGTGCTATTCTGGTTTATTTTTTACTGATCTGTCCAAATATTAATAAAATAAATATTCTTTTTATATTTACTTTCATTCACACATATTTATACTAATTCTGTTCTTTACAGTCTAGTAAATTTATGGGTTTTATAATATTCACAATAATCAATACTTTACAATATAATTTTAAGTTCTTTAAAAACAATGTCAGAATTTTCTATTTATAAACAGACTAATGAAATGAGAAGATATAAAATAAGTTTAACGCTTTTGTTGTATGTGAATTACATTCAAATATTATGGTTAGTTAAATTGTCAACCAGGCATAGATGATGTTAACTAGCTATAACTTTAATAAAATAAATGTTTGTGTAAGGATGCAATAAATAAAGTGTAATATTTTCTAGGCTTATGATCAACATTTAAATATGGTCTTGGGTGATGCTGAGGAAACAATAACAACTGTTGAAATAGATGAAGAAACATATGAAGAAGTTTATAGAACAACTAAAAGAAATATTCCTATGTTATTCGTGAGGGGTGATGGGGTCATATTGGTATCTCCTCCAGTACGTGTGGGAATATAGATATTTAGGTTAATAAATGTAATATTAAGAATGCATAGTTTTTTTTATTTAGCAAGTAATTTAATGACAGACTCATTTTTGAATGTTCTGTTTCTCTTAACAAGCAATTCATCTTCATCCATGGGTTCTATAATGGAACCTGCTTTTGTAATCACATTTGGACGAATAAGTTTCTTATGTGCAGTTTCAGGTATAAATGTGTTACCTATTGGTGTTCTTATGCTAGCTTCATATTCTTTTACACTGTTAAATGGAAATGGTATATCAGACACTTTATGCGAGACAAGCTTTGGGTTCTTTGTTTCATGTATAATTATATCACCTTTGTTATCATCACGTCTAGGCACTTTAGGTGCAGGCTTCGCAATGAATCTATTATTTTTACGTTTGCGAACTTTAACCCCTTTTCCTCCCCAGCTACCCCAACCAGGGAGTGTTAAATCAGTATCTTTTGGTATATCATTATTAATTTCATCCTCTTTCTCTTGCCTAAAGCTAGCAACTACGTCATCTTCTTCAAAAACTTCTTCAATATCAACTTTTGGAACAACTTGTTCATCTTCATCTAACTCATCAAAATCATTTTCTTGTTTAGATATAGGAGTGTTAAGATATTTTGGTGTGACTTCAATAAATCTACTTGGGTCAATATCTACATTACTATTTTCTTGTGTAGATTTATCTGCTTTTGGTAATATATTTAGAGAATTTATAGATGTTTCTTTGTCTTTTACATCTATGTTTTTATGAGTCTCGAAAAGTTCTTCATCAATAATCGGCTTAAGGTTCTGATTTTTTAATTTTAAATATTCTAGATTATGTGTCTCATCTGACTTTTCTTCTTGTTTGGTATTTCCTGATTCTAATTCCTTATCTAATTTTTTTACTTCCTTTTTTAATTTTCGTAATTTTCTCGCTACTCTGCCAGCTATTTTATCCTCAAAATTGTCAAAAGCTTCAGAAATAGTTTCATTATCATTTTGATTTTTTAAAGTGGTGTTTTCCACAGCATCAACTTGCCAGAATGAAGTAGCAACTGGATGTTCATTAGATTTCTTGCTCACTTTTTTTGTTACTTTTTTGTCAACAGTTTTTTTTGCTACATTTAATGTCTTGTTATTTTTATCATTGACCTTACTGTCTTCATTCCCTAGTTTTCGTGTTATGTCATCGTCAGCTGAAGTGTCTATATTTTCTAATTTACTTATACTTTCTTTAAGGACACATAAGGAAAGATCAATTTTTTTATTCTTAGAGTCTTCTTGGTCAGAGTCAGATTCACTTTCTTCTTTCCGTTTATACATTCTATCTTTCAAATACTTCTTATATCCAAAATCAAACTCTGCATCTATATTTGTTTTGTCAGATCTCTTCAACATCCAAGGATTCATTGGATCCTGAGCTAATGTCATATCTGGTATATTTTCAGTTTCATCAGCTTCATCATCTGTACTTTCAGTGTTTTGCACTTTTTGTGTTAAGCTTTTGCTTACTGATAATTGTTCAGATAATTGTTGTCTCACCTATAAAGAAAAAAGATACTCTATAAAACACAGATACATTAATAAAATTTATGTTTTCTTAATAGCTCTTTCTAGCTCTGCCCTGTGGTTTCATCTGCTGTAACTTAGCAGTAATTTGTTAATCATTTAACAATATCTTCAATTTGCCTCAATGCCTCTCTCTAAAAGAAGCATACGCAAACGAACAACAACGAAGCAAAGCAATCAAATTCTTTACAACTACCTTAATATTTAACAGTTTTCCTATATAGTATATTCAACCCTTTTTTCCTACCCAAAGCATGTAATACATAAATAAAAAAAAACATGGAACTGATTATTTTTTGTTGTTATAAACATTAATATCAATTTTTATACCTCTAATAAGGGGACTGCACAACCTCATAATTTTATTTGGGGATAAGATAGTATACCTGAATCTTGGCCGGCTCCCCCCTGGGCTGGGCGTAATCTGTTATGCCGATGACACACTGGTTACAGCCCGGGGCGGGACTTTCGAGGAGGCGGTATCCCTGGCCACCTCAGGTACCGCGGAGGTGGTCAGGAGGATCGAGGCACTGGGGCTTAGGGTGGCCCTTAACAAGTCTGAGGCCCTGCTCTTCCATGGGCCTCGACGTGGTCCACCCGCCGGTGCCTCGATAACGGTTGATAGTACTGTGGTCGGTATCCGGGCCCACATGAAATATCTGGGCCTGGTACTCGACGGAAGGTGGTGCTTCGACGAGCACTTTCGCCAACTCGCGCCGAAGCTCGTCGGCACGGCGTCCGCCCTTGATAGGCTAATGCCGAATATGGGCGGACAGAGTCTAGCGTGCCGACGACTTTACGCCGGGGTGGTCCGGTCGATGGCGCTGTACGGCGCTCCCGTGTGGGCGGAGTCCCTGACTGCCCACAATAGGGCCTATCTGTGGCATCCACAGAGGGTCATGGCGGTCAGGGCTATACGCGGCTACCGCACGGTAGGAGTCGAGGCCGCGTGCGCATTGGCCGGAACCCCCCCGTGGGACTTGGAGGCGGAAGCGCTCGCCGACGTTTATCGGCGGGTATCGGTGGCGCGAACGAGGGGTATTAATCCCCTGCCGAGTGAAATTACCGGATGGCGGGACGATGCCCGCCGCACCACCTTCACACGGTGGAAGGCTCGGCTGGAGACGCCCCGGGCTGGTCTTCGGACCATAGGGGCGCTTCAGCCGATATTGATGGAGTGGGCGGTGCGGCAGCACGGAGTCCTCACCTTCCGAC
This sequence comes from Euphydryas editha, assembly GCA_036937285.1. Taxonomy (NCBI): domain Eukaryota; kingdom Metazoa; phylum Arthropoda; class Insecta; order Lepidoptera; family Nymphalidae; genus Euphydryas; species Euphydryas editha. The sequence continues at coordinate 6,408,636 of JAUPFZ010000020.1, forward strand.
TCGTGCAAGTGTTGTCAGGGCACGGCTGCTTTGGCAAGTACTTGCACGTTGTCGCAAGGAGGGAGACGACTCCGGGCTGCCACCACTGCGACTGCAGCGAGGACTCGGCGCAACACACGCTCGAATCGTGCCCCGCCTGGGCTGAGCAGCGCCGGGATCTCGCTGCAGTCATTGGAGAGGACCTGTCGCTATCGGCCGTTGCGCGAGCGATGGTCGGTGGTGATAGGGCCTGGACCGCGGTCGCCAACTTCTGCGAGAACGTAATCTTGCAGAAGGAGGCGGCGGGAGGACTCACTCCTTTCGGACCCAATTCGCCGCCGGCGCGCGGGGCGGCGCAGACGCGCTCACATGCGCCTGATGCCGCCCTAGTCGAGGCTGCGGACGGTAGGGTCGGCTGTTTAAAACATGTTTAAAACATTGTTTTAAATTAATTATTAAGTATAGTATATATATCTTATTAGTAAAACAACCATATCAAATCTACTCTATTATACTGAGTGAATCTGGGGAAATCGATGATATTTTAACCTCATGATCTGCTTGTTATACTGAAAAACCGTCCCCAAGAAACATACCTTCGCAAATGAAGTTTCGTTTTCGATCTCCCATACAAAATTCGATACCTAATATGCCATTTTTTCACCATCTCCAGCAAATTACTAAAATGTCGCCAAAGCGGATTTTTTTTTACAACATTAGTAAACTATATACAATATGCTAGTTAAAAAACAATTTCTAACGTATTTCGAACAAAAAATCGGGATGGCAAAGTCGATTCCGATTCTATTCGAGAATCAACTTTTGTCTTGAAATAATCGATTATTAAGAATCGATTCTGGATCGACCAGGTAATATTTGATACCAATTGACCTTTTTTAGGAGAGTGCGTAGATTACAATAGCTACGTAGAAGAAATGTCCTTTTTTTAGGCATGTAAGTAGATTACCAATGTAATTATAGAAAATAAAAATATCGTAAACTATCAATCCGATGCAACGATATATTCAATATTCATCATATCCATTGGATGTCCACTGCTGAACGTAGGCCTCCCCCATTGACCTTCAGAGCGACCGGTTCAAACTAGCCTCCATCCAACGCTTCCGGCGACTTTCTTCAAGTCGCCTAACCAACTTACGGACGGCCGTCCGACGCTACGCTTGCCGGTACATGGTCTCTCCTAGAGAACCTTTCTGCTCCATCGGCCGTCAGTTCTACGAGCTATGTGCCCTGCCCACTGCAACTTCAGCTTACAAATCCGTTGGGCTATGTCGGCAACCGTCATTTGTCTGCGGATCTCATCATTTCTGATTCGATCTCGCAGAGAAGTATTAAGCATAGCCTTATCTCCTTTGCACACTATGCGACTTGGAGCTTATTTAAAAGCTTATTAAAATTATATTAACAGAAATATCAATACTTATTTTTTTCAAAAACATCCATATTTAGTACTTAATTTGAAACGCAAGAATCAATAAAAATTGATTCTTACACACTTCGATTAATTGATTTTGAGGATCGAAAAAAAATTGGAGTCTGAATCAAGAATCGATTCTCTGTGAAAATTTTCTATCTCTAATAAGAAATGTCCAACAAACAATCGCATCTACTTGCTAACCCACACGCACACGCACGTATCACACACTCTCAAGTTTCGTCCATCCGAACACACGAGCCAACCTTTATTTTTATGTTTCGTAAAAATAAGGCCAGTAATAGAAATCAGAGCTGCCAGATTCATAGATAATATCAACCAAAAAATTAGGATGCATTAAATTAATCATTACACGTAAAAAAGAAAAAAAAAACATTACCTAGTGTTTTTTATGCGTGTTTAAAACACGTTTAAAACAAATTGTTTCAAAACACGTTTTAAACACATATACTTTTTTCTATGTGTTTTAAACACTGTTTAAAACACTTGTTTTAAACAATTGTTTAAAACAATGCCAACCCTGATTCTAGAACTTAGAAGAGGTAATCTTACAATTAATGAGTCACTACCTGCCCTTACTGTTAAATCTCCAGTTGTCTAACTAATGTGTCAGTCTATTCTTGACTACCAAAGAGGTTGGAGCATCATTTGCGTGCAGTTTTTTTAGGATTATTAAAATATATTTCAATATCATTCAAAATGTTTGTGCGTAAAGAAATTGCCAGTGTATTTGCAGAAGATGCCGATGATATCAGTAAAGACAATGAATATTTTCAATCATAGTCAATAGTCATTACAATTAAAATTTATCTTCATTAAGAATAAATTTTTAATAATTCAACTTTTTGAAAATAAAATTTTAACAATTACTTACATTTTCATCAGCTCAAACTGTCTTTTCATAAAAAAAAAAAAACATGATTTAACTGATAATATAATTTAATAAACCCAAAAATTGGCGGCATTTGGCGGGCTTCGTCGGGTCTTCACTTCGAAGATTCCGCAAAGCTTGAAGACGAAAGTCTTCGAGCAATGCGTCCTACCTGTGTTGACATACAGTGCTGAAACGTGGACACTGACGAAGGGACTGGTCCACCGATTTAAAGTCGCTCAACGTGCCATGGAACGGGCTATGCTCGGCGTTTCTCTCAAAGATAGGATCAGAAATGAGACTATCCGCGAGAGAACCAAAGTGACCGACGTAGCCCAGAGGATTAGCACGCTGAAGTGGCAGTGGGCTGGTCACCTGTGTCGTAGGACCGATGGCCGTTGGAGCAGACGTGTCCTGGAGTGGAGACCACGTATTGGCAAACGCAGTGTGGGACGCCCTCCGACCCGCTGGACCGACGATCTTCGCAGGATTGCCGGTGTTGGCTGGATGAGGATTGCGGAAAGCCGGGATGTCTGGCGCGAGCTTGGGGAGGCCTACGTCCAGCAGTGGACTGCTATAGGCTGATGAGATGAGATGAGAGATGAGAAACCCAAAAAAAAAGCAACAAGTGGGATCAATACCTGGCCGCCTGTCCAGTAACCAAGCTCGCTTTCCACACAGCCACCGCGCTTCTCTGCAGTGTTGGCAAATTTACCGGTATATAAGTTGCACGTGAAACTTCAGGGCCGTTTTTCTGCAAACCACTTGCCATCTAGTATTTTGCTTTGCAGAATAGATAGCTTTCAGGTATACTACAAAAATGCAGTCTCATCCCCACATAAAATGAGGTTGTGCAGTCCCCTTGTAAGTAAAAAATTACAAACAACTACAACTGGCCATTTTACCAATTTACGGTCTGAGTTTCCTCAAACAATATTCTTGACTTATATCTACTCACAATCTACCCCCGTGATAAATTTTAATTTGATAGATTTGGTAGTTTTTGAGATTTTGTGATTAGTTTGTGAATAAATGAGGACCTTTCACTTTAATATATATAGATAGTTTAGTTATATAATAGTTTTTACTTACATCTTTATCATATTTTGCCCTTACTAATTTACTCTTAGCCCATTTTCCAGTATTTTTATGTCTCAATGTGTGTCTCTCCAAAGCTCGAGCTTTTTCTAGCTCCTCCAACTTCTTAAGTGCTTCTTCTGGATTTTTACTTTGTAACTCTTCAAACTCTTTAATTTGTTGTTTAAGTCTCTCTTTTTTGAGAATACTAAATAAAAAAGAATCTAATTATTATCTTAAAAAATAATTATTAGTTTATAACTGTAAAAAACTTTACAAATCTTAAATGATTGTAAGATATTATACATATTTACTTACCGATGATACTTTTTACTTTTAATTTTACTCTGCCTCTTAGCTTTAGCGGCTGTGTAGGATTGTTGGGCTCGTATTTTAGCTAAATGTTGCCTATGTTCGAGCATCTCTTGATAGCTCATTGGATAAGTATGTTCTTCTTCATCTTCCACCTGTGGCTCAGGAGGAGGATCTACCTCCTCCAATTCTTTTTCTAAAGTTGATTTAAGTTTTAATTTTGATAAAAAGTCATCTGTAGGTTGCAGTTTATTGGAAGAACTCTTTATAGGGAATGAAACAAAATCAACAGTACGATTTCTAGCAACAACTGGATTCCATCTTCCTAATTTATTTTTCGTTTGTTCATAACCGGTTGATCTCTTAATACGCTCAGCTTGAGGCTTTTCTAATGGTTTCGGAAGCACTTTAGAAAAGTTCTGACTTTGTTTTAGTTTTTTACTAATTCGTACATTGTGAGCGGTATCCTCCAACACTTTAACAACATTCGTAAGCTTCAATTTATTGGATCGTTTGATTAAATTGAATTCGGAATTTAAATTCGTAGGTTCATTTCTCGTAGGTTCAGTTATGTGTTGGGTTTTGTCAAGTTTCGTAATTGCACTAATCAAATGATCGTGTTCGGACGCCACAAAGTCATAATCTTCATTGTCCTCCATTTTTTTCAAATTATTTAAACAAATATTTTATTCACAATACAGAATGTTTTATGAGTAATTTATTTTATAACAATAGGTGAATGATACTGGAAGTATGATACAAAGAGTATACAACCATTACATTTACGCGCTGCGATGAAATTAACTACGACATTTCTATTTTCTAACCTATAAACCACACTAAACATTTGACATTAAATGTCATTGTTGATATTGTTGTTTTAAAATTTATCCCCCATATGGAAAAGCAAAGGACTATAGTCCATACAGCCTAAACTAAGTAGATTTCCGATATACAAAAAGGCCGGAGCCAAGTCTGAAGTAATTTCATTTTTCTTCTGATTCCATAATAGGTAATAGTTTAAGAGACAAATTCAAACTTTCAATCTACCTACCAATAGTTTAACATAAATACATAGGTATTGAAGTTATTATTAGCAATAGAAGCTCGATGGCCCAGTGGACGTACGCATTTTTAAGCGCTTACGCATGTTACACAGCCCCGGGTGGTGTCCCCACTTGAATGGCTGACCCAAGTAGCAAAAAATTATCTCAAGTTTCATCGTGTTACGAAAGGCACGTTAATTCCCTGCTGTCAATGTAAGATTTCAGTCCCAATGCTATATCAGATGCCTTTAGGCAACTATAAAAATCTGACATCAGTATTACACACAAAACACACACATTAGCAATTTTAAAATTCTGGGGGATAAGGATGAATTATTAAATACAATACAATTAATAGTATAAGGCGTTTATTTAGTAATTCAACTTAATGCTATATTTGATACATACAGTTGACAAGTAAATACAGTTCAACAAAGGGTCCATATTTAGTTGCATAACGACTTTTGTAATAATTCAATTAGGAATAATGTTTTATGACTAATTCTATCTACCCATAACAATTATACGCATAACTGATAACGCAATTTTTAACAAGCTTAAATAAATTTGGCATATGATAACAAATCATAATGTTCTAAGGCATAGATTAACGACAGCATAGCATAATGATCATCGGCATACACATCAAACGACATCTGTCTGTTTTCGGTCTTACATGTTCAACCTAACACGCTCCTACGCGCTCCGCTACGCTACGCGTTTCGTCGTACGTATATTTTTTGTTGTTTTTTAATCTTTTGTCACGCCTGTCAATCTTACCATAAACAAAGTATACTTGAACAGCACCCCGAAGGTAAAAAATTTTTTATAAAGAAATACTATGGAAGGTGTATTATTTTGATCTCGTAAAAAGATAATACCCCCGTGTAAATTTCTCCAGATCAAAGGCCGAGCTTCGTGTTCATAAAATATAACAATTTTTATTTTTATTTTAATGTTTATTTAAACTTTAAATCCCTACTCCATAATAAAGATTGTTGTATTTTATAAGTATTCAAATATTTTTACATAATAATTTATATGTTATAACAAAATTAATAACGTAAAAACCAATTAAAAATCCTATTAGAAGCATTTTCGATTTATACTTTACTAAAATGTTAAAAATTAATTTTGAATTAGATCTTGATTAATAAAATTAATAGTAGAATGTAAGTCGCTAATTTTTGACTATTTATAAAGCTGCAAGTCGTCGGCGTAAAGGTGATATTGACATTTTAAAGAAGATGTAATTGTATTAATAAAAAGAGAAAATAATAAAGAGGATAATATACCACCTTGAAGAACACCAGCAACTACATCACACCAATCCGAGTTACCGTCATCGATACGAATAGCCTGCCTGTGACCACGAAGGTATGAGGAGAACCACTTGACAGCAGGAGCCGAGTTAGAGTTACGAGTCAGTAATGCTAGCAACAGATCGTGATCGACAGCGTTAAATGCATTGCTGAAATCTATTAGGACTAAAATAGTCACACATTTATTCTCCATACCCTCTCTTATATCTTCAGTGATATTTAAAAGAGCTGTCGATGTACTGTGACCAGCTCGAAAACCCGACTGCAGTGGATCAAGCAGATCGTATTTGGTCAAAAATGGGGATAATTGATGGTGAACAATGGATTCAATGATCTTGGATAAAAATGGTAAAATAGAAATAGGACGGTAGTGAGTGAGTAAGGAGTTAAGGACGGATTGTGGATTTTTGGCAGTGGAAGAATAAAAGCCTTACGCCACTCATCTGGATATAAACCTGATGAAAGAGAAGTATTAATGATATAAGTCATCGGAGCAAGGATTGTATTAGCAATAAACATTAACATTATACGACTGATCCCATCGCAGCCGGTAGCCTTCGAGGTAATGGTTCGTAGACGTTTTTGTATCTCGGTCACATCGACAAGCGAGAAGGTAAATAAAGGAATATCGGGCTTGGGTAAACTAGGCTGGATCAATAACAGATGAAGATGGGAAAGGGAAATTGAGAGCATTGATGTCTAACGTGGTTTTTTCTATTGGAGTTAGTTGTTTACCAATACTCACAGGTTTTAAGAATTTTAATAAATCTGTACCAGAGCAGATATTCTCATAGAAATAACGGCGTTTTAAGTTACGACATAATTGATTGCATCGATTTCTCACAGCCTTATAGACAGACCAATTAACATCCGATCGCTCGTTTTTAAACTTACGGAAAGCGTGATCTCGTTTAGCCATGGCTTTTTTAATATCACCATTGAACTAAGGAACACATCTATGTTTCAGTTTTACTTTCCGCAGTGGGGCGTGTCGAGCAAATAAGGCGATAATCTCACTGCTTAAAAAACTATCCATGTCATCAACATTTTCCATGCATTCAAATATAGACCAATTGATTTTGGAGGCATCGTCAATTATGTCGTCTTTATTAATGCCGTTGAAGTTACGTAGAAGAACAATTTTCGGTTTAGTTTTAGGTAATTTAACTTTGTAAGAAAGGAATATTAGATCATGGTGAGAAAAGGCTGGGGCAGGAAATAGGGGATCGGACAGTAATTAGATTAAAATCTAAAATGTGCTTAGATAAAATAAATATACTGTTTAACGATTGTTTATCTAATAATAATTTAATATAATTCATTTAAATATTTTTAAATGAAGATATAAAATTTTTCAATATTTTTAAACTGTACTGAAACGCCAATCACAGTGCGTGACGTCATCTGTGGCCAATCAATGACTGCACGGGTACTACCTTTTTTTTTTTTTTTTTTTTTTTTTTTATCGCTGGGAAATGCATTTACGCATCCCGCCACGGAGAGGCGGCGGGTATGTGGGACTCGCTGGCACGCAGAACGTGCCAGAATACCGCACTAAAACCCAGCGGTGCCCTCATCGTCATAGTGGGGCGCCACGGGATGGCTTTCGCATGCAACCGTGACGCCCCGACGCGACGGTTGGCCCGCCTATGCGGACCGCCTTCGCCTATAGAGCGCTCGCGGGCACCGTGAGCGCTGTTCACCGTTGTTCTACGACTTTTGACCTCTATTGCCCTAGTGGCGGGTGGGAGGATTAAAGGTGCCCCTCCCACTCTAGTGCGGAGGGTGAAGGAGCGCGTAGCGGCGTCTCCTTCCCCCCGGTCGTCTCCTGCGGAGCGGGTCAGCGTTAACGTCTGCTTCACGCTCCCGCTCCGCAGCCTCCTTCAAAGCCATGACCTCTTCGCAAAAGGAGGTCACAGCCGACCAGCACCTCTCGCTGCCGAGCATGCAGCGGATCACGCTCGACAACGAGAGGTCTCCGCCTATCACGGCCAGCAGGGCATGGCGCTGGGGCCCCCAGGCAGCGCACTCCTCGAGAGTGTGACGCGCCGTGTCTATCGGTGCGCCACACTCATGACAGGCAGGGGTGGCTTCCCTTCTTGCAATTTGATGCAGGTACTTACCAAAGCACCCGTGCCCGGTAAGTACCTGCGTCAGTCGAAAGGACACGGGTACTACCTACATAGTTTACTCAGTTATTTCCATAATTTTGTTGAAATTATAAAAGATGTTAAAACATTACTGATAAATTAGAATACGGTAATCGATTTAAAAGCTGTTACGTGGTGTTTCACCAGTTTTTTATAATGGAAAAAGGATTTACGAAAGCCGATAATCGAAATCTTCCCAGAGTGGATATGTTTCTGATTTACAACTTCTTTGCAAGTAATTCAGACTTTTGTGACACTGAATTTCGAAATGTGAAAACTTCTGTATTAGTCTTATAACTATATAATAATATATTATTTGCCATAAAATACTTAGGTACTTGAAAAAATACCTCCTTGAAAATTACACAATATATGTATTGTACCATACTGTACTAGCCTGTAAACCTTCCATTGCTGGGCGAAGGCCTCTTCTCTATACAGGGTTAATTCTAAAACACCAGCAACCTCGCAGGACAAGATAGCTAACATTATGTACAACAACATTTGTTCTACGACTTTTGACATAACTCAATACATTAATTAAAAATGATTTTTTAAGCTTTTATTGTACTGCTCTGAAATTTAGAGTCTATGTTTCATTCATTATCGAAAGGATGACGCGACGCTCGGGCGCGCTTGCATAATAATAGTAATAACACTTTCTCTGCCCGATAATTCTAGTTAATAAAATTAATATAAATTGCTTGGTGGGTTTGTGGGCAGTATCATAGTATGTATATCGCAGTGACTTAAGTGAATAATCAAATTTCTGTTTTGTCATGTCCCTGCAATACGTAAACTGAGTCCACAATCCCTTCATACTTTACCAGGCTTAGAACTGGCTATATTAAACGATAAAAAACAAATAAATCGTATGTATAGGAGGGCAACACATCTGCATAACCTCCAGAGGTTACAGCACAACCAGTTGTGCGGTAGACATCCGGTACCTAGTCATCAAAAGGCTTCGACTGTCCGTATGCCCGCCAATACTATAAAAATGTAGGTATGTAGATTAGGTATCTGAATTCTGAACATAAAAAAATATGTGAAAATTATTAACGTAGGTAATTATTCTTTAACGTTTACTAAAGTCTAATTAAACCAATTTAATATCAAATATTGGTAGCTAGGTATTATTCACTTTTTATTGTTAAATACAGGCGGGCATAAGTATTTCAAAAGTGAAATCAGCGTATTTACAATAATTAAAAAATTAAAAATAATTGACAATAAAATAATATTTACAAACGAAATATTACCTCTAAGGTTAAAGTAACGCGCATGTCGGTGCGTATCGCGCTGATAGCGTTCAAAATAGTCACCATCACAACCAACACACAGACAACACCTAAAAATCAGCTGTTCACTAACACGTGCTAACACTTCCGAATTAGTTTTAATTTGATTGAACGCACAAATTATTTTAGTTAACCGAACCAGTTACAAAAATTTACTCGTGCTAGTTTGTCAGATTCGGTGAGTTGACATTGTCTCACGGCTCGGTGTAGGTAAGTTCGAATATCTAGCTGCATATTGCCGACAGGCTTCCGACACATTGTCATCACACTTAGCCAGTATCCTCACCATTTCCGTGTATTCGACAGAATAGCGGCGGTACCATGGTTATAAAATAACTTTAGTACAGGTACAATACATCGATCGATACGAATAAAATAAATACGAGTAGCACACAAAATCATATGACGCGCGCGCATCAAAGTCGCCCGCCACCGACTGCCGCGGCTGGCTAAATAGGTCAAGTTCAAAGGCGCTAGCGCCGCCCCGTTCCTACCTTTCCCCTCACATTAGTACGTACTACGTGGTCGTTATTTACCTAATCTTTGGGACGCGCGTAGAGTTTATTGCATTCACGCGTAAAATTAAATTAATATTTATTTTTGTATGAAAATAAAATCTAACAAATTAACAAAAGTGGTAGAACAAATGTTGTTGTACATAATGTTAGCTATCTTGTCCTGCGAGGTTGCTGGTGTTTTAGAATTAACCCTGTATAGACGAAGGGTTGGAGCTTAATCCACCACGCTGCTCCACTGTAGGTTATATATATTATATATCCTACTATGAGTAACGATCGCTATCAGGTGTATATGATAACAACCGAGACCGACTGCTTTACGTGCTCTCCGAGGCACGGTGGGGAGGACCAAGGACATACACCCAGACCGGAAACAAACATTTGAACAAATACAAATATCTGTCCCGAGCGGGAAACAAACCCGCAACGTCGGCGCGGGATGTTGAGGTGACTACTCGCACCACTACACCAGAACGTAACACTACAACAGAACGTACACAATTCGAATACTGTCAACACAATATATCACATTGTTTAGTGTTACAAAAAAAAAAAAAAAAAAAAAAAAAAAAATCTGTAATAGTAGTTGACCGTAGAGAGAAAATATATATTTAGGACTACAAATTAATGAAAAAACTACAAAATAAAAATAAAAAGCACATTTCATTCTATTTATATTTGTACTAATTACTGTACATTTACGTCAAAATGATCTTCAAAAAAGTAAATTGTTGAAATCCATTTCGTTGCATTTTCAACTCGCTAAGTCTAACCATTTTTTCGTTTATCTGCTTTTTATTCTTGGCACATCAAATGAACATTTTATTTGGAGTACTTTTTGATGTATTCGTACATTGAGATACTGCACACCAACGATATTTTTTTCGTTCCATAAGAACATTAAAAAATCTACTCTACGAATCAAAACTTTTCGCGAACTTATGCTCATGCAGACCCCCCTCTATCCCAGCCTGTAAATTTGAGATATAAAATTAAAAAAAATACCAATCGACGTATTTTAAATAGCACTTTCCAAAATTATTTATTATTAAAACAGCACCCTCCTAGTTTACGAGTAAAAAATAAATAAAGATACTACATGCTACACCGTTGATATCACTTGAAATACTTCGAATTTCGTACTTTTTGCACAGTGGAAAAACTGCACCCTACTCGAAACTAACTGCACTATCATTAGAATTTTATAAAATGTAATAGTTATTGCAACAAATATATAAAACGTAATCAGTCAATTGCCGAAGGAGCGTGGTACGAATCAGAAATTATCAATTGAAGCATTGGGAGAAACAAGGGCGTTCGGTGTCTACCGCCCGTTTTCATGTTATTACATCAAAACATGCACACAGTCATCTAGTCTGCAATCCCAAAAACTCGTTTCGATCAGCCGCTTCCAGATGGCGTGAAAATTATTAATTTCGAAGGTGGTGCTACGCCCATGTTGCATAGATAACAAAAGTGCGTTTAAATTCGAATACGTAACGACGTGTCTGCAGTTTGTAAAAACTTATTAATGTAAAAAATGACTGAAACGAGTGATTTAAGTGACTTTAGATCAGATGCTGGCCGGAGTGAATATAAGCCCCCCAAAAAAGAGGGAAAAAAGAAGGTAAAGAATGAAAACTTGAGGAAAAAATGTGCGAAACTTAAAGAGAAGTTTAGATGAAGAATAAACATCAGCTCGAGGAAAGAAGGTACCTAAAAAGGTTTTTAAATATATAACCACGTGTTGTAATAATGAGAATGTTGGGCCTGACAAGTTGAAACGAGATAATCAATGAAAATACTTTTTAACTGTAGACGGTTTAAAGATAAATATTTGTAGAAAATTATTACTGTCGCTACTGAAAATAACGGAAAAACGGTTCTACCCCGTTCCATGTATTGATGGCTAGCTACATATTGAAGATTAGAATAAAGGTTTACAGGTCTTTTTGTCTAAGACACCCACAGCCACAGGAAAAAACAAAGCTCGGTTTGTTATACAGCAATATGTTAAACTAGACTTTAGTCCTGAAGGAGTGATAACGACCTCAAGATTTTGTGCATCTCCGGATCTAAATATTATATATATATATATATATATAAATAATATAAATAAATATAAATATTAACCAACAATCACACCACGTTAACCTAGCCCCGTGATAAGTTCGTAAGAACTTGTGTTACAGGTACTAGGAACGGAAATAAATTTAAGATATAAATACATATATACATAAATACACATCCATGACCCGGGACAGACATCTATATTCGTCATACAGATTATCTGCACCTGGCGGGATTCGAACCCGCGACCGCTGCGTAAAGTGTCCAGTTGCCTGACCACTAGACCAGCCGGCCGTATATATTTAAGAAGAATGTTTTGCCAGTAAGCAAACATGATTTGAATTTTCAGCAGGTAGAAAAACCTGGAGTAAAAGACGTAAAGATTAGGGACGTTTTATCCTTGACACCTTTCATAAAACCTGAAAATGCTGAGTGATTGAAACAGGTCCTGACCTCCTAGGCAGGCCTGGCAGATCAGGTTGGACCGTCTAAGAGGCCAGTTGCAGCTGATTCAGAAGATTCCCTTCAGTCTAGTGAATATTATTCTAAATCTGATTAAAAACACGTAAGTCAGAAAAAAATGATTAAGAAAGTTGAATATTTAAACGGTCATTGTAATAAATACTCACGTTTAACTTATATTTAAATTAAAAGTAATTACATAAGTATTCAAATTGTTATTTATTTTCCATAAAAATCAATAGTAAAATTAACGTCCTATCTGTTTTACTAGTTGTATGCAACAAGGGCGGATAACACTAGTATAAAAAACATGATTTTACGATGTTTCTGATTTCCTTAAAATAGTTATAAAACCTTAATCTTTTTGCTAAATCATGGGACTAATAAATAATAAAGTAAATGTAAGTCAAATTATAAGTATTAAAATAATATAACACATTAAAACTTTCGTTATCAATTTTCTCGAAACTCTGTTTTATAACATATGCCCTTGTTGCACCCAATGCTTCAATTGATCTGTTTAATCTTTAGGGAAGCATTTATAAGATGCAAGACTTCGTTGTACGTACATTTGTATAGCTTCTAGAGCACGTAGGGGAACCTGGGGATGGTTGATCCCTAGGGGACACTTGGTAAACTTGATTTCTAGTTCTAACAAACGTGATACATTTTTTTACGATAGCAGAACTCATTCATTTATGCCTAACTTCACTTTCTATCTTGGCGTGTTGTGACTAATATCACTAGTTTGCAAATGAAGGACGGTGGAATATTTGTGTCGTGCCATACTTAATTTTCGGTAAGTTTTAACTGGATTTATTTAATGAAAAGTGAAGGAAATACTATAAGTAGTTGTGTTTATTGTGTTAGTCGTTTATTTCAGTGTAGATTGGCCTTTATTACATTAAAATACGTGACCACTAGTTTTGAGTATGGCATGTTTTATAACCTTACTATGTATGGGGAGACTTAGTGCTTTTATTTGAGGGTGAGATGATCCCGGGTTCTTGTGTCCCCATGAGGGATCAAGTCTTATCTACGATTCATAAAGCTATCGATGATATATTATATTTCATCCAACTACGACAAAGCCAAAAGGAAATGTTATGATGTTAGCAGTCTATGTATATATCCACTATGCATGTTTGTACTCGATGTGTGTACTGTAGCGGGAAAACTATTGAACCAATTTAGACGAACAAGGTGTCGATCGATTCGTTATTATAGTCAAGTGACAAAGGATATAGTCCAAAATCAAAAAGGGGATCAACCATCCCCAGGTTCCCCTACTGACTACTGAGTCTTATCTATACAAATAATAATCTGTTAAAACCTCCGTTTTATTAATACACTATATATCATCAAGAAAAAATTTTAATAGCGCGTTTACTTTTGTATCAGCGCCATCTCTTATCATTTTTTTGTGTGCACGTATTACGTAAAAAGCACAAAACCTATGTAAATAACTTTAATACATAAAAATTTAACATAATTTACAGTATAATTTAGTTTTTGTTTCATTGTAATTAAATTTAAAAATAAATATTTATGAAAATAGAAATAGGTACCTACGCCGCCAACGCCATCTGGTCTAAGGAAAGGTACTATTAGGTTAAATGTCACTAAATATAAAAACGATATTCTACTATTATACGATAGATGGCGCATGTAGGTGATAAAAAATATAAATTTATAATTTTTAAAATTTTAGTTAAATACCCGTGCGAAGCCGGGGCGGGCCGCTAGTTAAAAAATATTTCGATCAAATTGTACTGCTATGTTTACTGGTCTGAGTGTTTTATATATTTTTGTTTATATGGTCTTAGTATATACAAAAAGTATTGCGCTTTCTAATAATAGTTTTATTAAATTAAAAAGATGCTCGAGCGTTGTGCAAAGTGTTTCTAGATTACTATAAATTTAAAATTAAAATTAATATTTATAATTTTAATATCTCGATAACAAAACGGTGAGGTGCTACTTTAATTCTTTTAACTTATTCTAAAAATATTTTTCAACACTCTCCTAGTTTTATTTCCAAATTCATCGAGAGAATTTTTAATATAATAAAAAATCGGACATTTTACATACATAAATTGGGCATTACCCACAAAATTGAGAACTTTGTCTTTAACCCTTTCCCAGCCGTCACCGTAATATTCCGTGTTTTACAATTAGTGTTAATGCATGTGGCGCCAAGCCCGTAATATTACGTTTTATTTTTTCCATATCTATTTCTCGACTAGATATAAAAAATATGAAGAAATTTTATATTATTTATAATACTTCAGGATGTGTACTTTACAATAAACCAACTTTAAAACAATAGACTTAACATTCTGCTACATAAAAATGCAATTTAAATGCAATAGTCAAATTAGGCGCTTTTACAACCCTAACACACAGCGCCGAACCCGTAATTTTACGTAGGCTAGTGATGCGCTAGTAAAAACTAAATAATAGAGAAGAAATCCTTTTGATTTATTAATTATCTTGTTAATACATGTCTAGACTATAAATTAATTATTTAACGTGTTTTTTTAAACCTCTAATTTGAATAATAAACCATAATTAAAGAGAATCGGTAGAAAACTACGAAACCAAAAAAAATAAAATATTCTTGATCTCGATATTAATTTGGAACGTCACTAATACAGTTACTGCTCGAGGATCACTTGCCGCCATCAGCATCACCGTGATTTTCTGTGCGGCGCAAGCGACACGGTCGGCATATTTGTTTGTAAACATCAGTACCTGTAGTGCCGTCCCTGTAATAATACGTTAACTTCATGTGCCTAGTGCTGTACAACATTATGTTGCACAACGGCGAATTATTGAATATATTACAAGAAGATATCAGCAACGACAGTAATTGCAATTCAAGTAGTACAAGTGATAAAGAATCGGTAAGTTAGTGTTCCTATTTTAAGACTTCATTTTAAGATTCGTCCGCGTGGAAATAAATATATGTAAAATAAATATTCGGCGACTCGTCACAGGTCACTTAATTCGCGCGCTTTTTGTTTCTATGGGGATAACCCTAATTGTGGAGAAATCGAACTACTGTGGATATTTATTTTACAGACGAAAATTAAAAAAGTGATGTATTTTTCGTGTATTGATTCATAGTAAATATGTATTTATTAAGTAGGTCTCTTGTGTTTTATGTACTCAGCCTATTTAATAAAATTAATAATTCATGTTTATTTCAGGAACAGGAAGTACTATCTAGCTCTTAGGATTCAAGACCTTTCCAACCTGAGATTTTTGAATTCAATGAATATGCAGCGGGCCTTACATGCAATCTGAATCTGATAGTTTCCAACATTTTCTGTGTCAAGAAATAGTTAGCAAATTAGCCGTATGTACTAATAAATAAATTTACGCACACCGAGCCTACTTCGTGACTTTTATTAAATCAGGAGAAAGTGAAAATGATCTTACAGCAGTTATTAACTTGCCTGATGCCAATTTTTTTTACGAAAGACCAAGAGACCGAGGGTCTTATGTCTCTATTTCGTTAATGAATATTTTGCTTCCTTAATAGCATTCGAAATGGAGAGTGTTCGACCAGATATGCGATCAGTATTATATGTGAAAATTATTGATTTAATATATCATGCTCGTAGAAATTCAACAGAAGAAGTTCAAGGAGAAATCGGACCGTGTTCATCTCCAAAATATTAAATTAATACATTAAGGCTGATTAGATTATATTATGACTGAGAAATTTATTTTTTGTTAAATATATACTTATTAATAAATGGATTTTATTTTTATAATTTATTTATGAGTGTTTTATTTTACATTAATCTATATCACCGTGGCACAGGTAGATTGTACCACTGATGGTACTGTCAATATACTCGTACATATAACTACTTACTGCCCATTGGCTCGATCTCCTTTATAGGTTTAAAACAAATACGTACGATGTCGCAGACAAAAGTTAACTATATGTGTAATATCGATAAAAAATATTCAGATGTCTCATCACTGTTTGAAATTATACCTAAAGTTGTCTGGCTCTGGGGGCACGATTACTGTAACAAAATCTGGCCGGGAAAGGGTTAAATATCTCGCGATCTAAACGGTTAAAAATTATGAAAATTTAGGAATCGATAAATAAAGCTATTCTGAACCCGTGAAAAAACATTTAGCCGAATCTGTCAAAAAATGATTTCATGCTGGAACTACCTTACATTTATAAAACTATCCGATCTCTGTGGGTAAGTTTATATTGCCAATCTGATTCGTAGGAAGTTTGTAGAAAATTGAAAGCCTATATTTATTAGGCATGCATTAGAAAATATATTTTTTTACACCTTGCAACATTGCTTTTTTTTAATCAAACGTTATTCCATTCGTTTTTTAAATTTGAATAATAAATGATTAGGAGCTAATTAATAAGACACCTTTATTAGAAAGATATTTATTTTGTTTTAATTTAACGAACTGTCACGAAAATTCAATCTCTTTAACGAAATTCAATATGTATGTAAGATTTTACAGCATATTGCTTTATTAATTTACACTACAGTGTAAGTAAGCAGACAATTATTTCCAATATTATTATATTTAAGAAAAACTTTCACTAAGAGGTAAACATAGCAGCACAATTTGATCGAAATATTTTTTAATAAGAATCAGTACATGCTCTAGAAGCTATACAAATGTACGTACAACCAAGTCATGCATCTTATATATGCTTCCCTAAAGATTAAACTAGGATTAAACAGATCAATTGATAATTTCTGATTCGTACCACGCTCCTTAGGCAATTGACTGATTACGTTTTATCTGTTTGTTGCAATAACTATTACATTTTATGAAATTCTAAAAATAGTGCAGTTAGTTTCGAGTAGGGTGCAGTTTTTCCACTGTGCAAAAAGTACGAAATTCGAAGTATTTCAAGTGATATCGACGGTGTAGCATGTAGTATCTTTATTTATTTTTTACTCGTAAACTAGGAGGGTGGGAGGATGGGAACTAATTTAATAATAAATAATTTTGGAAAGTGCTATTTAAAATACGTAGATTGGTATTTTTTTAAAATTTTTTTCTCAAATTTACAGGCTGGGGTAGGGGGGGTCTCATGCAGCTGTTTTGTTATAACTACAGATGACGTCATGCGCTCTCAGATGACATAACGTGGCGTTTTGGCGGGATTTTTAAATAGACAATATTAAAACGAATTTCGAACGAACGAAATGATTTTGAGTACCTAAAAGGCTATAAAAAAATTAAGTTTTATTTTTTATGGGAATGAGTCTCCATAAAGATTAATTTAAAACACTTTCTGAAAATTTGTCCGATCCCCTATTGGCCAAAATTAGAGATAAGGTCGGAATTAGAGCAGAAGATAAGATCAAGAAGTGAAGAAGATGAGCTAGTATGATGTGTAGTGGAAAGTGGTAATAGATTTAAAATTAATGATTTAATAAGGTCAAGTAAATTCTTTGCTCTAGAATCAGACTTGAGCAAACAAGTATTGAAATCACCCATGACTACGAGATGTGAACACTCAGTAAGCAAATCCTCAAGACCTAACTCTAGATCAGAAAAATAGTTAATACTTGGTGGTGAGTATACAACGCCCAAGACAATTTTTAACCCGACGTTTACTCCTAAGAATAAATATTCAGGGGAAGAGCAGTAGGCGGAGGGAGATTGGCGAAGTATTAAGAGTAATGACTACGGAGATAAATGCATACACCACCACCTGTTTTGCCAATACGATCATTTCTTATCAAAATAAATCCAGGTAGTGAAAAAGATGTTGATGGAATAGATGGTTTGAATCAGGATTCAGATACGAGTATAGCATGAATAGAGTCGAAATTAAATGTAGTAAGGGAATCTAAATAATGACTGGGAATACTCTGAGTGTTAATGTGACAAATGTTGAAATTCTTTTGGAATTGATCCAATTCATTTGACAAAAGATAACGTATGGAAGGGAAATTGTCGTCTAGACTATCGTTTAGACTATAGTTCATTTGAAGAACTATTTTCGTCAGCAGTGTAATAAGAATCTAAGCTTGAATCCATAAAAATAAATATAAAGTATAGATACAATAGGTAAATTTGAAAATACTAAATATATAAAATTAAATAAAATTAAAAAAAAAGATCAACAAAAATGCGTTAACTTGCATGTCCTGCTGGCAGCTGAGTTACAACAGAGAAAAATGAGAGGATATAAAAAAAAGAAACAAATATGGCTAAGACGTAAAAGAATAACAAGAATGCAGCCTAAGCAGCCTCTTAAATTTGAATTAAAAAAAAATCTAAATACATTAGGCTTGTATTGTGATTATGAATTAATAATATTGTAACTATAATAAAACATCAAACAACGTCACTAGCCAACAGTTACTGAAATTGACAATAGCATAAATTTTAATCTAAGTAACATTTTAATAAACAGAATAAATAAATAAATATTGACTGTTGCTTCTCAATATGTAATACGAAAATGTTATGTATGTTCATAAAAATATACACGAATTTCCCAGGAACTGCGACATGCTCACATGCATAGCATTAATACTAGGAACAAACATAAACTTGTAATGCCTGTAACTGGCATACGCCGAGTCAGTAATTCTTTTTATGGACAATGTATACGCTTATACAACAGACTCCCAGAAAACGTTCAAAAAGCTTCTATTGCCAAATTAAAAATATATATATATATGAAAGAACGTTTGTCTACTAAAGGATATATTATACGATTAACGATTTTCTAGAAGACAGTACGCCTTGGGAATGATATGATCGCCGCCAGGCTATTTCAACTTATAGAGAATTATTGTTAATTTCAATTTTCTTTGGAAAAAAAAACGATTATGTTAAAATAATAATAAAAATAATATTAGTCCCGTTGAGTTTCTTTCGCCAGTTCTTCTCAGGTCAGAAGCTTCTTCTTTCCGAACTGGTGGTAGACTCATGGCCACGATCTAAATAGCTAGATCGTGCTCATGACGTTCCGTAAATAATTGTAATAATTTTATGCTGAATAATATATTTTGACTTTGACTTGGACATCACATTATATGTCATCATATCATCAGCATTGTATACAGGCTAACATACTTTCGTGGGATGTACAGACTCATTACTGACTGTACCGCTTGGTTCGCCTGGAATAATAAACTCTTTTGCAAAAAAAACGGGCACTTAAGCAAAGAACTATTTTATAGTTACTATTAGTTTGTTTGACAATTTTAGGTATTGTTATCCTCAGAATTTTATAAATTAATTAGGAAGGAATAGTTTTCATCAGTTTTATGATAACATTTTAATTAAATTATTAAGAAATAATGTTTAAGCTCAAAACACTATGATTGTACCTGCTCGCTAAATAAAAATGAAACGCGTTAATTTCTTTGTTTTTCTTGAATACATTAAAAGCAGATAAAAGTTTAGTATTGAGTGTGACCCCCTCTTGCTGAAATCACAGCTTGCATTCGTCTGGGCATGCTAGTGAGTATATCTTTTATGGTTTCTTGGGGAATACGTTCCCACTCCGCGGTAATCACATTCTTTAGCTCTCTGATGGTCTGCGGAGCCGGCTGCACTGATCTCACTCGTCGCTTCAGAACGTCCCAGACATGCTCTATGGGGTTGAGGTCCGGACTTCTAGCTGGCCAGTCCAAACGACGAATTCCGACTTCTAGCATATACGCATCCACACTGCCAGACCGGTGGGCGCGAGCGTTGTCGTCCATAAAAATTGAGTTTTCGCCAAGAGCGGTTAAAGCGGGTTGTGCATAAGGAATTAGAACTTCCGTTATGTATCGGTGTCCAATCAGTGTACCGTTTTCGATGAAGACTAACTCCGTACGATCCATAGAATTTATTCCTGCCCAAAACATAACAGAGCCCCCTCCATAAGGTGTGATTTCTTCAAAACATGCCTCTGCAAAGCGTTCTCCTCGTCTACGTAGCACTCGCCGACGTCGGTCTTCACCATGCAGAGATATCCTGGCTTCATCGGAGAACAATACCCTATTCTTCTTCTATTCTCTACCCCAGTCTTCATGAGTCCATGACACACAATTTCGAGCGAAGCTAAGCCTGGCAACTCGATGTCCACGGAGTAATTTAGGGCCGCGTGCCGGGCGATGACTGTGTATATTAGCAGCGAGAAGCCTCCTCCTGACCGTCCATAGACTAATTTGCACATTTCTTACTTCTTCGAGGGTGTTCTTGAGGTTCACATAAGAAGATTTGCGATTTCTCAACGCTTGACTAACTAGAAAACGATCATCCCGTGGTTCGGTACATGTCTTTCTGCCAGAACCAGGCCTTCTCTTGGCGGAACCGGTCTCTTGATAGCGCTGCCAGGTCCTTTGAACTGTCGACCGACTCACATTTAGCCTCTGAGCCACGAAGCATTGACTGCAACTTTCTTCAAGCAGCGCAATAATTTTGCTCGCTTTTATCACTTTATCTACCATTTTCGAGATTGCTAAACAGCAATAACAATACTTTTAAATGTCAAGGACACCAGATAATTTAATAAAAATTGACAAAAAGTTAATTAGAGTCGATATTAACTATAGGGAATTCGCGCCACAAAATGTAGTTAAAAGTTATTTTCTTTGAAAACCAGGCTCAGTCAAAAATTTGAATTTGGAATGTACTCTTATAAACATTATGGCACTTTTATAACTGGCCAGTAACATGTTCAAATGATTAAAACCTTTTTGGTATTTTATTTTTTTCAGCCAGGAAGAAAATCGAAACCGCCCGTTTTTTTGCAAATGAGTGTATGTTAAAATCCATAATCTATATCCACTTTGTAATAGGTATATATTTGAAGCATGTACGGTTTTTAAATTTGGTACAGAGATAGGTTATAACTTCCATACGAAGGAAGTCGTGGGTAACAGTTTATCTACACTTATGTTAATATTATAAAGATGAAGAGTTTGTTTTTTTGAACGCGCTAATCTCAGGTTCGAATTCGGTTTTTTATAGCTCAATGTTCGAATTGAAAAATTATTTTTGTGTTGCATAGTCCATTTATCGAGGAAGGCTATAGGCTATATAACATCATGCTATGACCAATAGGGGCTGAGCAATAATAGGAAACGTTACAAAAACGGGAAGAAAATAATCTTTTTGCGAGCTTTCATTGCGTCCTTTATTTAAAAAAATAAAATAAAAATAAAGAACAACACAAAGTGAATAAAAAAATTAAATTTTATGAATAATTCAATTAAGCAATACAATTTTTATTCGACTTCTCTAATCTCGAGCAGTGTCCGATTCGTTTAATATTTTTATCTAAGACAGGACATTGTCTTGATTTTCTATATTTTTTAACCGTTGACGGGTGTTATGCATTTTCGTTTCATCAGTACTTTGCTTTGTTTCAGCTTTCCTGTAAGGTTTTTAATTCATTATTTTCATTAAGATCTTCACACCGCTAAATAGCTAGCGGCCCACCCCGGCTACGCCCGGAGTATATATACCTATGTTCCTAAACTTTCCTCATGAATCCTATCTTTTAGTCAAAAGTGCATGAAAATACGTGCAGTAGTTTTTGAGTTTATCGCGAACAGACAGACACACAAAATTTATAAAAATAATTTTTGGGTTATATATTTTAATATTTTGAGAGGTTTTTAATGAATGTTTACAAAACTTTATCTAGAGCAGTCGAGCTGGTGAATTGATAATTTTAACAATACAAATATAATTACCTAATAATATAATTACCCTTTTTTTTTTGTTATCTGGACAAATTCTGCTAATGCTGTCAATGGCGAATTCCAGTCAATATCCTTAAGCTCTCTTGAAGGCACAGAATAACCCCGAAACGTTACCTAGAAAAATATAATATTTTTTTAAATTTTAATAAAGATTTTCTTAATCTAATTTTCCCTTCTTTCCTATCTGTTTTCATTTTCAAGTTCTTTTGCTGTAGAAGCTGTCAGATAGAACAAGCTCCCAGAGAGCAGTAGACGGGCACAGACTAAGGTGTCCGTTAAAAAAGCATTTCTGCCAACATTTGATTAAGGATCAGGATTTGTTGACCTTTCTATTAAGTATTTGTGTGTTAGAAAATTTTCGAAGTAGTGTTAATTTTTATTGTATTGATTTTTATTTATGTTTATGAATATTTGCATGTATATATTCATGACTTCTTGTATGTAATTATATATATGAAGAGCTATTTTATTTTCTGTATGTTACGGCTTTTTAAAAGAACTCAAGATATATCTAAAATAAGTTTTAGCGCTTAGCAAACTAGTAACATGTACCTATGTATATATTTACGCACCATTTCCTCGTCATCATTCGCTTTCAAGGTTAAACTATTGTTAGTAGTCTGGGCCAATGGTTCATTCGACGTCGAGGGCAAGCATTTGTTAGTAGTCTTGGCCAATGATTCAGTCGACATTGAAGGCGAGCTATTGTCAGTAGTCTGTTCCGATGGTTCATTCGACGTTGAGGGCAAAGTATTGGTAGAAGTCTTGGCCGATGGTTCATTCGACGTCGTAGGCGAACTTTCGTTAGTAGTTTCGGCCGATGGATCATTCAACGTTGAGGGCAAACTATTGTTAGCAGTCTTGACCGATGGTGCACCCGACGTCGATGGCAAACTGTTGTCAATAATCTGGGTAAAAACTCTCCTTTTCTTTAACCTTCTTGCTTGTTTAAGCAGGTTAAGTTTAACACTCGAAGTGTTTTTCCGATCAGCTGATTGGTATTGTATTTCCCAAAGTTTGGCATTAAAAGTTTGATTTCTTGTGGTCGAATTCGTCTTCGATTGACTTGGTACTATCATATTTGATATTTCAAAATAATTCCGGTGTATGCTATTAATTTTATTTGCGAGTTCAAGGTACGTTTCCACTAACATGTTAGTGGGTTGGTTGACATGGGTTGGATCTGTCTGTGACCCTTGATCGAACTTTAATTTAAAATTTCGGGAAATTGTATTCGAACGAGGAGTACTATTCCGTGATCTTCTCAATTGTTCATTTATTCTCGGTTCTGGTTCCGAGCGCCTAAATCTTTTATTGTATTTGACTGTAGACTCAATTAGATTATGATCATGGGTAGCCTGCAAAATATAAAAAGTAAAATTAAATCGTTATTTTCGAAATAAAATAATTACAGAAATGATTATATATTGATAATTTTTTTAACAATATCTTCGGTTAAATAAAGTAATGAGTAGGAAGATAATTATGCGTGTAATAAATTATTATATTTGTATAAAAAAGCGAAAATTATTAGGTTGTGTGCAACATTTATTAAAATAAAAAATAAAATTATCTAGAAATATATAGGTCATGTGTAATATTACTAATTATTGTTACTTATTTACCTCCCTACTATCAATTTCAGTAGAACTTAACTCGTATTCATTACTACTGCTTGTTCGTTTTACTCGGCTCGGACCCGTTATGGGAGATGATTTTTGTGTATTTTGTATCTGCAATGATATAATATTAATAAAATATGATTATTTTTAGCCTAAATATAACAATATTAGCACAGTATAAAGATATATTATTTAGATATATATTATAAACACACAGTTCGTGATCGAGTGATTTTCGTTAGATTGTATTATATTTGAGACGGCTAAAAATATTTGGCATACCTAAGCTTTTTTATTTCACTACTTACACATGTACTGTTCTGTGATCTACTCAATTGGTAATTTACTGTCGAATTCAGTTCCGAGCGTCTACATTTTTTGTTGTATTTTACTGTAGAATTAACTAGATTATGGTTATTGGCAGCCTGTAAAATATTATAAGTAAAATCAAATCGTTATTTTCAAAATAAAATAATTATAGAAATGATAATATATTAATTTTTTTTTTATAATCTCTTTAGTTAAATATAAGATAAATAAAATTTATTAGTTGAAAAATTTGCGTTTACCTAATAAAATTATTTTTATAAAAACAGCGAATAATTAGAGTTTTTGTAACAGTTTTTAAAACATAAAAACGGATTTATCTAGTAATATATATGTAGTTCATGTGCAATACTATTAATTACTGCTACTTATTTACCTTGTGGTTACTATCGATGTCACTTAAACTTGAATTGTATTCGTTGCTGCTTCGAACACGTGTTCGATTTAATCCGCTTGGACCTGACATAGGAGATGACTTTGTTCGTGATTTGTTATCTTCTCCCTGCAATAATATATAGGTATGATTATTTATAATTGAATTCTACCTGTATTGGCAAAGTCCAAAGAATTATTATTTTAACTTCCTCCACCCGTTCAATATGTTCATACATATATTTAATATAATAAATACTTATATAACCCATTGAATTTACATAAACGTACTTAGGTAAATATTAAGCGGATCGAGGATTAAGCTCCGACAGAAAGATCAAACAGCCGGGGTCGCTGTAGACTAAGAAACCGGCGGATAATCCTAATTGAGTCGAGCAAACGTCGGGGTTGAGACTTTTTTCACACGCATATACAGGGTGTTTGGTAGAGGGACCGACAAACTAAGTGGGCGTGTTCGGGGACCCATTTAGAGAATACAAGTTGGCTGAAAAAAATCCCTGACCCTCTATTTTTTTTTAAAGAATTTTTTTGTTAATTTATCGGTTTCACCGAAATTGTACCTATTTCACTCCATAACATTTTCAAAATCTGTTTTAGATAGGATGTTTTTACTTTAGTTTGTTGTCAGATACATGCTTATGCCATGCAAAATAAAATTGGATACAATCAAAGCTAACAAAGTGATTAAGAGCTCATAGAGTGAAAAATAAAAATAAATTTTACACCAAAGTTGAAATTTGACAATGATTAAAAAAAAACCGTTTGCAATTCTGGAGGTAATATGCATTTAAAAACTTCTCTATTTATCACTTATTACAACGACATACTAAATTGGTATAATACTTACCATCTTATTGAATAAATGAGGTATGAAGGAAAATTTAAACAACAGAAATAAACACAAAATTATTTTTATTTTAAATCTTGTTCGAAAACAGCTCCTCCGTTACGGATACATGCCCGGCACCGAATGCGTATTTCTTTTGTCGTAGTATTCACCGTCATTTCTGCTTTAATTTTTGAAAAGGCGTCCTCAATTCTCGTCACCAATTCTTCTTTTGTGTTTATTTTAACCTCATACACCAACTCCTTAACACGCCCCCAGACATAAAAATCGAGTGGTGTTAGGTCTGGAGAACGCGCAGGCCACTCAATTGGGCCACGTCTGCCAATCCAAGAATTAGGGAAACAGTTGTCTAGATACTCGCGTACTGAGTTCCGGTAGTGAGCCGGGTAGCCGTCATTCTGAAATATGATTGCCCGGTCATCTTCAAAATTTGGCAGGTGGCTCATTAATGCTGGCAGGTCATTTATTAAAAACTCGAGGTAATTTTCCCCATTCAGTCTATCTGGGAGATAATGGGGTCCAATGAGGTCTCTCCCAATGACACCTGCCCATACGTTGACCGAAAACTTGTGTTGGTGTGAGGTCTCTCTGGTTGCGTGAGGATTTCGCGATTCCCATCTGTGTAAATTATGTTGGTTAAAGATCCCTTCTCTCGTAAATTTAGATTCATCCGTCCAGAGAATGGTCTTAAGAAATTCGTTGTTATCTACATCGGAATGTAGAATAAAACGGCAGAACTGCAAGCGCCGCTCTTGGTCCCCTTCTACTAAACCTGAAACCAAAACAAACCTGTGTGAGAACATGTGATGGGCAAATGGTACAGCAATTATTATTATTGTAGAGCGCGCTCTACGATTACCACTACAATACACAACCAAACTTTTACCTTCGACCCTAATTTGCATTGTCATTATAATAAAAATGTAGAGCCGACTAAAATAATTTGAGCTAAGCCCATTTTGCAGTAACAGGTACAACGGAGTACATTGTAATTCGATGGTAGATACAAACATTCGTAATTTGGTCTTGTTCATGTAAAGTTCGTATTTTAATGAGCAATCAGGAACTCTAAATCTAGGTCCTTGTTTCTCTAGTATGAAAAGTCATAAGAGTGAGATTTATTAAAATAATCTCAAGCGCCAGAATACAGTTTAGAGTTAATGTCATTAATTAAATTTACCTTGCACCGGAGTGTAGTGATAAGGATGCCTTCCGTCTGCATTGATCACTGTCCAAACTTTCCATGTCGAAACTCCCAAGTTACGGGCAACTTTTCTAACGCTGGTGGTGGGATCCGCATCGAACGCTTGAAGAATGCTTTCATCTACAACAACACGTTGTTGTCTAGCGTTCTGTCTTGGTTCCCTAAAATGTAGGGTGCCGGTTTCCCGCAGTCTCCGGAAAGTGGTGGAAAATGTGGTATGATGTGGCACACGTCTGTTGGGATACGACTCTTTGTACATTCTTTGTGCAGAACGTGAGTTCCCATTAGCTCGGCCGTAGACAAAAACCATGTCGGCGTATTCTTCATTACTAAAGTCCGTCATGTCAGCAAAGAAAGAGTCCACACAGCAACAACAACAACAGTCAACGTAAACAACGGTAACAGAAAACAATGATAACAGGTAACAACGGGTAACAGTCAATAACGATAACACTTCAACAAACGAAAGGAATAACAAAACGAAAAACAACAAAAAACAAATAAGAGTCACGATAGATCGTACACGCGTCAAACAGTGATAGCAGTCAAAGCTCGACTGATTACTTACACATTTTATTGTTTAGATCTGCGTTCTTTGAGAGACAGAGAAAGAAGAACAATAAAAATATTAAACAATAGTTTTATACCTGCTCGTCGCAGTTGGTCTCTTTACGTAAATGACACATTTTTTATTGCTATGGTTGTTACTTGGAATCCTATCTTTACTCAACAAGCTGGTAAGTATTATACTAATTTAGTATGTCGTTGTAATAAGTGATAAATAGAGAAGTTTTTAAATGTATATTACCTCCAGAATTGCCAACGGTTTTTTTTTAAATCATTGTCAAATTTGAACTTTGGTGTAAAATTTATTTTTAATTTTCACTCTATGAGCTCTTAATCACTTTGTTAGCTTTCATTGTATCCAATTTTATTTTGCATGGCATAAACATGTATCTGAGAACAAACTAAAGTAAAAACATCCGATCTAAAACAGATTTTGAAAATGTTATGGAGTGAAATAGGTACAATTTCGGTGAAACCGATAAATTAACAAAAAAATTCTTTAAAAAAAAATAGAGGGTCAGGGATTTTTTTCAGCCAACTTGTATTCTCTAAATGGGTCCCCGAACACGCCCACTTAGTTTGTCGGTCCCTCTACCAAACACCCTGTATATAACAATATCAGTATGCGAAGGGCTCTCCCTTCTCGTTTAGAAGTAGGTCCTGAGGCTGTACACCTCCCGGTTACACATGGACCACCACAATTGCGTGGTATGTACATGCAATGACGGTCTTATCACTAATAGTGATTTATTGCAGAAATCACCTGTACATATTGGAAATATTGATAATATGACAAGCGCACGATGTAGGTAAATAGCCTTAAAATGTAATTAAAACTTTATGTAGTGTATATATAAGATATATTTATAGCATCTATATAATTATTAAGATATTAACGATCCTCATACAGTCATCCAAAGGTAATTTATTGGGAGATCACGTCAAATGACTGACCCGTTGGCGCAGTTTGCAGTGACCCTGTTTTCTGCTCCAAGGGTTGTGGGTTCGATTCCCGCCCCGAGTCTGGGTGTAATATATGTTTATTTATATATGTATTATTTATATGTATATTGATTTTAAAAAAATATATATCAGTCGGCTGTTACCTATAACACAGGCATTAAGTTGCCTACCTTAGGAGCAGACGACCGTGTGTGTGTGTTAAACATATTTATAAACATATTTATATTTATTATTTATAAATTAAGGTTAAGGTAATTTATATTATAAACACGAGTATATCTTTGCACATGATGATTTCGTAATTATGTTTATACCTATTGTATTTCAGTTACTTCCCGATTTTAATTTACAATCGAAAACATCGTATTACGAACACGTCTGATTAAAATTCACATTTGATTATTATTTTGATTGATTAGTAGAGATCTATTCACATTGATAATAATTTTTTTATTACACGTCCCGGTTGTTCTCATAAACACTTGATAAATATTATAAAATAAATATAACGTAGACACCCGAACTTCTCCGCAAAGATTAACATACTTAAATGTTTTATATATGCGACACACGGGCGGTATCTATACTAATATTATAAAGATAAAGAGTTTGTTTGTTTGAGCGCACTCATCTCAGGAACTACTTGTTCGAATTGAAAAATTCTTTTTGTGTTGGATAGCCCATTTACCGAGGTAGACTATAGGCTATATAACATCACGCTACGACCAATAGGGGCTGAGCAATAATAAGAAATCTTACAAAAACGGGAAAAAATAATCTTTTTTGAGAACTTCCGTTGCGTACTTTATTAATTCTCTTCTCGAGACATTTTTTACCATAGTTTAATTTTTTAAGTAAATATAACATCACTCTTTTGCTGATAATTTTCAAAAAATAAAAAACTCAATAATACGTTGAACGACCCAGGAATCAAACCTGAGACCCCTTGCTCGGCAGTAACGCTAGCGAAGACTCGACCAACGAGGCGGGTACCTACTCTTACAATTAGAGTAATTGTTTAAAAATATTAAAGTTCATTTTTCCCTCAAATTAACACGGATAAAACCGCGGGGCACAGTTAGTACAAAAATAAAGAACAACACAAATCTCGACAAAAATAATGTGGGTATGACAAAAACTGCAATATACGTGTACTATTGTGTAATAGCAATTGGATAGCAATTAGATCCTATTATACCCTGTTAATGTATATATTAATTTAAAAAAAAAGAACATAGTACAATGGTATAGTAATGGTTAAAAAGAACATAGTACAATAGTCACTTTCAGAATAAAATGAAACATAGAGATGATATCACACGATAAATAAAAACATTTTAGGATCTTATAAACAACTCTGATCCGAGTATCTCGCACGTTCATTTTACTTAGGTCAGTTAAGTGGACGGCCCTAGCTAATGCACCTAGCCCTACTCGGATCCGAGTGGCTGGCAGCGAATGTGTTAATGTTATTTATTCTTTATATTTATTCATTTACATTTCAGTGTAATTTCACTACAATAAACCCAATCGTAATAATCCGTACTTGCATTATTATTTTACGGGTTTGGCTATTTAGCACTACCAGCGCTTCTTCTTAAGATTCAATAGCGTCCGAAGTAAATGATGGCCCAGCCCCGTCTGCTTTTACAATACCGAACCAAAAACTCCGATTTCTCTATTTTTAGCCAACTTCGCGACGCAAAGGAGGGCAATGTATTTATTAGTCTATGTACGTGATACGTATGAATGTTTGTTCCTATATGGCGTTATAGAGACCAAACGCGTTGACCGATATTGATGATTTTTACCTCAATCGATTCATCATAACCTTGCGTCGCGAGTGTCACTAATAACACGACAATAAATAAAATTCACCATAGCGACAATCAGACGTCATATTGTCTAAATGAAAAAAAAATCAACAACTGTCAAGTGGGGTATCGTTAAATAGGTATTCAAAAATGATTTTTAGGTTCCTTTCATAATTTTTTATTTTAAAAAATAGTTTAGATTAACGATTTAATGTTGTTTAAACATCCACTCTCTCTATTTTTCATAGATAAAACAAGTACTTATATACTTAAGTATTTCGTTATTCGGCCCTTATTACGCAGGGATAGTAGCAGTGATAGTCTTGTGCTTGTGACCGCAGACTGCGAAAGAAGAGGTCGGGTTCAAATCCAAGGCACATGGGAAAGGGCGCGGGACTCACCGAGTCCTTGTTTGGACCTCGGGCTGTGATTGTGAAATTTACCGTCATATAATCTTAATAACGAAGTCAACAAATCCTGACTAAAAAGTGAAAAATAAAATAAAAACTCGTTTAAATTTTTCAGGGCTCCTTGGGTAGATTTGATTGGTTGTAGAACGGGTCCCGACCAATATCCCGACTGTTAATCCTTCTATTTTGCAAAGAATTTATGATTTGATTACGTGTGTATCGATTATAAAACTATTTCAATGGTATAAATGTTCAGTATTACTTTTGACAACATTTTAAATACCTGATCTTATAAATAAATCTGAAAAAAATATTTTTGAACAGGTAAAAACAAATTAAGTGGTTTCAGATCGCAATAATTTTTTCGTCCATGACAGTCATTATTATAATTTTTTTTTGTATATAGTAAAAATAATGTTATAGAATTTTACTTACAATATAGTATTAAACATTATGTGCACTAACTTGAAAAACAAAAAACATTATGTCCATTCCAGCGACCAGGCTACTAAGGTTAAAAGACCCGCCAGAAACCGTGACGGATGCGAGCGTTTTACGGCAGATTAAAAATAAATCCCTTTTTTTTCGGGCAGACGCTTTTAATTATACAATAATATTATATATATATAATATATGTTATTAATGTAAGCCTATACCATTTCCTATACCCTAAGGTTGCCTGGAAGAGATCGCTCCTTAGCGATAAGGTCGCCTTTTGTACTTACGAGTATTTCCTTTTTTTTGTACTATTGCTTATTATTGGTGTACAATAAAGAGTTATATTATTATTATTATTAAATAAACTTTCCTTACATTATCATATTAATTAAGTAATAACCTAGGCTTTTCTCAAGTTAAACAATTTCAATATTAAATAGTTCAACTTACATTAGTTTAAGTTATCACTTCTGTCGGGTGTCTGGTTTTTTTAAGTGATACTTCTTTAGAATCGTTGTGATTTGAAACGGAATATGAAGAAAAAAGTGACAGGTAAGAGACACAAATAGTACAAAGATGTGTAGGAGAGAATGAGATAGTATTGTAGTATGTAGTAGTAGTGTAGTATGTAGTAGTGGGTATTTCGTTTATTTCGTGCAAATGTGAAATTTTGAAGTTTCAAAATATTGTCAAATAACTTAATTTTTTTTCTCTTATATATGTAATACATAAGTAATATTTCTACTTTTTGTAAATTTTACTTTATTTTTGCTAACAATAATGGAGTGTTCAAAATTCAGTGTAAGATGGTAGATGGTAATGATAATTCAAACGAAGAAAATTATTACAATCAAAAAGTATAGAAGAAATTATAGAAATGCTTTTATTTAAAAACAAATATACGTTTATTGATTATAGAAATCTTTGGGAAAATGAGATTTTAAAGTGTAGATACATAACAAAGCTTAGTAATTACACGTCACATGGCAAAACATTACTTATTTTATAAGTAACTAATTACCAAAAAAATATTCTAATTACCGTCGTTTTGACCTCATTACCATCTAAAGAAAAAAAAAACACCGAAGGAGTTGAGAATTAAGAAGATTTATTGTCTATATTTTTTAAATCTACCATTTTAATTGAGTAAAAATTACATGCACATAAACGTAACATCGTACTGTTTGAGTTTTTATACAAATAATAAAATTTTGTGAAAATTAGGTCACTTTTTTTCAGCTGGACATGGAATATGCACGAAATAAACGAAATACCCTAGTATGTTACTGTGGGGTAATGCTACAGATATTGAGACTGTATTTATTTTGCAAAAAAGGGCTATTCGTGGCATTTACGATTTTGGAGCTAGAGTCTCCCTACGGAATGTTTTTCCAAAGATAGACATATTAACAATTCCGTCGCAATATATTTATAACAATATTATATATATATATATATATATATATATATATATATATATATATATATATATATATATATATATATATTCACTAGAATATTCATTGTTTTGAAATAAATAGTATTAATCGCAATGTAAACACTAGAAGCAATAACAAAATTGTAACTCCAAGCTTCCGACTGCGCCAAATAAACGTCTCCTTTCTGGGTTATGGTATTCGCATGTATAATAAAATCCCACAAACAATTCTGGAATTGTCTCATAATAAATTTAAAGAATTTATTAAGAAAAAGTTAATAGATAGAGCTTATTATTCGGTGCAGGATTATTTAGCTGATAAAGACGTGTGGACTTAGTGGCGCTGTATTTCATGCAAGATATTACTAATTTTATACTAAAACACAGTTTATATATTGTTTTCAAAACAGTAACTGCGGAGTTTCTTGCCGATTCTTTTCTGAAGAATCTACATTCCTAATCGGTGGTAGCTTTACTATTACAAAATAATAATCACAAGGTGCTCTTGGGGCCTATTTGAATAAAGTTAATTTTGATTTTGATTTTATGATGTCGCATTTCCTAACAACGCGTAAACAAGGAGTAAATAAGTAATAGAATGTTTCACTATTAATAATAATAAATTTTAAATTGAGTTTGCCAAAGATGTTTCACTTGTGACATGTGTACTCCGTACACACGACATATTTTTTTTCTTCAAACGCAATAAAATCCGTTTTAGGCTTTTAATTAAATGAGTAAAATCGCGTAAATACAGTAGAACACTATATTACTGCTTAATTAACAGTATATTATTACTAACTCAACTTTTAAGCCTTATTTTTTACAGATGTACTGTGAAATTACTTACCTTTAATATTGCTAAGTTTTGTAAAGAGGATACACACTTAGAAAGATGTTCATTTAAATTATCGATATTTTTATCCATCTCCATTTTTTGCTCTTTGAGGAAATGCTTGTCATCTGAAAATGTAATCAAGTATTACAATAAAATAACATTTATAGATAAGAAAAAATAATAACACAATAATAATAACATAATTATAACAATTAAAAAAAAAGTGTTATACTGTTCCTTATTGTTCATAACTTTCACACTACCTATATTCTAAATCAAATTCAGATAAAAGTATTTATGTACTGCATTCTGTAAATAATATTGTATACATGGTTGCTCTCAGTCTAGGGTGAGGATGCGGAGTATGAGATTAAGGCCGTGTTCCGAAATATACTGTAGCACTGCAAGTTGTGACGTCATTTCAGTATACTGCGAAGCCGTTCCTTTTTAATTTGCTATACTGTGCTATGCTGGTTACTGTTTATAACGGAACGAAGTCCAGTATACTGGACTGCTATTATCATCCTCATTTTACGACTTTTTTTTTTCAAATGAAAAAATTTATCATGTACCTACCTACACGTTTTTTATTCAACAAGAAAAATTATTATTTGAATATTGTGGACATTTTTGAATAACAATATTAATTAATAATAATAACAATCATTCGCGCTGTCATATTTTCGACCACGTAACCTCATTACTGAGAGCACCTTATTCCGAAAGCGCCAGTGGTCTCAGTGCAAAAATGGCGGCAAAAATATTCAAATAATAATTTTTCTTGTTGAACAGAAAACGTATACATGATAAATGTTTGAAAAAAAAGTTGTAAAATGAGATACTGGACTGCGTTCCGTTATAAGGTTGGCCTCAAACATCCGTAATGTCTCTCTGAATTCATATTATTAATTCAAAAAGCGGGGAAAACCATACAATATCAGTATTCTCCACACATTCTGATTTTTATCTAGATATATTTATATAGATTATGAATTTCTCAGATTGATATGTTAGAATAATACTGACGAGCGCTCTGAATTCCGGTTCTGAATATTAAAGATTATTAATTCATAACGCACATATTAATGGGACATGTATGGGACATTTTAATAGACCGGCACACACATACTGAAAATCAGAATATGAATTATGTTAGTGTTGCCAACTCTGATTTTGAAAAAGGCGTAGGCCATATCAGAAAATTATGTTGAAATAGTAATGAAATATTCGTAGATCTACGTACTTTTTTCTGAGTGAAATAAAGAGGATGAGGCAGACAAAAATTTTATTTTCCGATTATTTTAGGCATTTTATATTCTCATATATCTCCAGAAGAAAATGAAATTATTTGATATGTCAAATAATTGTAAATTATAAATATATAAAGAGTATTAAAACATATTACAGCATATTATTTATTGATTATTGTATTTTTATTTTTAGAAAATTCTTAAAAATGCTAATGCATTATTAAGAACTTTCTGAAAACGATAGCCAAAAAGTAAGTAAATGAAATTTTTAAACGCAATATCAATCTGAATTTTTAAGATATGTGTGAGGTGAGGTGACGGAATTTAAGATTATGAATTCAGATTATGAATTCAGAGAGACATTCCGGATGTGTGAGGCCCACCTAAACAGTAACCAGTACAGCACAGTATAGCAAACTTATAAAGAAACGGCTTCGCAGTATACTGGAATGACGTCACACCTTGCAGTGCTCCAGTGTATTTCGGAAGACGGCGTTAATGATGTCTATCCGTGAAAGTCAGTTTAGTCTAAACTCTTCGTTTTCTATTAAATAACACATTCTTTATTAATTATATTAATTCTTAATTGTGTGGCTTTTAGTTATGCCAAATCAGCACAAGTACTTTGTCAATGTTACGTGGAAGGAAGGAGACAAGATATAATTTTTTATTATATCAAAAAATATTTTAAAAAGTTTACTAAGAGTTATCACCAAGAAATAAGCTTTTATTTTTTCTTTGGTTTTAAGACATAATCTATAATAAGTGTTTTTTTCTTCAGATTAAACACCGTTTCTCTTCTATGTATTTGTCCATAGGTAATAAATTATTCAGAAAACCTTGGTTTTGTGATTCTGTAAAAATTCGCACCTACACAATCTATAGTTGCTTGTGGCAGGAAAATATTAGCACACGCTATGAGTTGTTGCCACGTGCTTTTTGGCGACATAAACGCCAAATGGCTTCGGTTACTGTCTTTGTCAAAAATTGCCATTATCATATTTAGGAACTATCTTATATTAGGCATCTTTACCTTATCACACAGTATGCTTAATTGTTTATGCGTTTGCTGTATAGTTTAAATTTTCATGAATGTACTTAAATAATTACATACATGAAACGACAATAAAAGATTTTTCAATAAAAATAATTACGAATGCGACTCACCAGAAATTAGAACTATTTCCGCCTGGCGTCCTACAGCCGAACGCTTGTAAGAAATATAAACAATTTTCCCAGGACATAGATCTTTCTCTGGAGTGATCACATTACTGATATTAACCACATCGTACTCGAAAGACAAACGTTTTTTAATTACCCATTTCACAAGGAGCCATAGGTTATTCATGATGAAATCACTTTAAACAATACAACTAAAACTAACACTAAGATATGAGTATACAGTAAATATTATAGTTATTTGAATTATTATGCGACTTCTGTTTTACACGTTGTTTAAAACTGAACTGAGCGTTACATACGAGAAAGTCGAGAAACGGCGTTTTGCTGTACGCAGGTAAAGATACATACTACAATAGTTTCTATTGAAACTAGGGGTACCCAAGTACCCGACATTTGTCAATAAAAATTAAACAAAAGATTTCGTTACGCAGTAGACAATGCGCATTTGCTACATTCCTTGTGGCGTTGTTGTCCCTTTGTTTTATTTTGTTATCCCTAATAATATGACTAAAAACTATTTTTAGTCAAACGTAATAGAAGTAGAAATATTCACATAAAATAGTTATAATATTCGTTTTCATTATTATCAACAATAATTTAAAAACGTAGCGTGCTGCACGGTGGATTATTTATTAAGCTCCAACTCTTCTATATTGAGAAAAAGTCTTTGTCCATCAATAGGACGATTAGGTTCAATTAAGTTCAAATTAAATATATTTGTTCCATAAAAACTTAAGTCCATAAATACTTAGTCTATGTAGGTACCTACTATATAATGTCATGTGTCTAGTATATGAGCGATATATTGGAATAAATAAATGTGTTTCTAAGGCAAGAGAATTATTTTATTGGCCTGGGTTAACCAACGATATTGAACATTTCGTTTCAGAGTGTTGCACTTTTGATTACCTGCTAATGTACATAAATCTATACTGCTTTAAACCTATACTGCTCGATAGAATACCTAAATACAGATATCATAAAGTTTACATGGAAATTATTGAGTATGTGGGCAATTCATAGTTGATAATTATACACTACTAGCTGTGCCCCGCGGTTTCATCCACGTTAAACCATTACTCTAAGAGTGCCCGCCTCCGTTGGTCCAGTGGTTGCAAGCGCTACTGCCAAACAAGGGGTCGCAGGTTCGATTCCTGGGTCTGTCAACATATTATTTTGTTTTTTTAATTTATCGAAAATTCTTAGTAAAGAAAGTAATAAACATAAAAAAATATATTAATAGAGCTAAAAAACTAGTAGGAATTTTATGATTATCTTATGTATTATAATAATAGTACTTTATAAGGCTTATAAGTATCTGCCTCTCAAATATTTAATAGTAGGAATATTAGATCCAATATGCTATAATGTCTAAAATCTTTAAGGTACCTACATAATCCTTAACTAAGTGCTACTATGAGAAACGTGATAAATGAGATGAATGAGATTTTTCATAAGCCTGGTAATAAAATTGTGTTTTGTATAGATCAGGATAAAGTTTGGGAGAAAAGTATATTTTAAAGAAATATAAGAGCCAATGTAATGGTTATTATTAACTGAACTGAATCAGCTTGTAAACCAATTCTTATTTTATGTCTACCCATAGTTTCAATAGAAAATATTATAGTTTGTATCTACCTGCTTATAACAACACGTGCGTCGTTCCGCGTATGTACCGCTCATTTAAGTTGTAGACGGCAACGTGTAAAGTAGAAATTCGATATAACATCAAATTAAAATAAATATAGATATATAAATAGATATAGATACTCCTATCCTACACATACAAAGATCATGTATAAAGACTTGTGGCTTCTCTTGGAATGGGTAGAGACAGGTGATTCATTTAGTGATTACGTTGTGCGTAGTACCTGCAATTTACTAATATATGAAACTAATCTTCATGTTGGAAAAGTGGTTTATGTTTGTGATACGGTTAATGGTATAGCACGCCAGGCGAAAATTGTAAAAGTATCTGGTGAGTCACTTTTATAATGTAAATGTTCGTTGCCATTGGAAAAACTTTAATTGTAACTTCATGTAGGTACTTATTTAACCAAAACATGGTATAAATATTTAAATTATACAGTAAACCCATAAATAATCTAGCATAATGTATCAATAGTACGAGTTGCGGAACGTAAACGTAACGAGAAACACTGAAAGTATTTTTTCATACATTTACAGCAGCGCCTCAAAACGGTTACGTTGTAAGTTTGTGGGCCTAGTATGAGATTTTTTTCATAATAATCGTGTTAAGAGTTTCTCACGAATTTCCGCGGAAACGGCTTTTTCCTAGTGCGGGTTGCAAATTTGACAGTTATAAAAGTGGAGATTTCTACCAAGGAATTTAAATACAAACTGGAATGCTCACGTGCACTCAAAAAACGTTTCTACGGCCGGGATTGCATCTCTTTCTACCATGGATTCAAGGCAACTCTCGTAAGAAAGAGACAAAATACCAGTAGTCAACAAAATGCTCGGAACGATTTTTCACTTTACATGCTATAAGCCAATGTCAACCTTATGTCAAATACTTCAAGGTGCATATTTGAATATACAATTTTATTAAGTGAGCGTTTCAGTTATGATATAAATTCCTTGATTCCTACGAATATTGACGCTGTCGAATATGGAGGTTAGAGGCACAGGAGCACACTTTTGTACGTATATTAATGTATGTTTAAATTATAAAACAAAAAAAGCTATCGATTAAAAAAAAAACTTGGATTTGGGTTATGTTGCGCCAACTTATAAGAGTAAATTTATTTTTGATTTCCTTTAAATCAGCAATAAGTAGTCGAAGAAAATGGTTTGACGAAAAATTAAGAACAAACGAGAACAAACGATAAGATAAAAAAAAATTGCAAAAACTATTTTGTTGTCGCCAGGCTCAGAGGGATACTTTTAATTGCTCATATTTTTTTATCTTTAAGCTTTGTGGTAAATTGTTTGTTTCATCACCAACACAAAATACTCTTGGAGATTAAAATAAAGGTTAATTTTTTTTAGTTTAATAAGGGGTCCGTATTTTTTAAATTATTCATTAAATATTAAACATATAAAATGTAATGTTAACAATATTATTTGTTTCTAATGACCTATAAGCATCAATTTTCCAGCTGATAACATTTTAATATAACTTTTTACATTTTGAGGTCATATTTATATAAAACTTTTTTATCGCCTCTTTAGTCTACGACTATAATATTATATTATACTATTAACTATTAATTAATAAATTCTAAATTGAGTTTGCCAAAGAAGTTGCACTTCTTTTTTTTTTGGGATTAAACAAACAGTGCCACAATGAATAAGACATTCTTCACTTCTGACCTGTGTACTCCGTACACACGTTCTTTTTTTAATAATTAGGTACTTTTTTACACCGAGTAAAATTAAAACTTATTATAATTCCATTAGGGGGTTTATTTTCATTATATGCAATCATCAACATCATCGTCATATTCGCAATTGGATGTCCACTGCTGAACGTAGACCTCCCCCTTCAGAGCGACCGTTTTGATGCAGCCTCCATCCAACGACTTCCGGCGACTCTACTCAAGTCGTCTGTCTATCTCGATGCCCATATGACAAGTAATAAATTTATGTAACAAAATAAATCATAATTATATATTATTTCTAAAAGGTGTTTTTTTCCAGAGAGCCTAGGTCTTTTTAAATACTTAACTCAAATTAATAACTCATATATCGTTTTAAAGCTTAGGGGGCGTCCATTAATTACGTGAGGTGTTTTTTTAAAATTTCTGTCCCTCCCTCCCCCCTGGTGAGATGTCGTGAGATTTTATTCAACCCCCTCCCCCATCCCCCAATCTCACGTGAGATTAGATAATTTCAAAATGTGGTTTTCTTAAATATGTAAACGCGTTAGATTGTTATTGTAAAAAGAAAAAAAAAAAGGACGGGCTGCACTGTATCGTAAATTCAGATTAAATTGAGCTATTTGGTATAAAACAAATATGGTGGTTTGACAGTCAGTAGTAATGTATAACGTCGAAGTATGAATGAAATTATTTTCTTTCGAACAAATTGGTGATTGATCTTAATCATATTACGATTACGCTTAAAATTAAATTTTAGGCATGTACAATCTGGATAATGGACCAAAATAGTATACCTATATTTTTTTGTTAATTCTAAAAAAATTGCGTGATATTTGCCGAGACCCCCCCTCACCCCTTTAAACATCTCACGTAATTTGTGGACGCTCCCTTATGTTCTTTGCTTTTGACGAACAATATAAAAAATAAAAGAAAATTTAAAAAATTATAAATAACGATACGACCACCATCTGACTATGGGTACGTTCGCGGGCCCTCTTCTAATTGATTTCATCTCTTTTTCATCTATGCATACCACAGACCACATGCGCGGAAACGAAAATAATAGGTGTAAAATAATAATAGGAATGTGTAAAAAGATAGTTTTGTTTATTATCTTTTATGAATGTCTGTGTATTCAACCTAGAAGTACATAGGGCGCCGTCTATGAATAATTTTTGTAACTAATATGACAACTATGACATTTACATTTTATGCGAGTGTTTTTGATTTATCACACAAATTAATGAATAGGTATCGATGTAGATGCATCCTATTAATTCTACTAATATTATAAATGCGAAAGTTTGTCTGTATCGTTGTTACTCTTTCACGCAAAAACTACTGAACGGAGTTATATGAAACTTTACAGTAATATAGCTTATACATCAGAATAACGCATAGGCTACAATTTATATATTTATTATAAATATTTTGTGTAATTTGGCTATAATATAATATATTTTAATAAATATCACGCTAAAACGCGTAAGTGCTGTACAATTCCATGGCGCTTAAGATCTTCTTTTCGCGCAAATTCGATTGGCTAGAATGGAGCAGCATTAAACGAATACTATGAGCAGGAATGTTCACGTAAAAAATTATCGATATTTTTATCGATAAAATATATGGTTTAAAAACTATATCAATTATTTTTTCGATCCGACATACATATAGTTATAAATATATCCATACTTATCGATATATCCCATAAATATATCGATAAGTATCGAATGAAATATATCGATTATTATCGGACGAAATACATCGATATACTAGCAAACCCGGCGAACTCCGTTTCGCCACCAGATGGCTTCGTTATTTGTAACATTTCGTTTGAGGATTAAACCACCATGCCAAACCATATTGGTTTGTAGTACATGCTATGTATCAGAGATGGCGCTGTATGTGAAAAATGATTTTCCTGCTTTTCTGTTGAAATTTTTCCTGAATTTTATTCGCTATAAATCTCACAGAGCCCGAGACCTTTCCAACGAATGCAAAACCGTGGAAATCGGTTCGTGCGTTCTGGAATTATAGCGTCAGGAAGAAAAACCCGACTTATTTTTATATTATTGATAATCAAAAGGATAAATAATCAAATTTGAATAAAGTAAAATATAGAAAATCTTATTATATTTCATGGAATTATAATTAAAAATTTGTAGAAAAAAATCGAAAGATTACGAAATGCATTTTCAGGGATTCCCGAAAATAATAATAGATACGTTTTGTAGTTTTGTACTCGCTTAGAATTGAGTGAATGAACCGAGTAGTGAAAATTATTCGATAATAATAAATGTGTAATAATATAAATTAAGATAGTTTTTTCTTTCTTTTATTCAATTATATCTAAATATTTTTACCTGGCCCTGGCGAAATTAGTAGTCTGTTCATTAATAATTAATTAATGTCTTCTTCTTCTTAAGGTCCTGTGTCCCCTAGATGGGGCAGAGGGCGTCGACAGTGCGTCGCCAACTCGGTCTGTCTTGAGCATCTCGCTTGATCTCTCGCCAAGTCTTGCCGATAGCCTTCGCTTCGTCAATAATAGTCCGCCGCCAGGTCTGTTTTGGACGGCCACGTTTGCGCTTTCCTTGGGGATTCCAGTCAAGGGCTTGCCTCGGGATGTGATTTGGTTCCCTTCGGAGAGTGTGGCCTATCCAGCCCCATTTGCGACGTTTGATCTCTTGGTCGATCGGGACTTCACTGCAGCGCTGCCAAAGGTGGACGTTGGATATTTTCTCAGGCCAATAAATATCCAGTATTCTGCGAAGGCATCGGTTTACGAAGATCTGAAGCCTGTGCGAGATGACCTTGGTGACCTTCCACGATTCACACCCGTAGAGCAAAACGGTCTTCACGTTGGACCGGAATATTTTGAGCTTAACTCTCCGTGTCAGTTTCCGTGATTACCATACGGGTCGTAGCCGCGCAAAGGTTGCTCGTGCTTTGGCGATCCGCGAAGTGATGTCCTCTTCGCTCCCACCAGTTTCAGACATGCAACTGCCTAGGTACGCAAATTGGTGGACGCGTTCCACTGCCTCTGTGCCGATGATTAATGGGGCTGTACTCGTTGCCCCGCACCTCATTTCCTGGGTCTTCCTGGTGTTGATTTTGAGTCCCGTCTTTGCTGCTTCCGTTCGCAGGTCTTCCAGCTTAGCCTGCATGTCTGCGCGAGTGTGGCTTAGGAGGCATACATCGTCGGCATAATCCAAATCTTCGAGAGTATCTGTTATGTCCCACTCTATGCCACGGCGCTTGCCTGCTATGGTGTTATGCAGTATGCCATCAAGAACGACCAGAAAGAGAAGTGGCGATAGGAGGCACCCCTGTCGTACACCTGCCTGTACCGCAATATCCTCCGAGAGGAGCCCATTATGTGTCACTTTGCAAGAGTAGTTCTTGTAGAGGGCTTTGGTGACATTAATTAGTTTCTCGGGGACACCAATCTTGCGTAGACGGGACCAGATGCTATTCCATCTTACCGTTATTAATTAATTAATTAATAATAAATTCACAATTAATTAATGTGAATTTATTAATTTTCTATTAGATAGTCAATGAGCTCATCACGGGTTTGCTTCCCGCGGGGAGTTCGGATATTTGTATTTGTATATATATATATATATATACTTGTTTCCGGTCTGGGTGTATGTCCTTGTGGATCTCCCTACAGTGCCTCGGACAGCACGTAATGCCGGCGGTCCCGGTTGTTATCATAGACATCTGATGACGATCGTTACTCATCGAAGAAATTATCGAGATCGAGAAATTATCTGCCAACCCACAGTGGAGCAGCGTAGTGGATTAAGCTCCAGCCCTTCTCCTATATGGAGGAGAGACCTTCAGTTTAGTTCATTTTAGCTCAGATAAAATTGACGTATTAAAATAGGTGAGTATTTCTAATTTCAATAACAATGGATTTTTCTGAGACATAAACTTTTTGATGTAAAATAATTGTAATAGTTCTGAAGTGTTAAATTTTTAATGTAATATAAATTAATAATAAAACGTGCCACACTCAACAGCCCCCAGTAGGATGTGAACCCTGTGTTGGGGGTCCATAAACACACAACACACAAGCACAAAAACCCAGACCACGCGAAATATCCACCAGCGCCAGCGCATAGTCAAAAAATTTGTCATTTTTGTGTACGATAACGCAATAAATGAATATTGTATTTTACCACATAAATGATAGTACTTTTTTTAATGTCTTTTTTTATATCTAACCAATGAATGTAAATTTTGTTATTATAGCTATTTATACTTTTTCAGAAAAGAAAGATTACATTGATATGCTAAAAATTATGTTAAATAAAAATAGGAAAGAAGGGAAAACATTTATTTCTTCCCGTATAAGCGGTCCCGTAAAAGCAGATCAAGATTCGGGATCCGTTGATGTAAGAAAATTACATACTTGATTACTAATTTTTTTTAAATAAAGCTTACTTTTACTTAACTTCTTTAAGTGAGTACTTTGTAAGTAATATCAGTTTTTAACGTTCTATAATGTAGGTTCTGTGCGTATTATTTTATAATTCCTCACTTATCGGTCGGTGCATTATGTTTATTTTAACCAAAGGGATGTACTGAACTGAACTGAATCAGCCTGTAAGCAACCCACTGCTGGGCAAAGGCCTCTTCTCCATATAGAAGAAGGGTTGGAGCTTAATCCGCTACGCTGCTCCATTGCGGGTTGGCGGATAATTTCCCTACCATGAGTAACGGTCGCTATCAGATGTTTATGATAACAAATGGAACCGTTTATGTTCTCTCCGAGGCACGGTGGGAGGCCCACAAGGACACATACTCAGACCAGAACAAATATTTTTACAAATACTATATCTGTCCCGAGCAGGATTCGAACCCGCGACTGCTGGCGTTAAAGCGACTACACGCACCACTACACCGACCAGAATGACCATATAGCAAAGTAATTAGTATCAAAACTCGACTTGTATTCTCATTGTTATTCAGTGCCGGATTAAGTAAGCGCGGAGCCCGTAGTACATTCTGGATGACAATACCGATAACTTTCCTGTAGGTTACCTGTTCTTGGAGCAAGCGCGTTAACACGAAAAACAAAATTTCATCGTGATCCCACACTGATATGAACCCCTGCTGGCTATACGTATTCCTAAAAAAAAAAGATCGTAGCGACCCCGGACCGATGTGTAATCCTAAAGAAAAAAAAGTAATCGCTTCTCCATAATGACATTCGGTATTTTAATTACGCCAAGGAAATTGTCACATTTTTATAAATCTCCACCCAAAAAATTACACTCAGGCAAAAGATGAGTAAATTTCAATATGCGGGGTGATGTGATCTCCTTGTTAAGCATGAAGGTTAAATGTTATTTAATTACCTTCTTTATAATATTACATAATATTATGACATTGTCATCTGTGTTATTCTATCATATTATCAATACCTAATTATTTACTATGTCTTATTTTATTGTTGAATAAAGCCAATATTCTATTTGGTTCTGTCTTTATCTGTATCAATTTATTCAACAATAATTTTTGTGTCTCACTGATACCTACCATGCCTGACGAAAAGGAAAAGTCTTCCTCAATATCTCGGTATCTACGTCCCGAACGTTTTGACGTGGAACCCGCAATGGCCGACTCAGACCTGAAATGGATTCATTGGAAGTACTCATTTGAAAATTTTATCGCACAGG
Source organism: Euphydryas editha (assembly GCA_036937285.1). Classification (NCBI taxonomy): domain Eukaryota; kingdom Metazoa; phylum Arthropoda; class Insecta; order Lepidoptera; family Nymphalidae; genus Euphydryas; species Euphydryas editha. The sequence continues at coordinate 6,453,249 of JAUPFZ010000020.1, forward strand.
AAGCCGCTTCGGCTGATGATGCTCTTAAGTACAAACTCCTTGTAAACCATATCTCGCCATCAATATTTAACTTCATTCAGGCTTGCACCACGTACGTCGATGCCATGACCACCCTCAGTTCCACCTACGAGGAACAAAAAAACATTATCTTGGTTCGGCATCACCTCGTTACTAGAAAGCAACAGCCTGGCGAAACGTTAGCGGAGTATTCGAGATCACTTACCATACTTGCTCGTGAATGTCACTTCAATGCTGTTACTGCTAATGAACATCAAAACGAAACCGTACGTGGTACGTTCATTGCTGGAATATTGTCACAGAAAATAAGAGAAAGGTTGCTAGAAAAATCTACTATGTCTCTGGAAGAAACTTTGAATCTTGCTATATCTTTAGAAACTGCTGAAAATACTTCACGACTACTTACAGTATCATCTCCATCAACGTCTACTGTTCCTGATAACGCAATCTCTGAAACTCAAACACCACAACCACAGTTCAACTTGGCAGCATCAAAAACTCAAAATTTTCAACACAGTCGCCCTACGCAAAGTGACCGCCGATGCTTTTTCTGCGGTGGCAATGTTCATCAAAGGATCAAGTGCCCCGCTAATAATGCCCAATGTCAACTTTGCTCCAAAAAAGGACATTTTGCAACCGTTTGCCGTAGTTCAAGACCAGGTCAACGTACCGTAAATGTTATTACCATGGACGATGACGACGTTACTCAACCTCAAGTTACTGATTCTCATTTGTCAATTATATCCGCTGCTGCACCATCAAGTCAACGTAAAGCTACCATTCCTATTACCTTGAACAATAATCAAGCAGATGCACTACTCGACACCGGAAGTTCAATCAGCTTTATCGATAAGAATATTGCTCTAACCATGAACCTTAAACAAAAGCCCTGTCGACAAGCGATAACTTTAGCATCTATTAACAATATATCATATGTCGAGGGACTATGCTACGCTACAATTAAGATTGGTGAACACATATACCAGCATCAACCTCTGCTCATTGTTAGCGATCTGTGTGCTGATGTTATCATTGGACATGATATATTAGGAAAACACTCATCATTTGAACTTCAGTTCGGGGGAGACAAAAGGCCCTTGAAAGTTTGCAACGTACCGGAGGCATCTGTCCCACCAGCTTCAGTTTTTGCCAATCTTTCACCAAATATAAAACCTATAGCTATTCGCTCCAGACAGCATTCTCAAGAAGACCAAGAATTTATATCTAACGAAATAAGCAACTTACTTAAAGACAAGGTTATCGAACCCAGTATCTCGCCTTGGAGGGCACAAGTACTCGTTACTGGTGATGGCTATCATCGGAAGCGTCTTGTTATTGACTATTCTCAAACTATAAATAGATTCACGGAACTAGATGCATATCCTTTACCTAGTATCGATTCTATCATAACTCAAGTAGCTAAATACAATATTTATAGCCAAATCGACCTCAAAAGTGCTTATCACCAAGTTCCCATTCTTCCAAAAGAGAAGGTATACACCGCCTTTGAAGCGTGCGGGAATCTCTACCAATTCACACGAATACCATTTGGAATCACAAATGGTGTGGCGGCTTTCTAGCGAACTTTACAGTATATCATTGATTCGGAAAAACTGAAAGGTACATATGCTTACTTAGACGATGTAACTGTATGCGGAAAAGATAAGCAGGATCATGATGATAACCTTCGCAAATTCATGAAAGCTACTGAAAAATACAAACTCACTCTAAATATGAGTAAATGCACTTTTGAATCAGAATCCATAAATCTTCTTGGCTATACCATCCATCATAACGTTATCAAACCTGACAAGTCTCGATTGGAACCACTGACAAATCTTCCTATCCCATCTGATACAGCTACTTTGAAAAGAGCACTTGGACTATTCGCTCATTATTCAAAGTGGGTCAACAACTTTTCTGCCAAAATCAAACCTCTGATCGAAGCTACATTTCCTTTATCTGAAGAGGCTATTAACTCTTTTAATAATCTAAAGATTGACATTTCTAAATCAGCCTTGTCTGGGATAGACGACAAAGAGATATTTTCTGTTGAAACTGACGCCTCTGACTTCGCAATCGCAGCAACGCTGTCACAAAAAGGGCGTCCCGTAGCGTTCTTCTCACGATCGCTTAACGATTCTGAGAAAAGACAACCTTCCATTGAGAAGGAGGCTTGCGCTATAGTAGAAGCTTTACGCAAATGGAGACACTTCTTGATTGGAAGACATTTTCTACTCATAACTGATCAACAGTCTGTTGCATTTATGTTCAACCAAATACACTATAATAAGATCAAAAACGAAAAGATCGAGAGATGGCGTCTAGAATTATCTTGTTTTAAATACGACATTGTTTATCGACCCGGAAAACAGAACTTTGTTGCCGATGCGCTCTCTCGAGTCTGCATGCACATAGATATTTCGTCAAATAACTCCAAACTTGTTGAACTACACCGATCTCTTTGCCATCCTTTTTTTTTTTTTTTTTTTTTTTTTTTTTTTAATCGCTGGGAAATGCATTTACGCATCCCGCCACGGAGAGGCGGCGGGTATGTGGGACTCGCTGGCACGCAGAACGTGCCAGAATACCGCACTAAAACCCAGCGGTGCCCTCATCGTCGTAGTGGGGCGCCACGGGATCGCTTTCGCATGCAACCGTGACGCCCCGACGGTTGGCCCGCCTATGCGGACCGCCTTCGCCTATAGAGCGCTCGCGGGCACCGTGAGCGCTCTATTGCCCTAGTGGCGGGTGGGAGGATTAAAGGTGCCCCTCCCACTCTAGTGCGGAGGGTGAAGGAGCGCGTAGCGGCGTCTCCTTCCCCCCGGTCGTCTCCTGCGGAGCGGGTCAGCGTTAACGTCTGCTTCACGCTCCCGCTCCGCAGCCTCCTTCAAAGCCATGACCTCTTCGCAAAAGGAGGTCACAGCCGACCAGCACCTCTCGCTGCCGAGCATGCAGCGGATCACGCTCGATCGTCGATCGACGCACGATCTCTTTGCCATCCTGGAATTACTCGTATGACTCATTGGGTCAGATCGAAGAACTTACCATACTCCATCGAAGAAGTGAAACGAATGACGGCAGCATGCCCTATCTGTGCTGAAATCAAACCTCGTTATATAAAATACCAAGGACATCTCATAAAAGCAACTGCACCTTTCGAAAGACTGAACTTAGATTTTAAAGGGCCGATTCCATCTAACACTCAAAACCGATACATTTTAACAATAATCGATGAATATAGTCGTTTTCCGTTTGCGTATGCCTGTAAAGATATGACCTCCGGAACAGTCATAAATTGCCTTAAAGATTTATTCTCCACGTTTGGTACTCCGGCTTATATCCATTCCGATAGAGGAAGTTCATTTTTATCGGATGAAATAAGACATTTCTTAACCTCACTCGGAACATCTTGTAGTCGCACCACCCCTTACAATCCCCAAGGAAACGGTTTGGTTGAAAGGCTAAATGGTACGCTGTGGCGAACAATTCAATTACATCTCAGATCGAATAACGAAGACGTTGCTAACTGGGAGAAAGCTTTGCTGCCAGCGCTACATTCCATAAGATCCCTCTTATGTACGGGAACGAATGCAACACCACATGAGCGTATGTTCAATCATCCTCGTCGCTCGATAAATGGCCAATCTTTACCAACTTGGCTTCATTCACCTGGACCTGTTTATATGAAGAAGAACGTAAGGAGTTCCAAATATGACCCGGCTGTAGAAGAGGTACAGCTGTTACAAAGCAATCCTGAATATTCTTACGTTCGATTAGCAGATGGGCGAGAGACGACAGTCTCTAATAGATCCTTAGCGCCACTGCCACAGGCCGTTGACGACGACTCGTCGGACGACGAAGAACAATTAGAAATGTAGGAGGTCCCTTCTAACGAAGCTCTACCTGCTAACCCAGAAGTGGAAAGTACACAAATTCGTCACTCTGTTCGAGAACGCAGACCTCCGGCTCATTTTCAAGATTACGTCTCTTCATAAAGAGGGGGGGGGGTGAATGATGTGATCTCCTTGTTAAGCATGAAGGTTAAATGTTATTTAATTACCTTCTTTATAATATTAGATAATATTATGACATTGTCATCTGTGTTATTCTATCATATTATCAATACCTAATTATTTACTATGTCTTATTTTATTGTTGAATAAAGCCAATATTCTATTTCTGTCTTTATCTGTATCACGGGGCCCAATTTCGCGCGGAGCACTCTTTCGCGCGGGGCACGTAGCAATTGCTACTCTTGCTACGCGGTTGATCCGGCACTGGTGTTATTACTGTAAACAGGAGAGATTCGTTTAGGTATTTGTTAGGAAAATAAATAATCATATATTGCAGTCGGTGGGTCCCGCTACTGATTCATCTACGCCGGCTCCGAGCGGAAGTTCTGAAGACATCGATACTGATCAAGAGGTAAACAAATAGTTGTAACTTGTAGTATTGTACCTAAATTAAATACACGTAATACATAATGTATGTAGTTCTTTTGTATAGGTAAACTTTTATAGTATAGACGGGGTCTTAGGATTTGTATGTCACGAAAACGCGTTATGGTCTAAGATTCGGCTGCAAAATTAGTGTGTTCATCAAGTTTTGCTAAAAACCTTTTTTTAATACATTTATGATTAGAAGAATATAATTCTCAAAATTTCTAAACTCTTTTAAAAAAGCTATCAAAAAGTGCAAAAAAAACATCGTCTCAACTCCGTACCAATGTTTACCTCTGCAGCCTATCCGAATTCCTAAAAGAAGGTCATCACGACTTTGTCCCATTTTGTATGCATCCAGGGTATCCATATTCCTAAAAAAAAGGTCGTCGCAATCCGGGAGTCCTTATTCTTCTAACCATTTGGAGTGCAATGTAATAATTTTGAAGGTTCAGTGCAATTGAACTGCATGACGTTGCCTTCCAAAATGTATTCGATACGATACCTATTAAAAAATAGTTATTGAGTAAAAGTATCAAACACAAAGTATCGAGTACAAAAGTATCGGTATCGAAACGAAAGAGAGTAGATTTTTTAAAAGAAAAACTATTGTTAGATTTGTAACAATAGTTTTTCTTTTAAAAAATCTACTAACACTCGTGTTTTTCTCAAGCCCTTTTTATATACCCCCAATGTTTTATACTACTAATTTTATCAGACACAGATGTTTCTAATCTGAACGTTATTTATCGTATATATTCTGAAAAGAATTCTATCTAAAATAATAAAGGCTTATAATATTTATGTCGACAATAACGATTTTTCTTTTTGTTTTTGATTTGTAACTGGCTAATGACATATCTACCTAAATCTTCAATAAATGAATATACAAACTTTTTTCAACAGTCAGAACCGACTACAAATAAGCTATTGCGTAGACCAGTGGTGAGCAGTACTCCTATACCAGATACAAATACATCGACCTTAGTAGTTGATGTAGGCACACAGACAGATCCATCAGTCTCCGATAGATTAAAGGAAAAGTCAAAAGAAATGACGAATATATCAAAAAAATTACGAGAGGCATATATTTCCTTTAAAGAAAGGTTACCCATAAAAGTTGATGAATCTAGAGTTCTCCTAGATGATACCTTTAATGAATCAACCTCAGATGAATGTGTAGAGGTTTCAAGAATACAAGACAAATCCGCTAATCCGCAAATTACTTCAAGTCATAAATATAACCTACGTAAAAAAACAATGCCGTTAAAGAAAATGGAAGTTTCTGCCCAGACAACTAACAATAGTTTACCCTCGACGTCGAAAGACGATGAAATGGTGCGTAAATATATTATACCTAAATAGTTTACCTGTATTTAAACTAGTTTTAGATTTATTTTAAGATTTTTTACTTATACATAATTCTGAATGTACACTAAATTATTGTATTTGTCTAGGTAGCAAGTGGTAGTGACTATGTTACTATGTTCGAGATAGAGTTTGCAGCTATCAAATTGAAGAGTACTGCGCTTATAACACTGTCAAAAGAAATACTCCAATCTATCTCACAAGAAGGGTAATATTATATTCCGCTATTAAAGTTTTGTAAAAAAATCATTTAAAAAACAATTCTGATTTATATATATGTATATACATCTTCGTTTTGTTAAACTTTGTTTTTTCAGTATTTCATTTGATTCAAAATTGATGGAAGACACCACCGTTACCACCGTTTTAAAAAAATGTGGTGTTTCGAAGGCGATATTAATGCATGTATATTTATTTCAACTTTTATTACAAAAGCGATGTAAATAATTCACTAAAAATTAAACGAATTTAACGATTTCAAAAATTCACAGGCACAATAAAATAAATGAAGAAAATGAACAAAGAAAAGTGGTCAAGAAAGTACTCAAACAAATAGATCGAGAAAACGTACCGCCTTTGACAGAGTCATCAAATGAATCAGACGATACTCCGGATTAGAGAAATGAAATGACAGCTGCAAATGTCATTTATTTATTTAGTTTAGGGAATAATATATAAAAATACACGCTAGTCATATCGTAATCTAACTCAAAGTAAATACTTAAATGAGACTTATGAATCTGAATAGAGTAATTGCCTCTTTAGATGTTGGACGAGCGAGTAAACCGTGAAACATTCCAGTGTAAAATTTATTCAAATTCATAAATCTTATAATAGTTTCCGTGCTGAATTAACATTGTGTACATTCAGTTAACAAGTGATGATATCTTTGACATTCTTAAACCTCTCACAGTTGGGAACTAGATATTTTCATTAGAAATTTAAATTTATTAAAAGGCACATCTCCAGATCTTAATCTGTTAGTAATAACAATTAATTTTCTACAGATTTTAGAATTAATAAACCAGAATATATGAGGAGGCTCACTATGTATTGTTCTATACCAAAATTCCTTTTATTAATGACATTTCATTGAAGTATTCCTTCCACATATTGTGAATCCTCCTTTTATACTGTGGTAAAAACTCTGTAAAGTCTGCCTTAACATTTAATAGTTTTTTTTTTCTGTCTGAGAGACTTTTTTTAGCAATTTTGTCAGCCTCCTCATTTCCTGCTATTACAATATGCGACGGAATCCATTGCAATTTTAAATCAATTTTTTCCTCCCTAAGTCTTGTATCTTAAAGATTATAATAACGTAACCTATCGATGCACTTCTGCAACCATAGGCGCATCGAGTTACTCTTGTAGGGCAATTATAGTTTCAAAGCATGAGTATCTTGTCTCGTGATAAAGTATAGTTAAGGTATAGCGTACGAAAGTGATTTCGAAATTGCAATGAGTTCCAACGTCATAATAGATACGTTACAATTAATTTTATACCAGTTATCTGTATAATTTACATTTTGATACTCATAAAAGGCTGCACAACTTTCGAAAATATTATTAATTATAAATCTAATAATAAATAAAGTGTACCGACCATTATACTTTTCTTCAATCTCTTTGAGCACGTTGAGTTTAAGGCACGTAGGGTTATATAAATTTTTAACTTCATTCATACAATCTAAACTACCTATAATAATATTATCAATTTTGCTCTAAGTAACCCAAGTTTTTAATTTAATCATTTTTAACGGATACGATGAGGAAATATCATCTGTATTGATTACAGTTTTAATTATAGCAAGCAATGTTTTTTTTAAAGTTTTTTTTTAAGCAATATCGATTTTGGCGACACACTGACAAATCATACAGTAACTTATTTATTGTGTTGTTGGTTCAAGACTTACCTTAAACAATATTTGTATGCCAAAAATTTCCTTCTTTACAGAGGAGGTAAGCTCACTTTCCATCACGTGGATCGGGATACTTTTAATAAATCCTCGGATAATCTGCATTGATTGATTTTGAATTTTGCATAGTTTTTAATGATGGGTTTTAGCACTGTTTATTTTATTTATTTTATTTATGCTTTATTGTACACCACAACATACAAATGTAATATAGTAATACAGATTACTTACAATAATTACAAATTGTGTAGTACAAGAGGCGGTCTTATGGCTAATTAGCCATTTCTTCCAGACAACCCGAGATAGAAATGAGTATTTATTTGAGAGATCGGATAGGTGGTGCAGTTATATTACAATAAGCTTACATACACATATCTACATATTAATACTTACAAGCAATACATATTACACACTAATATAATATAATAATATAATATAATATAATATAATAATATAATATAATATCATATAAAACAATAAACTAATAAATATACCAGCAGTATCTCATAGCATTTGTAGTCAATTACGCCACTGTTGTCAAACAGAGGTGATCCATAATCGAATCGACTTCTGAACTGAAATGAATCAGCCTGTAAACGTCCCACTGCTGGGCAAAGGCCCCTCCCCAAGGTTGATAGATAATTTCCCTACCATGGATCTGTCCCGAACGGGAACCAAACCCGCGACCTATCTGGCGGGCGGCACTGAGGCAACTACTCATACCACTACACGAGAACGATCGTCATAATCTACTTTTGATCATCGATAAATATATTCTAGGTAAATATTTCGGATGGAGTATCCAGGAAGAGCCCGTAAATTCATATTAATATTATAAATGCGAAAGTAACTCCGTGTGTCTGTTACGCTTTCACGCCTAAACTACGGAAAGGATTTTGATACAATTTGGCACAAAGATAGAGTAGAGCTTGGGAAAGGATATCGGCTACCTATTATCACGAAAAAAAAAGCAGGGTTCTATTTTTCCTCTTTTTAATTTTTATCTTCGTTACTGTCGAAGATAAAAAATTAATAACACGAAGCTTTGTATTGGGGTACTTCATAAGAAAGGAAAAAAGATTGTTCTAGCATTTTTAAAAATTTTACCAGTGTAGGGTTGAAGTAGGGTGTGAAAATTCGAATAGATGTACAAAAAAGGCACGCTTTCACGCCTTATCCAACGCAAAATAAAAACTATCTAAAGACTAAATAAAGACTATCATTAACGAGCTGTTGTAATAATTTGATACGGATAGTCTGAAGCCTGGGGAAGGACATAGGCTACTATTTGTTAATACAACCACGCGGGCGAAGCCGCGGGCTGAAGCTAGTTATTAATAATTTCCATTTGTTCATTAACTAGTTGACCCGTTAGTAAATTTCGAACAATATTGTAGTCAAAGTCCTCAGCTTGTTAATATACACCAAATAACTTTTTATGCAATGTACTTTTTTTTTTTTTTTTAAATACTAGACCTCCCTGTAATAGGTGAGACTGTTTTTACATTTGTTAAATTAGGCAAACTCATTCATACTATTCTCGCTTCTATGCTTCTCGCATTTCATTTTAGCATACTAATTTTCTTCTTTCATACGTCAAATCTAACTCTTGGCTGAAGGCACATAATGTGTACTTAAAACTAGCGAACACGGGGAAAATTAGCAGGGGGAACAAAAGGTATCTCATATTTTAAAATTTAACAATTTAAAAAAAATTTACAGTTTTTCTTAAAATTAACAATCTTCTTAAAATCTAGGACTTACATATATATTACTTAACATTTTACAGAGGCTTAAAATCTACAGTACAAGAACCAGAACTTTACAAGATAACAGAGTCTTATCTTACTATATAACATAACGATATTGTTTGTTGTTATAAAATAGAATATTTTATACAATACAATTTTTAATCTTATAAACTATGTTCCTATTTCTAATTACAATCTTTTTATATGCTAGCCTAGTTATACACACTAGGTATAAATATCTAACATATTTTACTTAAACTTTATTCCTATTGTTAACTGATTTAGAATTTTTTATACAAAATGTCAGGAACACCTCTCTGTCCTTGCTCCAAATGATTTCTGACGAGTTCAATTCTAATTTGACACCCAAAGAAATTCGACCGTCTGCCTCTGGTGACACCAGCCGTTTCGCCAGCCTGATATCGCTGGTTCCATTCATCAAGCGATCGCATGCAAATTCTTCGCTTGATGAACGAAACCGGGCAGTGTGCAGTGTACTTCTTGTCTTGAACTTGTTGAGTCATTTTTTAAACAATTGTAACAGAGTGTCGGAATAAAATAATATATCAACATGCATCATTGGCAATTTTTAATGTAAGTTTTTCAGTAACCTGGAAATTATTTTCTACCCTAAAAGAAAGTAATGTAATCCGGATAGCCCAAACGATGCAAGATTCTATATATCTGAAAATGGGCTACGTCAATGTAATTTAATTCTTAACAGTATTCAAAAAGTTCTTGATCTCGTACTCGTATATTAAATAATATAGATGTATTTTGTTAGTTGTTCTTATACGACTGTTACTAAAATTGACCCACTGCATGCCCCTCTTGGAATTAACGTACCTAATGTGCGACTAGAAAGACTTTCTGTTAATCTATTGTAGAACTAACTATGTTTCCATTAAAAGTGATTGAATGGGATTAAATGATATACCTAATTTGGTAGATCATTACGATGTGAAGAAAAAAAAAACATTAAGAGCTCTTCATGGATAACACATTTTTTTTTAAGAATTAGGCAAAAACGATAAATGATATAAATATTTAATTAAAAGTCTATACCGGATTTTGTTGCGTTTATTTAAAAACTTTACATAATTTTTTAATAAGTTTTTAAATAAACGCAAAAAATCCGGTAAAGACTTTGAATTAAATAAGTAAAATTCGCGTAAATATTAGAGACCAGTATGATATAAATACTTAGGAAATAGTTTTTTTGGGTCCATAAATTACGCCTGTAGCGTTTTATCCAATCCTCGTTAAGGGGACATCCATTTATTACGTAAGACAAATTTCGCTAGTTTTCTACCCCCTCCCTCTATTATAAGAAAAAATAAGAATAGGCCGACCTTTTCTTAAATATTTATTACGTAAGAACCAAAAGGAAAAAATGAATAAATGGTTGGTTTGTTTTAATGTTTATTTTTCAAAGTAACAATTTTTAGAAGTGTTTATTTGTACTTACAAAGGTACTAATAGTTTTTAGTTTTTGGTAGTAATAAACTTTGGTTTCAATTATTATTTATTCATCTTCACTTACATAAGAGAAGTCCAGGAGCTCAAAACCCACTCGGAAAGTGGATCTGCCACTTGAACATCTCTAATATTACCTATACGCATCCGAGCGAATCTCGGCACTCGTGCCGTTGCCCCCGCTTTTTCAAAGAATAATTTTAATTGCGCATTTTTGTGATCTTGCGTAAAAACTATCGAGACTCCCCCCACCCCCTTGTAAGAGAAAATAAGATATGGTCGACCCCCCCCCCCCTCTAAATCGTCTTACGTAATAAATGAATGGTCCCTAAGTGGATCTTCGTACTTCTCATCACAAATAAGGCAAAAAAAAATATTTTCCTTTATCGGCCTTTTTGTTACGACGTGTCTCTTTTTATATGTTCCTTTCTTTTATCTTTTTTGTCTTACATTTTTCATGGGAGTACCTAGTGGTTATTATTAGAGATGAAACGGATAGCAGTTTGGCCGGATACCGGATACCGGATATTCGGCCAACCATGTAGCCGGATAGCCGGATATCCGGCCGCCGGATATCCGGCGGAACTTAGCCGTTTGGTTTTAAACCGTTTGGTTTTAAGGTAGTTCCAACATTAAACCACTTTTCCACAGATTCGGCTAAAAATTTTTTCACGGGTTCAGAATAGCTTTATTTATGAATTACTAAAATTTCATAATTTTTGACGGTTTAGATCGCGAGATATTTAAAGACAAAGTTCGCGATTTTGAGAGTAATGTCCCATTTATGTATGTAAAATGTCCGATTTTTTATTATATTAAAAAATTCTCTCGACAGAATTGAAAAAAAAACTAGGAGATAAATGTTTTTAGAATAAGCTAAAAAAATAAAAGTAGCACTTCACGATTTTGTTATCTAGATATTAAAACAATAAATATTAATTTTAATTTTAAATTTATAGTGATCTGGCAACACTGTGCACAACGCTCTCATCTTTTTAATTTAATAAAACTATTATTAGAAAGCGCAATACTATTTGTATATAGTAAGACCATATAAACAAAAATATATAAAACACTCAGAGCAACGTTGCCAGATTACTATAACTAACGATATAAGGCAGAAGGTATTAAGGTAGGACTACACTTCCCCACGCTGGAACTACCTTAAACCGTTTGGCATCGCACACATACACTTGCGTAGCGAAAAATCGTTCCTGATATATGTATATGACAGAATTTACGAGAAAATCAAACGTAAAATTTCGAGTGCATTCGCTATTTCAGTGAAATCCGACATATGGACTTGCTTACTTTTTATTAAAGGCATCTCGAATTGATCGCAATCACGACACATACATTTGGTGGTCAGTTAATTTGAACCAGTACCCGCAGTTGTCAACATTTGCTAGAATTTATCTTTTAGCACCTGGCAGTAGCGTTTACAGCGAAAGGTTATTTTCAGAAGTTTGTCTGGTATAAGAAGGCAAGCGGAGTCGCCTCTTACCAACAAATGCAGAAAATCTGGTATTCATTCACTACGATTTGCCTCTTGTTAATTTTGTGTACTAAACTGATTAATAAAACAAACTTTTTTGACGTGCGGTTAAATAAATAAACGGTGTCCATAACCTATTGTGGTATTATATTACTATTTATTGATTTGCCTTGTGTAAAATAATGATATTTTTTTTTAATTTTACTATCCGGTATCCGGCCGGATACTGAATTACTATCCGGTATCCGGCCGGATAGTGAAAACAAGGCCGGATAGGCCGGATACCGGATAGTACCGGATATCCGTTGCATCTCTAGTTATTATCACTTAGTGTTTTTTTCAGTGTTTTTTTGTTGTTGTTGTAGTTTAGGAATATCGACGATGTTTTCAATGTGTGGCGTGTCCGTATGCCGTCATAGAAACAAGATTTGAAGACGTTAGAAAATGTATTTTTTTATATACATATTTAAATAATCAAATTCTATACCATTGCTATCTATGGACTTTTGCCATTTTATAGGTAGTTCAAAAACTAACTTTTTGTGGTCGTATGGATGATATAATTCAAAGAGCATCCAAAATGCTCGGGTTCGTCTTAAGGAACTGTAAATCGTTTTAGAATGCTAAAACAAAAATATTAATAAAATAATAAATTTATAACACCTTAATAAGAAGTATCTTAGAATATTGTAGTGTGGTTTGGCGTCCTCACTATGCTACGCATATACTTCGCCTTGAACGCGTATAAAAACGTTTTCTTTGGCACTTATCCTATTCCGTTGGTGTAAATAAAATACTGAAATCATATAAAAGTCGTCTAAATTATTTTAATATGGTCTCCCTATCTGAGCGTAGAAGTATAATTAATGACATGTTTGCTTATAGGATAATAAATAACAAAATTGATTCTCCATACATACATGTTGCGATTATTTGATTTACGGGTCCCTAATAGAATCCCACGTCACCCCATTACCCCACTTTGTACACCTCGTAGTAGAACTGTTTTAGGCTCTAATTCTCCCTGTGCAAGATTATGTAAGATTAATTATTAATAGTTGTAGTGATAGCATCGATCTAGGACATGATACCGCTTTAACATTTTAAAAGTCCATTGTTGATTGTTTAAAAAAATAAATATTTGTTTTTCTATTTTCCATGTTTCAAAATGTGAGTAGTAAATATTTGTATCTCATATTACCTACATATATATTCATTCTATTATGTTGATTTATTATTAAGTCGAGCAATAATGTATCATTATTATCACTGAAATCGAACAAGATATAAAAAAATAAAAGCTATCGATTAAGAAATAAAAAAGTTGGATTTGGGTTATGTTGCGCCAAATTAAGAGAAAAATTTATTTAACTTTTTATAAATAAACAATAGTCGAACAAAAAAAAATTTTTGACGAACAATTAAGAACAAACGACGAACAAACGATTAGATAAAAAAAAATTATTGCAAAAACTAATTTCTTGTCGCCAAGTTCAAGCAGGTGCGGGACATTCTTTATTATAAACCACAGAGTCAGTGTTTCCGGATTAGTAAATTGAAATAACAGTGTAGGGTAGATATAATTACAATATTTTTATTATAATTACAGTGTAAGTGGTTATCATAAATTACAGCATAATTAATATTTTAATCATTTTTATCACTGTCACTTTCATATTTTAGTCTATATAATAGGCAGGCTCGGTCTTATAAATTGTTGAATTAGGCCGGCCTCACACATCCGAAATGTCTCTCTGAATTCATAATCTGAAATCATAATCTTAAATTCCGTCATCTCACCTCACACATATCTTAAAAATTCAGATTGATATTGCATTTAAAAATTTCATTTACTTACTTTTTAGCTCTCGTTTTTAGAAGTTTCTTAAAAGTACTAATTTATTAATTAAAAATAATAAAATTCATGTGCAAAAAATATTATGTAAAAATAATAAATATTATACTAATAAATAATAATAATTAAGAAATAATATGCTGTAGTATTTTTAATACTCTTTATATATTTATAAATTATTTGATATATAAAATAATTTCATTTTCTTCTGGAGATTTATGAGAATATAAAATCACTAAAATAATCCCATTCGAATTAAAAATGCGATGAATTGCCATATGAAGTTAATGTAAAAAGAACCTGAATTCAGAACGCTCGTCAGTATCATTTTTAAAGTTCGATCTGAGAAATTCATAATCTAAAAAAAATCAGAATGTGTGTGGAGAATACTGGCATTGTATGGAATTCCGGGCTTTCTGAATTAATAATATGAAACGCCTTTCGACTACAAAGAAATCATAGAAACGACTCTAATGTGCACACTGCACAGTAATATTGGTATGTGATTCAACTGGTACCGCGATTGTCTCTCTCTTTCTAACCGAGGGGCAGCTGGAGGCCTGACTTCCCTGCTCTATCTATAATATCTCTATGGCTAAAACATTCCCTTTTATTGTATTAGTAATAAGCATGGAATTATTATGTACTATGTACAACTGGAAGGTTCACTCAGATTATAAGCGCCAATTCACCCGTCCTTGTAAACACTTAGAACAACGAATGAGACGCCATTAAATTACAACAGCTGACATGACAACCATATTTACCGGTATTGCTAGTAATAAATTTATAATATTTACTAATTACCTACGGCGCTATTGTGAGAAATATTTTTGTTCTTAATAAGTAAAACTGTACGCGAAAGTAATTTGTTTTAGTACATCTGCGGTACTCACATAAGTTTATCATATTATGCAAATAAGTTCGTTTTAATTTTCATTTCTTAGACAATCTTATTCTACTAAAGGAATCAAATATTTTACATGACAATCGTGCGAAAGAGACACAACGAAGCTTAAATTGTTCTCTGTCGAGACCGTTTTTTTCTCTGTATTTTGATATTCTAAAAACAACGATATCATATTACATATAGAGTTCAATTTTATTTGACAAGATTTTACTAGTAAGCCTTCCAGTTGTACCTAGTACATAATAATTCCATGGTAATAAGATAGTTCTTTTTCTTTATTTTGATATTATTGATCTCATTAAATTTTCGAAACATTTGTTTGTAATTACGCTTCTTTATTTTTTTTTGGACTTGACGGTTCACTTTGATCAAATTCTGACATTTTTAAGCTTTTTACTTTCTATATGTAGTCCTTTTTAACAGTATATTGCATTAAACTGATATTCAATGATTCACTTCTCAAGTTCTATGACAAACAAAATCTTGTTAGGTACAACAAAGTAGTAGAATTATTGTGCTAAATGCTAAGACCTCAAATTAAAACCCATACCGAAACTACACAGTCACACAACATATTTTGACTGCTTATTATCTACAAGTATCATAGTTGGTGATATGGGTATTCCCCGTCGCTGAATCATAGTCTAAACTAAACTAACCGTAAAGTAGACAGAGTTTAAAATTTAATATTCTATATCTACGATTCAAAAACTTGTCGCAAGGAATTTACCTATAATTATCATATCTAAAGACACTGCACAGAGTACATATTTCTAATACTTCTATAGTCTATGTTCAGACTTCAGAACAAGTAAACGTCAAACATACTTTTTGCGTCAAACGTAAATTTGAGAATTGCGATATGTTAGAATTAAGAACTTCGAAATTGTTTTGATATGAATTATGCAATTGTATTGCGATTAAGTGCGTGATTTCGATCGCATCGTTAATCAAATAATGTCAACAGATCTGTTTATATCGGTTCCTCGGTCTTGTTTAAACGAATTTTACAGCAAATATCTTAATTTAGTGGAAACTTTTTACTATGTTACGCTTTCTGAAAACAAATCAGGAAATACGAATGTGAAACCGGATTTTGTACGTTTCAACGTAATATTTAATTTAAATACTGTGGATAGTAACTTCAATCCTCGAGAACTTGTCGACAGAATACAGGTAAGATCTAAAAATAAAATTGTATAAAAAGATTAAGTGGCACTAATGACTTGAGTAAAAGATTTATACTTTTTGCATTTCATTCATTTACCAAGAAAAAAATATTTCCTTTGTGAAAATGTAATATTTTGGTTAATTCATACTAGTACATTGCTTTATAAAGTAAATAATATATTGATATTTTTTATTCTAATATAATATATAATATTTAAAAAAACTTTATTTTCGTTTTTCTTGTTATATTAGTTTCAATATATTCATTCATTTATTTAACATATTAAATAAGTTCTTATCATTATTAAGAATATAATATGTGTTTCTAATGTTACACAAATAGGTATAGTTTTAATAAAATAATAGTTTTTAATACTACTAGAAGAATTAAATGCTTACAATACTCTAACTTATCAATCATATTACTTTAGTCTTTTTAGCTATATATAAATTGTCACTAACATATTTTGAATTATAGTAAGACTATCCACTCCGACGACATTCTAAGCCGAGGTGCTATATCACTAGGAGACACCCTTAGGACGAACGTCCAGTCTGAGCTCCTCTATCTCCCAATTTTCACCCAGTACTCGGCACCCTCACTGGTGACGCTGTAAAGGCCACTAGGGCCAACAGCACTAGACATTTCGAAAAAAAAAAAGTAAGACCATATGAAATACACTACAATCGAAGGAAACATATATTGTGTTTAATTATATTACAAGTTTATTCTAGAAGTGATTATTATATCTTATAATTTGATGGTTTTTTTAAATAAATATTAACCAATTAAACAACAATCACACAAATTTTAATAATTACATTGAGAGATAAAATATTACAACAAAAGTTGAATCTCAACTGATCATATATTGAAGGAAAAACAAGGGTTTTTATAGTAGACTTACAAGTAAGTAGATATGTCACAGTTTATTTTTTTTTTTTTCCTTATTTTTATATGCCATACAATCATATGATTAAGCCGGCTGGATATGTCACAGTTAAAACATAACATTTAACTTATTTGTAATTAGATCAGATTACAGCCATTATTACATATGATATTAAATATGTATTTAATACAAGGAAATCCTATTTTGTAATGTATCTAATTACAGTCATCCCATATTCTATCTTAATATAATTTAAAATGCAATGTTTATTTTCTTTGTTTTTAATACATATGTCACTGGATTAAGTCTTAAAATACAATAACAATTTACAATAGAATATCAAACTTTGGTTATGTTTATAATTTTTTACTGCTCTTGCCATCAATAATATGGTATGAGTTGACATGAATAGATCTCTCTTAGTGATTAGTTTGCGCTTGCTAACTTTTCCATTCGAACCAACCATTCTAATTAAAATTTGTTAAAATATTTAATGTGCACTAGATATATAATATTTATAAACTTTATAGTTTTAAAGATTTGATAAAACTAGATAGTTGATTCTTCTTGCTTGTCAACTTAGTTACTTTAGAGAAGTTTTTTTTTCTGTTAAGTATATGTTTCTTAATTTGATGACAAGAAAAGACTACGGAAAGTACTGTTTAATTGAAATTTAAAAGGGGTTTACAAGTTTTTTTATAACACCAAGTTAATAAAATTTAAATTTTACCAAAATATTTTAAATATACTTGCAAATCTCACATATTATTATTATATGTGGAAAGCTAAAATTTCAGTCAAGTATATCTATAAATAAGTAATAGGATTTATATCTATGCAGCAATTCTTTTTATTATATTTAAAAAAAAAAGCAATTGGTATTATGAATGAATAAAGAGATTTTTTAATTGCAAAAACATCAAAAACAGCAGATAATCTATTGTATTAATCTATAGTAACAATATTTAAAATGAATATTAGTTTAAAAAAACAATTGATAAGTAAGCCATAAATCTAGTTGATTAATGAGCTTAAAATTTTCATGGTATTCAATTTCCGGATTTGACATAAATAAAGTTTGATGAGCGACAGCTTAATTCGTTTGAGTGACAGAGGTCAACAGTGCGCGGTTTGTTTGGGGGCCGCCCACTGCAGTGGGCGCGCAAGTCGCAACCCGGATCTCGCGTGCCCCGCTTCCCCTTCACTCGGCGGACCCATGCGTGGAGGTTTGCGTATGCGTCCACGACACGATACTCGCTGCTCGCCACACTCACTAGTCTTGCCGCGAAACACGCCGCGCTCGCACTCGCGCGTCAAGCCATGCGACGTGTGCGCACACTAATTCGCATTTATTATGTACGCGATTGACAACTCCCAGGTGAGCGCGTAAGTCTAGCGACGTCTATCGTCTAAACCCCCCTAAGCGCCTATACTTAACAATTTCACGTCACTTAATATTCCGAGTAGCGCGAGTTTCACAAAGCGATGTACTCAACTTCGCATTGTAATGATGTTCATTCACCATCACACGAATAACGATCCCGGAAGTAGAGCCGGTTCGTAAACGTCATCTAGGTATGCTAATTAACATCGACATTGTTTAAATATTGATAAGCATGTAAGGTGTACATTATTGTATGCACGAAACGTTTAGCGAAACTGGATTGATGTTTTTTAAGAAAATCTATATTTCAAAATGTTCAATAAAGCATTCTTGAAATAAACGAGATTAATTAAAATACTGTTTTTCTTGATCAGACAGAAAAAAAAAATTAATCTACAAAATATTAATAACAGAAGCAGACCATATAAAATTAAAATATGTCATGTAATGTTATTGCGAAGTAACGTTATGTCATTCCTTGATTGCAGTTACGATAAATATTTTTATTTATGAGGCTATCGGCGAGTTGCACGAAACCGTCGCTAACTTTCCGTTAGTTAAGTTGCAATTAATCTTAAAATTAGTTGATCTTATGATTAATTTAAAGCTGTTGGAATTAATCATCCGTTAGATAGGTCTTTAATTAAACTAAATTTTTTTGTTAACTTAATCAGATGTAGGTTTCGTGCAACAGAAAATCACGATTCTTGTGATTAAATTAGTTTAATAAACACTTAAATTTAAAATTTGTTTCGTGCAACACGACATATATATAAAGAATGTGTGAAAAATAATTACAAGTGTCCCATTGTAAGAGATATTATTTGTGATGTCGTTCCCGGTTACACTAAAATTATATTTATCTTAGTTAGTACTTACTCAAACATAAATTACAGTGTCGACAGTGCTAACAATAGTGTCTACGTGAAAATAAAAAAAAAAAACCTTTGAAACAATAGTGGCTTATAAACCAACATAATTAACTCATTGGAATACATCCACGACAGTGTTTGTTATCTACTATAATGTGTTAATATATCGATGGACTTAGGCCACACATATAATTTAAACAGCCAGCACATAGGCATAATTTAAATAAACATATTTATAACGCAGACACCTTAGGCTGAAAATTAAAAGACGCAAAAAACTTAATTGTATATTTGAAACAGTTGAATAACCTCATACACTCTATTTCAATTTATTCAATGAGTTTTTGTAGATAGTAATTATTATTTATAATGTAAGAATTTATCTGAACCCAACGGCGAGACGGTGCATTCTCGTATCTGCGACAGTTGGACGGAACTTGTATATTATTGCAGACTTTCACTTGACCACATTGAGCTCTAGTAATTTATATTCACTCGTTATCCACGACATCCGATTACGGATTTAAATCGAATGTATTTTAGCATAGTTTTACCACTATGCACATATAAGTCACATACAAGATCATATTATTGAGTTCTATTTACTTTATTAAAATTATATGATTAACAACTATTTTTATTAATTATGTATCTTGATATAATTAAATTAAATTAAATAATAAAATAAAATTGAATTATTAGTATATTTTATGCGATCAATTTTATTTTGTCATAAATATAATGTGAAAGTTATATTTGCAAACGAAGGTGTCCGTACTACCATTATACACTTTTATGCTATATATATTTTATTTACAAGTTTCTTTCTTACTTATGTAAATAATTTTATATAAATGTTGTTATTTTGTCCAATAAAATAAAAAAATGAAATTGTCTTATAACGTAAACGCATAATTATATGGGGCATTCCATGATACCTCGTCCTTCGTACCAATTGATTTTGCATCCTCGATTTCGCTGAAATTGGGGCACTTTTTTGTATCCCTATAAATAGGTTTATATGATTTTTTTTAAATTTTTTTCAGCAAATCCGGAGATGATTTTTTTAAGATATCGGGGTATTTTTTTAATAGCTATAACTTAGTGAAAAATCCGATTTAGGTCTTTTTTTCTAATTCGTGTTTTTTGACGAACTTTCTAAAAAAATTATTAATTATAAAGATTGTTTTTTTATTTTTTATTTTAATAGTAAAAAATAAAAACAAAAAATTAAATTATAATTAAAAAAAATATATGTATAACCAATCACTATCCCATTACGAGACGAGACTCAAAATTCAAAAATTGTTTTGGGAGTAACATTCTTGAAAATTGAAAAAAAAAAAATTCGAAGTATACAGACAATCTTAAAATCGCTGTTTTAAGTTAAAAAAAGAACAATCAAATTCATAATTAATATTTTTTTTCAGAAAGTTCATCAAAAAACACTAATTTAATGCGGTTTCACCTGCGTTAGGCTTAATGATTGGTTCTTGGCTCTTACAAATTATAGGACGTTGTCTTAATAAACATGTCTTCTAATGTAACATTTTTTAAATGAAAAATCGATCTATCAGATTTTGAGTTTAGCGCTTAAGTACCTACTTACAAAATGCAAGCCGAGCCAAACATTGAAAAACACTGATCGTTAATGGGAGAAGGAATTCTACTAAAGAGAATGTCATAAATGCGATGGATGACTTTAAGAAAAGTTAAAAGTAAGAGAGAAGTACCTTCTTTGAGGGCAAATGCACACACTAAGCTTTCACGAATTTTTATTTTTTACCAAATGGACAGGTGAATGCACCTATACTAAGTCGTAGGCGACTAACTGTGGATACTGCGAAAGGTCTACGAAGAAAGAATCGAGAGCGTCTTGGAATATATATATGGAATGAAGGTTTTGACTGAAATTTTTAAAATGATCAAAATAACGAGATTATACTGTAATTTGAACACACCAAACTGCTGTCTCATTTCTCGGAATGCAAAAGTGTGTAGCGACATCTATCTCGACATAGATGAACTAGAAGAAACTGACGTATCCTACATCGCGCTCTCGAAGTTTTCAAAGCGATTGAATATATAGACAAGAACCCGACAACAAACGTTAAGTGGCGCCGTAGCCCACCAGACACACATCCGTCTGGTCGAAGGATCCTTCCTTTTCAATGGCAGCCTCTCTACCCTCCAAAAGTGGCTCGTGATCCAGAGGACAAAATTCGCTAGTCCCTTTGATGGCGTAAAAATGACAAGGTCTCTCAATTTTTTAAATTACTAAAAGACAGTTAAGGAGACAGCTTCAAGTATAGTGATAACTTCGCCACTAAACTAGAGATAAATAATAGAATTATTCTAAACCTTGGAACTAAGCAGGCAGTGCTAATAAAACTAGCTTGGGTCATATGACCAATTTTGTTGCAAAATAATTTTAAAACTATACTTAACATCAATGTCTGTAATTACAGGAAAATAAGAATTAGGAGTTTCATAAAGATTCAAGAGAAATTCGCAAGAGGTTGTGGTAGTTATATAATTTGAGGAAGCTGTTTAATAAATAGGAATATTTTTTTTATATACCAACAGGCCAAAAAAAAGAAACTAACAGTTGTGATGGGTTTATGACATAGCTATTAAATAAAAATTGCCTTGTCTTTGTAGAGTATAACTTTTATTCTATTTAATTTCATTAAATTTTTAGGCTGATGATTGAATAAAAAATTTCAAAACTAAAAATCTCCATAACCTATATGACTACGAACATAGACATTGTATATTGTTTTAACAGTAGAGGTAACAAACGTACATTGAGAAGGAGACAAAATATTCCCGTTTTCCACCATCGATTAGTAAATTTGTTTATAGAAAGTATGAAAAAGTAACATATTATGCTGTCTGTTATTGAATGCTTTCAGTAAACACCAGTAACTTTACTTGTGGATATTAGAAAATTATCAATAATAAATATATTTACACTTACATTGCAGACTGTAAATATTAATTTTTTTTTTCATTAGTTTTTAATCCTTTTACTCATATCTTATCAAGAATCTTCTTATTGAAGTAAATTGCACATGAAAAGGTTAGTCGGTTATTTACACAATAAACTTTTCCCGTAGAAAGTTATAGCATTAGGTTTGCATATAAACCGAGTGGGGTAGAATAATTGAGTACCCGTTACAGCCGGATACGTCATTTTCTCTTGCTAATAGGCAATTGCCAATTGAAAACGAACTTATGAATATGTAAACGATCTATTTATAGGCTACGAAGTTAGCTTAGTAATAAGTTGTTTAGTTTAATTACAAGATATTATTTATATTAATAAAATTGTTCAGTATCTATTGAAGAAAGTTAATTGGACAATAATTAAAAAAATAATAATAATAAAACTATAAGTGTAGGAATGTATGGTACAAGTTGTTCACTTTTTCTAAATTTTTTTACACCTACTGGTGTATATTGTTGCTTGTGTAATTATCATGTATTTTTTAATCAAAATAGAAATAATTTTTATATGCATTAATATACTTATATATAAGAGGGTTTTTTAAACTAAGTAAATATGTATGAGCAAAATAATAAATATTAGGTTAAAATAAATAGTGGTGCAGCAACCTTCTAATGTATGTTGGAACGTATTAGTTGTATATCCGGCACCGATTGTTAGTTCGTTATTATACTTCCCAATACGATATCGTCGCTTAAGTTCTAACACCGCGGAAGTCAAAAATAACAACTTTTCAGAAGAGCAAAAGAACGGGCCTTTTTATATATCGCGATCATAGTACATATATTTTTTAATGTACTATTTTCAAAATAAAACGCTTACATTGGTTAAAATCCTTATTTCTGATTTGTCTACAGGAGCGTTTTTCGATTCTCTATAGAATGAACTGCAAAAGTTAGAAAGACATTTTTTAGACTTCCGCGGGGTTATAACTTAGCGATGATATGGCGATATGTAAGTTGAGCAGTATTTCATATATGTATTTACACGGTGATTAAGTCGTGAAGCGGACTCGCGTTTAATTTGACTTTTGCAAGCAATTTTCAATCGTCATCTTATAAGAATTCTTTTGTAAATACTTTTTAAAATAGCTAAATCTTTATTTACAAATAAATTGGTTTTGTCTTTGAATTCTTATACCCACATTGTATCGGTGATTGTAAAAACACATTTACAGTGTTGCATGATGAATATTTATACAGATGTGGTTTATTAAGACTATGAAAATGAATTTAATATTATCAAAAAAAAAATAAGTGGTATAAACAATTTTTGTACTTTTTATTAGATTTTTTTTTTTTACATTTATCATAAGTAAAAGTAAAGTTAAAAGCTAGTAAGTAAAAGCTAGTAAGTAGTTTACTGCTGGGCAAATATTACTCTTATATAAAGTTCAACAACACTATTCGATCTTATTTTGTATTAAAACTTGCGGCAATCCATTATATGGGTCATTGTCAATTTTTGGGCAGGTAAACGCAAGTTGAAATGACATTAATATATTACAATATCCATCTTAAGGTAATAATTTAATTTAAGTAGGTTGATATAGTAAAAATTTAAGTTATTTGATCTTTATTACATATAGAAATGCTACCGGGACAGATAGAATAAGCACGAAAAACCATTCTGTTACCAGATGTTACCACTATGTTACTTTAGAAAAACTAGGAAAAATCGATACTGTCTTAATTTGTAATGGATGCTTACTAATGCGATGCATTTTGTATTTCATGTAAAATTTGTTAAGAGATTGTGATGTTATTAATAATAATAAAAAATAAAAAACGTTGAGAGATAAGTTTACCTGGCCAAAACTTGACAATGACCCATATATGTTTTAAGCTACTGAATAGGTTTTGATGCGTATGTATACTAATACTTATCTATCTATATATATGAGTAAAATTTCGGAGGATGGGTAGAAATAATAAATAGTTATAGTTCTTTAAATGTTGGTTGTGTTGTTGTAATTTAAGTTGTAAGATCTAAACAAACAGTTACCTTCCTCATTTTATGCTCACAAAACTCACTCTGACTAATTAGCGCTATTTTTAACTATCAAAATTTAATATACTTATATTAAAGTGATATTTAGAACAATATAAACTCGAAATTGGAGATATTTCATCACTTCTTATAACCTGACACCATTGTTTACGTGTTTTTGCATTTTTTGGAATAGATGATTTGTTTGGCGTAATTTGAACAGTATTTTGGCATAGTGATACCAGGCTATATCTGTTAAATAGTTTGTAAGCATTTTTCATTATCTAAGTGGCGATTAAAACTGAAAAAACCTTACATGACGTCTATCCATATACTTATAGTACAGTATATGGATTAAAAGTAAACAATATAGCTATAATAGTAAACAGTATAAATAAGTATATGGATATAATAGACTATCGTCTCTAAGCAACCTGCAACTATGATAAATTACATTTCATTGACATAATTTAAAAACAGCGAAGGTCCCAAAATATTGCCTTAGGAATGCTGTGTGCTTTTCTTTTCAGAAACGCATATTTGAAATTACTATAAAAATAAGAAAAATATCTTTCGTAAGACCTTTTTACATTAACAACAATTAATATTTTATCTAAATCTATTCTATAAATTATGACGCGAATATGTCATAACAGTAATAATCCTTTAGAATTTTTTTTTTGTTATAATATTAGTGACACTATAATAGAGAATCAGCAGAACACTTATAAAATTTAAATTCTGTGAGTAATCATTAAATATCAAACTATGTTTTAGGTTTGTACTTGTTGATAGGTACATGCAATTTGTAATTCCTCTCACAAATACTTGTGTTATGCAAGTATGATTAATTGTAACTGACACAACTGTGTACCGATGACCACGGCACTTACAAGTGTCGAAATATCGGAAACTCAAAATCGTTAAACAGGGCCGGTCTGAGGGGTTTGCGAGGTATGCAGTCGCATAAGGAAGGGCATAAAAGGGGCATAATTTCATCCGATAACTATCGACTAGTATCGATATATTTCATCCGATAATTATCGACTGTATCTGTATCAGCCTGTAAACCACCCACTGCTGAACGGAGCTTAATCCACCACGCTGCTCCACTGCGGGTTGGCGGATTATTTTCCCTACCATGAGTAATGATCGTTATCAGGTGTCTATGATAACAACCGGGACCGACGGCTTTACGTGCTCTCCGAGTCACGGTGGAGAACCCACAAGAACATACACCCAGACCGGAAACAAATAGGTGTTAGTACAAATACTAATATCTGTCCCGAGCGGGATCGAACCCGCGACCGCTGGCGCGCGGCTTTGAGGCTACTACTCGTACCACTATACCAGAACGGTCGTCACACCAGAACGGTAGTCGTTTATTCGTTATTATCCACTAGTACCGATATGTTTAATCGGATAATTATCGAGTAATATCAATACGTAGAAGCGACGACCTTTTTTTAGTAGTAGCGCGGAGTTAAGACTAGATATAGAGGACATGTACAGGTAAAACCTTAATTTAACGTATGCACAGAGAGACAGGATAATTATAGCTATTTTCAGTCGACAATTATCGATAACTGTCGCTAACACGATACGTGAGTCTTGTAAACTTGTAATTTTCGCCTTAGGCCGGCACTGTCGTTAACACGGCAAACATGGTAAATATCTCGTTTTATGTCCTAATAATACTAGCAATAACAAATTATAAAGTGATGAATTTCACAGTTGTTCACCAAAAGTTCTGTATTGTGTCGTAACTAATATTTATGAAGGTAATTATTAATATTTTACAACTTTAATAAATTTTATTAGTATTTATTGTAACTTATTTACATGTAGTGTTGAAATCAACTACAATAATATACGTATATAATTTTAAAATAGAGTAAAACAGACATGTTAAACGCGAATCGTATAAGGTGTCCCATAAAAAATATTTTTAATTCATCTATTTCTATATTCGACACAATGAATTAGAAAATAATTTGCAATTTTTAAAATATTATTAACAGTATTTGCATTGGAGAGAAGGCCACCCAATAGATATGATAATAATTAAAACGTCATTTCTATAAATTATTCATGTGGTTGTTTGGCCCTCATACAACTCTGCTTATATAATTTGTAGCGCGGTTATTGATTTGATATTTTTAAATGCTTATTTGATAAACGCACGAGATTGAATATTAGAACGTACGACGCAACGGTTTATGAATGCGGATTAACTAGAACCATTTGTAGTATATACTAATAGTAATATACATAGGTATAAAAAGTCAAAAAAATGGTTGTCTGTAAAGTCGGTTTACGGACGATAATTTTTACGTGATAACGTCATAAGAAAACATTGATGAAAAAGTGCATACTTTTGTGAATGGAATTGAATTATTATCACTGAGTTATCATTATTTTGTATAATATATATTTATTATATATTATTATTGTTATGCCATCTGCCCATTTGCAAATGCAATATTACTGTCACTCTCGGGTTGTCTGGCAGAAATTGCTCTTTAGCAATAAGACCGCCTGGTTGTACAACTTATAATGATGTTATTTTGTGTCCTTAATTTAGTTCTGTTTTGGTGTGCATTAAAGTATATTATTATTATCTAACTGCTTTACTCCACCTGTTCAATAATACATATAGATATAGATAATTAATACTTATTATTATTATATGTTTCTTATTTAATCTCAGATAGCCGGGAAGTTGATGGCATGGGCCAAAGCCAAATGTACATAAACGGCGTAATTAAAACCTTTGTACATCTTTCTTTTTTTTCATTACAAATATTGTTATTTTTTTAGTGGTGTGCAATAAAGAGTATTATTATTTACCTGATTGTTTATTTTTACTGAAATGTAACAAATATAATTATATAATAATGTATGTTTGTGGTTGGCCACAGTGATTGAGCTCACATTGAAGAAATTTTACTCTACTTCTACAATCTACATGGAGTTAGTACTACTGCTTTTTGCAACATGTGATAAGTGCTCGCTGGTAATTTAAGCATTATTATTATGAGGTTTTTTTTAGAAATAAACTTTAATCAAATTAATGTTAATGAAGTTTTAATTTAAAACTATGAAATTGAAACCATTAATCAAATTCATGAAACTGATGCTTTTAAAAGCCTCCCAAAATCTGCTTGATATAATAATATATTCCCTTGCAGTGCATTAACTTGTCATTAAAACATAAATATTTTTAAAACTATGGTTATAAATAATTAATTTTTGACTTTCAAATTTTATTTACTTTTGGAAAGGATGGGTATCAGTCATATAAGGTACAGGTAATTAATTGTATTTAATATAAAAGCTAAATAAAGTTAAATACTTTAATATGTAATACAAGAAATAATCAAATTTAATAAAGAAGTTAAGTTTAATAACTTAATTAAAGTTAGCAAAACAAATTAGATTATCATTAATCACTAATGAAAATAGTAAAAATATACTAAATAAAAGCAGCTAAATTTTTATACGATCGTAATTATATAAGTCCTAATAAGTTTTTAATCAAAATTGTAATATAACCTTATATTACCTACTGCACTCGCCGACCGATGTTACTTTTTTAATAATCAAATAACAAATATATGAAATCATATCGCTAATCAAATTCTTCAAATGCAAGAATTAATTATCTTTTTTGCTGCAATTGTTGTCACTATTATAACTTTAAAAACAATAAATTGACGTTACTTCAATATTGACAAAACAGTTTGCCGCCATTTGCCGCTGTCATTTGACATTTCTACTCGGACGCGTCGTAAGTTAGGCCGACCGCCGATCGTGAGCCGAACGCTAAGGCCGAGCCGATCGTACCTCTCTACCGCTTGTTCCACGCTCTCGCTCACTAATTGTGACAATGACGTCATCCTCTTCGAACTGGCACCCAGTAGCTTTCATCAATTTACTAGACGTTATCACGTCAAAAAATATAACATACATAATAATAATAAATAATAGATAATATAATTTTGAACAGATCAGATTAGCTAAGATATTTTTATAAAGTTGTCTAGGATCTGCAGGTATGATCAAAGAAAACATGTATATAATATATCGATTACAAAAGATGTACTAGATCTTTTCGACAATATTATTAATCGGTAAATAATATTGTCTAATTGAAGAATGTGACGATTTAATAATTGGGTTCTGTAAACATAATTATAATGTGATACAAAATTTTGTATGTCGAGATATAAATTATTTTTTTAGAAGTTTTAATTTTATAAAATACCTATTCCAGCTGACATATTGAACCATCAGATCGTATTAAGTAATTTACATAAAATATTATAATTGCGGTATAAATTAATACGTAAATTTCTGAGTTACTTTGTCTAAGGTCTAAGCCTACCAGTTTGCCTTTATTCCAACGTGTAATAGTAATATATATTTATTGCTGTCTTCCGGTTGGAAGGTTAGTGAGCTTATTGATTCTAATAGCCATGGGCGTAGCGAGGTACAGGCAGGGGGGTAAAAATGATTTTTACATCTTTTCTTACTCTAATGTCACTAATAACGATAAGTGAAACGAATAAAAGAACACCTCCGCTACTAACGTGAAATACTCATATAATATGTTAAAAACCAGGATTAAAACAGTACAGTCTTGGATTTTCTTTACCTGCCCCCCCCCCCAGAGAATCCTGTCTCCCCCCCCCCTACAGATAATCCTGGCCGCCCTTGCTAATAGCTGAAGTGGTTGGTAATTAATTGACATTTTAGTATTTAAAAAAACATCTCAATTCTTTTACTATTACCTCCTTTTTTCTTTCTTTCTTTTTCTATACTAACACTTGTGTACCTATTTGTCATATCTGTATAGACGTTTATATGGAAAAGTATTAAATTTAATTTTTCTTTTAAAGCTAAATCCACCAGTAACTCCTCCGGTTACTTTTAAAAAGGTTCAGTAAATAAACCCTTCTTGATAAACAGCTACGAATCATAGTCTAAACTTATACTTCACATTTTACCATACCATAAATAAATAAACGTCTTACACTCAACGACCTCCAGTAGGATGTTTATCCTGTGTTGGGGGTCTGGAAACACACACAACACACAAGCCCAAACACCCAGACCACGACAAATATCCGTATGGCCTATACAGATATTTGTAATGTGCGGGGATCGAACCCGCGACCGCTAGCGCATAAGCCATTTGCTGTGACCACTGCGCCAACTCGTCGTCAAACTATCTGCACAAGAAAACTGATCTTATAAAACTGCATATATGTATATACTGCTATTGTTTTGCAATTATTTTTTTTTTTGCATCGATGTCTTTAAATATGTAATTATTTTTACCCGACTGCGACAGAAGGAGGGTTATGTTTTTCGAGTGTATGTATGTATGTATGTATGTATGTATGTATGTATGTATGTCCATTTCTTTGGCATGCCCTACAGCCCAAACGGCTGGACGGTTTTTGACATATGAGATGTCGTTGGATTTGTCTAAATTGTAGTAGTGATATAGGCTATATAAATTTTCAAAATGGCGCCCGCATATGGCGGAATGAGGGGGGGGAGTTGAATTTTTTTTCTCACTGTAGCAATATGGGTATCGAATGAAAGCTAGTAAATTGTATTATTCTTTTTAGTTTATAATAAGAGTATTTTACGCAGTCGGGTTTTTAGATTTTTGTAATTAAGCATACTTGTTTACAGAAGCGATTGTCACAATATTTTTTTTTTTTTTTTTTTTTTTTTTTTTTTTTTTTTTTTTTTTTTTTTTTTTTTTTTTTTTTACGCAGGGGAATCCATTTACGGATGATATCCAGGATGCCCGGGTCGGCAGTCCTAGACCTATGTCGGACTCGGCACTTTGGGAGTGCAATACCGTACTAAACCCCTGCGGGAGCCTTCAGCCGCTTTAATTGGAGGGTCCCGGATCTGCAGGCAACAGGATCCCTCCAGCGACAGGCTGGCCTTGGCGAAAAGGCCAGACTTCTCCTCCATGGGGACTGTCCGGCTACCCTCTGAACAGTCCCGACGACGCCGTGTCTAGCAGGACCGGGTTCCCATCCCGGCCCGACACGGGCACAAGGGCGTTACAGGAGGCGCATTAAGTAGCGCCTCCTACGCACCCCCATTCGTCGCCCGCGGATGGAGGCCACGTCGGCGGCCTCCTCTCTCACCCGCTCGTCGGCCTCCTTCTGGGACATTACGGTCTCGCAGAAGGAGACCATCGCCTTCCAGGACTCGTCGTCGCCGAGCATCGCGATGATAATGCTCGGGAGCGACAAGTCACCTCCGAGGACCGACTTCAGACTTTGACGCAGCGCCGCCCATCTCGGGCACACCTCGAGGGTGTGCTGGGCGGAGTCCACCGCCGCGCCACAATCGTGACATTCAGTCGTCGGCTCCCTCTGGGCCGTCCGGCACAGGTAGTCACCGAAGCAACCGTGCCCGGTGAGAACCTGCGTCAGACGGAAGGTGAGGGGCTTGCGTTTTCGACGCATCCACCGCTCAAGGACCGGGCGAATGGCAGCCGTTACGCGTGTGCCGTACGGCTGCCCCGCCAGGTCCTCCCCCCACCTCCGCATAAGCGCTTCCTGCCCCGTCACAATAAATACATCAATCTCAATATAAATACATACCCTTAATACATACATACCCAAGGTCAATATAAATACATACCCTTGTTTGCTTGATGTTTGTAATATTATATACCTCTTTTGAAAAACGAGTTGATGTGAATATGTGATAAGTCGATATATCTTTTTTTTATCGATGGGAAATGCATTTACGCATCCCGCCGCCCGAAGGCGACGGGTATGTGGGACTCGCTGGTTACGAAGCCAGAATACCCACTAAAACCCATCGACCGTCTTCGCCATAGTGGGGCGCGACGGGATCGCTCGCGCATACAACCGTGACGCCCCGACGCTTGGCCCGGAGGCCCCTCCGCATGTGATTGGAACCGCTCGACTGGTCCACTCTGCTAATTCAGAGAAGTACCAGGAGCGGCCACACCACCGAAATCTCCGCGCCCTCTCGGCGCCACTCCTCCACCGGCCGCACCTCCCGTGCCAACACTCTCTCCGCGCTTTCGCGCCCCGCTCACCACTGGACCCCAGCTACCCCAGACGGCGAAACCCCTGAGCTGGGCTCGCACGTCAGCTGGTCCAGGGGCCCAGTAGCTTGTGCGCCCAACCACTGCGCTTTCGCGCCCACCGCTGCTGGTTATGGTCCACGGGGGTCCGAAGACCCCGACCACTCGCGAGGCGTTCTAGTGGCTTCCCCTATCCGCCACCGGGGGGACGCGCCCAGTTGGAGACCAGCAACTCCCTTGGGAAGTCGATATACCTTTTTTAACATGAGCACCGACCGATGGCGTTGCCGTAGCTCCGCCGCGAGAGCCGTATAATAGACATTCATTATTACATAGATCGCACTAATTTATTAATATTTTATTTTATTTTCATAGACGTAAGTATAGCTGATAATACTCAAACTTCCTGGTACCTATCATACTGATTAGCATTTAGTTAGTTATTAGTTCCCGAATACCATACGTACTATTTTCTTTTATATGTTATCATTGACTATTGTCACCTATTAACTAATTGAAAAAAAAAATGCGTTAATGCGTTGTATTGTTCGTTTTACCTCATCGATTATAGTATTAAGCGTTTTATGTTAGTATTAAATGAATATAGATATAAAAACAAAAGATCATTGTGATTATGAGCCGGCATACGTACGTTTGTATAAAGTGTGCCGCGTGCTCGCATCCTGTTCGCCGGTGACGACACATCGCATGAGCCGACGTCGTCTGCGCACTCCTATCCGATTGGTCGCTGTTATCTCTTTGACAAACGCACGATAGAATTTCTCCACTAGTAAACGGAACTAATTGTATCCGATAGGTAATCGATGTACAGATTTATGACTTTGTCAAAGTAAGCGCATATTTTTTTCTTTCATTACATTACAATAATCGTACATGCTATCTCGATATTGAGTGCACGGTTAATCCAGTCATATGTCCGATTACATAAAAATAAATTGCTGTTTATTTTAAGACACAAAAATTATTCATTATTACGACATAGATGTCCAGATTAATGTTTTATAGTTTTAAAAATCAATAACTTCTTTGGAGTAGGTATTGAAAATATAATGTTTTGTTCACATGTAACTACGTATGTACAGAATAATGATTAAATACCTATAAACAAATAAATGGCAATAACAATTACAGAAGTTCGTCACTAGGATAGTGCTGACGTACTTTTGATAACCTCTTGTTCTTTCTATTTGTTGATTACGCACGTAAATATTTATGTCACTGGTACAATTTGATAAAATCGTTATATCTTAAACTACAGGTAATATAATCTGAACTGAACTTATATTAATACTCTTCTTCATATAGGAGAAGGGTTGGAGATGAATCTACCACGCTTCTCCACCGTGACGCCAACGATTGGTATCAGATGGGATCGACGGCTTACGGCATAGGTACACCTAGACCAGAAACTAATTCTTGTCCAAATATTATAGTTTGCCCAGAGCGGATATCGAATTCGCGACTGCCGGCTTTAAGGCGACTTCTCGCACCACTACACCAGATTCATGGTTGATCCTCATTAATGTAAACACATAAAGTAAAATATACATCTACGTATAAAATATTATAATACATACGTTATTTATTTTAGGCATAGCAACACAAATTTAAAATACAATAATAATAAAAAATTGCACTGGTATGAATTGTATCATTACAAACATTGAATAAATTCTGTTTCCGTTTAAACGTTGAATATAAAACTTATTTAAATATAAAATTTCGTCAAACAGTTATAAAATATCCTGTGGTTTAGGAACTTCGATTTGATTTTAATCATTAATATATATAACAGGTTTTATCTGCCCACTATTGATGAATACGCTGAGCTTATTCAATTAACGATTTTCGATTACCACGAACTCGTAAATTTCGATAGTAATTTTATAGCTTTAATTAAAAATATTTTTAAAGCATGAGATTTCATCAGTGATCAAAACGATTTATTAAAAATTTTGTCATGTTTTACTAGGGAGGTTTCAAAAAAAAAAAGAAAGTTATGAATAACCTAAAGGAACAACTGACAAATTATCTTGTAGTTTTTGGTAGAACAAACTTACCTAGTGAAATAGGATTATGCAATGCGATTGCAATGTAACTTCTGCATTTTAATTGTAATCGTATCCTTGCAGTCCTAAGTGTATCAAATTGAAGTTTTATGATACTGCATAAAACTGGTTAAGAAGAAGAGAAGGAAAGAAGAGAAGAGAAGGTTTAAAAGTAACCAATAAATGGTTTCTCGATGACACCTGAGATATCCAGGAACCCATCAAGATATTGCTTAGCTTTTATTGCAAATGAAATACGTTTCAATGATTTTGTACCATTCAGAATTTCAAACATTTTCTCAATTGGCCATCGTTTCTCACACTTTAATGCTTAGCGTGTATCGTATTTACAAAACTCGTAGGTAGGAAACACATAAAAATAGCACGTATTTGTTTTACGTCACGATAGTATAGATTTTAAATTAAAATACTATAATTATAATATACTTTAATAATCATATAATACAGCTGTACGAAACATAGATATAGACTTAAACCAATGCTTTTGGTGGGTAGCAAAACCCTGACCTTCTCTATCCTAGCTTCTAACATAAACAAAACTGCACCTTATACTCTTTAAAATATGCAAGCAAATATTGCCCAGTCGCTAGCAAGAATTTTGGATACTTATGTTACACAACAGCTTGTATCCTAAATGATTTATGTGGCCTCGAAAATTAACTGGGTCGCGAAGAAATCAAGGCACCCAATTGTTTTGACACTGTGGCTTTTTTGTCAAGGCTTCTTTTTTTGTTCACGTTCTTGATGCTTATAAAAAAATCAATATTATGTTTAAAGCAGTTAATTAAATTTAATGGAGTAAAGATTGATAAGAAAAAATAAATAAATAAAGAAAACGAACTAAAGTAATCTCAGTTCTATATTGATATTCATATGTATTCAATAACATAAAAAAATCATAATCTGCTTTGTAATCATACATCATAATTATATTAATATTCAATGAATAATCTAAAAATATAATATTGTAAGTGTATAATTAATGTATAGTGTATAAATATAGTTAT
Source organism: Euphydryas editha (assembly GCA_036937285.1). Lineage (NCBI taxonomy): Eukaryota > Metazoa > Arthropoda > Insecta > Lepidoptera > Nymphalidae > Euphydryas > Euphydryas editha. Next base: position 6,487,988 of record JAUPFZ010000020.1, read on the forward strand.
TAGTCTGAATATACCAATATATGAAAGCACACAACTCAAACCTTATGCTAGTGGTTTTTCGCTGTGCTTTAATTGTATGATAAAGAGAATAGCTTCTGCAAAGCTGCAATTTTTAGCTGCAAATTATATCATCGACCTTGTCGATTCACAGATTTCATAAAACATAAATAGTGGCTTGTTCCCGTTGTTACGTAGGTGCAAAGTCCAAACAGGAAAAAAAAACGTAAACTAAATAAACAGTACGATACAATCATAAGACGAGCGTACAGCCGCAGAGCGTAATACACGTAACACGACTATAGCTAAAGCGGGAGAATCCGCTGGGTTTTTGTCTAAACATTTATCAAATAAGGAAATTGTCAGCTTCAGTCAGTCTTTGTTATGATACCAAAACATACATAAGATCGTTTCACGTGTAACGAGTATGTACACATGTGGATATACCCGTTTTTGTTTGTTTTGAACACTCTTGAAAGTACGTAAAATATTAAATGAATATACTATATACCTATCTATATAAAAATAAATACGCATATCATTTTATTATTTAATAATTTTTACGACATTATTCGTAGATAAATGCAGAAATAATTGAATTTAATATGTGCTGGAAATATATTAATTTAGGAAATGAAATAATTTAGGAACTATATATTATATAAATCTTTTATACCTGAACGAAATATGTAATATTATGTACTGTACATAGTGTGCAATACTATATAGCCCCTCTCCAATATGGAGAAGAGGTGTTAACCCAGTAGTGGGATGTTTGTAGGCTGATTCGGGTCCATAGTACACTAGTATAATAAATAGTATTTATATTTGCTTTTCGTATTTTTTTTTTGACGTGATAACGTCTTGTAAATCAATGAATGCCGGCTGCACGCACGAAGAAGTGTCACTAGCGAGATCTTTGTATTATACAAAATAATGATAACTCAGTGATAATAATTCAATTTAATTCATAAAAGATTGCAATTATTTTGTTTTTGAATATTTTCTTATGACGTTATCACGTAAAATTGTCGTCCGTAAACCGACTTTATTTTTATTATATACACAACAAAAATCAACTAAAACTTTGAATACGGCTTGTATTTTTTCATAAATAGCGGGATATCTTGAGATTTCGCGGTGTTTCTCGCGAAACATATATTTTTTTAGAAAGTTGCATCCGGCTTCGCGCTAGGCGAACAACTTCCGTGTACAATGTTCGGATGTAGGTAACATGAAACAACCTAATTTTGTTTCATATTGTTTAAACAGCAGAAACGAAGATATGGACAAACTTCTTCATAAAGTATAGTAATTAGATATTTATATATATTGCGTGTAAAATTATTAATAGTTATAAACATGCTCTCGTGTTGAGAATTTTTATTGTACCTATATAATTTTTCAAGAAAAAAGTAAGATGCCTATGGTAATTGAAATTAGTCCTAAAATATGCAGAGTACATAATAGGTACTTCAGTCAACCTTTTGTGATGACGATATTTTTCTTTTCTTCTTTTATGTATCAAAGGACTGAATAATAGGCAGTATCATATGACTTTATATAAATGTAAATGCAACCAGTTACAAAAACCTGTTAGATAAACGAATGTTCTTAAGATGATAAGCGAACACCATTTCTGCAATATTTCAGCAAACTATACTCTTTACTAGACAATCGTTCGGGTGGCCTCATAGAGGTGTCTTATGAACGATATAAATATTACAATAATAATCGCTTTAATAATTTATCTATAAACTATTTATGATTATATCCTCGTTTTTGTAAATTATTTGAATTTATGATATGAATAATTGAATTGTTTCAACATTATGATTGTAATTTGTAAATAATGAGGTCTACCGGTTTACCTACCTAATATCTCTTGAATATTGGATGGAATGTTGTACTTCGATATTTTATAAAGCTGAGAAGTTGTTCGTTGCAACATGGGTCACTAACTTGGCAAAAGTAACGCAATCTGCGACAAGAATTTAGATCCTAAACAAGACTGTCGAGTAGAATAAGCGTACCCCGACACGGATGTAGCTGTGACTAAGACGCTTTAGTTTCCTTTTCGTTAATACGTTAACTGGTTTTAGCAGTAGGAAAAGTGAAATGTACTATTGACAGTTGTAAAATGTTTTTAGATTACGTTTCGCCGTGGGTGCGTTTTGATATTCTCGTGAATAATGAATAACAACCGGTATACTCAGGATTTGTGCGCGCGGTAAAGGTCAATGATCATCCGTAGATCCGCTTCGACGCCCTCATGACCCTGTCCTGCGCTGGCGCCGCTTGAACAGCAGTAAATGTGCTTAGAGTTTTCATGAAATTCATTACAAAACTTACAAAAAAAGAAAAAGAAAAGAAAATACAGTTCAATAAAAATATAAAAACTATCACATTTTAACGGCTAGACTTAAACTGCAAATATTATGTATGCTCTTTGATCTGCCGAAAATACATAATTATGTCAGATCCGGGATCACAAATTTAAAATCAAAAGGTATATTTACCGCTTATTCTTTACAAGGCTAAGATAAAATCCATTAGAATGTGTTGTAAGCTGTTTGATTTTTAATAGATATTAGTGGCCAATATATTTTTAGCACTAGTAAATGTAACGCGATTAGTAGTGCGATATCGCAATACGATTGTCGCAGTTTGACACTTTTCACGTTAACTTAATTGAATTAGAAATTATTTATATTTTAAATTTTTAATAAGTATAGCGCCATTTAATTTTTAAATAACAGTGGAGCAACGTAACTGGATTACCGAGTTCAAGGCTTTGCCCAGAGATGGGATATTTGCAATACAATATCAAATTTATTATTTTTATAGGCATAGTATTTTGAAATAAGATATCGAAATCATTTAACTTCTTTTTATAAATGTACCTGTAGCACTTTCATTACCAACTGCTTTAGATAACATACAGCTGATCTCGATGAATATTACAATGAGATTTTATATTACAAAATGCTATAAGGCTTGATTCTGTTGTTATTATGTCATGCTTATATTAAGTAGTGAGACCCTAAGCAGACATTATTGCGTAGAAATATTGGGATTTAAATAAAACCCACTCGCTAGAGATATTTATTAGTAATGCCTTTCAAATTATCTTTTATATAAATATTTTATTAATTTTAAGCTGAACCGTAACTTTACCTGTGTATATATATCGACCTAGTATACCTACTAATAATTTCTAGGTAAACAGGTGTTTAGCTATCCTGTTTGTAGCGTTTTATAAATATATCTTAGACGTAATTAGGCGTCTATTAGATTTCCCGTGACTGCCTTCTCACCTCCAGACCGATATCTTAATAAATTCAGACATCAACCAGCTCTCTCGCACATCATCTTTTATCCTCGATCGACTCCGCGCTACGCACAGCGCCTCTCTCCATTCTGACGACGTTCTAAGACGTGATGCGATCTCACTAGGACACATCCTTAGGACGAATGTCCATTATGAGTCCTAGAGAGGGCTAGTTTTCACGGCTGGGTTTCAGTGCTCAGCTTCACCACCGGAGAGGCTGTAAAGGCTGCTAGGCCCAACAGTTAACGCGTTTCGAACAAAAAAATCTGTTATGTCCACCACACTGCATCAGCAGTTGCATGTTTACTGCTGAACGTAGTCCTCCCCCATCATCTCTGGCAGGATTTGCCAATACTCGCCACCCTTGGCAGACGGGTTGGGAAGCTCAGTGTGTTGCGGCAGTATATGGTGGCACTGCTGACTATCACCATCCTGGTTGGAGTACAGTTGTTCGCACATTTTAGTCGCCTTTTACGACACCTGAGCAAGAATGAGGTTGCAACTATTCTTCTCTGCGGGTCATATTATTACGGCAAATTTCTGTAAAATATAATTTCCAAAAAAAGCTGGTATGTGCTTAAAACTAATTGCACATTTAGCCAAAGTCATGTTTATGTCTACGTAAAAATAGTTTTAGATTAATAAATATAATACCTATATTAAAATTTTTGTTACTTTTGAGTTAGTGTGCAGTATGCGGTTGTGTATTAAAAAAAATTGCTAATGCAATTTATTATAATATGCTATATACAGGATGACTGGTTAATTACTATCAATATTTAAGGAGACTACTCGGTACATTATTCTCATTCGATTTAGGAAAAAAAAACAGGTAAATATTAATAAACTTTTAAGTAAAGTCTCTCAACAATTATCCAATTATGTACGCGTCGTCTGGACACCCTAGCAGCTAGCTGCACTTTCGATACAAAACAGGTAGTTTACCTACGTCCAAACGCCGCCACGTGTTAACAGGGTAGCAGGATAAACAAGCATGATCCAATCCCCCTTAATACTTTAATCCTGGCTTAGGATAGGCAAAATACTAAGATATTTTACTCGTTTAAGCAACAAATTTGTTGACTAGGTAAATGATGTGAACTTTGGCAATTTTTAGATGTTAACAAGCGGCACAGTACAACACCTGTGCACGTGCCGCCGGCATGACTGTAGAGTGTCAACGCTTCATTTACTTGAATTGAAATTTATGAAAATTTGGTAAAAAATTAAGTACCTATTTTTTTTTACATAATTCGAATGAGAATCATGTACCGAGTATTCTCCTTAAATATTGATAGTAATTTACCAGTCACCCTGTATAATGCTAATGCAATATATCGACTAATCGATGAGTGTTGCTTTATCCGTTTATTTTATCTCTTCTATGCGTCGAAGCGTGATGTTTCATTATTTTAACGTCGAACAAGTAGATCTCGAAATTAAGCGCTTTTGGTTTAATATGGACAGGGATTAATTTATTTAAATATATGTTAATATTCTTTTTGTTGCAGAAATATGTGGAGTCATCACTGGGATGGGCAGGGGAACGCGGAGAGGACTCGAGCTATGATTCTGAGTGCGACGACGACGGCGGACACCGCACCGCCTCGCGCACGCCCTCCGACACTCTCGCGGAGGAGTTCGCGGAGTATGTTACGCTCGCGCCACCACCGCCTAATCAGGTTAGTATACACTATGCCGTAGACGTCCCGACTTTACTTGAGTTGACATTGAAGCCACTATCATACTAGCGTTTTTAGAGTGTCCGCGTTTCTCTAATGCTTGCCCAGAGGTACTGCAGCCATAGAGGTAAGATAGAGTAGAAAAGACATACGACTGCCTGTAAGCGTACCCCCATCTGTTTCTCTACTGACGCATGTGCAGTAAAGGACTGCTTGTTATTATGACAACCTCGAATAATAAAATCAAATCAACTTAAATACCTTATAAAGTTGTTTGAAATAATGAAATATATACACAGACAGATAGGTACCGTGATCGTCTCTCTCCGACCGAACCGAGGAACAGCTGGAGGCCTGGCTCCCGTGCTCTATCTATAATACCTCTATGACTGCAGCGCGTACGAGGTGTTAGTGTGTCGTATCTGTTTGTCTGCGTATTATTGTTTTCTTGCCATAATAAATGCGCTCGCTTACGCGTTAGCAACATTAGTGATACTGTTCTTTACGATGATTGGTAGTGTGATTTTTTAATCTGTTACTTTTTGATAATATAATAATCGTAATCTAATGGTAAAAATAAATAATCGTAAAATCGGTTCAGTAGTTTCATAATAAATAATAAATTCGTCACTCTATGTACACATTAGTTATTAATCTGTGATTTCTAAAACAATTATAGATTTAGCGGTATTCGATTTTAATAAAAAAATTTGGAAAACAATTATACCTATTACGAAACATATTCAGCAAGTTCAATTCATTATTCATGTTAACAACGACATTATTTATTAATGATGTTAGAATATCGCGTTGCTACGAAATTCCGATAATAAATCCGTCTTTATATCATTAAAATAAACCCCACGGTAATCATCGTATATGTTCTGGGTTGACTGATAAACAGTTTTATAACCCGCAATACACGATTAGTAGACACATTAAATATAGGAAATTGACATTTTAAGTAAATGATTTATTGCTGTTAATATTTATGATTATTTATTTATTAGGTATACTATTTTTTAGACTTCACACGATCGTTCGAAAAAAAGGTACAACTCTTGTAACCTAGATGGATATATTAATGGGCTGTCATTAAACTGATTATTTATTAATTAATTATATTTTTAGAACCACATAATATGTAGTATGTACTTTTACTTTCTGTTAATATACTAAATAATTTAATCAAATTTTATTTATTATACATTGAATAAAATTATGTATTACATATGTAGAACTTTTTATGATAAAGTAATAAAGTAAATATTAGTAGGTATATCAATATCATTGGAAATATCACGTAACTATATAAATTGTCGAGTAAATAAACATTATTACATCCATTATTCATATACCCAATTTTATTTGGTTTCCTACATACTATAAAGCCAAAAGAACAACTTGTCGTCTTCTTATGCTGTAGGATGCTAATTTCTAAGCTTATTTTTAAGATATTATTAATTAATTTAGGTCTTTTGAAACTTTTGGAAAGGAAAATTATACTAGGTATTCTGTAATAGACTGTCAATGCTTTTGAGTGTCCAACTGCTGTGCAAAGCTCCCTTCTACTAAGAAGGTTGGTGCTTCATTCACCACGCTGTCCTATCGCGTTTGGCAAATATACATAGCTAGCATTTTTCCTTAAATATGAAGGTCTCCTTACAATATTTTTCTTCACTACCGGAAACGACATAAATTTTAAGTATTGTATTAATATAATATAACGCTTTCGTTCCACTGGATTCTCTATGAAATAGTATACAGTTGACAAAATATATCAAAGTAAATACATGCATTTCTGACTTTTTGGCTAAACCGTTTTAAATAATATTAAATGTAGTAAATTATAATATTTATTTAGTATATTTCATGAAAATATGGTTTTTATGTTTTTGTAATTTCTCTCAGGCTAAAATCGAGTTTGCGGTAAAGTTGGGTTATTCCGAACGGCTCGCACGAACAGCGTTACAACGGTTGGGGCCGGATCCTCCGCGTAATGAGTTGCTGGCGGAACTTATTAAACTCGCCGCGAAGAGGCCGCCTCGCGCGCCTTCTCCGCCGCCAGCCATCGAGCCAGACCCACCGCTCGAACGCGCATCTTTACGTCACATCGTGATCGACGGAAGCAATGTTGCTATGAGGTAACTTATAAACGATCAAAGATCACGTTAACTTTATTTACCTTTTGCTCTTATATCTATAATTACTCTTTCTAATTACAGCCATGGCAACAAGGAGGTGTTCTCGTGTCGTGGTATTGAAATATGCGTCGACTGGTTTCGGGCTCGAGGTCACAAAGAAATCACAGTGTTTGTGCCGAAGTGGCGCAAGGAAGCGTCGCGGCCCGACAACCCGGTGGCGGACCGTGACGCTCTCGACCGGCTCGAACGCAATCGCGTTCTCGTCTACACTCCTAGTCGTCTCCTCGGCGGTAAACGCCTCATCTGCTACGACGACAGATACATTCTAAAACTTGCAGCCGAAACGGACGGAATCGTTGTCTCCAACGACAACTATAGAGACCTCGCCGCCGAAAGTCCCGAATTCCGAAAAGTCGTTGAGGAAAGGCTTTTGATGTTCTCCTTCGTTAATGACAGATTTATGCCTCCCGACGATCCTCTTGGCCGATCGGGCCCAACGCTGGACGCTTTCCTCCGCGCGCCACCCTCCCGTGCCGACCCGCCTCCCGCGTGCCCCTACGGGCGAAAGTGCACCTATGGCAATAAATGTAAATTCCATCACCCGGAACGTGCAGGAAGGCCTCACAAATCTGTAGCCGAGAAACTGTCAGAGCGCGCCGCTCGTAAGGCGCGCGATCTGCATACATTAAGTCTTCCACCCGGTGGTCGTCCCGCAGACAGTAAGAGACCATTGGCTCGAGCACATTCCGCAACCCCGCGACTCGCCGACGCATCGTTAGTATCGCATTTCGATAGAGCGCAAGTGCCGGGACCCTCACAACCTCCACCAGACCCCAATCCACATCGGAAACTAGCACGACAGCTAACATTAAACCCAACGTGTGATCCTAGACTTCATGCTACGGCCGCACGTGTGTCATCGGCTCCGGTCGGTGCGGCTGCAGCATTAGGTTCGCCAATGGCAGGTGTATCGCTATCCCCTTGCGCATCAGAAGGAGCCCTGCAACATTGGGAGGCGAGACGGAGAATGCACTTCCATTTAGCCGGAATATTCCCCGAAGCACAAGTCGCGGAAGCAATGTCAACATATCCAGAAGAAACGGATCCGCAAAAAATGTGTGCGATTATCTTGGACCGATACAGACCTAGCGAAGCTACATTACCTCGTCCGACACATTGACACTCTTTACACGACATTTCAAGCTCAAGTTTGAGCGATGTTGTTTGTAAATAAATGCGTTTTTTAATCTTTATAAGAAATGATCCAGGAATTATTCTCGATTTCTTTTTTGAAATTGAGTTTATAAATCCTCCAATGACGAAAAGCGGGTGAACGGTGAATTTAATCGTTATTACTGCCAGCTTTTAATTTCAAATATAATTGATATTAAATTAGCTGACACTAAAAACAAAAAAGAAAATAGTAAGCGTGTAAAATATAAATTTAATAAATAAACGCTTAAGACATCCAATTATAAAGTTTTTCACAATACTTTAAATCAATATTTTACAATAAGTTAAAACTTACGACGTAAGTTAAACATTGGATAAAATATGCAAGTTATTTGTATAACCTTTGCTTTGTTTTATTAAAAGAAAAATAATATATAAGGCATTTAACTTTGTACATTCTCGGTTGCTTGGACAAACGCTTCTGCGAAGCGCAAGTCCTTATTTAATTATTGTGTAAGTTTAAGTGTAAGATTTAAGTATGTACAAATAAAAAAATTTTAAACTACGTACTGACGTTATTACCATTCATAACATTTAACTGACTAATATAACAATTCGTTTCTTTAATTATGTATTTAAGAAGTTACGCTTTATTTATATTTAAAAAAAAACCTAATCGAGGTATGATTTTTGACAAAAATATAAAACCGGTTTACACATATTAAAAAATATTTTATAAATAACCGATGAACTGATCCGATAATCTTTAATTAAACATACTTTTTTTTTCAAAGTCAATCTAAAGTAAAATTAAGTAACAAGATTGCATTCGGTACTTTTAAGACCGAATGTCATAAGGCACTAATAAAAATATTATTGTGGTACCTAATTAGAAAAATATACCTACATAGTTTTTTGTGTATTGCAATATGTAACATATTTTATTTTGTGATGGTAAAACTATATTTGGTACTGTGTACCAAGTAAAAAGTTAAATATCTGATAGTTTATTAATGATGTAGCTTTTTTATTTAGAAATTAAATAAACAATATTTTTATATTTTAAATTGATGGAACACAAGATGGAACGACGATTTTTTTCCATATCACTGTTATTGGCGACATTTAGAATGAAATTTATCGTAATGACTAAATTAGATAATATTGGTTTAATTTGGTGTTACGAGGCTCATTGTTAGTTGAAGGTGTTCATAAGGCCAGACATTAAATAGTATCTTATTATTATAGTTATATTTACACTATTTGTTGTTTGATTTTATTAAATTGAACTGTTAAAAAAACCTTAAATGCAATGCATCAAATGTAAGATAAATTTTATCTACTTGCCTGTTATACTTCATATAACATTATTTTTACGATTATATGAAGTATAGCACTATATCTTAGTTTTATAATCAAATTTTGCCAGTTAATAGATTAAAAGTATTATGTTTTTGACAAAGTTTGATTATACTTTTTATACTTGTAAGAATATTATAGTAAACTTAATAATAAAGTTAGCAAGTAAACAATACTAACAAACAACTGATAATTATTATCCAGTACTGCTAAAACGTTAATCGTATTATTAATATGTTAACGTAATGTTAAAAATTGTGTCTATAATGCAATGTACTATTTAAGAATAAAGTATCTGATTAGACAATGGTTTATTTATTTTACTTAATATATATTATTATTGATTTAATATATGATTATATGAGATTATGATACACAGTATAAATAAGGATGAATTCATATACTGAGGGACTGGAAACAGAATGCAAAAATACTCGAACCACAACTAAGATCTTTATAGACTATGTAAACTTTTGTAATGTACACTGGAAACATAATGCAATTTATTTATTACTTAATTAAAACGGTATAAAACCAGTAACATTAATTAAGGACAAATCTTTCACACCTCGATCTCACAAAACTTCTGACAGACCGACAATACAGCCGCCCATTCATCCGCAAACAGATCACATTCGGGGTATATGTGTGTTTAAAATACGGGGACGTCTCGGTTCATTCTCGGTCCGATCTCGATCCGGTAAAATATTGTTACACAAGAAACAATGAGAGTATTCATACTATCCGTGCCAGTCAAGGTCCGATCAAGTCACGTTCCAGCAACGATTCGTCATACAAAACATTTTACCGGATTGAGATCGGACCGAGAACGAACCGTGATCAGCACTGTAATGTGGATCGGGCCTTAGCACATACGACTGTACGTGCTGTGACGGCACTGCAAACAGTTTACGTTTTCTACACGCTCGCAGAAGGTGCCTCTGGGGCACAAGGAACCTACACAGCTTATCGCTCAAATCGGAAGCATCGATCTTGCCATGGAATATCTTGCATGCTGTAGATATTTCCGTCTCACTTCCAATGATTTGAAGTTCAGAGCCACTAAGAGAAATCAAGTGGGATAGAGGAATGGATAATGTCCATAAACACGCTTGTAGAGGTATCTTAAAAACACCTTTTGAGCTCTTTCCAAAAAGAGAGCGTAGGTACTCTCGTGTGGATTCCAAACACATGCACTAGTTTCGAGCTTTGTTCGGACCAATGCGGTATAGAATTTGAATTGGCGCAACGAAGGAACAAATCCAAGACGCTTGTAGGATTCCTTAACTAAGATTGTTATATGGTCATGAAATGTGAGTTTTGGGTCAAATAATCAAAAACATCAAGCAATCAAAACACTCGGACCACAACTAAGATCTGTATAGACTATGTAAATTTTTGTAATGTACGGGAATTGAAATTAACTGCAAGTGCAACAGCCGCTCATCCCCCCAACGGAATCGCATGGTGTTCATGAACCTTTATGATACAACTCTGATGCCATTCCACTAATTATCGCTTGAGTGGAAGATTGGTCATGTAAATGCGTTACTGGCTCCCGGACTATTATGAGAATAAGGACCATCTAATTGAATGAAATAGATATTTTACATGTACATAAATAAATTATAATACTTTATATTTTTAAACTTTACATAATAGAGAAGAAAACAAATACACTTTTTAAAGAAATTTATTAAATATATAAAAATCTATTCTAAAAGTTCATTCACTTTTCTTTTTCTATTTGGATTATTAGATATTTTTTTCAATATCATTTGCATATAGTTTTTACTATCAACTTTATTTTCATTTTGCTCAGCAGGTAACTTAATAAAATGTTGTCCAACAAATTTACTACTCTTTTCACTCACTGTATTATCCAAAGGCACAAACACTCTAGTTTTTTTATTTGTTCTAAACAAATATGGATTTCTGGACGGTTCGTTAACTATGTCCATTACCGTTTGGGAATCTTCTTTTTGTAATGATTGCTTACTTACTAAACTAACACTCTCAGAGTTGTTTTTAGGTAATTGCTTTAATTTTGGTTTGTATTTTTGATATATTTCGTTTACAATTTTACTGATTTCAAGTAAGCATTCTTTTTTTATACCTAAGCAGCTTGTTTGTATCCCAAAATTATTTTTGGTTAATATTTTCAAATTCTTTAAACAAATTACTGGTATATCAGAAAAAGTGCATGCCTCAATGATTGATTGAACAATAATTCGTGGTTCAACTAATGCCTCTACTAGTATTGCTGAGCAATCATTGTTTTCTATAGCGTCTCTACATACAGACATGCCACACAAAAATCCTTCTATTTTTCTGAAAATAAAACATTACAAATTAAATTTTGATTTTGTATTTATTATATTTGGCATCAAAAAATATATATATAGAAAGTATTTCTTACTGAATCGGTTTGAATTTTGGACGTTCATTTTTTGGCATTAATTTCAGTTGGTTCCAATGAGGTTTTTTTAAATCAGGAATATTGATACGATACTTGATAAGGACAGAAGTTAATAAATTTTCTTCAGCATCCGTAACTGTGGGCCTTTAACATAACATAAATATTTATATAACAAATTAACATTAAAAAAAACATGAATATAAGAACTCTTACCAAAAAATAGGATCAGGCCGGCATATAATATTTTTTATAGTTTTTTTAAGCTTGCCTTTATTTAATGTACCTTTTTTCTTTTTTAATTTCGCCGCTTCCATTTTATTTAAGTGGTCGAATTTATTATCTTATAGATTAATTTGTAGCAGTACGTAATATTTAATTTTATATGTTATTTTACTTATATTTATACTATAGAAACAAAAAAAAGAAACGTACACTATATTTTATACAACCGATGGTAATGTACAAAAAATCGACAATCGTTCAACATGATCATGGAATATGTCTATATTTCATGAACATGATCAAGAATTCAACATCAACAAACATGGAAGCATGGGATCACATACACATGACATTGACTTGGACATTGACAGTAGAGGCCTAAAGGGTTTTTTATCATAGTGGTATTTTATAGTTTGCGAATTAATTATAAAATTTTTACATGGTAACATTAAAAAAATTAGAGGTAATGTGCACTCATGTCAATTTATACCCATATTCATATATAAATTTTTCAACAAATTTTCTCAATTTCAATTTATATAATATTACTTGCTTTATACTGACTTACCACGGGTTTCCCAAAACAATAAAAATAAAAAACTATTTAATTGAAATTGTTTAACTTGAGAAAAGCTTACTTAAATTCTATGTATATGAATATGATAATGTAAAGAAAGGTTATTTATAATTAAAATCTTTTAATGATTATAAAATATATTTTATTTTATATTATTAGTTATTACTCTATGGACAGACGCTTTTAATTATATATATATATATATATAATTAAAAGTTCGAAATACGGCTAGCGCTGTAGCGTAGAGTGAGAGAGACTAGCGCAGTTACGCGTTAATAAGAAAGCGGTTTACCCTCCCTCCCATAAGTTATTACTTCCCACCAACCCCCCGATGCGTTTTCGGTGTGTTCAATTAGTTCAGAGTTCCCCAAACTTTTTTGTGTCGTAGACCCCTTGCCATATTTTTCCGTGTTGGGTAGGCCCCCTACTTACCTGATATTGATTTCCTGTAAATTTCTAACTGTAGTGAAGTTTAGTGTTAAAAACTTAAAGTAAAAACACATGTTAATTTATACATTTATTAATTGAATTTAAATTAAAACTACTCAAAATAAAATTTTGTATCTGTTATGTAAAACATACGTAACATTAAATAAACAAAATAAACTATAAATAAAATAACATAACCAATAAGTCAATATTTTTAGTGAGAAGGATGAACCTGATGCTTTAATAATAAATTATCAACATTCGGCGTCAATTTTGTAAGGGTTAATCTTAAATCTCTTCGGCTAATGAGAGCTCTGAGACTGCGACTCTCAGGTTTTTACAAGTTCAAAATGTAGGTTTTGGGACCACAAAGCGAATACCAACATCCTACAACTTACACAATTTTATAAACATATATAATAAATTTTTTACTTCATAGGTACTTTTATAAATAATGTATATGTTTTGATATTATAAGATAGTATGATGTAAGTAAATAGGTACTATCAGTGTATGTATTGAGATCCACTATCGTGGACCCCCATTTTCATTTCATGGACCCCCAATTTTTTTTTCGCTGTCGTAGACCCCTTGCAGGTTGTCATAGACCCCTAGGGGTCGATATAGACCACTTTAGGAATCACTGAATTAGTCGAAGACCGCTTGATCGAAAATGAGCATTTTTACATATACTCTTTGCATTTTTACCCAAAAATCAACTTTTCTCATAAAGCTCATTTCCACCTCGGAGGAATATAATATAATATACGTCAATAAGTAAAATTGTCGTATCTGGGGCTCAGAAAATCCACACGTCATCGTGGAGAAACCAGTGCATCCACATCGAGTGGATTGAGATTGTCTGGTGCGGATTTTGGTCTGGCGGCACTATCGGGCCATTTTAAAATGAGCAAGGAAATTTCGTGACAGTGAATGGCGATCGCTACCACGCCATGCTAAGTAGGAATGATCGATATTCATCGATGTTTCATGATAATTCATCGTTGTTTACCTAAAAACATCGATGTTTTTACATCGATGTTTTGACTTCGATAACATCGACATATCGATGTAAAAAGAATAAAACATCGAAAAGTCAATAAATCTTTATAGCGTCATCTAGCGTGCATATGTTTTTTTAACAGAGTGTGCCTAAACGACACTGGGACTGCTGTTTTTTTTTTCCTTATTTTTTCTTTCCAATAATTTTATAAATTAAAACACATTTCATAAAAAATTCAGACAGTTTTATTTGTTTGTTACCAAAAACATCGATGTTTTTCAATCGATATATATTGTACATCGATACTTTTGATTCGATGTTGACATCGATGTTTTTCTAATATCGATCATCTCTAATGCTAAGCGATTTTTTGTTTCCCAAAATTGAAGAGGATGACATAGACGAAATTTGGTTTTAACGTCTCATCTTTTGCGCACTGTTTTCAAAAATCGCATAATCAACCGAAATAATGATGTCAATTGGTCACCACAACGCTGCAATTTGGGTCCTTTGGACTTTTTTTGTGGGGAGCCGTTAAGGATAAGTGTTACACTAACCCATGGACGTATGTATAATGTATATTATGTCCATGCACTAACCATACAGAAACGATATTGACAACTTGTAACATTAAATCAAAGTTGAAATTGACGAAATACTAATCGAATGGGTATTGTAAGGTTAGCCGTGGCGGTCATTTGAATGATGTTGGCTTCCATTCCGAAATGGAAAGGTTCAATCTTTCGAATCAACTCATAACATTGAAAAAATATTCATGTTTTTTTATGTGAAACATCTATAGCCGCACGTAAAACCGATTTCTGGCGTGGCGACGCATGCCGTGGCGACGCATCGCCACGCTATACGATGGTATATATATAGTCTATATGCAGTAGTGTGTGCGGTGTGGCGACGCGTCGCCATGCGCAATCGATCGAAGTCACTGATTAAACGAATTAAGTAGTCACGATTTGAAATAAATTCGTAAATTTTTGTATTTAATGAAAATAAATGTTTATTCAATAAATAGTCATCGTTATCTGGAAAAAAATCGTAATATTTTATTTTATCATTATGACATATTTAGTTCCTATCACAATATGTTCTTTTCTGCATATTACTTTTACAAAATAATGTCGATGTTTCACATCTGCCAGGCGTCCCGTGACGGCTCACATGTTTTTTTTTTATAGTCGATTCAAATTACCAATCTTAAATAGTCCATTCTTAGTACTAGGTTCAGTAGTAATTTAGAAGATTGTTGTCATAGATACCTAATAGCGTTATAGCGATCGTTACTCATGATAGAATAGACGACACGTTGGCGCAGTGGTCACAGCAACTGGCTGATGCACTGGCGGTCGCGGATTCGATCCCCGCACATGACAAATATTTGTATAGGCCATACAGATGTTTGTCATGGTCTGGGCGTTTGTGCTTGTGTATTGTGTGTTTCCGGAACCCCGACACAGGATTCACATCCTACTGGGGGCCGCTGAGTGTGAGATGTTTATTATATTATTATATAGGCCTTTGCCTAGCAGAGGGACGTTTACAGGCTGATTCAGTTTGTCGTAAAATGACAATCCTACTCTCATATCGTCTTATAGTTTAACAGTCTCATTATTTTTACGTAGGTACGTACTTTATCGTACAGCCTAAAATCTTGTCACATTTACAAACAATAGCTTCGATCGAGGCTTATCTTAATTAGTATGTTTAAAATTATGAGTAGGTATAACCATCACATTTTGAACTGTGAATATTTTTTGACGAGATAACGTTATAAATCGATGAACGCGGGCTGCGCACACGAAAAAGCATCATCATTGTCACGTTCCACCTGAGCCGAGCGTGCAAGCGAGAACGCGGAAAAAGCGATAGAGAGGCACGATCGACCTAAGCGATTATAAAATCAACTTCGGCCGCTAATAAAAAATTGTAATTTTCAATTAACTCCTTCTTTGTAGGTATTACATGAAATAATGATAATATAGCAGGCTTAATAATAAGCCGAAATAAGTCAAAATTTGTTGATTTCTACATTTTCGAATAAAATCACCTAACACAGCTCAAAGAATAGGTACAATCTGGCTGCTACGCGAAACAGAGCAAAATGACCGATTTCATGGATTACAGAGACGACAGAATGCCTCCAACAAGGTAGAGGCTCAAACTTTGACAGCGACTTACCACAGAAGTGTTTTTTTGACTTTTTTAGGTTTATTATTAAGCGTGCGATATAGTGATAATAATTCAATTTATAAAAGTATGCAATTTTTGATCAATGTTTTCTTATGACTTATGACATTATGGGTACGTTCGCGGGCCCTCTTCAAATTGATAATTCATCACTTTTATAGGAGTGCATGCGTACTTCATACTTTTTATCTATGCATTCCACAGACCACATGCGCGGAAATGATACTTCTTTAATCAAAAACTGAATTTAACTGTCGAACTTTAGTAAATAATTGTTTGCTATTGTTCATAAAAGATAAAAAACAAAATTATCTTACATTTCTTCACTACTTATTATTTTTATTAAAAACTGATAAATAAAAAACTATTGCGCATGTTCCATTTCCGTTTCCATGCATGTGGTTTGTCGAATGCATAGATAAAAAAGGACTATAAAAGTGATGAATTATCAATTAGAAGAGGGCGCGCGAACGTACCCTATCACGTAAAATTATGGTCCGTAAACCAACTTTACATGCAACCACTTTTTTTTCTTACAAAATGTGTTTTTGTTAAAATATTTTTTAATCTATGTATATTAAAATCATTATAACTTTAGCTAATGTAAGAGCCGAAATTGAACTGGCCCATTGGTGCAGTTGACATGTGACTCTGCTTTACGCTCCAGGGTCGTGGGTTCGATTTCCATCCCGAGTTTGGGTTTAATATTTATTTATTCATTACAAAAAATAAATTATATAAATATGTATATCAGTGGGTTGTAACGTAAAACACAGGCATGAAGTTGGCTGTCTACCTTTAGGAACAAACAACCGTGCGTGAATGTTGAAACAAAAAAAAAGTATCGACGTCAAAGTAAAAAATATCGGTGTGTATATATCTACTGAACCGACCTATATCTCTTAAAATATTAATGTAAAACAACAGGGATGATAGCTTAATATAATTATTAATTTAATAGTTTAAATACATCATATGTCTGTCCTAGTGTAATTAGTTTGTAATATTTTAGTTACTATAATAATATTTTAGTACTGTAGTTATAGTTGAGTGTAGTTTTAGGTTACGATGTAATAATGAAAGTCTGACTATTTTGCCTGTTTTCAAATTAAATTAAGACTGTTATCTCAATCGCACCGATCAATCTCCTCCGTGTGTTCTCCACTCTACGTGACATTGGCGGAATCAACCGTGCTCAATTGGCACAACTGAAAGCCACTAACCCAATCAATCAATTTAATAGTTTATCTCAAAGTACATTTTTGAAAATTAATTGTAAAAAAAATTATTTTTTAAAAAAGGTGCAATATTATGTATCTGTTATTTTAAAATAAATTTAAAACTTGAATCAGCTTCAGTATTTTTATAATATAAATTTTTTATATTTTTTTACATTAAAATATTTTGAAATTTTAAAAAACCTCTTTTTAGTTTTTAGTCATAACTATACAAGATATTCATATACGACAATAAGTTAAAAACAAGTTTTAGCAATAAGCTTAAAATTTTTGAACAAAGGAAATATAAATCCTATTAACTCATTAAGACATATGAAGCGAAAATATCACTTTTTATCGAATTGTTGTCGGATATTAGGTAACTAATTTTAACTTTAAATTTGATCGGTAAACCCAGAAATAAGAGAAAGAGGAGAGAGAGAGAGAGGGGGGGGGGAATGGAAGGTATTTTTATAGCCTTTGGAAATACTAAGCCAATATATTTCAATAAATACAGTTTACAATCCATGCATTGTAAATAGCAAAATTGTAAACCATGCCTTATTGGTGAAGAAAAAACATGGATTATTTTTAAAATTTAGTAAACAAATTAAACGGAAACCGTTTACGGACGGCCGTTTACGATGGAAGCCGTTGGATGAAAGCTGCTTCGAACCGGTCGCTCTAGACTCTAGAGGGTCGATGGTAGAGGCCTACGTTCAGCTGCGGACATCTAATGGTTGATATAATAATGATGATAGAATATTCATAATATTGTCTTTTTTTGTACGTGCCGTCGAGTTCTTTATGCATTAATCTCATTATTAATTAACAATTTAATAAAAAATGTAACTTAACAATAGTTTTATTATATTACAACTTGTAAAATACTTATAAATTAAATAAATAAAAAAACATAATTAAATTCCTTGTTGAAAGATACCAAGTGGTAATAGGATCAAATCAGTGTTGGTACTGGCAATAATGGCTCTCATCAGCATCATGTCATCTGGTGTGTATCTCCAGCCACTGAGCTGACCGAGACTTCGAAGGTTTGGGCAGGTTTCTATCAATAGCTCCACTGTGTCTCGCGTCAGACGAGGCGCGTTTGGAAACCAAACTGATTCTAAATTATCGAACCTATAGCGCCGGAGCATCCTGAAAATGAGTCGTTATTGACTTATTTAATATTTAGTACCTACACTTTAGTCAATTTTACCTTATTTTTTTCTTTAATTTTTTTTTCAAATTATTTTTATACCTTTGTCCCTACTTTTTCGAGCATAATCAGTAGTTTAATGTGGTATGACTCTATACAAAATAAATCGTCGATAATTTTTTTTTTATACGTAAATAATAAATGTACTGTACTGTATTAATTGCTATTGTTTTTTTTTTTTTGTTTTAAACCGACTAAAAGAATAATATGAAAAAAAAACAAATTAAGCATATGAAACTTACCGCGCCATATCCTGATCGTCTAATTTTATTTCATCACCAATTATTAACTTTTTAAGTTTAGGGCTTCCTGTCATTAGGTATTTTAAACAGGACGTAGATAGATTGCCCTGTATGATCTCAATATGTTCAAGCTTATTAAAGGGTATTTCTTCTTCGTGAGTCGCAGTTTGAATCGAGTAGAATTCTAAGCTTACTAGATTCTGACAAGTTTCCGCTATTCTTGTAAAATTAAACGAACCAAGGGAACCGGAAAGCATAAGTGTTACAATTTTATAGCCTATTTTATCAAGCAGTTGATGTAGTTCATGACATTGAAATTTATTTAATTTTATCTTATTCAAACAACTTAAATCTTTAATCATTGGTAACACTCCTTGGTCGGGTTCTTCTAAATAAATCGTTTCTATATTTGGACATAATGCAACAATAGCTTTTATCGTTCTCATATTAGTTTGAGCATCATGTATGTATTGTAACTTACTTTTAAACCCTGGTGGGCAATCGTTATTATAAAGATAATGCAATGCCTTTCCTACAAACGAGTAACATCCCAAGTTCGTAAGATTTGGTAAACGTCGTATCAAAAGTGCTACGTCTGTGTGGTCTATGTTTTCCTCTCCGTACATTCCTATATTAACAACCGTTAAATTTTGAGTCAGCTGTGGATTTCCAGTAAGCATAGCATCAATACCGATTTCTGTGATATCAGTTTCACCAGATATGTCTAATAATTTTAAAACTTTATTATTTTCACCGATGAATTTAAGTACTTCATCGTTTGCTATATAAGGTATATTTAAAGCGGTTAAGTGTACAAGGTTTCTAATTATCTCGTACAACAACGACAGCTGTTCATCTTTAACCCACACACCTTTTAAGTTGAGAGATGTCAGGTGGCGGCCTTGTTCTGCAATCAATTCAAGGACTTTTCTGTAATAGGAGCACGGAAACATTCCCGTCGCTAAACTCTTTACGTTTTCCTTTAGAAGCAGTTTCATAGTATAATATCTGATGGAGGGATCTAGGTATTCCGAACTTAAAATTAAATTGAGAAGATCTTGAAATATATCACTCGTTGCTCCCATACTTTCGTAGTACGATGACACCATCGCAAACGGTAGAGCAACATCTTCGTCGGCGGTAACTTGAGCTAAAGTATGTATCAATTGTCTAGCTACTAATGATAAAGTCATTTCTTGTAACGGAGCAACGGGACATTTCGGCGACATTTTCACAGCACTTATTTATTTATCTAAATATCACTTTCACCTCGTAATTAAATATCACTATCTTTTAACTATATCGTACGCATTACACTATAGTACTACGACTTTCGATTTTCAGAATAGAAAGAAATGAAAAATTCGTAAAGTTATTTAGCGCACGCGCATCCCACATTTGGAATGGCGCCAACTCTATATAATTCAAACTCACACAACCCTACCTTTATTTATAGAACTTTTATATTCAAAACGTGTTTAAAACAGTTATATCAAGACACGAAAATATGATTGTTTTGTTTCATCATTTGTTTAACTTGGCGTATTTGATTGTGTTAATGTTTAATGTAATGCAAATTTTGTTAATAGTCGACTTCAGTATTTTTTTATGTGTAGTTTCATTAATAATTATAAAATAAAAATACAATCAGAATTTTATGTTCTGTCTTATATGCCTTTAATAAAGATCTAATTTACAACTTATATAAAAATAACATACCTAATAAACGTTCCTGATACAAATGTATGATCATAAAATAGTTTCTGTAAGTTTTTTGCGTATATTTTTTTTTAATATTCCAAGTGTTTTTATTTTTTATATTATTCAAAATATTTTACATTTGTACTTTATTTAATAACATCGATATATGCGCAAAATTATTATGATGTATCATACAAAATACATACCTAATATAAACATTTTAACTTCACCGCTCTGGAGTTGCAGCAACCACCAACACAATAACACATTTTTTATTATCAATTATTTTTGCAAAAGAGCAATATTTTTTATTTTATTTTTTTACATTTTGATTAGCTTTTAAGAATTATTTACACGTCTTTTGTAAAAGCCTAATTAAATACAATTCATTCTTTGTGTAGAGTTCTAGTTTAGAAAATTATGAATTCATTGACATCTCTTGCAATATCCAATTATATTTTTTACTTAAATATTATGCAGCCGTGATTATTTAGGAAAGCTTACAATCGGTGAAGTTTTTTATGATTGCACTTAAAGTTAAGGCTAACGCTCTTAAACTAGATGTTTCAATGACTAATGTATTATGACATCTAGAGATATATTTATTAATTGAAAGTTAAAAAGTTGTATTCTAATTCGTGAATTTTTACGTTTCAGTGTTTCAATCTCTTGCCCGTAAATTTCATTTCAATTTCTTTTATCATATCAACATCATCATCATCAAATATAAGATGATCTAATTGAAATTCCAATTTTCATATGAGTGATGCGTGTTTTAAATATCAAATGTCACTTTTACAGTGTGAATTGCTTAAATACTAATTTGACTCATTAAAATACTCGGATAATATATCAATTCACTTTCATTTGCAGATTTTGTATTTTAGCCCTTCGACGCTGTATCAAATACAGTTAAGGACTGAGGCTCACCGATAAAATACGACGAATAATTTATGCAAAACATTACGTTAGAGCAGTAGGAAGGACGAAAATATCATCGAAAATTGCATTTGTCAACTCAAGTAGAAAAATCGGAGAATTTTAGATCTTTTTGATCTGATATATAGATTATTAATACATTTTGTTTATTTTTTAATGCTAAGAAACTTTAATTGGATCTTTATAAAATTATCAAAATGTATTGACATTGATACAAATTGAAAAATTCCACATTTTTCCTGTATCTTTAATATGTAACGTCATAATACAGTTGAAATATGAATATATTTACATACTCAAACATTATATATAAACATATTTAATTTAGGTCGGAACAGGTAAATTTTTGGCTACTAATAGTAGAATTTGTTCGGTACTGAAGCACCAATTAGCGATGTCCTTCGAAACTTTACACCAATGTTCTCCGTGATGAGGTTCGGCCGCTTTACAACGGCTTTTTACGTCTTCTTGTTGCTGTTCGTTGCCGTGGAGTAGTTCGAATTTATAGAAGTAAGCCCAGGCGTCGCCTAGGTCTGAATCGATTTTTACCTGTTTATAAATTAAAATAACGTTATATGTTAAAAAATCAAAGTAACGCAATTATATATTATTACAACTATATGTTTGATATTTTCTGCCGAGTAATGTATAATATATATACCTAATTATGTGTTTATTGAATAATGATTTCTAACACTAACTTTTACGTGAAAAACTTTCAAAAGACGGTTTTATTAGTTTTATGACTTCGTGAGTATTTATGCAATAGAAACACATGTATAGAGATTTTCATATTCAGTAAAAATTTCAAGTACGTACGTTTAGGTTTGCCAACTTAATTTACAAGAAATAAAGTATATTCAGGCCTATGAAGAATATTAAACAGTTTTTTTAGAAAAATGAACAGTATTTTAGTTATTTATTGTTTTAAATACATATTTTTTAGAGCTTTCGCACACTAATTTACAATTTTTTTTTTAAAAACTTCATACGTCTCATCAGAATTATAACTGTACTTCGTTCAGAAACTCAGTGTGATTTGTTTGTGGCTGCGCTGCACTGGGCAGTGAGCGCCCTCTGACTAAATAAAAACAAATTTGTGTGAGCGTCTAAGTATAACACATTAATGTGTTTGCATTTTGATGCTAAAAACAGTATTTTGTATACATTATTTTTGTTCAACAGTAAAAATTATAATTTAGTGAAAAACATTATAGGGGAGAGTTGGATATTACCGAGCCTCTAAGAACTTGGACCTATAATTCGGAGAAGGTTCGATATTATATATTCAAAAATGCAGTAAATAGTAAAGAATTTATTTAGCTACGCATACATCACGGCAAAATATTTCAAAAAATAAACAAAAATTAATTATTGCAAAATAATAGAAAAACGGGAAAGCGTGGTATTATCAGACTGGTCTGATAAAACCGTGCCCATAATAATTTCGTGAATTTCTATCAGTAAACTTAGAATTTAAAAAATGCAACGTTTAATAAACTCGTTCGTAGAAAAAGAAGCATAGACTCCTTTCTATACCTAGATATAATTATTATTTTACGACTAGATTAATTATTATAACCATATCGGCCATTGGATGTCCACTGCTGAACGTAGGCCTCCCCCCATCGACTCCGGTTCAAAGCAGTCTCCATCCAACGACTTCCGGCGACTCTCTTCAAGTCGTCTGTTCATCTCGTGGATGGCCGTCTGACACTGTGCTTGCCGGTACGTGGTCTTCACTCGTACACGCCCTGGGCGCGGAATTGACAAACTCTGTTATTTCATTTTATAACCTCAAAATAATACAGTCAAGTTAATTGTGTATTCAAATCAATCTAGTCATTAATTCTATAATATGTTAGGATTAAAATAAAAGTAATCAATGTGTTACAATACAAATATAGAATAGCTTACCTCTTGTCAAAAATGCCCGCGAAATTATAAGGAACGAGAGTAAAAACTTGTAAGACACGATGTGTCTTAATCGCTGCTCCGAGTAAATTAACGTCGTGCATGGGGAGGGGTAGAGGACTCGGACTGTGATCTTTAAGGACTAGATAGCGCAATTAGCGTTTAGTTTTTGAAATATGCTAGGGCGTGGAATTATCAAACGCGCGGTATTATCCAACTCTCCCCTAATACTGTTTAGAACAGTTGGCAACCCTAGTTACGTTTAACAAAGATCGAACTATGGAGGTTTATTAAGAACACTTTGGGTAAGAAATTCCAAAAAATTAGTCAATTTATTAAAGTGAAACTTTTTGAAGAGTAACTTTTATATCGACGTATGGGAGAAATCTTATTGACATTAAAATCAAAAATCGTCACACTACGATCGTCACATTTTGGGACCATATATGTTATTGTACTGTATTTAGGGACTCCGTACTATATAATATATAATGGAACGACGCAACCCCATCAAGTTTCGGCTCGTTTGATTCATCTTGACGAGTACTTTGTTTTTAGATGGTTAAATATAGCTTCTTACGTGCGTACATAAGTACACACATTTTTTTTGTTCGTAAATTTTACTTGACCAATTAATGTTAAATATGAAGTGAAACTTTTTATTATATAAAAAGTTTCACTTCATACATTAATACACACAGACATAATTTTTTAATAGAACATTGACATCAAACTTATATTTACAATATTATGCTATCTAACAGTAAGAATCTATATTTTTGTAATTATAATTGCGGTAGAATCTAGATTTATGTAATCATTTTGTTGCACATGTACCGTCAATTGAAAGTTAACATTTTGATACAGAAACATTGCATAATCTTAAATGAAAAATTAAAACAAGAAATTCAGAGATTTTTGACGTGATAACAATTTATAAATCGATGAACGCAGGCTGCATGCACGAAAAAGCATGACTCATTGTCACATTCCGCAAGCGAGAGCGCGAAACGAGCATTAGAGAGGCACGATCGGCATAAGCGTTCGGCTTGTGACGCATCTATTTGTCTTCCACTCTATCGGCAGATGCGTCCGAGTAGAATAGAAAAAATATTTCAATTAATGAGTGCAAATAAATGTTAATAAATAAAAAAAAGTACTAAATTTCAATTAACTCCTTCTTTGTATTATACAAAACAATGATAATTCAGTGATAATAATTCAATTAATAAAAGTATACAATTTTTCATCAATGTTTTCTTATGACGTTACCACGTAAAATTATCGTCTGTAAACTGACTTTACAGACAACCAATTTTTTTTCCACCAGTCCACACGGACATATATTTGACTCTGTAAAACACACAGAACCAGACGCTAACATAATTTCAACAAACAAAATATATAAATTAGTTTCACTCACAGTCCGATTGAACCACTCCCGACACTTGTTCAGCTTCCTCTCCGTCCAGAACAGCTGCGACACCGCCAGCAGAACGTGCGCGTCGTGCTCGCACTTCTTTAACGCGTCCACCTGTATACGAAAGTTATACGCTTATTATTATTACACAAGGAATGTATATACAAACTGGAATGCGCACGTGCACTTAAAAAAAACGTTCTTAAGAGAGGGATTGCATCTCTTTCTATCATGGATTCAAGGCAACTCGTAAGAGAGAGACAAAATACCAGTAGTCAAGAAATCGTCACGGTGGCATGCGCCAGCGATCCCGTGGCATCCTTGTACGACGATGAGGGCACTGCTGTGTTTTAGTGGCTATTCTGACTTCGCAGTCAGCTAGTCCCACATACCCGACGCCTCCGGGTGGCGGGATGCGTAAAAGCATTTCAAAGCGTCAAAAAAAAAAAGTAGTCAAAGAAATGCTCGGAACGATTTTTTCACCGCCCGGCCCGCCCTGAACCTGAACTGCGCCTCTTAGAGGTCCGCTTCCGACTCTTCGAGGTGCTGGACGAGGCGGGCAGCGAGAATTTTTTCAAGCATCTTGGCCGTCTCGTCCAGCAACACAATTGGCCTGTACGCAGAGGGGGAGTCAGATGGTCGACCCTCCTTGCGGCTTCGGGAACTGTCCGGTGCTGAGGCACTTATCGGACAGGACTCGAAGCCGCCCTCTCAGTTGTTCCAGGGCGATGCTTAGTACTCGTCCTGGAACACCATTCGGCCCGGGGCCGTCCTCCTGGTCCTGAGACGATCCAGGGCCATGTCCATCTCCCCCTCGGATGAGGAGGGATGGACACCTCGAATTCGTTCGAGAGGCGGAATGTGGCCCGGACGGTGCGGAAAAAGCTCCGACACTATCCGTTGGAGATCCAGCGGCGTCGTTGCCGTCACGGAGGCACCCTGACCGCGTAACTTGTTACGTGATGCGCAGTAGGAACGCCCCAATGGATCTCGGTTGAGACACGCCAGGATTTCCTCCCGGCCAGCGTCCTTCGCCCGACTGATGGCGAGATGCAGAGCCTTCTTCGCTTGAAGATAGGCGTTCCGCAGCTTATCTTCCATGGCCGGATCGGCGCTATTGCGTCTAAGGCGGCGTACGTACAGCTTTCGTGCCTCTGAACAGGCCACCTGAAGATCCGCTATCTCGGGCGACCACAAGTATACTGCACGTCATTGCCGCGGGCGCCGACGCACTATAGGCATGGCCGCATCGCAGACGTTAGTTAACGAACTGCGTATACAGCACGCACATCAGTTGCCGGGTTTCCCCAGGCTCGAGACTTAGCGTTGAAGTCGTCGAGGACGATGACCGGCCTCAGACTCGGACTCTCGGCATACCGCAGCTCTTACGTTATCAAGAAATATCTCGAACTCCGCCAGGCTGCGGTTTGGGAAGAAAAACGTGTTCACTACGACGTACTCTCCCCACGCCATCACCACGTATCCCGAGCCACGCTCGACAAGCGAGAGGGAGTGGCCGGCGGTTTTGCCTAGGATCACCGCCATCGTACCGTCCAGGTCCCCAAACCAATTTGGTTGGGGAGGGACCCAGTAAGGCTCAATGGCCACCACCAGTTCTATCTCCCACTGCACCATGGATCATCAGAAGATCCTGAGCTCTGGGTGATAAGATCACTTACCACATCCTAGAACTCACTAGTCTGTCTTTGAAAGTCGTAAGAATTTCAATATGATAAACGTAGTGTAACTGAATTACAGATTTTAACATTTTACAAACTCATTTTTTATGAAATTGGCTTGAAAATAGATATAATCCAAGGTAGGTCGATCGTTTTCATCGGAGAGGTGAACAGTGATTGAGATGAATAAGGCCGGTGGGCAAGGACGTAGCCAAGATTCTCTATTCGCAGACAAAGAAGATTCTAGACTGTATTGTTTTAATCGTGGTTTTTAACATATTATATGAGTATCTCACATTAGTAGTGGAGGTGTTCTTTTAGTTATTTCACAAGAAAAGACGAAAAAAATCTTATTTATTAAAGAGCGACAGGTCTTCTAGCTCTTCTAGAGGTCAGCTGGCCTCCCCCTGCCCGTACCTCGAATTACGACACTTACGCGATCGCGAGGAATCGTCATAGTGTCGAATTTAAATACTAGCTGAGACTCAATTAGTATTGAAATTCGAAACCAGACTGCTTTCTCGCGATCGCGCTGTAATAGTCTCGCTGTAATCTGTAGTGATCCGCTCACACGGAGCACACGGAGCACACGGGGCACACGGGCCGCCCGAGGCCGATACTCACGCTCTTGGTCTTGCGCTGCGGCCGCGCCTCCATGAAGATGGCCTCGGCCCACAGGCGGCCGGCGGCGGGGCAGTCCTGCAGCGCCTTGGCCAGCAGCGCGCCCGCCGCCTCCGCGCAGCCCGCGCGCCGCTCCAGCCGCACGCTCTCGAGCCTGCCGCGCAACATAGCACTTCAGGTCGGCGATCGCGTCTGACGCGCTTACGTTCGATCGCTTAGTATTTTATTTTTTACAAATAGTGTAAGAAGCTATGCACGCGTTAACTAAGAAACCAATAATTAATATTTAAACTAAAAATATTTCATTAAATCGATTGAAAGTTTCGTCTTAAATAAAATCGATTATTATTTCAAATCGAACGAATGTCGAACTTTCTTGAATTGTCAAAAAATAATAAACGGTTGGACAAGGTATAATTTATATTAACTGAGGGAAACGGAGAGGAGGGGGGAGGGTGGCGAGAGGCGCGGGATAAATGCAAAGAGTTCGGTGAGGAAGGTTCGAATTATAATGACGCATTTTCTAGACACGTAAACCGATTGACCGCGAGACGCGGCAGATAGGGTACGCGGGGCAAGGGGAGAAAGAAGTTCGGTGAGTTTGGTCACTCGCCTTGGAAATTTATTATTGTTTTAGATACTTAGAATTATACTGACGAGAGAGAAGTGCGAGCCGACCTAGATTTTGGCTTTATGGAAGAGAATCTCCTTGTACAAACAAAATTGTGTTTTAGAGAATTCTCTAAGGAAAGGAACAGAAGTTAAAGTATTTCTGATAAACATCAGAAAATTGAAATATTAATCAAAAATAAAATATTATACCATACAATATTTTGAAAATTGCGTCTTTATTTTATGGATACAATATTGAAGAAAAAAAAAATTGAATATGCCCAAAATAGACAAAGATCTATTAAGTATCCAGATAATATAAAAGTATCCTTTCCAAAATATTGAAAAACTAAATCTTTATACATACCACAAATCAGGATTCTTTGGATTTCTTAATCTTGCTTTTTCTAGAACAGACCTAGCTTTCGTTACGTGTTTCAATTTCTCTTCCAATCTTGACAATAATATCCACATTGGTACACAGGTCGCACATTTTTTCAACTGAAATTAAATAATAATTATTTTATCACACCATTACTATATATAATACTACTATGAACCCGAGGGGATATCGAAATAAAAAAATCCCTTTACTCCCAGTTTTCAACAATGTATCTAAATAAGTTATAACTCAAACTTTTCAGTAGTTTTAGCGTACATTTTATTACTGAAATTTCGACACAGACTAAGATTTTAAATTAAAATAAAATTTAACTTTTAATATTTTTTATTAAGTCATATTTGATCTGTCAATTTATTTCTTCCTATTTTTCATCTAGAATATTCATTAACTTAGTCTAAATCTTCCAAGTTTTCTATATTGAGCTCTTAAAAGTATTAAGTGAAACCTGATAATCTTTTTGGCTTAAGTCATTAGAGACTTGTAGTAATAAAATATTTTATAAAAAAATATTTATGACCCGCGTTTGTGGTTCTGTACATGATTCTGAGAATGAAGTTTTACAGCCTACAACTTTAATCAACAAAATAAGAAAATTATAATATTTTAAATAATTACAGACCAAAGATTAAAGATTTATATTTAAAGATTTATGCACAAAAAAAAGGTAATAATATTAACTTACACCCTGTGAGTAAGTGTTATGTGCATCATCATCTTTGCCCATTTGTTCTTCTATTTCACCTTTCATCATGTAAAGTTTAGCGTAATCACTGAAAACTTTAATTGCTTCTTCCAAAAGATTCAAAGCGACGTCTAGATTGTTCAATGCCCACTCGAGTTTAGCGGATTTTATCATTACCTGAAAATTTTTAAAGGTAAAATTAAAGTTTAATAATAGATTTTAAAGTTAAGGCATTAGTAAAATTTATAATTCTCTATAAAATTAATGGTATATTAAATTTTATCATTTACGGTCACTGCTGCCGTTTTTTTTTTTAAATTATATATATTTTAAGTAAGTATAGTTTTTTTTTCTTTTTGATAAATATAAGTATTTAATTACCCGAGGCGTAGGAGCTGAAGCCCTAGCTTTAGCTAACAGACGTCTGGCCCTGTCATATTCCTTGTTCTCACTTTCTAGTTTCACAGCAGCTAACCAGATTTCCTCAGAGTTTGGATTTGCTTGGAAAGCAAGGGATAGAATGCCTCGGGCCGCTGGCACATCGCCTGAAAATTGTTTAAATTAGTTTATATCTTTTACCTAATATCAGTGTAAAAATATGTATTAATATTAAATTTTAATATTCAAATTATTAATTATATTTTTTCTTAGTTACGAATATAAGAGTTTATTAGTTACAGTGGCCAATTTGCATTGAGTAAAAAAATTAATATTTCGTAGATTTTTATAAAAATTAGAAGAAGAGTCTGGGTGTAATATATATTTATTATATATGTATTATTTATATGTATATTTATTAAAAAAATATGTATATCAGTCGGCTGTTAAACACAGGTATTAAGTTGCCTACCTCAGGAGCAGACGACCGTGTGTGTTAAACATAAAAAAAAACAAATATCAAAATCAGATAGGTGTGTTTTAAAATATAGCAAACATCATACATAGACATCGAACCCAGAACGACCGTTCAAAACGGTCGGGCTATAACGTAACTTGAGTGATATTTTTTTCTCTTTTTTATGGAAGAGGGGGCAAATGGACAGTCAGTTCACCTGGTGGTAAGTGAAAGCAATATTTATAGACACCCGCTACATCAGAGGTAGCAGCAGGTGCGTTGCTGGACTTTAAAATAAGAGTATGCTCTTTTCTTGAAGGTCGGTTAACCCTAAGTCGTATCGGTTCGAAAATACCGTAATCGCTATGGTGTCGAATTTCAATACTAAATTGAGGTTCAGCTAGTATTGAAATTCGACACCACAGCGATTTCTCGCGATCGTGCAGGTTACGTAATAGTTCCAATAGTCAAATATTTGTATTAGTACAAACACTTCTTTCTGGTCTAGATGTAAGACTTCGTGTCTCCCCACCGTGCCTCGGAGAACACAAAGTTGTCGGTCTCGGTTGTTAGCACATATACCTAATAGTGATTATAGTGATCGTTACTTATGGAAGGAACATTATCGGCCACCCCGCATTGAAGCAGCGTGGCGAATTAAGCTCCGACACTTATGCTAGTCAGTTACGTAATAGAATCAACGAGCTCCGTACCCGCCAGCCACTTGGACTTGGCGCCCATGAGCCACAGCACCTCGCTCTTGGGGCAGTGCGCCACGGCGCGCTGCAGCAGCGCCTCGAGGCTGGCGCGCGAGCCGTGGCGCTTCTCCAGGTAGGCGGCGCGCAGCCAGATGGACTTCTTGGACGGGAACACGGACAGCGCGTAGCCGTACACCGCGCGCGCGCACTCGAACGCGCCCTCGCCGGCGCACTGGCAACACACGGGACCGGGTCGTCCATTAGTCGCGTCATGTTTTTTAGCAAGTTTTTAAACATCCTCTCTCTCCTCTCAAACTCAATTTTCAGCTGAGTGATACACCTTTTTGGCGGACAACACATAATTGTAGACATTATTTGCATTTTATTTTTATTTTTTTTGAAATATAAATATTTTAGGCATTAAGTAAATGTCTGCAATGTTTGTGATGTCCCAAATAAATATATTTTTACTTTACTTACTTTACTCCTGGTGATATGTGGTGAGGTTTTAGCCCCACCCCCATATCCAAAGTCACGTGTATTTTTTCAGTGTAAAGTATATTGAAAATTTCAGAACATTATCTTTAAATACAGGTATAACCTGATTAAATTTTGGAAAATTAAGCATCTTAATAAAAACCTGCAGACGGAAATTAAGATTGCAGGTTGTGATTGACTGGCATAAGGCATAAAAATAATAAATGAAGGTGTAAAAAAAATATGAAAAACATATATTTACGAAAAATAAATACACGTGATATCCAACCCCTCCTTTCGAGCCATACATGATTGATGGCCGATCCCTAATTAGTTTTAACTTTTATTGAGTTAAATAAGAAAACGCCGTTGGTTAAATGCAGATGTAAAATTAACTAAAAAACGTAGAATATACACTGAACAGACAATGGTTTAATTTAAATCACTCGTGTAATTAATATTGCTTACCGCTTCAGCGTCTTCCATCCAAGTATGCTTTTGATCCTCTGGTTCGATTCCGTGTCCAATAACCGCACGAATGATGGCCTGAAAAATATATAATTTGAATGCTATCACGTATTTCAAACGAGAAATCTATTACATTATTAAAATAAATATTTGTTTGAACAAGCTAATTTCGAGATCTACTGGTCCAGTTTTGAAAATGCTCTATGCGTTTGGAAGCCTGTTTATCAGAGAAGTTTATAAAAACGTACGTTTAAGACATAACAGAGGGTTAAGTTGCTCGCGTCCGTAGGAATTACCTAACCACGACCCTACACGTACCCTCCGGGTGGTGCCAAATGAGCAACAATGCCGAGTCTCAGGCGGTAGTTAAGTACCCTGACCGGTCTGGCACGCTTTCCGTGCTGGACTCTTGTGGAGGTAGGAAATGACCTCCACAAACCGTAATCTCTTGGTCATGTCTCAGAGGACCGGTGGTTTTGGCTTCACCGCCCGAACCAAGAGATAGAAATCCTCTATAAAAAGTTACCCTAAATTCTACGGTGAGATACGTGCCAAAAGGATGAATGGCTGAAGGGTTTTCAGTCTCTAGCGCCACCCTCGATGGACCTGGCAAACATCGTCGACTTTCGCCTTCTCTCAGGAATGGGCGTCACCCCGGGAGCGACTAGCTATATCGACCCTTCTCGTGGGAACCTTATGATGGAACCAAATGAAAAAAGAAATAATATTTCTAACTCGACACGTCTGTCAAACAAACCGATAACACCCCTGTCCAACAAATATTTCACCCTGGGCTATTTACGCGACCTCGTACACAATCACTTAGCGACCTGCCATCAACACCAAAAATTGCTAAAAAGGATTCACCGCCCATCTTCACGGCAGAACCATCACATTATGTGGCCAATCAAGGTGGCAACCTTGGCAAAAAGCACTGACTGCTCAAAACTACAAACGCAGAAGAACATCCAACTCTCCTCCTTCAGAAAACACGATTCTAACTAGAAACAGCTTCAGCGGCTTACCTTTGGATCAGCCAGACAATGATCACCATATACCTAAGCCTTTACCTGTTAGCAAACCGCCCCCAATCATCCTCTATGGTATCGAGGATGTAAATGAATTGACAAAACTCATCGAAACAGTTAGTGAAAAAAGCCATTTCAAATTCAGAATCGTCAATAAGAATCTAATGCGAGTATTGGTAGATTCTGCAGACGAATACAAAAAACAATCCAGCTTATAAGAGAGAAAGGCCTTATAAGGCATACTTTCACTAGAAAGGAAACCAATTGCTATCGGATAGTCATAAAAAGTCTCCACCACACTACACCTCACAGTGCCATAGTTGAGGACATAGAAGCAACTGGTAACAAAGTAAGAGGCGAAATCATAAACGCTAGATGTGGACCAAACAAAAACTTGGGGTTTTTGTTTGTCAGAAGAAATCTAGACAGCTTGATAACACCTTGCCCTCTAGTAATGATAGAAACACTGATAATACCGATACCACATCTGGTAAAATGACTCGTCCAGACATGTCGTATGCCAAGGCAACTGCTGGGGCTTGTTACAACACGCTGTCTAACAATGACAACGACGACAAAATAAAAACAAACATAATATTACCTCACCTTCCTCCACAATTATCTCATTTGGAAGCCCTGCTCCGTAAGCAGACTGAAAAGATGGATATACTATTGCAACAAATAGGGTCTCTTCTGGCTTTACTGACTAAACTTGTCACTAAACTACCGCCATGATTGATTTACGCATTGCGGCATGGAACATTAATGGTCTATCTCCCAACACATATGAATTATCCACATTAATTCGCTCAAATAAATTAGACGTGGTTATGATCTCGGAATCCAATGTCACCAACAAAAGTAGTATTAACATCCTCGGATACTCCACTTACCTTTCACCTCACCCCGACGGCACTGCTCATGCCGGCTTAGCGATCATCGATAGGAAGGGCTTAAATTATAACCTGCTAGCTCCTTACGATAAAGATTATCTACAGGCTGCGTCCGTCATGGTGAACACGCGCACTGGATTCATTACCCTCTCTGCAGTATATTGTCCACCAAAACATAAAATAAGCGAAGCCAACTTCACAGACTTCTTAAAAACACTTGGCAATCGCTTTATTGTGAGCGGTGATTGGAACGCTAAACACATTTATTGGGGATTGAGATTGACTACATCTCGAGGCCGCAGTCTTAAAGAATGTCTGGATTCCAACCATCTTCTTACACTATCAACGGGTAGTCCTACCTACTGGCCTAGTGATCCGGAGAAGACGCTTGACCTACTGGACTTTTTCATAACCAAAAACGTCTGTCCCCAATACACAACAGTGGAGTCAAGCCTTGATAGCTCGTCTGATCATTCGCCTATTATTCTGACGATTAACTCAATAATACCAACCTCTGATCGTGTGAATCTCTCCACAACTGCAAAACCGATTGGAACAGCTTTCGTGACTTATTGAATAAAGAAATTAACCTTCACTATCCCATGTCATAGGTTGATGAATTGGAAGACGCCAGCCTCTACTTTACAAACTTGGTTCAGGTAGCTGCGTGGAAAAACACTCCAGAGCTTTGTACAAGTAACTTTTCTCCAACATTACCAATGGATATAAGACACAAAATCGAAGAAAAACGCAGATTACGCAGAGTCTGGCAACACTCGCGTCACCCCTCTGACAAATCGGCTCTCAATCGAGCAATTAATGAGTTGAAAAGTCTATCAAGAGTTACTGCTAATGAAACAGTGCGACAAACATTAGAGCTTATGTCACCTCTGGGCCGTGGCGAATGTTCCCTGTGGAAAGCCACCAAATATTTAAACAAAATGCAAATTCCGATACCCCCAATCCGAAATGGAAATACCTGGGCACGTACAGACATAGAAAAAGCTGAAGCTTTTGGCACTCATTTAGCCGCAGTATTCAAACCCAATGAAGCACAAGGCGATGACGACCCAGATATAGATTTCATTCTCAATCAAGATTTTCAAGTCAATGTTCCGCCCTCACCAACATCACCCAGTGAAGTATTGAGAGAAATAAAAAACATGAATGCCAAAAAAGCCCCTGGTTTCGATCTCATAACGCCAAGGCTCTTGAAGGAATTACCCAAAAAATGCGTGGTGTTTTTAACTAATCTCTTTAATGCCACATTGAGACTTTCCTACCTACGTCTGGAAAATCTCGCAAATAATTATGATTCACAAGCCCGGAAAACCAGCTCATGAAACATCTTCATATCGGCCTATCAGTCTTACACCCGTCCTATCAAAGCTGTAGGAGAAAATATTTCTGGTTAGACTTTCCAAATGTATTAACGAGCGTGATATCATACCGCAACATCAATTTGGTTTCCGTAAACATCATTTAACCGTGGAACAGGTTCACAGAGTCTATTTATTTATTTATTTCAATCAAATATCAAGAAGCTTCTACCACATCCTATATATTCCACAATAAGGTCTTACCTGGAAAATAGTTGTCTTTGTTAATCAGGGTGAAGCTAGATCTGACTTATTCGAGTGTCTTGCTGGAGTATCCCAAGGCTCAGTCCTCGGACCGGTCTTGTATAACATCTTTACCCACGATCTACCACAGTCAGCGGACGTCACTATAGCTACCTACGCTGATGATGCTGCCTTCCTTTCATCTTCTGTGGACCCAATAAGAGCAACCGTAAAACTGCAAAAGCAACTAAATGACACCCACGCTTGGCTTAATAAATGGCGAATAAAAGCTAGTGCCCCTAAATCTTTTCACATCACTTTCTCACTACGGCAAGGTGATTGCCCACCGGTTAAGCTTGACAACACAATCCTGCCACAAACAAACTCCGTCAAATATCTCGGTTTCCTCCTGGATAGACGTCTAACCTGGAAGGATCACATTAAAGCCAAAAGAGACGAAACTAACCACCGATTCAGAAACTTGCTTTGGTTACTCGGTAGACAATCAACTCTATCCACTAACAACAAACTGCTCGTTTACACTACTATCCTAAAACCGATCTGGATATATGGTATCCAGATCTGGTCTACAGCCAGCAAATCTAATATAATGTGTCTCCAAAGCCAAAAGAGACGAAACTAACCACCGATTCAGAAACTTGCTTTGGTTACTCGGTAGACAATCAACTCTATCCACTAACAACAAACTGCTCGTTTACACTACTATCCTAAAACCGATCTGGATATATGGTATCCAGATCTGGTCTACAGCCAGCAAATCTAATATAATGTGTCTCCAAAGAGTACAGAACAACATTCTGCGTGTCATTGCTGGCGCCCCGTGGTTTGCTCGAAACTCTGAAATCCACGATTATCTTGGAATTCCAACTGTAACAGCGGAAATTGAACATTACAAGAAAAACTACATGGAGCGTCTTTCTGCACATCCTAATCCATTAGCTTACCAGTTGACGACCTCAAGCACTGTAAAAAGACTGAAGAGAGCTCACGTGCTCCCTACCTAAAAGAGGGCTGCAGCCCAATCGTACAGTCACTCTAAATGCCATTCTCCAGTCAACAAATTTACTTATAGTCTGGCGACTGATTGTAAATAACAAAAAAAAAAGACAAGAAGTTATCGTAATAATATTTTTTTTTTTGAGACACGAGCATAAAATGTAAACAGACGGTTTCATAGCTAGACGAGTATGGAGATTACTTGAAAATAAAATTCAATTCATCACACTTTCAGCAGAGAATGTAAACATTGTTACAAAACCCTACACATGCTTGCAGAAATTCTGCAACGAATACATCTGTTGATCTGCATTGGAATAATATCTCTTCAATAGAATAATTAAAGGGGCATTTACGGGATATTACAAGGTATAAATTCATATAATTTTACCTGACACGTGTGTACAGCTCCCGATTTTTCAGCTTCCATTGCTTCTTTGAACCAATGTTCTCGATTAATTTCTACACCATTTGCGCTCAAAGATGTAATGGCACGGTCAATGATCTTTTCTACCATGTGAGTGTTACCTATTAAGATAAATAAATAGCATTCGTAAAACTATCCACTAAACATTATATTGCAGGATAATTTACAATTGTTATAGTAACATAATGCTTGATCTATAATTGGCACTCATTTTTGGAGATAAACGTCTGGAATAGAACTCTATAAAAACAGTAGGTAGGGGTTTTTAATAATATATTCAGGAATCCGGGAACAGAACTTTATTAGTTTTATTAGTTAGGGAATACATTGGCAAGCATAGAAAATTTAGCATAAAAATTGAAATATTTGAAGAAATAATATTGAATTAAATACTATTGTTAACATAACTGTAACAATTATAGAGAAAAAAAAAACTTTTTTTTTAATATAAATACCACACCAATAACCTTAAAACAAAATGATTTCTTTTAATAGTGCATTAATGTCAATAAAAAAAAGGAAAAGAAACTATCACTTACCATGAGCCTCCTCAAGTTTGGCCGCAGTAACCCAAATCTGTCGATCGGTAGGTATATTTTCACGAGCCTTATTTAACACTTTCCTCGCATTTTCATAAGTTTCCAATCTCGCCAACGCTAACCACAGCTCTACACTTGTGGGACAACACTCTACAGCTCTAGATAGCAATATCCGAGCGTCTTCGGGGTTTTCTAACTCGACAGCCGCTTTCCATAAACGTACAGAGTTCGGTATGTGTTCCAATGCCTTGCGGTATACTCGACGTTTTGCCTGTTTCAAAAAGATTCGTATTAAATAATTATCACTTAATCATTTTGATCAAATTTTTGAACCTGAGATCTTGCGATAACGTAAAACCAGTCTTATTTCAAGAGCAAAACTTACACAAATGTAAACTGGCATTGCACTTTGCGTGGAAATGGTTAAATAAAAATTCTTTACTGAATTACGAGAGCAATAAAACATGTCCTATTCAAAGTTACTTGTATTCTAAAACAAAAAAAAAAAACAATACTTCATACTATGAATTACTGTTTGTGTCTTTACATTTTGAAAAGACGGAACATACATACATTGAGAAGAAACCTGCGTACTTTGGACCAAATTCTAAGACATGTATATGCACCAAACCCTTGGACTAGAGTAGTAGAGGAATCTCCAAGTATAACACATTAGCAGCTTTCTGGAGCACTACGCAGTACTTTGTCTCCTTCTCTAAGTCGGCGGCTTTCACCCAGACGCGCACGCAGTACCTTGGTCTTCTGCTCCAAGTCGGCGGCCTTCACCCAGACGCGCACGCAGTACCTTGGTCTCCTGCTCCAAGTCGGCGGTCTTCACCCAGACGCGCACGCAGTACCTTGGTCTCCTGCTCCAAGTCGGCGGCCTTCACCCAGACGCGCACGCAGTACCTTGGTCTCCTGCTCCAAGTCGGCGGCCTTCACCCAGACGCGCACGCAGTACCTTGGTCTCCTGCTCCAAGTCGGCGGCCTTCACCCAGACGCGCACGCAGTACCTTGGTCTCCTGCTCCAAGTCGGCGGCCTTCACCCAGACGCGCACGCAGTACCTTGGTCTCCTGCTCCAAGTCGGCGGCCTTCACCCAGACGCGCACGCAGTACCTTGGTCTCCTGCTCCAAGTCGGCGGCCTTCACCCAGACGCGCACGCAGTACCTTGGTCTCCTGCTCCAAGTCGGCGGCCTTCACCCACACGCGCACGCAGTACCTTGGTCTCCTGCTCCAAGTCGGCGGCCTTCACCCAGACGCGCACGCAGTACCTTGGTCTCCTGCTCCAAGTCGGCGGCCTTCACCCAGACGCGCACGCAGTACCTTGGTCTCCTGCTCCAAGTCGGCGGCCTTCACCCAGACGCGCACGCAGTACCTTGGTCTCCTGCTCCAAGTCGGCGGCCTTCACCCAGACGCGCACGCAGTACCTTGGTCTCCTGCTCCAAGTCGGCGGCCTTCACCCAGACGCGCACGCAGTACCTTGGTCTCCTGCTCCAAGTCGGCGGCCTTCACCCAGACGCGCACGCAGTACCTTGGTCTCCTGCTCCAAGTCGGCGGCCTTCACCCAGACGCGCACGCAGTACCTTGGTCTCCTGCTCCAAGTCGGCGGCCTTCACCCAGACGCGCACGCAGTACCTTGGTCTCCTGCTCCAAGTCGGCGGCCTTCACCCAGACGCGCACGCAGTACCTTGGTCTCCTGCTCCAAGTCGGCGGCCTTCACCCAGACGCGCACGCAGTACCTTGGTCTCCTGCTCCAAGTCGGCGGCCTTCACCCAGACGCGCACGCAGTACCTTGGTCTCCTGCTCCAAGTCGGCGGCCTTCACCCAGACGCGCACGCAGTACCTTGGTCTCCTGCTCCAAGTCGGCGGCCTTCACCCAGACGCGCACGCAGTACCTTGGTCTCCTGCTCCAAGTCGGCGGCCTTCACCCAGACGCGCACTCAGTACCTTGGTCTCCTGCTCCAAGTCGGCGGCCTTCACCCAGACGCGCACGCAGTACCTTGGTCTCCTGCTCCAAGTCGGCGGCCTTCACCTAGACGCGCACGCAGTACCTTGGTCTCCTGCTCCAAGTCGGCGGC
Source organism: Euphydryas editha (assembly GCA_036937285.1). NCBI lineage: Eukaryota > Metazoa > Arthropoda > Insecta > Lepidoptera > Nymphalidae > Euphydryas > Euphydryas editha. The sequence continues at coordinate 6,527,199 of JAUPFZ010000020.1, forward strand.
CTTCACCCAGACGCGCACGCAGTACCTTGGTCTCCTGCTCCAAGTCGGCGGCCTTCACCCAGACGCGCACGCAGTACCTTGGTCTCCTGCTCCAAGTCGGCGGCCTTCACCCAGACGCGCACGCAGTACCTTGGTCTCCTGCTCCAAGTCGGCGGCCTTCACCCAGACGCGCACGCAGTACCTTGGTCTCCTGCTCCAAGTCGGCGGCCTTCACCCAGACGCGCACGCAGTACCTTGGTCTCCTGCTCCAAGTCGGCGGCCTTCACCCAGACGCGCACGCAGTACCTTGGTCTCCTGCTCCAAGTCGGCGGCCTTCACCCACACGCGCACGCAGTACCTTGGTCTCCTGCTCCAAGTCGGCGGCCTTCACCCAGACGCGCACGCAGTACCTTGGTCTCCTGCTCCAAGTCGGCGGCCTTCACCCAGACGCGCACGCAGTACCTTGGTCTCCTGCTCCAAGTCGGCGGCCTTCACCCAGACGCGCACGCAGTACCTTGGTCTCCTGCTCCAAGTCGGCGGCCTTCACCCAGACGCGCACGCAGTACCTTGGTCTCCTGCTCCAAGTCGGCGGCCTTCACCCAGACGCGCACGCAGTACCTTGGTCTCCTACTCCAAGTCGGCGGCCTTCACCCAGACGCGCACGCAGTACCTTGGTCTCCTGCTCCAAGTCGGCGGCCTTCACCCAGACGCGCACGCAGTACCTTGGTCTCCTGCTCCAAGTCGGCGGCCTTCACCCAGACGCGCACGCAGTACCTTGGTCTCCTGCTCCAAGTCGGCGGCCTTCACCCAGACGCGCACGCAGTACCTTGGTCTCCTGCTCCAAGTCGGCGGCCTTCACCCAGACGCGCACGCAGTACCTTGGTCTCCTGCTCCAAGTCGGCGGCCTTCACCCAGACGCGCACGCAGTACCTTGGTCTCCTGCTCCAAGTCGGCGGCCTTCACCCAGACGCGCACGCAGTACCTTGGTCTCCTGCTCCAAGTCGGCGGCCTTCACCCAGACGCGCACGCAGTACCTTGGTCTCCTGCTCCAAGTCGGCGGCCTTCACCCAGACGCGCACGCTGTGCGGCAGGTTGCGTGCGGCGTGCGCGATGACGGCGCGCGCGGTGTCGGGCGGCTGCAGGCGAGCCGCCTCCAGCCACAGCTCCTCGCTGCTGGGGTTCACTTCACAGCCCTTCATTATGAGGTTGCGTGCTGATTGAATCTTACCTGTAGTTCCATTTTTACATTAGTATGCAAATCTATGAGGACTTTTTACATTATACACATAAGCATACTATTTTATAAAAATCTATTAGACATAGAATGTGTACTGTACTGTATCAGCCTGTAAACCACCCAGGGTGATCCACAAGGATACACCCACACCGGAAACAAATATTTGTACAAATATAAATATCTGTCCCGAGTGGGAATCGAACCCACGACCGCCGGCACGCGGTTTGAGGCAACTACTCGCACTACTACACCAGAACAGTCGTCAGGTCGAACGAATAGAATGTGTATTACGTGTCAGATGTTTCCTTTTAATTTTGAATTTATTTGAATGAACAACAGTTTTATTATTCATCAGTGGACAAAATTTTCAACTATAGAAAGCATAAAATCTAACTTCATAAGGTATTAGACCTTTTAATTTTAAATTTAACTTGCAGAACTTTTTATTTCAGAAACTTATTAAATATATAAGATTTTAAATAAACATGGTTATTTTTTTTTCATAAGATAGCTAGAGTCCTGAGCAGATATGCGGTGAAGACTATTTTCACTCCTTTCAAGAAGATACGGCAAATGTTGTGTTCGCCTAAAGATAACTTTCCCCTGAGAAAACCCGGAGTTTACAAAATCGATTGTAGTTGTGGTAAATTCTATGTTGGACAGACGAAGCGTACGGTATCTTGTCATATTAACGGACATATCAAGGCGGTGAAAAACAAGGACACCAAAAAATTAGCCATCGCGGAACATCTTCTGGAAGCCGGTTCGAACCATTGGATAGAGTTTCATTATGCTCAAATACTCGCGACAGAATGCCATTACAACTACAACTGGTACGAGAGGCCATTGAAATTACTAACTATAGTAATTTCAATAGGGAGGGTGGGTTTCAACTGCCGAAAGTGTGGAATCCGGTGATTAGATTATGCAAACTCTTCAACAATAATATAAAAAATTCGCGAATCAATACGGTGAGTTTCGTCTGTAAAACATGGGATCGAGTGCACGTAAAACAAATAAAACAAGGGACGATAGTAGGGGTGAAAGTGACAATGGTAGTGGTAACCAGTGCTTACGCATCTACTCGCAAACTTCAGTCTCGTGAACAAGACATTCGTAGATAATGTCGAAATATCGAGCTCTACCAAATTAAAATAAAAAACATGGTAAATATCCCGATTTAAATAATTGTATCTTATTAAATATATTGTACATTGGAGTCATAATTATTTATATTAGAAAGTTTATCAAAGGAAGTTTATAAATATAAAAGTATATAACTTTTATTGACGTACCTGTAACCTCTTCTAATCTAGCACTCGCAATCCAGGCTGGAGGATGATTGGGATTAGTCTCTCGGACAGACTTCAGTAATAATCTAGCTTTCTTTATATCGTTAATATCACCTCCATAAGTAGGAATCATTGATTGTAAATCCGTCAGATAGCCTTTTGGATCAACAACAGTTTGACCTGTCACTGAATCAGACACTTGAGATAGTTTTACTGTCATAAGAGTATTCCTTGCTTGACCAATTTTTCTGAGATCCAAATCACCTGTAAAATAAATAGTAATCCTTAATTTTTTTTATAAATGAATATCTAAGAGATTGTTCATAAAATAGTTTACGCAAAAAATGCTATGCTTGCGCCTATCTGTAAAAGCAAAAGTGATCTTTATTAGAACAAAATTAGCTATATGGTTTATTATTAAAAACCTTTTTAGTTTATTAAAATACTCAATAAAAGCTCAAGTCATTTTATTTTACATTATGTAATAAATTCAGTAACATAATATCAATTGAATGCACTTGTGGTGTATTAGAAAAAAAAAATTACCTGAAGGAGTTAACATTCCAGGTGTCATTACTCCTGGCATCATAGATGCCAAACCAGAACTAGGATCAATAGTCGATGTCGACTCTCCTCCAAGGTTGCGAGACAGGACACTGTCTGGTAAAGGAGTGAACTTTTCCGCTCTGGGATTACGTTGCTTTCTATTTCTAGCATCACCTACTTCTGGTATTGCCGCCCACTCATCTTCAGACACCATTTTTAATTCTCGTTTCAAATCTGAGAATTGTTGTTGTATCTTTGGCCTGTAAATATACATTTCATATTTGTCTAATACACTTTATGGCATTAAGTCTAATTTTAATAAAAAATACACTTTTATTTTATGTAATACATATTAATTTGATCACCCTAAAAATATTTAACAAGTCAACCTAAGGTAAATAATCGCAATAACTGTCTTCTCAACAAAATTATGAGTAATAAAATTGAAGTACCTATATTAAATTGTCAAAAACAAAAAATGAGTAAAATGAAAAAAATACTGATATTTATTATATTTCAATTTTTCACTTAACATACATTGTACTCACAAAATATAAATTTTTATTTAATTTTTTACTTTGAATAATATTTAACAGTATATATAGCATAATATTTTTTTTTAGATTGCTGGGCTCATGGTAACTCTCTTGTTGTGACAGCGAGAGTGAGCAAAAGTGCAGAGATCATTTGGATCTAACACACTATCAACACAAGGAATCAATAAAAGTAGTTTGCTTAAGTTATCCACGGACATGCTCTTCCCAAATAGTTTGTTTGTGTAATATATAAATTTAAGACATAATAAAACTTTCATAATGAGCTGTACACAAAATAAAAAACTAAAATGGACAAAATAACTTTTACAGAATTTGATTTACAAATTAATCTATTAAAATTTTATACCTCTCCTGACGATATCTCTCCAAGTCTTCTTTAAGACGTTTTTCTCTATATTCCTTCCTTTTTTCATCCATTCTCTTATCGATTGATTCATATATAGCATCGGCCTCTGCATCATCTTTGTCATAGGGATCCTATAAACAAAGTATAATGATTAAAAAATTTAAAAGGTTTGTCTTAGATTTAGGTTTAATACTCTGCTTCTATGCATTATGACCCTTTAGTGTGATATTTTATAACATTCCCTAATAAACAGGTATACCTAGGGTTGTAATAAGTCCCTCCCAAAATTTGTTTGAGTTAAATAATTAATCAAACACTTCTACTTCGTAGTACTAATATAGATCTAATTAACATAACAACAAAAAATTACAATAATGTAATATTTACATTTTACTTAAAGTTTTTAATGTCATCTGAACATAAGTCTGTTTTTCTGGTTTTTAAGTAAAAATTTCTAAGTACATAATACATACCTTTGAAAATAATGAGCCACTGTATCCTGAAAACTCGTCATAATTGGAGTCATTTAAGTCTTCATCATCATCTTCTTCCTCTGTTTTCTTGCGTTTAGCGGCAGGTGGTGCATGACGATCATCACTATAATACGATAATATAAGTTAACTTAATGTTCAAGACAAAAAAGACTTATATAGAGTTTGAAATATTACTTACGATATGTCATTAGCATCTCTTGCTGGACCAATATCAGACCGTGTAGTAAATCCAGTAGCACTATAACATAATTAGTTAGGTTAGAAAGTTACGATTGCTAGATGTTTTCAAGTTTTGCATAGTTATTTTGTCAATCTCCATTTTGCTTTCATTCTTTTTATTCTTAATATAATATTAATATAGCAATAGGCAAATTAACTACCTAAAATCCAATAGTAGATTACTACACTTAGCATTGCTTAGCATTAACATAACAACTGTATCATACTCAAAATATAAAATGTTTTGAGTAAAATTTATCCTCAAAATCCTTATTCATACTTAAAATAACATACACAATCAGTTTCCGTTAGCTAGAAATAAAAAAAATAATAATGTAAATGATTTTAGAGTCAACAATAACAAAATTGCCAAAGCACAAAACCAACATTTGTACCATATATTGAGAATTTATAATAACTTGGAGTATTCGCAATTTTTATTTGATATTATTGTAACTATATGTAGTCTACACTTATTTGTGTATTACTTGAGATAGCTGCGTTTTTTTACAAACTGTACAATATTGTACCTTTATTAAAATAAATAATGATTATGAGCAACTGTTTATAAACTCTTAAATAGAAAATAAAATTAATAAATGCTTAGAATTACATACCCTCTACCAACACCAGCTACGTAACCTAGGGGGGCCGGAATCCCCAGGAAATGTTTTTTATTTTTATTAACAAAAGCTTGCGGTGGTACAGACATTTTACTTATTTCACACAAGTGCTAATCAAAACGAATGTGCCAATAGCCAAAATATGTGTATCGAAAGTTTAGTCACATTAACAAATTTTTTAGTAAATAATAATAAAGTGCAGTCAAAAATGTAATCTCTTACAAATCTCTTTCCCTACTAAAAACGTTTGACGTTTGACATTTGTCAAACATCAAAATTGTAGAGCTACGCAAAGTTAGCACCCCACTGAAGGATTTTTGAAATCAAAATGACTTTAATCGATAGGTCTACGTTAGGTCTGTATAGGTCCACCAAAATTTTTGTTAGGTCGCCTATTTTTTTAAATAAATATTTTTAATAAATAGGTCTATTTTTTCAACAAAAAAAAAAAAACCTAACAACCTATCAATAATAGGTTATTAGGTCTTTTTTTAGGTTGTTAGGTTTTTTTTTTTTTGTTGAAAAAATAGACCTATTTATTAAAAATATTTATTAAAAAAAATAGGTGACCTAACAAAAATTTTGGTAAATTGTAGGTGCTTTTTTTATTTTTTATGACAAAAAGGGAAAACATTTTGATTTCGAAATGTATAACAATTAATATTATAAATAATTAAAATGCAGACTAAAAAAAAATGCTTTTGGTATAAATCATGTCAACGTGGAATGTTGCCAAGAATGCTGAAAGCATTTCCTAGTTGAATCACAATTCCTAATCTCTGGGCAAAAAATGCTATAGCCCTCCTATCATTAGTTGAAGGTATTAAGCGTAGGGTTAATTCATTAAATTTTTTTTTGCACTGCTACTGGAAAATCCATCTTTTTCGACAGCAAACGGTACAAAGACATAATTAGGAATAATTGACGAATATTTGTGTCGTTTAGTCATTTCACACACTTATGCAACGGCTTCTGCCCTTAAAGCAGTCTCCCTGATATAAGACAAAGATGTATCGACTCAGATTGTGTCCTACAAAACAGTTTGTCACCTTTTTCCAGGGAACCATTGTCAATCCATCCAGTCGCTATGATGGCAAGAGATCACTTGCCATCATAGCAACTTATTATAGGTTCAATAAAAATAAGAGCGTCTATGGTGCTCTTAGATTTAAGCAAGAGTTCTTTTAATGTTCTTCAATGACGGCGGTATCTCTATGGTGAATCGCCATCTTGAGGTTGTGCTCGAGGATCTCTTTGGTTGAGGCCTCCGACGCACTCCCCACGAATCGGCTGATTGCATCATCCCTGTCGTCGGCGTAGTAGACGCAGGTCTTGGTGTGCCTACTTACCGCGACCACCGCATGCGAGACCCTGTCGTGTATTTTTAGTCTCTTTGCCCTTGTCTGAATGACGATGACCCCTTCGCTCGTCTGACCCTGCGCCTCGTGAATGGTCATGACGCTCGATCCTTCTCCGGTACCATATACCTGGCCTATCAACACCTTCTTTTCCTCTTGTGTGAAGACCAAAAGGTAAAGTAGCTTGGGTCCGGCAAATTTGGAAAAAAAAATTGGAATTTTTTCTAAAAACTTTTTAAAGTGGCATCAATTTTATCAGGCCGTATATTTCCAAACTGGGCTTGTGCGAAGTATGTACATTAATTTTGAGACAAAAAGACAATATTTCAAAATAGTATAGGCAATTTGAGAATTTAGAGTACCCAATTTGTCAGTATTGTTAAAGAATATTTTAATTTTACCGTCAAAAATTTCTTAGGTATCCCTTCATCAAAAAGTGGTGTACCTAAAAGACAGCGTGTATTTCTTCGAAGTATTTTCAAATTAAGTCCAATTTTATTAAGTAATTCTTTTGCCGAATTCATTTTCTTCGGAGATAAAATATCTGTGAAAATAATTCACATTTCGAAAACTTTATTTTGATATCAGTGCTATCATATTTTCCGTGCAGTGACCAGAAAAGAAGAATAGTCTCGACCACTTTCTTGCCGAGCTATCCTAAAAGGTATCTAAGCCCATAGTGGTGCGAACAACAAAAGGATGGTAATGGGCAGCAAAGTCACCATATCCTGCCACAATACACTGCGCTCGCCAACCCGCCTTCCAAGAGTGGCAAGTATTGGCAAATCCCCACAGAGGTCATTAGGGAGGCCTATGTTTAGCAGTAGACATCCAACGACTATATCAAACTGGTTTTTAATTATGATCAAATCTGCAACAACATCATGTAGTCTGCCTCCTACGGTTCCATTATCTAGGTACCATATGTTCAATTTAATACCTAGAATAAAAATAACTGGACCCTGGAAGCCCGGTCACACTTAACATTACCACCCTGAGGTCTGATGTAAAGATTGTTGAGCTCAGGAAGAGGAAATGAATAGGTTACAATGGGATATACTGGGTTTATCTAAAGTCCGAAAAGAGGAGGAGGATACGATATCCTAAAATTTGGTAACCTGTTCTACTACCAGGAGGTCGACCAACAGTCCCACGGAGGTGTCAAATTCATGATCCGCGGGTCTCTGATTGGCAACATTGTGGCTATCGAAAGTGTGTCTAACATGGTTCCGTACGTTATACTCAGAGTGTCTAAGAGATACTCGTTGAAGGTTATACAGGTATATGCACCGACATTGGAACACTCAAATGAAGAAATAGAGAAAGGAAAGAAAACAGAGGATGGAGGTACAGCGTCGACCAGAGTACTTGTCGTACAGAGCCGAGATATTGAGGAAGGTCGAGAAGTTTTACGGACATTTGTATAACTCGATCGATCAAATTGTTTGTAGTTCGGCTGGAAATCCAAGAGCCAAGCTTATCCGACATTATTCCGAAGATATCCCAGAAATCAGATTGCACGATATTAGTATGGCTCTGGGACAGGGACAGATTAAAAACAACAAAGAACCGGGTGACGGTATTACGTCAAAGCTTCTGAAAGCGGGTGGAACACCGGTACTTAAAGTCATTCAGAGGCTTTTTAATGCCGTCTTACTCGAGGGCGTAATGCCGAAAGCCTGGAATAGAAGCGTGGTGGTACTCTGCTTCAAAAAGGGCTATAACGCCTTGTTGAAGATTTACAGACTTATTACGCTTCTGAGCCACGTTTATAATCTGTTCTCTAGGATCATTGCGAATCGTCTGACAGACAAATTTGATGACTTCCAGCCTTCCAAAAAGGCTATAGTACCTAGACCACATACATACGGTGCGGCAGTTTATACAAAAGACCGTCGAGTAAAGTTTCGCGTGCGAGTAGACAGAGATAGTATGTAGTCCGATATGTCTGTCTCTCTCTACAACCTCATCTACACTTTCAACCTATGGGAAATTGCCTCCAGTAGCCCCCCACTGCTGAGCGATGGTCTCTTCTCCATGTAGAAGAAGGGTTGGAGATTAATCCACCACGCTTAATACTCAGCTGACTCTAAGTCTTTCTTTTGTTACTGTAATCTTCTTCTTTCGTATATCAAATTATACTTACACAAGTATTGTATGTTATATGTGTAGTAGGTTAGGTATTTTACAAAATAATATTATGTTTTGGAAATACATGTGTACCATTTTTTATAAGCTAAATCAATTTATTTATTATTTCTTTTTACCAAATATATTTTTCAATCTGAACGCATTCTATTTAAAAAAAAGTTTGAGTTTGACTATAGTCGTGCTATAGTCTGTAGGGGTTGCTTAGCAACGGTATATTTGGAATAAAAAATAAATAAAAATTTAAATAGAGACGTACAAAATTGAGTAATTTTGCTCGTAAATAATATTTATTATTAATAAAATAAAAATAATATGGCAGAGTCAGTTATGATTACGCAGGAAATCATTTCCAATGATAACAGCACAAAAGAGTTTTTGATACTCGAGAAAAATTGTGAGACATTTAAGGACAGTGATGAAGAGATTAAAATGATATTTAATGAAATTAAGAAACTTTCGAATACTAAAAACAAGGATACGGAAATTGGTGAAGATGTTGATGATGTAGAATTAATTCTAAGGAGAGCAGAAGATATTGCCCATGAGACTGAGAATATTTTAAAAAGTAGTCCTATAGCGACCGTCGTAAATGGTATTCGTCCTTATAATGATACTGATATACCACATATTAAAGTTACTAAACCTAATGACAACGAAATGCGAACAGTCGACACCAAAACAGGCAAAGAAAAGGTAAGAACATTTAAAATAAACAAATCAATTTTCAAGTATAATTTTATTTTCTAGATAATTATATTAAACAGTGAAATATATTATTAATCACGATATCACTACTTAAATTAAAATAAATATTATTGTTATGTTGAGAGGATTAATATAAAATTATAGCTAGTATTTAGGGTTTATTCAATTCACTGGCCAACACTCTGATCCCAGCTAAAGATTCTCTGCCAACTGGTTCAATGTATGACGTAGGCAAGATGAAACCGTAGCGGCCAGTGTCACTCAGTTCAATAGTATAAGCATATTTAATTCCTTGACCTTTGGCCCAGTCGTCTGAGCCGCCAGATGCGGGGTATAAGACCCTACTTGAGCAGCCTACTGTGTACTTAGAACTACCCGTGGTTTCAATAGCCTGTAAAATAATAATATTTATTATTGTACTGTAGTTGTAAATATGACTTTTAAACTAATAAATTAAGATAAAGTTTAAAGGGTCTAGCCATACTTTCATAGCGAAACGCCCCCGATAGGAACCTATATCGTAACCTATGTTATATTGTAGAGGGTACTAATAGTAATTGATCCAGAAGATATTAGCTCTATATCTTAGTCAATTGAGGAGCTATTTGAAAAAAAATGTCTGGGGGCGACTATTTTCAAAGTGGTATATTTTTGTTAATTTTAAAGCTAGGAAAATAAAACCAATTCCAGTTGTTATAGTAGACTTTACAGCTTATTTTATAGCAATTCTCTATGAGCCAAGCCTAAATATAGATATGAAAAATGTAAAAAAATAATTTTTTTTATTGATTTCTATCAGATTGACGGTAGAGTACGGCTAGACCCTTTGGCATTAGTTTATCATAATGTTAATTTTTCAACTTACTGCTGCTATTCTTTTTCCTACAAAATCCAAGTCGTTGTGATCTGGGGGCACTGCAGTGTCATAGCCCCAAGGGTACAATAAATATTGTCCATAACTGTGGTATGACAAATAGGCAGTGAAGTTAGCAGTGCTGGTTTTAATGAAGTCCTGGAAAAGAACATATTTTAATTTATTCTTGTATATTATAGAAAAAGTTGTTGTTTTTAGGGTTCCGTAACGAAAGGGTAAAATATAGGGACCCTATTACTAAGACGCCGCTGTCCGTCCGTCCGTTACCAGGCTGTACCTCACAAACCGTGATAGTTAGTTGATATTTTCACATATGATGTATTTCTGTTGCCGCTATAACAAAAAATACTAAAAAACAGAATTAAAAAATATTTAAGGGGGCTCCTATACAAACAAACGTGTTTTTAATAAACATAATTTATTTACGATTTGTTGTTGGCTCGTTTTTTCACACAGTATTTCACATTCACAGAGTATTTCATTATAATATATTCACTTTAAAAATAAATAATTAACTTAAAATAAAATTAATATTTAAGGGGGCTCCTATACAACAAACGTGTTTTTAATAAACATAATTTATTTACGATTTGTTGTTGGCTCGTTTTTTCACACAGTATTTCACATTCACAGAGTATTTCATTATAATATATTCACTTTAAAAATAAATAATTAACTTAAAATAAAATTAATATTTAAGGGGGCTCCTATACAACAAACGGGTTTTTATAGATAATGCTATAGAACTCTTCGTGCGCGAGTCCGACTCGCAGTCGGCCGGTTTTTTAAATACCTGGGATCGGTTCTGTATATCTACAATAAAATATAGTACATGCAGTACATTTAATACATATTATACATTATATAATACATTATTTATAAACTTGTTTTATTTCACTTCATTTCTAAGCTGCAATTTATACACCTAACTTCACAACAATTTGTCAGTTTCATTGATTAGCTAATTCACCAATTATTTTGTTTACAATTATTGATTCCATTATCTTTGTCTTTCTTTCAACTTTTATAATTTAATGGCAAATTAATTAAATTATTTGTAAAGATTTATTTGAAAATGTAGTAAGTAATAAAAAAAAAAAGATAAGATAAAGGAATAGCTAGTAATATATGAACCTATATGAAAAAGTATGTGTATTTTTTTACTTACTGAAACTGCTCTCGATTCAGGTTCAGAGAATGCTCTAGAACCTCGATAAATGTCACTGCAAGGATTGCTAGAAGAACCTCTTCCACCCCAGCGATATCTTAAAAATGGTCATAATCATATTAAAAATTGGATATTTCCGAAAAATTTTTTTAAATGGATCAATGTTTCATTTTTTATAAAAGCCATTATCAAAATAAGAAAATCGCAGTAGCAATAGTATATAAATATGTATTATGTAAGTTTATATAATATTTAATATTACCCAAAGTTTCTGTTAAGATCAGCTCCGATACACTGCCGACTTATAGACGGTCTTCTATTTTTTCGCCATAAGCGATCTGTTAAATGCGTATATTCATAACCATCTGGGTTAACAACTGGCAACATATACCTAAAAAAAGTTAATTATTATTACCAACATTTTCACCTGTTCGTAACCAACAAATACGCCTCCTCAAGATATTCGTACTTCATTAATATATTAATAGTTTTTTTTTTTCGGAGAGAGAGGAGAGAGAGAGAGCATACCAATCAATATTCTTAATATCGTCGGATTCCTCATCAAAGTTTTCTGCAATTTGATTTATAATATAAGTAACGGTTGCCGGGCTTATCCATTCGCGCGCGTGAAAACCTCCATCGATAAATACCGCTTTGTTTGTCGGCTTTCCATCAGATATCCGTAATACCTAAAACAATCCATGTAATTATGAAACCGTCCACATTACAATCTATACATACAATAATATTGAAAATTTCACTTGTTAAATATTAATTACATACATTTCTATAATGTCTGTTTGAACACGCATCACTGCTAAAGCACTAAGTGCAGGTTAAAAAATCAGCATGATAATCAGAAAGCATATCCTGAGGTGACATTAATTAAATTAAGTTTGTTTTAACGAAATCACTTCACTCTATTAAAAGTTATTGAAATTTGAATTTTGTATTTTTTTGAATTGATTAAAGGCGAAAAATAGCTAAGTTTAATACATTTAAATGTGATCAAAAAATTGTAATAATCTTGTGTAAAATAATGTTTTAAATAATATAATAAATATTCATATTCAAGAATCGTGCGGGCGACGCCACGGGCACAACTTGTTATGTTTATGACTAAAGTTTTAATTATTTTATCGGAATTAGGCCATGGAATATTATCACGAACCTTTAGATCTCTTCCCTCATAAGATTTTCCGATAGTGTTAACGCTGACAATTTTTGGATAAGTTTTAGCTAAATAGTCCATAAAGCCGTGTATGTCTTCTAACCTATGGTATTGTTTCCATGTCATACGATGACCTGATAAAAAATATAATTGGTAAATACACAAAAAAAAAAACAAATTGGTCGCTTTACGTCGTCATTAGAAACAAATTTTAAGGACATTATGAAATTAATCATTAACGAATATTTCCTATTCCGATATAATTTAGAATATTATTAACTAAAAGATTTTTTATTACGTTTTTATTTCGAAACAATTTAAGGAAAATTGTAATTTAGAACTACTTTTACATTATTAAACATAAAAATTACATTTTTATTCAACATTTTACACTAACTTTACATTTTGACACAAAAACGTTAGTCACATATATAATTCGTAGTTCCTAATCGAACACATGGCGAAACCTTTACCAAGAAAAATACATAGAATTTAACTTTGAAACCCAACAAGGACAAAAAAGGTTAAAACATAAACGTGCAATTTAGCCGATGCCTAAATAACGAACCCCAATTCGCATACGGCCAATACTCCATGGGAAAATTTATTGAATTGTAACCCATGTAGGCACGTATTAAACCTAAACGTCGCTGGCTGGCCCTGTAACGCCAAAAATTGTAAGCTCTTGCTGTAACAAAACGACATCAACCCTTGGAATATTCCTGCGGGTTTTGTTCGTAAAAGCATTTAATAAAACATTAGTGATTAATATTTAAACTTACCTCGTCTGTCTTGAAGTTCGATTTCATTTTCGTCGAGTGGTGGATTTTCTTCGTTAATTCTTTTTTGCAAATCCTCTATGATAATATCATAGGTAATGTTCTCTCTTTTCATAATCCTAGTCACATTTTGTACAGCATTTGATTTTATAAGAATGTCCATATAAGTCTGATTACCAGCCCATGTTGATATAACTGCGGGATATATCATCAATTACTATATTTTATCACAGAAGATGGGTTAAGCAAACTGCTATATTTTTATATCTAGTTTTACATTCAATATGGGTAAATAAAATTATAACCAAGGCATATTTTTTATTATTAATCTAACTTATAGTTGTATTTAAAAAAATGCTAATTAATTTTTAAATACAATGAATGAAATAGATAATTCCACTACTTACGGTTTCTGCGACGCAATCTTCCTAAAGTTGCTCGAACGCCTGTTTTCTCCGTAGAAACTTTCCACAGTTGTGCGCCGGAATAGTCTACTTTAACATTCTCAGCTTCTCTCGCTAGAAGCGAAATTTCTTCTTTAATTTCTCCTGGAATTTCTGACTCCGGTTCGGAGGGAGAAATTTTTTCTGGTGAGGTCTCTTCATCTTCTGACTCATCTTGCGGTTGTTTTACTGAACCGCGCTTTGGCCATTCTGGAAAGACTTTTCTGTTTAAGTTTCCCATTTACATTTATTGTACATGGGCAATTGTTAACATTATTTTACACATTATTTCACATTTACATGTAGCCTTGTAACAAACGTGAGTAATTATCATTACTATTATTGTTATTTACCATTGAATGATCCTACTGGTGTGTATTCCTTTGTTAAATTTTGTAAAAGGACGTGCGCACTAGATTTGAAATAATAAATGATAACATCATCTCCCTATTGTTTTGTGAATTTTTACAAATAAACTTAGTTAACGGTCATTACAAAAATCATGAACTATCGATGGTGAAATAAAAAATATGCACGCAGCGTTCTAAACCAAAAATACATGAATTTTATTTAAATACAATCAACGTAATTTTCTGATTGATTTATTGCCGACGGCCACTACGTTTAGTGAAGTTTACGATCGTATATGCCATACAGGTGGGCATGACGCACTGATAAAAGGACCCAAGTTGATTAGAATGCGCCACCAGTTCTTAAGTGACACGATAAGTGACTTTCTCCACGCGAACCTTGCTTTAATTTGTAGGTAACATATTCTTGGTAGAAGCGATTTGCAAAGAAAATATTTTTAGAAAATTATGAAAAAAAATATATATATATGTATATACCGTAACCGATTCGGTGGCAATTGGCGTTTGGCAAAAAAAGTAGCAGTTCCAAACAATAAATATCTATTTGTTTTAGTACATTGTTTGTTTGTATATATTTGTATTAGGCTTTTCCTTACATAGGGATTTATCATTTAGCTCACGCAGTGTGAAGGTGACGATGTATCCGGAATCCAAATTTTCTTTTGTTTCCGGCAATGTTTATTAATGTAATCAATTAAAACCAATAATATTTTAATGTTGTAATGAAAAAAAAAATTAAATCTCAGTTTCGGACATGATGCCATTTAAATAAATAAATTAACAAATAAATAGATAAGAATTTATCAAGAAATAATAAAATTAAGTAATAATAATTCGAGTAAAAAAAAGGTTAAGTACTGTTTTATATGAATTATTACGTACAGAACAAATTATAAAATGTTCGTAATTTAGTTATTATTTATTATTATATTTACAGACTAGTTTGATCCTTTGTGAATAAGAAATTTTGGGAAATATCTGTTTTTGTAATAAATACAAAATAAAAATATATTCATTTTACAACAAGAAATTTAAAAGATTTTTCATATAAATATAAATAAATTATATATATGAAATACCTTGTCCCGGTTCAAGTTCGTTGATGAGCGGCGAGCAGAGCGCCACCGTGGTGACCGCGAGGAGCACGACCGTCCACGATCCCGTCTTCATGGTTACTGTTGTAAACCGTTAGTGGCTCAAGCATAAAACAAACAGCATCCATGCACTTTGCGCTAAAGCTTGCAAGAAACTTATAAAAGCTTAGGCGTATTGCACAAGATTATAAAAATTACATGAATCTGCGCGAAATAATAACACTCATAATAATAATACACTTTATTGTACACCAAAACAGAAATGTTACATAGAAAAGAAAAATCCATATAGGTACTCATTTAAATTATAATACAACAACTCACCGCAATGTAAAATATTAAGTTTTCAATGAATTTTCAACTATTAGTGTTTATAGTTTACTCATTCTAATACTTTATATTTATTGACATTTTTTTTTAAATTAATTATTTCATTTTTGTTATAATTGTTTTCATATTTTGATGAATCAGAGTGTATTATGTAGTATTTGGTTTTTACGTAGAGATCAGTTCTACATTGTGACCACATACGACCTACTAAATTGTTATATACCTGGACTGAGAACTTAATCACGTACCTACATGCTTAGACATTAGGGTCAAAGAACGTTATCCAGTTAGTATCTGAATGGATAATGCCATTAAGTCAGTTATATTTATTTTGGAACCAGAATGACAACCTTCCTGTCGTAGCAGAGGCGCCATGCCCGGTCATTGCCTCTAAGTTGCAGTTATTTAATAATAACGACAAACTGTGTTTACTGTAAACATGTTTTATCCACTCGGTATCTTTTAACAGCGATTAGATTCGGTATTTTCACGACGGTTTATTTTACAGTTACTCTAATTGTAAGAAATGGACATTAAATATCCAGCTATTGCGAATTATGTACTTCTAAAAGTCATCGAACTTTTGTATTTGAACTCGAATTACTCAATAATGTAGTATTTACTCAATTTCCACTAAAAATTAAATAATAATAATTACATTAACGAGTAATTCGAGAATTTTGATGTTATTTCAGATTAATCAACCTACAAGGTACAGTACTAAAGAAGTGAACGAGAATCGTAGAAAACCAAAGCTAAGACCTTTCTCCGCTGGCGTCATCGATTCAAAGAAAAAGGAGGCCGCGAAAGCAGTCAAATCTGTATCGAATACGCCAAAGAAATCCTTATGTTGCAAACACGAGTCGATATTGGAAGAATTAAAGGATACGAATGAAAGAATTAAAAGTTTAGAGCTACTGAATGTTCAACTTACTGATGACAATAAAGTATTACGTAAGAAGTTGGATCAAGTAAACGAAGAAAAATATGTAGCGACATTAAAAATTTCTGAGTGTGAAAAATTTATTCAACGACTGTCAAAGGAATACGAAAGTAGAAATTCAGAACTTAAAACATCTAAGCTTAATGAAACTAATCTAATGGCTGAATTAAATAAGGAAAGAAACGAAAGAAAAAATATAACTATACAGCGTGATAAAGATGCCTTAGTTATTCAAGATCTCCAGAGACAGGTAAAAGAAATGGAAATGATACTGAAAAGAAAACATCCAGATTCCGTGTCGGCTTTAATAGGTACGATTAACACCGCACATTTTGTTTATGTGTTAATGCATAGTAAAAGAAATTTTTTGTGCTAATTGGTAAACATGTATAGTAGTTGACACTTTTTATTTCGTTTTGACTTAAATGTTTTAAGTACATAACAATATTCAGATTTATTGGAATGTTGAACAAGTTGATTCTAAATATCGTATTTCTGTAACTTTCATTTTTATAAATTGAAATTTTACTTAACAATTTATAGCAAAATAGTTGTTATTGATATCTCTATTTTTTATTTGTTTAGTTGCTTCAAAAACATCTTCACTTGAAGATAACAAAAAGAAGTTATTAGAAGAACGTATTTCGAGGTTAGAACAAGAACTCAAAGACAAGGAAAACCATTTTCAGAGCATATTGTTGACTCTACAGGAAAAATTTGGTGATATGAAGCAAAAATATGAGAATCATATAATCGACATTGAACGACAATTAATGGATGATCGCAAATTAAACAATGATTTAAAGAATAAAATAAATAAAGAAAATTTAATCGACTCTGCCGTACAAACATTGCCTCGACAACAACAAACAGTCGCTACGCAAACATTTATTAAGCCGGATCGAGCGACGTCAGCTGTAAGCCGATTGACACAAAATTCAGCATTAATATTTAACAAATTAAAAGAGGATAGCTACTTGGTCGCCACTATCAAAGGACTCCAAGCAGAACTGACTGTAAAACAACGTACTATTTCTAAGATCAATCGAGAAACGGAGGAGCTTAAAAAGAATTTACGTAATTCGCAAAAAGAAAAAGAAGGTGAGTTTATTTTTGTACTAGCTGTTGGTCATGATTTCGTTCGTAAGGGAATCTCACGGGAAACGTACACTATTCCGGGATGAAAAGAAATATTGTGTTATCCCAGACTATAACCTATCTCTATGCCAAATTTCATTCAGATTAATTTACCCATTTTGGTGTGACTAAGTAACAAAAAACCACCCATAAACACTTTGGATAATAATAGCAAGATTTTTGTTTCTGTACATGTTCTTTTACAGTATTAATTTAAAATATTTCCTATTATAGTTTTACTCAACCTCAATCCACAAAAGAAAATGGGATGCAAACCAGCTAAGTCTGCGGAAAATATATTGGCGAGAGTGAATAGCGAAATGGAAATCGAATTAAGCGAGATCAGGAAGCAAAAAGAGTCTCTCATGCAAGAAAGGGTAGGACTTCTGGCATCTCTCAAACGCTCCAATGAAGATTTGATATTGTTGAAAAAGAAACGAATTCAAGACGTAAGTTATGTATTAACTTATAAAACACAATATTGGAACTTCTGTAGTTTTATACAGTACTAGACAACTAGTTTCTCCTCAATTTTGATTGATAGTAATGTTTTATAGCCTGAAGCGTCTTCAGTAAAGCCTACTAATACAAAAAATATTTTCAACAAACCAATGAATTACAGATTATAGGTGTATGTATAGATATGAACATTGTGTTAAAATGTTAATGCGAACTATTGGAACGAAATGTGTTTTGACAAAAATTGACCGACCGTTTTAAATACTTAATTGAATTGAATAAGCTTGTAATTATCTCACTGCTGCATTAAAGGATCTTTCATCATTTACCTATATGAGAAGGATTTATCCATGAGATTCGACTCTCCGCTAGTGATTTTTTTCAGTTTCACTTTCTAACTAAATCTAAGATACTTCGTTTGATCCTTAAATTTAAAAAAAATACCTTGTGTGTTTTATATATTATTTTTATTACTAAAATTACTTAACATTGTCCTTAAACGTCATAATTACATGTTTAACATATTCAACTAAATGTGGTACACGAACAAGATACGGAGAATTTCAGAAATAGTTACCATAATCATAGTTGTATAATGTAACACGCTCGTGTTGTTTTTCCTCCTTATTACTTTTATATATTTAAAAAAATATATTGAAAAACGAAGAGTTCCCGACAAGTGTACAACATTAAACACAAGATATTTTTGAAATCAATTTTAAATAGTCGAAAAAGTGTGTTTTTCGTATTATATATTTTATTTGATTTAATTTTTATTAGGTATCTATAACGAGAGTATAACGGTATATATGGTTTACAGATATTTTCATGATATAGCTCCTCAAGCGAAATCTATAGGTATTTATATACTGTACTGTATCAACCTGTAAACTACCCTGGAGCAGCGTGGTGGGTTAAGATCCAACCCTTCTTCTATACGGAGAAGAGGCTTTCGCTCAGCAGTAGGTTGTTTACAGGTTGGTACAGTACAGTATATAAATACCTATGGACTATGGATTTCGCTTGAGGAGCTATATCATGAAATTGATGATATCTTTTCAGCTTCATACACTTCAATTGGCCCATGAAAAGGAGTTGATGCAGATGAATATGCAACTGTATCCCCTCCAGGAAGAGATCAAACTCCTCAACAGAACTGTGGAAATTTTGCAAGAGAGGGTGAGATCTGCCGAAGATAAACTAATTATTTATCAAAGTGATATTAAAAGTGACCTTCGGGCGGGTGGCGATAACCCGTTGAGTAAGAATAATAATCGTTAATTTAATTAATTTATTTTAATAATTTATTTTAATAACCTTATTTATAAATTGTCTACGTCACGCATAATTTGTATAAGGTATTCTAGTATATTGTAAAGCAAATAATGTGATTATGAATCACATTGCTTTAATGACGACAAAACTCATTGAATGTGGAAACCAGACATAGTGTTGCATGTCCTTTTGCTTCATATTATAAACAGACATGACTTTTACATATATGGTTTGGGGATTCGAAAAGTTGAAAGTTTTCGTCCTAATTTAACATTTTAGGGAATATACTTAATGCCTAAATATTAATTGTGAGATTTTCGTGTGAAACATGCTTCAATAAGTGTATAAAACGGAATCGAGTCAGAACTCTAAAAAAAAAACCGTCACAAACATATCTATTTGTTGTAAAATATTTTCTCATGAAATTTAGGTATATCATTTCGTCCAAATTTTAATTATATAATAATAATTTATTGACATAGGGTACGTTCGCGGCTCTCTTCTAATTAAATATTCATTTTGTTTCATTTCCGCGCATGTTGAATGTATGACGTGCGCATGCGCTCCTATCAAAGTGAAGAAATCTTCAAATAGAAGAGGGCCGCGAACGTACCCATATTATAAGCACAAATTACACGATAAATTAAATTTATTAAAACTATACATTTGTTATGCTTTATTTAGTTAATAATTAGGGCCGAAACACATAACCGCGTTGCGTCGACGCAATGCTAAAATCAGCAGTTTGCGTTGCGGCGTTGCGGCGTCGCGAAAAAGAGCGTTTTTGTAGGGTAACCAGTTCTTCGTGATTTTTGATTGTGGATATTAATTTAATTATTTTAAATATTATAATTCACGTAAAATTTGTTAATATTTGAAGTTGTTATTTTAGTAGAATGCATAAAAAGTAATACTTTGTACCGGAAATAATTTTGTGAATCAATTTTTTTATGCTGGTAGGATTTTAAACAACTTTTGTCTCATAAAGCTTAAACAAGATTTAAATAAAGTAATACATAAATTAATATCTTACATTTATATTCGTTTTATAGATTAAATATAAATAAATTGCTTTGACCCGCGGCTCCGCTTGCGTGGTACAGCTACCTACGGTAGTCGGTACGTAAAGTAGGTACTCTATGTCCTTTTCTATACCCCAGAAAACTGGTGTGCAGAATTTCATGATGATCGTGATTCAGGTGAATAGTTAAGGCGTGAAAGCGTAACAAACAAAGAAACTCACTTTAGCGTTTATCATATGCATGAAATTAGCTTTCCCCTATAATTGTGTAAGGTAGAAAAAATATCACTCTAATAACTTTTCGAAACGCTGCTTTATTACATATTTATAATTTAGGTACATCATACATGTCATTTGTTTGAACCGAGTCATAAATTACCTGTAAATCTAGTTAAAAGTGGTTAAAAGTAACAATATAACAACAATTGAGCTGAACTGTGAGCCGGTTCGCAGCTCCGGTTCAAGCATATGGCTCATGAGCTTATCTGCGGTTCATACAAATTCATTGAGTTACCCATGTCTAATAGACACAAAAAAACTAAAAATATAAAAATAGACACAAAATGTCAATAAATCATTGTCAACAAGTATGACGTCATAACGCCGGAATTTGCGGTGCCGCGCCGCTAAAATCTGCGGTGACGCCACCGCCGATTTTAGCGGCGCGGCGTCGCAACGCGGTTATGTGTTTCGGCCCTTAATATTTTAGTATCAAGTGTTCTGTATATAATAAGCGCAAGAGCTTGTAAGTCAATTATTTCATGTATGATTCAAAATGATTCATACAGTCAGTGATAATATAATTTTCAATTGATTGAACTGAACTGAAAACAGCCTGTAAATGTCCCACTGCTGGGCAAAGGCCTCGTCTCCATATAGGAGAAAGGTTGGAGCTTAATACACAACACTGCTCCACTGTGGGTTGGCAGATAATTTCCTTACTATTATTTTAACGATTGCTATCAGGTGTCTACGATAACATCCGGATAAACCGGGACCGAATGTTTTACGGGCTCTGCGAGGCAGGGTGGGACGACCTATAAGGACTACACCCAGACCGGTTACAAATATTTGTACAAATACAAATGTCTCTACCCCGAAATAAACCCGAGCGGGAATCGAACTGGCTACTGTTGGCGATAAGGTGACTACTCGCGCTGATTATTAAGTATATTAAATTGACGAAAATCGACGTTAATCTTTGAAGCCGTCATGATATCTTAATTGAGTTTGACCATGGAGTATAGAGGCAAAGGAGCACTATGTCATATGGTTGTTTGACACAAAAAGTGTTCACAAAACAGCGTTAAATAAAGGGGCTAGTGCCCCTTATATTCTCTCTATATTTGAGAATATGATCTAAACTTAAATGTTTTAGATGACTTGAAGTTTGCAGAGTGGAACTAAGTTTAATTTCAAGTATTCTAATAGACTAGAGTAGTTAGTGAATGTGTTGTAATTGAAAGTTAAACGACTAGCGAGTTAAATAAATTATCTAACCTAAGAACGGTCCTCGGGTACAGCAACGCCATCTTTATTTAAGGTTATTTCGGGGACACTTTTCGTAACACAAAATAGTGCTCCTTTAACTCTATACTCCCTGAGTTTGACTTTCGTGATGACATCTTAGTTGTTAATTAATGATGTCATTTCTATATGTTGTTTGATATTTCCATTTTCCACTCCACAAACTATTGGCAACCGTTAAATTGTTTTGATTCTACGTGACATTGGCGAAATCATCTGTACCCCTTTGGCTCAATTGAAAGTCCAAAAAAAGAAGAACAATAAATTGTTTTGTCTAGTACTATTGCCATTTCCAAAACTGATCTTCATTACGAATAATATTGTATAATACATATATTATGTTATGTATTTTGGTCATTGCTATAATCAGTTACAACAGTTTGTACAATGTGTTTTAATTATAACTAGACAGGCCCGGCCTAAGGCGAAAATGGCGAGTGTGCAAGACTTATATTAAGGATGTTCATGGGAAACATTATAGGGTTTTATTACCCATAATTATCCTGTGTCGGAAGTGCACACGAGAAAAAATGACGCTAGGTTATACGTATTCCTGAAAAAAGTTCATCCCTAGTACCTACATGAAAAATGCCCCTAGGATAAAATTATGCCCTCATTTTATGCCCTCCCAAAAAGCTTAAGTGTGCGGCTGCATACTTCGCACACCCCTTAGGCCGGCCCTGTAACTAGATTTGTTATTATTATTTTTTGTCACAAGAGACTGACATTATTTTCTTTATTAAATACCTAGGTAAAATCTAGATCAGTCTCCTTTTTTGAAATTGTAGATAATGCCCGTTATTGAAGAATTCAATTTTATAATTTAAAATTCTTCATTAGTTTGTAATTAGAATACCTTAGAATTATTTATTTAATTTTGCAACAATTGTATAAAAAAGAATAATGTATTTTATTTAATATTTTAATATAAACTTGTAACTTTTTTGGAATGCGTTATGTTTTATGTTCGACTGTTTATGAAACTAATCATGCTGTCAATTGAAAAATAATTTTTCGTTTTACGTTCATTTATTTGAAAAAGCTTTCTTTGCTTAACCAGTTAACTGTTTCGACTTTTTGGGATATGTGTGGAATAAGTCGCTGGGTGAGCTGTTGGGTGGGCGTATTATTCGTAAATACTCGAGAATTTTTCATTCGATAATTATCGAGTGGTATCGATATGTGTGATTCGATAATTTTGATCCGATAATTATAGATTTTTTTTTTAAATTATCGGATGAAAATTATCGATAGTTATCGCAAACTATCGTTAACTTTCATCCGATAAAATTATCGATACTGTTCATTCGATAATTATCGTTAACCAAATAAATTCAATATAAATGAATTTGTACTGTACTGTAAACCACCCACTGCTGATCAAAGGCTTCTTCTTCATATAGAAGGGTTGGAGTTTAATCCACCACACTGTTCCACTGCGGGTTGGCTAATAATTTCCCTACCATGGGTAACGATCGTTATCAGGTGTCTATGATAACAACCGGGATCGACGGCTTTACGTGTTCTCCGAGGCACGGTGGGGAGACCCACAAGGACAATAACCCAGACCGGAAATAAATATTTGTACAAATACAAATATCTGTCCCGAGTGGGAATCAAACCCGCGACCGCCGGCGCGCGGCGTAGAGGCAATTACACCACTACACCAGACCGATCGTCATAAACAGTTAACTGGTTAATAATTAAGTGTTGACGACTTGGAGTGTTAACAACAAGATTAAATTGTTCTTGATGTACACCAGTTTTTTTAGTAAATATTGTAGTTTGTAAACATGCACAAGGACGGTATAATAGCCTACTGGCGTAAATAAGTTTACTTATATCACATTAAAGTAGACACTCATTTTGAATGGAGGAATGAGGACGTGATGGAATAAAATTAAAAAACTTAAAAAAAAGAGTACCTCAAGTAAAATGTTTGTAATAATTTTTGTAATTGTTTATTTTTTTGCAGTCATGTAGCCTTTTAACTATAACAGTAGGTATGTAAGTATTATACGAAATAAACTGTGATCGTTTATGAAAGAAACTGGAAGTAATGATGTGCTATTTACTAAACTCCTTTTGAGTATAGGACATTCATAGAAAATGATTGTACGACCTATCTAGTCATATATTTTATTAAAATATTAATTAGATATTAAGATAAACTGATCCACCGACTTAAACTGAATTTGGTGCCTTCAAAGCCTTAATAAAATAAGTTTTTGTGCTATAAGCCTTTTATTTGTCATTCTTTCTAATTTTTTATTCAAGACCTATAGTAACATCTATAAGCTGAATCAAATGGTGGGATGATACAAAACAGATAATTAAATCTTCTGTTGTTTTAACAAAATAATATTCAACTTTTCATTACCTTCAACTGATTTAGCGTCACTTACGCCGAGTTGCACGAAACAAATTTTAGATTTAAGTGTTTATTAAACTAATTTAATCACAAGAATCGTGATTATCTGTTGAACGAAACCTACATCTGATTAAGTTAACAAAAAAATTTAGTTTAATTAAAGACCTATCTAATGGATGATTAATTCCAACAGCTTTAAATTAATCATGAGATCAACTAATTTTAAGATTAATTGCAACTTAACTAACGGAAAGTTAGCGACGGTTTCGTGCAACTCGCCGTTAAACGGTTAACGTTAAAATATAAAAATAAACTTCCAGTTCCATATATATATATATACTTATATAACGTTATTTACATGCTACACTATGTGCAATAACACAATTGCACATGTGGATTTTGTACTTAATTATGTACCTACCTATTATGTTTATTTTGATTTTACATCAATATTACGATGATCAGCATTTTTTATTCTATTTCGTTCTATTCGATTGTTTCAAACTAATGAGAATTAAGAAGATTTTTTTTCAAATTTAGTAATATGTATTTGCATTGAAAACGTTCACACGCACTAGAATAGATAGAGAAATAGAGAACATGGTAAGTTGTTAAAAATAAAGGTTGCAATTTAGCGGATGATGTGAGATAAAAGGACATTTCATCAGGACGCACAAAGCGCTTAACCAATATTTAAAAGCTGGTAAACACCATGTCTTGTTGCTAGAACGACATGAGATACCAAACAAATGGCTACACACACATGTACGCAGGGCCGGATTTAGAGTTGCGGAGGCCCGGGGCAACAGTGGAGTGGAGGCCCCTTCATCTAATATTTTGGTTCCGAATCAATAAATTTATTTCCACACGACGACGAAAAAAAAAGTCGTCACAATTCCGGATCGCTGTTATTTACTCCGTCGGGCTATATGTATTCCTAAAAAAAGATCATCTGTGACTTTCAATTTTTTTTCCGTAGTCTCTATTGTGGGGGCCCCTCTTTTGTGGAGGCCCAGGGCTGTTGGCCCGGTTGCTCTCCCCTAAATCCGGCCCTGCATGTACAGACATACACACAATTGGAATTACCGTCGTTACGTTATCATGTGTAAACATTTATTATTAATATTGCGTCAACCCTGTCATCCGGAGTTTTAAATTTTATAATTTTTAGTACCAGTAGTAGTAGTAGTAGTTTAGTAGTAAGATTTAATGATATTTTTTAATGAGGAAAGGGGTCCAATTAATTATACAGTTAGTTAATCTTTTGTTACTTTTGTTTTTGTTACATGACAAAGAGGTCAGTGACTGAAGGGCTACAACTGAGCATAAATGTACTTAGGTATCAATTTACAATATTATTGATAAACATTATACCGGCGCACGAATATTCAAGGGTCATCATACGCTGCCTGTGAGTATAGAACCGGTCTTAATACGTAAAAGCCGTTATAATTAAGGAAAATATTAACAATATAAGCATATTGGCATAAAATTTTAGTTGCTTACTATTACTTTTAATATTTCCCGTTATTTTTTTTAGGTTTACTTATGTGATAATTTTTTTTGAAGATAATCTTTGTTGAGCTTAAGTAACGAGTGTGGTCGTTATAGGTACTAATGTAAATACGTGTGGGAAGGTGTATATATTATTGCTATTGAATCGATTTCGACATATTTTCATATTTTCCGGTCAAAATAGACATTGACCCTTGCATAAATTCACAACAAGCTGAAAATTACAGGCACGTAAGGGATACCACTTTAATCCTGAAAAGTTCCCATTGATCCCGTGTGTGCAATTTTTTTTATTCAAGGTGAAAGGTCGCAAAAATGGGTTTTTTGGCCAAACAGATAGTTTTACGATAAAAATACAGTTACAAGTTCAGACTAAAATTGTAGATCAGATAATTATCTACTAAAATTGTCCTTATACTTTTTTCTCTAAGATTTACCATTTCTGAGAAAAAGCCATTCGAAAGTTAGCTGGAGCTGTATTCTCCATAAATGCACACGTTTCCACGCCACGCGTTTCAATCGCTCTTCTTTTCCATTCGATTTTGTTTTTTCACCTCAGACTTCATTAAATATGTTAATTGTCCGGGTTTTTGTGTGATAATAACCTTATCACCATATTTTAACTTTAATCGCAGTTTAACAGTTCTATTCAATATTAAGTAAGTTAATTATAGTAAGTTTTGGTGTCGATTTCACATATATTTTAAAAACGTTTTTATTTCATATTTTAATTTAAACAGTGTTTTTGCAAAGTAATAACTACCATCACTTAGATTTACCTACTAATAAATATTAAAATATAAATGAATATTTCCTGAATAATACATCAGATCATCACCTCATTTATATTGGATCACCAAGGCAGTGCTCGACAACCTTGTCAACCAAAAGAGCCAAGTATAGATAATACACAATTGAAATTTATTCCAAGAGACATTTTTCATTTTAGTTTAAACTTTGTTTTAGTAGGACAGATTATTACGTAAATAATTATAATTAAAAGTAAACTCTCGAGCTTGTCTTTGTCAAATAAGTTTTAGTTTAACTAAAAGTAAATTACTCAAACTCAAGTAGCTTCCAATTCGCTTTCACAGGAATTCTTACGTACTTTTACTATACTGTACTGTCGTTTTTAATCCAGATGCCCCTCAATATCTTAAAGGACTGTATACTTTTATATTAATTAAATTTAAATTAATTATTTCTTTGCTTTCTATGACGACGCGTTGGCGCAGTGGTCACAGCAACTGACTGATGCACTAGCGGTCGCGGGCTCGATCCCCGCACATGACAAATATTTGTATACGCCATACAGATATTTGTCGTGGTCTGGGCGTTTGTGCTTGTGTATTGTGTGTATTTCCGGATCCCCTACACAGGATTCACATCCCACTGGGGGCCGCTGAGTGTGAGATGTTTATTTATTTATTTATTTGCCATTCCCATGAACGTTCCCTTAGATCTGACTTTAATTTACTTTTTACTGAAAACTCCTCATGCAACCTTCGTCTACTCTAATTCGTTCTCTATTAAAGCTGTCCGCCTGGGGAACTCTCTCCTGCTATTAATAAGACAAGCTCCAACTCAAGCTTGTTGTAAGAAACGTCTTAAAAAGTATTAATATTGCTATATGTATATATTTTATGTATATATATTATATTTATTACTTACGTGAATACATTTGTAGTATATTTTTATTTATTATTCAATAGTTTTTGCATTTGTTAACAACTATTAACATTTTCTCTATTTTTTATATTTGTACACTTCCTAACTTATGTAGTGTACTGTAGGTATTAGGTGTATGTAGGTTCAACGCTTCTATACAAAAGTATCATCAACAAAAATGGTTAGCGAGCTTAATTCGCCATGTTGCTCCACTGCACGTTTAAAATCAAAGTCAAAATATTTTATTCTGCATAAAATTATTACAATTACTTACTGAACGTCATGAGCACATGAGTAAATAAACCATACAGAGGCAAAGCTTCATACAAGCGCGCCACGATAGGTACACTACTACAAGCATGAGACGCGTGTGTGCGTCAGCACTCGCGCCTCGTCCCATACGAGAGAAACCGGCCTATACTATGCTTAAACTTAAGGGCTGCAGCAGCAACGTCGCGCGTCGAGTTTTCATTTAATGATAATTTATTAATTTAAATAGTGTTTTAATGTTATTTTAATAGTGTTTTAATATAAAAGTGTAAAAGTTTCCTAAAAATATTTAGGAAAGAATCAATTTTTCTTTTTTAAATCGCAATATCATTAAAAAAGATAAAATTTGATAGAAGAATTTTTTTAATACCTTGAAAAATGATAAAGTTACTTTTGAAAATATTTCAAGAAAAAAAAAAAAACAACAAAAAAAAAACTTTGTCATCTTGTTGAACAACTAATTATTGTTTATTAAATTTTATCCTCCTATGCCAACCCTACCAAAATAGGTATAAATTTTGCTCGCTCCTTAGAAGCTTTCACTCTTTACGGTTTCTTTACTCATGTGTCATGAGTGTACCACCAGTTCGGAAAGAAGAAGCCTCTGACCTGAGAAGAACTGGCGAAAGAAACTCAGCGGGACTAATATTATTATTTTTAACGTAATGCTTTTTTATTTTTCAAAGTAAATTGAAATTAACAATAATTCTCTATAAGTTGAAATAGACTGGCGGCGATCACATCATTCCCAAGGCGTACTGTCTTCTAGAAAATCGTTAATCGTATAATATCCTTTAATACACAAACGTTCTTTCACAATTTTTTTAAAATTTGGCAATAAAAGCTTTTTGAACGTTTTCTGGGAGCCTGTTGTATAAGCGTAAAATAATTACTGACTCGGCGTAAGCGAGTTACAGGCATTACAAGTTTATGTTTGTTCCTAATATTAATGCTATGCATGTCGCAATTCCTGGGAAATTCGTGTAGGGGAGGAGCGGGGGTTACCGTACACTTAAGGTAAAACGCTTGTTACTCAATAACTAAAAAGCTTATGTGGTTAATCTTAAGCATTATCTAAAGAGAAAATATTTAACTGTTTAATATTCGAACAAAAAATAAAACCAGATAAATAAAAGTATCAGATTTATTAAGTTTTATACAAAAACAAAAGTACGGTATCAACCGACACCTTCGGATGATTGCGTACAATGTCTAAGTAACAGTGTCTTAATGAATGTTTCACTTATCAACTTTATTTTTATTTATTTTGCCAGGCAAAATCCACACATATAATCATCGGGTACATCTTTATCACTGCACAGTGAATGGACCCATTGCCCACACATAATACAGCGATACCAGAGCTCCTGATCTTTACCGAATTCTCCACAAATTAGATAAAGCTCATTTATAATCCCTGTTTCTCCTTCTATATAAAATATAATATGACCAGATAAGTTTCTTTCCTCGCGGCATCTGAAAATAAAGATAACAAATAAAAAATATATATCAAATCAAGACATGCAAGTGATATCGTACAAAAATGTACGAACCAAACCGAAGCCGCCATTTTATGAGAAATGTTCAACCAAGCGAAAACGATCAGCGATTTCATTGAAAATTGACTGTACATCGAACCATAGATCAGTAACGTACGACGTGGTTATAAAAATAATGCAATTAAACAATAAATATAATACTTACAGTTTAACATCTTCACGATACGTCTTATAAGAAATGGCACGTAAATGTAAGACATGCTCTACTCATGAAATGTGACGAGTCACAGGCGCGGGTAGGAGGCAGGACGCAACAGTGCCGTGTTGCGACCATTAGACAAGAATACCCCTTTTTTCCCACCATTCGGTCTCTGTCAAACACTATGTACGGTATCGTCCGCTGTACGGAATGACCCGCCGCTCCCCTATATTTTTATGAACATACATAACATTTTCGTACACATATTGAGAAGCAACAGTCAATATTTTTATTTCTTTAAATTTATCTCTTAATGATACTCTAGGGCCTAAACTATAAATTGCACGTATAGCTCTTTTCTGTAGGACAAAAATAGTATTAACGGTAGCATGCATGCATTCCCCCATAATAAGATTCCATAGGACATAATACTATGAAAATAACTAAAATGTACTACGCGAG
The DNA here is from genome assembly GCA_036937285.1 of Euphydryas editha. Classification (NCBI taxonomy): domain Eukaryota; kingdom Metazoa; phylum Arthropoda; class Insecta; order Lepidoptera; family Nymphalidae; genus Euphydryas; species Euphydryas editha. The sequence goes on from JAUPFZ010000020.1 coordinate 6,557,282, forward strand.
CTGTATCTATGTCAGTAATAAGTCTAATTTTTTTTTACCGCGAACGCTGCAGAGCTGAGCCTATTCGCTAACCCCTCAATATGGAGATCCCACTCCAATTTTGAATCGATTAATACCTAGGAATTACTAAAGGTTTAGAAATATACTTGTCCTAAAATATTTCGGAACATGTGAGATTAATTTAAAAAAGAAATGAGCACACAGTGCCAGCCCGGAATTGAATACGCGACCCTCCATTTGGCTATTTTGGATCATCTCATTTCATATTACATGGCTTTTGTTACTTGTTTTCGTATTAAAATCCTATCATTAGCAGTCAAGATTCATTTTAAGTGTTGAGATATGTATATACAACTGTAATGAATTAAACATGTAAGTTAAAAGATTGATTAGTTCAGTATTATACATATATTATATAGTATTCAAAAGATTTATATTTTAAATGATACAAATAAATAGATGCCAGTATTATGTTTATTAACATAGCTCTATATATACATTAATTGTAATTTGAAAATAGAAACATTTTTATGTAGAAAATCACAAATTCAATAAAAACATGACATTTAATAATATATCAGCTTGGTGTTGACATCATAGATACACTAATCATGGACTCGACTTTATAATTATTTTATCAACTGTGGCACATAAAAAAACAAATGCCATAAAACAATGTAATTCGGCAACAAAACAAATTATTACTGCTCATAATATTTATATAATTAGATTTCTCTAATATATCACAATTAAGTAATGTACTTTACATAAATAAATTATAAAATTGTCAAATGAGTGTTTGTCTTAATATTCCTCATAAGTATAAAACAATGTCAAAAACGATTCACTATTAATCTGATCACACGGTCCACTCTTGTGCATAAAACGCAAACTATAGTTTAACCCAAATGTTTTTATTTCATTTTCACCTTCAACACAATCATCACCAATTCATTGTTAATGGAAATGACACATACTTGTCTATATAAATTTTCTTTTCTTACAAAGTACATGGATTTTATAGAATACACTTCAATATGTCCTAATATAGAAGCATTCCATTTGTAATGAGTGACACCGTAATAATGTTTTTATTATGTTGACATTGCCGATAATCACTCACAATATTTATTCAAAAACATTTTCGAGTAAATGAAATACTTGCCATGGTGGCTGAACAGATAACGGTAATTCACAAAATTTCACTAGTTCATATTCAAGTAGCGTGTTCTGAGGAACACTCTAGTCCAGGGCTATTCGGCATCACCGTTGGGCACTGTGAGAGGTTCCTCGTCCTCATTGTAGTCAAGTGATAGGACGGACGCGCGTCTTCGCTTACTGACTGGCGTGTCGCTACACTCACTGCCAGAGTATGTTCGTTTGTCAACAGGAGTGGATGGTCTGTTGCCATTCACGGTGGCGTGTGAAGCGCGTAATTCTTGTTGCAGGAATAACACAGTACTCTGCATACCCTCTACGTCTTCATCTAGTTCTTGCAGGAATTCGTCCAACTCTGGAATGGTAAATATATTTCACTTAATATATTTATATACATACATATATTTTATATAGTTAAATCAAAACATTAGGTTTATTTTAGTTCTAGTCATCCCACAATTTTTCCTCAAATTGTTATTATGTAACAAATGATTTGAAATTGAATGATTGTAAAACATATTGGACTATCTTACAGAAATAAATCAACCTTTTTTTTTAAATTTTTGGTAATATACCTGATTGTGATTTTTTAACTTCTTCACTAAAACTTTTTTGTAATGCTAGATCACCCTCTAATTTCGCTATTCGACCACTAGATGTCATTCGTCCCAAATCCTCATTCTCTTGATGCAGTAACCTACATTTAGCCATAAGTTTCTTCCCTGTATTAGAATCAGGTGTGAACTTCCATGCAGATAATTCGTTTTGTGTTTCCTCCAGCCTTGCTTTCGTTGATGTTAATTCTTGTTTCAATCTTAATATGAGCATATTCACTGCTGGATCTAAAAGTGATGGTCTTCCATTGAGACTTGCATGTGATGATTTTAATTCAGTAATTTGACTCTGTAATGTAACATTGGTACATATTTATATTTTTATTTTTTTATATACATGTATTCAAAAATTATGATAAAAATAATATATAGATAGTTTAATAATTTAAGTACTTATTGTCTAATGGGAGTTGAGGATTCTAGTTACAAAAATATGGCTATTGCATAGATCTTCTTACAAGGTAGGGTTAAAACTTACTACATAGTCTTGTATTTCCTGTTCTTTAGCGGCAAGCCGTCGAACAAGAATTTTTTCTCTATGTTGTGATTCAGCATATTGTTGTTTAATCCTATCTTCTACCTCTTTCGCTTTTTCCAAGCTACCTACACAGATAAAATTTTATATCTTTACATAGAAGGAATAAATTGAATAAAAATGATGAAACTTTGGATCCGGAAGAAGCATAAAACCTGTATTCAATTTTGTAACAAACATGAAATACTGCATTAGAAAAATCTGAATTTCATGACTATAAATGGCACAATTTTCATTACAATCTATTCATAGCTACAAGTCTATTCAAATCAGACAGCATATTTTGTATTACATACAATACACAATAACAATATACAATCTAAAATACAATTGTATCAATCGACAATACCTTAACTAATTTTTAATAACAATAAAATATACTAGTTATAAATATAATGCAAATAAATGATTTTAAACAAAATTTATTATATAACATTGAATTAATTAAAAATATTTAAACAATATTTTCTATTGAATTCAACCTGTATTTATTTTTTTCAATTATCTTTTAATATTTTTCTAACAAGAAAAAAAAAAAGAAATATACCAGTTGAAACATGTATTAATTAAGAAAGTTTTTTTTAATTTAGCAATTATCTTGATATAAATTGGATGGTTAGATAAGATGCTTTAGCATCTGATGATTTCATTTTTTGTCCAGTGAAGATATATAGACTTAGAAATTATGTGATAACAATCACATTAATTTTTCAAAACATTAAGTTTGTCATTTTCATACATTTTTAATTATTGCCAATCAAAATGTATGAAATTTTGTACAATCTGCAGAATTGTTTCCCCACTTTACTTTTTAAACTAATAAAATGGTATTTTTTTCATCAGTTAGTGAGAAAAATCAAGCTTTTAATAATTTCGACAACATAAAAGGTTTTGATGGTGACATAAAATACAACAGCTAATTCAAAGTGACATTAAAGGCAATTGTATTTTAAAAGTATAAAGCCAACTTTTTAATTCAATGACTTTAAAATCTGCAGGTATGCATATACATGTATACCTACATATATACATACGTATTATTTTATTTTCTGTACTTTTATTCAAATATAAGAAGAAAATAATTATTATTTATAAATAACAGTGAAAACAACATCAGAACGTCATATTTGTAATGCTTATAAATAAAAATGTACAAGTTATATTTGTAAAGTATAGATAACAATAACAAAACAATTTTTATAATTCAGCTAGCAATGTAAGTTAATTAGGTAAGTAATAAAAGCTGTAATAAACAAGACCTGTAAAACAATATATACATATGAATTAAAGATATTGTTTGATTTATCATATATTATATATGAATTTAGCAATGCTAAAATAAATTTTAACTAAGCAATTTTTCTTTCTTTTCATTAATCACGAGTCAAATAAAAATTCATTTACTATAATTTGTTGTATCTTAAAATATTCATGTATGTAGTTAATATTTTTAAAGGCAGATAAATATCATGCATTGCAATTAGAGAAGCATAAAAATAAATAAAATAATTTTAAGACATTGATCATACACCTATTAAGACATGTTAATAAAAATTTGTAATAAATAGTTTCACAGTGGAGTCCACCCATAATGACGTTTAGAAAAGAAACAACTAAAAACAAAGGTCAATTGTGGTCCTGTAAATGTGAATTTGAATGCATCATTTATTTCATTTATAATAATTTTGTTTTTTTTTTTTAAATTTTTTTCTTCTGATATTTTCTGATTTTTATTTTTCTTTTATTTGAAAAATAATTGTTTTTGATTGTTTAGAAATATACATAGAACATAATGCAACAGCTGATACGAGTAAATCAAAACTACAAATTTAAAACAATGTGACAAGTATTGAAATTTCTAATTATAAATTATAATATCTAATACCTTTAAATGAGCAATTCTTGGATATATATAGGTATAATCTGAATCTCGGAAACGGTTCCAATGATTTTCATGAAATTTAGTATGCATTTTCAGTTTCAGGGGCGATAAATTAATCTTGCTAAGATTATTTTTAGAAAATTTCATTTTATTCGTATTTTCAGGCAATGAAAAACCACTACAATATCATAAAAATATAAAGGTAAATTTCGCCCTCATCAACAAGTTTAAAATAGCTCAGGTGGGAAATCGGGCAGTCCCGAAATCAGAAGACCCCGGGTTCCAGTCTGATTTTCCCCCCCTTTTTTTAAGTTCCCTCTTTTGTGTAAAACACTATTTTTGGGAGCCCTTTTCTACCTGGATGATCGAGCTTTAGTCTGTATTTGTTTTGGTATATTATGAACTGGTTGTTTAAATAGAAGTTCACGGTTGCAATTACTTGAATTCATCAGTATGTAATTCTTATCTGAATATAATTTCTCAAAATTCACGATTACCAAAAGAAAAAAAAAAAAAATACAGAGCAAAGCTCAGTCATCCAGGTAGTGAGTATTATGGTTTAGTACTTATTTTAGAAATTTAATATATTTTACATGTTATTATCAAATATAATTTATAGTGAAAATCATGTGAAGTATCTTTTATAACATCTACATTTAAAAATTTTGATTGAAATACTAATTTCAGAAGATGGGACAAACAAAGGTTATAAAAAAAAAATACTGAAGCTTTATCACAAGTTATAAGCAGTTATATATTATGGCATATCATTATCGTAAAATATTGTAGCCACAAAATATATAGTTGTTTTAATAAACTGTCAATATAAGAGAACTCCATTAGATTATTATTATTAATAGTATTAATATAATACATTCTTCCATATGATTTTACAGAAAAACATTACATAGATAGGCATGTATGTGATTGGGTTTTAATTTGAAAACAGCATAAGTAAGAGATAGGCATATTTACTTCTTTATGTAGACATAAAAACGAAGTACCGGCTTCATCTCCCGATTCTCTCATTATTAGTTATAACTTTATAGCACTGAACTTTAACACAGCTCCAAGACAACTTGGAGAATCACTTTATTTGCTGCCTTGACATGATGTAAGCACTTCCACAGATCACTCCACTGGCACCGCTCTTTCACAGCATAACACGTTTCTTCTTTATTCATCATAACTAAACATCCTAAATACACCCCGTACCACATATTTTTATTACTAACATTTCAATTTCACAGTATCATTTTATTGAACATTTTATCATAACAGTATCACTAATTTTAGTTAAAGCATTGTCGATAAAGAGTAACTAAATAGTGTTTGCACGTTATCAGCACGCGGGTCGGAGATCGCCGACCGTGACCACTACCAAGCCGATGTAACGTTTTCGTAAATACCTTCCAACTGTTTGTTCAACGTTTCGAGATGATCAATGTACAAGTCCTGGTTTCTCCACGAGGCGCGTAGTGACTCCGCAGTTGCGGTGTCGAGCTGGAGCGAGGTCAACAACACGCGCGCCACGTTTGTGACGCCTCCGCCGGAGAGGCCGTCACTCGTCGACTCCCCGTGCCGTTCCGACTCTTCGGACATTGCCTTCTCACTAATATGTTAAGAGGCTCTTTCAACTGCAAGTAAATGATCACGATTATGTCGAGAAATAAGATTGTTTGCTGTCACCCGATGTTATCAGAGACCTGCAACAATGACGCAGCTACCACGAATACAAGAAATACGAGATACTTACATATTTAATATGTTGTTCTATAAATAAACAATATAAAACTATAGTAGTAACATAAATAAATACACTTAAACTATCACTGTAGATATATGTTTTCTTTTAAGAATGCAATCTAGTCCTATTCAAGAGACGCCATTTTATCACGTAGCCAGATTTAACTGGTGTTGCCCAGGACAAGCCCGTAAGCCAGTACTGCCAAAGTGAAATTTTAGTGTATATTTTCTGTTTTTTATTATAATCTGGAACACAAAGTTCAAACTGAAACAGCGCGGGAAATTCAACATACTCACGATCTGAATTAATCACCGTGTAGCACAATCATGATAGCATACGTTAGTACAAATTTTATCTTTCTTCAAATTTATCAAAAGTATGTTTTATATTTGGTAATTATTTGGTATCCCGCCACCACCGATTTTTAGGCTGATTTTTTTTTAGAGGTCCGTTATGACTTCAAAACATCATAACTAGTGTTGTTATGATGGCGCATGACCTTTTTTGGCGTAAGAAAAAAAATCTAAAAATTTTTCCGTACGAATAATTTTTTTACTTATATGATTATCGAAAGATTTTTTCTTTTTAATTTATGTTGTTAGAGGTTTTTTTTTTATTTATAGGTTGTTAGGTCTTTTTTTTTTTAGTTACAACCATAAAGGTATTTATGTATACCTCTATAGTTACAACGCGTCGTCCCTAATAGTTAAAAAACTAGTTATTGATAAAAGCCTTTGTTAAAACTAGAAGAAACGCTCAAAAAAAAAAAAAAGACTTAAAACCTATCAATAAAAAAAAAAAACATAATATAACATTAAAAACATGTCTTTCGATAATTGTATAACAAAAAAATTATTCGTACGATAATTTTTTAAAATTTTTTTCAAGTCAAAAAAGGTCATCATAAAAACATTAGTTATGATGTTTTGAAGTCATAAAGCATCCCAAAAAAAAAAGTCAGCCCCATTATGGCTGGTGACGCGATACTTAGAATTTTAGGTCAAAAAAGGTCATGCGCCATCATAACAACACTAGTTATGATGTTTTGAAGTCATAACGCACCTCTAAAAAAAAAATCAGCCTCAAAATCGGTGGTGGCGCGATACCGAATATTTACCTTCTATAATATAAAAATAAGTCGGGTTTACCTTTCTGACGCTATAATTCCAGAACGCACGAACCGATTTCCACGGTTTTACATTCGTTGGAAAGGTCTTGGGCTCCGTGAGGTTTATAGAAATTTAGGAAAAATTTCAACAGAAAAGCAGGTAAACAGGGAAAATCATTTTTCACATACAGCGCCATCTCTGATACATAGCATGTACTACAAACCAATATGGTTTTGCATGGTGGGCAAAAAAAAAAGTCCTCCACCGTACCATAATTATCGATACTTATCGGATCCAAAAACAATTTTCGATAATTATCTAATACCACAATATTATCGATAATTATCGGATGGCACAAAATTATCGATAATTATCGGATCGCAAACAATTATCAATAATCATCGAATGAAAACTTATCGATAGTTATCGATATTTATCGAATGAAAAATTATCGAGTACTTACGAATTATCGATAATTATCGCACACCCCTATCCCATGCTAGGTGGGGTCGACACAACATGATTTCGTCTCTGTCATGTCGTCTCTGGTGCCCCCCAAGACGGGATGCCCTAAACAATTGCTTAAATAGCTTATAGGCTAATCCGGCACTGAATTTATATCATAACTGGAACGCTCACTTAATGAAATTGTATATTCAAATATGCACCTTGAATTATTTGAAAATAAGGTTGACATTTCTTACCAACATGTAAACTGAAAAATTGTTCCGAGCATTTCGTTGACAACTAGTGTTTGTCTCTTTCTTACGAGTTTTGCCTTGAATCTATGGTAGAAAGAGACGCAATCCCGGGTTAAGGAACGTTTTTTGAGTGCACGTGAGCATTCCAGTTTGTATATAAATTCCTTGGTAATGACTTGTAATGTTGATATGAAAGAGCTTTAAAAGTTTTAATGTATTTATTTATTTTTAAATATAATATTGTATAGTTTTGTTACTTACAACATGCCAACCATTCTGGTATAGTGGTGCGAGTAGTTACCATAACGCAAGCAGTTATGGGATCGATTTCTGTTCGAGTTTATATATTTGTATTTGTACAAATATTTGTTTCTGATCTGGTTGTATGTCCTTGTGGGTTTCCCGACCGAGCTTCGGAGAGCACGTAAACTTGTCAGTTCCGATTATTATCCTACATACTCACTATTCATGATAGGGAAATTTTTCGCCAACCCGCAACGTAGCAGCATGATGGAGTAAGCTCCATCCCTTTTCCAGTATGGAGAGAAAGCCAGTGGGACGTTTACGGGCTACGGCAGTTCAGATTATTTTTGTTACATAAATGTCTTGAGTATGAAAAATTTCAATAACCGCAGTCATGAAGAATTGTAGTAATCTTTGACGGAGCACATATACTTTTAGTTGATGACTACGATGATATTAAAACAATTTAATGTTGCCTAGAGAAGACTCTGGTTATTAATTATTTATTTATTTACTCTGTGTGTTTGATACATGAAAGTTGAGGACACGGAGTATGGGTACCTATCCATACTCCGTGGTTGAAGACTGAAAATGCGGAAAAATGTAAAAAAAAATTGGTTGTCTGTAAAGTCGGTTTACGGAAGATAATTTAATCATTAAGAGTCATCGCATTGAGGTTGCACCAATTAACAATTCCGTCAAGATTTGCTTGTTTTAATTATAAATACCTTCTCTTTGGATTTTATTATTCTATAGATTTTTAGGTAACTGGCAAAAAGTGAACATTTGCTATGTGTAATCACAGTAGTACCTAATATCGTTTATGAATTCTAAGAGAACAATGGCCTAAAGTATGAGCCCTGTGGTACTCCGGATCACGCAATATACTCCACAGACTCAAATTCGTTCATAACAAATGTGTAAGTCTCTGATTTTAATATGATCCAATCCATTTTAATATAGAAGCTCCGATTCTATACTGCGAAAGCTTGTTAAGAAAAATTTGTTGTTCAAATTTATTGAATACGCTAGGCACTTAAATCGGTAAAGTGTTATATTGATCACACGCAAAGTCCCGATAGCGAGACGGCTCATCTCCTGTATAAGATGGTTGGAATTATAAAATTATTATTAATAATAAGAAACTTAAATATTATCTAAATGATAAAGACTGATCAACCATCGACTGTATGACTTCCTCAAATGACATATAATAAATATTTTCACATCAATAACAACTTAAACTGATGCTATAAATATAAAAATAAGTATAAATATATAAAAATAGCAGCCATTACTTTAGCCAATATCTTTACAAAAACTAAAATAAAAGTTGGTTAATGTAAAAGACTGAGAAGTAGTAAGAATCCAAAATTAGAAATCCCCAAAGTTATTAATAACTATGGCAAACATTCACTCATAGTATTTTGTGTCAAAAGGGACAAAAGTACCACTTTCTGTCCCGCATGCGAAATTGGCAAATATGCGGAAAAGGTAAAAGGAAAGTACTTTCGTACCATGTTGCACATAGTTTTTTTTGAAACGAAGTTCCTTACGGCAGGCTTGGAGGAGATAGGGATTTTGCTGCGCGCCTGAACTGAAAAAAATGTGAGACTAAAAGCGTAAGAAAAACATTTAACGGAAGGGCACGTGTGGGCGGTGCAGGGGCGGTGCGGGGGGCGAGGGAAACGACGCCCCCTGCGGCACCACATCTGCAACTCCGCATGGCGCAAGATAAAATTTTACTTAATAATTTGATTTACTAATTTTTTTTTGTTTGATTTATTTTATTTTACATTATTTGTTATTTTATAAAATACTAAATTTTCTAAATACTTTTATTTATTTTACACAACTTTTCTACCCCTAAAATCATCCCGGCGTATCTCCAAAACCAGCCATTCTAGACTCCTACTGTTGGAGCTCATTTTAAAGAGGAAGACATGAGGAGTTAATCCCCAACAAACATTTATGAATGTTAAAAAAAGTCTACATTTGAAATAAATACGTCATAGTAACAATTTCCCTACTATGAGTAACGATAATTATAAGGTGTCTGTGATAACAACCGGGACCGACGGCTTTACATGCTCTCCGAGCCACGATTCCTGCTCGGAGCAGATATTTGTGTTTGTATTAATATTTGTTTTCGGTCTGGGTGCATGTCCTTGTGGGTCTCCCCGCCGTGCCTCGGAGAGTAGGTAAAACCGGCAGTCTCGGGGGTTATCATAGTCATCTGATAACGACCTGATGATGATACTTATGGTAGGCAAATTATCCGCCAACCCGCAGTGGAGCAGCTTGGTGGATTAAGCTCCAACCCTTTTCAGATATGGAGAAGAGGTATTTGCCTAGCAGTGGAACGTTTACAGGCTGTTTTAGTTCAGTTAAGTTCAGTAAACTATATATATATATATATATATATAACGTGCTGTAGTGATCATAATAATGTGTAGGTCTCTCTCTGTAAATAAGCGTACTCCTAGGTATCTTGCACGACGCGACGCCCATCTCACGAAAACCAAAAAATAATACTTATTTTTATTAAGTACTTTAAAAAAAATATAGTTTTTTTGATAACGATGATAAATGTTTTTTTGAAGTCATTTATTAGTTGTTAGTTTGTTTTGATCTTTTATTTATGTATGACTCTTTGTTTTTAACTGACTTCAAAAAAAGGAGGAGGTTCTGAATTCGTACTTTTTTTTGTATGTTTGTTAGGCGATTACTCCGTCAATTATGAATCGATTAGATAGACAACTAGATGGACTGGCCACTGAGCAGTAATGCACCGCGAGTTCCTGCTGCTCGAACCAAATTTAAGTCTCAAGAAACAGAACCTGGCAGATAGAGCTCAATACATCTAAAAAGGGTGTATTAAGGCCCATCGAGCTCGAACGATTTCGACGTGAGGCTCTTCATGAAGTCGAACCTGTGTCTGCAGAGCATAACCTAGCTGTGATTCAACAGGAGAGCGTTCTTAGCGAAGTGCCAGTTGATGCGATCGCTGAAGAAGCAGTCTCCCAAAAAGTAGAGCAAATGAGGGTGATTTTGTAAGAGGCGATTCGGAGCACTCGGATTCGGAACAAAGGTCACGACTCTCCCGTCTTCCCCTTGAACGCTTTCGACAAAATCTCTTCTTCGTAAGTGATCAGCAGCATCGGTAAATAAGCCATAATGTGTCATGTCTGACTTCCATCTATAAGACACTGACATCCATTGAGTTGCAAGATCTCTCGTCATATTAACGAACTTAATATCCTGTCTGCAGCTCAGAACGGATGTCGTGGAGGCAATCGCGGCACAAAGGAGCTCCTTCTCATTGACACTCTTGCAATCCAGCTTGTTAAACGCAACCGTCTGAACTTCTCTGCTACCTAGATTGACTACAAGAAGTCTCATTCATGGCTTCTGAGGGTTCTCGAGCTGTACAAGATCGACGGTGCAGTTCGAGACTTCCTCGGACTGTGTATGGGGCAATGGAGGACGATTCTCTGTCTCCAGGGCGAGAGACTGACAGGTACCGGTGACCGAATCAGGATACGGAGAGGTATTTTCCAGGGTGATTGTCTGAGCCCACTTTGGTTCTGCTTGTCCTTGAAACTTTTAAGCATTCTGCTGGAGTGTTCAGGAACAGGTTTTCAGTTTCGGAGAGGAGTTAATAAAGTCTCCCACATTCTCTACATGCATGACCTCCAATTGCTGGTACATAATACTGCACGCCTTATGGAATTTCTGAAGATCATTACCGAGTTCAGCGGCTTCATTCCACACACGCTTTATGGAGTTGCTGAAAATCACTAGTTCATCACTCACTAAGTTCAGCGGCTTCATTATGATACAGTCTGGAGTGGATAAATGTGGTGTCGTCCATGTGGACAGGGACAGGTGACGTTATCGGCTGAGATTAACCTAGAGCTTTCCAACTTAAACCCTTTCCGAAGCTGAATCATACCGGTATCTGGGCATGTCACAATGCATAGGGATACAAGAGGCGGATATGAAACGGACGGTTTGCGAGGTCTGTTTTGGACGATTGACAAAAGTTCTTCGGAGCTACTTGTCGGGCGCCAACAAGGTCCGAGCTTATAACAGCTGGGTCATGCCCACTCTCTTGTACACCTTTGGCGTGCTCAGATGGATTCAGACTGAACTCGACACCCTGGACAGAAGAGTTCGCACGACTATGACTCACCATTGCATGTATCACGCGAAATCGTCGGTCATAAGGCTGTACATCTCACGGAAGTGTGGTGGTCGAGGCCTATTAAGCGACAAATCCATGCATAACCGGGAGATGTGCAGCCTCAAGGCCTGTTTTGAAACGAGGAGGGCGAGCGTTATGCATGGTGATGTTATAGTATGTGACAAATGTCTCACCCCCTTATCCCTGGCCAAAGAGTAATGGCGAAGACCGGTTGTACTTAGCACCTCTGACCGCGAGACCGTATGGATGGAGAAGAAGCTGCATGGAAGGTTTTACAAGGCGCTCCACGCGCCTCACTTGGATAGTAAGGACTCTGTGCAGTGGCTGCGATTCGGGGATCTCTTTGGGGAAACCGAAGGTTTTGTCTGTGCAATACACGATCAAGTGATTAAGACGAACAATTACCGAAAGCACATTCTGAAGGATGGCACTCCCGACTTCTGCCGTGTCGCCATTCCGGCGAGTCACTTATTGTTAGACATGTGATTTCGGGGTGTTAAGCGCTTGCTAGCACAGAGTACTTACACAGACATAACCAAGCGACCAAGATTCTCCATCAAGAGATTTCACTTATGTACGGTCTCCTGGAACAGATGATGTCGTATTATCAGTACACATCGGTTCCAGTACTCGAACGTGACGAGTCCGGCTCTACTGGGACCTGCCTATGGCCAAGGACAGCTGGCGAACAAGCCTGATATTGTGGTGATGGATAGGACACGGTCGAGGGTGTTTTTAGTGGATAGAACTATCCTGCATGCCGATAACCTCGTGAAAGCCGAAACAGAAAAAAATCCAAAAATAGCTGATCATAAATTGTAAATAGGTATATAAGTATCGAATTTTGTTGATCGTCCTTTAATGCTCTTTTTCTTCAAGTGATTAAAACATTTGGCTCAGACGCTTTTCGCCATTATGAATAATATATCGATCTTTGTTTTTTTTTTTTTTTTTTTTTTATAATTCTGTATGTCCACAGAGATTGATTAAATAGAAGTAGTGAATTTGTCGAATTAAAATTAAACTTCATAAGCTGTATTTGGATAATCACAGTCTTTTTTATCTTATTCGTTTTAAAAGTAACTGTAATAAAATATGTAATTCTTAAGGAACTACCAATCTTGTTGTTTACTAATAACAAAAAAAAACCACTTATTATAGTATGATAATCATAAGCTCTACATATAACTAAAAAAGTATGATTGAATTTTAAATTTTTTATTTAAATTCTCAAGGAACTTTCAGTTTTTTTTTTATCATAGCCTTTGTATCTACATAATATGTCTGTTTATTTGATCGTAAGTGATCGAACAGTGTGATATATATATATATATATATATGCAACATGGACCACTACACTTAAGATTCTAAAAAAATAATTTAAAATGAAAATACATTCAAATATTTGGTCTTGAGAAGTAGGTAGTAATTTATCTTATTATTATTTGAATACTTTATTAACAATTATCATCTAATTAATGTTTAACATTAATTGATATTTAAATTATCTCTATACAATTAAAAACTATAACCAGTTTATTTCACAAAATTATATCACAATATGTACAATGGAATGTTGATTACTATCATGTAGATGTGGAGCAAACTGTCAATAGGGTCGCCAAACTTCTTGACTTCCCGCTCCATAAAGTCCGTGCTTAACATCATCGGCCGATTCACAAGTTTGCACTAGACCGCTCGATTCCCCCGCACCGGGTAATTCGGTTGTAATAGAAATACCACCATCTATGTCATTTATTTTAATTTCACTCGGCATGTATTGTTCTAAGTTGTACTTATCCGATGAACTGTGTAAGTGAACATGTATTTGATTCTGATTGACAGTTGAGTACGTCAAGTTCGGAAGAATCATTTGTGGGTTTGGATTAATATAAGGAGTATGAGATTGTAGACAAGAAGGATTATTGTTGATGTTGTTGTACTGGTAATTATAGCTGTTCGTTGGCCATGAATTATAGTAATTGGGATCATATCTCTGCGTAGTCATAGCTGATGTGTTGAGGTCGGTGAGCGTGCCGCTAGCACCACTGGGACTTCCTTTCACGAATCCTGTAGAGCCAGACTGAAAACCGCTGTAGTCAGTCGTATGACCAAGAGGTATTTCAGGAAGAACTGTAATAGAAACGAAAAGAAACTTTAGACATTTACTCAGATAAGCTTTGATTATTTACTTACATTTTATGTAGAGACATTTTAAAATTATTTATTTTTATTTTATAATTCATGTACCTATATAAACATATTTCGAGATATAGTATGTTTAAACGATATTTGCTTAGTAATGTCGATATCGCACAATTATTATTTATCTATCCAATATTAAAAAAAAAATGGATAGCAACTTTGCAATTATCGTCTAATAATTTCATCTACTCGATGACGTGACTGGATCGATTAGATTATTTAAGTGGTGTGTGTTTTTCTCTCTCATGAGGCCTTCATGACTTTGCTAAAAAATTCCATTTCTTTAGAATAGAAACCGGCCAAGTACAAGTCGAATTCATACAAGAAGTGTTCAATCCACAGAAGTGTTGAGACACATAAAACACAAAAAAAAAAACCAGAGTGGAGATGGACTTCACAATTAACTCAAAAGCTAGTTGCCGTAACTGTTGCGCTAATACGTTTAATCATGAAGTTTACATTCATTTTTTTTGGAAAAGGTTTGTAGCAATACACACAAAGTCTAGGAAAAAAGTATTATCGATATTTGATTGAATGAGTTGCCTTACTTATAGGTACAACCCAACGCCGTTTCTTGAAAATGGTCATCCTTTGCTCTACTGGGATTGGTCTATTGTAACTGACATGATTATAACAGCTAGTAAACCTGAGATAGTAGTATTAAACTGATCAACGGATCAAGCAATTATTGTTGACATGTCGGTCGTGGCTTATTAGTAAAGAGTTTCGAACAACATCTTAAGAAACTCTCGCTAGACTGTTAGATCAAGAGTCGGATACAAAAGGCAGTGTTGCATGAGATGGCACGCATGGTGAGGAGGTTCCTCAGCCTGGAGCCTTAACTAGCGGTGGCCTGGGCCTCAACCTGCCACCGGAGGAGAACTATTTTTTGATTGAATTTTTATTAATAGTTTAGCATGATAATGTTATACTTACCCGCAGGTATGTGTATCGTAGGGTCTGGTTTGTAGTAGGCGGGTTGAAGAGGTCCGTATGATGGGTATACAGATGCTGAAGACGGGTAGCCGGTGTTCCACTCGCTTGCTCCGAGGATGTTACCAGTATTATCTGGAAACGTCATGTATAATAACATTAGTTATGGCAGACATTACGGTGAAAATAGAGCACTAATGAAAAATAATGATATTAATTACGAATTATAAAGATACATATGTCTTCTTCAAACTGCATTAAATTAATTTGTTGAAAATAACAGTATGAATGGATATCAGATATATCTGTTTTTAGCTGTCATTTAATAAAAGCCTGTAGCTTTTCATTCATCCAAAAGAGAAAAATAGGTTTATTCTATAGTACTACTCAAAGCTGTTGTAATCGTTTATTTTTGTCTGAATATAATCGTCACGCTGATACGCCGTTGATCTTCAGGTTATATTATTGCATTTTTCATTTAATCTAATATTATATATGATTAGGTCTCCTCGGAGAGCACGTAAAGTCGTTGGTTGCGGCTGTTATCACGGAACTGATAGCAATTATCAGCTAACCCGCTACTGCGGGTCTCTACTAAGCAGCTTGGTGGATTAAGATACAACTCATCTCTTATATGGAGAAGGCCTTTGCCCAGCAGTGAGATGTTTACAGGCTGATTAAGTTCAGTTCATGTTTATTTATAATATAGGAAATGTTAGTTTGTCTTTATCTAAATAAATAGTTAGAAATTTTTTGAAAAGCTTTACAAAGGCTTTACCTACATACTAATTAGTGATCAATTGTTTATATAACGGGAATACAATTACACTGGTGTTTTATAAGCGTGTTAATGACAGGTGGCCATGTTGGTAATGTCGGTCGATTACTAAATCAATCGTCCATTGTCAATGACAGGTGTTAATCATGGAGGTCACGCGCGCGGAACTTGTGATCGCTCGTGTTGGGATTGCCGGCTGATTCATACGATGTTAACGAAAGTTTGTAGGTACATTAAAATATTCACGGTTGCATGCGAAAGCGATCCCGTGGCGCCCCACTATGACGATGAGGGCACCGCTGGGTTTTAGTGCGGGTATTATAGCACGCTCTGCAGCCAGCGAGTCCCACATATAAAAAAAAAATGTTTGTTTTTACATATTGAAAATAACAAAGACTTCGTTCAGAGCTTATTTTGAACGCACGGGTAATATATGCGTAAGTACACACACACTTTTTTTTAATTTTCTTTAAAGTTTAGAATTTCGGCGTTTTCGGAAATAAATCTAGATTTATATTTTATATGAGACTATGTAAGTATAATGAAGTTTATTTGTAAGTGAAAATTAAAATATTTAAGGGTAAGCTCAAACTGTTAATGTTTTTGCATTTGATTGATGCACGTCCACAAAACGACCTACGTGAACAGTTTTCATTATTAACGCTGGCTTACAACGAACGGTTTGACTCATTGCTGATAAAACAAATGATTATGTTAATTCCTACAGTTTTGTTTGGTCAGCTTTGTATGTATATTCGAGGTCCACGCGAGGTGTGACACGTATACACGCCCTTCGATGATAGTTATTATTATTCGAAACAAACCATAATTATTTGATATTAAAAGTAAATTAGATAAAAATATTTCTTGTCAATTTAACAAAAAATACTTTGACATTATTGTCGAATGTCGACGCCTTAACAGAAACAGTCTTAACTATTGTCAAATCTCTCATTATCGTCATCATCATTTTATTTTGTGTTTATTTTAAACGATAAATATCTAAATTTTCTTAATGAAAGTGTAATTTTTACGACAACGCACAATATTATTTATTTAATTATATGAAACAGATAGGTAGTATAAACATAGATTTTATTTACACTTTTTTATTGACACCTTACGGAAATCGTAAAACTTTGTCTTAATAATTTTTTAGAAAATGAAATTAAATATTTATTTGCTACTAAGATAGTTTATAACTTATGAGCATATTGCAATTGAGTAAATACAATTTAAGGTATTAATTTAAATAATTGCAATAAAGTTGTCTTTTACCTAACCGAATGACGCAAACGTAAGATTCTGGTATTTCCCGAGTTTTAATGAATCGTACGTTCTAGTAAAACTTACCGTTTGATAGTAGTTACTCGCAGGACTACGATGACGTTGTTTCGAATATAAAAAAGGAAAATTCCAATAACCGTTAAAATATTATAGAATATATATAATATATTTTTCTATAGTATAGAATATATTTTTCAATTTTTTTTTTACACTTACGTTCTAATGTAGAACTACTTGACCATGACCTGTAGTTTCTTCATAACAAGTGTACATCTATGTATTCGGGTTAGTATACGTCATACATAAATTTTATATGTAAAATCCGAATAAAACTACGTCAAATGGAATAAAACTCCATTTAATTTTTGTCGCTTAGTTGTTTTGAATATTTGTGTTACAGAGGAAACTTTTTATGACTCCTTGACATATTTTTTTAATCAATAACAATTTATATAATATTATATAAGTGTAAAGTTAGAAAAACAAGGATACTAAATCTTGTAGTTATAAAGTAAAATACGTAGAAATTATGGTACATTATTTAACATAGTTTTTAAGGAATTTTATATTTTTAGAGAAATCAAGTGTATAAATATACAAATTATTTATTAGATTATAAAGAATCAATAAGTAATATTTATATATTACTGAAATTTATTATTAAAATTAATGTCAATATTTTATTTTTGGTAAACAAAAATGAGGTGATCTAATGAATCCGTTACTGAAAAAAAAAAAAAACTTGTGGAGAGCATAGTTATATTCACACAAAAGAGTATTTATTTGTACAGATATAAAGGAAATATAAATCGTAGTAATCGTAATCGTAGCTTACAAATAAAAATAAACATATAATAAAATTGTATTTTCATAATTATAAAAAAGAAAAAAAAATATAAAGCAAAGAGTCAAATATATTTTCAACATACATAACTACCATTAGAGAGCTTTAATTAACTAACTTAATTTTAGTAACATCATGTGAATGTCCCACTATTGGTTGAAAGCTTTTTTTTTATTAAATGAAGCTTAATTCGCTACACTTTACTGCGAATAGGTCCACACCTACATGTTTCGGTATATTTAAGAAAAAAATTAAAGAATAATTGACTATTTGTAATATTTGATTGTTTTGTAAATGTCATTGACGTTAAGCCTAAGATGTGACTAATATACAAGTAGTAATTATCTTTTCATAATTTTATGATTCACACGTTAGGCAGTTTACTTACTATGATTCGCTGTGTTCGATATTAAATACACACTCAAATAAGATGAACTACGTATAAAGTGCGTCACTCATTACGCATTTATGCTGATCTACGGGATTTTATAACAGAGAATGGTAATATAATATTTATATTCATGTTTGTTAAAAATTTGGTGTCCAATTTAATATAGAACACACTTGTTGAAACCGAAATAAATAATAAATATAATAGGTAAATAAACGTAAATAAATGCTTATAAATAAATGTATTTACTAGGATTAAGGTGATTTCACACCAGCGAGGCGAGGGTGAGAATTAAAATCTCGCTCCTAAAATAAAATAATATGTATATATAATAATATGTATATGTATGTATATATACAGATGTTACGCCAGTTGGTGTAATCTCAAGTCTGGCCCTCTCAACGTTATGAAAAATACTTAATGAATAGTGTTGTTCGGTTTGTATCGTAGGTATAAATAAAGCTTAGTAGAACTCTATCTTATGCTATCACATGTTAGGTAATAAATTTTTTGTATTACTTGCAATCAAAAACATGGAGCTGCCGCCTGTAAGCTCAAGCCTGCTGGAGGTGGAATTCGATGAAGCCGAGGCTGCCATATATAATAACGACACCTGCCAAGTACTCAAAGGCAGTATGTCGGGATTGTATATGGCCGCTTATAACACCACAGCCGGCTTCGTGGGCGCAATCGAGGCTGAGGGACAAAAAGAAGGACCTCAGACCTTTAACACGCCAAAAGGAGACCCAGTGGTGGTAGTGGCCAGATGCACGAGGGTGATGCTTGGCGACCGGATACTCGAGATGGCAAAAACCATCACGGGCGATCAGGAAGTCGGCGATGCCTTCGAGGCCTGGAAACTGCCGTCACTGAAAGGGATCAATGTGGTTCCTGGGTGCGGCAAGACAACACACATAGTAGGGAACTTTGACGAGGATGGTGAAATAGTAGCCACGACCACAATAGAGGCGGCCAAAGACCTCAAAGAAAAACTTGCACACCGCTATGGCGAAAAAGCCAAATTAAAGGTGTGCACTATGGCCTCCATCTTAGTGAATGGTTTTCGTGAGGGCGTAAAAATAGATCGTTTAACGGTGGACGAAGCCCTCATGAACCATTTCGGGGCCATAGTGATGGCCGCCCGACTGTCGGAGGCAAAAGAAGTAGTCCTCGTCGGAGATATCAATCAGTTGCCGTATATCGACAGAGAGAACCTGTTCGTAATGCGGTACTGTAGACCCAACCTGACCACAGGCATCACAAGTGAGTTGTCTTACACGCATCGCAACCCCAAGGACGTTGCACTCGCCTTCAGTGAGGTATATAAAAACATCTATTCCTCAAACCACACTGTCCATTCTCTGAGGATAGAGAGGTTCACTGGCGCTCGAATTCCTAAGAGACAAGACCGGACCCTATACCTGGTTTTCACACAAGAGGAAAAGAAGACGTTGATAGACCAGGGATACGGCACCGGACAGGGATCGAGCGTCATGACTATCCACGAGGCACAGGGACAGACACGCGAGGCAGTCATCATCGTCCAGACAAAGACTAGGAGGCTGCGGATTCATGACAGTGTTCCGCATGCTGTGGTCGCGGTGACCAGTCCTGTGTCTACTACACCGACGACGGTGGTGATGCAATCGGTCGTTTTGTCGAAAAGGCGGTGGAGGCCACAACAAAGGAAATACTCGAGCACACCCTCAAGATGGCTATACATAAAAGAGACACCGCCGTCATTGAGGATGTGCTCGAAAAGCTGAGGCTTCCCTCGGGGGATGGCTGCGGTAGAGTCCTCAATAAATAATACAAAAATAAAGATCCCAAATGTAAATGTAGTCATGCCGTAAAGATGTGGTGGCTGGTATGTATGTAGTGACGAGCAATGATTAATTAGATTATATTATGTGTATGTGTTTATGTATATATATATATGTGTATGTATGTATGTGAGTATATTTGTATATGTAAATTATATTTGTAAATAAAGATTACGTTTATATGTATTAAAAATAATAAATAAATAATCGTCAGTATACGGACTCGCGTCATAGAGATCCTAAGTCTAGCTAAGTCTAAAATAGTACGCATGAAACTATGTAAACAATCTTATACATATAATTAAAAAAAAGGCACGGGCAAATATAAGCCCGTGGATATTTTTGTTACATTTTATTTGCTGTGTTTTACTTTGAATAAATAATGTAATTGTTGTAGATTAATGAAATTTTAAGTATTAATGTTGTTCTCTTCGGCAACAGTGATATTACCCGTATTAACAAACTAGCTGCTGCCCGCGACGTCATCTGCGTGAACGCTATTAGATTACACGTTGTTACAGAATGCGTTGAAGAAATAAAGGTTCATTGCTCATTCTCCTTAGGTGATAGCGTGATAATATGTAGCCTATATGTTGACCCGACTTCTTAATAATATTTGTGCCAAATTTGAAGTAAATCCATGCAATACTTTTTGAGTTTATCCCGGACATACATACAGACAAACAGACAAAAATTCTAAAAACTATATTTTTAGCTTTGGTATCGATTGTAGATCACACCCCAAGTATTTTTAAAAAAAATATCCAATGTACTGTTTTGACTTTCCTACCATTTTATTATATGTAGGTATAGATTAGAAAACAATAAAATAAGATTTTAATAATTTTCTCCAGTGTAAATAAGTTTATACGATCGCAGATGTTTTGAATTTTGTCCCTAGATGATGTTACGCATTTTACATTAATATTTGTTGCACTATATATTTAGATATAATTAATTAGTTATGTAAATTTAATTAAAAAAAGCATCGAAGCCTCGGCTCGCCAGTGTGAAATAAGCGTTGAATATAACAATTACATGATAATAAAATGCTAATGAGATAATTGTATGTGTAGTAAGTTTTAAAGACTACTATTTTTAAAATAACTCTTCTGTCTCATATAATCATTCGTCTCTTAAGAAAATAATGAAAAATCTGGGAAGATGAAACTGGTTTTACTAAAAATTACCAGAAAGTAATGTAATATGGTTATGTTAACTTATTAATCGATTTTTGTGTCTTATGTTATATACTTTTAATGCTAATAATATAAAATAAAACACGTATAAAACTAAAACTAAAAAGTTTATAATATGTATTAATTTCGGTAAATACTAAATAAATAGTCTACGCGAAGTTAATCCAAGCCGGCCAAGTTAAATACAGTTCAGATTGAGCCGTAATTGAAAATGTATTAGCGCTTATGAAAAGTATTCCGATAATGATTTTCACGAGCGTCGAATGCACTCGTGCTCGCAGCTCGCTCCGAAGCCGAACAACCCACTTCATTTTGCGGTCCAACTATCCACTGTTCCTAATTTTGTGCGCTCGGACATGAAATTAAAATCGGGTTAATGTATAAATGAGATATGCACTTAATAAATATTTAATTAGGTGTCTAAATAAAAGCGCTCGGCTCATTCGGGTTGCGGTTCCCGATAAAACGTCATGTAAAATAATGTAGTTCGTGATAGAGAAAAACCGCGGCTCTTTGTGTACATTATATAATGTTCGCCCACCCGCAATATTGGCAAATTATGTTTTATATATGTCGCTGATTAATTTGGGTCGCCGATTGAAAATGATAATTAAACAATAAAATTGTTTCTTTCGTTCATTCAAATCGATCGTTGATATCGTCGCAGTACTCTTATAGATTATGATTCTCCCGTGGCAATAATTACTCCTGTTAGTACTTGTTAGTTATGAAAGCACTTAGCTGTTAACATACAGTCATAGTCACGGACAGGGAGCCTAGGCCTGCCGCTGACGTGGGATAATTACCGCCTCCCCCCAATCCCACCCTGTAGGTAATGTCACATTAACACCCTCAACGCGTGGAACTGTCAAAACATTCAACGGAGCTGTTTAACGAAATTGCATCAAATGAAAACGATTAAATGAAATTCATTAACAATAAATACAATATTTTTTAACGTATTCTATTCTGATACATTGATATTCTTAAAAAAAACACAGCCGTCGAATATTTCCATATCGATCATACCTATCATTAATAAAACTACTCCGAAATACTTACGTTACGATTTTTTTTTAAATAAAATTTATTAGTTTACATAATGCTCAATTGGTTCAAAACCAAAATACTCTCTTTATTGCTTATTAGAACATATAGGATTTTTTTTCAACTTAAATTAAATCTACTTAAATTAAGATTTATTAAGACAAAAGCTCCACAACGTAACTTTTTTAAATTCAGTTAATAAAGTGCTATAAAGTTAAAAAAATAAAAACTTATTTAAAATATTATCTGTAGACAGCAAGTAGGAACATACAACAACAAGTTTTATTAATAACAAAAAACTGAATTAACGACGAATTTTCAAAAATTACGTATCACTATTGCCGCTGTAAAGATAAGTAAAGTTTAATTTAAGTCTCCCACAAGAAGCATCATTTTTTCAGCATTTCGATATGAGCATCAATAATTTTCAGCAGATATGTAAGACTATTTTTAAACAAAACTCAATTTGGTCAAAACCGTAAAATATATTTTATTAGTTTATTAATAATAATTTCTTTAGAAATACTAACACCTTGAGTTAGTTCGGAAAATGCATGTATTTTCGTATCACTGTTTCACTGAGGTGTTGTTGTTTTGTAGTGAAATAGTTATTTATGAGCAAAATTACAATAGGTCGTCAGGCGCGTCGCGTCGAACGCAAACACATGAAGCAATCAAGGGCGTTGATTAGGGCGGCGGTAATTAGCCTCCTTTGATCAGTTCTTGTTACACACATTTCATGCAAACTTTGTGGTAAATTACTATTATTGACCCGAATTACCTTTGACATAGCTATATTACCCAGAAAGATTTTATGCATTTTTAATGCAATTTATTATAAAAAAAATAACATTACTTTTTCTATTAATTGGCGGTGATCAAGCTTATAGAATAAAATAAATATAAAAACTTCATGGACGTGAATTTATTTCCCTTTTTTTTTTTCGTTTTTTATTTATTATGAAAATGCCGTAAGCCGTGTGCGTAGACGATACATTTTAAAAATGATACTTTATTTTATATTTCTATATCGTCGTCATGACGTCGTAGTGACTATGAAAAAACTATTTCGACATAGTATTAATTTATTTTTTCTTTTTGTATGCATCGTTTTTATTACAAGCTTGCCTAGAAAGGTTATAATACATCGACACATTAGCTTCATTTTTAAATAAAAGTTTTGTTAAGTTATAAGTATTTAAAAACTAGATATAAGCTTCATAGGGGATGTACATACTCAGTCCACCACGTTGCTCTACTAATAGAATAGCTGAGTAATAAGGTAACATAAGGTACATATAATGTGCATACTAGTACCTACTAGTTATTTATACTTTAATTTTAAATTGTTATATCTTATAAAATGGTGTAAAATTCTAGAGTCGTTATTCAAAATTTTCCAATATGTAATAAAAATTATGAATAGCTGATTTAGAATAATATTAAAACATAAATAGAGTAGAGATTCGATTTGATTATTGTATATAAGTAAAAGTTACATTTATAATAGTTTTTATGAAATACATATTTCGAGAAATAGATTATTTTTATAATGATTATTAGATTATACTTCTGACTGACGCAGATATTATGACTATTTGCCTCGACAGGCAGGTATGAATAAATTTAAAATGAGATAAAATAGTTCGCAGAAAAATGGTTAGGAGCCGGTGCTTACGCAATTGAGAGTGCCATTTTAGGCTATACTTACTGTCCTTGAGTTTGAGCTGCAAACTATACAATTATTTTAATATTATTATAATTACAGAATTAAAGAGAAATAATCTTAAAGGCTATTATGGTAATATAGAATTAGTTTTACTTTATTGATAACAAAATCTAAGACTTATCTAAATGTTTTTTTTTGTCTATAGAGATATTTTAGAAATATTTCTAATGTTTTTTGGGATTCACAGAATTGAACACCTTCACAGATGTTCCTGTGCTTACTTTATGAAAACTTATAAAAAATTTAATTACGTATTAACCAAAAAAGACAACTAAATAGTATCATAAAGACTCTTCTACGTATATCATAAATATAAATATATAAATAAATATTAACCAACAATCACACCACGTTAATCTAGCCCCGTGCTAAGTTCGTAAGAACTTGTGTTACAGGTACTAGGAACGGAAATAAATTTAAGATATAAATACATATATAGATAAATACACATCCATGACCCGGTGCAGACATCTATATTCGTCATACAAATTATCTGCACCTGGCGGGAAATAATATATAATAATCATAAATAAATAATAAATGATTTTTAACAATCACGTATCATACTTCGCACGTCAGTTTGTATCGACTCAAAAAACAAAAAGTAATACCAATGGCCGCGCATACTTCCCTGAAGCTTTATAAATCACATGAAACTCCCATAAGAATATTCTCACCCCTCGCCGGTCGAGATTTACTCTTTGTTTTGTTAAGTTTTTGTTACTGATCATTTACATCGTAACGCGGCGTAATTCGATACATCCTGTGCTTGACGGCCCTCGATGAAGGCTCGATTTTTATTATAAAATGCCCCAATCACAACAATCCTCAGCCATTTTTATATTTTGTGAGAAACTTCAAATAAAAGTTAAAAATGTTACAGAACGCATGTCATCTGAAAACAATTTTACACAGGTATAATAAAAATGAAATACCTAAATATTGGATTTATTATCAAACTCACTCCTAAAATAAATAATAAATTAATGTTATTGTGTTTTGTTGCTTTTTTATATGTAGAATGTGTAATATTCAAATTTACTGGTGAATGTCTTCTATAAATCTACAAAATACTTGATTCCGACAATCTGAATAGTAGAAATAAAATTATAAATATACTTAACATTATTAAAAAATATATTTATATACAGTTCTCTGTCTTTTAAATAAAGTGACGAAGTTTTCGTTCAAGGCTGAAAACATCGGTCTGCTTCGTAATGTACCTTAAGGTATACAATGTTACAGACGGAATTATATATATTAATATTATGACACTTGTATATTTATTAAAGATTATTGGGATGAATTATAATTACTTTTGATATTTATAACCGTTACTATAATTTTGTTACACTTCGATACGACTATCGATCCACTATTAATTAGCGTATAATGACAGATGTCATGGCTAATGATTGAGTAAATACATAAGTAAGGCTTTATAAAGTACAAACGGTAATATTGCACGGTTCAGTGCGTCGGATTCCTAAGACACGTTCACTGTGGGTAATGTAAGTTGTACACTCTAATGCGAGGCCATTAAAGGTGATGTTTATGTTTCAAATATTTATTATTTAGCTTTTTCCTGTCAATTGACGTAATATGTATATATTTTTTATAGTTAATTCTTATTGTGCTATTGATTAATTAAAAAATATATACCGATTTATTGATTTGTCGTTATTGAAATTATAAAACTAAATAAATGAGTGATATAAGTAAGTATAATAATGAGCGTGAAGGTGAAGCATGTATGCTAAGCTTGGCTTATTAAAAAAATAATAAAATTAGTTTATTTACGTTCAGAAGTCTCATTATGTTACTATTGGAACAATTTATCTTTGATAGTATCGAGTTTAGTTTGGGTGTAGTGGATGCAGTGCTGGCAAACGATAATCTTATTTTAAAAAGCGATTGTATTGCGTTACTTTGGGCTCGAGTTTATTAAAACATACATTCCACGCAGTATAGCTGCTATCAAAGCATGCTACCATGGATTTTCTAAGAAGATATTTAATGGTATTTTTGGGAACAATTAAAAAGGATAAACTAGATGTCAGGACTGCATCGAATTCACCACGCTATCAATAGTAATCCATTTGCAGCGTAAATTTTATAAGAGCATAATACGCTGTATTACGAGAAGTACGCATGTGGAATTCGTAATCAGTGTTTTATTCCGAAGTCATTTATCATAATTAGCTCACTTTTAACGAGTTTTTATCATATATATATATATGAATTATATGATACAGACTTAAATTATATTAAGAAAATAATTCTTATTTTTATTTTGTCTAAATTTAAGATTGTGATTTCTAAAAGATACTTGAAATTTTTCAAAATATATTATCATTACCTAATCACTAATAGCACATCATTTTTTTTTAAAAGCACATTATGTAGATAATTAATATAATAGATAAGACTATACATTTAAAGGAATGAAAATATTGAGTATAACAGCAATTAGCAGTCTGTTATTTTCGGCAAAAACATTTTTAAATAGAAATCGATCTGCCATATTTGAAAAAAAAATCATTTTCGCACTTATTTTTACAGATAAGCGGCTACACCTTTTATATAGACAAGAAATAAATAAGTATAACATATAATCGCTTCTGCTACTATTTGCGCTTATAAGCTCGCTCGTGTCGTAACCGCACCGAAGGTATTGTTACAGGGAATGGGATCTGGCCGATTGACGACCGTTGATACAGCCGGTCGCGCGCGTAACACTATACCTTGAACACGAGATCCGCGGGCTAGCGTTACCTATCACATCTCGGCAGTCGGCACATACCTACCAGCACTGATTCTGTTCTGTAAGCTGTAACATATAGCGTTACATTATTATTATAATTATATTTAATATCCTGTTAAAATTATAACTCTAAATATTTAAAAGAATAACTCTAAGCTTAATATTATTTGTTTTCGATTTGTCCGATAATCTAATGTTGAATCCATTAGTGCATAAAAATGAAATTTTCATAAAATCAATTACAACTAAAGCGAGACGATTGTAGAATCAGCTTTCAATAGAAATAAAACTGTGACGCTGCCTTGACCAGATTTAAAATTCAATTTAAAAATTACTGTCCTACAGTCATTTGAACATTTAATGACATGACGGCATACATATATATAAATAATTACATCTATATGTTAATAATAAATATTTATCTACTTTTTGCGTATATTATTATACTTATGCTAGAGTTTGACAGCAATAACCATTTGGTATTGTTGTTTGAAAAAACCCGCTTTAAGCCACCTATTGTGCAAAAGCAACTGGCCCGTTGGCGCATTTGGCATTGACCTTACTTCCGCTTCAGGGTCGTAAGTTTGGTTCACGCCCTGAGTCTGGGTATAACAGGATTGTATTAAATAAAAAATATTATAAATATGTATATCTGTCGGCTGTCACCTACAACACAAGCATTAAGTTGCATAGTTTAAGAACAGACGACCGTGAGTCGATGTTAAAGATATAAAAATTAATTTAAGTATTAAAAAAAACTTTAAAGTAACGTTCCTAAATAAGAAATAATTGCTCAAAAAGTAATTGAATAAGATTGCGGCGAATTACCAGTAGAAAATGTACAGCGAGTGGCGACTCTATTGCCATGAACGAGCTTCTCATCAACATTTCTGTGCATACCAGCGCTCATGCTCTTTCACAGAGATAATTAAATTAGTATCGCATCAGCTAGCTCCGATGCATCTATTTAGGACTAAACTTTCAATGTCTTTTTACGTCTACTTCATGAATCGACCGGTTTTAACTACGCAGCGGCTAAATGGTTAATACCAAAATTGCATTCGGACTCGGAACACAAATTATGGAGAACCATTTTAACAATTATTTTTTCATAAACAGACTACCGACAGAAGGTATCCGAGCAACACGTAGAACAATAATTGATTGTATTGAGTACGATGAACACCTCAAAATTGTATCAGACAATGTTGGGGGTGATTATGAAATTTGCATCTCTCTCACTCGTTTACGATTGAAAGAGAAAAGAGTTTACACGGTGCTATCTGATATGCTTTTTCCTTTAAAGTACGTGATTCGGTGTGTTTTTTTCGTGGGTTGAATTATTTGTAAGGTTTCGTTATGTGTTGCTCATTACGCTACACGCTCGTATCCTGCCGGCAGCGACCGCAAATGCGAGACATTACGCCGTGCTTCGATCCACCTGACTCTCGAAGATGAATTCTACTTTAATATTACCAATTGAGAGATCTGAGGCCGATCGGATTAATAGGATATTAGATATGAAAAATTTAAATGATTAAAAATAGAAATAAGAAATGGAAGCCCGTAAAGAGTCAACGCTTCAAGTGAGACGAGATACATTTTTGTATTCAGGTGCGCCTTTACTGTGGCTTCATATTCATAAAAAGTAGTCACCTCACTTAGATGCATCGTAATAATGTTAATATTTCCAAGAAAATTTGTGGAACTATAAATTTTTTGGAATTTTTTTTTTGGAACTCAGTTTTAATTGTATGTTTTATGTAGCTGTACCTACAATTTTGTTCGTCAGTGTCTACAATTTCTGAATAAACAAACCAAAGACCTTAAAATATTTACGGGACAAAATATAAAATATTATCTCCTTTCTAACATTAGAAAAACAAATAAAATTGGTCTGCGCGCTTATTACAACTAATTACACATTTTGACTTTTGTCGTCTCTTCGTCTTCTTCTTCTTCTCTACCCTCGTCGTCTAAAAAGTATTCAGTTCCTAGTTTCATAGTGTCCTATATATAAACTCAAGTCATGCTTAGTTTTATTTAAATTCAGCCGTTTTGACGTGAAGCATGGGTCAAGACAAAACCAATCAGACATTCAAAAAAATCACATATTTTACACTTGTGGCTTAAACGTCAATAAAAGAGTTGAAGAAAAATTTTCAAAATATTTTTAATGTACAGAATTGGACCTATTACAGTTTTATTATAAGTATAATTTATATTGTTTTATAAATATAGTCTTCCGATCAGGGTCTTGTGTCCTTTCTATGACCTATTAAGATAGTATTAAAATATCAAGAAACAAAATAGGATCAAATCGTATACCCTAGTTAAATAATCGAAAGCTATGGTGTGAAATGATATGTTGATCTCAAATACTTCGGTCTGCGGTTACAAACTCGTATAAACCATAAAGACACGAGCTATGATCGTCTAATGGTTAATATATTTTTACTCATATTTATATTTCTTTACCTACATTTTTCATACAACAAGGCAACTGCTACGAATAGTAGTTATGACATAAAAAAATAATTAAAACTAAAATAGGTTGGTACTTGAATTCGTAACTTTTATATTCGTAACTTTTATATATTCTTGTCAATATAGTGCAAATAGTAAAAGTATAAACTATTGTTATTGTGAACTAAAACAGCCTGTAAGTGTCCTACAGTAAGCCAAAGTCCTTCTCTCCTTTAAATAAATTACAAAAGTTGAAACTTAATCCGCCACGTTGCTGCATTACAGGCTTTTGGATAATTTTCCTACCAAGAGTATTGAACGTTATTTAGTTTTTTTTAAATCTGATAGTTCAAAGGTTAGTAAATTTTTAAATATGACTCGTAGCGCATTTTTTTAATGCGTGATTACCGTGAATAACGTACAAGTTTATGAGACTCACTTTTCAAATACAAAGAAAAATCTCACTGATAGTTTGAAGATGAAAATAAAAAAAAATATTTTCAAATTATGTCGCAAATAATTTAGCTGTCTGCGACACATATAGCGGATACAAAGCTAAACTAAGAAGATAGTTTTCCTCTCTCGCTTTGCGGTC
Source organism: Euphydryas editha (assembly GCA_036937285.1). Lineage (NCBI taxonomy): Eukaryota > Metazoa > Arthropoda > Insecta > Lepidoptera > Nymphalidae > Euphydryas > Euphydryas editha. Next base: position 6,587,539 of record JAUPFZ010000020.1, read on the forward strand.
TGTTCATTTGACCGCGCATTTACAAATTTATTGCAAGCGAAGACGACTACGGAAAATACTGGCTGATTGTAACGAGTTGGGGGAAAGGCTCAATAAACTGAATAATATACTAAGGATTGTTAACACGGCGAGACAGTTTTCCCGTGTCGTATTATGGACGGGAAATTCTGGTTTTAATGTAATTAAAATTTAATAATGTTCGAAAAACATACAAAGAGTGTTGCTGCTTATATAAAGTAGCAGTATTTTATCAAGTCAGTTATAATCAATAAGATTTATTTAAAAAAAAAGAATCAAATCATAATATTATAAGAGTGATCACTGTTTAAAAATTACCGTTGACGAAACTTTTTGAGTTGGTTAATTTATTTTTCGTTAAAATGTCCAATTATTAAAGTGATGTATGCTAAAGATAATTTTTGTCCGTATGTCCATTTCGTTCAGGAGCTGTGGTTTGTGGCTAGAGAAGTTAATATTGCCCGCACCGCCACGCCCATCGTACATTTTAATAGTTTTAATTCTCGAAAGATGCGTCTTCATGTTACTACTTAGATTTATGTTTTCTCCTAAAGTTATACATTTAAAAAATTAAAATATTATATTATACAATAATAGTAATAATAGTATTATTATAATTTGATTTATGTTTGCACAAACTTTAAACCTTAGAATCATTTGTAATATTTACATTTTCTCAATATTACGTTATGAGTATGATAAATATGTTTTAGTAGTAAGATTTAATTGGCACGTGCTGGTAGATTTTATATGAAACTCGTACGAAAGTGCATGTAACAGGGCGCGTGCTACAGTACCGTGCGAAGGCTAATTCGTGCCCACGCCCGCCATTATATCCCACAGTAGCACACGGATTGAAACCGCAGCTATTGCCCCTCGATTTCTGCAGCCCCAATCGATCTATAGTTTCGTTATCAAATTTTCACACGGACCCTCGCTCGTACCAAGATTGACTTTATTTGAGTAAGTGTAACCGCAGAAATACGCGCAGACGACTTTACCATCGGTAACCGATTGTTCAACGTTTTGTAATACAAAGCTCGGTCGGTTAGGTTTTTTTCAACAAAATTGTCTACCCGTCAGCACTTACCAAGTATTGTAATATAAAATAGAAGAAGTAGACGCATAGGAATGATCTTTGTTGCGACGCCGCTCGGTAGTCAATCAAAGCACCCGAGGTATTGATCATCGAAATTGATCCATCAAATCGAAAATATTGAACCGGAAATGAGGTGCGACGTAATTTTACATTGTTCACTAAATTGAATGTTTTCAAAATCGACTTTCTTTTAATATTTTATTTACAGATATCATGCGTAATATTCAATATTTTGTGTCTCTGTCCTCTCGTTGTGTGTGACATACCTGTCTCTATAAATGAAAGTTTTATAAGAATTTTTAGTTATTTTCATATATAGTTTTACATTATTACACATTATAGATAACAATTTCATTTTAACTATATATATACATATATATATATATATATATATATATATATATATATATATATATGTATATTTTGAACAGTACATACATCAGGAACAATATTTCTTTAAAAAAATCATATTTTTTTCGCCGGGTTCAAAATAAATACTATTTATGGACAATTAAAATATAAAATAATTCTAAATCTATGCACATCTAATTATTTTCTAGTTCTGTGAGCGACGTTACGCTGCTGTAATGACATTGTGCCGGCGTCTGTTTTTTCTATGGATCGCATTTGAATTTATTGTTATTATTATCTCTTGTTGCCTATCCTGAGGCCATTGACTCGGTATACGTAGCATAAGATGATTTACAAGATGAAGAAAATTTCGGTTCGAAAAAATTCGTGTATATGTATGTATATAAACACTACTTCACACATAAAAAAATCTCGTTTATTTTAAAATGCATTTATTACCGTTTTCTAATTTATGTCGCTATTATTCATGCAATCATAAAAAGCATGCATTTTGACAAATCAGCAATACAATTTGAAACAACAAACATATTATTCTAGTTCCAATAGTTATTATGATTGGTACGATATTATTGTTTATCTGGTCGTACGGCGATTGCTCTGGAAGCAAGGTGTTCCATCAGCTTGTAATTGGCCGGTTCCGATTGCGGACCTCCGACTTGATCATTGGAATATAATACGCACGTATCGATTCTTCTGACTACTGTATTAAAGGGAGATGAGATTAAGCTTTGTTTTCGGGAAGCTTTATGGGATTAAACGGTTGAACGTACTTTTATGGTCAACAGTTTATAATTTACTTCTTTTTTCTTTGGTTTACAAAATGCCTAGAAAATTACTATTATTTATAATTTTATTACCTAACACACACAACACGGCTGTGTGAATCTCGATCTTCTCCGAATTTCGAAATAAAACGTTGTTTATGTTTTAATCAGTGTTTTAAACTATGTATAAACAAAGTTTCATCGAAAATCATATATACATTTTCAGATGAAGTTAAATAACATGACTAAGCTATTTATATTTATTTAATTATTTATATGATAAACTAGCGGCCCGCCCCGGCTTCGCACGGGTCTTTAACTAAAATTTTAAAAATTATACATTTATATTTTTTATCACCTACACCTGCGTCGATACTGGAAAATATTTTATAATAGACGGATTGAGTGACAGATTTATTATATCTATATACATACATACATACATACATACATACATACATACATACATACATACATACATACATACATACATACATACATACATACATACATACATACATACATACATACATACATATATATGTATATAGATAGTACGGATGAAACATTTGAACTGTTTTTTTTATTAATTATTTTCTCATTGATGAATACCATATTTTAATAAGTATTATTCCCGACCAAGACAAATCCAAAAACACAAAAATCATAAAAATCGTTCCACTCGTTCTCGAGTTATAAACGGTGTAACTAACACGACTTTATATATATATATATATATATATATATATATATATATATATATATATATATATATAGATTACAACTTAAATAGCTATAACCATCCAACTTTGTACAATCAACAAACAAATAACGACCAAATATTTTAAATTTTAACAACGAACAAACAATCAAGACCGTAGTACCCTAAAGTATTTAATTATATACAAAAAAGAAAAACAGATTTTTAAATACGGGCGAGTGTCATTCTTTTGGCCGAAGTTTTGGTCAGCGCGATTCAGAAAATTATCTGCGCCATCTATCGTATAATTGTAGAATATCGTTTTTATATTTAGTGACATTTAACATAATTAATATTTAACATAATAGTATATTAATTGAAAATGATGTTTATCTAAAATATTAAAACGATTTCTATTCCTATCCGACATAATATTTAGTAAACTTTTAAGTTTAACAAAATAATAACTCAAATATAAGTTTTGTGAGTTTTAAAGATTCCTTAGACCAGATGGCGTTGGCGGCGTAGGTACCTATTTCTATTTTCTTAAATATTTATTTTTAAATTTAATTACAATGAAACAAAAACTAAATTATACTGTGAGTTATTTCCAATTTTTATGTATTAAAGTTATTAACATTGGTTTTGTACTTTTTACGTGATACGTGATCAGAGAAAAACACGATAAGAGATGGCGCTGATACAAAAAAATACGCGCTATTGAAATTTATTCTTGATGATATATAGTGTATTAATAAAACGGAGGTTTTAACAGATTTATTATTTGTATAGATATTGAGATTCCACAAAACAATGCGAGATAAGTTTGGCAGTTTTATAGAATGTAACTTAGGTATAACATAACGTAACATTCATCATCATCATCATCATCATGATAATCATATCAGCCATTGGATGGTCACTGCTGACCGCAGGTCTCCCCCATCGACTTCCAGAGCGACTGGGTCGAAGCAGCCTCCATCCAGCGGTTTCCGGTGACTCTACTCAAGTCGTCAGTCCATCTAGCGCACGGACGCTGCGCTTGTCGCTATGTGGTCTCCACTCGAGAACCTTTCTGCTCCATCGGCCGTCAGTTCTACGAGCTATGTCTCCTGCGCACTGCCAATTCAGCTTGCAAATCCGTTGGGCTTTGTCGGCAATCTTCGTCTGTGGATCTCATCATTTCTGATTCGATCACGCAGAGAAATACCAAGCATGGCCCTCTCCTTTGCACGCTGTGCGACTTGAAGCTTGTTTAAAAGGCCCATAGACAGAGACCACGTCTCAGATCCGTATGTCATCACTGGTAACACACATTGGTCGAAGACTTTCGAATTCAGACACTAAGGTATGATGGATAAAAAGACGCCCATTCCAGGTAGATTCGACGATTAACCTCACTCTCGAAGTTGGATCAACAAAGTTCGACCTTTTGTCCTAGATAGATGTACTCATCAACAACTTCGAGAGTAGAATTTCCAACCGATATCGGGCTTTGCACGACATGAAAATTTGACATGGTAACATTAAATAAATAAATAAACGTCTCACACTTAACGGTCCCCATTATGATGTGAATCCTGTGCCGCGACACAGGCCGGAAACACACACAATACACAAGCACAAACGCCCAGACCACGACAAACATCGCCTATACAAATATTTGTCATGTGCGGGGATCGAACTCGCGACCCCTAGCGCATCAGCCAGTTGCTGTGACCACTGCGCCAACGCGTCGTCTAATACAAACATAGGTATATTAAATTTTATTTAATAAATTAACACGTAATATTCTTACAATTATGTCATATCAATAAATTATTATAGAACAACAACATACATACGTTTTCTATAAATCAAACGATCATTAAATTATATGTGATTTTTAATATTACAACAATTTCATACTATCATAATAACTTTATTGTATTCGGTAAAAATATTGATTATTTTTAGGGTTCACAAAATCATATAATAAGTTTTCATATTGAAATATTATATATTAAGTATAGCAATAATTCATTTTATTGGTAGGAAATAGATCATTACGAATGCGTGTTATAGCCAAGAATTGAACCAGCTACTGGACTAACCTTGAATTATAGATAATATCATTTTAAAATTATAGTAAGATTCGTTGAATGTTACCGTATCAACCATGACACGTTATTTTGTGTTGTTTATGCTATAAAGTATTTATATATTTGATAATAAAAAAAAATGCATAGACGTGAATTAAAATTATATTGAATTATATCAAAGGCGCAATTATGACTAATGTATTGATTCTAATTCAAAACATATTAAGCAAATAACATGTAAGTTTGATTAAATATAATATGACTAATATTTTGAAATAAAATTAAAAAAACTAAAATAAAAAATAATAAAAAACCTACTAATACAAATTGCCTAATCAAAAAAGACCAGTTGACATGGAACGGAGAGGCTAATAATGTGCGTAATGGCCGTCATTAGGTGCGCGCGCGCAGATTGCCGCGTGCTGATGAAAGCTGCTGCTGGGATTGCCTTGTAAACGCCCCACAGACTATCAACGAGAATTAAGAAAATATAGAATTGAACTTTGAAAATTTATTATTTATATGCAGCTATAAGGTTTAGATTTTTTAGTATCTAATCTATAGTAATATTTAAAAATAAACTTGTCTGACCTCGTTTATTTCAATATAATCAGTTTTTAAAATGAGTCTAGTAAGTACCAACCATAATCACAAATCAATGAAAATGAAATATTTCTGTCTCTACTCTTACGCAGCGCCAAACGGGCTTCAGTAGATTGGTGACTCGTGACTGAAACTCGTCAGACCTTAATTGGAAAGCTTGAAAATGATAAAGTAGCCTAAGTATCCTAGTATCATAACTTTATGTTTCTTAATACGTATTATGTTTTTTATCTTTACTTGAATTCACAACTTCATCTGCTTTTGAAGTAATGTTTATAGGTACTATAGAACAATATTTTTTTTAAAAATCTTTTTACTCATCTGTTTGTTTCTGCATTGAAACGATTTTGATAGGACTTTCACTGATACTTAAGACTATTAGTAGGAGAATTTAAGACTAACTTTATTTTAGATAAAGAATTGGGTTTCGATGTAACAAAATAAATTCTATGCGAAAGTTAATTAACAATTTTAAAAATAATTTGTGTCGCAACAATTTTAACAATTATTAATCGTGTAAGATTGTAACGAATGATTCTTTTAAGGTTTTTAAAATAATGGTAATGGTCAAGGGCAAGGTATTTTGGGTGTTTATAATAAAAGGTATATTAAAAAGTCTTTAATAACCAAATCATATTATCATTCAGTAAGTACTAAATTACGTAAATGATAAAGGCTTAGAGATTTAGTAACGCTTGTTTTCATATAGGACATGACTAAATCAATGCATATAATAAAATTAAAAATTTCACATGTCTGTTTTTTTTAAAGACAATTTTTGTAATAATTTTGTAATGACAATTTTTGTAGCGGTTTAAAACACTAATTATAAGCATTTCTATCATTTTTAGAAAGATATGTCTGTCTGTCTGTTTGAACACGCAACAGCTAAAGTACTAAGTGCAGGTTAAAAAATCTGCATCAAAATCATAAAAAATGTCCTAAGATAATATTTAGTTTTTATTTTATTAAAATCGCTTCTCTCCATCAAAAGTTATTGTAATTTGAACTTTGTATTATGAATGATGGTCTTAAAGAAGAGTAGGTGAGTTATACATTTCAATATGATTAAAAAATTATAATAACGTTGTGGAAACTTTTATACCATAATATAATCAATAATAATGAATAATTCATTTTCATATTAAAAATTCAATAAATGAAAAAAGACAAAAAAAAAGAACGACAAAATGTCAGATTGCAGTTTATATTTACGCGAACAGTTTGAAGCACGACACCATAATAATAGATGGCGCTGATGGCGCTTTCTGGATCGCGGTGAGTTAGTACCTTCAATCATTTATACAATTACGAACTAAAGTAAAAGTAATGTGCAAGTGACGCCGAGGGCACAGCTAGTTTATAATAAAATTAATGAGTACCTATGGATAATTTTTAAAAATAGTAACTGTTAAGTGTTCAGTGATTGTTCATTATAATACGACAGGAACGCAAGCTAGGTTTTATATAACGAAATTATTTCCTTCTCTGAAGCGAAACCGATACTTTGTATTAAGTTTCGATATAAAGATGGTAGTAGGTAGTATAGCCTTGATATATCTGTTACAACTATTTACAACTTTTAGACTACTATTATAAAGATAAGTTTGTTTCTTGAACCGAATCCTTGGAAACTACTGGAAAATAGCGTGAATATTTTTTTTAGAAAATTATATTTTTTTTTCTAAAAAAGAAAATCGAATCATTAAACTTGTTGATTAACGAATAGGCTATAAAATATCATGGTATCGTATAATTCACAGTAGGTTAACTACCTGGTGATGTCTGTTTAACCGCGAAAACAGTGTAGGTATTACATAAAAAGCAGGATATATTGTTTTTAGGTTACTTTGTCCTTGCAAATTTTTTACAGAAGTTTTGTCCTAAAAATAACATTATTAACGTTTATAAATTTACGTTTATTATCAAAAAAATTTATTATCAAACTTTTTAATGTATATATATTAAGCTCATTTAAATATCATAGACAAGACGACCTAGTAGATGGACCATATTTAAATCGAAATCAACGATTGATGCTTCAAATCTGAGCTTCATATCGGGCTCGAAGTCAAAAGAATAAATCGTAAGAATCATCATTGGATTTTACATCCAATAACCACCATTTTATATAGGATTAAAGGTGTGCTCAGCTGTGGGGTATTTACAGGTGGGCTCAGTACACATCTATTCATTAAGTTCAAGTTAGGTACGAAAAATTGTTTCACAATTTATTGTTGTCAGGTCTAGAAGATTCGCTAGTTCACTCCATTGCTCGTCTCTCGGCAAATAAGGCGGCAGTCAGTTAGGGTTGTGATTGTGAATGCAATAAGCGCAGAAGTTAATACATTTAGCGGCTCAGGACACTTGCATAGTTATTTAGAACGTAATTATGTTGAAATTAGTCCTAGGATGACGCTAGATTTATTCAAAGAAAATTAGCTACATATTAGATAGAATCGAAAAACTTTTTAATCTGCTGTAGTCATCATATACAGTCAGAAAAACTGAAAAATATCGTTATTGCTTTAGATATTTAGTAACATCATAAAGCTACAGGTTGATTTTTATTAATTTTTGTGTATATCTAGGAATTATATCTACAAGTAATACATAAGTATAAATTTAATTTTTAATTACTGACCCGTTGGCGCAGTTTGCAGTGGCCCTGTTTTCTGCTCAAAGGGTTGTGGGTTCGATTCCCGCCCCGAGTCTGGGTGTAATATATGTTTATTAATATATATATATATTATTTATATGTAGGTATATTTATTTAAAAAAAAATTATATCAGTCGGCTGTTACCTAAAACACAGGCATTAAGTTGCCTACCTCAGGAACAGACGACCTTGTGTGTATGTTAAACATATTTATAAAAAAAAAAAAAAAAATTAGCGGTTAAAAATTTACAGACTGTTAGCTTATTATAAATATGGGGACATTAAAGAGATTTTTTTCTCATATTGTATTTGATGTTGACGATAAACGTTTTAAATATAAATAGGTTCGTGTGTATCGTCAACACTATATATGTTTGTATTATATGTATATATGTTTTTATGTTATTAAAACCGAGTATTCTAATCCCTCAAAATCTTAAGAAATCAAAATTTATATTATGTATACCCGGTTCGAGTTCGAAAGAGTACGTGTATGTACACAAATGAAAACATTATTTTGTACATCGTAGTATTTTTTTTGTAGCCGGCCTAAAAATATTTTTTCGGTGTATTTGTAATGTATTTGTGTGATTTACAGTATTTTTGCAAAGTAGTAAAGTAACTACCACTAGCATCAATCTTAAGGTGCTTTATTACTAGCAACCACTGGGAAACTCTTTCTACTCTTTTCTCTCTATATCTTCATTGATCTGAATTGATCACTTATTGGTAATTGAACTTTCAAACAAAGAATACGCAAATAGGCCCGGAAACCTCGAAGAACTCGATATAAGTTACATACACAAATGCACGTGTTAAATATACGTGTTATGTTTAAGGCGATCTCAAAGCTGCGGTTAAATATTATGGAGTTATATTTTTGTATTTAGCCAAGAAAAAAAAAGATCCTTACCTTCAGGTGGTAAATTAGCATTAGTCTTGTATTCTCGCTCCTCGTGCGATAGCGACCGCAGCGTCCTAGATGACGATTTGTATTCCATTTCACGGAGAGCCATGGACGAGCCGGAGATGAACGGCCGTTGGAAACCGATCGTCCGGATTTGATGACTCGTTGCGTTTGTACCTAGAATAACTGTAGTATTTAATGAAATAGGAAACTAAAGTCCTAAGTAAGTTTACTTTTTAAAAAATTTTAATCATCTGAAGTTTAAAATCAGATTTTTCCAAATAAAAATCTCTTTACGATATCAAAGATATTATGGTGGTGTCATTGTAAACAATGCATATTGATATTATAATAATATATTACCTACTAAAAGTTTATAAATATCATTACAATATAAAAACATTAATTTCATCTTTTAATGTAAGTTTATTTTATTGGCTTAACAATGTAACATAAATTAACTTCCGAAACAAAAAACTTACAATCTCGTTTCCTGGGTTAAAATGAAATGGGCATGTGTCAGTCACCTTATTAGGAATAAAAGTTTTTTTTTAAACCAAAAAATGACAGGTTGCACGCCGAAATTCCTAGCGTGGGCATTTGAAAGACACCGCCATAATTATATCGATCCCCACAGATTAAAAAAAATGTGCACATAATTAGCTTATGAGTTTACACAAAGTAACGAAAAATGCTGTATTTATGCCGTGAAATCGACTCAAACAAATGCAGAGTTAATTATTTCTATACAATAAGCTAGTGATTTACTTTGTTTTAATCGATAAATTTTACAGTAGCGGTTGTAACGATTGTTTTCTGTACGTTTATAAGTTACGTAATTGAATCGATAAATTGCAAATATGTCTAATTTTAAGAGAGTTGTTAGACTTGTAAGTTATTGTATCGATGCTGATATATCTATCATATTATATTTCATTCTTTATTCATAGATAAAAAAGTAGAAGCTAATTAATGCAATAAAATATTCGAATATATTCTATTACAATAAATTATTTAATTGCATAAAATAATAATTTAACGTAGAAAATGTCACAATTATATCGATAGTCGATAACAGATTAGATAAAGGCACATCACACTAAAGAGGGTCAGTTCGAAACGGCTTACATCGGGGCATCTACAAATTAAGTCTATTAACGAAAACTTTTAAGTCCCTTGTGCGAGATCTTCCTTTCTTGTCTGGCAGAGTTTGAGGCTTATACGCTAAGTACCTCTTTTGTTCTAAACTCTTTGTTTAGGATATCAGTTCTGTAAGCACGGCTTTCCTTTTGCTGTTTATTCATGCGCGCAATGATTATTATAGTTAATGAACGAATACAATTTATAGTTAAAGCATATAATCTGTTAAATCTAACGTAAATAAACTTTCTCAATCCAATAAAATAAAAATAAAATTATCAACAGATTCGACGATAGCGCGTACAAACAGACAAACTCTTTTCTTTATTTTTTATAATTTTATATCTTTTCATACTTCACACATATGTTTTATAATATTTATGTTATAAACCTAACGCAAAAATAATGTTTCAACCTACATATTTTTTAAATATATGAATTCTAGAACAGTTAAGTTACACTAAAAAAATAGCTCACGTACATGAACTTCTAGAGCAACACTTTTTTGGCACATGAAAAGACATAAAATTTTCGAATGGACTCTAAATTAATCATCACAAAAAAAAGTAATGGTATTTCCCCTATCTAGTTCCGCAATCGTTTAGATTTTTGCTCAGTTCTTATGATTTCCCCATGTTTTCCCAAGTCCGCTTCATAATCACTAATCATGCTCAAATACATATATCTATTTACTAATAAACGAAACAACTGATGTCGATTTTAAGGAACCATCATCGAAAAAAAAACAGAATTATCCAATGTAAATTCAGTCTTTTTAGGGGATATTTTGGTTTTTAAATAAATTGTTTATAGTATAAATTATTGATTTTCGATCAAAGTTTATTAATATATTTAGTTTGGTTATTTGAAATAGCTTAATAACAAAACAACTTTTTTAAATTTTATGACGTAAGAGTGAGCGTAATTGTCGTCTGATTACTATAATGCGTAAAAAAATATTGATTTACAATTTCTTAATTGGTTCTTATATTAATAGAAAAAAAAATAGCCATTATATTATTTAATGTAAATTAAATAGTAATATTTAATTACACATTAAATATAAATTATACATTCATAAACAAAATTTTATTTTTTAATTGCATGTTTATGATTATATTATATTGTTGTTATAGCTAAGGTTTTATTATTTTGTTGGAATAATAGATGGCAATTTGATTAAAATACATCAAAACGGGTACTCTAACTTTTTTTTTGTTATTATTAGATTCTAAAAATGTACTAGAAAGTAATCCTAAATTATAAGATGAATGCGGTGTAATTCCTATTTCCATAAGATGTATGTTTTCTAAAGCTTTCTGACATGAACTTACGCTAATAAATAGTTTTTTTAATTCGTGGAAGTGTTGAATGTTATAGGTTACGTGACGTCATTAAAATGACATATTGTTGAATTGAAATATATTTTAAATACAGGTAACATTAAAATATAAGTTTTTACATTAATTTTACTGTGGCGAGCACAGGTCGCTTTTAGGGTTCCATACTTTTGGAACCCTATTTCTAACAGTCCGTCATCCGTCCATCCGTCTGTATATCTGTTTCAGGACAGTATCTTTAGACTCGTAGTGAGAAGTTCAAAATTTTACAGGTATTTATTACTAGATGATCAATTACTAGACGGATATTAACAAACAATAAAATGAAAATTAAATTAAAAATGGAGGGGAGATACAACAAATCTTTTCTAGCTGGAGTTAAAAAAAATTATAGTGTTGTTCTACGGTGGTATGGAACATTCGTATCCAAATCCAACCCTTATTTACCTTTTTATTTAGTTCTTATGAATAAGATAAAACTTTCTGTATATAAATAAATTCAGTATATAAAATAATAAGTGTCTAGGTACTCTATATTTCCAAATCTAAATTAAATTATAATGTCGGAACGGAAGATTTTATTGAATACTGGCTTTGACCGAGAACCTTATTCCGACCTTAGAGACCGACATAAGTTTTTTTTCTGTACTAGCTTCTGCCCGTGGCTTCGCCCCCGTGAATGTCGGTTATCGCGACCAAAAAAAGTCTAATATCTCCAAGAATACGATTTTAATAAAATAAAGACCAAATGTGACCTCAAGTTATACTTTATGATTTTCGTGCTGTTTTTTAACCTATATTTAGTACTTTAGCTGTGATGCGTGTTCAAACAAACAGGCAGACAGACAGATATTATTTAAAATGATAGAAATGTATATAAACAGTATTATTAGACCCCTACAAAAAACAGACACGACAAATATACAATTTTATTATATGTATATATATATTTGTCTCGACCGTTCGTTTTTCGTCAGTACAAAGGTGATCCGGGAGCAGTTGCGTTGCGTGCGTGAGTGCAACTTATTACTGGTATAATTTCACTATTGTTTGCCGTCGGCTCTGCTACTCCATATGGCGTAACGTGCTTTTTTTTCACCAGACAGCCAATTTCGATAGTTCGAACCTTTTAAACGAGTCCTTGGTTTCGCGTGACTGCCCGGATGGCAATAGCGAAGTCATTATTATAATTTTCATTAAAAACGTCTTACGATATTTCATAAAACTAAATTGAATTTATTAAGTTTAAGACTATCATATTTTTTATATCTACATTTTGAACAATAACACGTTACACGTATATATAACTGTAAAACGTCTTTGAAATTGTATTAATTAAGACAAAGAAATTTAAATATGGATGTATATATTTAATTTATTTAAAACAATTTTTCTTATACCGAAACACAAATATTTTTAAATAATCAGTCGCAATGACGTAATCAACATTGACTTACTAAATTGTAATCGGTGTGAATAATAACAATACAAAAACAAAAATACGAAACTATTATTAATATTCCTGAGCGTCCTTCGCCGGATGACCTAACGATATATCACCATACCAGGTCCCGTGGGAAGAAAATTGTTATCAACTAGTAGATAGCAACGCCGCAAACATTGTATCGCGTATGAAAATTATATGCGATAATAATAGAACTGTCCATAAAATATTTTAATTGTTTACGTCTCTCGTGCGGTTTTTGTAACTGGGCATCGAATAATAACAAATTTTACTCCGGGCAATGACATGTCCATCGATTTATGTTTAATTTAGTTTTATATTAAATGCACACGATCGCTTAACGATGAGTGTGATTAAATGATTAGTAATTAGTGTTCCAGGTAACAATTATGTTGTTTTACAATTTTGTAAACACGCATAACTTGCTTGAGTTAGTTGTTTACTTTATAATAATTTTATTCAATTTCTCTAAATTTTAATTTAAAAAAAAATGAAAAAAAAAAACACTATTACACAAAATAGAAATTATACAAAATGCTAAAAAGTACATTGTATGACAATGAGTACGAGAAATCTTTGTTTCGTTTGTATGCTACACAACATAGTCAAAATCGATATCTTGCTATGATTTTTACACAATTTATCAAAGATGATTATATCACGCCGAAATATATTTCATGTTTTATATACTCGTATGTATATCTGATAGAATAAAGACCCTTGAGCAATAATGTAGAGCAAAGACTACTACTAATTTCAGTAATACTAATTACTATTACTAGCAATTTATTTATTTATTTATTTATTTATTTAGGATAACAACAGCTTAATTTAACATTTTTGTTTTTTTTTAGTACATGACATAATCAAAACAGAGCCAATAATAGTTATCCACGAAAATATTACATACTCACTGTGTGCTAGAAAGACACTAAACTAAACACTATACACTAATGCGAGAAGTGACTGTAAAAAAAAAACGAAAAAACTAAAAAGTGTGCAATTTAGAATAAGTAAATAAATAAGTTATATAAGAATAAACATACATATAATAATACATACTTACACTTACATACACACATACACATACATATATATATATATATATATATATATATATATATATATATATATATATATATATATATATATATATATATGTATATATATATATACTATATACACATACATATATTATACACATACATACACATACCTATACGTACATAGACATATATACACAATTAATGTCAAGTATTGTACATGAACATTCAAGTATATTTATTACTTATCAATAGCAACATACGAATATTACGGCGTTGATCAAAGTTTTGAAATAAACGACTTAACGTTATTTTTGTAGGAGTGTTTACTACCAATAAAAAGGTCAATTTTGGAGAACAGTTTGTTGTGCAAAGCTACAATTCTGGAAAACACTGCATTTTTTCCATAGTTAGTAGTATGAGTAGATACATAAAAGAATAGAGTGCCTGGTACGACGTGTTGGTACACACAAAGACACGCGTTCAATCAGCTCTGGGCAGTTGAAACGACCGTGTATCACATCATATAAGAAACACAAGTCCAGCATCTGCCTACGCTCTTCAAGTGTGAGGAGATTGTGGATTCTACAGTTTTTCACGTATGTAGACGCCGTTGATTTGTTGAGCAATCTATATTTAACCTATATACGACATGTATATAGGTATATCTATGTGCGACACCATAATATTTTGAGAGGTATACAAAAATATGCATTAGTTGGTTTTTGTTAGATTTTTGTATGATATAAGCCAAGCATGTCGTTGCGGCGACCGATTTGCATCATATTATATAAATAATTTAATATCACAGGAGATATTTTTTTATAGATAACAAACCAATAATTTTCTTTTATATAAATAAATTCATAATGAAATATCTTAAATTATTTATTTATTTATTTATGTGCTCATTTCAAATCAGTGATATGTTCTTATTTAAAAAAATATATAAAAATACAGATACTCTTACGTCAAAAATATATATATGTATAACAGTTGTCAGTACAGAATCTTATCATTATAACGAATTTAATTGTTATTATTATCAACTCTATAATTTTTTTTCCATAGAATATCAATTTACTTACTAGTTTTCGATCGAGGTTCTCGAGGTCCATCGACAGTCACTTTGATGGCTTTTTGGTATGTTGCTACTTGAGGTGGCGTCGTCGATATTGTTATTGTTAATGAAAAACTTTTGCCTGTAATAAAGAAAATAAAAAAAAACTTGGTAGTTACTATTAAATCTAAAATTAAAATACCAATTATGTTCTTAGATACAGCTTTAAATTATACTATTAAGTATTAAAATATACTCATAAAAATTATATATACAACGGCACATACTTCATTAAAACCTTAGTTTTACTAAAATAAAAACTTAGAAAAAAGGTTTATTTTATTTTATTTCTTATGTAATATTATTTAATGATTTTTAAAACTGATATTTTGGACAAACACGAGCTATAATTTGGGGAAATGTGTGTGGTAAAAATATATATGATTATGGAGTTTTTGGTTCTGTTCGTTAATAAATTTACCAAAAATTAGCGCGAATTCAACGATATCTAATTAAAATGTACATTAAATTAACAATGTCACTATTTAGGCAAGCCAGTAACAAATTCAAAATAGTTTGATGTATGTTAAATATTGTTGAATGACACCCTCACGTGTGTTGCACATCCCGAACTATTGCAAAACGTGTAGGGCTGACAGCGATTAATTTTATTTCTTACATGAAAAAAATGAATAAAAAAAAAAGTTCAGTAAAGAAATTTCAATTAACGAAAATAATGCTTACACTATATACAATTTGTTTTAAGTTCATAATTGAACATTAATTTTGCTATTTTACTCGGAAGACTTTCTAGTACTATTAGATATTTATATCAATTTTTATTGGGGTCAAAAACAATTTATATTTTTATTTAATATGGCTATAACAATTAATTTGAATGAATAGACAATGAAATAAATATATGAACGTTACAATATTCTTAAAAAAATGACTACTGTTCAAAATGTTATAAAATTAAAAACAATAGAATGTGGATTTTTTTTCCTATCTTAAATTTATATTAGGATTATTTACCTACTTGACTTTGATTTGTTGAATGCCACCTTCACATTGTAGATACGAAGAAAAATTACGAATTAATTAAGGCTGTCAACAAGAACCTTCACAATCACGTGTAACGTTAATACGATTACAAAAAAAAATCATGTTAAGTTTTATTTTCAAAATGACAGCCCTATGATCAGCCGATGGAAAATAGCGAGCTTTTTGGGCGCCCGATTTGCGGTCGCCAGTAATGAATGCACCGATAAATACGGAATAAAATTACAGTTAAAATGAGTGGATTAACATGTCTAATGCAGATAATTCGCGTGTAGCGCACTCGATTTAGTATAAATGATTGATTCATCTCGGCTCGTGCGACTCGTGCTATTATATATTCCTTTTTGCATTAGAAGCACTTAGTAAGGAATTTCGTAATTAATTTTACAGTTTCAACTTATTTTTGCATACTTTGTAAACAAACGATTATTTGAAGCATCATACATTTATTATGCCTTTTATATATAGAAGTATATACCACAAAACATTTAATATTGATAGAAATAGCTTAAATATCGGATATATTTTTACATGATATTAACCTAATGACATACAATGACATTTACCTTATCATTGCACACTAATATAAATCGTATAATTTTTAGGACACCGTACTGAAAAGTTGACACCCTTGGATAACTGATTGGACTTTTAATTATTTAGATTCTACTGTCTGTTCGTCCATCCATTTATACCGTTGTAGAGTTATATGTTTTCAATCACAATAGATATACTTTTGAAATTTTTAATATGCATCAGTATGATCCGTATAAAAAAGATCTAAATAAAACAGAGTTAGTATGCTAGAAACTTGATTATCATTATTTTTTGCTTGGCAGTCGGCAACATGACAAACATATATACAAGTATATTAATACGATTATATGTTTTATAATTTATATTTATTAAATAATACCTCCTGAATGTTTGTATAATTCATTATCGTCGAGCTTAAGAGGGGGGGGGGGGGGGGTAACGTATTTAAAATCGTAAACAACTCCGCGCACCGTAGAGCCCCTGACCGGCTCGAGTGGCTGTGGCTGTGGCGAGTGGCTTACCTGGCGGCTGCTGTTTTGCACTCTATAAAATCGCCCTACCTTTCCCTATAGAAATTTAAAGCCAAATAAAAACGGACGTATACCTGAACTGTCTATTCAGTCTCAGGAGAGAATATATTTCAACTGCTGAACTGCCCAAGTCTAAGTACCAACTAGGTACTAGTTGAAATGAGTTTTTATCATATACAGGTTGACATGGCCTTGAACTCAAAATTGCCCATGTCAACTACTAGTGACACGTGATTTAGTACCCGAACTGCCCGTATCAACTACAGATGACACGGGCATTCGCGGTGGAATACCTTAGAAAAAAGTGAAATAAAGTCATCTTTGTTCCTTTAAGGCCGATTTGTATTATTTATCTAGCTTCTGCATTCTCTATGTCTCTGGCATCGACGATTCAGATTTAGTTAAACCGATAAAACTCACTTATAAACGTTGTATTTAAAAAATTTCAGTGTTCAAATTTCACAGCCGTTTTCTCAAAACTACCGTTTTCAAAGTCGATGCCCATCATAGCTGCAAAACTAAATTTTGTAACTTTGTCCTTTACAGAAACAAAATGGGGTATCATATTTTTACATCTTTTGTCGTTTTTGAAACGAAAAGTAAGAGTGTTATAGTATTTTGAAGCAGCTTTTAGAAATTGCAGCGTAAAGGGATTTTATTAAGAAAAAATGTCTAACGTTTCTTGAGTCCGTTTGTAAATGCTGTACTGTACCGTACTAACCCACTGCTGAGCGAAGGGCTATTCTCCATTTAGAAGAAGCGATGGACCTTAATCCACTACGCTAGTCCACTATGGTTTGGTGGATAATTTCTCTACCATGAGTATTGATCGTTATCAGGTATCTATGATAACAACCGGGATCGACGACTTTACGTGCTCTCCGAGGCACGGTGGGGAGTCACATGGACAAAAAATAAATATAAATACTATACTTTTATAAATATTGGATCCTTGTAAGACATTTAATATATGATATAAAAATAAAACTATAAGAACTATTGTGTTGTAACCTTTACTATATGGCGTAAATAACAGAAAACCAATACAGGTTTTCTTTTTTTTTTACGATATCATTTGGTTGGGTGCAAGGAATTTATATACAAACTGGAATGCTCACGTGCACTCAAAAAACGTTCCTTAACCCGGGATTGCGTCTCTTTCTACCATAGATTGAAGGCAAAACTCGTAAGAAAGAGACAAACACCAGTTGTCAACGAAATGCTCGGAACAATTTTTCACTTTACATGTTGGTAAGAAATGTCAACCTTATGACGTTTATTTCAAGGTACATATTTGAATATACAAGTTTACTAAGTGAGCGTTCTAGTTATGATATAAATTCTTTGTTTGGGTGTTATTAAACTAAAAAATTTACTTGTTACTAAAAATATCATGGAATCGTATTCATATTTTATTTTTATCTATACTAAAAGTATAAACAGGAAAGATATATTTATTTCCAATTGATAAAATTTGGAACTACTAAACCGATTTTAATAATGCTGTCACAAATAGAAACTACATAATAATAATTATATATATGCTATTTTTTACATATTCAACACACACACAGGGTCGTCTATTACTAAGGTAGGTAACTTAATACCTGTATTTTATGTTACAGCCAACTTATATACATTGTATATATATATATATATATATATATACAGGATGACTGGTGAATTACCATCGATATTTGGGGAGAACGCTCGGCGCGCGGTTCCCATTCGGGTCATGCAATAAAAATAGGTACTTAATTTTTGACCAAATTTTCATAAATTTCAATTCAAATAAATGAAGCGATGACACTTTTCCAGTCATGCCGGCGGCACATGCACAGGTGTTGTAATGTGTCGCTTGTTCACACCTAAAAATTGCCAAAGTCACATAATTTACCTAGTCAACAAATTTGTTGCTTAAACGAGTAAAATATCTTAGTATTTTTGCTTTTCCTAAGCCAGGATTAAAGTATTAAGGGGGACTGGATCATGCTTGTTTATCCTGCTACCCTGTTTACACGTGGCGGCGTTTGGACGTAGATAAACTACCTGTTTTGTGTCGAAAGTGCAGCTAGCTGCTAGGGTGTCCAGACGATGCGTAAATAATTGGATAATTGTTGAGTAACTTTACTTAAAAGTTTATTAATATTTACCTATTTTTTTTACATGATTCGAGTGGGAACCGTGCGCCGAGCGCTCTCCCCGAATGTCGATGGTAATTCACCAGTCACCCTGTATATATACATATATATATATATATATATTATTTTAAATGTAGGTATACATACATTTCACATACGTAAATATTATACCCACATTTGGTGCGAGAATCGAATCTACAACCCTGGAGCAGAAAGCTCCAGGCAAAAGAAGTGGGAAAAAGTTACTGCCAACTGCTTAAAGCATCATCATCCGTTCTGGATAATCGTTCTGTTGTAATGATCCGACTACTTGCCTTAACGCCGGCGGTCGCTGGTTCGATTTCCGCTCGGAGCACATATTTGTATTTGTACAAATATTTGTTTCTGGTTTTTGGTTGTGTGAGTTCTTGTGGGTCTCCCCACCATGCCCCGGAGAGCATATAAATCCGTTGGTCCCGGTTGTTATCATAGAAACCTAATAGCGATCGTTACTCATGTTAAAATGTCCGCCAACCCGCAGTGTAACGGTGTGGTGAATTAAGCTCCAACTCTTCTCCTATATGGCCAGAAGGGGATTTTACGCAATAGAGGGACGTTTTGAGGCTGATACAGTTCTGATCATCATCATCATTATTCATCGCTGCAAATCATTAAAACAAAAGAATAGCTTGAAATATCCACGAAGATGAAATTGTGAGAGATTTCGAAGATATTATGGATAAACTACTATTATAAACTCTTCAGAGTTTGTTTGTTTTAAATCATTGCTAATCAGGAGATAACAATCCAATAAAAAAAAATTCAAGCTAGCTAGTTCATTAAAAAAGTTTCATTAGAATTTATTATCAACTAATCTTACAATACTGTAACTCGATTATTTGGAGATAAACATCTTCTATTAAAAGAATGTCATCATTACGTAAAACGACTTGTGCTTGGATTTGACGATGTTACTCTACCAAAGTTCGTTGACCGTAAGCAATGTTTCATTTTTCTTTTTTTTTAATATTATTAAAATAAGTTTAGTAAAAATTCTTAATGTATTTTTAGAACTAAATGTATTTTATGATAACATTATTTGTTATATGTTTAAATCATACTTTTAAATATTGAAATAATTTTCTATTATAAATATGATTTATTTTTAATGTTTTAGCAGCTTGATTTTTAAATACAATCTGATTAAAATTTTAATAATTATTTATTTAATTTATATATTTACTAAATAATTGCTTAACCTTGTGGTTTATCCCGCGTTGATATCTCTACTCTTCCGAGTATGATGAACCCTGGTGTGAAGTTTTATTTATGATATTTCTGGATAATGTGACTTTTTAATCGAGAAAGAATTTAAAAAATCGCTTGAATAGTTTCAGTTTTTAATTACTAATAAACAAACATATCTTCATATTATAAAATTAACAATAAATATATATAATATATGTATATCTTGCATTAAAGATATTATAAAACCTACACATAAATAAATAGATAGTTGATAACTACATCGATTTGTTAAATTTCATTGCGGTTTCGACCGATAACGATACGTGTGCAAACCATTTCCTTGATATACGATGCGAGTTAAGACTTGTTTTAGTTTTAATATTGTTACATATAATTATCAAAAGTTTTAAAAAAATATAACTACATTTATATACTCTTAATAACAATACGAATGTGTGATAAAGTTAGATTTTTACGTATTTATAATTTTGAATGGTACCTACTATCTGTTATATTTTAAAAGCTTAAAGGCCTGTTTTACTGATGGCTGATAATGTTTATCTCGTACGTAAATTACTGTTATGCTATCAGAGATTTTATCCGCGGAAGGTACCTATAACAGGACTTTAGGGTCCATTTCACCTCAACTAATAAACTACAGCTTTTGGTTTCAGAGGTTGTGAATAGAAATATCTGTCAAATAAAGAGGAGTTTGATGGTGAAACATAAAAACATATATCAAAAAATTTTGTTGGGTACCATCATACGTCGGAGAACTATCTGAAACTTTATCAGTTACCTGTGAATAAGGCCTTAAATTGTGTATAGTGTAATCAAATATAAGCTTTAAGCACAACAAAATAAAGAATTACCTTTTATATTATATTTTATATTTTTTGTATAAAGATAAAAATAAAAATAAAATGGAAATTTTCAAATAATAAGACACCTGTTAATTTTTTTATTTCTTTAATAAGTAACTTTGTATCCAGTTCTAGAAACATAGATTAATTATAACTATGTATGTATATACAGATGATATTCCTATAGTAAAATATCAAGTAATCTAAGTAATACGTGACCTGGATAAAGCTACGTGATATACTGTTTGACATTTTATATTTTCAACCCGCGTGAGATCTCAATATCGGTGTCGCTTTCTCGTCACAAAGCACCATTAGAGCGACGACGATGGGACATTTCAATACCAAAACAAATCACCATAAAACATTGGCCGCTAAACTCCAAAGGCGTGTCGTGCACGATGTGAAATATTGCATTTAAAATCGCTATTAAACTTAATGCATTTCGCGTGATCACTCATCAACAGTTTAGGACCTAACACAATACGCGCGAAGCTATAAAATATAACATTGTATATGAACGGTCGTCTCCAGGAGGTGTTGAGAGAGCCGCGTGAAATATTCAATTATTGTGCGCGGGCGCAGGTGGGTCGTGGAGTGAGGGTAGGGAGGGAATGGCAGCCATCTTGATTTACGATCGAGCGTAAATCCTAAATGACATTTGTGAGAGAAGATGACTCGCGTACCGATGCTTATATATGGTGGTAGTAATAAAAAAAAAACTATTATGTCTACGTAATAAATAAATATCGCTAATATAAACTGATTTTCGCGCAAGATTATACAAAATATTAATTATACATAAAATTCTCTTCTAATGTCAAAAAAAGCAGTCAAGAACATGGTTGAAAAGGTTCATTTAACCCGTCTGTTCGCTATCAAATCCATGAGTACATGAACAAAAAGAGGAGACAAAAGTTGTATGATGATGACCGCTATACAAAATGATTTGGTCACACTCTGGTCACGACGTTTACGTGCCGACCGCTCGTTCCTAATTATGTGTTGAGGCTGATGACGAGATTGAGGAACGATTTTTGTATCGAATTTGCGTTACAATTTAAGTTTGTTTTGTTTGGTTTATAGTATGCTTTCATTTATTTAGTCTCGATCATTAATATAAACAGATATATTTGTAGTAATATAATAAAGCTGATGAGTTTTTTTTTATCCGTTAAAGCAAAAATTTTAGCTCAATTTGAAAAATAATTATGTGTCAGAAGGCCTTTTTGTTGATGAAGGAAATTATTTATCATCATATGTTACGCTATGACTTATAAGAGTGAAGTGTGGAGAAAACTGAGAAGAATATTTAGTTAACATCAAATACAAATATTTTTATATCAAGGATAAAACTTGTTGTTCTAATAAAAAATTAATACGATGAATCATTGTTCATAGCCATAACCGAAATTATGCGACGGTCAATATATCGATATTTTTTTTATTCTTGATCGATATTAATAACAACAATATCGATATCCAAAATTGGTGCACACCAGTGCTCACTTGTCCGATCGCATCAAGTCGCATTAGCGCTGTTGTGATGTTATGTCATAACCATGCCACTACACTACTGGTGTCGACTTACGTTCTTATCCGACGAGATAAACTTCACAAAAAATGCATCTTATTATGATGCACCAAAAATCATAAAAACTGGTACCGTGTCATCCGATTTTCAAATGTTAAATGAACGACTTTTTTATATGTATATATAAACTCTATCTTGAGTGTGAGACGTTTATTTATTTATTTATTTATCTACCAATAAACACAACTTCTTTGTATTACTTTGCACATCTGTATTAAAATAAGTCTTAAAAGTAAAATAGCTTTTAGAAATATTTATGTATAGTATTGTAGTTTAAAAGACTGTAAATGGTCCACTGCTGGGCAATGGCCTTTACGTCTGGAGTGCGAATCTGCCATTATAATCGGCATCTTCTCCAAGGTCCGTCACTATTTCACACCGGACCAGCTGCTAGGTCTTTATACAGCTCAAGTCCGCTCCTGCATGGAGTACTGTTGCCATCTGTGGGATGGTTCCGCCCGGTATCAGCTCGAAGCCCTTGATTCTATCGACAGGCGTGCCAGGAAACTCATTGGCGATGAGATGATCACTTCAAAACAGCTCTAGAGCCTCGCACATCGCCGTCTGGTTGCTAGTCTGTGTGTCTTCTACAGGTTGCATTTCGGTGAGTGTGCACAGGAATTGCATGAATTGATTCCCCCAGCACCATTCCATCATCGGACGACACGGCGTGGACAGGGATTTCATCCATACGTGGTCGACATTCCTCCGGTTCGTACCTCGCGGTTCGCATCCTCCTTCATTATTAGAACTGCAAAGGAATGGAATTCTCTTCCTGCGGTACTTATAATTTAGGGATTTTTAAGGCAAGAGTGAACAGGTATTATTTGAGTTTGCGTGCTCCACCTTAGACTTCATCGTTGTTTACCATCAGACAAGTTAGAAGTCAAACGGACTCAAATTTTTTTGATAAAAAAAAAACAATAACTTTATAATGGTTGACAAGCTTATACAAATTCATTTGTGTTATAATAGCGTCATAATTGCGGTATGATATTTTTTTGACCTCGTAATAATTAAACTAAAAATCTATAATTAAATCTTACATAATAAATGCACTGATCACCCATTAAACACGATTTAAATAGCAGACATACAGCTGTATAAAAGAAAACTTCGCTAATACTACGGATGACTAGAGGATGAACTTTTAAACTCTAATTTTAAGCAACAATCTTTTATTATATTCCATTTTACTGACCCGTTGGCGCAGTTTGCAGTGACCCTGATCCTGATTTTCTGATCCAAGGGTTGTGGGTTCGATTCCCGCCCCGAGTCTTGGTCTAATATATGTTTATTTATTTATGTATTATTTATAAATATATTTATTTAAAAAAATGTATATCAGTCGGCTGTTACCTAAAACACAGGCATTAAGTTGCCTACCTTAGGGACGGACGACGTATGTTAAACATAATTATTTATTAATTAATTTATTATTTATTTATTTATTTTACTTATGATAAAATATGTCTATACCAA
The DNA here is from genome assembly GCA_036937285.1 of Euphydryas editha. Taxonomy (NCBI): domain Eukaryota; kingdom Metazoa; phylum Arthropoda; class Insecta; order Lepidoptera; family Nymphalidae; genus Euphydryas; species Euphydryas editha. The sequence continues at coordinate 6,612,226 of JAUPFZ010000020.1, forward strand.
TACTTTTAACTTAAATAATGTAATATCTTTTATATATACTCGTATTATTTTTAAAGAGTAAGGATTTGTTTCTTTGTAGTCGTTACATAGATAAACTACTTAAATGATTTTAATTACTTTATGCTATTAAAAGTTTATCTTTACTATTATTAATTAACTATTAAAAATTTTGTACATTATGTAAAAGAAGCTACCTTACATTGGCTCCTACAGGCCATGTACTGTACTGTGCGTGTGTGTGTATGAAATCGACATTCAAACCATTCGCACAAAATGTTTTTCATCCAAGTTTTTAATACAAACCGATATTTTGTATAACCTCCTGTGGTGGAATACTCTCATGAAATCAACGTCGCCTATCATTTATAACTTAAGCTGTACTTATAACTTTAAGAGAAGACCAAATACATTATACTCGGATACTTACTTAACACGATCTATTTTAAATTAAAAATATATAACATTTGTCATAAATATCAACACAGGTGAAACTGCGAAGTACATCTACTATAAAATAAATATATAACGATCCCTGGTTTAGTTTATCACCTTCCATACCACGGTTATGAATAAATCGATGATATTAGAGTAGCAATATAGAAGCGGCAATAATGAGCTAACAATATTAATATTAATTATGCAAATTAAGTTAGTAGCGTAATCGTTTGATTAAAGCAAATTATTGCAGGTATTTAGTAATAGATTTAAATAGTTTGATATCAAATATAGTTCTAACGCTGTTAGATATTTATTACCAAGCATAGAGATTTTGGTGTTTAATGGTGCTTATAATAAAAATAATAATCACTTTAAAGTGTTAATTTGTAAAATGACGATTCGAACGTGCTCGTGGGGCCTATTTGAATAAAGTTGTTTTTGATTTTGATTTTGATTTAGGTATACTATATATTTGATTGATCGATGTGAAGTGAAGTGATTATTAAAGATAAGATCAAGGTGATTGTCTTGGACAGTTTTGTATGTATTTATAATAAATAAATAAATAACGATTTAAAGCTTAGCAACTAAGCTATTGGTCTGAAATATTATACATATGTCTTATGTGTCTAGGTGTACAAGGGTAATCGCAAAATACAAAGTTATGTACAGTGTTGGCCAGTCAAAGATGTTAAGAAAATCTTGAAGATTTTACAGCTGCAAGCCCATGAGGGTAATGGCGGCGATGCGCGCGCATACAATGGAACAGTAAAGCGCGAACGTCGTTTACTGCCTGCGGTTTGGAAATTAAAATTCGAAGTTCTGATCTGTGATGAGAAAGTTCTTGGTTTTCTTGAATGCATCTTTTTATATATTATTCTTAAATACACTACTATTAAAATTATCAAAATCAGATACTAGTTTAGTATTACTATTAGTAAATGCCTAGGATTTACCTATAAACGGGCTTTAAAGGAACGCTGTGTACGATAGATCATTTGACTATTTTTGCGCGCGGATTTTTGTTTGTGCTTTGCTACTTGCAAAATTACAACTTTAATTCGTGTGACACGACATCGACACGGCCGACATCATCCGCATAAAACTAGTTCAAATTTTGTCATAAAATTTATATCTCACTCTCAACATCTTTGAGATACCTAAAAATAGAAAAAAAAAGCAATAAATTTTGGGGGTTCCCCATACTTAAAACTGAAACTCAAAATTTTTTTTCTTCAAAAATGATATCGAGGTTTCTAATATTATTTTTCTCTAAACTGAATAGTTTGCGCGAGAGACACTTCCAAAGTGGTAAAATGTGTCACCCCCTTTAACTTCTAAAATAAGAGAATGATAAAAAATATATATGATGTTCATTACCATGCAAACTTCCACCGAAAATTGGTTTGAACGAGATCTAGTAAGTTGTGTTTTTTTTTTTTATTAAAAAAAATACACTATTATTAAAACATCGATCAAAGTTACAACGAATACAACTACAAGAATTTTTATGTGATGTTACTTGCTGCTACGGAACCCTTCATGGGCGAGTCCGACTCGCACTTGTTTAATTTTTTTTATTTGCCTTTTATACCATGAGTCAGTTGATAGACTAATTACTAATAAATTTAAGAACATCTTTAACAATACCAAAAAGAATAATCAACAAAAAACGTAAACCAAATAAAATAGTCTTTAATTAACTTTAATAACAACAATAGTCATATCAAAATCTTAAAAATTTATTTATTTTTTTAAGCAACGATAGTCAATACAGCTTCTTTTCAATGTTAATATTTAATGTATTAAATTACTTGAACATGTAAAACTTATATATTTTATATATAAATTATATTAACGTACACATTTTAAAATGAAAATCGATAAAATCGTAAAAACAAACACTTTACTCATTAAAAATAATAATTAAAATCAGTTCAAAATTTGCGAAGATAGCCGAGTCGAAATTTAAAGCCGACATATTAATATGTAGCTCCCTCAAGTCAATCGATTTAAAGCCCAGTTGTCCGAAATAGAATTGATTTAGAGCCCAGTAGTCCGACTTAGACTTATTTTTATTCTTTTTAGGTCCAATTTAAGTCGTAAAGTGGAAAAAACGGAAATTTTTGCCATTTTTGGGTGCTAAGTCGTGCCTAATTTAACATAGATTAGGACTAACTTTGAGCCCAGAGGTCCGACATCTCACCGTAGGTGGCACTAAGTTGGCTCTAGATTTCGACTCGGGTATCTATATCGTATATACCTAACATGTATAGGTACAAAAGAGACGCGTTATAAACATACAAATAGAGAAATATTGAATTTAATGATTAACAGGTAAGTAACAGTTGATACGGTATATAAAGCTAGGTATAAATAATTTATTTATATAATTTATAATATTTTCTTCCGTGTCGTTAATTTAGGAGGTAATAGTTCTGTGAATGCGATGTCACGAAAGTAACAAACGCAAGTTTTCATATTCACGATTTACATAATGGTTAGTTCTTAACCGCAAAGCGATTATTTTGTTTATCGCATTTAGACCCTAATGATAAGGAGGCTTTAATCGCGACATCGCTTTACCGCCTTTCAACTTTTATTTCTTATAAATTAAAAGATTTTTTTTGAAAAATTTGTGGAACATTTAACTCCTATTTCATATCTTAGGACTATATTTGATGAGCCTTCGCTCGAATCTTTGTTCCTATGTTAAATTAATATTTTTCGATTGTTTATTATTAGGTAAATATCTTCTTTCATTTTAAAATTTGTAATTTTTATGTGTATCGAAGTAACACATATTTCAATAATTATTTTATGGAAACGTTATTACGGACATGTTTAACTAATACAGGAGAGGATAATAATTGGTTAATCCAGCGATGGCGTCTGCTAGGGTTGCCGAAAGCAATTTGTGTATCTACATGCCATTTTGCTTTATATATCTTCGAAGAATGAATAATATTTTTGCAAACACTAGACTAGCTGCGCGGTTTTACATACATTTAATTTATTATTTATTATTGCTCTACTTTTATGAGTTTATTATTGCTCCACTTTTATAATATTTTTAACAGATACTTTTTCTAAATCTACAAAAAACTCGTAGTGGTATAACATTTTTTTGAGGGACCTTAAAATCATTAAAAACGATATTCGTTTTATCTATCTATATATATTTTTTTATTTCGAATGTTTTCGTATATATTTTTTTACGAATAAAATATTTGCTTTTAATTGTCCGCTTTATTTCAAGAAATCTGACGTTAAATTTTGGTTAACGACAAATATGGAATGAATAGAAAAACCATCTCCCGGCCCCGGTTTTTGCGATTGGCTGTCAACCTCTAGTCGGCGACTACATCGATGTGATTTGCTGCTCAGTCATGGCAGCCACAACATGCTCACAGATTTTATTGTCCGATTACGCTTGAGCATTTCAAATGGTTAGTGCTTTGATAAGCATTGACTAATTAGTTTTTTTTTTTTTAATTAAAAACAAATTATTAAAATAAAAAAAAACTATTTATTTATGTTATTTTAATTTTAAGACACATTAACTTGCTGTTTGTTACACTATATTTACATTAGTATAACTTTGATATCTATTTTTTTTTTGATCTTAGATTGTTGGCTATATTTGTTCGTCGTAGTTCATCTACTTTTAGTATATTAGTGATACCGGGATATTAAATAAGAAAGGAATTGTCAAAAGTGTATTATTAATTGTTCGAAAAAAGATATCCGTAATAGGTGATTGGTATACAAAAAAAAAAAAAAAACAAGTAAAGAGCAAAATCAAGAAACAATAATATCAATCACACTATAGCGTTTCGCTACTTGACTTTAAAAAAAAATTAGTATACTGAACTCCACTAACTTTTATATACAATAGATTAATTAAAAAAATACCTCTTCCGCTTCTCCCAACAAATCTCAGGTCATTGAACTTGGCAACCCTGTTTTTCATCACAGCCGTATTGTTCCTTAGCTCCGCGGAACAGTTCTCATCGTTTCCCGCCCGCACCGTGACCTGGGTGCCGTCCAGCACGTCGCCAAGGGCCACCACCTTGAAGCCACCTGGCAACGTCTTGTTCGACCGCCAGTGCTGCGGCAGCATGGAACACATGTAGTCTGGACTGCCGGTCCGTACTGGAAAAATAATCTATGATGAATCTTCAACTCAATAAAACTGCCTGCGATGAATTATTGATTGACAATATACAGCGAATATAAGCTGGTATAAATAAATTGATGAAATTTTGCAATGAAGTTTATTTATTTTTGAAAAAGTCGCATTATTTTTATTATTTGAATTGACATTTATCAGGCTAGTAACCACGGGTAGTAACATAAAATAGTTTTAAAACATTTGACACTCAACGATAACTAGGAGGAAACAAGTGACAGGCGTAAAATAGGTTAATTACCTAGTAAAGTCACTATTTATTGTATTTGGGAAATTTGATTGATTAGTAACCTTATTTAATTTGAACATGGAATAAACATATTTTTTTTTTTAGATATGAATACGTCATAAAAATATATTTACACAGCAAAAAATAACATTTCACTATTCAAATGAATTTATAATAATTTTTCATTCAATTTGGTATTTAATATTAATAATTTTCCTCTTCTAATTATATTTTGAATTAAAAAAAAAAACTATAATAAAAATAAGCTATAATGTAATAACAAAAAAAAAAAGAGATAAACACGGTTTAGGTATAATATAAAAGGATTACGTACAACAGACGGTCTTATAGCTAAACAGCAATATGTAAGCTGTACCCGTGACTTCTTACATATTTGACTTTCATGCCCTCTTCCAATGGAACCGTACTAAATTTCGAGGAAGTAAGTATTTAGTTTCTCCTTATTCTATATAGAGAAGAGGTCTTTGCCCAGTAGGAGGACGTTTACAGGCTAATTCAGTTCAGTTCAGTATTTAGTAATAAAGTATCCTAGCTAGTATGGACTCGAATCATGTCAAGTTTCACTCAGGTTGAGTAGTTTCGACGTGCGCAGCCAAGACACAAACAAAAAGCCGATTTTTTTTCGAAATATCTTCAATGTACAGAATGTACAGAATTGGTATACTTTAGAATTTTATACTTTTACCGTTTTATTATAAGTATAGATTTTTAATATAGTCAAAGATTCATTTCAATGAATCTTTCAAACTAACGATGACATTCCTTCAGGACGTAAAAAGCTTTTTTTACAATTAAAAGTAAATTATAATAATGAGCACCTGATTTTAGGGCTCCGTCACGAAGTGACAATAAAAATATATTACTAGCTCTTCACTATCCGTTCGTACGTTTTTCTCAGAGGCGTATTTTGCAATTAAAAATGGAATAAGACACTTTAAAAAGAGGTTAAAAATGGAAGGAGTTCCCCAGACAAGGAATCTGTTATTTTGGTGTTTTCTTTTTCTTTTTTTTCTCGATATAAATTGTAAGGTAGTACGAAGCTTAATTGAATTTAATAAAACAAATTATTTTAAAAGATTTATAAGTCCACTTTTATAACTTACATTCGTTAAAGTGTTATAAATCGAGACACATATAAGGCAATGAACCAAATAATTTAAATTAAAACGTAGTAGTTATCTAACACATGGAATACATGTAATTGGTAATACCATAAAAATGAGATTAAATGAGGAAAATCGCGTGTATTTATTTATAAAGCTTTATTTATGCACTTCTTATCATTATAAATTGACAGTTATAGTGTACAAATTGTAAAATATTGTATACACACTGTCTCCGTAACTTTGTTTACCTTGAAAAACAGCAAGTCTTTTGTTTATTTTAAAATCTTTACATATACGTAAAATTAATAAACTGGTAGATAAATCATATATAACAAGAATATTTGGATTTCAGGGGTGGTGTATAAAGTGAGAAACACATATTTGCTCAAAGACACGTATATATTCGTACGTTTAAAAAAAGAAGTAGGTAACAAGCAGAATATTTTTTTTTTATTTCTGGGTTTTATGTTGATAATGAATGATTGAATGATGAATGATTGCAATATTAAGAAAATTTGTAATAAAATTATATAATGTTTACTTTTATTTTAATTATAATGCAGATTTATGATCACGTATTGTATTTGTGTAATGATTACAAAATTATAATATAACAACAGAATCCGTTTTAGGATGCGGTTAACGCGACGAACCGAATTTCTTAAAAACCAAACTAGCGGTATCGGACATGAAAAAAACATTAATAGTTTAACTGTGGTTTCTCTATTTACGGAAGCCCAGGCTATGTACAAATTATAGGCCGCAAACGTTACTGCGGTTGACGCTTGATAAAGGGCTATGGATGCTTCTTCACTACTGAATCTTCAATTTTGAAGAGAAAGCGGTAAATTGATCCACGTTCTGATTGTTATCTCTGTAATAAAATAAGTTTAGCTTTTCGTATTAATTTAATATTACACGAGAAGTTAAAATATATACATATTTTTAATTGTGACTATAAGTAACCTTCATTTAACCTGTCTGCATATAACCATTTTAATGATATTATTCGCTGGATAACAATATACTAGCTATTCAATGATCAAATAGTAATTTATATAAGGATGATGGTAAGGGTTTTTTGAATGCTTTTGAATTATCAATAACGAAACTATATTAAATAGCGCTAACTAAAAAGAGTCTCAAGGCTGATTTTGATAATAATTTCATCAGTAAAAAACGTGTGTATGTAATCTATTTATAGTTTAAAAAAAAAACTTAAGCAATTCGTAGTAGGTTTGAATGATCTTCTTTTTGTTTATAAATAATGAAAGACAATGTTCCTAATTTGAGAACGGAACTCCATCCGCATACCTGTTACGCTCTAAGCTGGTTTTCGTCGTGGTTGTTTTATTAGAAGCGTGTGTTAGCGTATTATAGAAATTTAAGTGCCGATTTACATCGTAATGACAATCGTGGTTCGTTAACTTAAAGTTATCTTTATTTACAAGCAATGACAGCAATTACACTGTGACTTAATCAATTTCCGGCTTGATCCGATGTTAGTCACGGTCAGTAAAAGAAATATTTTCTGATTCTATAATATGAATATTTGAAAGATTGTATAGGTAATATAGGTAAGACTGAGATCGGACTAAAAATATATTAATAATAGTTTGGGAAATCCAAAAGTACTCGCCTCATAATCTCATTTTTCAAAAAAAAAAAAAAAAAAAAAATCAAATTAATCTATACAAATAATAAATCTGTTAAAACCTCCGTTTTATTAATACACTATATATCATCAAGAATAAATTTCAATAGCGCGTTTTTTTTCGTATCAGCGCCATCTCTTATCGTGTTTTTCTTTGTTCACGTATCACGTAAAAAGTACAAAACCAATGTAAATAACTTTAATACATAAAAATTAGACATAACTCACAGTATAATTTAGTTTTTGTTTCATTGTAATTAAATTTAAAAATAAATATTTAAGAAAATAGAAATAGGTACCTACGCCGTCAACGCCATCTGGTCTAAGGAATCTTAAAAACTCACAAAACTTATTTTTGAGTTATTATTTTGCTAAACTTAAAAGTTTACTAAATATGTCGGATAGGAATAGAAATCGTTTTAATATTTTAGATAAACATCATTTTCAATTAATATAGGTACTATTATGTTAAATATCACTAAATATAAAAACGATATTCTACTATTATACGATAGATGGCGCATGTACTTAGGTGATAAAAAATATAAATTTATAATTTTTAAAATTTTAGTTAAATACCCGTGCGAAGCCGGGGCGGGCTGCTAGTTGTATATAAGTACGTAGAGGCACTCGTTCTCATGTGCCAATTATTTGAAAATAAAATTGAAAGAAAAAAAAACTTTTTTTTTTATGGAACATTAAAGAACATTTAGCATTAATATACCTTCATTATTTTTCTTTTGCAATCACAATGTAACACGCCTTTATTAAAAAAAAATTAGGTATGTGATAAAAACGCAAATATTTAATACAAGGGTTTGCGTCGTTTCTTTACTGACGTTACTTACTGACTTCTTATGACCACCTTCCAGCTCCATCATCACATTAGACCCTGGTAACTATCTAAAAACAAAGTACTCGTCAAAACGAATTAAACGAGCAGAAACTCGATGAGATTGCGTCGTTTCATTACAGAGTTCCTATGACCATCTTCCAGCTCCATCATCAGACCCTGGTTACCATTGAAAGACAACCTACTCGTTAAGACGGTTCAAACAAGCTCAACTCGATGAGGTTGTGTCGTTTTATTGCGAAGTTCCTATCCTACCTTCCAGCTCCATAATCAGATGAGCACCATGTCTTCATAATATTGCATTGTCACGCGATTTACACATGTATGCAAAATTTCAGCTTAATCGGTACCCGGAAAGTGGATTAAATTTAATTTGCAAGATTTGTTGACAAACATCGAGACAGGTGAAACTAAAAAAGCTTGTAACAATTAAACCACATCGAATTAGACCGTGAAATTAAAATAATAGGGTTCTATTCATAAATATATTGAAGCGTAAGAAAAAAAGCGATTTCGATTAGTGAACTCTTTCGGTCGTTATCGTGACCACATACAGGATCCGCACATACAGACTCACGGACGTCCAAGACAGAATTTTTTAAACAGTTTTTTAATTAGTTTAAATAATAAAAATTGCATGATTATTAAAAAGAGTGTTTTTTTATTATATATATACATTATTATACAAGTGCAATATACGATAAATACAGACATTTTAAGTTCGAAAAATCATTCGTTTTACGCAAAGTGAAATTAGAACACACCACAACGCTTCGCTTTGTGGCGTGAAATAAAAATTCTTTTTTCGGGTGTCTAAATCTGTAGAGTTAGTTTTTAAAAACTTATTTAATTTCTGTTTGCGAAAAATCGTTTAAAATATATTTATAAATTACTAGCGGCCCGCCCCGGCTTCGCACGGGTATTTAACTAAAATTTAAAAAATTATAATTTTATATTTTTTATCACCTACACCTGTGTCGATACTCGAAAATATTTTATAACAGACGGATTGAGTTGTCAAACATGTGTCAAAATAAAATGTAATTTAAATCAAATCAATAAGGAGTATTTATATCAAAATAACTATCTACCCACTTTTAACCCCGTTAGGGGATGAATTTCGTTAAAATACGAAACACGTCTTCAATCAATTCTGTTAAAGAATTTTATGCAAAATTTGCAGTAGATTGAACCAAGGAATCACGTTGTCCCATACAAAATTTGCCTTAGAGGTAGAATTCCATAAAATCCGTTCTTAGCTGACCTCTACTCGACAAAAAGAATATTCCTACCAAATTTCAAGTCTCTAGATCTTATAGTTTCAGAGATATCGTGATGAGTGACTATATCTATAGAAAGTCTCCTATATATATATAGAAGAAGACTACGTGAAAAATTTAGGGGGAGGAGGAGTCTTAGCAATATTACGGGTGGTCACCGATGGGGGGAGAGGGGTAGGAAATTGTAAAAAAATGGGTCACGTAGTATTGGTACGTTCCCTAATATAATAATAATAATAGTAAGTCAAACTGTATGAATTAACTATAAACATCGTGTATTTTCGAGCCATGTGTGAGGAAAATGGTAAATAAATTGCGACACATAAGGAACATGCCCAGTGTTTGATTGTCTATTTATTTAAACTAAAACTTAATAAAACGTAATTATAAGTGTCTCAAATAGACTGTCGACGTCCTATTGCTCAATCGTTTAGTCTACGAGTATATCCTAGTCTACATATAGGTAGGAGAAGAGTTGGAGCTTAATCCACTATTTTTGTGTTAGAACATTAATAAAATATAACAAATAAGCAGAGATGGGGCATCATCAGTGGATAGAACATGCGAATGATAGTCGCAAGTTCAAATCGTTAGCACCGCCTTTCCTCACCTTCGCTGATTTTAAAGCTGTTATACTATACAGTTATAAAATATTTCGCTACGAGTCATTGAAGTTCGATTAATGAATCATGGTGAAATCGTACGGATCCGTCTTGCGATATTTTTTATAAATCTTATTTAAAACTTGCATAAAGTTTGCGTAAAGTAAAATTTTAGAATTTAATTTTTATTTTTTAGAAATACGTCTAGCTGCCAGGGGTTAGTAACAGTGTGATATCGCGCCGACCTTTGTTTTTTCTTTTTTTCTTTTTTCGTGTGCACTTACTACACAGAACACACAGGACAAGGAAAGTTAACGGTATTGTCATCCGATAATTATTGGCACCACGGGGCCTCCACTCCTTTCTTGCCCCGAGGCCTCCTCACACCTCTAAATCCGGCCCTGCCAAGAGGGATTCGACCCCTTTGTTGGCCCGAGGCCTCCACACTTCTAAATCCGATCCTGCTTCCGGTTCATTTCAGTGTGGCTATTGTACGAGAATCAGTTGTAGTAGCTACTTTGAGTAGATTTTCTGGGATCTCTCTTTTAGTCGATTTCTAAGTCGAGAATATGATCTTATCGCGTTTATAAGATAATACCTGTTTATATTTGAATATTTTTTGTCTAAATATGTTTATTATTTGTTAAGTTGAAACAAACTAACAAATTAAGGCTTTATTATTAGCATATCATTTTAGTAGAGATAATATAGGTATAAACAGCTATAGGGGCAGTATCCCCACCAGCATGACCTCATTAGCTCAAATACAACGATCTCATTACTATGAGTGCCTTCCGACCTTTCCTCTACTAATTGTCCCTAATTGTAACACACTTTGTTAATGTGATTACACGAGATTTGAAGATCGTTGTGGTTTGATTAATTAAAGAAAACATGGAATAAAATAATGAAAAACTTTGTTTCCTCTGTGACTTGCGAAATGATTTGAATTCAATGTGTAGGTACAAAAGTTAACTAACAGCAACAGTTTGTAAGATTTTTTTTTTACTTTTTTATTGTTTACTTCAGGATCTAGTTTGTTTAATTTTTTTTTTAATTTTATTTAACGTTTATTGAATAATATTAGTGGCTATGAAACAATGCTCCCAATGATAGTGGAACACGGAATATTAATCATAACGTTTTTGATTATACTAGTGGTCGCCCAGTGGTCGAAATTTGACCTAATCTATAATTGACAGTATTGTCAACATCATAAAAATATGATTGAGCATAACATGGTGAGTGACATATGCAGTAGTTATTGGACCTGATGTGGCATAAAAAATTTCAATAAAAATTGTTGCAAGACCTGTATTTCAGTACCGTGTTGATAACAGACTTTGACAATAAACAAAATTTTTGTATATATGTATGTACATTGTACATATGTGTGTGTGGCGTAGTGTGTGTAGTTTTTTTTAAAAATTAATTTAATGTATTTTTGAGCATTATTATAAAAATATTAGCATTCTGCACTTCTTCTCCATATAAACTTTAACTGTGCCTAATTTTATACTTCTCCGCCTGCGTAATTTTCGTAAAAAGGGGTACAAAGTTTCGACACTTTACGTTCGCTCGTTTGTGTAGAGTGTGAAGTGCTACGCCGATTTTTCCATCTGTACTGACTATAAATTAAATAATAATAAAAGTTAGATATACATGTATTGATTATTAGGATCATATCATGTTTTTTGTGACTTTTTTTCTGCATTTGTGATAGTTGCGTATATATAATACGCGATGTATATGTGAGTTTGCACTTTGTTTTAGGAGCATAATGAGAGAAAAATTATTGATTGAATTTATAATATTAATTGAATCATTAACAACGTCGACTTTCGTAAAGGCAAGTTAGTACTAGTATCTTGAGTAGGTATAATGCTAAAGGTAACGTCTTTGAAGTGTATTTGTTTATAGATGATTTACCACTAGTTATGTTTCCAGAAAATTTTATTTGTAATCCATATTTACTCTGTTAAAATGATTAAATAATGGAATGGATATTACTGACATATTATATATAGCAATATAATTACAATTTTATAACTTAATTGTACTGTAACAGCTTGTGGACAAATGTTGCACTTCTTTGAAATGAAAGGAGCTTAATCTGCCACGCTATTCTATTGTAGATTGAGATTGAGAATATACTATCTCAGAATCTTCAGTGCAAGTTTTTCCTTAAAATTTATTCACCGGGACCGGGAAAAATTTTAAAGCCGATTTTGGACCTAAAATTTCTTTAGTGCGAGCTAAGACTGGAACCTAACCCGCTAGCGGTTCACGAGTTATGTTCACCAGGTAATTTCGGCTTATTAAATCTACTATATAAAATAGGTTTCTCAGATATCCTTATAAATATTATGAACGTGATAATGGGAGCATAGATGAATGTTTGTACTCTTTCACGCTAAAACAAAGAAAAAAAAAACCGGAATAATATTATACGCTACACTTTACACAGAAAGACCCACAAGATTGGTCATTGGAACTTCTACGAGTAGCTGGTCTACTCACACAAGTCATATCGTAGACGAAGAGTTTATGTGTTTTTTTAACAATATGATTGTATAGAAATAAAGATAATATTCTTAATTAGACATTGTTTGATAGTAATTTTGAGGTCATGTGAGTTTACAGATACACCGCTCTTTGTTCTATATAACAAAAAGGTTTATGGTACACTTATAAAGCTTCAGTCGTTCTGTAACGTACTGGAACACGTTTTAAATGTAACCTTGAACTTGAATTGAATACGTCTTATTTAGTTAAAACACAATATGCGTTGATGTCTTTTATAAGAAGAACTTTTATCTAAAACATATATTATATAAAGGATTTTTTTAATGAAATAAGAAAAAAGCAATCTTCATTGTTAGTTATTAGCTAAGGTCACCGAACTAATGGAATAATATAATAACAGAGGACAAAAGACAGTACTATACATTGATCGATATCTCTGACATAAATAATAACAAAAAAAAAATCGATATTCAAATTGACTATTTATAGAAATCAAGTAGGTAATGATAAAATGAGCTAAATGTTTGTAGAAAACATAAAGTCCAATAATTCTAGGTTTTCCCCCATTCGACACGATATGCACGAGTTAAAAAAATCTTGAATAATTTTCATTTAATTAAAAGTCTAAAACGGATTTTATAATAAATAATTTTCATTGGGAAATATTCTATAAATGTAAAAAGTCTTTTGGTATTTTGTATCTATAAAAATGAAGAAAAATCTCTTGGGCTTTACTGTTTGTATCTGGCTGGTTTTAATATCAATAAATATAGAACATTAAGAAAAAGAAAAATTAAAAAAAATAAGTAACAAACACTTTATGTCCGTCAAAAGAGTGGCTCTATCGAATAAATTCGATACATTCTGAAGTTTTATTACAAAAAAGAGAAACATGCGACTAAATCGTGAAAAAAAAATTATGACGTTTATGAACCTAATGCAATGTCAGTAAGAGCGGCACAAAGTGGTTCAAGCGTTTTTAGTTCAAGGAAATTTTGATGTCAAAGATGCAGCTCGCTCTGCTCTCATACAGATAAAGTTGATGCCATTTTTGAAAAAGTGGAGCAAAGTTGGCATATTAGTAGTTATAACATAGCCGAGGCACTGAGAATTGACCACAAAACAGTTTTGACCCATTTGATAAAGTCGGGCTATACAAAAAAAATCGATATTTGGGTGCCACACGAGCTCGCTGAAAAAAACCTAATGAATCGTGTACTTATTTGCGATTCTCTATTGAAACGTAATAAAACTGAACCATTATTGAAAAGATTGATCACTGATGATGAAAAGTGGATCACCTACGACAAGAACGTGCGAATAACGTCATGGTCAAAGGATAGTTGTACACAGATTGTAGCGAAACCCGAATCAAAACGCAATAAGTTGATGCTGTGTTTATGGTGGGATAGGAAGAGCATCGTTCATTATGAGCTTTTACCGTTAGGTAAAACCATCGATTCGGATCTCTACTGCCAATAACAAATGAGCCTTAAACATGAAATCGAAATAAAACGGCTGGAATTGATCAACAGAAAAAGAGTGCTCTTTCATCATGATAACGTCAAACCATATACGTACATGTTTGGCCATAAAAAGATGGCAACAAGTTATAGAACAAAATAGCATATATATATTATAATTAATTAAACTTTGAAAAAAAAAGTTTTGAATTTTATATAAAATATTACGAAAAAACTTTTTCCTCGCAAAATATTTTGATAATAAAATATTATCAAATAAAAATTAAATCGAAACAGATTGAAAAATAACACTAATAATTATTACATATTTTTAATATATTTCAAAAAGTAAAGGTAGAAAGAATTGTATTTTTTATTAAATGTTATGCAAATTTATAACGATTATGTTTACGAATTTGTAATCTCAATACATCATTAGTTTTAAAGACTACATAAATATTCAGGTCAAACGCGTGCGGTAGGTGTGATTAACTGATTAGAGAAACGACAGTCGGGCTAATTAATAAAAATATTGTGTAACAAAACTAATTTTATATTAATGCATTAAGATGAATTCAAATCGAATAAAATTTCTTTTATTTGAATACGTTTTAAAAACACTTTTGAATCGTTATTATGCAATAATGTATTATGTTAATACGAAGCTACCACTGGAATCGAAATGTAAATTTTGCTGAAAAGAAATGGAAAGAATTTCAAGTGTTACTTCTTCTTAAAATTGTCAATAAATTACAGAAAATAGACACTCACTGCCTGTCCTGAGAAAATCTGCATAAAATTTTGATATATGTTTTTTTTAAATTTATTTTGTTGTTAAGTTAACATCACAAATCGCCAAACTGTTCAAGCAGTCTGTAGGCGCTTCGCTCAATCTCGTTACATACATAGTTCTTAAATGCTACATTCTTAATCCTACTTACAATAACAATAAAAAATAAAAAATAAATATTTAAAAACATACTTATGGCACTCACAACTTTATTACAATATCCCAATACTTCTTTTAACCTCTGTTTTAATTTAAATTTACACTTAATTTTCTTTTCGTCTCTTAGTATTTGATATGATCTCTTAGTACATGATATATATATCATGATGAAAGAGCACTCATTTCTTTTCGTCTCTTAGTATTTGATATTTATTACATAGCTTTGGTACTACATATTTTCTAGTCCTTTCACCATAGTAATTATTAACTTTCACAAGCTCAAATTTTCCTTTGTTTATTGATCGAACACTGTATTTGTATATTTTATTTATTTTATATTCCTCTCTATAATGGGTTTCTATCGCTATCAAGTAATTAACTTTTCTACGCTCTCCGATTTCCATTTTGCAGTGAAGCAGTGTGCAGAATGCCATTTACATGCTTCTCATTAATAAGAGTCGAGGTCTTTATCAAACAACAGGATTTAAAGGCTGTCACATTTGCATAAGATAAAAATAAGACAGAAATAGTTTTTCTATTTTTTAATTCTATGTACAGAAATTAGTTACAGTGTTTATGACCCAAATTCTCATACTTTATACACTGGACATTAAGGTCATTTTAGTTGGCTTACTTGACATTAATTACGCTGCTGGTGTGTAAAATTACAGTTAACAGTTGCTTACCTGTATGTGAAGATTGTAAATAAAAAATGAAAATATAAAAAAAACAAACTTCAAAAAATTTACCTATGTAAATCATAGGGACCCTTGACTTGCGCTAAAAGATTCAAATAAAATATTTTAAATTAAAAAGAAAACAATATGATTGCTTTTGGTTTTAAAATATTAATACAAAAGATTTATGACTACTCGTACATTAAAAATATAAATTATTGTTTTTTTTGTGTCTGTATTTATATAGTAAAGCACTATAGTACATCGGAATCTGTATCGAAAATTAATCCTAACATTAATGAATAAATAATGACTGGATAAGATCATTAAAACCTGTAGGTATAGGGATGTATTATTTCCACAGTGAATAATACTAATAAAATAACGAGTGAAATATAATAAAGCTAGGAATTATGAAAACACATTAATAAAAATAAAAAAAACAACATTGGGTATTATTTATAATAAACATAACTATAAAAATCTATAGGAAATCTTTTAGTAATAATGGCACCACGTCTAAAGACATCTAATTAGTTTGCATGTAAAAATGCATAAGCTAGCAAATACTTATACAAGTTTTTTGGAAATAATAATATATTGACAACAAATCAGGATGGATTTCAACCTCACAAAAACACAACGTAACTGCTCTTTGCATTCACGTATATCATATATAATAAGATGACACGATAGCGTAAAACTTCAACTACATAAATATAATAATCTGTATTTATAAACCTAATATAAAAATTATTAAATAATTACTCGATCATACCAAATGTGTTATAAAAATTGTTCTTATATCTTTAATATTTTGCTAGATGCACAAATACGAAATGAATTACGATTATTATTATTCTGAAGTTCCTTTGTGTTTGGTTATTACGAGTATTGTCGTACTATTGTTAGTATACTTTAACATATTGACTCATTCATACTTCACTCGAAACCCAGCATGTCATTGTGTACTTGGCAATAGATTTCCTGTGATATGTTTTATATACTAATAATTACCAAATTAGCAACTTATTTCATTCTTAACCAATACTTTTCGAAGCATACTCGATTCACGAAATGTTAACAGCTTTTATTTGAATAAATTTTGTAGATTATTTTGTGGCCCTCGATTCATCTCTCACGCACTTAGCCTATTTCATTCTGTTGAAGACATCCTCTCGTACTATCCTAAAAAATGATTTTTCAAAGACGTTGAAACTCTGTAAACTGAATTTTTTTTTAAATTTTTATGTCCCTAACTTACGATGGGATAAATTTTCCATACAAACTCTTAAGCATTGTTTTATCCTCAAGTAAAAGTCTATCACTATATATACGAGTATATATGGGGCATTCCATGCCAACTTGTCCTACTAATGGATTTTGCATCTCCGATTTCGGCACTTCGGAAATTTGGGCACTTTTTTGTACCCCTCGAAAAATGTTTTTATAAAAATAAATTAAATTTTTTCATCCAGTTAATCGGGAGATGAATTTTTTAAGATTTCGACATATTTTTTTTTTGAAATAGCCATATCTTAGTGGAAAATTGTCCGGTTTTGGGTTTTTCATTTTTTTTTTAATTCGTGTTTTTTATAAACTTTCATTTATGCAAAAAATTATTCATAATGAATTTGATTGATTTTTTAAATTTTAAACTAAAAACAGCGATTTAAAGATAGTTTGTATCCTTCGATTTTTTTTAATTTTCATAAATACTGCTCCCTAAAACACGAATTTTGAACCTTGTCTCGTAATGGGATAATGATGGGTTATATTTTTTTAAATCAATATATTCTTCATCCTAAAAAAAAATCTTAAATTATTGATTGTCTACATATATATATATATATATATATATATATATATATATATATATATATATATATATATATATATATATATATATATATATATAATAATAATGTTTACGAACATTAAAGTTGATGACAAATAGTCGATGGAAATTGAAAATTTTTATTTTTTGAATTATTGAGAAGTATTTATTTATGCATAAAATTGAGGGAAAAAAATACCTCTTTATTTTATTTAAAATTGCTATAACAGAAAAATACAGTGTATGAAATTAGAAATAATTTTTGCAGATATAAGACGTTTTTTTAATAATTCAGTAGACAGTTTTGTAAAATTACCACACACGTTTAAAAAATGATAATTTTTGTGAAATTACAATTCACGATATAATTTCACAATCGAAATTTGAATATCACACAGAAAATCACTAAATTTTCAACGACTCCGTTGTAATTTCTTTTACAACTTTATTTTGTCATTTTACAAAAAAAAAATCTATAAATCAAATTGCAAACAATGTTTGTAAATCTCAAAGTTTTTTAATGAAATTCGACGAACAGTTTCGTAAAATTACAATACAAGTAGGATTTTTACATGAAGATCGTTAAATTACTATATCCTACTAAATTTTCTGAAATCTTTTGAAAAATTGCTAGAATTGTTTGATAAATTTTCAGTGGTAAGCATCGATTTCTAATTTTACCAATCTTTGTTTTGTGAAATGATTGTAATTTAATAAATATTTTTAACAGTGTATATATATATATATATATATATATATATATACAGATAGAGTTATTTTTTTATTAATAGTTAGCATATCGATTATTTAGTGCATTGACAAAGATATGCTATAGGTACCTACATAATCATCATATTACTAAACTAATTGAGTTCTAGATTTTACTGAAACTATTAAAAAAAGTTAAAAATGTTCCTAATGTTTTAGTTATTTAAATAAATCGAATTTATACATTACTGATTGTACTATTAAGATAGGTACTCTATTAATAAAATTTTTAGATAAAATTTTCAGAAAAAGTACGAAGTGGCCGTGTTTTTTTTAGAATAACGCATTAAGCATCTGTACCGACAATTGCAATAGTTGTTGTACGCGCAACTTCGTTACAATAACTTAATGTTTGGCAAATACGATAATTAAAACCTTTACCTTTACTTTTACGAGAATTAAAACATTATTCATCTTCAAGAGACTAACTCTACCTTTCATTAAATGAGATTTAAGAATGTTTATTTCTTACAAAAATATAATTCACTTACATGAAAAAAATTTCATCGTAATAACAAAACAACATTAAATAAATACAAATTATAATAGGGTTCGAAAAAAATTCAATTCGATAAAAAAAAACATAAAAAGTCCGATTTTTTGTTATAAGTCATATTATATATGTGTTTATTATATCAAAAGTATAATATATATTAAAAACATTAAACTGTGTTTATGAACACAGTTTTTGACCAGTTTGTCATAGTACCTACTGACAAATCTGTCGAAAAACCCACGGATATACAATTGTGATTCGATTATAACTGATTTAGATAGCGTCCCAGTAATATATTTGTGTATTAAATATGCTAGATTTTTTATTTATTTAAATTTGCTGATAGTAGAGTCTATCCAGAACTAATAGTCTCATTTCGAATAAATTAAAAATACCTACAATTACGACTTCGTTGGAGATTAAAGTTTTATCTTTGAATGGCTAACTTTGTTAGCATATTACTGATGTGAGAAGTGTTTTAAGGGACTTTTATTTTAGGAAAATATCTTGAGTTTTACGTTAAGCTCATGTGTGTTTTGTGAATATGATTTTATGGTCAATTTTGCCATATTCAGTATCATTTATTATAAAAAAAATATTTATTACCGAGGTCAGGATGTTCGCCGAGCGTTTCGTCGATGATGGACTGGAGCCACCAGGGCTCGAGCTCGGCCATCTCGCGGCGCCGACGGCCCCTGGACTCGTACGGCAAGTGCATCCTTCAATGCAGCATCACAACCTCGCCTCGTGCTTTTTGTTCTTTCTCGTGCCAAAGCTTAAAAGATTCCAATTGGCGCGTCAAATTCAAAGAATCAGCTTATTTAAATTCTGGTGATGACTGTTTTATTTTATACTATGCTTACACTTTCACTGCGCCAGCGCATGACCTTTACATTGGTGAGTAATTTATTGTCACATTCAAAACCTTCTTCAAAGAAGCCTTGGCGACGATCCAAAAAGTTTTTTCCTCTTTATTATTTATTAAACTGTCACTTGTTACACGGTTTTGTTTTTTAAATTAACAAAAAAGTAAGTATATTATAATCGTTCGAGTGTTAATTATTAGGAAATCTTCAGCTAAACTTGTACTCGTACTATGTAGTTACAAATTATCAGTTTTATAGTATAGTTAATTAAGCAAATTCAACAAACAAGTTCACTCATGTTTGATAATGCCTTCAACGAAACGATGTAAACAATCACTGACATTATCATAAATTTTCCTTAACTCAGTATTTACGTGAATTAGCGGGAATTATAGCAGGCCTTGAAGTCTGTTTCAACTTAACTTTCGTCATTTTATGTGAGTCACGAATTAAGAAGCTCCGCAGCGGATCTATTAAAAATATTTTCTATCGCTAGACCCGAGCTACCTACTACGTTCTAAGAAGCGCGCGTAATATCTCATCATGCGAATACGCATGCTCTGTCAATATCAGCTGAGCGGCTTTAATTATATGAAATATTTCCCCGCGCTCTGCGTCAGCGCCGGTTTCCTAATCGAGCGTTATATTTTTTGCAAACAGTCGAGCGTAAGTCCCGCGCCGGTCACAGGTATTTACCGCGTACGTACCGCGAGGCGATGAGTCATGCCGCGGTTGGCGGAGGCTGCACGCGTGTTCTCCGCTCGCGCGACTCTCTACTACTGAGCCGCCGCCATTCTGTCACTCGCTGCCTCCATTCTCTGCGGTCAATCTGCGGTCTGGTCACGCTTCATTTGCCGGGAAAATATGCGCCACTCGTTTCTCTCTCGAACCCTTTCAGAAGCTCGTGAGTGCGAGCGAGATGCCTGAAAGTTTTATGCTATCAAATATTTTTGTTTAGTTTCATTGTTGAAAGGGAAATATAATAATGTTTTTCATTCTGAAGCGCTTCGTATCTCGCTCTTATGGTACGTTGGCTGAGGTCGGTGCCGAGAGAGACGTCTATATAGATTGATTCTGGTCTTCTAATTGAATAAAGTTTCAGCAAGATAAACAAAGATCAGCCTATTCAAGAGTCGAATCGAAGTATTGCGTAAAACATACATTTCGATATATTAATGGCCTGAACATCTATTATCATTATCATTAGCGCATAATGTAACATTAAACTAGTTTTACGGTATTATCCTTAATTAAACTACATTACTGAGAACAAAGTACCTAAACTATTATACAGTAATGTAAAAGTAGAGTATATATTTTATCGCTTAAAACATTACGACTAATGAAAAAATTGCTGATATGAAGGTCAATGATACGAGATAAGATTAGTTCTGATGTGCAGCAGAGATATATTTTCCGCGGGGAGTACTCAAGACGGGTGGGCGTGCGACTGGGCGTGGCGGCCCGCCCCGCCGCGCCGTAAGACGCGCCAAGGGAAAAATTGCAAGCACTTGTTGCGCTGAAACGCTACCGTCTTGTAGGAGTACATGATATAAATCGATATTTAATAAAATATCGATATATACAGGCGATATATCGCTTAAATTCGACATTATCGAATCATCTAGTCTTTATATGTACTACAATCGATATTTTATGTATATCACGACCTTTTTTTGGAGTGTGGGCAGACTCTAAGAGAGAGTAGACAAAAACTATTAGGATTTCCAAATAAATAAAGTTGATTCGTTTCTTCACCTCTCTCTCCATCTAATATTTAATATGATAAGAATACTTAAATACAAATATGACTTCCGATATATCGAAAATATCGATATACTTCTACGATATATCGTAAAGTATCGATACAACTCTACGATCTATTATATAGAAAAAAAAATCTTTTTTTTTACATTAACATTCTGTGTTGAATAAATCGAAATCTAAAACTTATACTAATAAATTAATCGAATCGCTTACTCGATGGTCTAGGTCAGTGATTCCCAAAGTGGTCTATATCGACTCCTAGGGGTCTATGACAACCTGCAAGGGGTCTACGTCACCGAAAAAAAATTTGGGGGTCCATGAAATAAAAATGGGGGTCCACGATAGTGGATCTTAACACATACACTGATGATACCTATTTACTTACATCATACTATCTTATAATATCAAAACATATGTACATTATTTATAAAAGTATCGATCGAAAAAAAAAAGAAACAGACTGGACATCATTAGCCGAGGAGATTTAAGATTAACCCTTACAAAATTGACGCCAAATGTTGATAATTTATTATTAAAGCATCAGGTTCATCCTTCTCACTAAAAACATTGACTTATTGCTTATGTTATTTTAGTTATACTTAGTTTATTTTATGTTTATTTAATGTTACGTATATTTTACATAACAGATACAAAATTTTATTTTGAGTAGTTTTAATTTAAATTAAATTAATAAATATATAAATTAACATGTGTTTTTACTTTAAGTTTTTAACACTAAACTTCACTACAGTTAGAAATTTACAGGAAATCAAAATCAGCTAAGTATACCCAACACGGAAAAACATGCCAAGGGGTCTACGACACAAAAAAGTTTGGGGAACTCTGGTCTAGGTTAACTGTATACCTATTCAAGGTTAACCCTAAACCAACATATGCCTGGTTTGTTTTCATGAAGTCGATATTATATTCTATGCTATTTAATCGAGAAAAACATATTTTAGTAAAGGATCGGGGCGATTCATATTAACAAAAGGTAAACTGTTTTACCCTTACTTCAGTTAATTTTATTGTAACATAGCATGCTCATGATTTTCTCTGATTTTAACCAAAACTACTTTTTTCAGAATTAGAAAATTTAATATTAATTTTCAAATTTTATTATTATAGATCTAAATGATTAATCACTTTAAAACATTAAAATAATAATATATTATTTTGTCCGATGTGTCATGAATCAAAAGAGATTTAATTCTTAGAATTTAAAATGTATATACATATACATTAAGATTGTTATCGTATAACGCTTTATATCTTATAATAAAAATTAAATTTAATTACAAATCAGAGGCTATTTATAAATAATATACAAGAAAAATATGATTAAGATCACTTAAGTTATCGAAGTGATGTTTGTATTTATCACAAAATAAAAATAGTATAAAAAATTGATGTTAATTTCTGTTAGGTGCAATTTTAATTTATTACTTAATAGAGATGGAGATAAACATCTTATGAGCCAATTTTTTACGCAATTCTAAAAAGTTCCCTTTAATATCAATCCCAATGAGGAAATACGTTCGATTTAAATGTTTTATTTGACTGTTACCGAAGGATAAGTAGGTAGATAAGGGTGATAACGTTCATCAGATTTTAAGTTAATTTACATTGCAAATAATTATTTTTTTTGGTTTAAATAAATATAGTAGGTACTAGGTACCATGTATTGAGCTCAAAGCCTTTATACATCGAAATACCAACACAATAGATATTATAACATATTTATTTAAAATACTGACTTGTTTCTAAACATTGTAAATGTTTAGAAACAAGTCAGTACTAAAACTACGAAACAGGTGTATATTACTGAAATTAGGAGATAGATATATTTTCGAATTGAAAAAGGTACACGTGTTGTAGTTGTAGCACAGAAACTGTGCTGCAATACATAAATCCTAAAGAGATAAGAAAACCTATAAGTATGAAAGTCATTCTATTAATTATTACTCAAGTACTAATAATAGGTCGAGGAAAAAGTCTTTTGGTGTTTTGAATGCGTAAAATTGAAGAAAAATCTCTTTGTTTGTACTGTTTGTAGGTATCTGGATGGTTTTAATATTAATAAATAGTAAAGGATATTAATAAAAATAAAAATAAAAATTAAAAAACACTTTGCCGGCATTTTCAATTGTTTCTCTGTTCATCAAAATGAGCGAATCTAATGAAGAAATTCGTCGATACATTCTGAAGTTTTTTTTTTACAAAAATAGAGGGAATGTGACTCAAGTCGCAAAAAAAAAACTACTTATTATACTGGTGTAGTGGTGTGACGACCGTTCTGGTGTTATGGTGCGAGTAGTCGCCTCAACGCCGGCGGTCGTGGGTTCGATTCCCGCCCGGAGCAGATATTTGTATTTGCAAAAATATTTGTTTCCGGTCTGGGTGTTATCCTTGTTGGATTCCCCACCGTATCTCGGAGAGCACGTAAAGCCGGCGGTCCCGGTTGTTATCATAGACATCTGATAACGATCGTTACTCAAGGTAGAGAAATTATCTGCCAACCCGCAGTGGAGCAGCGTGGTTGATTAAGCTACAAATCCTTCTCCTATATGGAGGAGAGGCTTGCACCCTAAGATTTTCATCTGTTTCGGACTCTTTAAAACTTTTTGGGCAGTATTAGGATAACATCAAGAGAGGACTGGCATACTTTTCGCATTATTTTGATCAAAATTTCTAAGATTTCTACAGGAATTATGTCACTACCTGCAAGATGGCACCAATTTATTGAACAAAATGGCACATATATATTATAATTAAATGTAATTAAATATTGAAAATTAAGTCTTTGTCTTGTCTTCAAAAAGAATTTGTATATTATATAAAATACGAAGAAAAATTTTCCCCGACCTAATATACATTGCTATATATTTATAAGATTTCTAAACTTATATGATCTATTACTAATATTTATGATCCGAACTTCGAACTTATAATGTTTTCATTAAGTCACATGTATGTTTACGTCAGAAAGCGAGGCTCGTGGTGTAATTACCGACTAGGACGGCTGCTAGTCGAGTGTTTGCGTGTCAAGACCGCAGCACAGACAATTTTTGTGGGTAGGTGTACCGCAGACGCGTGGTGTTCAATTAGACCTTCTTGGTTAAGCATGGGTTAAGTAATTGATTTAGGACTGTTCCACAATAGTTTCTGAAATTATGACTGACGTATTTGAACACGCAGATACCGTTATCAATTATACAATTTAAAAACAAATAAGCTTAGCACAAATATTATTTTTTATTTTAATAACTGATATTTTATGGGCGAGGACTAGTCTGTCGTGTTAGAATAATAAAATATAAAATAAAGTTTTAGGTTAAATTATTCATTACTTACTTTTTTTTTGTGTTCTATAATTTGATTACAATAACGAGAAGATTAATTTGTCCTTGGTAACCAGGATAACTTATGATTTACCGGGAAATTTTCACAAGTAGAAACAAAACTACTAACATGATGTAATTATTATTATTATTTTTTTAAATGTTAGTTGAATAGGCAAATTGGCAGACGTTCCACCTGATGGTAAGTGGTTGACGTCGCCCATGAACATAAACTAGTTTACCTGGAACTAGCCCAGCCAAGACATAGGGTGTTAAAGTCTCGGTGCCAGTAATTACACTGCCTGTCTTGCCCTTCCCTCCGAAACACAGCAAAGCTGTTTCACGGGAGAAACAAGCAAGATGGTGGGTACCCATGCAGCCGGGAGCGCGGCACAACGCATCCCTCCCACCGGTAAAATTTAATTTATTAGTACTGTACGTTAGTTTTACTCATGTCGCATGTTAATTATTATTTTTATCATTGGATGTTTTACAAATTTTCCGTAATGGTTAATAATTATATACCTATGTATATATCCTCAAAAATAAAATATAAACAGGTAATAATGTTATGTTTTTTTAGCAATTAAAATATATATTTACCTATTTATAATGCGTCATTGTAGACAAACTGAATATGTAATATGTATATTTTTCCCTATTGTATTGTATTAATAATAATAAATATTTCATCCATAATGTTCCAATATACACAACAATGCTGTTGTATGAAGCAATAGTTATGTTACACATCGATTGCAAAACGACGAGAGCTATGGAAATTGTAAGGGAAATTGCGAAGGTGAATGTTGCCCATCTATGAATTGCTGCGGCGCCTAACAAGCTTGATTGTTTACAAACAAACAGTACGTGCCTATACTCGTATGTACTTATGTATAATACATCACCACATGCAGGT
The DNA here is from genome assembly GCA_036937285.1 of Euphydryas editha. Taxonomy (NCBI): domain Eukaryota; kingdom Metazoa; phylum Arthropoda; class Insecta; order Lepidoptera; family Nymphalidae; genus Euphydryas; species Euphydryas editha. Next base: position 6,638,210 of record JAUPFZ010000020.1, read on the forward strand.
GTAAACATGCGTATGCTTATATACATACTCGTACGTATATAAATAAATAAGCCTCTTTATTTCTTGCTTCTACAAATGTTAAAGTACAGTACCTGGAAGACCGAGCTTTGCTCGGTTAAATTATATTTAGATATTATTATAATATACTGATGAAACATAAATAATATTTTCGATCTTACCGACATAATAGTAAAATAATAGAAACTGGTTATTTAAATAAGAAATAAAAAGAGCTCTCAATAATAGTTTTTCTCACAAAAAAAGAAACTTGAAAAAAAATTAGTCTGTAGATCTGGATTCGAACCCGGGTTTTCTGGTTTCAAATCCGCCCGATACACATCCTAGCTAATATAAGCTTATAAATGACAGCGAAATTTACCTTCGTATTCTAATGATATTTTTTAATTGTGTAAAAAAAGGGATAAAACGACATTTTCTAAAAATAAATCCTAGCTAGATCGATTTATCGTCCCCGAAACCCCCTGCATACTAAATTTCATGAAAATCGTTGGAGCCGTTTCCGAGATTCAGATTATATATAATATATATATATATATACAAGAATTGCTCGTTTAAAGATATAAGATAATGAAAGTATCAAATCTATGTGTAGTTTCATTGGTACACAATACGTGTATAATATAAAAAAAATTGTTAGTAATATATGTATTTTAGTTAAAAATTAGGTTTGTTAGTAAATAAATTAAATAATAAAAAAATAAAAATAATTAAACTAAAAAAAGGATATTCTTTTGTAGATGACGTTTAGTCAGCAAGAACCCCGGTTTGCCAAACCGGGGTTGGGTAAAGACCTCCTTTAAAGATGCCTATGTATATCTATCTTGCGCTACGTCTCTCCAGTCTGGGCCGGCTATTCGCCTCAGGTCGTCTTCCCAGCGAGTCAGTGGTCTCCCCTGGCTTTTTCTACCCAGCGGTCCGCTCCATGATATCACTCGCGCGGTCCACCTCTGGTCTGTAGATCTCAGGACGTGGCCAGTCCATTTCCATTTTAGTTTTCGTGCGTGGATTAAAGCGTCAGTCGCTTTGGTGGTTTTCCTTATCTTAGTGTGTCTTACTTTGTCTATTACCTTAGTTATAATAAGTACTTCTCTCTAGCCCCCTTTGACAGGTACTGATTTTATTTGCGGCTTTAGTGGTAAACTTCCACGTCTGGCATCCATACGTTAGACATGGTAGAAGACTCGAGTTCAGAATTTTTGTCTTGATGTCTATCGCCATATTACTTTTGAAAATTTTCTTTAGTAACTAATATTTATTCCATGTTAATTGTTTCTTTCAATTTCTAATAGTTCCCTGTTTTTATTAAAACTTATTAATTTACCCAGATAGATGTATTTTTCGACTTGTTCTAGTGGCTCTCCGTTGATTATTATGGGTCTCTTCCAGCTGTTATTGGTCATTATCTTGGTTTTGGTTAGGTTCATCTCCAGTCCCACTTTGACACTGGCATGGTGTAGAGACTATATCATGCGCTGCATCTGGCCGGGCGCCTCTGACAGAAGCACTATGTCGTCTGCGAATCTAAGATAGCTTAAGTAGGCTCTTTTTATGTAGAGTCCTGATCTACACCTGAACGCACACCCCGTTGTCCGGGGAGACAACAGGGTAGTGTGGGGCTCTCACCCACTAAAATAACCCGCCGTGCGCCCACACCCGCCCTTACAAGGCGGGCCACGGGTACCGCGTACCCGTTACCGCGTCCTGATCTACACCAGTCCAACTTACTAATGATGTTTTCTAGGATTGATGTAAATAGTATTGGAGGGAAGGGGTCACCTTGTCTTACTCCTCTTTTCATAGAAAAAGATGGGCCAATAGACTCGAGTTTGATCCTTCCTGTATTGTTTTTGTATATACTTTGGATAGTTTTTATATATATTTCTTCAATTCCTTATTCTTCTAAGCTTTCCCATATACTTAAGTGTGAAACCGAGTCGAAGGCTTTGGTAGTCAATAAATGTTATACATATATAGAGTTTTCTGCTGTTCTTGGTATTTTTCTATACTTAACTCTATTGTGTGGATGTGATCAACTGTTGAAAAATCCTTCCTGAAGCCCGCTTGTTCTACAGTTTTTTTTTGTTTTTTTAGTATGATGCTAATTCTACTGTTTATAATAGTAAAGGAGAGTTTGAAGAGGCTGAGTAGTACGCTGATTGGTCTATAGTTGTCAATTTTCTTAGGGTCTCCTTTTTTATATATCATTATAATATTTGCTTCTGACCACTGTTGGAGTTTCAGTGTTGTAGTATCAAGTTGAACAGTTTGGATAACGGTACTGCTAAAATTGTTTGAGCGATTTTCAGTGCTTCGTTTGTGATGTTGTCGGAAGCTGGGCTTTTTTCTAATTTGATTTTTTTACTGTTTCTATAACTTTGGTTTCATTTATCTCTTTAAAGTCTTTAGGTTGACTTTCTTTGTTCTTATATGATGTTGTTTTATGGTTTTGATTATTTTCATTGTTTAGGTTTCTATAAAACTCCGTGGCTGTATTTATAATATTGCTTCGTTTGTTTATAGCTTTATCTCGGTTTTTTAATCCTTTTATACAAGAAACAGTGCCGGATTAACCAATAGGCAGAGTAGGCAATTGCCTAGGGGCCCCGCTTCCACTAGGGGCCCCATGCAAGCGACAAGAAGAAAAAAAAGTTACTGGCACCGAGACTTTAACACCTTATGTGTAGTGCCATGATGATGTCATGACAGAGACGAAATCATGTTGTGTCGACTCCACGTAGCCACCCACCTTATTTTTTTTAGGTATTCGGATAGGGTACGGAGGAAAATGTCCATACTGAAGGGCGGATGACCTTTTTTTTTTTTTTTTTTCGTCGTCCGAAAATGGAACCGATAACAATGGTACGTTACGACTTACCACTTACCATCAGGTGGAACGTCTGCCAGTTTGCCTATTCACTTAACATTAAAAACAAAAGTAAAAAAAAGGGGCCCCGAGTATAGCATTGCCTAGTGTCCCTGACAGGGTTAATCCGGCTCTGACAAGAAACCTTTGTTTGAAGTTCTTTGAATGATTTTTTCGTGCTACCGCATAACTGTTGGTTTCTTTTTATGGTGTCCTGTCTGTACTTTGAATAATCTTGTTTAATATATTTATTGACATGTTTGTATAAGGCTAAGACAGATAGTTCGTTTTTCATGGGATGAGTTTTGTTTTAGTTTTCTGTAATTCTTTCCTTTTTTGTAGTAGTTTTTCTGTTCTCACTTGTATTATTTTATGTTTAGGCTTTCTCTGGTTTATTTGTGCAGATTTTAGGCTTTCAAGGATAGCTAATGATTTAAGACTTATTTCGTGGTTTGAAGACATATTATTATGTTTAAAACGGGTACATACCACGATATAACACAAGTGATTTTGTGTCAATATTTCGACCCAGTTGCATGGATCGTGGTCACGACAGGACTGCGGTGTCGCGAGGTGTGTAGCTGGAACTGTCATGGGTAGTAGCGAACTACCCTCTTTCTCGTTCTCTTCACAGGAACGTCGCGAAAGTTTCGGCACGTTTCGAACTTCAAAGTTCATGAATAATCTTGGTTGATTTGTGAGAATGTAGTCAACCTCGTTCGGAGATTGCCAAGTCTATTTACGGTTTGGTTTTCTCTGAAAGCACGTATTTATTATTGCCAACTTGTGTTCTAGCGCAAAGTTCACATGTTTCTGGTCCCTGTTATTTCTTTCTCCGTGGCCATATCTATTGCTTAATGACTAAGGCTTCTTTATCTTTGGGAGCTCCCACCTTAGCATCACCTATAAGAATGATATGGTTATGCGCCGTTTTTAGTGTTTTCTCAATTGTCTTATATAATTTGTGAATTTCAACCTCCTTCGCATCTGACGTCGGAAAGTATACTTGTATTATGGACAGTTTGAGGCCCTTAATGTCTAGATTGATGATAGCTACGCTCTGACATGTGACGTGTGACGTGTACGTATATGCGTATATGAATATATATACACGAAAAAAAGAAACATACGGTTTAAATATAATATAAAAGAACTATGTGCAACAGGCGGTTTTATCGCTAAGCGATCTCTTCCAGACGACCAACTGCAACGTAAAAGAGATAATGTGAAAAAGCGGTGAAGAGTAAAAAAAAAAACAGCAACAAAACTTTATATAAACTAAAAATTACAATATAAAACAATGTATTACAAAATAGAATACATACACTACACATATAAATACGTAAAAAAAATATGTAAAAATATTGTGTTTTCTTAACCAGTTAACTGTTTTTGATGAATTATGTTTGTCATGAAAAAAATTAAAAATTTTATGTTATGTCAAATATAACAACACCTCAGAAAAACAGACTGACAGCGCCGCCATCAAGCGCTGCCCGTCCGACAGCTCACCCAGCGACTCCTTTCACACATATTCCTACAAAGTCAACACAGTTAACTAGTTAATTGTAATAATTATGACCTAAATGTAATACTAGGTACATTAAGACACCTCTGTGTTGTCAGTGGTTTGGTATTTTTTTTACTTTTAATTATTTCAGAAACTGTCTACAAAGAATCTCCATCTACACCGTTGTAGAATTTTTCCATATTTTTAAAAGGCTCAGCTTGTTATTATGTAATTTACAAGGGCATCAAAGTGAGGCTCAAAAGAACCCGTGACCGTCGTTGGAATAAAGAAACTTTCGCCGTCACTACACCATAACAACATTGACAACATGACAACCATTGTCAAGCTCAACGTACTTAATAATATTTACAAATTGGTTCATTAGTTATAACTCCTTAAATCTCTCATAATATTTATTTTAAAGTTCTGTACATTAGCAGCCTATAAATGTCCAACTATATGGCAAAGGCCTGTTTTCCTTTGAAGAGTCCACTCTTGATAGAATCCAGGTCTTAAAATTTCTTCTGGACCAAGTTGATTTTCTCATAAAATTTTCTTTACGCTAAGCATGAAATGAATTTTTAAAGACTTTAATATTTGAAAATCAGATGTTGCGCGATCATCCGATATCGATTCACTTAGGTCCTCTATCGACTGGACGATTTCTTATTAGAAGTCAATGGCTTATTACCGAAGAGTTTCGACCAACCCCCTAAAAAGTCTCGCTAGACCGTTGTTGTGTTGGCAAGATCAGATACAAAAGGCAGTGTTGCTTGAGATGGCACGCATTTTGAGGAGATTCTTTAGCCTGGAAATCTAACTATCGGCGACCTGGGCTTCAACCTGTCACAGGAGGAGAACTTTATATTTTTAAATTTTTTTATTTTTGTTTTATGAATACATATATTTAAAAATGTATAAAATAAGTTAAATATAGAAATAAAAGATAAATAATAAATAAAAACGAACGACGCGTTAATGAATACAACTTTTATGACAATTGACATATAGTAGTGGTCTCCCAAAGGAACCTGCTGAATTTTGGGATAAAGAGTATCCAGTATCCTACCTCATAGCATAAATTTAAATCATGCCAAGTTTAATTTAAACTCATTCATTACTTTAAGTGTGATACGCGGACCAGATACAGACACACAGAGAGACAAAAAAAATACAGTTTTGGCTTCATGATCGATTATATTTATAATGTCGTCCAAATTTTTTTCTAAATATCTTTAATGTAGGTACATAAGTTGACCTAATACAATTTTATTATAAGCAAAGATATAAATATACTATAGGCTTCTTATTTAATCGACATAAAACTGTTTATTTTAAAATGTACCAACAATGACTTGTTTTATTATTTCTGACAGTTTTAATTAACGATTCGTTGTTTTAATTAGAAGAACTGGACGCCAAAGAAGTCTCTAAGCGGATTATTTTCGTACGTTGTATGCACAAAAGCGGCTGGCGTGTGTCAATAATCGTCCCTAACTCATAAGAGACGCTTGCACAAGCTTTTTTAAATTAAAAAAAAAATTCGATACTTATACATAATAGCTATAACTTCTTTCGTATACAAGATTTACAATAGGAATAATAGAAATAATGCATTTATCAAGTACTTCAATTGATATCTCTTTATCTAATAAAATTTTGGGTTACAGATAGGCTAGATATAAAATAAGTCATATTTGTCTTAGAAAAATCGTATTATTATATAAATAGTCTGAGCAGATCTGACAGCTATAAAAAATATATTTTTTCTTAACCAACATTATAGTATGCTTATGTTTCTTAGGCAGAGTATTAGATAAGTTCGAAGGACCTCATTGCTCACGGTTGGATGAATCTAGCTTTAATACACAAATTTGGTAAAATATAATGCGATCTGGTTACATTTAATGGAATCAATTTTTTTCGGAGTGGAGGAATCAGATGCGTTTGATAAAATAATAAAATCGTGGATTTTCTTTCTCGAAACAAGAAGTGGCGCTTGCACATTTTCTAGAAACGTCATACAATTTTCCCGTTTAGTATTTATATATTAACCGCTCTACTAACTATTAACTGAGAATTCCAGATTGACAATCATTTATAAATGTATAGGTATTAAATATATCAAATCAATGGTCACGTATTAATACATTAATTATATGAAATCAACGGTCACATCAACGCTATGTTTCACGCCATTTATCAGTCGTTATTATTTTCTCACATTAAGTTGTTTAGGTGTAATATTTTATTGAGTGATTCATGACAGCAACTTTGTATAAATTTAATCACTGTGTTATTACGTTTCTTCCTCGTATTATTATATTTCCTTAATGTTTTTATAACAAAAAATCCCAATAAACGAGTGTACATACTTTTAAAAAGTACATTGTTAACTTTGCATACCTTGTACCTTTTCTAGCAATACCTTGAAAAATATTTATTTTGTTTTCCAACATTGTTTTCGACACATGCCCGCGAGAGAAAAAAAAATTAGCCACTATTTAATCACCAGGCAGTTCTGCCGGTAACTTTCCTTCTAAAAAGACCCATTCTGACGAGTGTCTCTTATTATTATTTTTTTATGTTAGTTGGATAGGCAAAATGGTAGACGTGCTACCTGGTGGTAAGTGGTCGACGGTGCCCATGAACATAAACTAGTTTACCTGGAACTAGCCCAGCCAACTCATTTATGTGTTGCCTATCCTGAGACATAGGGTGTTAAAGTCTCGGTGCCAGTAATTACACTGCCTGTCTTGCCTTTCTCTCCGAAACACAGCAAAGCTGTTTCACGGAAGAAGCAAGCAAGATGGTGGTACCCATGCAGCCGGGAGCGCGGCATAGCGCATCCTTCCCACCGGTACAAAGCCGGTACAAAACTTTCCGGACCATAGTGATAAATCCAGGTTTCGTCGCCTTTGATGATTTCCGAAACACGTCTTGACGTTTTATTTTCAAATCGTAGACGCATTTCGCGGCACCGATCCAACACGGGCCTGTTTTTCAATGTCTAGAGTCTAAGAGCAAACTCGGGATCCAACCGCAACAAAGCTTCCTCACTCCAAGATGCTAATGAAAAATAATGTTAAGGCTCCCCAAACTAACACCAAGAACCTTATCGATGTCCGAGTAAATAATTCGTTGGTCTTTTCGCACCATTATTTCAGTAGTCCACACATTTTTGCAGTTATTGCCATTTGTGAGCGACCACTTCAATGGGCAACTTCGATGTTTTTTTTTTACCTGTTTTAAATTCACTGAACCATCTAAAAGCTATTGCTTGAATGGATGAATGTAACATTTTTTTTTAAACCAGAAACCTGGCTACTTGCTTTCTATTTTTAAATAAATTTGATTTAAAAAACATATAATACAGATGCGTTCCAGTTTTAAATTACGAATATCTCAAAACTTATTGAGTGACTTACGTACACGATAATATCAAATTCACTTTACTATATAAGTGAAGAATTTTTTAACGATTCTTTCAAAGTAGACCCTTAAATTATGATCTCTAGACTGCAGTGGCGTAGCGAGGGGGGGTGCAAGGGGGTGCATCATGGTCCGGGCGCTACTCACTAAGGGGCACCAAATGGTCTTTCGCATGAGGGGTGGGGGCGCCAAAAAGGTATTGTGCCCCGGGCGCAAGATAAGCTCGCTACGCCACTGCTAGACTGTAACTGTAAACCCTAACAGTAACGCTATAAGTATTACTGTTACCGAAATATAATAACCTATACAGTAAAAGAAAAGTAAGTTACATTATACCACATATTATAAACGAACTTCCTTAGCTTTACGGGAATCACTAACAACAAGAAACTTGAAAAAGTTACCTTAAAAACATTTTATTGATAATATGTACCCTTACATGAAATCTTAAACTTAGATAATAATGAATTAAACAATAATTAAATAAATTCAAATGAGTTTATATAAAACTTAAACTATACTATATAATACAAAAGAATGACAATTTTAATTAAAACTTAAATTATACTTAATCTAAAATCTATACAAATAATAAATCTGTTAAAACCTCCGTTTTATTAATACACTATATATCATTAAGAATAAATTTTAATAGCGCGTTTTTTTTTTGTATCAGCGCCATCTCTTATCGTTTTTGGTCGTGCACGTATCACGTAAAAAGTACAAAACCAATGTAAATAACTTTAATACATAAAAATTATGCATAACTCACAGTATAATTTAGTTTTTGTTTCATTGTAATTAAATTTAAAAATAAATATTTAAGAAAATAGAAATAGGTACCTACGCCGCCAACGCCATCTGGTCTAAGGAATCTTAAAAACTCACAAAACTTACTTTTGAGTTATTATTTTGTTTAACTTAAAAGTTTACTAAATATGTCGGATAGGAATAGAAATCGTTTTAATATTTTAGATAAACATCATTTTCAATTAATATAAGTACTATTATGTTAAATGTCACTAAAAATAAAAACGATATGCTTCCATTATACGATAGATGGCGCATGTAGGTGATAAAAAATATAAATTTATAATTTTTAAAATTTTAGTTAAATACCCGTGCGAAGCCGGGGCGGGCCGCTAGTATAACATAAATGAATAAAAGTAAAATTGTATCACTCTTACTCCGATTTAAACTGGTTGGTCGCTCTATAGGTAAACAGCGTTGAACTGATTGGTGAGTGATGATTAATAAATGTTACTGCTAATCGATATGATTGTATTACTTCTGTCTTTTTCTCGTGTTATTTTTGGCATTAAGTTATATAAAAAAATTAAAATACATATTATTAAAGAATGTAATCGATACGCACTTCGGCCGATACGATACCGATACCGATATTTATACAAAAATATTGCCGATACCGATACCGATACTTATAAAAAAGTATCGCCAATACAAAACCGATATGGACAGCGAATATTCAAAGAAAGCTTGAAAGGTATAAAAATCAGAATATGAATAACAGATAAAATAACTCATCCCTGTTATAATATTAATTTAGAATAATAACACCGGCACAAAAAAAAATTGTCTGTACACCGGGCGCCACCTATCTACGCAATTTACTCGAAATTGAAGGCTGGGCAACCTAAACTGAAGAAACTTGAAATTCGTATTCAGCGGGTCGAAAAACATGCCCGTAGATAGGTGGCGCCCGGAGTACAGACAATTTTTTTTTTGTGTGCCAGTGTAATTGATACAGCTCAAAGATTAGAAGACAAAAATTAATAATTAGAAATGACATATTGCTTTTGAATTATCAGATGTGCTTACTTCAAAATGCTCCACATAGAACTTTTTTGTTTCGAGACCGAAATAATTATTTTTGTTTTATAAGACGCGTATGATTACGTAGCTACTAAAAAAAAAAAAAATAATAATTAATTTTCAATTAAATTTTAAATATTTTTTCAATAACGGATACTATTTTCATTCTGAAATTAACTTTGTAACTATATAATATTAGAATTTCTAATATTAATATTATTTTTTAACGTCCGCTTATATATTTCCTTAGTATCATAATCATACAGTTACCGAGCATGTAATAATTAGAAATTAACTAATATTTATATATTTCATTGTCCTCTTTCAACATTTAAAAAGAGCTTATATAATGTATTGTAATAGGTAAATATAATAATAATTTATGTCACTATTAATTGCTCCGTAATATTTGGTTTTTCCTTTAATTTAATAGCGATATATAATCAGCGTTTTAGTTTTTCCAGGAGAACATGGACGCTGTAAAGGCTCCGAAACGTCGGGAAATAATTTAATTTAAAATATTGTTAAACTGTAAAGTTTTTAATAAACGTGATAAAATCCGGTATAGACTTTTAATCAAATATTTACAAATTAGTTTTGCGCGAAGTATGTACATCAATTTTTAGACAAAAAGACAATATTATAAAATAGTATACGCAATATGAGAAGTGAGCGCAGATGTGAGAGCGCAAACAGATTTTTTTTTGTCCAGGAATATTTTAATTTTGTTGTTTAAAATTGGTTGTATGCCTTCGTTAAAGCGTGGTCTTCCTAGGAGAATATATGTAATTCTTTTAAGTAGTTTCAAATTAGGTGCATTTTTTAAATAATTTCGTTGCCAGATTTTTGGACACAGGACCTCTACCCTCCCGTTTCCTAACCGTTCGGACGTGTGTTGTGTTACTGCTGTGATTTTATTTTATTTATTTTATTTTAAAGTCTTAATTAAAATAATATTTGCTTGTTCAAAATGTTTAAGACTCCACCACAATCGTCTTCATCGCAAAATACTCCGTCGCGATCAGAATCTGATTTACGCAATCTTTTCAAAGACGATCATCACATATCACCTGATTTTTCATCTGTTAGTATTACACAGAGAGCTAAGCGTCGTTGTGTCCCTAATGAAAGTTTTACTGATGACCTATCTATTTTTAAAAATGAAATAAAGGATATGATGAAGGAATTTACGTCCGCGCAGAACTTACGTATGGACAAACTTGAACAATATATTTTGGATATAAAAAATCAATATTTACAAATTGAAAACACTAATAGGGAAATTGAAAAGTCCATGACTTATATTACTGATCATCTTAACTTATTGGAAAAACAGATTGCTGACCTCGAGAATGAAAAAAAAGCTATGTCATTGCATCTGTCCATACTTAACGAAAGAATAATGTCACTTCAAAATAATTATGTAAAAACTTGCATTGAAGTGCGTAATGTCCCTAAAAATTATCGGGAAACAAAGGCTGATCTCTTTGCTATGATTAAGCAATTATCGGAAATAATCGGTATAGACTTACGAAATTGTGAAGTACGCGACGTTTTGAGATTTCCTTCAAAAAAAGAAAACCGAACTTCTACGATAACTGTGGAATTTCCAAACACGCATAGTAAAGAAGTCTTTTTAAAACGTTCTATGGAATACAATAAGAAGAACCCCGATAATAAATTAAACACAACGCATTTAGGCATTCAAGAACAGAAGCTGCCTATCTATGTTTCAGAATGTTTAACATCAGAGTCGAAAAAGTTATTTTATTTAACCAGAAACTTCGCGAAATTGAATAATTATAAATTTTGTTGGACATCAAACGGACGCATACTCCTAAGAAAAAAAAACTGGAAGTCCGTATATTATAATTAAAAACGAATCCCAGCTAGAGGATCTCAAGAAACTTACCGTCGCGTGACTATTCTTCTACTTATTATTGTGATTTCTGTCCTTTAATATTTGTTTGCATGTTAGTTTTAGTCTTTTTTCAACTCTTTGTTTCCTTTGTCGCCTTGGCCAAGTATATATTCAACAATCTAGTTATAATCATTTTATCTTATACAATTACACAAACACACAGTCAAATTCACACGTATCAACAAGTATTACACATTTATTTAATACTAATAACAATTTTAAACATTCATCAAATTACAAATTTATTTCTTTGTTCTACATTGTATATATTTACACTTACCCTACATTATTTATGAAGACCACGATTTATACAAATATAAAAATATTACTACCCACAAACAAATTAATATTTTATAAAGTGTACATAAAATTACGTAGACGTACTAATATTGTTAAAAATAATAAATTTCATTATAAATATCATCCGATCATAAATATCGTTTGTACAACAATTGTTGTAGTCATTTTCTACCCTCTTTTATTTTTATTTCGGTTCAATTTTTTTTACCCTTTTTTTAAAGAAAATTAAAAGTGATTAATATAAATGTATTGAATAACATTGATAATCTAACCATATCGGAAGCTCATTGCTGTTCACCGGAGACCTCAAAAACTATTATAAAAAACCCCGCTAATTATTTTCTGATACTAACACAAAACATCCGATCAATTAACTGCAATTATTTGAATTTTTGTTCTCTACTTGAACGTTTATCTTTTTATTGTGATATGTTGGTGCTTACAGAATGCTGGTTGGCATGCAACAGGAATCAATTTACACCAAATATCCCGAACTATACGAAATATCAAACCACTAGACATATAAACCAGAGTGATGGTGTGGTTGCTTATATTAAATCAAATCATTCGGTTACTTGCGAGGAACTGGATCTAAGGAGTACCGCTTCAGGCTTACTAATTAAAATTAACTGTGATACCGCTATTCTTTGTATCTATAGATCTCCATCTAATGAAACGGTTGAACAATTTTTGGTGTCCTTGAACAGCGTTCTTGACTCTCTAACAGATTTTAAAACTGTAATCATAACAGGCGACATAAATATAGACATTAAATCATCCTCTTGCGATATTAAATCTCACAAATATTTAAACCTTCTTGCTTTTCATGGCCTTCTACCGGCGTACACGTATCCTACCAGAAATGGCAATTGCTTGGACCATGTTATGTTACGCACTAATTGTTTTACTAAAACCCTTGTCATTGATTCTACAGTAACTGACCATCATTCTACACTCTTTGGTATCGAGAACTCTAAAATTCAATCTAAAAATTTAAATATCGTAACAAAAATTGATTATTTATCCTTGGATCTTGCAATTAAAAACACTGATTTTTCGTCCATTCTCACTGACAATGACCCGGAGACTGCTAGTAATGCTCTGATTACTCTTTTGAAAACCGCTATTGATGAGGCGCAAACAGTTAAAGTGTCTCACAAACATAAAATCATTAGACCCTGGATTACACCTGGTTTGCTTCGATGTTTGCGCACAAGGGATAGAATGTCTCAACAGCTAAAAAAAACTCCGAATGACATTGTCCAAAAACAAATCTATTCGCGATATAGAAACTTATGTAGTAAGATCTTAAAAAAGGCAAAAAAGGCTTACGATAGTCAAGAATTTTCTAAAGCAGGAAAAAACCCGAAACGTATATGGGATGTTTTTAATAAAGTTATTGATAAACCTAACCAGAAACAGGTTTCCTCTAAAATTCTACTAACAACTTCCGAATCTCCCAAAAGGGCGTGCAATGAGATAAATGATTTCTTTGCCAATATTGCCAGTGAGCTAGCGTTGAAAATCGAAAAACAATTTTCCTCTGCGTATTCTCTTAGACCGACAATGTTGACTAGGAATGACTGTTCCTTTGTACTCGAAATGACTGATACGGATGAAATTGTGCGGACAATTCGAGGCCTAAAGTCAACTGCTGCAACCGGTTGGGATGGTATCGCAACAAACACAATTAAAAGGTATGTGACTGTTCTAGCACCTATATTGTGTCATATATTCAATTTGTGTTTTGTAAATGGCATTTTCCCTACACCTTTCAAAAAAGCCGTTGTTCACCCCATCCTTAAAAGCGGTGATAATACCGTTATTGGTAATTATAGACCTATTTCCGTTCTTCCCGCTCTGTCCAAAGTACTCGAACGTCTAGTCAATAAAGATTAATTAGTTACCTGGAAAAACAAAATTTAATTTCTTCCCACCAATTTGGCTTTCGTAAAAACAAAAGCACATCAGATGCTGTTCACGATCTAACTACTAATATAATTTTACACCTAAATAATAAACAAAAAGTATTAACTATTTTTCTTGACCTTGCCAAAGCCTTTGACACTGTCCCTATACCTATACTCTTATTGAAACTTGATGCTATAGGCATCAGAAATACTCAACTCGACTTTTTTCGTAGTTACCTTACTGGTCGTAAGCAGATAGTAAAAATAGATGACTTCTACAGTGACGAACGTTCTACCTCATATGGTGTGCCTCAAGGCAGTATCATCGGACCTACGCTCTTTCTTATTTTTATCAATGACTTATGCAATCTCAACCTTTGTTGTGGCAGCATTGTCTCTTATGCAGATGATACAGCTTTAACATTTTATGGTAATTCTTGGGAGGAACTTCAGGTTATTGCTCAGAAAGGTTTTGATGTCGTTGCTGCTTGGCTTTTAAGTCACTATCTAACACTCAATGCTTTTTAACAAGGCTGAATATACTGCTGCTACCTTAACTTTGAAACTAACTTGTGTTTATTAAAATTTTGGTTTTAGGGTTGAGGTTATGCGTCTAATGTCTATATGCTAATTTAAATGTCAAGCGGAGAAATATGAGCCCTATGGCAATTGGACGGATGCTACAGTCTTATTTATTAAAGGCACATTATCTTGCACCGTTGATATGTTACAAGAAGATGTATTTACCTTACCAAATAACATAAATTAACTATATTCAGTTATCTCATTCAAGAGATATCTACTAGCGTCTCCAGCTGAAGCACTCACAAAATCTTTAAGATATTGTCTTGTGTTGTCGTCTATTCCGCCACTTGTAAATGACATAATTTGGGCATAGGTACCATTATCATGTCTTCATCTTTAACCAGTAAAACATAATTTGAAATGGGTGAATTTGGAAGTAATGATGCTGGGTTTGGTAAGGGATTCTTGTCACGTAAGGCTTCTAGCTTCTTTTTATTACAAAGGGCTATTACTAGACAAAATACTGCGAGCTGTATTCTGAATATTTCTATTCACAGGATACAGAAGTTGTGAGTAGTTTTTAGGAATGATAATGGGGTTAGTTATACGCTATTTTGCTGTTAACAACATTCTGTTAATGCATTTTGGACAAAAATTCCGAGTCTCGTTTTGCAAAAAGTTGCACGAGTTATTATCAGACTATACACTATACACTTAATTACTCACATATAATGTTGCTATGTATAATGGCGTTGTTGGGGTGTCGATGATGCAGAGACCTCCCGTAATCAACCCTGTTGCCTCAGGCCGCTGTCACTACTCGGCAATGACACGCTCAAGAAATCTTGTAACTAACATAGTAGTCATCATAAATATGTAACTAACAAAATATGTCTGAAATTCACGTACGTACATATATAGAGGATTTTATTATTTAAACACCATTAAAAATAAAAAATATTAAGATACTTAAAAATTATACGCTATGTATAATGAATATATACTATGCGCAAACTAGCCTCATATTTAGACCTTTTCTTTTTTTTTTTTACGCAGGGGAATCCATTTACGGATGATATCCAGGACGCCCGGGTCGGCAGTCCTCGACCTATGTCGGACTCGGCACTTTGAGAGTGCAATACCGTACTAAACCCCTGCGGGAGCTTTCAGCCGCTTTAATTGGAGGGTCCCGGATCTGCAGGCAACAGGATACCTCCAGCGACAGGCTGGCCTCGGCGAAAAGGCCAGACTTCTCCTCCATGGGGACTGTCCGGCTAACCTCTGAACAGTCCCGACGACGCCGTGTCTAGCAGGACCGGGTTCCCATCCCGGCCCGACACGGGCGCAAGGGCGTTACTGGAGGCGCATTAAGTAGCGCCTCCTACGCACCCCCATTCGTCGCCCGCGGATGGAGGCCACGTCGGCGGCCTCCTCTCTCATCCGCTCGTCGGCCTCCTTCTGGGACATTACTGTCTCGCAGAAGGAGACCATCGCCTTCCAGGACTTGTCGTCGCCGAGCATCGCGGTGATGACGCTCGGAAGCGACAAGTCCCCTCCGACGACCGACGTCAGACCTTGACGCAGCACCGCCCATCTCGGGCACACCTCGAGGGTGTGCTGGGCAGAGTCCACCTCTGCGCCACAATCGTGACACTCAGTCGTCGGCTCCCTTTGGGCCGTCCGACACCGGTAGTCACCAAAGCAACCGTGCCAGGTGAGAACCTGTGTCAGACGGAAGGTGAGGGGCTTGCGTTTTCGACGCATCCACCGCTCAAGGACCGGGCGAATGGCAGCCGTTACGCGTGTGCCAGGTCCTCCCCCCAAATCCGCATTAGCGCTTCCTGCCCTATCCGACGTACATGTAGAATCCCGTCCAACGTGGGGTTCTCACCAAGAGCCCTCCTACCCGAGATGTCTCTCGATGTCTTTTCTACTGGAAAGTATATAAGTAATAATTTATAATATTTATTTAATAATGATTCCAAACTTGAGAATCTAAAGAAGAGTAGGTACTTACTCTATGAATATTATTTAATGTTCAAAAGACAAACTAAAAATTTGTATTTATCTAATATTTTATATTGTATTTAGTGCACGTAATTGTTTTCATGTAGTAACGGTAAATGTTGATGCAATTGGTAAATTATAAGTTCTTCATTTACAATTTTCAAAGTGAAATAGATAATTTTAAAACTACAGGTGAAGAGTATAGACTCTATGATTATGTATACTTATAATTTATATATATTTTTTTCAAAAGGTATCTATAATAGGTATAGATTATTATTATTTTATGAAAAGCTTATCTAACGAAAGTTTGAAAGAAAAATTGTAAATTATTTTTTATTCAAACATAATTATTTGTCAAAAAGAAAACCTATTTCTGAATTTTGTCGAAGCCTTTAAAACTTACACGCGTTTGCCCACGGTTTGAAACAAAACGTATACAACTATACATCTACCTACAATATACCTACATATGTTTTGACTATATTATATTATTGATATGATATAATAATAGGTATAAAAAAAATAGCCGCTTGTTAATGACGAAAATGTTTGAAAAAATCTGATACGAGTCTGGGAACAGAAATCACTATCAATTGCGGTTTCATGGTTTGATAAGAATATTATCAATAATTTGTGGTATGCATATCAATTAATTATTTTCTTTTGTTAAGTTTTTATTATTTTACTGTCATTATCTGTGAAAAACTATGTCTTACATAGAAGGCGGAAAAACTACTGCGGCACTATCAACATACCACTCAAAATTTAATTGAAAATTTCAAAATATTCCCGATCTAAATCAAATGTTCATAAATATACTGAATGTTTATGATGTTAGTTTGTTTGTTACGTTTTCACGCAAAAACTAGGTAACCGATTATCATGAAACTTTGTACACATATTCTTGGAGGTATTAGAAGTAACATAGGATACTTTTTTTTTTGGTCGCGATAACTGACATCCACGCGGGCGAAGCCGGGGCCAGAAGCTGGTAGGTAATATTTCTTATTACAAAAGATTATGTTTAATAAGACGATTTTTTTAAATGCTTATGATGGCGGATTCCGTTATACTGTCCTGGCACAAAAACAATGTATACTAAATTGTAAGATCTTACAAATCATTATCAAAAGATATATTAATTTTTAATAAAGTAGGTACTACCTAGTTTGTTAAAAATTAATATATCTTATATACTATATAATAACGTTTTAGCTTTTAATATTTAAAAAAAGTAACGTGAAGAAGTATGTGGCTATCTTCAGTAATTAAAAAATGTTATTATATAAATAGTTTTTTAAAACTTATTTTTAATTTGCATTCGTCCACCATCTAGCGGAATTTAAACAAAGTAATAAGTACTGAAGTTACAGCGCCATCTATTGACATTTTGAATAACTACATTGACACTAAAGTCATGAGAATGCTAGTGGTCTGTGATTTTGAAATGTTTCGCGGTTGAATTACTAGATGGCATCTGCCATCATTATCTAGCAAATATCTATTTAGTAACTTTCAGAACTTAGAATATAATTATGAAGAGGTTATTTTTTTATAAAATACAATAAAACAACTGTAAATAATTAGAAGAAATATTTATTTTACAATGTGTACTTATTTAAATTATATTTTTATTTTATTTTATTAAAAACATGCATGCGTGTAATTGTTTGAATTTATCTAATAAATCTTTGCTTATTATAAATCTATATTTGAAATAAAATTGTAAATTTCACGTCTGTTTTTTTTTTTCAGAATTCATAGACGAAAATTTTTGTAGGGGCTTAAACACTAATTATAAACATTTGAATCATTTTTTAAAATGTCTGTCTGTTTCTATGTCAGAAGTTATTGTACGTAACGTTGTATCCATTATAATATTGATCGAAATGAAACGTTTAGCATTTAATTAATATTAATTCTTATTTAAAACTTAGTTAACGAAAAAATGCCAAAAAAAAAATATGAACGTCAAAATGTTGGATTGCGATTTCACAATAGATGGAGCTTTCGGAATCTCGGATAGCAGTTTCCCGTACTAGCTAGTAGTAGTACCTAGATGTGTGTATATTACATTAGTAACTAATACATTATTATATATTACATTAAACTAGACCAACTGTTGGTCTATGGATGTGTCGGTAAAGTAGAACTTGTGTGCTAACGACTACTATATAATTCTGAAAAAATGTAAAAGTACCTTTTAGTTAATACAGAAAAAAAAAACTCTAATTTTCTTAAATATAGTAACCTATTTTAATTAGAAATAACATGTCCTGTGTTTTCTATTTAATTACAGCAATATGATATTTTAAATAGAGCGGTATATTAAAAAATTGCAAAAAAATTTATATATACTCGTAGTAACTTTTACCATGTTACTCATGATCATAAGATATTTCTTTATTTAAATACTTCGAGTTATTGCAACGCATTTTGGTGAAATTTCTGTGTTCTTTTGGCACCATTGTAAACCATATATTCAAAACCATAATTATATTATTGTACACATATTAATCAAAGGATGAAGAAGTATTGTGTAAATATATATAACACCGGGGCCGGAATCGAACCCACAACCCTGGAGCGGACAGCAGGGTCACTGCCAACTGTGTCAAGGGTCCAGTCAATATTGCTTTTAATGTCATTATTCAGCTAGATCCACTGGTGATATAGCAGCAACGCTGATTGACGATTAACAATACAAACGTTTTTCCTTCCTCATGCGTTTGTTAGTATGGCTACTTGCCTAATATGATTTATGCTTAATATGTGCTCGTATTTGAGATGATAAGGGTTACATAGATCGAAATCCCGACGTCTTAGAGTCTAAGACACTTTAGTTTAAAATGTCTAACACTTAGACATTTTAAACTAAAGTGAACATATCTATCCCAATGTCAATTTCTGGTGTCATTTATAAACGATGGAACCATCCGGATTTATACATACTATAGTGGTCACTATCATAAAAATATGATTGCGCATAACATGGTGAGCATATGCAGCAGTCATTGAACCTGATCTGTGATTTAAAAAAAAAACTCTAAAAAATTCGTTGCAAGACCTGTATTTATAAACGTGTTAGATAAAAAATTCGTTGCAAGACCTGTATTTAAGACCGTGTTGATAACAGACTTTGACAATAAATAGAATTTGTGTACATATGTGTGTGTGCCGTAGTGTGTGTAGTGTTTTTTTTTTAAAAAATATGTATTTTTTTAGCATTATTATAAAAAATATTAGCATTCTGCACTTCTTCTCCATATAAACTTTAACTGTGCCAAATTTCATAGTTCTCCGTCCGCGTAATTTTCGTATAGATCAGGACATAGGTACTGAAGATCTTTTCGACTTAATTGCGTATGTGAATTTTGTTTTCGGGTGAATCGAATTAAGATAACTTAAATAATGATTTACGTTTGCAATTTTATTTTCTTAGAACATATTATGATACATCATCAAATTCTATTTTATACGCGAAAAGATTTATTGTAAAAGCACTGTCTTCTGTTACATCAATGTGGAGGCGTTGCTTTGAAAACACGTGCGAAACAATATCGTTTTCCGCGATCAACTATAAATCAAGTATTATTATGAAGAGGCATGTTCGAGTGGCCTTATTGTCGCTTTATGGATGTTATGCCATTCATTACAGGCCATTAAACGTATTATAATACATTGACCAATATATATCGACCCTCCTACTTTACGCGCTCAGTTATGTTTAACGTTCTTTAAGATTCGAGCAATATGAGATCAAGTGTCAATTGAAAGTGGTCGGCGGATACCTCAGGAAGCTTTGTTATGTCGCGATGCGACAAGCCATTGATAGCACATAATAAATAGCAAAAATTTATAGAAAAAAAATTCTTGATGAACAATATGTCCTCATCGCGTATAAATATTTTAAGCCTAGGTATATTTTGGTTTTAAACTCTTTGAGTATGATTACAATAAATGTATTGACGTAACCTATCGTAATTTCCGAACAAATTTTTATACACCCTTTTAATTTTATTATAATGCTTACTTACATGCCCCTTTGAAATACTATAGATAAGATACATATCTTATTGTTAAAGTTCGTAAAATATTAGTTGTTGAGAACTGCAACTTTTTAATTGATTTCGTGAGATTATGAGAAGTAGTTAAATAGGTTGTGTTGTATTGCAATAATTATTAAACCATAATACAGGTACCTATAGTTAAATTATTCGTACCTTAGTTAAGCGGCTTCACAATCACGATCCGGATTACGACACGCGAGAAACTATCATAGTTAAATGATGATTTTCAAATATTCTAAACCAAACACAAATACTCCTGTTATGACTAGTTGTAGCTTTATTGGTATGAAAATATTTAAGATGTGTTACGTTTCCTTTAATTCTATATTAAATTTTCTGGATTTTCGATTTTAATAGTGACAATAATCTAATATATATATGTGATGTAATTAAAACGTCTCAGAACCAACAAGAATTTAAAAATATGTATATAAACTTTAATAATAAAAAATTGTTAAAGTGGAATGTGAAACAGGAATACAAAATAATTATAATTCTAGATAAAATTTTATAACACGATGTTTGAATATTTCAAGTGATTAAGCGCATCGTATTGATAAAAGGAGGAAGTTCCATTAGCGCGCTGCATCCACAGTAAAATTTATTAAATATATAGGCAGATGTTTACTATATTGTTTGCTACTTATTTTATCATTTTATTTTTATTGCCTTTCAAAATTTACTGTTCTAATTTCTTCTTCTGCACACCTACAAAAGTCCTTATACGTCCTAAGGTTGGCTGATAAAGAATGCTATGCAATGCAATAATTATTGTATTGTGCGATAAAGAATTTAAAAGAAGAAAAAGTGAAAGAAGTGAGTAACAAGATACGCTTAAAATTAAACTTTCATTCGAAAATTAAAATCCAATTTTTTCAAATAAATAGGGATATTTGGATTCAATGAGAGGTAGCAAATAAAGAAAGAATATAAGTATTCAATATTATTAAACTACGGTGTCGTATTGTACTGTAGCCTGTAACACTCTGCAAGACATCGTCACTGTTGGTCACAGGTCTCTTCTCATATAAAAAAGGAGAGCTTGAGTTCAAAGTTTCAAGCTTCACTTAATCCCCGCTGTTCTACTTTGAGATGGCAGATCCGCAAAATTATTAACTAATGTATCGCTATATAAAATTAAACGTCAAGTTTTAAGGGACGTGGAATGTTTTAGAGTTATTTCGATAAACGTGTGAATTTTTTTTGATAAAAAACATAAAAATTGATATAGGCGTAACTTTTTGCGCACCGTTTCCAGCATCTGCTTTCGTTTCATTCATGTTATGAGATTAATGGTAGTCGAACATACCATTCTTTGTGACTTTTAGAAAACTTTATGGTGTGGAAATAACAATTTGCAGTTCGGTAACGTTTCGACCTTCGTATTGTGCCATCCTGAGGGCGTGACCGCGTTCATCGGTAGAAAAATACTCATAAAATATTGTGAGATAAACTATCCAAATATTTACTTGTCCCAAAACTTTTATTCACCTAAAATTTGTACGAATGAACACGGTTTTACTTTTATTACGTTTTGTAAGAATGAAGATTTAGTACAATTCTAACAATAGAAAATAAAAACTTACAGCACGTATAAAATTACATTCGATTAACGAATTGCGAAAGCGAATAAAAATATATTGAAATATTAGGCAAGGTATATTATTTCAAGTATTTGTATTCCTGTGATCGTTCGTCACGACTGGTACAGTAGTCACAGATGGTTGTGTGTACAGTAACTGGCTGAATAATGGTTGCGGGTTCGATCCCCACGCATGACAAAGAAGTACAAAAAAAATGCATGTATATGCCGTACAGATAATTGTCGTAGTAGTCTGGGTGTTTGTGCGTGTATTGTGAGTGTTTTTAGATCCTCGGCAGAATTAGGATTCTCATCCCTACTAGGGGCCGTTGAGTGGAAGGCGAGAGTATTTCATTTTAGATTTAGTAACCTCGACAGGCTGTGAAGACCTTACTCCTGGATAAAAGTCTTTTTTCCTAAAAGAAAGAAGTATTGTAGTTTAATCTACCACGTTGTACCAGTAGTTGCGTTAGCGAATACTTATGACACAAAACTTCCGTTAAATTTTTTAAAAGTTAAGTTTTCTCACAATGTAATTTCCTGTCCAGCATAAGATAAATTTAAAAAATTGATTAGTAATTTAAATCTTAATAGTGGCGATAATGCGAGATGCATTTGAACCTGCAATTCTCAATTCTATCGTTTTCAATTTACTAGGTCATCTTACTCGTAGAGCTAATTTTAAAAACTTGAAAATTTTGAATTAAGTTTACCATTTTGGCTTTGTATATTTCATCGCATCTCATTGGATTCAAATTCGACGGCTCATCCTTGTAATTTGTTTTGTAAAAATTCAATTATTGTTTAATTTAAAGAAAATATAATTTTGTTCAAGCTTTACTCTATATACATTATAATATGTTCTGCAGATCATTTATAAAAACGACGTACCTAATTAATCTTTATATTTTAATTATATTTAATTTGTACCCTTGCTTTTGCTGTTGCTTTGATAGAATAAATATCTCTTTTAATATACTTCAATTTAGTTAATAATTACTACTATAAGCCATGAGGTGATAGAGAAATGTATTTGTGGTGAAACCTAGTAGGTAGTAAACTAAACGAAAAACCACACTCTGACAGAAAATAGAACTAAACAACAGTAGTTGCGTCTTAAGCTATTATTCTTTCTTTCGTTTTTCTTTCCTAGTTCTATGAGTCCCTTCAAAATCCTTTTTAAGCCTACGTATAGCATATATGGCTTCTCTCCTGCTACAGGGCAACGCTGATTACTGCTGCCTATTGTTACGATAATAGATAACGACATAGATAATTAATTGTACTTAGGTACTCGGAACAGGATCTTCTCTGTGACCATTTCAGTCAACGATGTTACAAAATGACACTCGAAAACATTAAGAATAGTGTATTTTGGCATAAAAAGTTTGCTCTTTTTAATCTGTCCCTAGATCGGAATCCACAAAGAGACAGATGTCCGAATTATATCTCGCTTCTTTATCGTATAAAAAGTTTTAAAAACGTATTCATTTCAACAACACCTACGTAACAAGCTATATTGTGATATTCTAGACAATGGCGGATAAATGTGACGTAAAATCTCTTAAAGGAATAATCTACTTAGAGGCATGTCGTAGCTTTTTGTCACAATACAGAGGCACGGTTCATTGAATTTAAAAAAATAACACTGCGGGGCATCCACTGTGTGCAAACAAAATTTAAAGGGTCCCCGGTTGTTATGAATTTTATTGGCGCTAGTTAACGCTACTGCCAACAGATGGCGTTACCGATTGTTTTGTTTTAGTCCTCGAAGTTCCCTCCAAGTTTGTTTTTGAATATGGGGTTAATTACAAGGGGTTTTACTACAGATTTTTAAAAGTCCGTATTGATTTATTAATTGTATTCCAATAAAATGAGAAAATATTAAGAAATTAAAACTTTGTTTTTATTAAACTTTAAGTCTTTTTTTATATATTCTTGTTCTTTATTTAAATATTATCAGTTCTGCAATATTCTGTAAATATACTATTATTGGCATTTTAAAAACCCTTTTTTCCATTAAGAAGATGCATTATAAAGCTTAATTTGTTATGTCATTCCTATGCAAATTGGTTGACGCACATGTTTCAGAATGTTTTAACCAACTACAATACAAGATGAATTTAAAAACGTAATATTTGAAAAACTAGCTATCTTCCAATACTATTCGTGTTCTCAATTACATAGCATTACCTACAGATACCTAATTAAGAACGTTTTTTTAACTATTGAGTATTATGATCATGATTGGTTGATTATGTAGAAAACAAATCATAAAATCTATTATTCTCGTATTATATTAAAATATTATATTAGTTTTATTTAAAATATAAAATAAATTATGATTTCACTACTTGTTTATCACTAGTAACGGAAGGAATTTGAATCCTCTTAGTTCTTATAGTTTCGGAAAAAAGTGACTGTGACATATGGACGGACAGACAGACAGACATGACGAATCCATAAGGGTTCCGTTTTTGCCATTTGGCTACGGAACCTTAAAATACACTCCATATTATTTTACTTTAGTTCTATTGTTAGCGCGACTATTCTTAGTTTGCTTTCATTATTATATTTTGTTTGAATAATCTGCGAAGAGCTGGTCACGTGTCACATTAAGCGACATAACGTACTCCTTAAGTCCCACATGCTAACAGGACAATAATGATTTATGTAAATAAATTGATTACAACCATTGAAGTAATGTACTAACGTACGTAATATCTCACTGAATACAACGTCTTTTTTATATATCGCTCATTTGGAGCGACAGTGACACCAATGCAAATTAGTTAACTTTACACCAGATCAGAATAAAGGTTATTTCATAGTTCAAAAGAAGATTCTGAAGCATTATTACGGCTAATTATTATTTTAAAATAGTTTTATTATAGCTCGATATTATGGCATTTTCATTACCAACGCAGATGTTTATGCATAGTATTTATTCGAATTAATAAGTCATTTTCGCGTATTTTTGCAAACGTGTCACTGTCGCTCCAAATGAGCGATATGTTTGTATAACTAGTCGATCCATGCCGATTCACCAGCGTTGAGTTTCAATACTTGACCGATTGCTGGAAGTTTATATGCACCGTTTGTATGTGAAGTAGCGGAATTTTTTATATGTAGATATGAACAGTATGTCCAACGCAAAGTGAATTATTAATATCTATAAATTTAACAGGTCGGCACAGTGATCACAGCAATTGTCTGTTTCATAAGCGGTCGCGAGTTCAGTCCCCGCTTATGACTATGTTGTTTATGTTTGCGTTACCATTCCCCCGATACAGGATTTCATGGTCCTAGGGGCGATCGAATGCGAGGCATTTATTTATCTATTTATTATTTATAAAATACAATTTATTGTAAATATTACCTTGACTGGTAGTTCTTGAGATCAGCGGATTCAAATAAACACTTAAATTTTATTAGTTGTTGTCGTCGTTGTATAGTCACTATCCCCTAAATAAATTTTCGGTAAAAAGTAAGAGTTAAATACACATTAAATATGTCTATTTAAGTATACTTTATTTGCGTAATACTTAAACCTTACAGGCTTATAATTCAAGTAACCCACTAATCCCCAGGGTTTATGATTAGGTTGAATAGAATGTCAGCGTGCGACAATCAACATTGAAGGCCATTTGACCACATCTCGGGACCATTCACACCACCTACAATACCGTTTTTGTCATCGCTTACGGGCTTCCACGTTAATATCTTGTTTAACATTGATTTATGCGACAAATATATATAAATGAACGATATATTTCGCAAAACTAAGTCCTATTGGTGTGATATTAGAGGTGATTTTCGTTTGTATTGTAACAAGTGCATTCTATTCTCCATAGGGCGGTCATGTGAATGGATCGTATCGAAAAGTGTGTGAACAGAAATATTTCTAAAAGTTTCGATATAACAATTTCATGGGTTATTTCAATGAATATAAACGTACCGTTTGTGGTTATTTATCGTCGATTTCGATGAAAATGATGATTAATTACGTTAGTGGACTTTCGTTGGTGAAGAAAAGAAAAAAAAAATTACAGAAAAAGTCACCTTGCAAAGTTTTTAAAATAAATGATCTTAGGAGTATACAATAACTATGAATTATATTGTGTGTAAACAGATAAATAAAAACTAGTTTTAAGTTAGAATTCTTGATTTGAAAATAATATCGCAAAAGAACGAATAAGGGGATTTAAATACAATTTTTATCTTTAACAGCTCTTTTTCTTCTAAGATCATTGTTGACAGGAAAAGGAGATCCTATGTTCGGCAGGTATTTTGTGTATCTATATGTATTTAATGCGTTTTTTCCCCTTTTGAAATAGTATGTGTACTTGTGTTACAAAATTAATTGCTAAAGTTTTCTGTCGGTTTTTGAACAATTTATTTTTTATTAATTTATTTTTAATGTCAATAGTGTTTCTATTATTTTTATAGATATTATGCATATCACACTTATAAAATTTAATTTGATAATTTTAAATAATTGAAACATCAACTTGTAACGTCTTCTCAATAATCGTCTAGGAAATAAAGGAACCGGGGTGCAGTATTTACAAGTAAATCGGATACAAATCCGGCTCAACCGATTCGCGGAACTTTATGCCGCGGGATATCAGTTTTCCGACTTTACCCAATAAAGGGTAACCCGTGATCCGTTAAGTAAACAAAAAAAGGAATGCCAGCGCGGCCCGCGAGGCGACGTAACGAGTAAATCACGGTAAGCCCCAATATGCCGGCGGCACTCGCATAAGCTCCATAACCCCTTTAAGTTCACCTTCGATATCCCGGGATGTGCCGAATAAACGGATATTTTGTTCGTTTCTCGCTTGTTCCTTTTTAATATACAGCGAACAAACGGAATTAAGATTTCACTGCTGATATATCTTTGGTGTAAGGATGTCATATATAACGTTTAACATAATAAATTTTCGATAAAGCTTTTGATGCTTTTTAACAATATGCTATAGGATCACTTAAATACTTTTTAAAGACATACTTAAAACTTAAGTAAGTTTCTTTTCACTCTACCTACATTTAGTATCTAATATATATTATAGGCAATGATAATTCGGTATCTGTTTAACTTATGTCGTAAAACTTCGTCGTCTTTCTAGATGTACGATAATATAAACGTTACTGTGGAACTTCTGACTTAACTTCCGTCATGGAGTCTTTTAAAACATCAAAACATTATGTAATAAATCTCATGTGGGCATCAAGAACATAGATGTTATTAAAAATATTTAACCCAATTTGAAACTATATATGTAAAATAAGTTTATTTTCTTCGAAAACTACATGAGGATTTAGATTGGCTCTAATCTACGTCAGTACAAAGTCCGTACGTGTTCCCATTTCGTAGGTTAGTGTTATAGCGAGGAATAAGCGGATCGGTAGGGGACCTCGGACATTGGAGCGTTTGACCCAACGTCACCGAACTTCTTTCAAACAGCCTTTACACAAATTGATTTTAAATGGCGATTTATTTCCGCCTCATATCGTCGATCCGATCTTCCTATGAGTTTTATGGGCGGCTTTATGCGGGGTTAAGGAAGCCCAAGTCATAAAACAGTTTATTTCTTTCAGGACGGTAGTTAACTACCCCCAATTATATAAAATCGAACGTACCTATACCACGTGAAACTCCGTTACACGAAACATGCTGAACAGTAAAACTAAAAAAAAAAAAAATTTAAAAAAAACCTTTAGATAACCATGTACTATAAATATTTCATTGTATAAAATAAAGACAGTCAAATGTTTATACATTTTTGAACAATGACTGAATACTATAATTCACGCAAAAAAAAAACTCACTAAAGAGTTATTAAACTAAAGGCTAACGGTAAATATGCAATTTCACTCAAATTCTATAGGTTTTTGTAAAAGTTGTGCTCAACGGAATTTTACCCTTTAGCGAATTTGTGCAAATTACTTTATGAGCACGCTTTCAATGGGAAGTTGGTAGTTTTTTCTATGTCGTTTACAACAGCAGCGAGATGGAGCTGTTAAAAAGTCAACCTTAGCCGGCCACGTTCAGATGGGCCTGTGATTTTATGAGGCCTGAAGCAAAATGTGTCGAACCAAAAACTGTCGGCTAATAGAAATAAATAGTAACCCTTCGGCGGCGGCGCGTATGCCGCCGAAAGGTTTACTTTTATTACCGACGGCTTTCTCTCAACTACACCTACATAATTGGAAGGGTTTTATAAAAAAAGAACTATCATATATTTTGCACAAAAAAGCATTTGTCCTTTTTTACCAAATAACAAAGAACGAGTTAATAAAAAAAAAAAAAACAATTTATTCTTTATTTTAGGCACAATAGTTTAAATTTCGCAAAACACATTATTTTGTTTTTACGGTGATAGATATTGTCTAGCGATAAGAGCTTTCTCGGACACCAATTCTTTAATTGACGACTCAATTGGGTGACAATAAGTAGTGTAAATAAATTTATCGACGCAGCGGGGCCTGTACCTGGTCGGTGTGACTTTTTTTTCGCTGTACTTCGAGATTGATACATTTCTGACCGCAAAGGATTTTCAGCAGGGGGCGAAACCGACAGACGGTGAGTTTTTTCTTTTCCCTTAAGCCTGTCGATTGAAACGTCAGGATGTATCGTGAGCAATAAAGATAATGTAAGTGTCACTGAGTTAAGAAATACGGCAGCCTTTTTAGAGTCCAGTAATCAAAGTTGCAAAAAAGGAATAATAATTAAAATGCTTAAAAATATAATAATTAAATGCTTTAACTTACTTGAATAAAATTGTTGATTTAGTTTTTATTGAATTAAATTAGTGTTGGGTTCTCAAACACAATTTTCAGCTGAGTGATAAACTTTTTTTAATTTTGTTATACTTAATTTATACTGACTTATCTTTTACCTACCGATTTTTGAATTCCATTAATTTATGTTGGTACATTTCTGTATTGCTTCTTTTTGTGGTGAATTTTTTATTACTTTTTAATTTTTCTCTTTATAATAGTGTTGTATGCTTTTTGTTTTTGTTTTTTGTGGCTTTTAATTAAATATATAGATATATACTTTTTTTATTGAACTATGTATTTATTTTATGTTTTGTTTTGTATAAATATTTTAGTTTTGTATCAATATTTAAGTGTCGGCAATGTTGGTTATGTAAATATATTATTTCTTTCTTTCTTTCTATTGACACTTAGATTTTTTAGAATATGTATTAGAAAAATAAAAAATAAAATAAAACCAAAAATTTGATTTGATTATCATACAAGAAATGTGTTAATACGGAAAATTTATTTCGTAAAAAAAAAGTATGTAGTGTGTAAAATGTAAGTATTTTACGGTTGTACGGAATCTCTATTTGACAGTGCAGGTCTTGCACTTGACCGATTTTGAAATAAAAAAAAAAAAAAAAAAAAAAAAAAAACTTGTGATAAAAACAAGAATAGACGGATAATGTCATTATAGCTATTTTTAAACTGTTGTAAGATTTTATCTGTATATATTGCATGGTAGTTAAGTGGTTATGAAATATTTTTGTAATAATTAAAAAAAATTCTTATTATTTAATAAATATAATATAGGAAAAGTGTCATGAACTACTTTTTAAATATTGTTTATCTATACAACTATCCATCTATTAGTACGATTTATGTATTTTACAAAACAAATCCGATAAAAATTGCTTTAACATAATTAGTATTACGTTAAAAAGTGTTGTTTTTACCCGACTGCGACAGAAGGAGGGTTATGTTTTTCGAGTGTATGTATGTATGTATGTCCATTTCTTTGGCACGCCCTACAGCCCAAACGGCTGAACGGTTTTTGATATATGAGGTGTCGTTGGATTTGTCTAAATTGTAGTAGTGACATAGGCTATATAAATTGTCAAAATGGCGCCCGCAAATGGCGGAATGAGGGGGGGGGGAGTTGAATTTTTTTTTCTCACTGTAGCAATATGGGTATCAAATGAAATCTAGTAAATTGTTTTATTCTTTTTAGTTTATAATAAGAGTATTTTACGCAGTCGGGTTTTTTGATTTTTTTAATTAATTAGTGTCATATATTAAATATAAAAATATATTCCTCAACACATTTAGCATGTCATTATATTTAACGCCTCTTTAACTGCAAGCTGAGCGCTCCTCTGTTTGACTGCTGGAGTTTGTTCATATTAAGATATGCTTAAAATCGTTGTATGTCAGTCAATTTGAATATAAAATTTGAACTTCCTAAATAATGTGACTTGTTTTTTTTTTACCTATTTTCTCTTCTCGCTTATTGTACCGCTATAGATGTGATTTTTCAGGAATTTAAGGCATATAATTTTTTTTACAAAAAATCGTTAAGTAATATGTAGGTATTTTCATATAAAAATTAAAATTATGGAGTCTTAACTCTGTACCCCCTTTTCGTTTTATTTTCGCTACAATTTTTTTTATCTCCAGAATATAATAATTTATCGGTAGGTACGTCAATTTATAAAAATTGGTTCAGCAGCTTAGGTGTGATAACGTAACGTAACAGCGAGACGATTACACGGTCACGTTATAAGTATGGTTATTTTGTTTTTGATTGTAAAACTTGTATACATTACACATGTACATTAACAGCTTAATGAATTTTTATTAAATAAATTAACCGACAGTAAAAAAGGAGGTTATGTTTTCGGGCAGTATCTTCTCACTTATTAACTTTTTAGTAATTTTAAAAAGCACCAATCTATTATATTATATGTAAAAATATAAATCAAATTCTGTACAATGAAGATATTTTAAAGTTTTTTTGGAGGACACTATATTACACAGGCACTGTAGCCAAAAACAAATTTGTATTGTTTTGTTTTTGTCTGTCTTTAATACGCAAAACACAGTGAAAAACAATTAAGTAACAATTGTTATTGTTTTTGTTAGTAAGGAGATATTTTTAAGATTGTCCCGTAAATATTTTATGGTCCTTAGGTTTTCAGTTCAGAAATAATAGACATAATAATCTTCTTAAATAATCGTACTAAGTAGATACAAATTACTTGAAACTCATAACATAATGCTTCTATTATATTAGGTTGGCTTACGTTTTTTTTTTAATAGTCAAATGAAAGGGATGGCAATCGCGGGTGAAGCTAGTAATAAATATCTGCAGCCCACACACATACAGAATAATAATAAATTTTAATAGCATATTTAATTGCGTTATGCCTTTATCGAGTAAATTTCAGCGTAATATCGTTTATTTTAACGATCGACGGAAGACATAGATCTGGCCCCACCTCCGCCCACCTCGGAAATATCTCAACGATGTAGTGCATTTAAATTGTAACTATTTAACTAAATGGGGTAAACAGGGGTTATTAAGTGTATCTAAAACGATTTTTAAAATAATCGTCGCCTAATGCATTCTAAAATTAGTTTGAACAAACCTAACAAAATTGTTAGGATAGTAGACTGATTACATGGAGCTCAAAGTTTATTTTAGTAAATGTAGAAGTCATAGTATCTTGAGTACTGTGTAGTAAGTTGTATTATTTAATTATGTATTTATACTGTACTGTATCAGCCTGTAAATAACCCACTGCTGAGCGAAGGCCCCTTCTTCATAAAGAAAAAGGGTTAGAGCTTAATCCACCACGCTGCTCTACTGAGGATTGGCGGATAATTCTTTATCATAAGTAACGGTCGCTATCAGATGTCTATGATAACAACCGGGACCAACGGCTTTACGTGTTCTCCGAGGTACGGTGAGGAAACCCACAAGTATACACCCAGACCGGAAACAAATAATTTCACAAATACAAATATCTGCCACAAGCAGAAATAGAACCCGCGACCGTCGGCGACTACTCGCACTACTACACCAGAACGGTCGTCATTATGTATCTACTGGCTATTTACGGTGACTTCACCTGCGTGCATTTTTTTTCTAAAGTAAGTTTATTTTTATCTGCACATATGAAAGTTCTGCCAAAAGTTACTTTTGAGGTTACAAGAGAAATTATTATTTTCTTTATCAACTAGTTGTGTATTAAGCAGTACCGCTCGCTCATAAGTGCTACTTTAGTGTGAAGTTGTTTAAATAATTGAAGGTACTTATTAACTACGATCCATAAAGTACTATCAGCGCCATCTATTATGATAGTGTCGTATTTCAATCGTTTTTCAATTTGTATTTTGCGTAAAGATAAATCAAGTTTTTCGTTTTGAATACGAATATTAGTTATTAATTAAAATATAATATAATAAAACATTATTTATAACAAATTAATTACCATTTTTGGATCATATTTAAATGTATTAACTTATCTACTCTTTTCTGACATCGTCATTCAAAATACAAATTCAAATTGCAATAAATTTTGATAGAATAAAGTTACTTTAAAGAAATAAGGACTAAATGTTACCTCGGGATATGTTTTATGTTTTTCAAGCTTTTTTAACCTAAGCTTAGTACATTTAAAAAAATAATAGAAACTGCATTAATGTTCTTAAACAAAAATATTTGTCAAAAAGTTCTGGAAAAACAGACGTTAAATTTAGAATTTAATGGCTTCTATTGTATCTTATTTTTCTCACTTCTAGTAACAGGTAGCCGACATGTAGTCCCAGCAGTGTATGACGGATACATACATCACCCAACACGCGCGGCGCTGCAGCACACAAGGTAGCACAGTCGTAAATTTTTATCACCTCTAATAAGCACCCGCGCTGATTTGTGACACTAGAATCGGCGCCGGACAACATCTCAACAAGGATTTTACGAGATAAATAACCTGATACAAACCTAAATTTCTAATTTTGAATTTTACGCTTGTTTTATGAAACAAAGGGTTTCATTAAAAAAAAATATCTAACGATTCGATATTATATATGAGCTTATGGCACTTGTTGTTTGTTCTGTTCAAGACGTAGAAAAACTAGAAAAAATTAACGCAGAGGAAAATGGTAATTTGTCCTTTAAATGACTAGCTTATTTATTAGTGTTATTCTGTTTTTTAACTATAATTAGTTATATACTTATAATTTTTTAACTATAATTAGATTTTAATATGGATAGTCAGATCAGAGAAATTTTCAACTGTTCTTCTACGAAAGATTTTATAAAATTATTACCTGTAAATAGTCAATTGAATTTTTCATGCATACATCTAAATATAAGATCAATAGTAAAAAATTTTACAAAGTTACTATCACTTGTTCATAATTGTTCAATACCATTAGATGCAATCATAATTACTGAAGTGGGTATAACCACGAATATTTCTCATCTATATAATATACCGGGCTATACTATGTTTTCACAGTTACGAAATAAGAAAAGAGGAGGTGGAATTTTAGTTTATATTAAGAATAATTTAAAATTTACTACAGTACACTATAAATCAATGACATTTGAGAATCTATCGGGTATATTAAAATTACCATCAGGGCAAGACATAGTTCTATTTGCAATCTACCGGCCACCTGTTAGTAACAAAATAATATTTGTGAAATAATTACAAAACTTTATTTCTAATTTTAGCGATAAACGAAACATAATCTTAATCGGGGACACTAACATTGATATTAAATACAAAACAACATACGTAAATTCATATTTAGAAGTACTCAGCGAGCTGGGATTGGCATGTGGCGTCACGGACTACACTAGAATTGAACCTAGGCTAAACGTAATATCAAAATCATGTATTGATCATATTTTTGCACGGATTCACAGCTCCCATCCATATTCAGCGGCGCTTGATGTCGTACTGGCTGACCATCGTGCGTGTATCTTTGCCTGCGTTGATGATACTCCGTCACGATATACGCAAAGTATCCAAAAAACAAAAATTGATTTTGAACTGCTTCAAAGCGAACTTAAAAAAATCAAATGGACAGACACGTTTGGTATGAAGAATCCAAATGAAATATATATTTTTTTTAAACTGAGCTTTGATAATGCAAAGAAAATTGCTGAAAAATCATGTAAATATAAAAATAAGTCAAAACCAGTAAAAATGCCTTGGATCGACAATAATGTCATTCAACTTATGACTAAACGTGATAAGCTATATAAATCTTGGAAGAACAATTTGTTTGACCCTAAAATAAGATTAGAATACAACAAAACCCGGAATAAATTACACAAATTATTAGAACATAAAAGAAATACTTATTATATAAAAATCATAAATGAAAATTTCAGTAACCAAAAAAAAATGTATGAAATTATCAATCAGATGCTAGGCCGTAAAAAGCTTTCAATAGATGACGTTATTTCAAAAGCTTTCGAGACGCATAGAATTACTAATAAAACCATAGCTGAGAACTTTGCTCGATGTTTTGATAAAGTCGTTAAAGATGTTGTTCCTCAATGCAGTACATCTCTGTTAGATCCTGAATCTTATTGTCACCCTGCTGATTCCAGTATATTATTTCAAAATGCAACAGGTGACAAAATTCACAAAATAATACAAAATTTGAATACCAATAAAGCACCAGGATATGACAATATAAGGATATCTGATATTAAATACGCGGGCGAGCAGATTTCTTCTGTTATTGCAAATCTAATTAATTGCAGTATAAAAACTGGAATTTACCCAGATGAACTAAAAATTGGATGTGTAAGACCTTTATACAAAAAAGGTAAACACGACGATTATTCTAATTATCGACCCATAACGCTACTTTCGTCAATTGACAAAATAGTCGAAAAATTTATTTGTGAACAGATTAGTAACTTCTACAGTAAAAACATGATAATATCCGAGAATCAATTTGGCTTTCAAAAAGGAAAAGGAACTATAGACTTATTGTCTGCATTTACTGATGATGTGAACGAACTTCTCAATAGTAAAAAAACGGTACTCGCTCTTTTTATTGATTTTTCCCGAGCTTTTGACACTCTAAATCACGAGAAATTAATAAAAAAACTAGATAACTGCGGTATAAGAGGACCTTTATTGAAATGGTGTGAAAATTACTTACAAAATAGAACATTCACCGTAAAAATTAATGAAACATTAAGTAGCCACATCAATGTGACAGTCGGTACAGCTCAAGGATCGGTACTTGGTCCAGTCCATTTCTTGTCCTATGTAAACGAAATGAGTAACTGTATAAAAAAGTGTACATGTTATCAATTCGCTGATGACACGTGTCTCATGGTGGCTGATAGTAATCCTGAGGAGGCCAAAAAGAAGTTACAATATGACTTCGACGCATTGATACAGTGGTGCCATGATGTAGGAATTGTTCTTAATGTAAACAAAACTAAACTTCTAATAATAAAATCACCACACCAACGAAAAACTATGACAACAAAATTGATTGCTCATAATCATAGTTGTTTGCATACCAAAGATAAAAATAACTGTGCTTGCTCGGCTGTTGAAGTTGTTAATTCGCAAATGTACCTGGGTCTGATGATAGACAGCAAATTTTCATGGAGCTCACATATAGATCGCGTAAGTGACAAATTAAGACAATTTTTGGTTAACATTATCATTTTAAAAAACAGAATCCCATTCAAAATTTAATTGTTACTTTATTATGCTCTCGCTGACTCGTATATCCAATATGGCCTCAGTAGTTATGGTCGCACCTACAGCAGTAATCTGAATAAAATATATAAATTACAACTAAGAATATTAAAAAACATTGTCTCACAGAAAATTAGGACTGAATTTCATGACAACGAAATGGCATATTTTACTTATTGTAAAGTATTACCAATACAACATAAGTTTCAGTATACTATTTTAAAAGAAAATTTCTGGAAAACTAAATTTAGACAGCGTGTTATACACCCTACATTTACACGGGCCGTAGCGAAAAACCAACTCAACACAACTCGTGCCAACAATTTATATGGTGAGAGAACGGCCAATTACATAATCCCTCGTTTATTAAATTCACTACCATCTGATTTAGTTGAATGTATAAAAAAAAATAATATTAAACAAAAACTTAAAATGTACTACCTATTGACTAAGTCTTTAGAAGAAAAATAAAAAAAATAGTTTATTATTAAATTATTTTATTAAATTATTATATTTATTGTTAAATTTAGAAGAAAAATAAAAAAAATAGTTTATTGTATAATTATATTGCAATAGTCTTAATTTAGCAACTAAAATTATAAATATTTTTTTTTAATTTTACATTGTAGGGGAGAGTTGGATATTACCGAGCCTCTAAAAACTTGGACCTATAATTCGGAGAAGGTTCGATATATATATTCAAAAATGCAGTAAATAGTTACAGAATTTATTTAGCTACGCATACATCACGGCAAAATATTTCAAATAATAAACAAAAATTAATTATTGCAAAATAATCAAAAAATGGGAAAGCGTGGTATTATCAGACTGGTCTGATAATATCGTGCCCATAATAATTTCGTGAATTTCTATCAGTAAACTTAGAATAAAAAAAAAACGCAACGTTGAATAAACTCGTTCGTCGACAAAGAAGCAAAGACTCCTTTCTATACCTAGATATAATTATTATTTTACGACTAGATTAATTATCATAGCCATATCGGCCATTGGATGTCCACTGCTGAACGTAGGCCTCCCCCCATCGACTCCGGTTCAAAACAGCCTCCATCCAACGACTTCCGGCGACTCTCTTCAAGTCGTCTGTTCATCTCGTGGATGGCCGTCCGACACTGTGCTTGCCGGTACGTGGTCTTCACTTGTACACGCCCTGGGCGCGGAATTGACAAACTCTGTTATTTCATTTTATAACCTCAAAATAATACAGTCAAGTTAATTGTGTATTCAAATCAATCTAGTCATTAATTCTATAGTATGTTAGGATTAAAATAAAAGTAATCAATGTGTTACAATACAAATATAGAATAGCTTACCTCTTGTCAAAAATGCCCGCGAAATTATAAGGAACGAGAGTAAAACCTTGTAAGACACGATGTGTCTTAATCACTGCTCCGAGTAAATTAGCGTCGTGCACGGGGAGGGGTAGACGACTCGGGCCATGATCTTTAAGGACTGGATAGCGCAATTAGCGTTTAGTTTTTGAAATATGCTAGGGCGTGGAATTATCAAACGCGCGGTAATATCCAACTCTCCCCTACTATAAAAAAAAGAAAATAGTAGCATTGTACAAACCTTAATGGTTTTCTTTTGCTACCTAGAGTTATAAATTTGTAAATATTGTTTTTTTCTGTATTTGATAATTAAATAAAAAAAAATAGATTTTCCAACGCAAAAATATATATTTTTAATTAATCTTGTAAATCCTGAGATTTTTAGTTTTTAAAATTAAATAATCTCTAACGCTTTATAATATTCAAAAAATTAAATGTATGTATGGTATGCATACATCGAGTCTATCAAATAGCTACCATTTGATACGTATCGATACATCATGCGATGCAGAGAGGACCACAAAAGCGACGTCGCTTAACAAAAATAACATCGACGCGAGCATATTCCCAGGAGTGAGGTGGAAGTCATCGTATTTCCGAACGTTTTTGTCGAACGAATAAATTACACATAATATTTATAGTTAAAATATTATTTGTTGAAATTGAGCCAAAATTTCCTGCGCTGGCTTTCAACGGAATTTACAAAAAGCGCCATAAATTGGCAAATAATCCCCCGCATAACGCAACCTTTGTTTGGCCACACGTGCTTTTAATATCTGCCTCGCACATCGCGATTACAAAAGCCGGATTTAGTCTTTGTACGCTCCACCTAATGTAAACACTCGTAAAAACTTCCTTCGAATAAATCCGAGATGCGGAATGTGAAAAATATACGTGTTAATAAATTTTATTAAACGTATCGCGAACAAAGCGTTCTGTTATAGAGTTGTCATCGTTACAATCGCGCGAGACGAATTTGTCATGAAACTGTGAGCTTTGTTCGGTGCATCAATGCCGTGTGAGAAGGAAGGGCTTCCGGCCCGGTCCGGTATCGAGATCGATGCTCCCGGCGATATCTTGCATCGATATTCAATACTATTCTTTACACTATTCAGAAATTCATCCGCTATTGATACACCTACATGGCTCTCATCTCGCGAAGTAAATTCACATGGTATCGTATCTCTCGTTTCAATGTATAATTTGATTAAACTTTTAATAAATACGTTAAACTATCAAAATATTTAAACAATATATATATTTAGAAATATTGTTAATTTAAAAATCGTCTTTTACTGTATACCATTGACAGATTACCGCGCCTATAAGCCGTCGCTGTATCATGCTATCGCTTCACAAGCACTTACTAACAAACAATCCGGGTAGGGATTTTGAAAACAAGAAAAAAATTTCAGCCATGTGTCGATGGACATCGACGAGGGCGGCTTGATACGCGTACAAAAAAACCAAAACCGCTCTGGAACAATCGAAGCTAACTTATAAAATATGTATAAAGCTGCTGGCTTTTCAAACTTGCACTCGTATCTACTATTTTGACCGCGATCGGGATTTTTCATGGCGAAAAAAAAAATTATATACCTACATAGGTACATTGTTTTCCGTCTATTTGGGTACGACTCTATCGAACGAGCTTCCTGCGATGTTTTCTGCATTACAAAAGGTTTTTATAGAATGTTTTTAAATAACATCTATCAGTATCACTACATATTATAAAACAGTCTCTCGCCGCGTCTGTCTGTTCGCGATAAACTCAAAAACTACTTCATGGATTTTAATGCGATTTTCAATGATAGATAGAGTAATTCATGAGGAAGGTTTAGGTTCATATACACAAACCGGGTGCCTCCGGGGTGAGTCGCTAGTTTTAAAAATAGTAATATCTTTAATTAATTATGTAAATTTGGACGGTAGTGCTGCTTACTAATAACAAAACTAAATTAGTGTGATTTTTTTTTAAAAAGATTATTTCATTAAACTATATCATATTTTGGTCTACAACGAGATGAAAAATCTTTTTTTTTAAATATTTTTGTACTTTTTCTTATTTGAAACTACATGATTGAAATTTTGCAAAAATATTAAAATAATACCTACTTTCTTAAAAAATGGGCATAATTCTTTAAAGTTTGTCCTGGATATAATTATACATCTATTTTATATCAAGAAATGGATAAAAGTGCAATTCTACTTCTTACCTGAAAATAAGTAAAATCTCTGGAATTTACTCGTACTATTATAATTTACTTAACTAAATATTTAAAGAACCATATCATATTATTTATTAGGTTTGCTGTAAAATGTAACAATATTGTTAGCTCTTCTATAATAAACGAGCAAGTCACCTTAAACAAGAGTATATAAGGAAATAATATAATATATAGCTATTTGTGAAAACATATTAAAATTTTTACGTATTTTAAAACAAAACGCTGAATAATGCATAAATTTGAAAACGCCAGTTATTCCAACGTACACGGGAGCTGACAGCGGACATTCATAAGATGGAGAGATCTTGATGTCTGCATTTCCTAATCTGTTACTGCGAAGATAAAAAACTGATAAAAACACACACCATTATGTCATGGTCATTAATTAGCCAATGGACTTGACGTTTTATATTAGGGATGTCAATATTGTTACCAAATATTGCAGGTAGCCGTTTCGGAATAATAGAGCTGTTTATAAAATTAATGCAATATCTTTACTTCACTAACATGAAATATTTGTAAATTTAAAATGTTTTTAGTATAAATATTATTAAAACAAACTATTTAATCATATGGATGTACAAATAAATATTGATTAATATAAATTAAAATTTAAATATATTAGAGTAGGAAACGTTCCTGTTCAAATATAGAACTTAACGACATCACGCATCTCTCTTAATGTTTATAGTGTAGCATTGTAGATAATATGTACAATAAATGTATATAAACTAATAAAATTCATCGAAGTGTCAGTGCATATTTTAAAGGTTGTATTCATAACGCGGCCGCCGCCGGCGCGTCGCCGGGTTTCGACTGCCGCATTTATTACCGAGCCGACCAATCCGAACGTCATTTTTAACCGTCATCGCTAATTTGCCATTGTTTTGCCCGCTGACGCCAACTTTTTTGCTGAAAACCATAAAATAGATAAGAGTTTTTGTAACGCGGACACCCTTAATTGATTATAAAGTTTAAGGTGATACGCCATCTGAGAATAAGATTGAAACCATACGTCGAGAAAATATTGCGGCAATTAATCATTAGTGTGTTTTAGTTAGAATCGATATATCGCTGCAAAAATAAAACGGCCAGTTTGATTCGTGAGTCAGCCGGGAGGACGGTACGTTGCGCCGTGATTCTCCCCGAGGTCGTATCGGGTAACGCAGCCAATATGTTAGGCGCTACGGCGTCGTAGGCATCAAGGCAGAGAGCCTGGGCTGCTATAAAGCACGGTGCAATAAAGAGAATGGATGCCGCCCATCGGCAGGCACCGGCCGCCGGCAGGATTACCCGAATCGCCACTATTTATCGCTCGAGCCTTGCGCCCAGGTGCCATCAATCTATTTAATGATCGGGTCAGCACATAGTCTCGGTCTTTTTGCCACTAGCGCCCGCCGGCGCACAAAACGAAGAAGCAAAGGCGTAGACCGGGAGATGGACGTTTGATGAGGCGCTTTTGTGTCGATCGTTGGCGTTAAAAGGGTTTTCGGACGCACTATTAGCAGTTATGTATTGAAGGTTTTGCATATTTTTTACGTGACGCTAGCCGGTCTATAAAATTGACAATGTTCGTTGAAATATTTAACGTGTATCTTTTGCAAGAAAAGTTTTGAAATGAATTTCGTTGGTGCATGTTTGTCCCATCACCTTATTATTATTTATTTCTTCAACGATAAAAAAATGAAATAAATATATAAATGTCAGGAAATATATAATGTATTATATACGATAAAGCGACAGTAGTATCATATTTTTATGCTGGTTTAGCTAAAATTGATAACAATAATAATAAAATAGTGATTATTATAGCTATACGTTTCAAAACATGTTTACAAATTCCTGTTTCGAGAGGGTTCCAATTCGAATAAAATTTGGTCATCCAGTCTTAAACGGTCGGTCAATGGCACTACAGATATGGTTAGCACACAAAAGCGTCTATGGACGGTGGTCATACATCTGCCAGGATCGTGCGCAGAGCAATGGGCACAAGGATTTGACAGCTCTTAACTCAATGTACGCCTCGGCTTTGTCTAAACGATCTTTGTACTCTCGATTTAGAACGACACTTATTGCGAAGCTGATTGTGATCCGTTACAGCTCGAGTATACTCTCATACTCGAGTCGAGTTTTATTTAATTTTATTTATCAATTTAATGGCTTTATATTATTTGATTTTATGAACGTCATACATACATATTCAATGAATAGGACAATCATAGGTTTCGCTTTTATTTTTATTAAAGAAATTTATTTATATTATTTATTTATTTTATTTTATTTTTTTCATACCTCGTGAATTCTAAAAGTTGTAGACGTCAATCATATTGTTTGATTCTCAAATGAGCATGTTTAAATAAAGAAATAAACTCTTTAGATTTATAATATGACGATAGAAACTTATATAAGATTGGCATAATGTATGCGGAACCTGTATAACAACCAAAATTAATACATAAGCTTTAAAATAAGTTAGTGTGATGACACCCTACCTCAATAAAGGTGGAATTGTAGCTAATGCAAATGTAAACTTTATCACTGTACGGGGCGGGCATCTTTGCAGAAAATAAGCGCATGACCATTGTGCGACACGTTACGATTCTATTTTTAAGTTAAATTATCTTTTGAAAATTAAATTTGGAATATGATACCGTTTATTTCTAATACTCGTACTTCAAAAATTAAAACTTTGTGTATTTATTTATAACCATTTTATTGCCAAAGATATTTACAATAGGAATATAAAAACAAGTATCTGAGTGTCTTTCTTAGGAAGTCCAGCCAATCCCTTCTTATAGATATGGTGTAGGAGGTGAGGCGGTCTATCTCTCAGCAACCCAATTATACCTACTAACATTTTGTAACTATGTGCAATAGGTACATTAATATTGGTCCTGAATTTAATGCAAATATAATGAAAAAATTATATATAATAATTATATATAAAGAAAAAATAATACATTAGGCAAGGAGATCAAGTAAATAAACTAAATGAACTACTCTTGCGTATGTGTGTTTTTATGTTTGTGTGTGTAAGTGAGCGCGAGAGAGTAAGAACAGGACAATGTAATCATAATAAAATGATATGTAATAAGAAAACCGTTATAAAAATATATTTATTGAAATTTGAGTTTTTCCGTTGATTAATCGATTATAAAACAAAATTTTAAACTACTTATATATC
Organism: Euphydryas editha; assembly: GCA_036937285.1. NCBI lineage: Eukaryota > Metazoa > Arthropoda > Insecta > Lepidoptera > Nymphalidae > Euphydryas > Euphydryas editha. The sequence goes on from JAUPFZ010000020.1 coordinate 6,680,465, forward strand.
TTGAATAGTATATTGGCTTCTATATACGAATACATATACTAAAGAAAAAAGAAGGACTTTGTTTTTTCATTTAAAAAACTCTTGAGTTATTTTTGTCAACATGGTTATATAGTACAATACTTTAATTTTGATGTGAAAATTTGTGTAAATTTTCTAACGCTATATGTACGAGTAAAATGGAGCCTTGCAACAAGGCGAGTAGGCGGGCGCAGTTCCGGTCAAGTCGCGGGCGGCGCTGGCTTCCGTTCCTCCAATTTGGCCACATTCACCGCGCAAGACGTCATACACCCTTTCCCCTCCTACACTCCTTTATTGCCCTACAAATGGCCGGCATCCTAATAGAGATCTAACTGTGCTTAACGTTCGTGAATCTGTAGCATATAATTTATTATATATTCTTTATACTGATCTATCCATATGGCAGACAACTAAACACAAAATAAATCTATATTATGTTTGTTTATGTGTGTCGTCGTTGCATGTTTAAAACTTTCATCCCAATTGTGTTATAAGTAGTTCTTTATATTATTTTTTACTAACAAAGTTTTTATCGTTAATGTTGTATTTAAATATACATATAATATAAATAATATTAAAGGTAAGATTGATATTGTAGATATTAAAATTAATTGTATGTAAATTAAATGCATTTTTAAACATTTGATTTTTTTATTTAATTGTAGCTAAAACGGTAAAGCTCTTAAGAAGAAATTATTATATATTAGAGGACCATGAAAAACAAGCCTACATAAATGTCAGATTACGACTAATTATAAGCAGGTATCGGGTTAATCCTTTCGCCGCAGTTTTTGATCTCCCCACCAAGATCTTATTATTTATTAACGTTTTTGTAACAACCATTAAGTGACTATACATTACGGATCTGTCATAATAAACTTTAAATATATCATAAGAGACACAGCAATGTATACAGATTAATATTGTTTTTCTTATTAAAATAGGGGTATCTGTAACGCAATAAAAGGGGATTTTGGGGTCCAATGAGGAATTAAGGAGATCTTTGGCTACAATCATGGGTCAAGCTCATTAGAGCCAACGACCAAAACAGATTCGACCGTTGCCGTCGAGAAAACGAGTTTATTAGAGAGTTTAATTAAATTAAATGAACGAACGTCACATAAATCCAATTTTTTTTGCTACTTCCGTTACCTATTTTATTTTATTTGTTACCCGACTACTTATCAGAGGTAAGGTAATGATTTTAGAAGGGTGAATATGTATGGATGGTTGCTTATTACTCGAGAACTACTGAATCAATTTCAACAAAATATAGATTGATAAAAAATATAGTACATATATACACAAAATCATAAACCCACATACACTAGTGTACAAAGGCGGTCTTATCGTTAAGTAGCGATCTCACAGATAGACATCCTCTAGATTCAGAAGAATATGTAAAGAAATGGTAGCTGTATCGTTATTACAATTATAATGTATATAATTATATGTTTAACAAACACATATAAAAAATTAAAATAAATACCATATATATATATATATATATATATATATATATATATATATATATATATATATATATATATATATATATATTTATATTTTTTTTATACCACGACGGTGGCAATCAAGCATACGGCCCGCCTGATGGTAAGCGGTTACCGTAGCCTATGGACGCCTGCAACACCAGGGGCATCACATGCGCGTTGCCGACCCTTTAAAAACCTATTTACTCCCCTCTTGAAGGACCCCATATATATATATATATATATATATATATGTAGATATTAATATAGGTAGGTACATAAGTCGTCACAAGGTATAAAAAAGGGTTGGCGGATAATTTCCCTACCATGGGTAACGATCGTCATCAGTTGTCTATGATAACAACACCGACCGACTGCTTTACGTGCTCTCCGAGGAACGTTGGAGAGACCCAAGAGGACATACACCCAGACCAGAAAACAAATGATTGTACATATACAAATATCTGTCCCGAGCAAGAATCGAACCCGCAACCGCCAGCGCGCAGCTTTGAGGCAACTACTCGCATCACTACACCAGAACGGTCCTCTGTATATATGTAATAGTTGGTAATACAAAATCTATATATTAATACGTGAAGCAAAAACTTTTTACCCCTTTTTATGAAAATTACGCTGACGAAGTAGTATGAAATTTGGCACAGTTAAAGTTTATATGGAAAAGGAGTGCAGAATGCTAATATTTTTTATAATAATGCTCAAAAAATACATTAAATTCATAAAAAAAAAAAACAACACTACACACACTACGGTACACACACATATGTATAATTGTACAATGACATATATACACAAATTTTGTTTCTTGTCAAAGTCTCATCAACACGGTCTTAAATACAGTTCTTGCAACGATTTTTTTTAATCGAAATTTATTATCACAAATTAGGTACAATGACTGCTGCATATGCTCACCATGTTACGCGCAATCATATTTTTATGATGTTGATAATGTTGTCAATTATAGATTAGGTCGAATTTCGAACACTGGGTAACCACTAGTAATGATAAATAGGACTAACTTACTACAGTGAAATAGTGCAATTTTTAACACGATATTTAAAAGTTGCTAGCGTCTGTGCCTGTCTACTTTTGAACTCCTCTTAAGGCAAATTATGCAGGTATTCATTGTTTTAATCTTTTTACTAGGAGTGTTATGTTTATTGGGAAATAAAGTTTTAAATTATTTTTCTATTTAATTGTGATTGTGATAAAATAACAATAATAAAACACAGAGTTCGTTGTACAATACCATCTAACAGCAAATACTTTAATTACTTTATAGTTCGTACGTATAGTACGTAATAGTAATTAATTACGTAACTGATATTTTTTATTTACCTTAACACACGATTAGTTTAATACTTAATTTTAAAGTTAGTAGAAGCAACCATTGGGACAAAACGTTCGCTTGATTATTTCTTTTTAGCTTTTTAGTTGGGTTTTTGTTTTAGTTTTATTTTTACTAATAAATGTATTTAACTATTTAGGTATTGCACGCTTCATACCGCGAAGCGGTTGAGGTTGTGCTTTACCCTCGACACGTTGACGCCAAGCAATTTTTAGAGAGTAAGAGATGAGTAGACGTATATCAAGAAAACAGTTTAAATAATCTATCACATATTCGGTAAAAAAAATATTTTATATTGGTACTTAAAAAAAAAAAAATAACCTAGAAAAAAAATTTGCCTGGACGTCCAGATGATTTTTACGAGGTGGTCACGAAGGCTCTAGATAAAATGGACGTATCGACTACGGGTTTTGTTTATTATCTTCAGAATAACATCAACTAGTTAGCTATTAATAAATTGGTCCACCGGTGGGAGGGATGCGCTGTGCCGCGCTCCCGGCTGCATGGGTACCACCATCTTGCTTATTTCTTCCGTGAAACAGCTTTGCTGTGTTTCGGAAAGAAGGGCAAGACAGGCAGTGTAATTACTGGCACCGAGACTTAACATCATATGTCTCAGGATAGGCAACACATAAATGAGTTGGCTGGGCTAGTTCCAGGTAAACTAGTTTATGTTCATGGGCGACGTCGACCACTTACCATCAGGTGGCACGTCTGCCAGTTTGCCTATTCAACTAACACATAAAAAAAAAAAAAAATTGGTATTATCTAAAATAAAGTTCACTATATTTATTCTTATCTATGATAGAAAATAGCGCTAAATATTTAAATCTAAAATTAAAGCCTAATTTTTAATTTGTCTAAATAATACAAATAAGTAAATGGTACGACGTGTTTTTTTTTATCTTCTTAAGACTTAAAAGAGTGTTATGAGGCGTGCACTTTTGGATTTTCCATTTTTTTGATTGCTACCAACAGCGGCGGCTTTACCCATTGCGAGGCTCCGGGCGGCAGGTCTTTGCGAGGCCTTTTGTCCTTCATCAAAAGTATATGATGTAAAAGTAGATCTGGTTGTTTGGTTTAGGTATTTGTCATGTTTGACGAGAAATGCTAAAGTTATCAAATAAATAAAATTTGACTTTAAAATATTTTACATTGAAATATTTACAAAATTAACAAATACAGAGAATTCAGGGGAAGACCCCTTCATAATCAAAATGCCTTTTTAAAGTCGTCTTCTGACTTCTTTGAATTGTCTGTCAATATAATTTTCATCGGCTTTTTCTCTCGCTGTTACAAGGGATCACTCAAAACCACTTTCTTGATAATTATCGGGCTAATTTGTTAATGTGTCTAGGTGTTGGTGGTGACCAACTGACAATCCGTTGTATTTTCTGGTAAATCCTTTAAAGCATCAATTATATCGTTTAGTTGGTATTTAACGACCTTCATCGAAGCTACCCTGCACTCCCATCTAGTTTCAGTAAGTGGTTTTAGCGATAACGACTTTACATGAGTTAAATAATGACTTAAAATAGTCCATCTTTGACTTGAGCCGGCAAACAGACTGTACAACCTTTCTCGCATCGCATCGCATCAGCCTATTGCAGTCTACTGCTGGACATAGGCCTCCCCAAGCTCGCGTCGAATATCCCGGTTTTCCGCAATCCTCATCCAGCCTCCGCCGGCGACTTTGCTTAAGTCGTTTTTCCAACGGGCCCGTGGGCGCCCTACACTGGGTTTGCCGATTCGCGGTCTCCACTCCAGGATACGTTTGCTCCAGCGGCCATGGTTCCTGCGACATACGTGACCAGCCCACTGCCACTTCAACTTGCTAATTCTACGAGCTATGTCAGTTACTTGGGTTCCCTCGCGAATAATCTCATTTCTGATTTTATCCTTGAGAGAAACTCCAAACATAACCCGTTCCATAGCACGTAGAGTGACTTTAAATTTGTCCAAATCCAATTTGTGCACACAGGTAGGACGCACTGCTCGAAGAGTTCTGTCTTTAGGCATTGCGGAATCTTCGAATCGAAAACTCGACGCAGCCTACCAAATACCGCCCAGCCCAACTGAATCCACCTATCAGCTTTCTTCTCAAAGTTGTTTCGGCCAAGTTGGATTTTTTTTCAACCATTCTAACAAACCAAAAAAAAAGATATTGCTTAAACACGACGATGCTACATCTCCTAGGATGAGATTCCAGCTATGACTCCTACAAGGTAAAAAATAAGAAAGTGGATTAATTTCAAAAATACGTTTTTGGACACCACTTTTTTCACCACGCGTATATTGGCACCGTTCTCATATCCTTGGCCTCTGCAGTTTTACAATGATATACCTAACTATTCTAATTCAGCTATTATTTAATTAGTCAAACTCTCAGCTGTGGTTTTTTTGACGGCTAAGAAACCAGTAAAATCTTCTTCAATTGCAGCTGTATTTGTATTAAAAATCTTATAATAATTGAAAGTTGCTCAACACGAAAAACGTCGCGAGTACATTCAATAATAATCGAGTAATATTTATTATTTATTATTTTTTCAACAATTTGAGTCCTCACGTGACTTGCCATTATGTATTTTATGAACTCATTTTGAATATTTTTTCCCATATAGTGGTCATTAATCGTCTTATCTTTTGCTTATTTTAGGTGAAGTCTCAGCACGGGATCAAATCGAGTTATTAACTTTACTAAATTTAAAAAGTTGTCGCTTGTCTCACTCGAATCTGAGTTAGATGCTAACTTCTCTTAACGACCCCTGAAGGCCAAATTGTGAGATGCTAAAAAATTTACAATTGCGAAAAATCGTTCTAAAATATATCTCCAACGATAGATGAGCAAAATATTATGTCCCGACTCCCGAGCTGACCCATGTGCTATGCTATTAAAAAACCGATCTTCAAGTGAGACGCGATATTCAAGTAATACATAATTTTTCAATCATATTTTGAATGAATAAATTAGTTAAAAAAATACATATATATAGTTAAAAAATCTATATATTTTTTTAATTTGGTTTGGTTGTTGCGCGAGGCCCCTGCAAGAGCGAGGCCCCGGGCGATTGCCCCGTTCGCCACCCCCTAAGGCCGCCACTGGCTACCAAAATCATATTTTTAAGAGTACTGTATCTAAATTTTATCAGTGATTTATTACGACTTCTCTCTCAGACTGTCCGTACGTTTAACACGGAGCTGTATCTATGGAACTGTAATAGGTAGTCAGTTGAAATTTTCATAAAATATTTATTACTAATCCCAGCATAACAAAGACTACATAAAAAAAAAATGGATCCTTTACGACTAAGAAGAATTTTTTTTACAACACTACAATGTGTTACGAAACCAATAACATGAGTAACATGAGTCCAACCAGCACTTGAACGTCGTGCGTCGTTAAATAACGAGTAATTCATAATTTCATTATTTGATAATAATTAATTAAGATGTCCATCGCTATTTTATTACATAACATATCATATTTTTTTTCAAGATCATTTGGCATATAATATTGAAAGGATTATTAATTTCAATAATTTGAGAGATTATCAAAGACATAATTTTTTTTCATGTTTTAATAATACTAAGTATTGCACCCTTCTCCTATAAGGAGAAGAAATGCCTTTTGTCTTTGCCCAGCAGTGCGCCCCATAGACTCAGTTCAATTCATAGACTACCATAGATAAATGACTAATACCGATTTAGCTTCATTCGAGTAAATGTTAATTACGTATTTTAAATTTTACGTAATTTAAATTGTCACGTTAAAAGTGTTGCATTTAGTATCATCTGAAAATTTCCTTATAACAATAAAACAAAGATGCCCCTTGTAATCCACACTATGGGTGGGCAACAACAGCTTATTAAGGAGTCGGAAGGGTAAAAAGTCCCTCCGCTTCGGCCTTTTTGTAAAAAGGCTTAATTACGGCTCATGCGGCTTCCCTACAACCCCTGTAACTTTTAATAAATGTTCGAAGAGTGTTGGTTACATGAGATATGTATACATATGTTTGAGCACGGATTATATTAAAGTATGACTTTAAAACTGAAATCAAATGTGGTCGTTCCTCTGCTTGCAGTTTAAGAAAAAAGTTAGTTTCTGTGGATCTCGTTGTATGAGATTGTAAAACGTAGAAAGCGATGGGTACCGATTAAATTGAAGTCAATAATGATTATACTAACGTTTTTTAATGTTTTTAAATTCTGATTGTTCATGAGCAACGTACTTTTTCATCATACTCTAATTTTGAAGTAATTCATTACATAAATTATTCCACATTTGTTAAGGATATAAAGAAAGTAAAAAAAAAATGTTTTGTATAAAACTTTATTATATTTTAACAAATTAGTGTCACAGTAGGTATCTATTTTCTTATTATTTAGCTACTAATATTCTTTTTTAATATAATATTTTAATATTGGTTGCAGTAGTTATTGTTATTAACACTGTAGTTATAGTTGTTGTTTAATTGAGGTAGGTGGATGCATAATTATATAAAGTCTTAGTTTATTTTTTTTTTTTAAATGATAACGAGTACATACCATGATATCGTTTTTCTTTTCTTTTTTTTATTGTTTTTTTCTTTTTTTTTCACGGATCATGTAACTGGTCCGAAATATCAATAAAAATCGTCAAAGAACTATATTGTGTTGGTATGTACTCGTTTTTATTTTTAATAAAAAACTATGTTTGAAAACCGCGAGTATCTAAACCGAAAAAGGTTAAAGTCTCACTATTAAAACAGCCAGCTAAAAGAGTTTGTAACTGTATATGCTATGAGATTCTATTCAGACTTGTATAAAAGTAGGATTATTTTTTAGGGTAGTTTATTGCAAAGGTAGGTAAATATAATTTAAAGTTATTTGAAGGACTGGTCAACGTTCTGATTAGCGAATAAAGAGTTCCCACGTCTGGCGCGTGTGCCGACGCAGCAAGTCCTCGTGGGAAGGTATTAAATATCTCGATTGAGTGCGCACCGCTATGTTGCTGAATGAACTTCTAGATTGCTAAATTCGATAGTGTTACATGTGATCAAACTAATATATTTTGACCTCACCTGCCCTTTAACGAGCATCATAATGGAGACTATGAATATTGACTGTAGGAGCTCAACTTAATCTAGTCGTATTATTTTAATAAAGCGATGAGCGCACTTATCAGCGCCATCTGTGTGCCTGCGGCACAATGACGGATCATCCCATAATGCGGACGAGAAAAAAACATACAGCATTGTCGATTTTTTTGACGTACTATTCCAGGTTATTGTTGTTTGTTATTCATGGGGCTTTTTAAGCTAATGATACGGTTTTATCTTTTTTATCTCTCGTACATCGATCGGACTGGTACCTGAATGATAAGTATCTATGTTCGTGGGTAATGTGGAGATTTTTCGTCAGCAGATTTTTAATTGAAAGTATTGTATAAAACTTTTTGTGATTGTATATAAAGTAATTTGTGTAAATGACAACAGTTTATGTACGTCTGTGCCGAAGCGGACAATAATAAGATGGCTATAAAATCGCTGCCACAGTGGCGGCGTATCGGGCCGATCTGAGCGGCTCAATGGAGGTTATTTACATAGCAATAAGGCGGAGATAGCGTCGCGTCTCGCGCCGGTGCCTTATCTCTGTTATTGCCTGTGTGCACGCGGCTTATGGTCGGAAAGAAAATGAACTGGGGTGTCACGAAAATAAAGACTCTTTAAACAACCTCGCCTGATTTATCCATGAACGGTAAAGAGATTTCAGCCGGGGATAGAAGAAGTCGTTATTGAAATCAGAAACCAAAATATTTCCCTTGGCATTTCGTGTGTTTGGTGAAAATTTGAAACTTAGATATTTGAGTAGTATATTCTTTATTTCATGTAAATAAATAACCTAATGAAAATGTACCTAAGAATCCGACTTTTTTTAAGCAAAACAAATTTTGCTATGTAAAATATTCAATAATTCCCACTATACATCTATTAGTTAATACTCGTATAGCGAGCTTATTAATAAATTACGCCGTAACGAAATTCACGGTCCACTGCTGATATTACACGGCAGTCAAACTCAGGGGTATAAATATTAAAATCAAAATTTATGAAGTGTAACTCCCGAAGCCCGGGTCGGAGTGCGACCGTGGCGAAGCGATTTGTATGGAAATTTGGTAAACGTCGAGTAAACGTCTCACTCGGGTGTCAACGTTACCGGAGGTGTCATTTGATGGCATAATTCGGGACGCACGTAAAACCAGATTTATGTTTGTTTGCTCGGCGCTTTATTGAATGTGGAGAGGGACGTTTTATGGGCTCTTTGTGTTTTGTGCGCTGATATATGGAATCGAGTATTATACGTCATGTTGATTGCTCATTTTGAATTCATTTACTTTTTATTATTATAAATAAAGCTAGTTAATTTACTGTCTCTTTAATAACTTAACTCCCAATTAACCTTCAGCAAAGGGAAGGTAGAATTAAAAAAAATGTGATAAATAAATTATTAAATTCATAATTTGTTTTAATGGCGAAGCGTAAAAATACTGTACATCGGTACTACATGACCGTATACCGTGTGTTTTTAAAAGTTGTATATTTTCGTTCATTTTTCACCCACGTTTGAAAATGTAAACATTATTTTTAGTTTTATTTGTACAATATAAAGGACTATAGGTACAAAATTTTATCTTCTATCTATTATATTAATTTTTGAATTAAAATTAATATACTCTCAACCTAATTAATAAATGAAACAAGTGAATTGTTTTCGCATTCATCATCTGTGTTGTAAGTAAACCATTAATGTAGCAAACTTACACGATCGACGGTCGATCTAAGATTCGGGAAAGCAGGATAAACAAAGTAATTGTTAGTCACAGTTATAATATTAACGTTATAGTATATGTAAATACATCAATATTATATCGCTGACATGCACGCTGTTTGGTTCAACAGGAGCTCGGCCATATGTCGGCTGATCTGCGTTATCGCCGCCGTCCGAGCGATCGCACGAGTACCGTTTTCACGCCACCATAAGGGTGTGACTCCACCAGAGCTGAGATATGCGGAGATGTGTTTAAACAACCAATAGAATTTCGTTATTCACACACTTCGTCTCCCCTCCGCTTCAGTGGATACCACTGAACGAAATTCTATTGGTTGTTAAAACACATCTCCTCACATCTCCGCTCTGGTGGAGTCTCGGCCTAACTGCTACCCGTCAACTTCTGATAGATATGTTTTAAAGCTTTTTTGACACATCGGCGTCATAAAAACATATGATGTGTGCGGCTATTATAATTTTTAACCGGATATATTTTCCAACGATATACGGAGAACTTTTTGGTGGTAGGTATTTAAGAACGTTTCGCACAAATAAACTTTTAAAACCTTCATGTATAAATTATCGAGATAACACATGAAAAGTTGATGGGTACAAGGTACGGCACTACTAGTAGTTTTTTAAAATGCAAACGTTCGAATCGTATTTTTTTTTTGGACGACCACAACTGATCCCCATCTGGTAGCTTAAAAATAAATGACACATATTGGCAAAAGCTTTACAGAGCTGTCTAAAGGGAAACTACTGGTTAATACATAAATGATATGTCAAATAAACTATACCTTTATAAAATAAAATATTAATATACTAAATTCATAAATATAATATAAGCCTTTATCTTTATCTACTTCAGAAGATTAAATAATTAGTAAATACTAAAAAATTTGATTTATTAAAAAAATTGAAATAATAAAACGAAAACATATATACTGAATACTGACGCGCATCGGTAAGTTCATTTAAATAGTTTTATTGCAAAAAGTTGGAAATAGTATGCTTTACTTAATAACGGCTAACAAGCGACCAGGTTGACAGGGACAGCGGCACTATAGGACGTCGTCAATTAATACTGCGCGCTAGCCTTTTCATTTATACAAATTGTTGACTATTATTAGCACTTTTATCGCACTTTCAAACAATTTCCCGTTAAAACTTTTTTTATTGATGTATAATTTATTGACTTTGTACATTAAAATTTCGCAGTTGTTTTTTTTTTGTCTTGTGACTAATTTTAATTAATTTAATTTAATTAGAAACAATAATAATTCTTTAAGTATGTAGTAACTCCTTTCGGGTATATAATATGTACGAGTATTTACGTAATTTTTTATTCGCAACTGTCCTAATGTTTATGAAGTTTTTAAAAACATCATCTTCTATTTAAGAAGTAGGTACGTTAATATACAATATTATAAAAGTATTTTCTTTGTTACAACCACTAATCAACTTTTCATATAGCTTTAATTGGAATATAATTAGACACACATGGTTTTCTGTCAATTTTGTTTTAAAATTTAAAAACACTATATAAAATAAAAATAAAAAAATATTATATGATTTCAATAAATTTAATAATTATAAATACAGGTTCATCAGCAGTCGAAATCAGAGGCGGTGGGTTCGCAGCTGCGCATGCAAATGTGGGGGCTGTGAACGCGCAGTTGGCTGCATTGTGAGCCCCCCGCATCCCGCGAGAGTTTGTTTTTCGGGGCAAATAGCTATAGGCTTGATAATGGCCTCGCGGGCTGTGCCATTGACGGGACGATGCTCTACAATCAACTTTATATTACTTCAATATCTTTTATTAGGAATAAAAGAAACAAAATATTAAAGCTTAACCATGACATTTGAATTATGATATGATAATAATGAAAAATTGTAACATGATGACTGTAATAATGATGATAAATAACGCATCATACCAAGGGCGGCCTTATCGCTGAAAAGTAATCTTTTCCAGGCAACCTAGGGGCAGAGGATATTATCTTGTGTCGGCATAGGTGTACTAACTTAATATTAACCCTTATAGTAAAATTTAAGATCATATACATATACATATATACATTATATATACTGACACATACATACATATTCGATTTGATTTTATTTGAAGGGGATAGTTGACACCATTGGCATATCATCTGAACGAACGCACCACATAATTACCACAAAGCTGCAGTTTACAAAGGTGTCTGCGGGGTGGGCGCCTCGGCAATAAAAGCATTATTTCAACAAAAAAGCATTCGATTAACGATTTCTCGAGACTGTTTGGAGCTGTTTGATTTTGATCCAACTGGATTTGTTAAGAGCTTTGTGACTATAAAACCCGGGTACAACACCATACTGCAGAGAAAAGAAATCAATCTTAACAATGGAAATGACCAGGATTTTCAGCTCCGAAAAAAGCTAAAGAGGTTTTGCCGGCCGGTTAAGTGATAGCATCAGTTTTTTTGGGATGCGAATTGTATAATTATGGTGCACTACTAAGAAAAAGGTTAAACAATAAACGGAACCTATTGATGTATCCTCCTGCGACGTTTACGTAAATTATCTAATTAAAGAAAAACGTCCTGGATTGTTACGAAGAAAAGGTTTTGTTTCACCAGGATAATGCGCGAGTTCACACGTCAGTTGAGACTATGGCAGAAATCCATCAGTATGGCTTCAAATTGTTAGCCCATCCCCACTATTCTCCTGATCTCGCTCTGATTTTTATCTATTCCCAAAGCTCAAAAACCACTTAGAAGGTCAAAAATATTCTACAAATGTAAAGGTTAATTACTATGGAATCATATTTTGAAGATATGGAGGAAGATTTTTTTAAAGCTGGCATATTTTAGAAGAACAAGAGTGACTTCCGCACTTTGATAGTTGATAAATGATATGATAATGTTGTGGATAAATTTGGGGGAAGCCTGCATACGTACAAAATTCAACTGACCCAGTAATAAAAGGTAAACGACCACTGACAACGACGTGTTTTCGCGGAAATGGCTCTGGAGCAGCTGGCAACTGACCCTCATTTTCATCGAAAAATCATCTTCAGCGATGAGGTCCATTTCTGGATAAATGGGTACGTGAACAAACAAAATTGTCCAATTTGGGACGATACCAATCCACATGAGATGCAAAAGCGTCCAATGTATCCCAAAAAAGTCACTGTTGTGGATGGTGTGGATTTTGGGCTGGCGGCGTCATCGGTCCATATTTCTTTGAGAACAACGTTAGCCAGGTTATCACTGTCAAGGGCGAGTGCTATAGGTCGATGATTACCAACTTCTTTTGACCTGAATCGGATGATCTGGACACCAATGACATGTAGTTTTAATAAAATGGTGCTACGTGCCACACGGCTCATTCCACATTCAATATTCTGCACAAGCGATTTGAGTACATGGTCATCTCACGTGGAAGTGATGTGAACTGGCCACTGGGATCGTGTGATTTAACCCCGTTAGACTTTTTCTTGTGGGGTTTTCTTAAGTCGCAGGTGTATGCGAATAAGCCAGAATCCACAGCGGTCAGCGGTGATGATATCTCATACACTCTTTTTAAATTTAAATTTAAAGATAGTAAGCACTTAATGAAATATCCTTTAGAAGCCCTTCCCGGCCGATGGAAGAAGTGTGATTCCTATCTCTTCATTTTCCTGGATAGGCTACGAACTTTTCAAAAGCCCCTTGTACATATCACACCATATAAGTACCTACATTTTTATCATCTTTACTAATTTTATAATCATTAAAATCAATTTACTTGAATATCTCTCATGTGTAAACGTCAGCAACTTACAATTTCAGAATATTTATTTACCTACCGTTGATAAATGGACTGTCTACAAAAAGAACAGTTTAAAAAATCACATAAAGTTTCCGAGTTTACTGCGCTAAATAAAAACAAACTGAACTTAACTGTATAAATTATTCATCTGAAGGTAGAGCAAGCATCCCATCGTTGCATTTGTTCCACAGTGGCGGATGGGTTTTGATTTTTGTAGTTTCGTATTATTTGCGTATTTATCCGCCCGCCGCCCGGCAGATACATTTATTTGCACGTTCCCTCCCCCGCCATACCCCACTTTTCGATTGATCGCGATATCATTGCGATAATAGGGACAGCGCGATCGACGCGCGGTTCCGTCACGCGTTAAACGCGAAATATGGCGGATGCATCAGTCGACCGTGTACACTATCTACTACTGGCTTACCTGACAACGACGTTTACTTTGTTGAAGCATTGTTGTTCAACGTAGTACTTTAATTATAACGATACAATCTAATCTGTTATGAAACATTACATGAAATGAAAAAACGATGTTTGAATAATCATCACTTAAGAACGGTTCATTTAAAAATACTTTAAATGTAAACTGAAAAAGTAGAAATGGTGGGAAAGGATCAGCTTTTGACCAAAAAGTTTTCAAAAGTAATAAAGTATCTACTTGAAACTACTATTTTCTCTTCACCACAGGACGAGTAGGTACCTACATTTTGGAAGAAAGTATTTGCGGTTGCAAAATACTAGCAACTCGTCAATTACTCACACTCATTCTATGACCGTCGAAAACACAACGATTACATATTATAATGATTGCATTTCTGAAGGTATAAGCTGCAATGTTTGTTTTGAAATCTGTTGCAAAAATCTTGACCGTAATTAAGTTAATGGTGAAATGGCTTGTGGCCTCGGTGACTGATTCAAGTTTATAGCCTATTTAGTTAACGTCAGTTTTTTTTTCAGATCTTGTTTTTTGACTAACGTCGAACTTTAATTGGTCTGTTCCGAGCTTTGTCTCGTACTAGAAGCGACAAAATGTTTGCGAAACGTCAACTTATGCCCCATGTGTCACATGTTTAAATAGGTTATTAAACCTCTTGTTAGTCTAACATCGTTATTATTTTATTTTTTATGAAATAGAATTTCAGCGTTTAGTTCCATCTACGACATGGTTTAATCAAAAAACTTAATCGGTTAGATCGAAAAACAATTTTTGATATTTCAAATTACTTTTTCGCTGAAAATTAGTGATATATTTTTCAATATTAAGCATAAAAATCGTAATATTATAAATTATCGTTATATTATTAAATTTTTTTTGAATTAAATATATTAAAATCTAAATTAAATACTACATTTATAGCTTGCCATTTATAATATTACTTATAAACAAGGTTTAAAGGTTTCTATATATTATATTATATATATAGAAATTATTTATATATATTATATTATATTATATTATATTATATTATATTTATATTATATTTTCTATATATTAACAACTCTTATATGAATGATACAATACCTACTATTGACATTATCATAGTCAAAACAAAGTTAACGTTAAGTGCGAAGAATCACACCAATCAATCATCGTAAAACTTAGTGTAAGTTGGTGGCAAAACATATTTACTTCGGGAGAACACAAAGACGTTATTTGAAAACGCCGCCGGTACAGTCATGCAAATTAGCTTAACAAACTTAAACGTTACGGTTAAAATTTAACCAAATAATATTCGTGACAATGATTCGTCATGTGAATCATACGAGTTATCAATTTAAAAGTCGGTATTATTCCGCATAATGCTGGGGGGTGATATAAAACATTTCAATTTGGAGATCCGGTTACGACCCCTGTTCGAATCCGCATTGTGGGTCTGCAGGACCCCGTGTTATACTAGTTTGGTATACTTGTGCACAGATTATATATGTCTGTAGTTCTTATAAATATTCAGAAGAATGTCTATGAGGGTGGACGGATGGATTGTTAAATTTAAGCTACTGGAATCGTTTGAAATGGACTTTGGTGTGGATAGTTTAAGACCTGGTTTAATACAAGCAATTTTTTTTCTTCAAAAATTTCACAGTGCTCTGCACTTCATCTGCTAGATAATACTCAAATTTATTTATTAAATTAATTTTCTTAAGTATTTATTATAAGATTTACATAAATAAATAAAAAAAATAAGATAAATACTCGTCGCACACCAAAACTAGTTGATTTTTAATAAAAACAGTCCAAAAAAATCTAGTCAATTAAAACTACATGAATATTCTAAAATTTAATCAAATCACTATTTTTAATAAATTTCTTTTAATTTTGATGAATAATTACGATGAATTTTATAAAAAATATGTACATATTTATTAAATCAAACTGAATATAATTTAGTACCATAACGTCAATATGTAAAATGTTGTACATTTGCACCGGAGTGTCCCCACAATGGGTGCCCAAAGCGCAGTGTATGCTTGGTTAAGCCCGCGCCTCCCCGCCCGGTTTACAAGAAAGGGGTAGTTAGCCGCTATTGTCTCAGCCCCAGTACAGTTGCATTGAGGTACCTTAACATAACAACTTAGTATAGAACATCTTAATATTATTTATATTTATTTTATTATATTTATTAGTTTAATGTTATAAAAAGTTGGTTGTCTATAAAGTCGGTTTACGGGCGATAATTTTACGTAATGAATGATTATCACTGAATTATCATTATTTTGTATAATACAAAGAATGAGTTAATTGAAAATTACATATTTTTCTATAAACTAACATTTAATTGCACCCGTTAATTCAATTTTTTTTTCTCTTCTCTCTATCTACTAAAACATTTTTGCGTTCTACATTCAAATCCGTGATGTTACATTTATCTCCTAAAATTGAATTGTAGTAAGTATTTTTATATAAAGCATCTCAAATTAGCAGGTCAAATTATTTACAAAACTAGATTCTTTAATTTAATTAAATGTTATTATTCAATAATTCAGTTTATTTAATATATTGTACTGTACTGTATCGGATTTTAAATCAACTACTGCTGAGCGAAGGCCTCTTTTCCATAGCTGAATCCACCACGCTCTTCCACTGCGGGTCAGCGGATAATTTCCTTACCATGAGTACGTATCACCTAGTCTACCAGCTGTACGTGCTCGCCGAGGCACGGTGGGGACACGCACAAGGACATACACCGAGACAGGAAACGAATATTTGTAGAAATACAAATATCTGTCCCGAGCGGGAATCGAACCCACGATCGCCGGACGCTCGGCGTTGAGGCAACTACTCGCACCACTACACCAGAACTTTATTTTTTAGGAATATAAAATCTTAATAAAAACAATTGGGTACAAATATTCTCTATACGCAGTTGTCAGTCTCAAGCGTGTCACCCGTTCAGCTCACTCCCCACAAAGACGCGGAACACGGGAAACACTTAGCTCTGTTGACACTACACTTTACCACTGATTCTACTTCAGACTCGTTCCAGCGGGACAATCTGCATTAATTGTTTTTAAAGTGTTCCTGAAAAGCCTTACTCATTAGGTTTTAACCGATCTAGACATTTTGTTATGTTGCTAATTACATTTATAGTAACAAGTTCAAAATTATCAAAATTATAAGTTTAGGAATATCTGATTTTGCCTTGTTTCTTTGATTTTGTGTATATTGGTTTTTGATACAAGTTTCTTAACTTGGAAGAAAATGTTTTTCTTTACTGATAGAAACTGAAGACTAAGATTTTTTTTTATCATTATTATAATTACTTCAAACTGCTGACTTACTTTTACAGTAATACATAATATACTTATAAAATTAAATATAGATATATATTTGTTCCTTAATCTTCACTACATTTAGATGAATTCCCAAAAAATTGGCGTCATAACGCAAGCTAATGTTATAAAATTAAATAAACCACTCCGAGTTTAAAAAAATATTTTCTAACGATTTAATTTGTATCTAAATATCTATTACAAACTTGATAATTAAGTAAACGCTATAAATGAGAAAATACACTCAAAAAGTTGTGGAATTTTTAATTTTCATTCAAACATTATTCCTCGTTTTAATTTTAAATAAAAGTTATTCAGTTTAACATTTAAAAAAATTTAAAATCCCCTAATATCTCAGCTAAGCATTGCACCAGCTGTACCTAAATCTATGTATGAAACAGTAGCGCGAACGTAATGAATGACCGCCACCGTATTATAACCGGACTGCAAATCTAGTTTGGAAGGGGAGTGTGGCAAGTTCGGTGAGCCTCCATGGCCAGACGCTTACCACACTCGGGCCTGTTCAGTACCCATACAGCACGTAACATCTTAACAAACGCCATAAATCCTAGGAAATATATTCCTTAAATTTATATGAATATAGTTCAAAATCGCACGTCCGCTCGCTGTATGTCAGCACTACGTAATAATAAATCTGACAGATCGCTATAACGTGCTCTTTGTCGCTTCAGCCGCGTCCCTCTCTAACAATGGCATACTTATTAGGGATTTAGTCCACATATTAGTTGGGGAAAGGGCATTGTTTGTGCTTTAATAGAATACAGTGCCCCCAGGGTGACGGTATACGCGTAGTTGTTCTACGGCGTAGCGAACACGTGTATGGCAGCATGCGGTATGAATTGTTTTTGGGATAAGAGCAAATATTCGATTATTTTTCTACGTTGAAAACAAGATTAAAAAAGTTACTATAAGAATTTTTTTTTAAATATGATTAAGTATTTTTGATAGCAATGTCTTTTTAAGTTAAAAGTTATTTATATATCATTTTACACGTACATATAGTATAACACTAGCAGACCATAGAGACGTGCTATCGGAAAAAAAATTCAGTAGCCGATTATAACACCAACTTGTCAAGGTCCATTTATGAGTCATAAGTATTCAAGGGCCAACAAAAGTACATATAGAAGAATAGGTTAGAGTCAAAGACTTCTATGTATACTGTCTTTGGTTAGAGTAAATTTTAAAGTCATCAAGGAGTTTCAATATGACGAACAAAGGGAGTAAAAAATGCATACATAATATGTTGTCTCGTTTTTATTTAGTAATAAAAACAAAATTTGTATTTATATGTATTAAAATTATACGTATTTTTACCCGACTGCGACAGAGGGAGGGTTATGTTTTTCGAGTGTATGTATGTATGTATGTATGTCCATTTCTTTGGCACGCCCTACAGCCCAAACGGCTGGACGGGATTTTGACATATGAGGTGTTGTTGGATTTGTCTAAATTGTAGTAGTGACATAGGCTATATAAATTTTCAAAATGGCGCCCACAAATGGCGGAATGAGAGGGGGAGTTGAATTTTTTTTCTTACTGTAGCAATATGGGTATCAAATGAAACCTAGTAATTTGTTTTATTCTTTTTAGTTTATAATAAGAGTATTTTACGCAGTCGGGTTTTTTGATTTTTTAAATTAAGCATACTTGTTTTATATAGTCTAGATTTGTTATTAATGAATTTATTTAATTAGATTATTTTATTATGAAATTGGTTAATTAGTAGCATCTCTATAAAAAATATATACAACGTTTGCGGATGTTCATAAAATTTGACTTTCGCTAGTTATGTGTGTATATGGTATATATTATTAGCATTGGGAATAGTGTGCCTCGTTCATAGTCGACTGCACACGCAGGGATGCTGCGATGTGCAGGAGATGTGCGATCGATCGATGCCCCTCGATCGCGCCCCTTATTGAAAATTATAACAATGGCACACCGCTCTCTGAGCCCTTAACACTCACTGATTTCGGCGATGCAGTGTGGATACGGCTGGAGATAAATATTTGTTTGTGATAATTTACTTTTATTTTATATTTTGAATGAGAACAGTTAAAAATATCACTTAGGTAGGTAGGTAACACGTTTTAAGCACAACTTTTAGGGCATGAGCATATAGGCATCTAGGTTTACAGACTACAGATAGTAGATAAGCCAGTTTTGTGTTTCATAAATGCTCGAATCAAAATAAATAAATATTATTGATAGGTGTCTAGTTTATTTTTATTAATCTTGAATAATATAACATGTCGAAAATATATTCAATCATTTCAAAAATCCGATCTAAAATGCAGATATATATATAAAAACATGGACAAAAATGATGCAGTTTACGTTTTTGTAAAAAGACTACGTACCTATATGTATTTCAAAACAAAATTAAAATCAAATTTTTAAACACATTTAAATAGAGATTTATATATTATTATTATATGTGAATGATGTATTGTATATAGTACACATATAGAAGGGATTATCCACAGAAAGCGCGTAACATCGACGTGTTAATATATCGGTCGCAACGAAGGGCTGCAGGATTATAATGAGCGCAGCCCCACTAAGTATTTTCGACATGCGTCGCCGTCACCCGACAAACATTCGGCGAGGGTTAAAGAGAAGTATTGTGAGCTACCAAATTCACTGTCCATGTGATAACTCTCACGATTCATATGATAACTCGCATATTTCATACGATAACTCGCATATTTCATATGATAACGCACGTTTACGTTTCGAATTGTTGTTTGCAAATTACCTTGTTACGCGGCATTAATCGCTTTTATAATTATCTTTCAACACATACAAGTTTTTATTTTATTTTATTTGTCTCTAATTGGAAGTCTCAAAAAAATGAATAGACTTTACTGATTTATGATATAAGTATATATAACACTATATCAATATTTTGTCATATTACCGTCTTTAAAATCAAAGTGTTAAGTACAGTATAGGATAGTCAGGTAATAAATTTTCGATAGAAGAAAAACTCGGTCGAGTGCAAACTTGTAAATTTTTTTTTAATTTAAAGTAAAAGCTTTAAAATGTGTCGAAATCTGAAAAGTTTAGATTAACTTGAAATAAATAAAAGACCTATAAAGAATAGATATTCAATATTTTAAAATTGATTTATTTTATTTATCAGAGCTATAGGTTCATTAAAGGAAATATAAGTAGTACCTAATAGTCATTTCACACTTAACGAACCCCATTAGGATAAAATCTTGATCCGAATATAATCATTTGTCATGAGCGAGGATCGAACCCGCCACCAGCCTTTTTTTGTATAGACGAAGCTGTCTAGCTTATTCCGCCACTCAGCTCCACTGTGGAGTGGCAGATAATTCACCTAATAAGAGTAATATTGGTCACCAGGTGCTTGTGACAACAACCGGAACAGTTAGTCTTATGTGCTGTTTGAGGCACGGCGAGGAGACCCAAGGGGAAAAACAACTACATAAGAACCAAATGTTTGTATAGATAAAAACATCTGTTCCGAGCGGAAATTGAATCTGTGACTGTCGGCGTTAGTAGAACTTTCGCACCACAATACCTGAACGGTTATCGAAAAGAAAATAATTTTGATATGTTTTTATGCCTCAGTCGCTACAAAAAACTATTGCAGCTACTCGTAAAAATTAAAAAAACGAATCGTAGTTACTAGTTTTTAAAGAAATAAAGATCGAGGCACGCGTCCGATCCATATTACCCATATCTCGTCTCAATTTCTCTATGCTTCGTGGAATATTAGACTGTTGACAAAGCAGTGTGACTAATTCCGTTTTGGTGTCGCGTGGATGCAATAAACGGGCCACAATGCGGCGAGCGCTACATGTCATTAGTCCAAGGAATCCGTCATTGTTACAACGACACTGGGAACGGTTAAAGAATTTGGTCCTTTGTGATTTCTCAATAACGCATTGTCACATTGTTTTTAAACGTTTTTATGCTCTTTTAGCAATTGTTAGGAAGTTAAATTCTATTGTCGAAGTATTTGTTATCTTTGTTGAAGATTTCACGCTGTCGAACGGGCTATGAGATGTTTTCGTTGCGTAGAATTGGTTCGTTTATTAGTGACGGCAGGAAACTGTCAGATGAGATTGAGGTATCCTGTGTCTACTGGTAATATTCATATCAGCATGGCATGCTTTTTGTGAATAATTGTCCGTTCATAATTGATACAACTAAGCCAGACCTTCCATTTTTTCGATTGCAGTTAACTTCACTTAAATATAATATTGTTGTAGATAAAACTTGTGACTTAACTTAAAAGCACTGAATATTAAATCTTAATACTCTACGGATAATTGTTTTTAGCTTATGTAACGTACATACGTACGAAAAGTGACATCACACTGAAAGCAGTAACAAAAGATTAAATGAGAGCCTTTCATGTTTTTCTTTTATTTTCTTTCAATTACAACTCTTCTTTTATTTTTTAATTATTTGTTTGGCGTTTCTATACTAGGTACATGTATTTTTATTAACTAACAATATTTAAAAAAGTTAAATGTTCTGCTCTAAGTATGAAATATAATATAATAAAAAATTAAAATAGTCTAAATAAAAGCATGTACAAAATGTACATAAATAATTTAAAAAAGTTACAGTTCTATATTACGGTCGCTTGTTATTCATAGAAAATAACTATAGAAATAACGCCAGTAGGTAACTCAACAGATTCACAAAACAAAGGATTTACACCAGTGGCAGACAATATTATTTATGACACAATCTTTCAAAATATCTTTTTTCTAACAAAAAAAAAAAAAAAAAAAAAAAAAAGAATTGATTAATAAAATCGAATAACACGTTACATAAATAAGTACGCATTTTGACTTTCATCTCCTCTTAAGAGAATCGTGTTGAATTTCGGAATAAAATGTATCTAGTGTCCTGGCTCGTTGTATGAAATTAAATTTTACATATCATAATAATAGTTTTTAGACAGGTAGACAGTAAAAATGACACATAGACATATAGAAAGATATACAGAACGATATACAGATAGAGGAAAATGACAAATTATCATTTTTCGATTCAGTATCGGTTATATTTTAGTGCACATACCAAAAACTTTTTATTTTTATTTTTATATTTTTAATCTACAGAATTCAATCTGTTGCTGGATCATTATAAATATAGAAAATATTGTAATGATCAACAGTAAATAATACATAATTTTAAAAGAAACTATATTTTTTTAAGAAATATTTGAAATAGTTTTACATTACGGTCGCTGGTTATTCATTGCAAATACTATAGGAGTAACACCAGTAACACACCAAATGACAAAGGGGTAACACCAGTGGCAAAAACAATGTTATTTATGACAAAAATTTGCTTAGATATAGTATTGAGGGTTAATTTGTCTATAGTTTCTGAACTAACAACCGACAACAATCCTTAAAATATATTCATTGTAACAAGAAAAAAAAAAAGAAAAGAATGTATAATTAATAGTTTTCAGTGTCGATTATAGAGTGGCCTCCAAATTTTTTTTTTTAATATCTTCCATGTATAGAATTGGATTTGTTACGTTTTTATTATAAGCATGGATAAAATATTTTAATTATCATAACTTAGGTAAAAAAAGCTATGAGTTTTAAACAAATTATTTTAAATAGATTCAGTTCTATATTACGGTCGCTTGCTATTCACAGCAAATACTATAGAAGCAACACCATTAACGCACCAAACTCACAAAACAAAGGAGTAACACCAGTGGCATAGACAATATTATTTATGACAATAGAAGCAGAATTAGTTTCGCAAAAAAGGGCTATTAAGGGCTAGGTGACAAATAATACAGACTCGGTTGCAATGTTATGAATTATTGTAAAATGTTTGAGTAAGAATATAGTAATAAATGAGAAATAACTTCAAAATGACGTGTTCTTAATTTATTTAATTAAATGTTTATGTATTCATTCTATAAACTTAATAATATAAAAATAATATAAACTAACTAAAACTAAATAATATAAATATTCATTATTTGTCATTGCGTCCATTCGTTATATATATTATTGGAGTTATCAGGTCCTCATGTCCACTTCCCTGGTAACTCCAATAAAATATAAACATTGTTATATATAACATTACTGTATTTATTTATTTTGTATAAGTACATTTATTTATTATACGAGAGTTACCTACTAATGTAAGAATATGTATTTGATTATTTTTTTCTTGAGTTCAACACATATTATTCTTATGAATAATAGATATTGTTACAATTAAGTATAATGCAGATGGGATTGTAGAACAATAAAAAAAAGATGCAAAATTCTGCACTAAAGGAAAGTCTTAGTATAACCATAACTCATTTGTCTGGGGAGCGCTGTGTTACTTTTACAGTTATTGTTTCAAATAATGTTTCAATAAACAAAGTTCCTTTCTTCAATCCAAAAAAATAAAAAACATTCAATGGCACAATTACGCAGAACATTCAATAGCCTTTCTGCTTTCTCTTATTGCTCAAAACTGTTTCTCCACAGTCTATAGTATAGGTAACAGTAAAATGTTAACTAAAACTAAACATAATTAGATGATATCCCGCGGCATCCCTTTACCGCCATAAAATTTATAACGGTCCGACTGAACTATATACAAGCAAGTCCTTTAACAGTTTAAAATATGTACACAAATACCCGTAATATCGGTAACAGTTATACAAAGGAAGCAGTTATTTGTAAGCAAGAGAGTAACAAAGACTTTCTCCGTAAGGGTGAGTGGTCCAGTTACCCATTTCCTAGTTGACAAACGTGACAAATCTATTGTGATCTTACTCTCAGTATCAATTTCGAATCCTTTTGAAATTGTGGTCGTTTAACGAAAATGTTAACTAAATACTTTGCAACAATTAGCACAGATGCTTTTACTTTCAATTTCGTTAATAATTATGTAGAACAAATTTTATAGAATTCATTAAAAGTTAATATATACTGTGTAATAATATGTCATGTACTCGTAGTGTTCAATACTTAATATGAATTACTTTTTTGTCAAAAGCAATCATACTCGTAAAATTTAGAAAAACTTGTACAACTCATTAGTCTTTTTAAAAACAATACATTTAAGATTTCAATTTATAAAAATTATTTCAACGATTTATTTAGTTCTACAATAAATTTAAGAGTAAATTAAAAAAAAGGATCTACGGTATATGTTATAATTAATAAATCTATACTCGAATATATATTTAGCGAAGAAGATTATTCAGAGACACATTCAGATGTTAACGTCCGATTATCACAGATTAGGAGTGTTTGCAGCCCGTCAGCCTCATGACTTTACGGCGACCTCAGGCTGATCAAACATTGACACAGATAAACAAATTTAGTTACCTATTAGATGGAGTAAACAACAATGTTCTACATAATAATAAAGAAGGTAGCGCGTTTACCTACTTTCTTAAGCAAACCAAAGTATTTATATGAAAAAATATTAACTAATTTATGATGAATACTTATATCAAGATAATTTAATAATCAACAGCATCATCAAAGTCGCCGAGCGGGAACTATTGAAGCTAGACATAATATGGAATGGTGAAAGTAGGGTTTTATCAACACGTAAACACCATTAAGAGAAGATTTTTTAAGATTCTGAGTGAAAAATAGGTTTTAAAATGTTACTTTTCAAAATCCCGACTTATAAAACTTTTTTTTAAATTTTTTAATTACAAATAAATAAAAGTGTCCTAGCCTTTTTCATAATCTCAACATTTTCTAAAATAATATGATGAAAATTAACGCTAGGATTGCTTTCGTTTTGTTTAATAATACCTATTAAGTCATTTTTCTAATTTTGATAAAAGATTCAGTTTTGTTAAGTGTTTGTTAAGGAAAAATCTAAATCAACTTAAAAAAGCAAGTCGGCAAAATTAACTGTATTAAAATTAAATAAATGAATCTTTGAAGTCGTTGCCTCACGAGTCACGCATTACGTGCCGCGTGCGTGTAGATTAGCAATGTGGATAGATGATGGAGGTTGGACATCGACTTCAATTTTTTTTATCATTTTAATTTATTTAATTTGCGCTTTATAGTACTTTTTTTCATTTTTGAAGTGATTTCAATTTATTCTTAAAAATATTTATTTTTCTATTTCATACCTTACACTCCCCTAACCGTTAAGAATTAATAAGTCCTTAGTCGTTATCCCTAGTCGTAAAGGAGTCCAGTAATACAAGATGACGACTCTCAAATACAAACATACAAACAACTCATGAGCCTATAATTTTGCAGGAGTTTTAATTTTTTTAAGATATGGGATCATCCGTAGATCCTGATAAAGTGGATGTGGAGTATGCCCTTTCAAACAAAAAATAATAAAATTTTGTTAACGTTTTACGAAGATATCAGCGAGTATACCCAAAAAATTTCATACCAACTAACGCAGAAACTTCTATTTTTTTGAAATAGGTTAAGAATAACGAATACATAGATAGGTTTGCATTTTACGTTTTACAAAAAAGCGCTCGAAAAGTTGTACAAATACTCGTAATCTAGGTATATAAAATAATTAACAGTACCTAATGAAAGCTTCAAAATTCTAATTATCCAGAACTTGTATTTAATAAGAGTATGTATTGTCAAATGCGTCAAGAGGTAATATTTTATTCAAATTTTGTTTTTATTTTACTTATATAAAACAAAACAAAAAAAAAAGTTCTTCTACTTTAAATTTTTTTAGATTTCGAATCGAAAGTTACAATTTATTTCTATAAAGATATTTAATTAACAACCTCAATACCTTCTTAATTTTACAAGAGCAACAACAAGCGATCGACATTCCCCTAATACAAGTAAAATTTCAAGACAAATCAGTCTTAATCCTAAATGTCTACGTACTAAAATCCGGATTAGAGTTATTTGGGGGAGCAATCTGTGTGTTCGAATATTTCTTGTAACTGATTATACTTGACAATAAACTTAAAACCGACTTTGTAAACGAAAACATTCCAATTCATATGATAGTTATTTTAATAACTGTCTTTTCCTGTCTTAAATTTCATACTTTATTACACACATTATTGAATAACAATACTGTAAAAGATTTACAGCAAATGTGCAATGGCGACCCTATCACTGAAAGCGATTTCTTACAGGCAACCATGAGTATAGGATTTCTGGACACAAAGCAGTTGATGCGTAAAGTAGTACTGTAATACATACTAACTTACATACATAAAATAGTAGTTTAATATAAATATATAAGCATACATATAAATATATACATATATCCACATATACACATACATACATAAATACCTAGATACATACATACACACATACATACAGTCATCAGTACACATAATAACTGTTAATTATTGACATACAGCGTTGAATAAACTATGCATTTTGTGTTAGATAATACAACTATAATATTTAACACGACGTTTAAATATTTCGACTGATTGAGATCATCTAATATCACCTGATAGCGCATTCCAAAGTTTCACTATCTTTACAGTAAAGATTCACAAACACACAGTGAAAATTATAGTATTTCGTCCAACTCAGAGGCATCTCGAGTAGATTGTTATTCCGAGACCGAAGGTAGTGTGGGAGTAAAGAGTTCGAGCCCAAGAACCTAAATCGTTTCTTGAGATATACAGGAGTATCAGGATTATCAGGATAGTATAAAAGACAGAGAGAGAGTGTGTAAATGGCGTCGCTGTCGTATTGTTAACCACTCAAGTTGTGTTCGGTATTGCGTAAAGTGATCGTACTTTCTCAAACCGAAAGTAAATCGCATTATAAGATTCTGTAGGCACTCGAGCTTATTAATAAGTTCATGTTACAGGAATCAGCATATTCGAGTATAGGTAGAAGAAGGCTGTGAGCCAGAGATATTTTATTTTTTGTTGGTAACATATTTTTCACAGATGATTCAGCAGAAATGATTTTACGGCTAAGTTCAGCAATGCGGTGCACCCAGGACAAAGTACTATCCATCACGTTACCCAAGTTCTTTACCGATTCACAATACTCCAAGCAAATGCCATCAAATAAAATTGAAGGAAGAAGAGGAAAGTAAATTTTGTGAAGATGTTTTGACTTACCGAAAATACACACATAAGACTTACTAGGATTTACAGACAACCCAAACGACTTACTCCAGGTACTGATAACTGTTAAATCGGAGTTTATATCGTAAATAGCGCTAGCAACATCATTTACAGTTGTAGTCTTATAAATCTGCAAGTCATCAGCGTAAAGATGATAAGATAATAATAAGCGTCGAGTGAGAGTGTTGATGAAAATGGGGAAAAGCAAAGGAGAAAGCACTCCGTCCTACAGACGCCAGCGATGATAGGAGAAACTGAAGATTATTTCCCGTCGAGACTAATAGATTGCCTGCGATCAAATAAATAGGAATAAAACCATTCTGTAGCATTCGAGGAAATATTTATGGACTCATGAACTGCTAAAAGTATATCGAAATCTACTGTGTTGAAAGCGTTAGAGAAGTCTAACAAGGCAAGGATTGTAATTTGCTGGTTGTCAATTGCGTACCTAATATCATCGCAGACCTTATTGAGTCAAAAATCAAAATCAAAATATTTTATTCGTTATAAGGTGATTACACACACTCAACGAACGTCAAAAAAAAAATACAATTTCATCATTTATTTCATCATCGGCTTTACTAAATATTACAATAATATAATAATGTTCCTAGTGTAGGCCGAGAGAAAAAAAGCCGGAGGAAAAAAAACTCTCGGTACTCTTTTTAACAATTAAAGTCGTCATATTTTGTAGATACAAAAAATGTATTTACAAAGAACGAGCAAATCATGTCACTGCCAAGCAGCCTTGTCAATAAACTTGTGAGTGCTGTAACTATACTGTGCCCGGGGCGGAAGTCAGACTGAAAAAGAGATAGGATATTGTTGCTGTGTAAATGTGAATATAGTTGTTTGTGTTAAATGCGTTCAAGAACTTTAGATAGAAAAGGAAGTATTGAAATTGGTCGATAGTGTGAAAATGTTGAAGGTTTGGATATTTTCGGAATAGGAATGACTAATGTATGACGCCACACATCAGGAAAAACGTTGGAGAAAAGAGAGAAGTTGTGACACTGGACACTGGACTGGAATAATAGAATGGAGAGATAATAGTATACGTCGACTTATGTTGTCGCTACCGGTAGCATCAGATTTGATAGTCATGACATGTTTATGTACATCCGCAGTCGTAACAGATGCGAAATGAATAGGTGTAATAGAAGGATCAGGTTCTAATGATAAGAACTGATCGGTATTCATTTTAGAGCCACTGGATATCAAATTAACAGTTGTAAAATGATGATGAATATCAAAATAAAAGTTGTAAAATTAACAGTGTGTATGTTAATATTAACTGAACTGAATCAGGCTATAATCAACCCACCGCTGGGCAAATGTCTCTTTTTTGTAGAGAACAAGGGTTAGAGCTTAATCCACCATGCAGCTGTACTGCGGGTTGGCGGAAAATTTCCAAGTCTAAGAAAAGTCTATAAAAACAACCGGGACCGATATCTTTACATGCTCTCCGATGCACGACTTTACACATTTTTATTTAAATAAGCTACTTACCTTCACAGCGTATTACTAGATAAATTGCCACGCTAAAATTGTACTTGTACTGGAATCATTTCCTCTTATAGAATAATTACATTATGTATGTTTGAAAATATTACCAACATCAATGCGTATTATAAGATTAGAATAGTTCAA
Source organism: Euphydryas editha (assembly GCA_036937285.1). Classification (NCBI taxonomy): domain Eukaryota; kingdom Metazoa; phylum Arthropoda; class Insecta; order Lepidoptera; family Nymphalidae; genus Euphydryas; species Euphydryas editha. Next base: position 6,709,470 of record JAUPFZ010000020.1, read on the forward strand.
CCGATGTTAAACGATTTTATGGATATAAATAAATAATTAAAATGAAACGACAATCAGCATTATGTATTAATTTATGGATATAAATAAATAATTAAAATGAAACGACAATCAGCATTATGTATTTGAAAAAAACTGTCGCGAAATCCTATCGATCGACGTCGGTCTCGCTCGCCGGACGATACTCCGTGTTAATTCATATATGCCTCGTTAATTCTCCTTAACGCCCGTTGATGGCGCCGCTGTGCTAATGAATTTCAATTTGTTGCGGGCCGCGGACGTTTGAAAAACAGAAAAAATAGATGAAAATTCACGCCGCATTCGATACGGCTAGTTAGGTTAGATTGGGTTAGAATTTAACTGTATTGGATTTAAATATTTGTCACTGTTTGTTTTGATATCCCATCATTGTTTTCGTTTTGATATCATGTTTTAGTTTTTTTTGGTTATAGATAGAAAACATTTGAAAGCCTTCTATCGCGAAATGTAATTAAATTAAGTGCACACATTTACATGTTATGTAAATATTTATTTATGTTCACATTACATGTTATACAGATAGACAGACAGGTTGCAATTACATTTAAATTGTGTAATATATAATCACAATGCACATTTGACTGGCCTGTTGACGCAGTTGGTAGTGACCCTTGTGTGCGCAGTGAGCAGTGTGCTTTCTGCTCCAGGGTTGTGGGTTCGATTCCCGCCCCGAGTCGGATGTAATATATATTTATTTATATATGAATTATTTATAGGTATGTATTTATATTAAAAAAAAATGTATCAGTCAGCTGTCACCTTAAACACAGGCATTAAGTTGCCTACCTTAGGAACAGACGACCGTGTGTAGGTATATGTTAAGCATTTTTATTTATTATAGTTATATTATTTATATGTAATTTACATTTAATATACGCAAATATGATACCTATATAATTTCAAATGTATTTTCAAGTAATTTAACCTTTTATCGCTGCGGGTAAAAATGTTCATACCAGATCACTGAAACAAATTCACTGTTCTAGTAATTTCTTTTTTTATTATTATTATTAACTTTGAATGAATTTATTAGTAAATTTAAAATAAAAAAATTCTATAAAATTTTAATTTGATATTTAGTTTATGAGAAGCACAGCAATTAAACATGACTGTGACCTTAATATACCTAAAAAAATAAATACAAAACTTAAAGCAGAGAGAGAAGCAGCAGAAGTATTCTTTGCTGATATTCTTTATACAACTTATTTAAACTACAATAATTTATAAATAAGTATTTAAAATTCTTAAAGAGAAATTTAAAAGTCATTTTCTTTCATAAATGTAATATTTTGAATTAAACTTCTTCAGAATCGTTGTGATTTGAAACTCGATATATCGAAAAATGCGTCACGATAAAAAAACAAAGACATAAATGAATAGGAGAGAATGAGATAGTAGATTTGTAGATTGTAGATTGCAACGCATAACTAAGCAATATAATGTTTATTTTGTTGTTATAACACCAGTATAAGCATATATATATATATATATATATATATATATATATATATATATATATATATATATATATATATATATATATATAAGTGTAAAAATCACAATGAGTTCAGATGAATCTGATATTGAACTCAGAGAAGACGAGATTATTCGTAATTTTAATGATAACAAATTAATAACGGACATTTTATTGCTTCAGAAATCTAAAGGGCGCTATATTTTTGCGTAAAAACTGTAAAATAGGCGATAATTGTTATTCTATGTCACATACGAATTATTTGTGCCTATTTAAGAGAATCGTTGTTAAGGAGTAAACTCCAGTCGTGCGTCGGAGCTGACACACACAGTTTATTTTGACTTTATTTCTAAAGGCCTATAAGCATCAATTTATTAGCTGATATCATTTTAATATACTCCTTAGTCTCTCACATCTATTAACTATCAATTATTAAATTTTAAATTGAGTTTGCCAAAGATGTTTCACTTCTGACATGTGTACCTACTCCGTACACACCAGACTTTTTTTAAATAAAAAAAGTTATTACTGTTCATAAAATAGAAAAACTACTTTCAAATATATATTATAAAAATGCGTATATAATAGCTAGGTATACTAAGAAAACCACTCAATTCTAAAATTCCCGCAGTAAGGTTACCGTAAGCCTCATTCATATTCGCGGGCTCACCTGTTAGCAAATTGAATAATGTCGGAGGCGAGCAAAGTTATGTCATGAATAGAGACTAGCATACTATCACGATATATTTTCATACGAAACTTTTTGAAAAAAAAAAAAAGGATGTGACTATAAAGTTAAAGATATAAGAGTTATGTGATAAGAGAATAACGTTTAACTATACTTTTGTGTCTGTCTGTATCGAGGCTGCACTCTAAGTACTGAATAGATTTGAATGAAATTTGGCATGATTTTAAGACCATACTATGAGCCAGGATACATGATACTTCTTTATCTACAAATTTTCTGTCCTTACTCAATAGATTGAGGAAGGACAGGAAATTTACGTACGTCATGTACGTTCTGGTGTCGTGGTGCGAGTAGACGCCTCAAAGCCGGCGGTCGCGAGTTCTATTCCCGCTCGGAGCAGATATTTGTATTTGTAAAAATATTGTTTCCGGTCTGGATGTATGTCCTTGGGGGTTTCCCCACCGTGCTTGGGAGAGCACGTAAAGCCAGCGGTCCCGGTTGTTTTTATAGATATCTGATAACGATTGGTACTCATGGTAGGGAAATTATCTGCCAACCCGCAGTGGATCAGCGTGGTGGATTAAGCTTCAACCCTTCTCCTATACGGAGGCGAGGCCTTTGCCTAGCAGAATGACGTTTACAGGCTGATCCAGTTCAGTTCAGTTCGGTACGGTTCCCATGGGACAGGGGATGAAAGTCAAAACGTGTAATCGCAAACGAAGTCATGGGTACAATTCGAATTATATATTTTGAGGCTTACGGTAAGTCTGTCCATGTTCACAATGGATCATAAAATATTGGCAACTATATCATTATAAGTAATTTTGCAACGATCAATTTTGTTAGATATAAACTACAAGAATACGAACTCATACCAAATATATTTTAATATGACATAAGTACCTATGTGGTCATAAAAAATGTAACATAATGAGAAAAATATCCTAGAAAATATTTTGTATAATATCATGGTCACTTAAATTTTTCCTAATGAAATTAATAGGATCTTATTTTACATATTTGTTGTTTAATTTGAAACCACTTGAGAATTATCAATTACTATTATTTATAAAAACAAATTGCCGTTAATTTCAAATCAATATAAAATATCGTTGTACTTATTTTTTTAATCATTATAAAAGCAATTTCTTTACATTTAGTAATTACTACGGAATACAAATGTTTATGGCCAGTACCGTTATATTACTTTTTAAAAAGCATTATCTACAATATTTATATACAACGGTTCTGCGAAAACTATCTTTTATTGCTTGTAAAAAAATGTTCAACATTGGGGCTCTACTTTTTACCAATAGTAGAACAGTTTTTTGTGCCATCACTCCACTTTTACCTAAACAAACAAAGCAATAGAAATTTTTATATTGCATTCATAATTTTTGTGCTAAAAACGATACCGTTAAGTGTTAATGTGAAAACGTGTAATTTTAACAGTCCCGTCATTAAAATAAGATTGGTTGTTTTCACGGCTAGCGCGGCTTACCGCTGTTAGCTGTAATGTTATAATTTACCTAAAGCTATGTTCAAAAGCACTGAGCTAATTAAAAAAAATAATAACGTGCTTATTACATGCTTTAAATTTTATTATTTAAAATGAATTCACAACATATAATTATATGTGTTTGTAATATCGACGTTAATAAATTACTCAGGCAATATTCAAACGATCGGAAGCATAGCTTATTAACATCGAGCCTAAAATCGATTATTATCGATACGTAATAGACGATCCGTATAGACCCTCACCAAGAAGTTTGGTGCCCCTCGTAAATCATAACAAATATCTTACTAACCCTTCGGTCGCTGTAGCCGCCCAAGTGCAGTTAATTGGCGACCGGCGAGGGAAATTGGTCCGCTGTACTAGCTTCCGTGAGTTAATGACTACAACCAGTGGATGGACGGCAAAACCCATTAAGTACAATTTGTACGTGTGTGGGGGTTAAGAGATTTGACTGAGCGGTCGAAATGTTATGGAGCTATTTTTCGTTTAAGCGAATGTAAATATTTAATAAAACGATAATTATTAATTTATATAATTTACAAACTATTACAACGGATAACCTTGCTAAGTCATTTTCTTTTAGTGTTTCTTGTTATTCTTTCATAAACTGTATGAACTGTTAACACTTAAACTTAACAAAAATTATTATTACCATTGATGTATAAATTATTACCTAATTTTATAATGTTTATAATGTTTTTTTATAATGTAGGTATCTACAACACACGACATATGAGTACAACGATTTTCCTTTTTCCTAACTTATAGTGATACCTAATCTTTGTTTTATATTTATAGAGTAAATCAACACATTCAGTTAACAAAGCTTATGCTGTCCAGGTACTAGTTTTCTACCACTAAACGTACAGTAGCTTTTTTTTCGATATTTTATAACGTTGTTTTATAAAAGACAAAGTTTAGGGTCATTTCATACTTTTTATTGCGTCTTTTATGACAGTGCCTTGGAGACTTTACTTTGTTAACTCTCTTTTAGATGTTCTTGTTATAGTTTTCATTGGGGTTTTTGCGTTCTTTTAAAATAGAGTCACAGTCGTTTTATAGTGATTTTTAAATTAATAGATATTATTCATAGGTAGCAATTGTTATCGTGTCATTGTAATGATTACTGTAATTTGAAATATCAATCTTAGTTATTACTATTCTTAAATTTAGATAGCTCACTGTAGGTACTATCTTATTTAAATATACTTTAAATTAAGATTAGCACTGATGTTCAACTTCAGAAAAAATAAAAACTAAACAAAAAAAAAAATACAATACATAAATTTAAAAACGCCTCACACTTATCGGCTTCCAGTAAGATAATCTTGTTTTGGGTTTCCAGAAATATACAACAAAAGTATACAAAAGCACAGACCAAGACCAAGAGCTGTATAGCTTATTCAATAATCATAAGCTGAGGTTGCACCCACGACCGCTTGAAACAGCAATTTGCCGAGACCACTGCGCCATTACGTTGTAAAATTGTAAGAAGACTTTTACATATCAATACAATATAATTATTACAAGAAAATATCATCAAATTGTAAAGTTATACTTTGTCATTGATATAATTTTTATTTATAGTACAAGACATTTTAATAAATGATCTGTTCGTTGATCTTTATCGACTCTACTTAATAATAATTTAAATATATTTTATTTGAAAATATACAACAATATCGTAATCAGTTTAAGAACTATTTGGATATTTTGGGAATTAACCTTATAATGATAACAAAACTTTTCTGAGTCTTGCCAACTTACACTTGTGAAATATTTTTATAAAAAATTCTTAATTCAACGTTCAGTGAATCGCACGTCGTCCTTTTATTTATTCGCTTCATTAAGGGTTTTCAATATTTTCTACCGATTTTATTTTTCCCTTGATTCGGTTCGGACGTAAGAAACGGAATAAATATTAATAATAAAGAGGGTTTGCCTTCAAAATTACGCGGAGGCAGCGTGTTGACGACTCCTAATTTGACGTAATTTACATAGATTATGCCAGTTCGCTGAGTGCCAATCTTTTAAAGTGGCTTCTTCCACTCATTTTGCGTTCCTTCCGTGGCCCTATAAGGAATTTATTATTTTTAAGGACCTGCGCAAACATGTCATACATAAATTTTTAGGTTGGTTAGCTTCTCATTGATAGCTGTGTGTAAGCTTTATTAATAAAGTAACGTGTTTTTCCGTTCAATTATTCAAAACGAAACAATCAAATTCGAGCAATTTCATAGACACCCACTTAATTAATGTTTAGTAATATTAATTTATTCATTATATATTGCACAATACATTATTAATTTGTATAAAAGGCGGGCTTAATGCTAAAATAATTCTCTACCAGCCAACTTTAGGACATACAAGAGCAACGTACACGTTTGTAGGTGTGCAAAATCGGACACACAAATTCATATTATAAAAAAGCCAAAATACATAATAAAATAAATAACAATCATTATATTAAATACGCTCTCTATCACTCGAGCTTGCAAATCTATTGCGCTGCATCTCATAATTTCTGATTCGATCTTGCAGGGAAATACTAAGCGAAGTTATACTGTGTGACATGGAACTTGTTTAATTAGCTTTTTTTTTACTTAAGGAGTTTTATTTAGTTAAGGAAGGAGCTTTACGGAAAGATTCTGGTAACATATTTTAGTGACGAATAATAGAAATAGCAAATTAATCAGACAAAAACCCAGACAGATGAATAGGAGTGGATATAGGTAGATTTTGTATACAGCTGTGATCTTTCATGGGAATCAGATAGCATAGTGAACTTACATTTAAGGTAAGAAGGAGTAGAAGGATGGAATAATAATAGAGTATGTAAGTAAAGTAAATTCTTAAATTTCTACGTTCACTGATAGGTATCCATTTAATTAGGGATCTGTAATGGGAAATATGATCATACTTACGCAAACCAAAGATTAAGTAAATGCTTAAAATTAATTAAGCACTCGATTGAGTTTGTTCAAATCAACTTCATTGAAGTCAAAACAACACACGTTGCCGTAGTCAATGATTGCCAAAAGTAAAGTTTTAAAGTTCAATAGATGGGAAAAGAATGGGGTTTTTTTTATTAAAAATTTGAGTGCGTTTGACCTCAATCTTGTCTGATGGTAAACAACGATGAAGTCTAAGGTGAAGCACGCAAACTCAAATAATGCCTGTTCACTTTTGGGTAGACCAAATACAAGCCATATGCCAAGATTTTAAATACACTCAAGATTCAATTAATTATTTAATTGATCCTTTATCAAAAATCAAGCTATGAAATATCACCATAATCTAAAATAGAAAAAAAAAAGAGTTTGTGCTACTATAATTTTGGTAGGTATGGGCAGGAAATTTTCGGAAAAAATTTCGGAATGGTTCTAATTTATTTGATAAAAGATAACGTAAAGAAGGAAAACTGTCATCTAGACTTTGAATAAAACTATCTTCCTCAGCAGTGTAATAGATTCTAAGCTTGAATACATTATAATAATATAAATATAATAATTATAAAGTATAGATAAAATAAAATTGAAAATGATATTTATGATAAATAATAGTAAAATATAACAAAATAAAACTAAATAAAATTGCATTAAATAAGATATAATAAAATTAGTACATAACAGAAAAAAAAAAAAAAACTACAAATAAAAAAAAAGTTCAACAAAAACTTGCTTGCAGTTGAGTTGCAACAAAGAAAACCGAGAGAAGACGAAAAAAAAAAGACTTAGACGTCATGTCAACGTAAAACACAAGAGTATTACTTAACGAATATTACATTAACACAAAAAAGAATACAAATAAGCTTGTAGCGGCTACTAACTAATAATATTGTAATAGGACATTAATAATGTCACAAGCTAACAATTACTTAATTTGACAAATCGTATAATTTATAATCTATAGACTTATAAAAAAGAAATATACAAATAGACTTATACAAATAGATTAAATAACAAGTATGTTTAATTTAAAAAATCAAAAAACCCGACTGCGTAAAATACTCTTACTATAAACTAAAAAGAATAAAACAATTTACTAGCTTTCATTTGATACCCATATTGCTAGAGTAAGAAAAAAAAAATCACCTCTCCTCCCCTCATTCCGCCCTTTGCAGGCGCCATTTTGAAAATTTATATAGCCTATGTCACTACTACAATTTAGACAAATCCAACGACACCTCATATATCAAAAACCGTCCAGCCGTTTGGGCTGTAGGGCGTGCCAAAGAAATGGACATACATACATACACTCGAACAACATAACGGTCCTTCTGTCGCAGTCGGGTAAAAAAAAGAGTAATGATAAAAACAATTACCTATAATAATTATTTCTTACTTATTGATTGATTGATTTAGCCTGCTGATGTAAATGTATTTAAGCCTTTGAGTGTAGAGCAGAAAAATTCACCACCAGATTAGCTGTTGGATGCCCACTGCTGAACGTAACCCTCCCCCATAATCTCTGAGAGGGTTTGTCAATACTCGCCAACTTTAGCAAGTGGGTTGGCGAGAGCAGTATGTTGTGGCATGATATGGTAACACTGCTGCCCATCACCACCCTGGTGAGGGTACAGTTATTCGCACCACTATGGCCTTAGTCGTCTTTACAACACCTCGGCAAGAAAGAAGTCGGAACTATTCTTCTCTGTCGGTCACCGCACGGCAAATCTACTTATTAACTGCGAATAAAAACACAAGATACAGTAATAAATCTAATAAACTGGTTATTTAAGCAGTTTTACTAAAACAATACTGACAATACTATGAAGAATGTCACATATCAAAAGTCAGTGTTAATAAAACATAAATGCCTTTATTTGTGTAATTAATTTGATTAATCTCGACCCTACCGATTAATTTCCTCCTTAAGAAAAAAGAATCAATAATTTCTTTTAAGTTTCAAATTTATGTTCACGTGTAGAGTTTCGTGTTGAAAACGGGCAACAACAAAAATACTTTATTACTAAGACTCTGTTCTATTTGCTGTCATCCTTCTGACTGTCATGGGATTCTCTCTGGTACAGGTAATAGATAGATAGATGCTTGAAATTTCCATCTAGCGTTATTAATCCTGGTCCTGCAAGGTTTACCGTGTCTACTGTACTAAGTAGTAACCTCTTAACACTAACCAGAACGATACTAAAGATTAGTATCATTTAGGGTTAGTTCATTGACTCTCATGTCCTGCTTCACAACATCCAGCCTCATCTTGCTTACTTGATCGCTTAGAAGGTCTAGTTCACTGGATTGATGTTTCAAGGCACTTTCTTCCGACATAGTTCTTAAGCGTTACATGGCTATACTTCCTTAGACACCGCTCTTGGAGTTTATTTATTTATTTATTTATTCGGGAACAATACATACAAAAAAAAAACAGAAGTGGTGTAACGTCCCCGAAAAGGAGTGTCACTCAGCTATTATGAAGCACCTAAATACTTCATAGCTGATTTTTAGTGACCTCCTGAATTTTTACCCGACTGCGACAGAAGGAGGGTTATGTTTTTCGAGTGTATGTATGTATGTATGTATGTATGTATGTATGTATGTATGTCCATTTCTTTGGCACGCCCTACAGCCCAAACGGCTGGACGGTTTTTGACATATGAGGTGTCGTTGGATTTGTCAAAATTGTAGTAGTGACATAGGCTATATAAATTTTCAAAATGGCGCCCGCAAATGGCGGAATGGGGGGGGGGAGTTGAATTTTTTTTTCTTACTGTAGCAATATGGGTATCAAATGAAAGCTAGTAAATTGTTTTATTCTTTTTAGTTTATAATAAGAGTATTTTACGCAGTCGGATTTTTTGATTTTTTTAATTAAGCATACTTGTTTGTAGTTTATTCAGTGATTCACAAATCTTGAGACTATCTCGGATGAACGTGTTATGTGTGAAGTGTTAGTTGAACAGTATTCTCGCAGACCACACGTGTGGCAATAAAGACAAATAGTAATAATAAAGATATAAATTCCAGTAGGTTTTTACATATTTTTTGTTTTATGTATGTTTTAACTAGTTGTCAGTTCGACTCGCTGGTTGGTTTTTATAGACATTTTATGGTTGATAAAAAATTGACTTCGTTAAAATTGTTTTCACCATAAGAGAACCTACTACCTATACGTATATTTGTTCCTGACATAGGTATCTAATCTATATTTTTATTAAACAAAACAAAACATTTCGTATAATTTACATATATATAATGTATCTATACATAAAATAAATAGTAAATTTCAAGTGCTCGTTTTTTTTTTACACGCTTTTATTAGCATGGTATATACATATCTATGTAACGGGATCTTTGAACGTGATTTTCACCCCCTTCAAAACGTCGGATTGAGCTGATACTTTGCACACTTATCAAGGACTAATGACTATGCAATAATTAAAACAGTTTGTCCCATCATCCTTGCCAGGACACTTAGGATTAGCGATTTTTCATATCTGATATCCGGTAGTCTTTGTGTCAAGCACCTATTGATATATTTGCTGCCAAGCTGCTATTGATATATTTTTTCTAATTACGTAAAAATAATAAAGTTAAAAGAAAGACCGTGCATACGGAGAACACATGTCAGAAGTGAAACTTCATTGGCAAACTCAATTTAAAATTATTAATAGCTAATTGATGTCAGATAATAAGAAGACGATAAAAAAAGTTTTATACAAATATAACCTCAAAATGTAAAATATATATAAATAATATCAGCTAGTAAATTGATGCTTATAGGCAAAGGCCTATAGCATCAATTTACTAGTTACTTTTCTAAAGAGAAACAAATAATATTGTTAACATTACATTTTTATTATCTAATGAATAATTTAAAAAATACGTAGGTACTTCTTATTAAACTAAAAGTTTAATCTTTATTTTAATTTTCAAGAGTATTCTGTGTTGGAGTTGAATCAAAGTTTTTAATATATAATAATAGTTTTAAAACAACACATGATTAATAGAAAATCAAACTAAAAAGTAGCAAATGATTTTCAATAAATTTAAATTAAGAATAGTGTGATCAACAAAAATATTTATTTTGTTTTAGAAAAGCGTAGAGTGTTTGATGTCAATTGATATAATATTTTATTGACAGATATTGGTAAAAGTAGAGTTATTAATAGAAATATCTTAAAAAACATTGTTTTACACAACTTTAAAGTACCTTTCTGTCATAATCGACCCGTTAATAGTGCAATCTGAATCGCGGTTACTTGGAACCTTCAATGACTTACACAAATACATAGCAAAATAAAATTCCTCTTTTGGCACCATTTAAAGTCATTAAAAGAAGAAGTATAAATAAAACTTATGCGCGGGTAACGCCGCGGGCATAGCTAGATACAAGGCTTTTTGTATAATTATAAAGCTTGTACATATAAATAAACATGTTTAAATACAATAATGTTATCTACATACTGTTTAAGAGTGCAATCTATATTATTATCATAACTACGTACATTTTAAAATACAAGCAATCTAATCAGTTGTGCCACATGTGTTTAAAGACATCTTTAGCTCTGAGATTTAGGTTAAAACTCATAACACATTACCCGAAATTTATGTTACATTAATGATGTGATATCATCTGCTTATAGAATGTCTCAACGCGTTTGACGCTGGCTTTTATTTTATTGTATGACATTATTGGTAGGAAAGGAGAAGTTTCTTTTTCTTTTTTGACCGGTAAAAATTAAATTCGATCATGTTATACTCGAAAAATATTACAAAAATCAATCAAATTATAATAATAATAAATAAGGCAATCAGAAAGTGTTATGAAAAAAATCTTATAAAATATATTTTTGGATTGATGTAAATTGTTGCTAGTTGAGTGATAAGAAAAGTAATGAACAATACTTTTTACTTGTATACAAATTGGTAAGCACATAGTAGTTAATTATTATGTTAAAGATCTCTTTATTTTGATCAATTCATACAAAACCGAGTAACAAAATCTTACACGAAAGTTTGTGGTATTTCACCGACGACTGCCAAGTCAAAATTCAGTTCTAAGTCTAAATTCCATATTCTAAAACATGTAATTCTCAAAGGAATTCAAATCAATTAAATTCCCAAAAAATCATAATAAAACATAGGTAGTTTTGTGATTTATTAAAATTTGTACAAGAGAATCAATTGAGATACTAAAATATTTTAGAATATATTGTACTTTATTAAATTATAGTATATGAAGTCAGTAACAATTAATATCTGAAATAAAATTTCGATTTTAACATAAGTTTGACAAAAATAGTTTGCGATATCCTATCTTATGGCATTGCCGATACGAGTCTGAAGATACTTCACTTAGTGTCTGTATTAAGCAATAAGAAATGCTTAAATGCTTGACACTGCCCTGGTCTTTTTATTACCCGACTGCGACAGAAGGAGGGTTATGTTTTTCGAGTGTATGTATGTATGTATGTATGTCCATTTCTTTGGCATGCCCTACAGCCCAAACGGCTGGACGGTTTTTGACATATGAGGTGTCGTTGGATTTGTCTAAATTGTAGTAGTGATATATATATATATATATATATATATATATATATATATATATATATATTTCAAAATGGCGCCATGAGGGGGAGGGGGAGTTGAATTTTTTTTTCTTACTGTAGCAATATGGGTATCAAATGAAAGTTAGTAAATTGTTTTATTCTTTTTAGTTTATAATAAGAGTATTTTACGCAGTCGGGTTTTTTGATTTTTTTAATTAAGCATACTTGTTAGTAATGCACATTACACAATTTATTTAGCTGCTATGTAGACGTTTAAAGCGTAGGATCTTTTCCTTATGTCAGTTATTCAAAATAAATAGGTACATGCAGATAAAAATTCTAAAAAAAAAATTTTGGCTTTTAATATCCTCATAAAGTTTATATGTAAGTTAATAAGTGTTTTCTATACTTCGTTTTTTCTCATCTCTCATGTACAGACATTGGTTGGTTATAATTTTATCATATGTATCGATTATTATTACTTTTTGACTGGCTGTTGGTGCAGTTTGTAGTGACACTCTGCTTTCTGCTCCAGGCTTGTGGCTTTGATTCATGCCCCGAGTCTAGGTGTAATATATATTATTACCGACGACCGTTCTGGTGTAGTGGTGCGAATAGTTGTCTCAAAGCCGCGCGCCGGCGGTCGAGGGTTGATTTCCGCTCGGGACAGATATTTGTATTTGTACAAATATTTGTTATCGGTCTGGGTGTATGTCCTTGTGGGTCTCCCCACCGTGCCTCGGAGAACACGTAAAGCCATCGGTCCCGGTTGCTATCATAGACACCTGATAACGATTGTTACCTATGTTAGAGAAATTATCCGCCAACCCGTAGTGGAGCAGCGTGGTGGATTAAGCTCCAACCCTTCTTGGATATGGAGAGGAGGCCTTCGCTTAGCAGTGGGTAGTTTACAGGCTGGTACAGTACAGTACAGTATAATATAAATAATAATAAATATGTTTAACACACACACAAGGTCGTCTGTTCCTAAGGTAGGCAACTTAATGTCTGTGTTTTAGGTAACTGCCGACTGATATACATTTTTTTTTAAATAAATATACATATAAATAATACATATATAAATAAACATATATTACACCCAGACTCGGGGCGGGAATCGAACCCACAACCCTTGGAGCAGAAAACAGGGTCACTGCAAACTGCGCCAACGGGTCAGTCAAGTATATATCATTACTGTACATTACGAGGTCATATCTACTCTTGTAGATTTTTGATGGATTGATATCCATGACCATAAAAATCCAGGTTTAATATGTCTTTGTAATGCAAATTTACTTTGATTTATTAATGGAATCTTTTAATTAGTTTTATTCATCATATTTTTATTCGTCTTGGGTTACTTTAATTGCACTATAAAATTAGAAGATTTTGCGAAAACCGTTATTGGTACGGAGTTTCCACTCGAGAACCTTTCTGATTTTAGTTAGGTACCTTCACAATTCCAAAGATTTATTTTCCTGAAATCCCTAATCTGATCGTGAGCTATAAACGATCTTGTTAAGCCTCAAAATAACAGAAAATTAGTCGTAAAAGTTAAAGCAGGTTAAAGCGAGGGGTGTCTAGGCTTGGATATGTAGATAGAATTCAATCAATACAAAATACATGTGGGATAACGCATTGGGCAGTCAACGCGACATGAAGGCCGCACATACGGGACGCAAATATCGCCTAATCCAACCCGAGCCACCCCACATTGTAAGCCAACATTATCTCATGTTATTTTTCGATATTACCCCGTTTTACGTAGGCCAGGGGCGCGTAAATCAAATTTATAACCTTTTTATAAAAGCATTAAAATTTTATCGGCGTGATTTCTTTCTATTCCATTGTCCAGTTGAGTTTGTATCTATATCGATCCCTATCCCTATCCTTTTACGAGTGAAAATGTTAAATAATAGAATTACTAGACTTTCACGTTAGATTTTTTTTTCATTAGGAAGTTACATAAGTATTCGTAGTAGCGAGAAAAATGATAATGTCGCGAAATGATAAATACGCTCACCTATTATTTAGCTGTTAGTAGTTCGAAAGTTATTGTATTTTGAATTTTATATTTTTAATGATGTGTTATAAGGCGAAGATTAGGTGAGTTAATATTGAAATATGATCCAAAAATGGTGACAAATTTGTGTAAAATAATATTTTACAGAATTTAATCAATAATACTTAATTAATATTCATATTGAAAACTCAATAAGTAAAACAAGATGAAAAAAGAAACGTAAAAATGTCAAATTTCGATTTATTTTTACAATAATTTGAAGTACGACAATATCATAACAGATAGCGCTGATGGCGCTTTCGTGATCGCGGTTAGTTAGTATCGTACACAACTACTCAAGTAAAACCCATGTGCTGGTGACGACGCGGGCACTGATAGTTTTAAATTACTTCATAAATATTTATATACATAATACATTGAAGCTTGGGGCGGGAATCGACTACACAATCCCGAAGCTGACGGCAGGATCACAGCTATTTACGCCAACGGGCTAGTCAACGTATCACGTTAAACAATATAAATTTACTCGAAACTATTGTAGATTCACAAGAATTCTAACAAATTCTGACTTGTTTTTCAAATACATCATTTATAACGAGGGTAGATAGATATTCGAAAAACGGTAGATGTGAAAACGATCACGTGTTTCCTTCTTCCTATACTTACTCCTATCAAAAATGTTCCATTTAAATTTTTTGCAACGTAAAAGCGCCTCGAGCGCTTCGGACCTCGTGTTAGTGGAACAATAAAACCACGTGCATCGATCTAAACCTATATATCTGTAGGATTATTCTCAAAGGAAAAAAGCGATATTTGACTAAACGATAAAAATTCTTCATGTTATGTATGATGTTTCTAAAATTTAATTAATAACGTAACTAAGTTTGTGACTATGATAACGTTTTTTTTTTTTTTTTTTTTTTTTTTGTTGGACATATACGACATTAGATTTTAAGATTAATTTAACGTGAATTAATTTTTAATTATTGTGTGGGTTCTGTACCTAAAAGATCAAGCTTCCGCTGTCTATCAGTCCATTTGTTACAGAATCACTAGATTTTTCTAACTTTAACATTTAAAATTAATAAAAATAAGATTGTTAAATAAGTGAAGTGTATTGATAAGTAAATGGAACTTCGTACCACCAATATCTGATTTTTTTAACTTCTATAAAGTTTCTTCGTTTATTTCTATGCGGATAACTTTCCAATAACCTAACGTAGGTAGGTATTCACCTACGTTAACGCAACTTTTATGTATAAAATCATAATTAAATACTAACTGGTTTATATTGTGTTTGTCTTTCAAAGTAACGTAAAAAATATGTACTTTATTGTAGTAGAATTTAAAAAGAGGAAGGTCTTACATAATTATGATTGAACCTCATTGACAAGTTCGTTTAAAAATTTATTATAATTGGAGCTTAGATACCGACGTAGATATTTTGTTACAGATCTTAAATATCAGAATAAAAATATATGTAAATAATATTAAATATAATTTAAAAGATTAAAAAACTTTATTAAACGGAATAAATGTTTCCTATTTAATATTTGATAAATAAATAATTAAAATAAATTTTGTTTATAAATATTAAACTCGAAAGATTTCTGTCGAAAGATTACTTTGTAAAAATAAAGGATTGTATCAAACAATAATAAAAATCGTACACTCCCACGTCGGATACTGCGCTCGCTTGTATTTAGAAAAGGTTCCATTTCGATTTTTGTTGGGTCTTCCCCGGTCGCTACAATAAAAGCACGTGGCTATCTTATCGATATGCGATGTTCGGCCCGCGGGCGAGAGCTTAAGCCGCAGTTCCATAACGGATAAAGTACCTACGTAATGTAGAATGAGTAAAAACCCTTTTCGAAAAAAAAAAAAATTTGAATACTTTCAAATTAAATTAAAAATATATTTTATTTTATAAATACATAGAAAATACGGAGTTAATACATTAACAAAGATGTATATACATTTGTTAAGGAACTAGAAATCATGCAGTAGCTACATGTTCAAAAAATTACAAAAAAAAAAAAAATATAACTACACTAATCAGAAAAGTATTCTTTTTTTGTTTCAAGAGCTTATTGTTAAATTAAATACTTATCACTGTAATTGTTATAATGCATTTTTATCTATTAAATAAAAAATACTCAAACAAACCAACACAATGGCATATATTCAAAAACAAAACACTTAAAAGTAATTAATATTTTCAATTCAAATATAATTTAACTTCATATAAAGATCCATGTATTTTGAATTTTTTAAATATGCATTGAATAATCACGACGCATTGAAGCCGCTCAAACAAAATTTTATACTCAAAATACACCTACTGACGCAGGTCGGCCGTCTGGCCACAGCTTTTTAATACATCCAAATAGGACGGCTGTGATGTATGGACTCGTTTTCACCAAAAAGCGAATCATAAAGTCGACGCCTGAGATACGAATCAAAGGCAGCATAATGAGGATCCTCTATTCATTGCGAGCTCTACGCGCCACAGCGCTGGATAAGACAAGATAGGAGTTCAATATGCAATTTCAAACAACTTTATAAATTATTTATAGTCTCTCCCGAATGTTTCTATTACCTCTATTATTTAAGTTTATGTTGGTCATTGAATAAATCTTTACAAGGTAGGTAATATGTTTGTTTTTGTTGTGTTCCTAGTGTTTCCTAATGTTTACTAATAGACAGACATATCAGACATGGATTGCGTTACATTTGAATACAAAATAAACTGATTTTTAAATAAAATAAATAATAAGGTTTGACTATATTGACTCTACGAAGGTCTCGATATCCAATAAATATTCAAGCTTCTTAAAAAACCATTGATGTACTGAAATTATAATGCTATGATGTATATGCGCTCATCCAGTTTTGAGTGTATCCCGGCGAGCTGGGCGTTGTTTGAGGAGTGGGAGGCTGACCGCGGGGCGCAGGGCTGCAATCAGCTAACCGGATCAGCTCGGGCGCAAACACAATTGATAGCGCCACGCCATCGCTTCTTTGCACCACACGCGCCTCGACAAATTTTACCTTTCCTGATGAATATCTGACTCGAAATAAAGTACTTACTGTTTTATTTATCGGAATATGCTTAAGTACGGAGTTCTTATAATAATAATGTAATTAGCATTTACACATGGTATTATTTTCATACAAATATATGTATTAACTTATTTATTTTTTGTAACTTTATCCTCTGAACGTAAAAAATATTATTTATAAATAATTAGTACCTTGAGATTTTTATGAGTGAAGTATCTACTCATTTTGAATTGAACTTTTTCAATATTATACTTTTAATATTGTAGGTATAGCATCTATATGATCTAGCTAGCAACATATTATAAATCGGATTAATAGACTAAATCGAAGAATTGAACGACCATCGTAGTTTCACTTGTTACTTATCTGCCGTAGTTTTCACACCTTCCTTTAAAATAAAAAGCTTTCTAAAATATTGTATTAAAGTTCTAATCGGATAAGAAAAGTGAAGACAAATAAATGATTAAAATAAATATTTCTTTTTTTCAATTCATTATAATTTTTTTTTAATTCATTACAATTTTTTTTTAAATTTTATTTTCATAACAAAATTGGGTATCATTATATATAAGAATATTAAAAAAAAAATCGAGGAATCTAACACTAAAACGAAAAGAAAAATAAGCCCGACGGCGACCGATTATGATTTCGTCACTGCATTAAATACATTTTTTTTGATACCATTACCCTTAATTTGAGCGGTCCCTTCATACAAATTAACTTCAATAATATACTCGTACAGTTCATATACAATTGTATAGTTAATAGAACTACGAGTACATTCTAAGATACCATACCATACACGTGCATTGCACGTTGTGTCCGACAAACGTAAACATTCTCGGATAGTCGTCTTTATAGTACAACTTGTCTTTACAGTACCACAGTACAGTATTAATGGTTGAAATAACTTTGATAACTGTTTGTTTTAATTTAAATTATACCGTATAGTTAGGTATTGCTAAATTTATTAAGGTTCAGAATAATTATTTTAAATAATCTTCCTGCATTTGCATTGAAAGATGAGGTATTAATCTTAATTACAACTTATAAAATTATTGAAAACTAAATATATTATTTGTATTCAGATATTAATGTTATGGTATTATTTTGGATGGCTCCGATATATGAATATTGTGCTTTTGCTATAGTACTATACGAGTAAAAAGTCCGATGAAGGTTTATTTCGATAAAAATAAAATGCAGTAAAATTTCTCACAATTCGTTTTTTTTCTCGAACCTCTACATACTCATATGTAAAATTAATTGCTGATCGTTTTAAGTCGAATGTACATTATCAATTAACACATACATATGCATTTACACAAAGTTAGCTTATCCTCTGTCTGCCTGTCAATTTTTGTTACTATATTTGGTAATCAGTCAATGTGAAAGATTAATATAATATTACACATTAAACGATACGTTTGCGTTACTACGTAATTAATTAAAGTATCTACTTTGATAACAATCAAATAACTTAAATTTAATTTGTCTATATTTAAAAGCTTTAACAATCACCCACATCAATCAAATTGCAAAAATCCTTTCCATTAAGATATTCTCAACTAAATTTCTATCTGTATCAATAAATATCTGAATTTAATTTAATAATACAGTACATATTTACAAGCTCGATTTATCACATTTCAATAGTTCCGTTTCGCACGGACATAAAGTCACTTACACTAAAAATGTCAATATGGTCGCCATACAGATTTGTGGACTGATATCGAACCGTTGTTAATTTTTTTTGACGTTGGGCTAGTGGATAGGACGCGGCTTGTGCGTTGGGATGGCATTTTGAGTTCATTACGCATATACGGTTGGTCTACCACCGTGGAGTCCGCAGCTTGAACTTGTTTCATTTCTTGAAGTTCCACGTTCGCCGGCCTTGTTGGATGAAAAGCTGATTTCACTACCTCGATTTGTTCTTCATCTGAGTCATCAGATACCGTCGTCTCGTGTGTGGAGTTCACTTCTGACTTCGAATCGGCCTTCGATCTCGGACTTAAATTTGCAATACTTCTCGGACTTCCACTTTGTCTACTGCTTGTTGGAGATAAGCGAGCGCTAGAGGTATCTATTGAGGAAACGTTGCTTTGTAGGTGCTTTAAGGCATCATAGTGATTAACACCATTTTTCAAAGATAGTTCCGGCGGTAACGATTTCAATGCTAGCTGAGCTGGATGAGGAGGGAATGGCAGCAAACCATTTGGAGGTAGAAATACTCCAGGAGGAGGAATAATCCCACCGGGTGGTAATGCGGCCATCGCTGGAGGGATATTAAATAGTTCACTTCCCGGCAATGCGACAGGTGTTGTAGTTATAGGTGTATTTCCTCCTGTAGACAAAAGAAAATTTAAATTAGTAATTACATTATGATATATAATGCTTAGTTCTACAGCTTCTACAGGCTGATTTGACGGCATGACATAATATGAAAGACGAGCCTCCGGGGACTGCCAGTGGCACTCGGGTATTCTGGTGATTCCCTGTACAACGAGGGTGCATAATCGTACTAAGGATAATGTACAATCTGTAGGCGTTTAAAGGCGGCTTCATCGAAAGGGATGTTTTTTTAGTAAGATATTAGGAGGATGAGGGTGCAATATTTATTTATCCGAACAGAACGTCCGTCTTTACGATCCAGACACGACATTCTACCTTAATTTTGTTCGACATGTCTCCTCTCTGTTCTCGGTGTAGAAACCGCATAAGCGATGCGCGGCACGTGTGAGGTGTTACAACGGACACATGTTCGGCACAAAGTCGGGTCTATCGCGATAAGGAAGTTCGTTATCTCCGTGCGCGACTGACAAAGAGGATTCGAAACGTGAAATTTTCATTAGCAACGTTGTTCAAAATTTCTTGCAGCTACTGCGAGCTTTGATTCTCGATAAGTGTAAGAGAAGCGGGTGCATAAAAAGGACACGATGGAGGCGCAGATTGGGCCACAAAGAGCTCGGAGGTGGTGCAGCGCTCGTATCTCTTTTACACTTTTTATATTTGCAGCAGTGGCAGTGGTGCGCAGACCACTTTAAAAGGCAAAGAGGGTGGGTGGGGTCGTAACTAGGGGGTAATTTGGTGAGGTGGGGGCCAATATCGGCGTCGTGCCTGATTGAGGTGATTCCGACGTTCCGATTTGAAAATACCGTGTGATAACTATGTTTTTGTAATTATTTATTTAAAAAAAATATATGTGTATTTCTTTCAAATCAGAATGTCTTTTTTTGCGGTATGTATATTTTATTATAGCCTTTGTAATTATGTATATTACGAGTATAAACCATAATGATAAGAATTTTACTATACCGTCACGAGATATAGGGAATATGTAGAAAGACTGAAGATATCTTTAAATACAAATTGCAAAGTTAAGCGTATCGCTTTGTGAAAATGAACCAAGCTTAGGTTTAATAAAAGTCGGTAGGTGTTTGAGTACAACGCTCCTCGCGTTTCAGCGTCGGAAACAAAAAGTGGCTGGTGGCGCGGTCGCCTACATTGGAATAAAATTGACTCCACACTCTCTCGAACGTGAAGGTGGCGCTTTTTATACTTTTTCCGTTCTGCACCCCCACTTCCCCCAACGAACGGACTTCAGCGGGTGGTTTTGCTTCGGTCGGACCGGTGTTGTTTTGCAGCGCTCAAGAGCCGCTTCTTTTATTTGAGCCTTTGCGTTGTACGGCCTTGAGGGGTGGTTCCGTTGCGAGCAACATGTTTTCGAGTGTTGTTTCCTAAATCGGGAATTTTTAAATTAACGAATGCCAAATAATCCGTCGATCGGAAGCTTAGGAGGAATTGTTGAATGGCAAATATCTGTTTTGAGCTCTATAAACCTCATGTTTATATTTTCTTATTACTTACCTATTCAGAATTTCTTTTGAATATTTTTTAGTTTAATTAACTTAAAACTAACATTTTTTAAACTCATGGAAATTATGAAATTGGAATGAACTGAACTAAATCAGCCTGTAAACGTTCCACAGCTGAGCAAAGGCCTCTCCTCCATATAGGAGAAGGGTTGGAGCTTAATCCACCACGCTGCTCTACTTCAGGTTGGCGAAATGGAATTGAAATTAGAATATTATGAGAAAATAAAATATTACCTTTTACAAGTACCGGATCTATTAGTTGGGGTGGCCTAAAATAATCGGCCCATGCATAGTTCAGGTATGCTGCATCTAACCATCCAGGGTTTAATAGGAACGGGTTAAATGCTCCAGGGTGACCATAACCGTAATCTGAAACAAATAAAACAAATATATAGATTGAAGACAAAACTTTAAACACTTATTTTTTTTCAATTATAGTTAGTCAATTGATTAGATTAGTTTTCGTAAATTTCTTAAGACGTAGTTATGGCGAGGTCAAACCTCGGGTATTTCCGCAAGGAGTCGCAATCACAACTCACAAAGGCAAGGCAGTAAAGGCGGCGACACACGGCCAGCGCAATGTTTACCGCGCCCGCCGACTATAACAAGGGCCTTGTATACAAAACGACGGGTTTACTACTGCAGTTAGCCGGCATCTCTGTGCCATACGTTTTTACGACCCTCCACCATCACGTTGCCTTTCGCCTTTCAGCTAGCGAAACGCTTTTTTATTTGTTTAATCGATAGGCTACTGAAGACGCCACTGCCGACGTCTATTTTCGTTTTATGATCGTTTTTAATCCGGTCGCGAGTCATTTCAATCGGTTCGATCAGGTGTATCGACGTTTTTATTACGAGATTAACTATTTACGAGCACTTTGTCTACTTTGTTTTGAATTACTGAACATTGTTTAGTAACTCTTCTTGTGATGTTTTATGTTGAGCAACTTTTTAAGTAGCTAGCCTAAATTCAATCGAAATCCAGATTGCTGTGATCGTTATATTTTTTTTTCTCGTAAATAATCAGGTGCGTAGACATTTTTATTGCGACTTAAGAATGTTTACAAAAGCGATCACTTTATTTTTGTGTACACAATCCGTTCAGATCCGTGATTAGCGAGTGTTTCGGGGCAGCGTTTCCCAAATCGCGGGTATTTTAAATTAAGAACGTGATGAATGGCCCGTCGCGCTGTCACGTGGCAATCCGGCTGAAGAGCTCCGCCATCATGGTACATAATAAGTTAAATGTGGAACTCGGAAATGGTCCGTTCCATTTGTTAATGCCAGTATTCAATTAAATTCGGTTCCCCAACCCTTTGCACATGCGGGGCTTTGAATATTAACATGGTAACGAGAGTCGTTCTAAGTGTTAAGAGACATTTTGGATTAATAATGATATGTTGCTTTAGTCTGTATAATGTTAGCCTACACCGAACTATCATAAAAATATATGTGCATTTTATATAAATATTACATTATATAATATGAAATTAAAATGTCAATTGGAGCTGCGATAATAATAAAGATATAGACAAACAGACATAAGTGTCAAAATAGGCGTTAAATAGCTGGAATGAGAAGCGAGCGTTTGTTACTCGTAAATTAATGTGGAAGACGTGTTTGGGCGCGTGTTGAATAAATGGAATCAGAGTTATAGCTCATAACTTGAGGCGGGTGGCGACGCCGTCTTATGACTAACACCGCATTTATATTGTCTTTTAGTTTTGATTATAATGCTTTCTTTTGAGACGTTGTTACAGATTATTTCTAGTCCTACACGTGACTCATAATTTAAAATGAAATATCGTTATTTTTTTTTTTCAATTTCGAATAGTCATCATATAAGATGTTTAAATATTATTCGTATTTAATATTTAAGAAACATTAGAAGGTATATTAATTTTGTTTTGAATTCAATAAACCTAATCTTCAAACGAACCAATGTATGGTCCTTTCGATTACGGAGTTATGAGAGGAAACAAATCGGTGGTAACTCCATCACATACGTCGGTTATGAGGGTCGCTGGGTGTGGATGTGGTATTAGCAGCGGAGAGACATAAAATCCATATTTTAGAGGCAGCGGGCGTTGGCGGGGAGATCAAACGGACTTTACGACGGGCCCCGAGATTGTTTACATCTGTTACGCGACCGTGGCCGCACCATGAAACTTGGTAACCGCTTGTACAGCAAGTGTCGCATACCTATTAAACTTTGCAATTGATCATTTTCCTTTTTGTTCTCATAATTGTTTTGAAACGAGTCTTTGAATCTTTTAAGCGACTTCTAAGTTTTAATTATAACAGATTATTTATCAATTTAACTACTCTGAATATACCTACTTATGTGTTCTAAAATTATTCGTCGTTAAATTCAAATTAACAATTTAAGCTAACCGTTAATTTATATGAAGACTGCAAATAAATTCAATGGTGAGACGAATTAATTAATTAGTGCCTTAGGGCGGTAATAACGCGGACTTCACCGATCGTGTTATTATCCTCAGCCTTTGATGTTTATCGTCGTTAGTTAGGATGTTAGTTTTTCCGCGTCTTTTTATTATTGACCAAAGTTTGGGCGCATCGGTTTGTTTATACAGACGGTTGTTGGTAACGAAAATAGTTTTGTGGTGTCAAAACGTTATGATTCGAGCGTGATTTGTAGTCTCAGTTCTAATTGAGATGGGTATCGTGTGACATATTTTTAAATTGTTCTTGATTTATTGATGTGGAGATCGCTTTGTAAATATGATTTTTATTTCGTAATTGTTGATTTAAAAGTTTTTTGAATACTCTGAATGTAGTTTTTTTGTAGGTAGGTACGTTTGTTTGGCCTCAAATTAATTTTTAGTAGTATTAAATTATTAATGGTATTAAAGTATTAAATTATAATATTTTTATTTTATAAGTCTAACATAATTGAAAATAATATCGCTGGAACTAGAATTAAAAAATAATAATAATCTTGTAATGTTGAAAATGAGCTATGTAAAGTTTCCTATTTGAATAATTATTTTATTCTTGAATCGTTTCTTTAATTTGAATATGTTTACTAAGTCAAATGTATTAATATTTAACTTTTAAAACAACTGTATTACGTATGTTCTCGTTCCAAACCATTAAGACATCCATTAGTTCCTTGCAAGGATATTTTTAAAAGCTCTTACAATCAACAATTTACAAGTCGACGTCAACACATTACCAGTCTCTTAAAGACAAGACAATCAGAGTTATTTCTGTAATACGCCTACTATCCGGTTGTGAAGGATTAAGAGAAGTGCGTTATTAACGTCTGCGTGATTGACCGATTCTCACGTTCCTACAATTATACAGATGTTCGATTTTATTTATATCTGATCTGCATTCTTAATAGTATTTATAATTATAAATATAGATACTTATAATTAACTCTATCTTACAACGAATTCTTTTGAACAAAGTATCGATAAAATTATATTCAAAGAAATTTTAGAACAGAATAATTTGTTTTTTAAACAACGATTTATAAAATTGTATGAAATATTCTTCCGTCTAGGTAATTTTCTGATAAGTAGGTTATTTATTATTAATGTTTAATAATAAAAAAAAAATATAAAAAAACTAGAATATCAAATAGAAGTGGCACATGATTAGGCATTCTTGTTTCTATCCATATTTATGATACGTGTATTTCCATTCATTTCTGTGATTTATTTTTATTTTTAGTTACAACAATCTCGTAAAGTATTATTTTATGACTTATAAACAATAAAATAAAGCAAAATACCAGTTGTGATGGGTTGTTTAAAACTCAAATGACTTGTATTTAGCACTCGAATTGAATATTAAACTATTTTAAATGTGGTCGAATGGTTGGGACCACAAAATCTCTTGTGGACTGGCGGCTAGCCAGCGCGCGCGCATGTTAAAAAACTTTTCAGATTGTGCATGTATCTACGTCTATAATAAAATTATATCGCGCGTTTTATTTTCCAAGGTAATAGTTATCTGGCGTTTATTTTTTGCAAAGTAATTGCGAAATAAAGTATTATATTATAATTTATGTTTACGAAATGTATGACGGTTGAATTTTCCAGAAATATTTTACAGTTTTTCTGTAAACTATGTATTATACGTGATTATATTTCTTATTTGAATTTATAATTAATTTTGTTAGTGTACAGTTAATTAAAATATTATTGCTATTATATAAACTAATATATACATACATTATTTTACATAAAACAAAATTTTAATGCTAAAAACTTATAAAAATAATATTAGTTAAGTAATTTATTACTAAAATTATTTAAAACGTGAACGTCTCGTGAACAAGACATTCTTAGTTAATATTAAATTATTGAGCTCCGCAAAAAAAAAGGTAAATATCCCGTTTTAAATAATTTTAGTTATAATAAATAACCATGTTAATTTCAAATCTTATAAAGTAATTTATTGTTATAATTTAAATCTTATAGAAATATTTTATATATATCAATCATAAAAAATAATAATACGATTTTAATAAACGTACAAATAAAATAAATAAATATTTAAGTTTCGTTTAAAAATATTAGGTACATTTAAATGGAAAATATTGATTATAGTTCAATAAATAGGTAGGTTCTTACTTAAACTATATACCTAGATAATACCTACACAGTGATAACTGATTTAATTAAAATAAATAACTAAAAATTTAAAATAAGTATTACAAATATTAAAGTTTGTAAAGTTGGGTGGGTGGGTTGGTTAATGAATGTTCGTTAGGTACTCTTTTACGCAAAAACTATTTAGTCGACTTGTCATGTAGATAGCTCGAGATCTAGAGAAATATACCTATATTCTACTTGTTATCCTTTATTAACAGACTTATAAATACGCGAGTAATTTCACGAGGCAAGGCTAGTATATGAAAAATACTTGACTTTCTTACGATTAAAAATAAGTTTAGAACACATTCAGTACTTACTTTGCTTCGTTCTGGGTTCTCGCGGGCCGTCAACAGTGACTTTAATCGCTTTGGTGTACGTGGCCACTTGAGACGGAAAGGTATTGATGGTGATGGTCAGCGAGAAGGACTTGCCACGACCGCTCCGACCCACGAACCTCAGATCATTAAATTTGGCTACTTGATTTTTCATCACTGCCGTGCAGTTTCTCATTTCTGCCATTACATTTTCGTCATTACCCGCTTTAATTGTAACTAATGTGCCATCTTGTACGTCGTCCAAGGCGATGACCTTGAACGCCACAGGTAAGGACTTGTTTGATCTCCAGTGACCAGGCAGAACAGAACACAACACTGCCGGTGAACCTGTCTGCACCAGGTCTCCATGGCTCTGCCGGTAATACTCGTGGATGTGAGAATAAACGTCCGACATCATAGGGGTCGGGGGACTCGCGTGCGGAAGGTGCATCGACTCCAGCCTTTAAAACACTTCTCGACACGCCACAAAAGTTGTCTCTGTCACGTCACTGATCTATAAAACACTCCATTAAAAGTTTCAAACACGCGATCGAAATTCAAACTCGCGGCAAAGCGAGCACCGAGCACTCCGAAAAGTTGTGCGAAGTATGAGCGCAAGACGTCGTGTGAGCCGTGACCGACCGTCTGCACCACTTGTTGGGTGCGGGCAAGACGCCGGGCGGGGGACACCGAAAAATAAATAGGCGACTCGGCGAAACCGCAAGCCGAAGACTAACGACGCGTGCCGAAGTCTCGGCGAAGGGACGCGTACTCACGAGACTGAGTTTCGACTGATGACTGTGATACGACGCGACTTTTTCCGATGGTCAATATTTTGCGTTCGCGCGGTCGCCGCCCCCACCCGGGTGGCGGCCCCTACGTCTCGTAAAAAGCGGGAAGGAGACGAAGGGTGCGGGCAGTGCGGTGCCGCAGCGGGAACGAACGGGATGGTCGCGGTCGATCTCTGCGTTTTTATAAAAATGCCCGCGGGAACGAGACGCCGGAGCCCCACATCGATGGGTGGGAGAAGGATGGGTGGATTTTTTTGAATTACCGTGGTGACGTATCACGAGGCGACGGTAATTAGGCCACGGGGCGGCGGGAAACCGCGGCCGGTGCGAAAACCTATCAACGAGCTCATCAAAAATTATGATTTTCATGTTTGAGTCGAAAGTTCGATTCGTGGGGTGGCACTTCATTTAACCAAAGCATGCGTGGAATTCAAATCACGATGTTCATCGAATGCCATTTTTATTCACAAAAATGTAATAAACTGCCGTCATTTAAGCAGAACGTAGTTAATAATACTACGCTGCTACCGCAGTTGAACTGGTATTCTTTTTTACCACTTGTAGTATAGTTAGAAGTTTTGTTAATGTAAGTAACGATAGTTATACGTTTCGAGTATTGTAAGAATTGTAAAGTTTTTAAAAGAGTTGTAAAGTTAGAGCAACCGCATCGCGGTCGGCTTGTGGTGTGAGCGGGATGGCGCGAGGGGCGGGCCGGCGGGCGGGGCGAGCAAACTTGGGCATAACTTCTGACGGAGTTTCCCGCGCTCTACAAGTAGAGTTCTCATAAATTACGTATTAAGATTTTTCAGTATTATAATATTTATTAATTAATTAATATTATGAAAAAAAATTATAATTTAATTTGTTTGTAAACTATTAAAATAAAAATAAAAAACTAGGTATAGGTAGCACTAAAATATGAAAATAATAATAAGGATTAAAAAAATATTTAAATTAAAATAAATTCGAGATAAACTAAACTTTTAGAACGCTGGTTGGCGCAATGGTAGCTGTTGCGCTAGCGGTTACGGGTTCGATCCCCTATTCGATTCGATTTAAGCTATACAGATACTTGTGTGGTCTGGGTATTTGCGCTTGTGGTGTGAGGGTTTTTTGGGCCGTTGGGTGTAAGGCATCTATTTATGTACTTTGTTTATAAACTTTTACTTTTAAATAAGTTATAAAAATTATAGATACTTATATGACAAAAAGAGATAAAAAATCTCAACTATATTTCGAATATTCGATTGTTAAAATATCAAAAAAAAAAAATGGTTGTCTGTAAAGTCGGTTTACGGAGGATATATTTACGTGATAACGTCATAAGAAAAAAATTATCAAAAAAGTGTATGTAACTTAACTTTTTTAATCGAAATATCGTTCAACTAATACGAACTACAGAGTAATTTAATAAAACTAACACATTGGTAAAAGAAATCGATTTCTGTATATAAATTTTAAAGCTAATTACAAGATTTAAGTAGATATATCTTGAAACTAATATAATACAAACAAAAATGGCTACTTGCAATGCATCTTATTTTCTGATAATTAATAGGTAGATAATAGATGAAATAATAAAAACTGACAAATTAAATACAATACCAATACTAAGTATATATGTATACTAATCTTTTATTAGCAAAATCTTCTTTAAAAACAAGTCACGTGTAGGTTGCGTGCTGACGCTCTATCGCTTGTTCCGCGTTTTCGCTCGCGAAACGTGACAATGAGTCATGCTTGTTCGCGAAGACCAGCCGGCTTTCATTGACTTACGTCAATTTTTTTTTTATTGAATTGTAAAAAATAATAAACTTTATACTTCTTACAATATATTCTCAGAAGTCATAAACATTAGACAGAATTCTCTGTATAATATATATTAATATTAACTATAAATAAAATAGATGTATATATTTGTTTGTGAACAATATTTGTTCCCTTTTCTTATACTTACATAGATAACGTAAATAACATAGGTAATAAAGCTGTGCCGGCGGGGTTGGCCGCTAGTAGTTAATATGTCCACTTATATGGATGATGAATTAGAACCTTAGGACCCAGACAGCGGTTAGGTACCTACATGCCTGATAAGTAAAATTTAAAAATTAGTACAAAAAAATTTCATATAAATATATCATATGTAGATACCATTTCAATAATTTATCATTGTTTGATTATTTTTTTACGATTTTTAATGCTTAATGCTATGGTTATTGAATTGACATTCTATTAGATAATTTATTACTTTTATAATAATCGGAATTTTACTGTTATTAATTTTAATTTTTGAATTTGAAACCGTATGATGTATTATAATTATTGTTAGTAATTGTCTATTTTGAAAATTATGTCTCGTTTGGTAATTTTATCTTGTCAAATACTGTTTTTGTTAACTTATTTCCTGTCTTTACTTTTAAATATTATAGTACCTATAATATTAATTGTTCGCTCATGTGCATGCGGCTTGCGCCTGTAATTGAGGATACACTTGGCCGAATAACGAAGCTTGCCTCTTAACATTGTGTAAGTGTATTTCTTGTTGGCGCAACAAATAAATAAATAAATAAATACCTACATACATAATAAGTACTACTTAATAACACTAATAATGACGATAGTTCTTGTGTAGTAGTGCGAGTGGTTGCCTCAACACTGGCGGTCGCGGGTTCGATTTCCGCTCGGGTCAGATATTTGTATTTGTACAAATACTTGTTTCCGTTCTGGGGGTACGTCCTTGTGGGTTTCCCCACCGTGCCTTGCAGAACACGTAAAGCCGTCGGTCCTGGTTGTTATCATAAACACCCGATAGCAATCGTTACTCATGATAGGAAAAAAATATATCTGCCAACCCGCAGTGGAGCAGCGTGGCGGACTATGCTCCAATCCTTCACCTATGGAGAAGAAGCTTTCGCCCAGCAGTGGGACGTTTACGGGCTGATTTATCCATTCAACACTAATAATATTTTGGAGACAGAGAAAGCGAAAATCCACTTTTTTAGAATGTGTGGTGGACGTTGCAATAAGCGACTAGTGATGCATATTAGGTAAGCAAGATTTGGTTGTAAAACACTTTCACTGTTGTTTGTGTATCGTCGTCTGTCTGGTAGGTTGTCTATCAACAACGCTCTTTCCGGTTCGGGAACGTCATTCCAGTATGTTGAAACATTAACCATCGACTCTCCTCTCCAAATTCTATGTGTCGCCTATCGCCACTTCAGACTCGCAACGTGTTAATCTGTATCGATTAAGTACTCTGATTTTTCTTCTGATTTCTAAATTTCTGATTTGATCACAGAGACGTCGAGCATAAAGTTTATAAGTATATAATGTTAATTCTAGCTGAAAATATAGTCGTAACCTAATAAATTTGTGACGTCAGTTTCACTTGAAGCTACCGGAATACAGACTGCTGAGAAGAACTGGCAAGAAACGTTTGCTCGTTTAAAATATTTCATTAATCTATCTATATATATTAATATGTGAAGCAAAAATTTTTTACTCCTTTATACGAAAATAACGCGGACGGAGAAATATGAAATTTGGCACAGTTAAAGTTTATATGGACAAGAAGTGCAAAATGCTAATATTTTTTATAATAATGCTCAAAAAATACATTGAATTCATTAAAAAGAACACTACACACACTACGGGACACACACATATGTACAATGTACATAATATATACACAAATTTTGTTTATTGTCAAAGTCTGTTGTCAACACTGTCTTAAATATAGGTCTTGCAACGAATTTTTAATCGAAATTTACTATCACAGATCAGGTCCAATGACTGCTGACTGATATGATCATAATGTTATGCGTAACCATATTTTTATGATGTTGACAATGCTGTCAATTACAGATTAGGTCGAATTTCGACCACTGGGCGACCTCTAGTATTGTTAAAAACAAGTAGATATAATACTACATATAAGCTATCCTAGAAGAAATTCAACGTACCTATATCAATCTCAAGCTGGTTCATATTATAAAATGCCGTTTTATTGATATTTTTAAAATTTTAGTTATAAATATCTGTAGTACGAATCGAGTAGGTATAAAGGATTTGCTTATCCCTATAAGAGATTTCTTCCAGCACACCCGAAAAGGAATCATCTTAGACATAAATCAGATAAGGTAGACGTACAATTACACACAAAAAAAAAAAAAAAACAAAGTAATCTAAATGCTTGCCTACTTTTGTCTCTAAATAAATGTATAACTAACCTACTTAATAATCCAATTTTATTGTTGCAAAACTGTAAATTATATAAAAACTGTAAATTATATGCAAAATTGTAAACCTCAGTGGTTTTAAATGCATATATAAATTAAGATTACTGTACCAACATTTGTAAAGTAAATACTTTAAAAAAAATGAAAATAGAACTACATTATCAAACAAAATTATGGGCGAAGATAATGTAGAACATACTATATTTATTCATATCCAATTTGTATACACTAGACATGTACAGGTGACTGGTGAGTCACTATCAATATTTAAGGACTTTTTTTTAAAATATATTCATAGATTTACTGGTGCGAATCGATGATGCACCGATGATGATGGTAACGAATTCCACAACCTTGCTGCATATAAGAGTCGGTATACGAATAGGAGTAAGACTTTGAAGAGTGTGATGGAATTTGCAGGAGGAGTTGAACATTGGATCGACATGAGGAACCAGGAGGATGTAAAAATTTAAAACGCTCGCGTAGATAGTTGGGTGACAATGGATTAAGTATGATATTATAAAGGAGACAAAGGATGTGACTATCCCTGCGAAGTCGAATAGGAAGCCACTCGAGTTCAGCTCTAAACTTAGAGATGTGATCAAACTTGCGAAGTCCGAAAATGAATCGAATGCATAAATTTTGTAGTCTCTCCAGTTTATTTAATTGTTCTTCAGTAGCATCAAGGTAACAGAAATCGGCATAATGGAAGGAAGTATTGAAGATTTTTAAGGGACTGAATTGAGAAATGTACTTTTTTTGGTACTAAATTTTAAATAAATAGACAGATTGTATAATTCATTGCTATAGACTTATACATAATTATGACGCATTCGTAAGTATATATACACGGGTGAGATACCTTCAACTAGCTAATATGGAATATCACTACAATGAAATTAATTTAGAATTTTATCGTCTGTTCCTAAGGTAGGCAACTTAATGCCTTTTAGGTAACAGTTGACTGATATACCTACGTAAATATTTTTTTTAGTAAATATACATATACATACATAATATAGAAATATTACACCCAGACACGGGGTGGGAATCGAACCTACGACCCTGGAGAGGAAAGCAGGGCCAGTCAAAAATATCACGACAATTTTAGTCACAATTTTGACTGGCCCATTGGCGCAGTTGGCAGTTACCCTGTTTTCTGCTCCAGGGTTGTGGGTTCGATTCCCACCCCAAGTCTCGGTGTAATATATATTTATTTATATGTGTATTAAATATATATTTCTTTATTTATTTATCTATTTACAATAATACACAATGTTGATCAGAAAACGATCTATGAACTATCAAAGACAAGACTGTAATTATGTGTTAAATATCCCTACCTATATTATAATTAATGTGAAATGTAAGTTTGTTTGTTAGGCTTTCACGTGAAAACCACTTAACCGATCATCCTGAAACTTTGTACACATATTCTTGGAGGTATTAGAAGTTGCATAGGATACTTTTTTTTTGTCGCGATAACCGACATCCACGTGGGGGAAGCTGCGGTCAGAAGCTAGTATTAAATAACTAAAAGCGTATCTGCAAAGTTATTATGCATTATTTCATTTACATTTACAAATACTAAGTTTTATGGTTTATTGTTTGTCGGCATCTTTGAGCGCGCTTTATTTTACAACATTCTGCTCTTATCGTTATCGAGAAATTTTCTACAAAAGGTTAATTTCTTTGTACCCTTAGAATAGTAAATTTTATTATCGTGAAGAATTCGCTTTGCCGTTTTTTTTTTCTTTACAATAAAGTTTTTTTTTTTACTTTTTAAATAGTTTTTATAAGTTTCAAAGTAGATCGTCCTACATTTCAGTATTATCTTTTATATTCATTTATGTGTTTATAATTAAATAATAAAATTCTTTTATACCTATTGGAATTTTTTTGGAACTATCTTTTCAACTTTTGTCGATGGGTTGACTATTGTAATTAAAAACAAAATTACTTTTATAAAAATATATTTATATAAAATTTATATTATTAAAAAATAGAGAATAGTGTGGTGAAATGGTAATTTGAGCAGCAAACAATTTATTCAGAATCTTATTTCATTCATTCTGTTCCACTGAAACAATACAAAATTGAATAGCAGGCTTTATAATTTACTAGCTTCTGCCTGCGGCTTCGCCCGCTTGGATGTCAGTTCTCGCAACCAAAAAGTATCCTATGCTACTTCTAATATCTCCAAGAATATGTTTTCATGATGATCGGTTAAATAGTTTTCAAGTGAAAGCGTACTTTCGCATTTATAATATTAGTATTATACACAATATTTGAAATAAATACTTTCTTCGCTGTAGTTCATACAAGATATTAATTTTGTACTAAAACACAGTTTATATATTTTTCAGAATCTACATTCCGAATCGATGGTAGCTTTACCATTACAAAATAATAATCAATTTAAAGTGTTAATTTGTAAGATGACGATTCGAAGGTACTCTATGGGCCTATTTGAATAAAGTTGTTTTTGATTTGATTTTATCTGTAGGTACATGATTACATATATTGAATTAAATGACGATGAAAAACTAAACACACATTATATTTAATATAATATATTTTTAAATTTATTTTTACATACACACGCTGTCGTCTGTGTCTAACCTAGACAACTTGTCTCTGTATATCTTTCTCTCTCTTTCTGTCCATCCGTCTCTCTGTATCATGATTCATGGCCACTCGTCACGCCAAAACTACTAAATTAATTTTAATGGAACAAATGTGTGCTTTTGTTATGCGAGTCTGGTGTGTTAGGTAATGTTATTACTCCTCTAGTAGGTATTTGCAATTAATAAGAAGTGACCGTCATAAAAAGCTGTAACGATTTAACATTATATGTTTAAAACATTGAGTCTATAAAATATTTTTTAAGCATAAGATTTTTTTATAAATAAATAAATATTAACCAACAATCACACCACGTTAACCTAGCCCCGTGCTAAGTTCGTAAGAACTTGTGTTACAGGTACTAGGAACGGAAATAAATTTAAGATATAAATACATATATACATAAATACACATCCATGACCCGGTGCAGACATCTATATTCGTCATACAAATTATCTGCACCTGGCGGGATTCGAACCCGCGACCGCTGCGTAAAGTGTCCAGTTGCCTGACCTCTAGGTCAGACTAGGGACCTCTACTCGACCAACCGGCCGTCAAAATATGTTTAACCTTTTTTGTTTAATGTTTTTTCATACACACACGGTTTATTTAATGCCTGTGTTTTAGGTAACAGCCGACTGATTAAATTTTTTTTTAAATAAATGAACATAAGTATAAATTATAATACATACCTATATAAATATATATTGACCAGATTTAGGGCGGGAATCGAACCCAGAATCCTGGAGCGGAAAGCAGGGCACTGCCAACAGCGAACACACTTCTCGCAGGCGAAATGCTCTGGGAACTCCAGGCGGAGGTGCTCGCGGAACTGTACCGTTTCCGGTCGAGTCTCAGATCAAGATGACAAGTCCCAAGTGCAGACGAGACGGCTCAGATCAGGGCTCAGGCTCAGAGAGCCCTTATCCATTGGTGGAAGGAGGAACTGGAGTTCCGCTTAAATGGGGCTAATTTTAATTAAAGAAATTTGTTGCGCTATGTACCTCATACACTTGTGAAAAGCTATATGTAGTAGAGATGCCGCGATTAGTGATTTGGTCGAATACAGAGTACCGAATATTCGGCTTCGCTCTTGGCCAAAACACCCAAAATTCAGCGACCGAATCTCGGAGTATAGATTACGAGGAGTCGGACCGTAATATTGAAAGAACGGCATCAATTTCGGGGACAGATATTTTATTATATATATTATACCGGTAGGGCGTGCTACTTTTTAAGAAGTAGGTACCTACTCGTTAAAATACTTATAAACAAATTTAAAAAAAAAAATTTAAGAAACCTAGAATTATTTTTTAATAAAAATAATTCTAAAAATGGTTATAAATATTATATATTTAATTTAATTTATTTTTATATTCACGAGTATTCTTATTATTTGTAATATTAATGATAGTATCGATACGCCTGAATACTTGCGCCAACCAGTGGCAAAAAAGTGAACTATGTTCTAGGCTTATTATTGTAGGTACATAATTACGACTTGTCTCATTACGATGCGTGCGTTCATTTTTAGTTATTATATCATATTGTGTTACTTATGGTTCTTACTTACGATACTACTAAAAATTTGAGGAACTAGGTAAAAGTTCTGTGGCAAATGTGATTGATTTTTATTTGGAAACTGCTTACTTAAATCGGACTGCGGACTCTTAAATATGGTGGTCAGCAAACGCAATAACGTATGTAATAGTTACGAAATTCACTAAGATTTATCAATCGTCTCCTGGCAGTAAGTATATAATGAGAGGCTATTTTCAAAAGTGGTATTATTTATGAAGAAAAGCGCAATTTGCTAACAACAAATCCTGAAAACTTTGCTTTCATTCATCACAAATTGCCTCTGATAGATTTGAAATTTGATATTCTTTTGTAATTATATATGTTAATATTTAGTTTTTTTTTCTTTATTTTTTATAATACACCTATTCGGCCGAACACCGAATATTAAAAAAGTAGCCGAATAGGCCGAATACCGAATAGTAACCGATTTGTAGCATCTCTAATATATAGCTTTTATGCAGTTAAAGTTAAGAGTAAGTATAAACTTATATTTGACTGTAAACTAACAAGATAACATTGTACAGAAATATGAAAAGTAGGTAAGCAAAAAAAGAGAAAGATACACTAGAATAGTTTTTTTATACATTAAAGTAGAACGTAATAAAGCCGCAACAATCATAAAATTAGAAAGTCTTAAGGCCGAGGTTAACGATTCAGTCGTTCACAGGAATCGGTCAAAAAATTTCACTCAATTACGGTAATAAAAATTATATTGTAGGCAAACATGGACTCTTTGAGTTCGATGCCGACAGCTACCGATCGGTTTTGTGCAACCCTCGAAACTGCGCCGAGGAACAATGCGCCTGCGCACAACAATGACTGTTTCTTCAAAGGTCTTATTCCTTTATTTTGGCCCAAACATTGGCATCGGAGCATTGTGGTTCCTTTGTTAGCTATTTACCGACTTTTGGGTTGTTACATTGAAGGGCTGCTGTCAATTCTGTACGGTTGAAAAAAAAAATGTGTGTGCTGATCCGACTGTTGTGAAAAGATTCAACGACGCAGCTCAGTTGACGACTTAATTTCGTTCGTTATTTAACAAGTCGGAATCGAATCATTTGTACTGAATGGAAATGCAATTACGTTACATCGGTGTGGTCTTTAACGAAGACTTACATATGTTACCTACGCCTTGTTTGATCATTTTTTCGATAAAATATTTATAAATATTTCAATCAAATTTTATAATCAGGATCGTTCGTTTAACTAATATTTAAAATCATAAAATATTAAATATTGTTATAAAAATAATATCTCTCCATTTTGTTTTTATTTTCATTTTAATATCTGTTCTTATATATAGTTTTGCGCCCCTACCCACACTTTCTACGCTAGTCCTCTGCCCAAAGGTTGCCTGGAAGAGATTGCTATGTTACCGATAAGGCGCCTGTTGCAAATGATTCAATGTGATCGATTTGATTTTCATCTATTATCTTCATATTATATTAGTGTGCAAAATGTATAAATAAATTAATGAATTAATAAAATTTTTAAATGATCTATATTACTGTTGTAACTAACTACCTAAGCATTATTATAAAGGCTATTAAAGTTATATAATATTAAAATATGATATAGGCATTGATGTATAATACTATTATAATTATACATCGATGGATATATGTACTTACTTCTGTGCAGAGTCGTACCTAAGCTCGTTAACGCCCCTGACAAGTTTTTAAATATTTTGAATATGTGGTATTTATTATTAGGTACATATTTTATATTAAATATCATATTGTTTGGTTATAGTTGTAATATTTGGCTATTTTATAATTGACAGTTATCACATATTAAATTGTAAGAAAACATATAATGCTCGGTTCAGAAATTATCAATACCACCTAACATCTTTTCTATGGAATATTGACGCTGTAAAAAAAAACAACACATGGTACAACCTTTGTCTTAAATTGTAAATACAACAATGGCTTGCGAAAAATGTGGTATAGTAAGTTCAGATACTTCAACTCATCCCGCTGTTATATTTGTAAATATGTATTTATACCAGTGACGTATTTGACGTTATCTGAGAGACACGTGTAAATACTTATAAGGTAGGTATTAGTATTTGCTTTAGTGTATGATTACTTTGAAAGAACAAATTGAATTTTAGAATTTTTAAATTGATAAAGTTTCGCATGTGACAGATTAATTTAGGTTTATGTTAATATAATTCATCATCATCATTATTATCATCATTCATCATCATTATATCAGCCTTTGGATGTCCACTACTAAATGTAGGCCTCCCCCATCGACCTCCAGAGCGACCGGTTCAAAGCAGCCTCCATACAACGGCTTCCGGCGACTCTCTTCAAGTCGTCTGTCTATATCATGGACGGCCATCCGACGTTGCACTTGCCGGTACGTAGTCTCCACTTGGGAACATTTCTGCTCCATTAGCCGTCAGTTCTACTAGCTACATGCCCTGCCCACTGCTACTTCAGCTTGCAAATCCCTTGGGCTATGTTGGCAACCTTCGTTCGTTTGGGAATTCAACATTCCTGATTCGATCTCGCAGAGAAATACCATTTTTTTTTTTTTTTTTTTTTTGTGACGCAGGGGAATCCATTTACGGATGATATCCAGGATGCCCGGGTCGGCAGTCCTAGACCTATGTCGGACTCGGCACTTTGGGAGTGCAATACCGTACTAAACCCCTGCGGGAGCCTTCAGCCGCTTTAATTGGAGGGTCCCGGATCTGCAGGCAACAGGATCCCTCCAGCGACAGGCTGGCCTCGGCGAAAAGGCCAGACTTCTCCTCCATGGGGACTGTCCGGCTAACCTTTGAACAGTCCCGACGACGTCGTGTCTAGCAGGACCGGGTTCCCATCCCGGCCCGACACGGGCACAGGGGCGTCACTGGAGGCGCATTAAGTAGCGCCTCCTACGCACCCCCATTCGTCGCCCGCGGATGGAGGCCACGTCAGCGGCCTCCTCTCTCACCCGCTCGTCGGCCTCCTTCTGGGACATTACTGTCTCACAGAAGGAGACCATCGCCTTCCAGGACTCGTCGTCGCCGAGCATCGCGGTGATGATACTCGGGAGCGACAAGTCCCCTCCGAGGACCGACGTCAGACCTTGACGCAGCGCCGCCCATCTCGGGCACACCTCGAGAGTGTGCTGGGCAGAGTCCACCGCCGCGCCACAATCGTGACATGCAGTCGTCGGCTCCCTCTGGGCCGTCCGGCACAGGTAGTCACCAAAGCAACCGTGCCCGGTGAGAACCTGCGTCAGACGGAAGGTGAGGGGCTTGCGTTTTCGACGCATCCAACGCAGAGAAATACCAAGCATAGCCCTCTCCATTGCACGCTGTGCGACTTTGAATTTGTTTAAAAGGCCCATAGTTAGAGAACACGTCTCTGACTATGGGTCATCACACACATTGGTCGAAGACTTTTGACTTCAGGCGTTGAGGTATGACGGATGAAAAGATATTTTTTAACTTCCCGAACGCAATCCTAGCTGAATTCAACGATTGACCTCTCTCTCGAAGTTGGACCTACCAAGTTGGACATTTTGTTCTAGGTAGATGTACTCGTCAACAACGTCGAGAGTTAAATTTTCAACCGATATCGGGTCAGGCACAACATGGTCATTTGACATGATTTTCGTCTTGTCCATATTTTAAGGTCCACCCGTCGGGAAAATTAATCGAGGTCACTGAGCGTAATGCTGACGTCTTACAGAGATTCTGCCACAAGTACGACATCGTCGGCAAATCGAAGCTGAGTGATAATATAATTCATGTGTAAAATATGTAAGCTTTATGTTTGTAAGAGAAGCTGCATTGAGTACCATTGCTTATAAAATAAATGTAGTAATGGTTTAAGAGCTTAATATATATCGTACTAATTTAATATTTTTAATT
Source organism: Euphydryas editha (assembly GCA_036937285.1). Classification (NCBI taxonomy): domain Eukaryota; kingdom Metazoa; phylum Arthropoda; class Insecta; order Lepidoptera; family Nymphalidae; genus Euphydryas; species Euphydryas editha. The sequence continues at coordinate 6,748,708 of JAUPFZ010000020.1, forward strand.
GTTAAAAGAATTTTGAATAGCTTAGCTTTGTTTATTATTACGTTCTGGTATCGTTAAAGATGTTTTTAAATATCGTATAAAATAAGTCGATCAACTGACTCATTGTATAAAAAGGAGGGTAGGTACCTACCTACTGTGATATTTTAAAAAGAATCCCCACAACCAAGGACAAAGCAGTGCTGGCAAATATAACTAGATTATTTTCATTAATGTGTTATTGTTATAAAATTTGAATATTGTATTTATGGTTTAAAAGAGTAACTGTTGAGTTTCTTGTCCATTCTTCTGAGCAGACTCTACATTCCGAGTCGGCGGTAGCTTCACCTTAATTATAATAATCAATTAGTATAAAAATATATAGGTACTTTGTAAAATGATGATTCAAAACTGCTTTTGAAGCCTATTTGAATAAATGAAGTATTTATTAATATTCAGTGATAGAATATACGATATTATTATACCATACTGACTTTATTATTTTATTACTTTTTCCGTAACTAAAGGTATATAAATAATTATTTTAAGCAAAATAATAGAAGTTGCTGTTTATTTATTACATTAAAATAAATACGACTCCTTATTCAAGTAGTATGAAGTACATTATATTATTATATATATACATTTAAATAATTGTTTTTTTGTTGTTTGCTACATCGATTATTTATAATCAGAACTGTTTAAGTTACAGATTTTTTAAATCACTTTCACAAATCACAACACTGACATAAAGATGATATAATCGGTCCACAGACCAAAGCATTACTATTTAACTCAAACATTGGTGTTACAACATAATAGTTCTTGCAAATAATACTCTTTATATTCACTTTACTAAGAATAGAGGCATGTATTTGCTATGTTTTGTTATATGAATAGGATTTATGGATAGGTATTTAAGTGACTTTACTTTCAAACGCTAAAAATTACGTTAAGTGACCGCATAAACCGTTCTTTTCTTACTCCTTTTTACCTGCCGAGTAGGTACCCATCCTTCCAAGGTCATTCTAACTATAGATGTCTTTTCAAACTTCAGATTTTGTTGAATATTAATAAGAAGTTACGAACAAATCGTGGCTCATTTTTTACTATATATTAACTTAATAATTAAATATTTTACTTAATTATTTATATTTACTATATTAATATTACAAAAATATAGTATTTTAGTTTTAGGCAAATAAACAATATTATAGAAAACGTTGAAAGAACTTTTTAGTCCCCGGTAAAATTTCTAATAAGTATAACCTTTTTATCACGAAACATTATAAAATTAAATAGACACTAGGTCTCTTTTTTTAAATAAAAAGGAGTATTTTTGTTTCTGAAAGTTCTCAACCAGTAAATCCATATAGAAATAAAAGGACCTGAATTATTAATGCAACGAAAAAACAATCATACTATGGATAAAAAGAAGCTGTCAACCGTATTTGATAATCCTGTACGGGTGTCCGGAATCACTGCACGAACGCCAACGCCTAGAAAAGTTACATGCGGAGATCGAACCTGCGATCGCCATATCTGCCAGTTGCTGTAATCACTGCGCCAACTGTTTGAGAAATATTGATAACTTTTATTGTAATTTCTTCGTATAAATGAGTACATAGTAGTAGTAGCGATTTCTGCCAGACAACCTTACGGGTTTGGAAACCAAGTTAACATACTCGTATATGTAATAGTGTGGTGCAAAATATTATTTAAAAATAAAATAAATACATAAGTTTTTAACTATAATATAAATACATTTACATAAATATACGTACATACACTACATAAATAAATATATAATTACATAATACAAATAAATATATAAACAGAGAATGTATAGTACCTACAATATTTATAGTATATAAGTATTTGAGTTTAAAAATTTTAAGCAAAGCGCGTTTCCTCTGAGATATAGGTATGCGCCTGGCTAGTCCCCTGCTTGCACGGCCCTAGGCCCGACGGCGTTGCATAAAATATATACGTAGGAAATCGTGCAGTTATAATAATGCAGTTTTTATTGAAAGCTAGTAAATAAATTACCTAAACTTAAATAAATCAGCCTGTAAACGTCCCATTTCTGGGCAAAGGCTACTTCTCCATATTGGAGAAGGGTTAACAATTAACCCACTACGCTGCTCCACTGCCAGTTGACGGATATTTTTCCGTACCATGAGTAATGATCGCTATTAGACCGATGTCTATGATAACAACCGTGACCGATGCCTCGTAGGTACGTATGTAGGTACCTACTCTCCGAGGCACGGTGGGGAGACCCACAAGGAGATATCCGCTCCAAGCACATATTATGCAAGTACCTATCGTATTGTATTAGCCTGTACACAACTCACTGCTGAGCGAAGGCCTCTTCTCCTTAAAGAAGAAGGGTTGGAGCTTAATCCACCACTCTGTTCCACTGCGGGTTAGCGGAGAATTTCTCTACCATGAGTAAGGATCGTTATCAGGTGTCTATGATATCAACCAGGACCGACGGCTTTACGTGCTCTCCAAGGCACGGTAGGGAGACTCACAAGGACATACACCCAGACCGGAAACAAACATTTGCACAAATAAAAATATATGTCCCGAGCGGGAATCGAACTCGCGACGGCCGTAGTTAAGGCGACTATTCGCATGACTACACCAGAACAATTGCCAGATTGTTATTGAATAAAAAGAATAAAATATTTTTGCTTTTTAATTAAATTAAAAACGGAAGTTTAATTTTATAAGTAGATAATCAACAAAAAAATCTATTTTAAATTTATCGGATCACATATGGTTAATAATTGACACAACGAAGAAACGGAAACGTATTCCAAGTCCGTAACTTGTAACCCTTTTCAAATTATCAAACAACTTTAATTGTTAACGAATGCAATTTATAGCTCGAACTCTTTATATAAACATATACCTAAATTTATTTTTATAATGCTTAATTCTCTTTTATGCAAATAGTATGCTTATGAATATAATAATTGTAAGCCTTGCCACTTTTGTATATTTTACGTTTTACAAATAATCTGATTTGACACTTCAAAATAAAGAATATCAGAAAATATTTTTAATCAAACAATTAAAATTTAACCTCCAGGTGGTTTCCTTCCTTTTAGACATTTTTTTTTGTTTATGCCTCAAAGGAGGATGTTTGTTAATTTTTGTTAATATTTATAGAGATAGCTAAAATGTGGGCAATGCTACAAGATTTTCTAACGTCATTGAAATATTTATAAAAAATGTCTTTATCTACTAATAATTAATATTTAAAAATTTTAAATGTTGATAACATAATGTATGTGTAATGTCACTGTGTGACTAAAACTACTGAATAAAACAAATTAAGTAGTTTAGTTTTTCCTAACAACGTACAAATTTATGAAAAAACAAGAGAATAATTGATTTTTAAGAACCAACATATTTAAGTCGGTACTACTATTAAACTTCACCCGAAACAAAAACTTAAAATATTTTAGTCTATAGGATTTAAGATAATAATTGTTACTAGTTAAATAAAGTAATCGCCTTGCTATCAATAAAAGAATCCATTAAAATCTTCAGTTATAACCCGGGGTGTGCATTGTAATTTATTATTATTGAAGTGTGAACGATGAATAGAATTAAAACGTCCCGCTGTTCCGGGCGCACTTATTTCGCTATGTTTTTAAACTTTATACCGACACAAAAGGTAAAGCGTTCTCGAAAAGTTGGTAAGAGGTAAAGACCAAAACGTAACTCCATAATTGGCCACTTGAATTTTAAAGGAATCCTTTCCGGTTCATGTATAGAACTATGAAACAACATAGACATGTAGATATTAAAATAAATATGATTACTATTTCTAGTAAAGTTTTTTTAAGGTAGAGGCATTTGCTACCTGTAAAAAATATTCAGGTAAAGAAAAAAGTACAAAAAGATAAAACAAAAGACAAAAAAAAACAAAGGCGTTATAGAAGGGGACAGATGTTATATTATTCTGTTTCAAACGTACATAAATATATGTATGTATTAAGAATTAGAAACAGATGCTTCAAACAGGACTTACAGGTAATATTTGTAAAATTGTATTTAATTTATTTTTTTGTTAATATAAAATTATATAAGTCTCGTCTTCATATGTATGTACAAGTCGCACGTGAGCTACATCATATCATCATTATATAAAATATTCTGTCAACTTCTGGCATTTTATTCGCTCTACAATATTTCCTCACTCGGGCAAAAGTGCCTATTGTATAAACAGAGGAGATCCGGTAAGCGCCTGCGGACCCGTTTAAGGGTTTTATGTTAAAGTAATGTTGATCGTTGGATCAGGATGTGCATTTATGTAACGATTACTGCAATTATTGCGTAAAAGAAAATATATAATAGAGATGAATTAAGAGAACTTAACCAAAAAAATTTATACAATATTTTCTTGAAATTTCAATAGAATTTAAATTTAAACTCCATTTAGGATTTAATATGCCAATTTAATAATAATTTCGACTTATTTACGTATTAGTTATGCGTGAACAATTTTTTTTTTGTATACACTGAGTAATATTTGTTATTCAGATGAGATATATCGGATATTTTTAATATAATTTGTTATGAAAATAAATTATTTCAATAGAAAATAAAAAATATAAAAAAGGAAGCATTAAACGAATATATCGCTTTGGAATTGCGTAGCTATCGAAAAAATGTGACGCTGTAAATCAAAATAATCAGAGTTCGGTGTATGTGTGAAATTCCATACTAACACTGGGGAGAGTGGGGCGAATACTCATTACCGGCACGTGATACGAGTCTCACCGCGCCCACTCGACCCCCTCGACTGTTACATTCGGCAATGAGTTATTGAGTGCGCTGAAAGCTCATGTATTCAACCGTCACTACTCATGTTTCGTGACGAGAAGAATTCGGTACGTAATTACTGATAGTCACTCTGAATTAATAACCTGCCTTTCATATTTCAACGCATCCACTAATAAGAATCTTCTTGAGATTTAAAAAGTGGTTCCACCACTTACATAATTATAATAAAAACACACCATTATAATGTTATAGCTAAATATCCATCCTGTATTGATAATATTTTTTGTAAAAAATAATACATATTTCAGAATAGCGCATTGTTAATTGCGTTTGATTGATGACGCAATACGAACCGTCAAATTATCCTCCAAATGTGACCCGCTTCGGTGGAAAGGCGACAAAATATCAACGGTTTTTCGCTAGCCCGCCGTATTTTTCTAATTGAATCATGTGTGATTTATTATTGGTGTGATGATGCATCATTCTTTCAACAGCAGCCGCGGCACCCCACGGGCTTGCGGCCCGAATGATTGCTACAAATGTTCACATCCGCGCTTTTTAACTGCCGGCCCACTCCGCCCCGACTTCCCCTCGATTCTTTTTTATTAAACTGAGTAATCGATTTTTTGAGACTTTATTGAAGTATCGAAGGATCAAATTGCGTTAAGTGAAAGAGATTTACTATTATGGTTTTTTTTTTTCTGTTAACAGGTGTGATATTAGAAAAAAATGTAGTGTAGTATCTAAATTTAAAAATGCTCTTAGACTGTGTTTTGGTTTGAAAAAGTTTTATTCAGTATTATTAATCAAGCTCATCAAAATTGCTCATTTCAATTATAATATTTATTTATTAAACGAAATGAAATTTTTTGATAATCTTGTCTGGCATTTAGGTACTGCAATTCCGACGGTACAAATTAATGCGAGCACTAATTTAATCGTCAAAATTATTTTAGTAGTTAATTATGTTATTAATTTAAAAATAGGAATTTGAATTGATTTTATAAAGTTTATGTAATGGAATCGCTTATTAAAAATCCAGCAGATATTTCCTGTTTAGAACCTCGAATAAGAGATTTAATCTATAATATAAAAATAAGTCGGGTTTTCCTTCCTGACGCTATAATTCAAGAACGCACGAACCGATTTCGAAGATTTTGCATTCGTTGGAAAGGTCTTGGGCTCCGTGAGCTTTATAGCAAACTAAATTCAGGAAAATTTTCAACAGAAAAGCAGGAGAACAGGGAAAATCATTTTTCACATACAGCGCCATCTCTGATAGATAGCATGTACTACAAACCAATATGGTTTTGCATGGCGGCAGTATGTGGTGTAAGTATCCCTCACGAAAATAAGTTGGTGGCGAAACGGAGTTCGCCGGGTTTGCTAGTTACAAATATTTTTAAGTAAATGGGTCAACATTTCAAAAAAAAAAAAAACAAAAAAAAAAACGGAGTAGTAATACGCGAATCTAAAAGATATATCGAGAAAAATGTGAAAACGTGTTATTTCGATAGTTGCTCGCACTTTCATCATCGGTATAAAGGAAGTTTCCAGCACGCGGTCCCATTGTCGTTGATTTCATTGTTCTTACCCGGATCCGGACGAGCATGTGTTTCCATGCATCACAATTAATGAGGATTTTAAGGTAGTGTTTTTCATCTTCACACCTACACGGTCATAGAACATAGAGACTTGGAAATAGTATAGTCTCGACCTACAGGTCGAGATCGCGTCTACAGGTCGCGGCTCCTGTTCGCCGCAAGAGAGTAGAGCCCAGACGGCGTGATAACGCTAATTTCCAGCCCCTATAATGAAGACGTACTATGCCTCGTGAAAACACATAACGAGCTTAAGCTAGGCAGGCTTGCGGAAGTAGAGTTTAGAAGTTCAATCTTGAGCGATAGCAGGCGGCGCTGTAGAAGAATGCGAAAGCGTACCCATATTCCCGCTATTTATGACAGTGACGGTACACCGTGGGGTTTTAGTCAGTAAGAGTCTGATATAGCTATCCCTCTTTCCTAGGACGGATAATGTCCATGACAATTTCCCCACGAAAAAAAAAGGGGGAATTTCTTTGTTTAACATAAATATAATTAAGTTTCATACTATGGAGGTATTAGTATTTCAATTCAACATATGACAGTTTTCATAATGTATGTCTTTGCATGAGGTAAAATTATTTAACTTTATTTCATTGAAATTCTAATAAATTTACATGCAATTAAAAGTAACAAAAACATGTTATTTCTTGTCATATGGGCAAAAATATACCCGTTAAAAATTATAAGTAAGCACAGACAAAATGTAACTTATATAACTTATACTGACTCGTATATATAATTTTAACTTTTTATTTGTTTTCTACGAGTATACGAATCTATATAAATTAAAATTAAAATGTATATAAAATGTGTGAAATTAAAATGTTTGTAATAATATGCCTACATTTTTTTGTTCTGGTATCTGGTATGTACGGGACATGGATTAAATGCAACTACAGGACACAAATTGCTATTGAAGTAATTTTTTTTAAGCTTTAATTTAATGCCGCTAAGATATTGACAAATGATATAACGATAGTAGTATCCTTTAATAAATTATTACAATTGCATTGTATGTGTGTATGAATAAAGTAGCAAAATATTTTTATATGTCAAATAAAATGGTTTAAATAGGCAAAATATTAAAGTAAATATTTACAAATATATAAATTATTCAGATTTGAAAATACTTGCGTAATATAAAGGAGTGGCTAAACTTCCTAACTTTAGTAAAAGAGGCTTTGGATATAGATAAAATATGATATTCTATATTTATATTTTTTGCAATAAAATAATTAAGCTTCTAAAACTCGCTCTTGCTATGTCAGAGGAAATTATTCTCACAGCGGGCGTGGCGAGGGTTGTCACAATGGCGGCGTTTCCGCGCCGCTGCCCGCCGACAAAAACCGCGCTTGAGCACAGGCGCACACCCCTAATGTCACCGGTTTGTGTGATCTATGGATGATCAGCTCGAGTGTTTATATCACATATCTACTTATTATTTAATGTACTAGTACTATAATTAGTTTAAAATAAAATAAATTGTAAAAATGTTCAATTACATATTTTATTTTGTGTTTTATCTAAATCAATTATTTATTTTACAATAATCTATTGACAAAGAAAATTGATTTTATGACTTAAAATTATTTCATAAGTATTTAATATTTTTTTTAAATAATATTATTACGGGCATCGTGTTCTTTGTAGTACATTAAATAATGACTATGTATGTATATATGTATTTTAGCTATATATGTAACAGTAAGCATCCCAGATAATTAACTTACAGCTGAGCTCTGTCATTGTGTTGAAATAAATAGTATTAATCGCATAGTAAACACCAGAAGGAATAACAAAATTGTAACTCCAAGTTTTCGACTACGCAAAGTAAACGCCTCCTTTCTGGGTTGTGGTATTCGCATGTATAATAAAATCCCACAAAAAATTTTGGAATTGTCTCAACCTAAATTTAAAGATTTCATTTAAGAAATAATAGATAAAAAGTATTATTAACTTGGATGCATTTATCTGCAATCCATAATTTGCAGATTTAGCTTCGACACAAAATAATAATCACTAAAATATTAATTTTGTAAAATGACGATTCGAAGGTGCTCGTGGGGCCTATTTGAATAAAGTTGTTTTTGATTTTGATTTTGATTAAAGTGTTTAGTTTTGTTGTGAAGATTTTCAAATTGTTATTTCTATATAATACTACTTACTGTTGTACTAGTCGTGTCCTTGTGGTTGTTTCCGCGTAAGTCTCGATAACGTGGGGACTTTACCTTCATGTTGATGGGTTACAGACTTTACAGGAGATTAATAAATTTAGTGCGAAAGAATAACGAACAAAATTGCATTTAGTAATATTTATAAAGTGCACGCTTAAAATTTTTTATGAATATTTTCATATATATCCAGTCCTGTATCAACCCTTGCGCTGTGGGTGAGTGCGCTGAGACGCCCCGCGAAGTGATTGTTCGCACCGAATGTATGACGAATCTCAATGCGCCTTTTGTTTCGCACCACCTTAATTATCTAGATTATACTTCGGGAATTATTCTTCATATTTTAGGTCCTAGATTACGATTTTATTTGTTATAAATCGTACTATGGACACATTCACAGGTACTTTTGTTTATTGTACATATATAATTTAGACCAATAAATTGATTGATTGATTGACTGAAAAAGCTGTTACGAGCCTCAGAAGAGAGATGAACATCCACGTGTGCACCAAGTGAGTAGGATCAGGGCTCTTTCTCAGAGAGTCAGATCGAAAGCTATAAGGAGGACCTGGGATCTTAAGCAGCGGGCTTAGCGTCATTGAGAAAGTAGGCGGCACGGGGCGCTGGTGCTGCTTGATCTTCAAACTGACGCAGGTGCTTGCATGGATGTTTTGATAAGTACCTGCATCAGGTAGCTAAAAAGGAAGCCAATCTTTTTCTGCGACGAGTATCGTCCGCCAGTCGACTCGGCACGACACACGCTAGAGGAATGCACCGCTCAAAGGCCCAGACATTAATCATGGAGACAATTTGGACCAACAAGGAATAAAATACATTCAATATGATATCGTAATCAATGGAATTGAATGTATGGCTTTAAAAAAAAAAAGCCAGAATTTTTGAGATAAAAATATTGACAGTATTTATAATCCAATAAAATATATTAATAGGTATTCAAAAATAATTAAAATTAATATAAATATATCATCAAATTCGATTTAAGTAAAAAACAATGTATTTTAAAATACTAGTCTTTATGTAAAAATAATTCTTAATCTTTAATTGCATTGTTGTTAGTATTGAAGATTGATATACAGTTTTCTCTTCATAGAACGGCTAACATTGTGTAGTGTAGGTACTACGAGTAAAATAGAGAGATTAATTGGATTATGGTAATAATTAGAGATGTAACTTACAGATGACAGAACGATGTCAACGTAATGACAATATTTAAATGACAACTTTAAAGTGCTACAAAAATGATTTATTACACTCGATATTCCAAAAATTATAATTGAACTCCTGTTTTACTCTATATTATATTAACCACACGTGCCGTGATATTATATTGCCTAAGTTATGACTCAAATAAACAAACAATGAAGGAAAGAATATATAAAAACATTAAATTTATTGTTTCGATCACGGCGACAGATGTTTAACATATAACAATCGTTGTTTTAAATATATTAGTAAATTATCTTAATAGTAATTAATTTTTTATTAGTAAGTATATAAGTTGATTTAAGCTCAAAAAATTATGGTACGTAAATCTCTATTAAATAAAATGCTTACTATGTTTGTCCGCCAATCCGCAATGAAGCACCGTAGCGGATTTAACTCAACCCTTCTCTTTTACCATAAAGTTAAAGAGACCTAGCAGTGGGATGTTTACAGGCTGTTATGGTATAGTTTAGTAAAATTTATTTAAGAGCATTTATGCATATCTTTAAAAAAAAACCTTAAGATTTAACAGAAGTTCCATTTTAAGTTATCTACATGCTATCTTATAATAATTATGGTATTATATAAGAATTATTTAATCTTATTCCCTAATTTATTACTATTGCACTGAAATAAACAAAAGTATTCGAAATTGTGGTTTTTACACCACGTTAACGAATCGTAAACCTAAAATTCGAAATCCGTTAAAACCGTAAACTGTTTTTAATATATATTTTATTGCTATAAGAAAAATTATCGGCAATTGGGTAGCAATTATATTTAACCCACACTAAATGGCCGCTTCGGCTGCACGGGGTAATGTTTCGTGACCATACCGCCACGCTCAGCTGGTCACAGGCCAATTAATAGCCCACATAAGAATTTGTAGGTACATAAGGAGGGTAATTATATGTGCTATGGGTAAATAGTAAAAGGGTGTTTTGTCTTGCGTATATGTCTCGACTTTATATGTGGGGAAACGGAAGGTAGTGCTTTTCCCAGTTTAATAGTTACCTAGTTATCGAAACTAGGTAACTATTAAAAGATCTATTTTAAGTTTGTACTTGTAAATGAAGAAGTTTGTTATACTTAAAGTTAAAATTTAATAGGTATGCATTTTTTTATTCTTATATAAAAAAGGAGAATCGTAGTATGTTAATACGGATAAATGATTATTTTTTTTTCTTTTATGTTATGTTTTAATGAATTGGTTATCTCGATGTGTAATAAATTATATAAAATGCCAGAACTTTCAAAGTAGTGATTATTTATAAACTTGAAAATCAAATGACACTATACTGTGACTAAGATAACTGAAACTTTATATTATCACGAACTGCAAATTATTTGTGTCAAATGAAATTTCATTAAGATATACATATTTAAAACGACTTAAAAAGAACTCGCTTATTTTTTTTTAGGTATCTTCTTAAGTAACAACAAAGCTCAGGTATACCTACATAGTACCTACGTGTGTGAAACCTTTGGATACAGTTACGACTATAGCGTTATCTCTTTTATAATGTACAATAAAAACCTAATGAAGATATAAAGCGTCTCCTGTGGCTAACCTAATGATAGCACTTACTTTGATACACTAAACAAATAAAACTCAGCGTGAAATATAACTGTAACAGGTGGATTATCGGTTTTTTGTCGACAGCTGGCTTATTATATTGTTTGAGCAATTAACAACGTTTACTATTCAACCTGCTGTTTCCGACTTCATTAATGGTGTAAAAAAATCATTCGTCAAACTTATGGTGTAAGAAAAAAATGTTTGATTCGCATGTTACTAATAGATTACTTAAAAAATTCTAGGTTTTCAGAGTGAGATAGAGCTTTCCTAATGAGGTTAAGTCGACGATTATACATTTCGATTCGTCTGTTGAAATTCAACTACACCATAAAAAATATTTAAGTATCTAACACCTAAATACACGAAAATGATTACGTAAAGGTTATTTTAAATGCTTAAATTAATTTATAACTCAACGTTCTTAGTAAATTAACGCAAACATTTTTAAGATTGTTACAAATATTTGAAGTGACGTCTAGACTTGACAACCAATGTCATATAAAAATAAAATATAATGGATATCGAAATACTCAAATTATAAACACTTAATTATTATCTCCCGCGTATCATTCATTCACTCCATCGGAAGCGGTGTCGCGGCACGCCGAGATCCACTGTGCTGACTCACACCGCATATTCTAGGAGCTCGTCAATACAGTAAATTAACTAAAAATAATAGTATTATTTAACACTATCTTGTTCTACTATTTATTTTATTTTCAATAATATTTATTAATTGATATTTTATTACAGAGTATTGAAATTAACAAACAATGTAATTAATATATTTTGTAAGAAATAAAAAATGTTAGTGTTTTGTATCCAAGTCAGATTCAGTCAGCAGACGATGTTGATATGAGTCGTTGTCTTGGGGTAGAACACTCCTAACAATTATCTTTAAATTATTGTCTGATAGAAAAAATTTACCTATACCCATTATATGTGTGTTTCATAACCTCTTTAGAGTTTTATGTAAACATTGAGTAACAAATAAAATTATTTGGTTAATTATTGTGGTTAGATACATAATAAACGTTATTTGTGGTATTTTATTATGCGGTAAAATTATTATAAATATATCTCATAGTTATAAATCGTGCGCAGAAGCAGACTACCCCTCCCACTAGAGATGACCGCGTCCCTCGCTCGTCTGATAGGTACCGCTAGTAACGCAGCCGATACGTACGTGTAATTTTTTCTTTTCGCTCCGAATTAATTCATTGTTGTTTCGTTAGCTTTTACTTGTTTTTTTGTTAGTTATTTGTTTTTGTTGTTTGGAACCATTAAACTATTATTTTACGGCTTCATTTCATTAATTCACTAAATATAAATACATAAAAATATATAATCTACGTAATAACAACAGCGTTTTTTATTTACTATTTATAATTGCATTTTATATTAAATTTATAATTCGACCGAGACTATTTTTTATTAGTTTGATGTAAAATATGTACAATAATATCTACCTTTATGTGACCTTTTTTCTTTCAACCCTACTGACTATCAACGCGTGACGTCACAAGGCCATCACATCACATCACATCACAAGTTTCTGCGCACAGATAGTACTTAGTTTATTGTGAAAATCTAGTGATGATCTAAAATTTTTATTATTTATTTTTCTTCAATAGGCTCTCGTAGCTCCTGTGCTATATTCTTTGCAAACTCAGCGTGCGATCCTATCAACGGCGTCAATTGCCCGTGCCAAATGCCACATTCCCCCTTTCCCCACACCCCGAACAACGTCTTATCTGCAACAAGGCCGCGTGATTGAATGTTTCCGTCTTCCTGTCGATTGCAAGGAACTGATAATCTTCGGTGCAATCAGCTGGATCTATGAATGATAACAGTTTTGAGTACATTCTAGAATACTAAAGAAGATAAATTAAACAGTTTATCTTAAAATAATTACTGTGAACCTTTTTTTTACAGCTGCTTTAAAAAGTAGTAATAGTATATAGTAATAGGTAATAATTAATTAAAAATTAAACGTAGGTACCTAACTACGCTTCATATTTGTGAGATTGTGTGGACTTTTTGCATATAGAATTTAGGTGATTTGAGCTGTAGCATTTTTATATATTATATATATTTTTACATACTTCGAGTGCAGATGTTATTTTAGATTTAGTTATTATTATCATGCTGTAAATTTTATATTTTCAATATTATTTTTAAAGATATTAGAAATGAGGTATTTGTGTCCTAAAATAAGTAGGCACCTTATTAATTTAAAGCTTGAAGTGGTGATGATAAATTTGTAGACCAAGGACAGTTCATCATCATTATTAGATGGTTTGTTAAATATAAAAGACCATGGACCGTTGCTGTTGCGCTTATGGTCACTGCTCCGCTTCTATGGGTCGTAACGTGATGTTTTATAGCCTTAAATTTTCCTCAATAAGTAGGCTTTTTGAAGCCAAAATATAAATGAACAAAATTTAATTATTAATTTCTGAAATTAGAACGTTCAAATTAAATAGCAAACAGATACCTTACATTTACATATTATAATATTATTCACACAATTGCAATAATATTATATTTATATTTAAATATAAATTAAGTATATCTACACATATACATATATACTTGTATATAATTATATTTAGTACAGAAATAGTAAGTTTTTTGTAATGTGTATTTTTCAATACATGAAGTAGTAAAATCTAAGTTTAGATACAATATAAGAGTTTGATACGATCGTAAGCTACGTTCATTGCATCTTGAGAGAGTTCTATAAAGCGTTGCGGGCGGAGCGCGGTCGCGTCGTGGGTGACTCCTTACTCTCTGCTAACCGCGTTTAGTCCGTACTCGTCTAAATTTACAATTTACTTAATTTACAATTATCAGTATATACCAATTTTTCCAACTTTGTTCCCAATCTCGTAAGATTTTCTTCGTAATGGCAACTTTTTAGCGACTTTGTTTTATTAGATTTCCAACTATGTATACCTTAATAAAAATAACTACATAAGTACAGTACATACATAACACTACATAAGTAAGTAAGTACAGTTATCCATTCACATCACTTACAATTTTTCATACATTAATAATATTCGTAGAATTAAATCTGCTCTGTGATTTTACTTGGGTAAGTTTAAATTCTGTGGAAGCTTTCGAAAAGGTCGGAGGACGAATTTTCGGCAGAAGTTCAAAATGTCTACATGTTTTACATCGTTTCATATCTTTAGTTTCTCCTTCTTTTTCACCTATCCATGTTTATAGTTAAAAATGTATTTGACAAGAGTTTTAGTGTTACCAGATTTAGAGGTATCATACTTTTACTACTGTGTAATGCTATATATTTTTAGTTAAATATTATTCATACTTTATGGCCATTTTTATCTACGAATAAACAAATTAAGAAGAATAATAGGATAAAATTTCGATATACCTTTTTCGTTAGAATAGAAACAGACTTTTTTAAGGCGGAAACAGACGGTCAATTAAGAAGTAAAACAGTATAATTGTAATAACAATTCTAATATGTTAGACCAAGAGTCAGCTGTAAAAGGCAGTGTTACTTGAGAGGGCCCATATCGTTAGGAGGTTCCTCAATCTGGAATAAATGTAATTAAAATAATATTGAAAAGATTAATAATTCTAATATCTATAACAAGTCGAACGTGTACCAAACCAAAACACTCGCTATAAATGGAATGAACCTTATCGACGCTGATAAAACAACTTTGTCACAGAGACGCCGCCTCTATTACGCGACGGCTTTGTCTCGCGCCATTTGCCTCGACATTATGTTAACGTGTGCGATTCGATTATATATTTTTCAGGACGATGCTGATTTTAGTTGAAATAACTATGATATTAGAACGAATAACCGTTTAAAAATTCAAAAGAATTAACGTTGAAAAATGTATAGTATTCCATAACAGTCTCTACGTTAGCATTTCACTACTGGCAAGGATCTTTTCTCTGCTGACTTTGGAATGAAGATAATACATGTCTCCTAACTTCTTCCAAACTATACAGGTTTGCTCATGACATTTTACGAAGACGTTAATCTTTTAAAGAAAAATTCAGCATGTCAAAATTCAGTGGTAGATATTAACACATTCGCTGCCGGCCACTCGGACCCGAGTAGGGCGCTAGGTGCCGTCTACTCGGATCCGAGTATCTCTCACGTTCATTTTCCTTAGGCCAGTTAAAAATTGGCGTCCGTGAATAAAAAAAAATCTCTTTTCATTGTGCACATTGAGTGCCATAGAAATGAGAATTTTGATTTGAGATTTTGAAAAGAGAAAAGAGAAAAGGAAAATGAACGTGCGAGATACTCTGATCTGAGTGGACGGCACCTAGCTAATGCACCTAGCCTTACTCGGATCCGAGTGGCCGGCAGCGAATGTGTTAACCCGAATTTGAATAAGACGGCTAAGATGTGTATATATTCTAGCTATTGAGCCATCTATGTTAAAAACGTCTTTTAGTTCTCATTGGTGAGAGAAAACGTCGTGAACATGCGTAATATGCTAGTAGAACCGAATGGTTGTTAGTTTCAATTCTTCCAATCAGATAATTTGAAATTTTTTATTTCTCTCATTATGCCAGCAATCGAAACGAGAAAAATAATTCTTACGAAAATTCAAAAATTATGAGAAGAATTTTATTGAAGTTAAACGATTATTATAAAGTCTATCGTTGATGTAAAAGATTTTACAAAATAATTGAAATTACAACGAATGCTAGAAACTATACAGGTTATATAGGTCTCATAAGGTAGAGAGTTATATGTAGGAAATCCACATATCGACAAAACAACGGATGGTCGAACTAACGGAGCGTATAATTTCAAGTTTATGGCGTCATTAGGCGGCAGAAGGTCGACGCGCCAGACTTTTTGTTAAAGTATCACAATTAACCCGTGAAATGATAATCGATTGTTTCTTGGGCCCAATTTGGCCTGTCGTGCATTAATTCTTCGAGTTAAATGAACGGCGTTATTGTTTTATCCTTTTATTCGTTAACTGTTTGTATTTGAATGTATAACTGTAATGTCATTTGTCATTCATTTACGCGTTACATTAATGTGTATTAATATTTTATCTTATCAATATATGGGAATATTTTTATTGGGAATTTTTTTATTACCATGTGACTTTGCTCGCGTAAAAATATTCTTTCCCTATTACAACTCCACAAGAATAAGTAGGTACCTTTAGTAAGAGTTTTCAAAAACGCTAAAAGTGTTCTAACCAAAACCTTTAGAATAATCTAGGTATACTAATATTATTAAGCTAAAGAGTTTGTTTGTTTCATTGCGCTTATCTCAGGAACTACTGGTTCGAATTGTAAAATTCTTTTTGTTTGACTTTTTTTTTTATAGTTATAGATTTTCATTTAGCCACAGATTTTCCTTAGATATAACAATTTTGATAGTTATATAATTTGTTTTCTTAAAAATAAGTGAAATTAAAAAACCATAGTTTTCAGCAGGTTTTGGATAATCAATTGCAATTTTGTTCACATTCGATCCAAAAACTTTTCATTGTTAGCAAGCAGATGAGTGAAGGACTTCTAATTCGGATCTACGATTATAAGAAAATAAAATTTCCTCGGAATACACCTAATTATTTTTATTGCCTTGCCTGTATGATGTGACTATTATAATTAAAATAATACCGACCCCAACAACAAATATTGTCAAGATTTGAATTCGATGCTTTTTGAAGACCAGGTGTTAAATCAGATTATTGAAAAATTTGCAAGACTTGTACCGGAAACGTCTATTGCGGCAATAGTTACTTTAATCACGGACGATGGATTTTGAACGGAATCCATATTTATTTACCAATGCATCTATCGGATATCTAGATGACGTGTTTCATACTTTAATAAATGTCCGGTCCGTTGCCTCCGTGTTGCATAACAGTGATATGCGTTAATCTGTCAGTTTGACGAAGGTCGGCTGCAGGGCTCGTGCCGGAACACACTCATTTCGATTTTTGTTTTCTTTCCAACGTTCGGTACATATTCGTTGTCACCTTTTTGTTTTAACAGCTTCTATGTAGATGTTTATTAGAGTTTTTTTTTATATTTTGCTTTTAAAGGGATTGACATTATTCTAATTTGATTTAGCTAAACGTTCTTTACTTAAATTACCATTTAATGACGGTACCTATTACAAGACTTTTATTATTTGTTACAAGATGTGAACCTGTCTATTGACAGTAATGTCGGATTATTATTTGGAATAATAATAATTTGGGGCTGTGAGTAATTTATATATTTATCTAATTATGTCGACTTGAACTTTCCAACGTTCTATAAATGTACCGATCTATTCGATAGTCAGATAGTATTTTTAAATAGTTATTAAGATTTTTACATTCCTCTCTAAATCATCTTTTAGTACTTGTATAAAAATAAAAATAAAAACTTTATGTACGTAAATTTTATAAACGATATATGTATTGATTACAATTTATCAACAGTTCAAATCGAAGCTCCTTATATTACATATAAATGTAGAGGCCACAAAAGTATAATTACAGGTCCAGGATTAATAGTATAAAATAAAAAATATCACGATCGAATACATATCGTTTGCTGACCATTTTTTGGGGTACATTGTTAACTACACGTATCAGTTTTCAACATGACATTTCAATAACGTTATTCGTCTGTCAAGTCTCAAATCTCGAACAGATGTTTATTCAGTGCATTCACTAAAATTATCGCAACAACAAAATCTAAATCCATACACCATATCTAATTATATCCAGCGTGTAATAGTGTGTCGGTTCGTATTGTTCAACGGGTTCCTTTGTAACCGTATTACTAACCTAGTTTTGGGGATATATACGCCAAAACTGCTCCTCGAGTTATCACGCTTTTCTGATTTTCAATGCGAGTTAAATTTTTTCTTTTGTACGTTCGTGTATTAGTATCGTATATTTAGTTTCGCTTACCGTAAGATATTTGTATTGTGGTACGATATTTGATATTTTTATTAAAATAGCAAATATGTTTGCTATTTTATTGATATGTAATTATGTATTGTTGAATAATATTGTTAGGTACAAGTGATAATTATTATATATTAAATGTCTGTGTAAGATATTAACAATTATTAATGACATTACATTTCTTGTTAGAAATTTACAAATTATTTGTACAAAAAATTACAAAAAAAAAAAATGTACAAAAAACTGTGTTAGGTATTAAGATTCAATTCGCATACATTTATTTGCACACTATCCTAATATTCTCGTTACTCATTTCATTTAACTGATGGCTAGTTATAAAAGAGGATGCATTTTTAAACTCGTGTAATGATGTAGGTACGCTATACCTATAACAAAAGTTTGATGTTTCGTCCCGCTATCGATTCGGCTCGACTCCACTGGATTGTACTTGTTTATTTTCGAAATCGGACGGATGTAGGTTTTCAGGTTTGTGGTGTGTCTGTCCAGTTAGTTGAGGTAGACTATAAAAATAAACAAAGACATTCAAAACGCAGCACGTTGTCATAGTTTTCCCATTTCGCGTATCAACAAAATCCGTGATGTACGGGCGTTTTTAAAAATAACTTAAAATTTCCAAATAAACCGTTAAAAGAGCGGTAGTTTAATATAAAATTTCTTCTTATGAGAAAAATAATTATGTGTACAGCCTTAATTAAATACGCAAAATATCTTTGTAAAAATGATATGCAAATTGATAGTAGTTAAGTATAATAATTAATGTATTTAGAATGTTTTAATGTTAATTATTACGAATCTGTTTTGAGAACTTCGTTGACAAACGTTCTGGTTTAGTGTTTCGATTCCCGCTCTCTGATAATACTTGTTTCTAGTCTGGGTGTATTGTCCTTGTGGGTCTCTCCACCGTTTCTTGGGAGCACGTAAGTCCGTCAACGTAGTTCGGTTGTTATCATAGACATCTGATAAGAATCTGATAAGGATTAGAGGTTTTCTAACCATGGTCTAATCCTGGAGTGAGCGGAAGGAAGGGCCTAGTGGATAGAGCTCCAAACTTTTTCCTGTATGGAGAAGAAGCCTTCCCCAGCAGTTGCAACGTTTACAGGCTGATTTAGTTCAGTTCAGTTCAGAATTTGTTTATTTCAAAACGATTATCTCAAACATTGCCAATTTAGTTCATTATTTTCAATATAGAGTCTCATTATTTTGAATATAGAGTACATGTCATGTTAAAAATTATGAGAGCAGGATATTACTATGAATGCCAAGCTATCTGATATGCATCGAAAATTAAGGCAAATGAAACCCCTAAGGATATCTATAGTTTTACAACTTTTTTTTTTTTTTTTTCAAAAAATACATAGGTACAATTTTTTTTTTGGCGTTTACTATTTGCGTTAAAGTCGATTTTTTCAACTGCTAGTAACGCTAGTAATAAGAAGAAAAAAAAATGTCCATAAAAATAAATCGATTTTATATTTTTACTATATATTTAAAGAGAATTCATAAATATGTAATCAGATTTTGAAAATGGTTACATTTAGCACAAACGCTTCATCACCTACCATTATTATACTTACCTATATCATTACTTAAAATTATTATCATTTCAACGTTTAATAATTATCATTAACGCGCCTAGATATTAGGGTACCTCAGCAAACACAGACAGTGGGCTGGCTGCGTTGATTTAATAGCCATCGTATAAATCTATTCAGTGCCTGCAAAAGCTTTGTATAAACACGACTAATGAACGCGCCGCGCCGCCCTATCTACCTACAGGTAATTCAGTTATACTCGTGGTGTTCCTCTTTATTACTTTTTTGTTTAATTTATTAGCGATGGTCGGTTTTTTTTAGTTTCTTTTTTCTTTTTTGCTAAATGGATTCACGAGGCTTATTTTGTAATAGCTAGAGTTAAAAGTTTTCAACACTGCAAATAATAAAGTTTTATGTCAAAAAATCGTACTTTTGGTCTCGTTTTTGAAGTAGTGACAATGTATCTTCACGTTCATTTAGAGCCGGTTTCACCGATTGCTGATTAACTATCTGACGTATAACGGTATCGAACAGATAAAAGTTTGTTATATTTTTCTTTTTTCACATCAAAGTCCACTTTATTTATCACATTTATTCTATTCGCAACCTGCGAAGACAAAGGTTGTGAAATAGACCTGTTTTACATCCTGCTGATAAAGCCTATCAGTATGTGCGAGTTATCGATAACCGGTGAAACATGTTCTTAATGTCACAAATATATGAACTCTTAGTTAATCACATAGTTATGCAGATATAATATACTAATCTACGTTGTATGTTACCTTGTAATGGTAGTCATTTTATCTATTGAGTCTTAAATCTACTTAAAAGATTACCTATTGCAAAGAAGATGATAGAGCCATTTCTAAATGCAGAACGAAACATCTATGCTTTTAACTATCAACAAAATTATTCATTATAGATATATAATGTGAAATTTTAATAATATATTATTGTCGACTTCTGAGATTATTATTAGAGTGTACTCAAACAAATATCTAGAGGGATATCGACTTCTTACGTTTTAGTTTAAGATAATTCGATTACTTATACCTACGGATAAGTGTACACAACGATAAAAGAAAAACAATAATATTCATTATTATTTAGTATAAGTACTAATAAAAACTTCATTTGAAACACTTTGTAGTCAAAAATCACAAATTTCATTTATTTATCTTCCCACTATTAAATTATCTCATTAGTTAATTAATTATTAGTTTTGGGGTTCTTCTTGCTTGTAGAAAATTAAGGTGTGAAATACATTAAACGGAAAACATCATTATTTACGTCTTAAATTTTAATTCTAATAAAAGGAATTGATTCTCCGATGTACCTAAATAGTAAAAATATTTATTTTTTCGTTTTAAATAATTAAAAGACTAAAGTAAAATTAAATTATGATATTTCTAAGTATTAAATAATTTGACTGGCCCGTGGCGCAGTTGGCAGTGTCCCTGTTTTCTGCTCCAGAGTTGTGGGTTCGATTCCCGCCCCGAGTCTGGGTGTAATATGTATTTATTTATATGTATATTTATTTTAAAAAAATGTATATCAGTCAACTGTTACCTAAAACACAGGCATTAAGTTGCCTACCTTAGGAACAGACGACCGTCTGTGTATGTTAAACAAATTAAAAAAAAAAAAATAGACGCAATAAAAATAAGCAATAATATCTATATTGGTATTTAATTATTTATAGCTATGAATAATTTTGGTTATTTAACTTAATAAAATCCCTAATATTATAAATGTGAAACGTATGTTTGTTTATTACGCTTTCACGCGAAAGCTACTTAACCGATCATCATGAAACCTACACATATTCTAGGAGGTATTAGAAGTAACAGGGGATACTTCTTTCTTGGTCGCGATAAGCCAACAAACACGCGGGCGAAGCCGCGGGCGGATGCTAGTATAGGATAATCTTTACTTTCTTTAAGCATGACGTAATTACAATTCCTACTTTAACATCAATTAACCACAAGACCTACAAAGTGTTTCGTACGTAATACGCATTCAGTACCTATGTAATATTATATATCGAAGTACATAATATGCATATACGATGGGTATTTTCACTGGTGCAACTCGACGTTGTAATTCACCGATAAATGCATACAAAAGAGTTCCGTAACGGACACAGACACCCTTAAAGTAGATATGTTTGATATATTATATATTTATTTTATTTTATTATTATTATTTTTATATGTGAATCGATAAGTAATGTATATGCAGTATTTGTTTTATTATTTAATAGATACATGACAAATTAGTGGAAGAAATTAAATTAATACTTCACAAATACATCGAAAGAATAATCAGGATTCGTTTTGTTTATATTATTGCCACTATTAAACGAAGTGTATTTATTATCTTGTATATGCTACCCTTGATGCTCCAAACGTATGGGTAATATTACTGCACGTCTTTGTTTAAGGATTTATTTGACAAATTATGCAAAATTATATGTAATTTGAAGATATGTAAAATTTGTATATTTGACTTTTTTGTCTTGAAGAATAAACCACATCTATTTTTTTTTACGTTTACTCGCTTACCTACTTAGATATTGAAGGTCGCCCTGCGTGTCATTTCAATAACACTTACTTGATTAAAATAGCGGTTATAGTTAGTGATTGAAAATAGTTAATTATCAAAAGGACAATTAAGAAGTTAACCGAAGGATTTCAAATCAATTTTATCAGATTGATTAGTATTTGAAACATATAGTTTTTAGATTAGTTTCAAGACAGCTTTAGCTTTTGAAATTCAGCAGTTTTAACCCAATTTTCAATCCGTAACCGTCAAGTACCATTACGAGTATTCTATTAAATTTACTGAGTCTTTTTTTTGGTTTCAAACCCAAAATATTTGAAGTAACTAAACCAATTCCATATTAGTGACAATGTTTCGTTAAGGTCATCATACATAACCTTTTTTCCTTCGAAATTCAACCTTCAGTCGAATTTTAATTCGATATTACAAATACAATTTACATTAAAAAAATCTTAAACATTATATAATCACCATAGATTTTTTTAAATATTGATAAATGAATAAATAAAAAAATTTAAATGTAAAATTGTATATTGACCTTGTACAAACCCATTTTAAGAACAAATATAAACGGCTTTATTGCCTTTATTCTATTTATACAATAGTAAGTTATACTTTAATAAAACCATGTATATGATTTATATTAAATTTCGAAAGGATCTGGTATTAACTCGATTATTAAAAATAAAAGCTTATAATGAATCAATATCATACAACGATAATATTCTTGCCGAAATTATCCATAGACCATTATTTATTATTTAAATTATATCATTCGAAATTAATAACGGTATCGGATGGACGGTGCTACATAAGTCATCACTGTTTTGTACTCGTAATAGTGTATATCTCGATTTTATTGCATGTGTTAAACTAGATATAAATACAATTAGATTTATAACAGTTTTTTTTTAACCTTAATGGAAATTATCTGAATTTATAGACTAATTCTTTTAATATTATTAATAAATATAGGTAAACGATTATTGAACTTTGTCGACTCCTTGTCTCGCTATATCCACTCGTCGGCCACCGATCCTCACGGGAGGTAATTATGCATGGGCGCTTTTTAGCGCGTCCACTGACGAATAAAATATTAAACTTGTTCAGCTAATGATTACTTAATTTACATATTTTTTATTAATTAACCAACGTGTAAATAGTAATCCTTTGAATTTTGTCAAAACTCTTTTTGATACCCAAGTAATTGTGTCATACCGCAAAAATCTATAGATAGCCAGTTTTATACTTTTTATAATCAACTCTCTGATCTTCTGGCGTAGTTCTAAGCTATTCTATCATATTAAGATAAAAAGTGTAAGATGTTCGCAGGTTGAAGTTAACCAAATTTTCTGTGCGGAAAATAAATATATTTATTTCTTTAGATCTAGATGTCCTTATAACTAATTAAATAACATTCAATGTCACGTACTTGTTTAATTCCATTTAAAATAACGTACCTAATAATATTATAAATTAATAGTTAAATATTTTAATTAAAAACATCATTAATATGACTCGTATTTGAGGTTGTTTTTAATCAAAATATGCTTGGTGGATTTCGTAACAATGTTAATAAGTGTAACTAACATACATTTAATATTTATCAATAATTAAATTAGTATTTATATTTATGAATTGGCCCTAAGTATTTGTACTTGGGTACCTACTGGGTTGAAAAAAGTTGTTTCTCAATACAAGTAATATTTTTCCACTTATTAACATGTTTATTTTTGTTAATATAGAAATTTCTAGCAAAAAGTTATGGAAATTAATATTCAAACGGAATCTAAAAATTAAAAAATCAAACAAAAAAATTAAAAAAATATACTCATAGATTAAAAAACTTTTCTTTACGAATTCCTATTCTTCTCCAATAAATATCTTATCCAATAATATTGTATAATACTTTTATATGAAGAAAATATTCAAAAATATTAAATCTATTATTAAGTTGAAAACAACCATTCTGGTGTAGGTAGTGGTGCAAGTAGTCGCCTCAACGCCGGCGCTGGCGGGTTCAATTTCCGTTAGAGTCAGATGTCTCTGTGCCTCGGAGAGCACGTAGAGCCATCGGTCCTGGTTTTTGTTATCACAGACACCTGGTAACTGTCGTTACTCATGGTAGGGAAATTATCCGGCAACCTGAAGTGGAACAACGTGGTGGATTAAGCTCCAACGCTTTTCCTACTTACAATTAGAGAAGATTATTTAAGAAAAGCGATATCCATTTTGTTAAGTTTTTGAAAAATGTTCGTAATCATACGAATCATAATTTGAATAGTTTAACGAAAGATAAATTATAAATATTGCTCGGAAAATTGATATATGACACAACGTCTATTATATAATAATAATAAAAAAATGTGTATCAGTCGGCTGTTACGTAAAAACTAAACATTAAGTTTATCACCTTAGGAATAGAAGACCGGGTGTGTATGTTAAATATATATATTTATTCATGCAGAAATTACAAAGAATTTCTATAGAATAAATTTAGAATTTTATCAAATATTCTTCATTAATAGTTAACACAAATATTTTTAATTTATCCTTCTGAAATATTGTTTAAAGTATAAAAAGTTTGAAAACAACGCCATCTAGCAGATACTCCCGTAACTTTTAACTTTAACATGGACGCACTTCTTAGTTCCTTGATATTCTTCGCATCTAGAGAGGGAGCTAGAGAAACCTTTTTTTATATAAATCGTGAAACTGTAATGCTGATTGCTGGGAGTCAACATTTTCGACATAATATGTATCCATAGACAGACTAGATTTGGGAATTTCGTGATTAGAACATTGTCTTTCGAAACCATTGAAAAAATAATGAAAATTTTGTTATGTACGAAACGATAACGTAGTCATCTAACCAAAACATTGTTAGGTTTTTAAACACTAGAGTGATCGATTTTTGTGTTTTAGAAGTAAAAGTACTCGTATATGCTTTAGGTAAAGTACGCTATTGTACTTAAAAATGTTCCCTTCTCTATTGCAAATCAATGTAACAAAGTTAAATATAAAAACCATTAGTTTTCTTTAACTTAATAGTTACAAATATAATATGTATTATATTATCTTACAATAATTAATCTGTAGGTGTATTTACTCACGTGTTCAGGGTGTCCGGAACTATAAATCGTGCCAACAAAAACTAGTTGAGGAAGCGCGTTGGTGGGCCGCGGTCGGTGTCAGATTCGCTTCCCGGTCGGACCACGCGCTTGCGTTTATCTAAGTTTTTATATCGCACGTGGATTAGCTGTTTATGATGTTTGTTTCGATCCTATATTGATGGTATCTTGTAGGTGGTCTATCTTAATAAGATTACTATAAAATATACTGGTTACTGAGCAGAAAATAAACTATTTTATATTTACCTAATTCATCAAACGTATAAATGACTAAGCCGAGATTACCTTGTAGACAGAAAGCGTAGACCTAAACCGAAAGATCGTGAATTCAAATCCAGACTATCACTGATGAATTTAGAAGGTAGGTCTCATTTTGTGTACGGTGGTGTAGAAAACTTTGTAATATCTATACGTAGTATCTCGGGAGATATTCTGACATACCTACATATGTAAGAACCTATGTATATCTGAATTGGAACAGTGTCAAGCAGAATAAATCCAAATCTTACTCCTTAATGGGAGAAGTAATATTTATGTATTTATTAAATAATCTTTAGCTAGCAGTGGGATATTTACAGTACAGTATTTAAAATATAACTTAACTAAAGTGAACTAATAATTTTTATAGATTTTTTAGGATGAAATGAAAAATATCACTTTAAGATCAAGAGTCGAGATGATCGTATTGTTACAAAACACTCTAATTTTATATAATATGTGGGATAAAATATTTTAATCAATACCTATGTAGTTGATTTGCTATGATATTAAAACTTTTTGGGTAAGTCCTTAACATATATTCACCGATATATTTTAACGTTTAGCGAGTACCGTGTGGACTAACAATAAGTTTAGGACTAATCCTTTAATAAAAGGTTAGGCATTTGTAAATTATTTTAATATTTACTGACTTGTTATTTGTTATTGTTTAAAAAATACAATATTTATAAAAAAGTTCTATATATTTTGTAACATATTTTTCGTTTTTTTTTTTTTTTTTTTTCGAAGTATATCTGACGTTTGAATTAAACTCTCTTTTACGAGTAGAATCGTGTAAAAGTTTCATAATTTACATAGACAAATAACCGGGTTCGGGTACGCGGTGTTCATAAATCCAACAATTTAGAAGTGGATCATTTGTCGGCGGTTGTCGGCGAGGACACGTCGGGTCAAATGTCCGGACACAATCATTTCATATTTTCCCGTTCCACGCCGCTCAATTATTCACTAGTACCCTGGAGTCACGAGTTCGAAATTACACGTGTTAGGTACAATCGTGTTGCTTACCCGCGGGTAAATCCGCTTTAGAAGTGTCACTCTGACTATTACCGTTTTATTTAACGGTCTGATCTCTTTGGTCTTGTTTGAAACGTTGCGGTTACATAGAATTATAAAAAAAAATGTAATAAACAAACAAGTTATCTAAATATACATATATACATTAATATATATGAAAGTTCATAGATTATTGCAGAATGTTTGTATTTATAAAAGATACAAAAAATTGTATAAATAATGTCGCTTATCTAGTTAATTAGATGATCAAAGTTTAATTATTTCCGAAATACAATTTAAAATAATACTATGCAAATGGAAAATTAATTTGCGAAATCATATTATAGAATCATGATCTTAGTTCAATATTAACACACTTGCTAATGTTAAAGTAACGCTAAAATATCGACTAGTGAATAAAACATCTAGATCCTTCCGCAGATTCCGGAAGTTCGTTAATTTAAATTCGTTGTTTTCCCGGAATTTTCCGGCGACAAGCCTGTAAATAATTATTTATATTAGTTATGTATATGATTACACTTGCAACATTTTTTAAACCTTTTCATGCTCTGTGATAAAGGAAAATATTTTAAGTCTGCATATCTTAAAAGGAAATTTGAAACATACTCGTACATACATATGTACCTACCTACTCAGTAAAACGAACGAATTACTTATTAAGCAGCAATTTTCTCTTTTTAGCAGAAGTAGATACATTTTCGTAGCATTAAGATTTTACCAATTATACAATAGAAATAAATTAGGTACTTACATTTATTAATTTTATAACAAAATTAATTTTTTTTTTTCACGTATGTATATTCAAATATAAACTTTTAACGATTGTTTCCATACCAGTATCAATGCAATAACCTTTTTTGTTGACATTAAACTGACCCGGCAAAAGACCAACAAAAAATTTTAGTGTCGCCATTCGCCACTTTCGCGTGACCATTTCCGACGTATAGATTTATCGATCACATGTCAGCGGTCGACTTCTCCGTGGCATTTGTTTTTGAATGACAAAAAAATTGGTGCCAAGCTGTCTGCCCTGAAGTTTTTGTTGATGTCGAATTTCGAAACTTTTTTGAGGTTTATGACGAGAGATAAGTCAGTGATAAATATTGGATTTGATGATGGATTAATTTTTACATCCGAAATTTGTTAACAAATAAGTTTTATAACCTTTCTTTAAGTATTATCATTGTAATTTCTATGTTAATTTAAAATAGACGACAAATTTTTCGATTGGTAACCAAAATTATTTACTTATATTATATATTATATATTATTATACATTTATAGAAAGTTATAAACAGTTGTTTTGAAACTCGGGTTTGATTATTATACTTTAAGGGATTTTCTAAAGGTTGTTTTCATTGTAATATTTAAATACTGTTTCAATTTATTTTAATAAATAAACGATAACTTTTAAGAATTAATTAAAAAAATGGGATAAACTTCCGAAAAGCGGATACCGAATTTCGTCATGAAATTTGGCATGGACATTCCATTTGACTACTTATGAGTCCCCTTAAAAGGATTTTTGGCGGCACGCAATATTTTTCGAAATATTGAATTTTTTAAATACGCTGCTTAGCACACTATATAAGAAAACGAATCGATCAAAAGAGGAAGGGAAAATAAAATTACCTAACCTATCTTAGAATGCGTAAATGCATTTCACAGCGATTAAAAAAAAAAAAAAAAAGACCTAACAACCTAACCTTACCTAACGATTTAAAAAAAAAATCTTAATCTAACCTAACCTTTAAAAAAAAAACCTAACTGCGTAATAAATTTCTCAGCCTTCAAAAAAAAAAAAAGACCTAACAACCTAACCTAACCTGACGATTTAAAAAAAATCTTAATCTAACCTAACCTTAAAAAAAACCCTAACTGCGGAATGAATTTCTCAGCCTTCAAAAAAAAAAAAAGGTGCGGAATACGTAGTGAAACAATGGCCGATCATCTATGCGAGTTTTTATGGCGTCGTCGCGTTAAAAAATTGAACAAAAATACGTTCAATGAATTATTACAAAATATAAAGTGTGTATCCGGGAAAATAAAAAAATGGATTGATTATATATATGTGTATAAATAACACCTGTAGTGTGTGTGTGTAACGTGGCGATAAATATATAGATATATTATAAGCGTGCTAAGCAGCATACTCAAAAAATTCAATATTTCGAAAAATATTGCGAGTCGCCAAAAACCCTTTTAAGGGAACTCTTAGATAGTCAAATGTAATTTCTGTGCCAAGTTATATGAGAAAATTCGGTATCTACTTTTCGCTTTCTTATATAGAGCGTACTAAACAGCGTACTCAAAAAATTCAATATTTCGAAAAATATTACGATCCGCCAAAAATCCTTTTAAGGGGATGCTTAGATAGTCAAATCGAATGTCCGTGCCAAATTTCATGAGAAAATTCGGTATCTGCTTTTCGGAAGTATACCCAAAAAATGAGTGTCAAACTACAGTTATGTAATCAATTTAAAATATGTAATGAAAAATCGTTAATCAATGATGCATGATTAACATGCTACGACGCCGCTTGTAGAATATTTACAAAATTTGATGATATCACTCATACATCAAACATCCGAATCGTCAAAATCAGAACGTGAGAATTTTGACAGAATGTTCTATAATAAAATAAAATAAAAATTTCTGTAATGTAATTTCTATAAATTAAAATTAAATTGACAGTAAAGAATTAAATATTAATAAATATCTACAAATGTAACAATAATTTATTCGAAATACATATCACACACTGTACCCAGAAGTGCTATAGATATCCGTAAAATATTAAAAAATAGTTTTATCGATTGTAAAATGCTATTAGTTAGTTAATTAAAAACATTTAATTAAACAAATATAAACAAGGCATGCCAACAAGATCCGGTATTAAATTACATCCCTTAATATAAGATATGGGAATCTCGTTATTAAGCTATCATAAATAGATACCGTCATTGTATGTATCACAGAATAAAGAATAGGCAGAAATGCAAATAAAAAAATAAAAAAAGTTGCGAGCCTAAATAATTACATATGTTTCATATTTTTAAAGTATATACTCGTACTGGACACTTATTTGGCGACATGAATATACTCGTAAGTTAAAGATGTCATAAAATAATAATATATAAATACATACTTACATGTACTTTAAATTATTGCGTGCGTTTTTATGTGTGCATCAAGCAGATATATGTTATCGGATTATTGAATAATTGTTAGTTTGTAATGTATTTTTTGGAAACCGTCAAAGAGTGATCTAGTAAAAAAAATATAGTTGTTAAATCAAATTATCCTTTCATCTGGCGCCGCTAGCTACCACACCATTGGTTTGCTCACTTAGCATGCAAGTCATTCTAACAATTATAACGCGATTTATGTTTTTTTTCATTACCAATTGAATCAGGTAATATATAGTTACAGTCACTGTGTAGTCAAGAGTCAAAAAAGTTTTAATTTAATTAACATCACATGTCGAATATGTCCGGTATATTGTCTGTAGGTACCTACTCGCATATTAAATTGATAGAAACATGTACTATGATAACCAATGATACCACACTATCACACTTATGAAATCTATATACATATACAACAAATAACCCACACAGACACACGTGGCACTCATCTTGAGTTGAAATATCGCCCATGACTATTAACATCGTCGGAACTGCAAAATCGATTTTTTTTTTGATTGATTTTATAAAACGTTCCTAAATAACCAAGTCTAACATCAGCTGAAAAGAAAAATATTATTTTATGCATAGTTCTTTAATCACTTAATTTATAAATGTCGGTATTTAAAAAAAAATGTAAAAAGACGCATGCAATTTACACTTTGCATCGCTCTCCTGTAAAGTTTTTTTTTTTTTTCATATCCAACATTTTTAATAGTCATGGGCGATATATGGAATGCCAAATGCGTTGCAACATTATTTTGTTTAAAAATTGTAAAGCAGTATTAGCTCAAAATATACAAATTTTGACATTTTACTTTTATTTTAAAGTCTTGGTCAAACAAGAAGCGTAAGTTGCGCACGATAAAATGTAACTGGACCATCTCGCTGCGAGACAACGTCGTGTCGTTATTTGTTTTATTGCAAATATACAACATAATGAATAATAAACTTTACGCTCCAAATGCGTAACACTGATGCTATATTAGAAACCAGTTTGTCGAAGATTTTAATCTTAAGAATAATATCATATTAAATTATAATAAAATAAACTCTTTTGCAAAAAAAACGGGCACTTAAGCAAAGAACTATTTTATAGTTACTATTAGTTTGTTTGACAATTTTAGGTATTGTTATCCTCAGAATTTTATAAATTAATTAGGAAGGAATAGTTTTCATCAGTTTTATCATAACATTTTAATTAAATTATTAAGAAATAATGTTTAAGCTCAAAACACTATGATTGTACCTGCTCGCTAAATAAAAATGAAACGCGTTAATTTCTTTGTTTTTCTTGAATACATTAAAAGCAGATAAAAGTTTAGTATTGAGTGTGACCCCCTCTTGCTGAAATCACAGCTTGCATTCGTCTGGGCATGCTAGTGAGTATATCTTTTTTGGTTTCTTGGGGAATACGTTCCCACTCCGCGGTAATCACATTCTTTAGCTCTCTGATGGTCTGCGGAGCCGGCTGCACTGATCTCACTCGTCGCTTTAGAACGTCCCAGACATGCTCTATGGGATTGAGGTCCGGACTTCTAGCTGGCCAGTCCAAACGACGAATTCCGACTTCTAGCATATACGCATCCACACCGCCAGACCGGTGGGCGCGAGCGTTGTCGTCCATAAAAATTGAGTTTTCGCCAAGAGCGGTTAAAGCGGGTTGTGCATAAGGAATTAGAACTTCCGTTATGTATCGGTGTCCAGTCAGTGTACCGTTTTCGATGAAGACTAACTCCGTACGATCCATAGAATTTATTCCTGCCCAAAACATAACAGAGCCCCCTCCATAAGGTGTGATTTCTTCAAAACATGCCTCTGCAAAGCGTTCTCCTCGTCTACGTAGCACTCACCGACGTCGGTCTTCACCATGCAGAGATATCCTGGCTTCATCGGAGAACAATACCCTATCCCAGTCTTCATGAGTCCATGACACACAATTTCGAGCGAAGCTAAGCCTGGCAACTCGATGTCCACGGAGTAATTTAGGGCCGCGTGCCGGGCGATGATTGTGTATATTAGCAGCGAGAAGCCTCCTCCTGACCGTCCATAGACTAATTTGCACATTTCTTACTTCTTCGAGGGTGTTCTTGAGGTCCACATAAGAAGATTTGCGATTTCTCAACGCTTGACTAACTAGAAAACGATCATCCCGTGGTTCGGTACATGTCTTTCTGCCAGAACCAGGCCTTCTCTTGACGGAACCGGTCTCTTGATAGCGCTGCCAGGTCCTTTGAACTGTCGACCGACTCACATTTAGCCTCTGAGCCACGAAGCATTGACTGCAACCTTCTTCAAGCAGCGCAATAATTTTGCTCGCTTTTATCACTTTATCTACCATTTTCGAGATTGCTAAACAGCAATAACAATACTTTTAAATGTCAAGGACACCAGATAATTTAATAAAAATTGACAAAAAGTTAATTAGAGTCGATATTAACTATAGGGAATTCGCGCCACAAAATGTAGTTAAAAGTTATTTTCTTTGAAAACCAGGCTCAGTCAAAAATTTGAATTTGGAATGTACTCTTATAAACATTATGGCACTTTTATAACTGGCCAGTAACATGTTCAAATGATTAAAACCTTTTTGGTATTTTATTTTTTTCAGCCAGGAAGAAAATCGAAACCGCCCGTTTTTTTTGCAAATGAGTGTATATACATGGCAAAAATGTTAATCCTATAATAACTAGTTAGTAGGAAAGGCATAACATAATTATTTAGTTTATACATTATGAGTATGTATATGCTTAAGAAATGAATGAATTTACTATTTTGGGTCGTTTGGTTTTAATTAAATTATCTCGATGTCTGTCTCTTTACCTTGACTTCCTGTTCTAAGGATATTACGTTTGTATATTTGACGTATGCCTGTAATGAAATGGAGTGTGTTTATTACGTTAATTAAGCCGTTCTTGAGTTGAGTCGAGGGATGAGATTTGATCATATCGCAAACATATTGAAGACACTAATAGGGTATCACACAAAAATTTTAATGAATTAAATATCTTTGTAAAATACACATTATAACATTATCATACTAATATTATAAATTCGAAAGTAAGTTTGTTTGTTACCCTTTCACGTGAAAACTACTTAACCGATCTTCACGAAACTTTGTACACATATTTTTGGAGGTATTAGAAGTAACAAAGTTAAATATAATGTTTGTTTAGCTTTTCATCGTCATTTAATTCAATATATGTATGTATGTACAGAAAGTATTTATTTCGAATATTGTATGTAATCATACTAATATTATAAATGCGAAAGTAAGTTTGTTTGTTACACTTTCACGCGAAAACTACTTAACCGATCATCATGAAAACATATATTCTTGGAGGTATTAGAAATAACATAGGATACTTGTTTTTGGTCGCGATAACTGATATCCACGCGGGCAAAACCGCGCGCAGAAGCTAGTTAATAATAATTCTTAAAACCAAACAGTACCTACGAAAACCTCAGGCTGAATACACAGTAATTTATGGCATAGGGTATTTTTCTTAAAAAACAAAAGTTAATGATTTCTACATTCTACTTTTCAATAATCTAGCCAAAGGTACCACAAAATACTTTTGGAGGAATATTTTGCAATAGGAAATAACTATGGTCAGTCTTACTTATTTTCGATGACTGTTGAGGTGATAAGTTTAAAAATTACCTTATATGCATATGTAGGTGCATTGTACATATTATATTACAAATATTGAAACATTAGAATATTTATGAAAACCGTTCTGGTGTTGTGGTGCGAGTAGTCACTTCGATGCCGGCGGCAAATATTTGTATAAATATTTGTTTCTGGTCTGAGTTCTTGTGGTTCTCCCTACCGTACCTCGGAGAGCACGTAAAGTTGTCGGTCCTGGTTGTTACCTCATAGTAGGGAAAAATATCGACCAACGCACAGTGGAGCACTGTAGTGGATTAAGCTCTAACCTTTCTATAATATAGAGAAGAGGCCTTTGCCCAGCTGTGGGATGTTTAAAGGCTGATTCAGAACTAAATCTAGACTGGATCAATAAAGAGCTGGAGAAACGCTGGCAGCAGTGATAACATTTTCACTAGCTAGCATAACAACGTCAGTCTTTACGATTATGAGTAATTTTTAAAAACATATGTCATTAAATCGTCTCGGTTTTTATTTTAATAAGTTATTTGTATTTTCAAATAGGACAATTGTTTTGAACATTAATTAATTTTTAAATTAAGGCTCTATAAAGCACACAAGTTTCGTAATATAGTAGTTAGTTACAGCAATTTTTAATTAAACTAACTCATACGTGACTATTTGAAATGTTTAAGTAAATACTCTTAGTTACAAATATTTTACAATTTTATTATTATAAATATTTTAATTAAATTTAATAGCCATTATTATGGTTTCGTCTATGTATTAACTCAAACGTCGCTTTGTATTCTGTTTATATAAAGATACGAGTATATTAGCCCTACCCTCGTATACGAAGACGTATTAAATTTAGTAATTCTTAACAATAATGAGACATTATTACGGAAGCATGTCATATTTAACGTTTGAAGAATTGACTGCCTCTCTCTAATGAAGCGAGGGGAAACAATTTATTATGGGAATGTTCGCGAACGTACGAATTTCTAAAGATTAAATTTTAAGAAAATTTCTCATACATCAGTCTCATTTAAGTCACAATATTTGAAGTATGTTAAACAAAAAAATATTAAGACGAAGAATTAAAGACTTTATGAGTTAAATTTTGTAAAGCTTATTATAATTTAAGATGTTAAAAGTTTGGTTAATTTGTTTTTAATTTAATTACAAGACCTATTTCTTAACCTAATTTTAAATATACTTAATAATTTTACTTATATTTTAAGTTTGGAAACTTAATTATATTTAATAATTTTACTTATATTTTAGTTTATTTATATTATTTAGTTTGGAAACTTAACATGTAACATGTAAGTAATGTAAGATCGATGACCAAGTTTAAAACTTTGAGGTGTTATGAATAGTGCCTGTACCTAATGGCAACTTAATGCCTGTGTTTTTGGTAACTGCCGACTAATATTCTTTTTTTTTTGCCGACTAATATTAATAATACATAAGTATATAAATAAATACACATTGTTCCATATTTAAAAAAAATTGAATTCAACAAGTAAATAATTTAGTTATCATTAAAGAAAAGTAATTCAAAAATATTAACGTAAAGATAACAAACTTTTATCCAAGCAATCATTTTTATTGTTTAAGTAAGTTTAGACAATAATTTGATTAGTACAATCAATACAGATGAGTCACTGCCACTGACAACGGTTGCCGCTTCGTCTCCAATAAATCCCAAAGTATCCCAAGATGTACATCACTTCGACAGCTACAACTCTTTTAATGAAGACAACGCTCTACAAACTATAATACGCCATCTAAATGCACCGTTGACAGGCATAAACAATTGAAATAATTATCAGGATAAGCCGCCCGGATCAACTGGGAAAGCCCTCGAGATTTTAACCCTTCTGAGAAACTGACAGCGTCTTATGCAAATTCTCAAATTTAATCTCAGGGACTGTTTACTTACTACCCCTAAAACTGTATTGGAAATTTTCCATTGAGGTGATTGTAATAAAGTTTATTTTTATTTAATCTTTGGTGTAACATTTGACATTTTAATATGATAATATGCTAATGGTTGCTCAATTGGCTCGAAGACTCCGATGTGGAAACTTATGTTTTGTTTAGTCCTTAGAAATTCATACACTATTAAGAGCCTACATTTTCGTACACTATCTCATCAAGTTTAAATTAAATAGCATAAGGTTACTGTGTTAAGTTTATCACAACATATATATTAACAAACTATATAACTTATATTTCAAAAAATAATCTATATTATATATAATAAAATGGTAGGAAAATCAAAACTGTACATTGAATATTTTTTTTAAAGAATACTTGGGGTGTGATCTACTATAGATACCGAAACCAAAAATATATTTTTTAGAATTTTTGTCTCTTTGTCTGTTTGTCTGTATGTCCGGAATAAACTCAAAAAGTACTGCAGAGATTTACTTCAAATTTGGCACGAATATTATTAAGAAGTCGGGTCAACATATAGGCTACATATTATTACGCTATCACCTGCGGGGAAACCTTTTTTTCTTCAACGCCTTCTGTAACAACGTGTAATCTAATAGCGCTCACGCAGACGACGTCGTGGGCAGCAGCTAGTATGCTATAAAATACAATGTCAGTATTATATGTAGAGAATTTTGAAATCATCATATTAAATATTTAATGACAATTATGGTGTGATACGAGAAGTAGTTTTAACGCCGACGGTCACTTTCTCGATTCCCGCTCGGAGCAGTTATGATATGTGTTTATATAAATATTTTGCAAAGTCTTTGTGAGTCGCCCGACTATACCTCGAAGACTATATACGGCCGGCTGGTCTAGTGGTCAGACAACTGGACACTTTACGCAGCGGTCGCGGGTTCGAATCCCGCCAGGTGCAGATAATCTGTATGACGAATATAGATGTCTGCACCGGGTCATGGATGTGTATTTATGTATATATGTATTTATATCTTAAATTTATTTCCGTTCCTAGTACCTGTAACACAAGTTCTTACGAACTTATCACGGGGCTAGGTTAACGTGGTGTGATTGTTGGTTAATATTTATTTATTTATTTATTTATTTATATATAAAAAAACCAGTGGCCTCGATTATTAACATAAACTACTATCGATATTCCTGGTAGGGAAATTATTCTTGTTACAAACCTTCTTTGATATAGGAGAAGACCTAAGATACTTGTATACTGGTTCAATCAATCTAAGAATCGGTTTGTCTAAATTCTTAATCTAGCTGGTATTTTTACGCATATTTATATACGAGTACTTGTACATCATGAAAAAAATCATAATAATTAAAGAGTTAAGACTCAAAGTCTTATTCTTATCGTAATAAGAACTTACTCCTTTTTTCATCGAAAAGTAATGAATTGAAAGTGATACAATCTTTAAATGTCCTACTTCTCGGCAAAGACCTCTCCTCCTTATAGTAGAAGGGATGGGAGCTGAATCCACCACGCTGCTCCAATATTTCTGGCGGATAGCTCCCTTCTCCTTAACAATTATTTAATTTAGAATTTTTTTCGGCTTATTTTAATTTCAATACAATTAAGAATACCCAAACTTTCAATATTCAGTAATAGGGCATTATATTAAAACTATCTTATGAAATGTGTATTAAAAAAGTATATACTCGTATAATAGAAATAATGGAAGTGGTGTGATAAGTGAAATAAATGTAGTGATCAAAAGCATAAGCGAATACGCTAACTGGGCTCTTTTTGGTTTGATATTATTACAAAAACTATATCTTTTTTTAAATATTACTTAAATAATGAAAACAATACATGATAAGACATAAAATATTATTATACTGTAAAAGATGATTGTGTCTGTTTTGTAGGGTTTAGTAACTAAATGTGTAAACTCTGTTATTGAACCTCCGCCGCCCGACCGTCCGTTGGTATCCGTCACTCACCGCACCTGACAATTTGTACATACTCGTACTAGAGAACAAAACAGTCTAACTCTTTTGCAACCATATTTAGCACTACATCCCTCTTTACAGTTGCAAAAAATTTTGTTTTGCGTTTTTCCGGCGCAGGTAGGAGTAAAGTCTGAAGTGGTTCTAATGTATTGTCGACCAACTTCCAAATCCTTTTTTTTTGTCTTTTGTATTGGGCATTTATCTAAGATAAGGCAGGTATACAACCACAGAAATAGTAATAATACCCCAAACTATTTCTGTGTATACAACTCTAGCCACGCAGACAAATAAGAAACAAATGTTGCTCAAGGTTATACTGGCGTATAAAATGAGAGACTGTATTTCTTTTTACCTGACATTCTCATATTAACTATAATATTTTATATGTGTAAGTTACACTAACCAATAGAATAATATTTTTACTTGTATTAGAGCTTCAGTGGTGTATATACGTGGTGTCATCATCATCATCATCATCATCATCATATCAGCCGTTGGACGTCCACTGTTGAACTGAGGCCTCCTCCATCGACCTCCAGAAGGACCGGTTCAAAGAAGCCTACATCCAACGGCTTCCGGCGACTTTCCTCAAGTCGTCTGTCCATCTCGCAAACGGACGCTGCGCTTGCCGGTACGTGGTCTCCACTCGAGAACCTTTCTGCTCCATCGGTCGACAGTTCTACGGTCTATGTGGTCTACCTACTGCCACTTTAGCTAGCAAATCCGTTGGGCTATGTCGGCAACATTAGTTCGTCTGCGGATCTCATCATTTCTGATTCGATCTCGCAGAGAAATACCAAGCATATCCTTCTCCGTTGCACGCTCTGCGACTTGGGGCTTGTTTAAAAGGCCCCTAGTGAGAGACCACGTCTCAGATCCGTATATCATCACTAGTAACACACATTGGTCGCGAAGACTTTCGACTTCAGGCACTGAGGTATAGCGGATGAAAACATGTAATTAGGGGTGTGCGATAATTCGTAACTACTCGATAATTTTTCATTCAATAATTATCGATAGTTATCAATAAGTGTCATTCGATAATTGTGATCCGATATAAACGATAATTTTTCATTCGATAATTATCGATAACTATGGATAAGGTTTCATTCGATAATTATCGATAATTTTGTTTGATTATCGATATTATCGATAATTGTTTTTGGATCCGATAAGTATCGATAATTGTGATTCGATAATTATGGGTATATGTCAGCCGATTATTATTGAGTAATAACTTTGAGAGGGAGAAGTGACAACCTTTTTTTTTAGGTATTCGGATAGATATTATTAGGATAGAGTACAGGGTGTAAATGTCGGTACTGAATGGCGGATGACCTTTATTTTTTTTCCCTCGTCACTTATAATATTATCGATAACTGTTCATTCGATAATTATCGATAACACAATACGATAATTATCGATAGTAAAATTATCGATATTTTTTTCCGATGAACCATCCTTAGATGTAATTATTCGGTAATTATTTCGTAACGGTCCTTCGGCCGCCCAGGAGACATAGACATATTTTTGATGTAACAATTTCCTATCTCGTTAATATTTATATAATATTATATTCTTATCGAATATTTCGAACATCGTTATTGATATTTGTTTTGAAAAATTTAATATTATTTTCCATTGTTTTTAGATTTCACGTATGTCGGCAGTCCTTCTAACAGCCAATTTTTTTTTTTTTCATAGACAAATAATATATATTTTTATACTCTTTTTTTTTTGAGAATCTATAATTTTTCTATTTTTATTATATCTAAAATATATTAAAATTTAGACTATACATTATGAAAAAAGATTTTTAAATGGCCCGTTGGTGCAGTTGGCAGTGACTGTACTTTCTTTTGGGGTTTTCTTTGTGGTTTCGATTCCCTACCCGAGTCTGAGTGTAATATATATTTATTTATATACCTATTATTTATATGTACATTTTATAGATTTTTTTTTAATATCAGTCGGCATTTACCTAAAATACAGCATTAAAGTTACTTAGGAACAGATGACCAAATATGTAAGTTAAATATATTATTTATTTATTATTTTTATATTTTATACTTTTATTACAAATAAATTTGGTTTTAACGAATAGTAACACTCCGATATAATTATAAAAATGTGTTTTCTTAACCATGTTTACCCAACCTCTATCTGCATGAGTATCAACATTTAACGAGATAGGAAGTGGTTACATCAAAAAGATATCTATTTCTCCTGGGCGGCCGAAGGGCCGTTACGAAATAATTACCGAATCAAAGCGTCTGCTTGGGTGGCCAACGATAACAATTATTGTTTTCACCCGGAATTTGAAAGGAAACACCGCCAAATATCTAATTGGAATTTCTAATTTCACTTCTAAAGCTGAAAGCGGCTAATTAGTTTTCGTTGGGGAGCGAATTTTGTTCGGTTTCGTTATACTCTATATATATATATATATATATATATATATATATATATATATATATATATATATATATATATATATATATATATATATATATATATATATGTATATCATGTATATTTGAGACAGGTATCTAAAATAAAAATTAATTAATAAAAAATTGTGGTTTCAAGAAACGAGATAGCTAGAATAAGTAGATCTTAAGAGTTAGGGTTTGAATTTGCAATATTGTCGCTGGAATTTCACTAATCCGCTTCCCTTTCCAACTCCAGTCCTTTTTATTTATAAAATAAAATGCTTCTTCCAATCTGTGGAACACTTACAGGATATTACAATAATCATAGTCTAAACCTATAATAAAACTATAACAAGACCAATTCGGTGCGATGAAGATTAAAAAAAATGTTTTTGAGACCATTCTATAACCGATACTGAAGCCTAAATTATTGTAGCCTTAACCGTAACGTAACCATACCGTTCCGTTCCATACGATTCTCTTGAGAGAGCTGAAGAAACTCAAAAATTCTAGTTGTAATTTCTTTACACGTGGTCTGATTTCATTAAATTTTGTTAGTTTAGTTAGTTGAACGAAATATTTTAAAAATTGTCCTGTACCTATTATATTTCAAGATATTTGATATTTGATAGACTCGGACCGGACCGGTGGAATATGTGGACTCGGACCGGACCGGTGGAATATCAATACTAATTGAGGCTCAGCTAGTATTGAATTTCGACACCACAGCGATTTCTCGCGATCTTGCAAGTTACGTAATAATCGCACCGGAATATACTGAAA
The DNA here is from genome assembly GCA_036937285.1 of Euphydryas editha. Taxonomy (NCBI): domain Eukaryota; kingdom Metazoa; phylum Arthropoda; class Insecta; order Lepidoptera; family Nymphalidae; genus Euphydryas; species Euphydryas editha. The sequence goes on from JAUPFZ010000020.1 coordinate 6,789,479, forward strand.
ACTTTGAACGTACACCTTATAATCTTGAGCTGCCGAATATAATTTATTTATAGGCTTCATATGTTTATAGGGATTTCTATCACGAACGAATACCTACACAAGTACAGCTTATTATCAATATAACTATATTAGTCACATGTAGATAGAAGACTAGGTATTATCGAATCGCTGAACAAATATTGATATCATATTTGAGAAACATCTACAGAAAATCGATTGTTATTTTTTTTTTAAAACTATTTTACCGTTGATTAATTATTATGAATATCAATTCACACTTTTATTGCTATATTTAACCTTAACCTAAAGATATAAAAACTAAATTTCAAATAATGTAATAATAGATAATTTAAATATTTTATGGTACATATTTTATGTTACTGCACTTTAAAACTTTTTTTTAGAATCGGTAATATCGTATAGTGGTACTTGGCAAGGGAAAACTTATCTCTAAGAAAGGTATCTTCCAATCAACCCAAAATAGTGAGAGACGCTGCCGCGGGATACAGTAGTGCAAGAGAAGACAATAAGAACAATTAATATTTAGCATAATAGATACATATAAAATTATATACAATGGGAGTATAAGAGTTATAAGAGAAGATGATTCTTCGACCTGTCTTTGAAAAAGTTTATTGACGTGCTTTCTTGGATCTCTTTAGGTACTTGATTGGAATCAGAGTTGCATTACGTACAGTGAAGGAATTAAATATTAAATTAGTGTTATGTTTGTGAACTTCGAGTATCGTAGTGAAGTAAAGACCGCCTAGAGCGTGTTGAGATAGGAAGCAGTTTAAAAAGAGAATGAAGGTAGGAAGGTGAATTTCGATTATAGAATATACTTATTATAAAGAAAAGAAAGGATTTGCATATCACGGCGAAGGCGATTGTGAGCCATTTAATTTGACTAAGAAAATAGGAGATGTGATCATATTTACGTAAACCAGTAAATATATATATAAATCGTATCGCCAGATTTCGTAAACGCTCTAATTCCTTAAGTACCTCCTGGGTAACATCCAAATAGCAAACATTTGCATAGTCCAGAGTAGTACCCGTAAAAGGATTGCGCAAGCATAATTTTGGTTCTAAATGGGTCGCTTAAGAGAGTGGAAGCTATAGTAAATTTGTCTGTGGATTTCGTTGCTATATCCATAACAAATTCTTTTCTATAAGTAAGCGTGTAAGTTGCTTACTTTGTCATAGTAGGGAATTGTTCGAGTTGAAATCGAAGGTACTGCATCCAAGTCAATTCGGTTGTTAATAAAAAACAAAAAATAGTGACGAAGAAAATACATCGCCATGTGTGATACCAGCATTTAGATTTAACCGAAACCAGCAGAAATATACGAGTTGGAACAAGTCGACGGCAGTAGATGAGACGATGATGAAATGAGAGAGTGGAGACCGCGTATCAGCAAACGCAGTGTGGGGCATCCTCCGGCACGCTGGACCGACGATCTGCGCAAGATCACCGGCGGAGGCTAGATAAGGATTGCGGAAAACGAAGATATTTTGCGCGAACCTTAGGATTAACTTAAAGGTAAAATACATTTACATCAACAGGCTGAATTGTTAGAAATTTTTTATTTTTCATTTTATTTATTTACTTAATAAATATGCATAGTATTGCTTCCTATAATAATAATACTCTTTATTGTACACCACAAGGAAACAAACAAATCTATCAAAGATAAGAAGAAAAAGATATACAAAGGCGGTCTTTAAAAAAAAACGATCTCTTCCAGACCACCTTTGAGTATATACATATAGGACATGATATAAAAAACACAGTAAGGAAGAGTACAAAAAGTTAATCTGGGTACTTAAAGCGTGGCTTGAGAACAATTGATAATTAATAATAAACCTGTACATATTATACAATAATATTGTATGTGTATATATTGTAGAGATGCAACGGATATCCGGTAACTATCCGGTATCCGGCCTATCCGGCCTTGTTTTCACTATCCGGCCGGATACCGGATAGTAATTCAGTATCCGGCCGGATACCGGATAGTAAAATTCAAAAAAATATCATTAATTTACACAAGGCAAATCAATAAATAATAATATAATACCACAATAGGTTATGGACACCGTTTATTTATTTAACCGCACGTCAAAAATGTTTGTTTTATTAATCAGTTTAGTACACAAAATTAACAAGAGGCAAATCGTAGTGAATGAATACCAGATTTTCTGCATTTGTTGGTAAGAGGCGACTCCGCTTGCCTTCTTATACCAGACAAACTTCTGAAAATAACCTTTCGCTGTAAACGCTACTGCCAGGTGCTAAAAGATAAATTCTAGCAAACGTTGACAACTGCGGGTACTGATTCAAATTAACTGACCACCAAATGTATGTGTCGTGATTGCGATCAATTCGAGATGCCTTTAATAAAAAGTAAGCAAGTCCATATGTCGGATTTCACTGAAATAGCGAATGCACTCGAAATTTTACGTTTGATTTTCTCGTAAATTCTGTCATATACATATATCAGGAACGATTTTTCGCTACGCAAGTGTGTGTCTGCGATGCCAAACGGTTTAAGGTAGTTCCAGCGTGGGGAAGTGTAGTCCTACCTTAATACCTTCTGCCTTATATCGTTAGTTATAGTAATCTGGCAACGTTGCTCTGAGTGTTTTATATATTTTTGTTTAAATGGTTTTACTATATACAAATAGTATTGCGCTTTCTAATAATAATTTTATTAAATTAAAAAGATGAGAGCGTTGTGCACAGTGTTGCCAGATCACTATAAATTTAAAATTAAAATTAATATTTATTGTTTTAATATCTAGATAAAAAAACCGTGAAGTGCTACTATTATTTTTTTAGCTTATTCTAAAAACATTTACCACCACTCTCCTAGTTTTTTTTTTCAATTCTGTCATACATGTCCCATTTACATACATAAATGGGACATTACTCTCAAAATCGCGAACTTTGTCTTTAAATATCTCGCGATCTAAACCGTCAAAAATTATGAAATTTTAGTAATTCATAAATAAAGCTATTCTGAACCCGTGAAAAAATTTTTAGCCGAATCTGTGGAAAAGTGGTATAATGTTGGAACTACCTTAAAACCAAACGGTTTAAAACCAAACGGCTAAGTTCCGCCGGATATCCGGCGGCCGGATATCCGGCTATCCGGCCACATGGTTGGCCGAATATCCGGTATCCGGTATCCGGCCAAACTGCTATCCGTTTCATCTCTAATATATTGCTATTACAATGTGATGAGTAATAAGAGAAAATTGATGTACAATTTACGAATTTCGTTGACAAAATAACGTGTACGTTTAGAATTATTACGTAAAATAATTACCATTACTTCAATGACATTGAACAAACAATTCCGTTGGGCCTTTGTCATTTTGTAGACTGTATTAGAATTTACTAACCGTACAAAACTATTCTTATGTTTCTTATTAAAGAGAATATTTAATCTTTTACAATATTCTACATATTTACAATGCAAAACTAAAACGAATTATTTTTTGTAAAAAAAAAAACATAAAAAACTTTTTAAAGTACTCATTTGATTTTTTTTTTTTTGAGTAGATACCTACAAATCTCAATTTGTACTTACACCTACTGAAACTCTTCCTTCTTTTAATGATAATAAATACATTTTTTTTGTTTTCAAGCTATTTCTTTACTTAATAATAATTATTAAATTTAAAAAATTAAAAAAAAGCTAATTTTCATTTAGATTATTTGATCTCCATAACTCTTATGAATCTGTTTATACAGATTAATTATCTAATAAATATCAGGTAATAGTTGTTCTAATGAGTTGTCCAGAATGTGAGGTCATTGAATAGGACATGTTGTTATTAATCGAAAGTTTAAATTCCGGCAAGCACTGCTGCACCGTCAAGTGCTAAATTAAACATCTCGCATATTGGTTAACGTTGACAAAAAATGTGATGAGGAAACCTACAAGGCCATACACCCAGACTAGAAAGAAATATTTTTCAAATACAAATATTAATTGTATATACCAATTCACAATGGATCAGCTTATCATAGACACCTCATAGCGATTCCTACTCATAGTAGGAAAATTATTCTCCAACTCGCAGTGGAGCAGCGTGGTGGATTTAGTTCCAGTCATTCTCCCATATAGAGAAAAAGCCTTTTTTTTTCGCTGGGAAATGCATTTACGCATCCCGCCACCCGAGGGCGACGGGTATGTGGGATTCGCTGACACGGCAGAACGTGCCAGAATACCGCACTAAAACCCAGCGGTGCCCTCATCGTCGTAGTGGGGCGCCACGGAATCGCTTTCGCATGCAACCGTGACGCCCCGACGGTTGGCCCGCCTATGCGGACCGCCTTCGCCTATAGAGCGCTCGCGGCAACTGTGAACTGCGTATTGGCGTTTCCTCCTCCCTGGTCGTCTTCTGCGGAGCGAGTCAGCGTGTGCGGCTGCTTCCCGCTCTTGCTCCGCGGCCTCCTTCAGTGCCATGACCTCCTCATAATATGAGGTCACGGCCGACCAGCACCTCACGCTTTCAAGCAATCAGCGGACCACACTTGACAGCGAGAGGTCTCCACCTATCACTGCCACCAGGGCCCTGCGCTGGGGTTCCCAAGCGGCGCATTCATCCAGGGTGTGACGCGCCGAGTCGATTGGCGCGCCACACTCGTGGCAGGCAGGGGTGGCTTCTCGCCTAGCGATTTGGTGCAGGTACTTACCGAAGCAACCGTGCCCGGTAAGCACCTGCAACAGCCGGAACGTAAGCACCCCATGCCGCCTGTTGACCCAGCGACGAAGGTGAAGACGTATAGCGTCCACCGTCACTGAGCCCGCCGCTGTATTTAATTTGGCCTTAGTAATTACCATTTCAAAATCTTCACACTTAACCTCATTTTTCAAAGAATAAATATGTAAGGAAGTGCCAGTTTTGTTCCTATTCACCCCGCTATTTATGAAAATTTTATTATTTTGTATTATTTATTAATAATTTGTTAATTAAAAATACTAAGCTATAGACATTGATCTGCCCTTTAATTCTACCTACGATTTTGAATTTGCCCTCTTTTTCTCACAATAAATAAATAAATAATTTAAATGTAATTCCAACTTTAAATAATCGTATCTCTTTAACCAAAACGTTTCTGAAAATCTAATAAACGCTTAAAAATTTGAATTTACGTCGATTTTAATTTCCCTTCGGTTAAACCTAAAAATAAGAGATAAAATAGACATAAAATAGTGAAACGTACAGTTTTGTTCCTATTCAATCCGCAATTTACGAAAGTTTTATTATTTTTTATTATTTATTAATAATTAGTTAAAAAACGTTGACCAATTATTAAAATTAATTGACCAATTATGGCTATTTTGAGATGAATTGAAATAATTTTAGAACCAAATCGTAGGATTAATTTGGGGTGCCAAAATTTTTTCAATGTACTTGAAATTTTTACCCCTCTGTAACTATTGTCAAAGTATAGACCAATTACTAAAAATCACTGACCAATTGTGACCATTTCGTGACCAATTTGGACCACTTATTAAGAGGTCAAATTTTATCATTTGGGCCGCTAAATAGATGCAGCTAATTTAATTTTTTATTATTTTTGGAGTTTACTCCTTAAGAATCGATTTTCATATATAAGGCGCCCGGTATGAGAAAAATATGAGAGGTAAAATCTACTGATGAATGACCTCGTTACTTTTTCGGTGCGCGCGCACCTATGGTGCGCAACTTTCTAATTTGGTTGTGAGTGTATTAAGGTGGACATGCATAGGTCGACTTTCATACATTTTTATTTTTGATTATTCTTGAAATGTATACATTTTTTTAAACATTTAATTTGTTTTATCATTTCTTTAGAGCTTTTTATATGAGCAATGTTCATGTCAGCTGTAATTAAAAATGAAAGTAATGTTGATCTAATTAATATTGAAAAATAATATTTAAAAAATAAATGATAATTGTCAGATAATAATAATTACATAATTTATCAACATTCCTAATGAAATATTTGTGCACATCTGAAATTGACTATTGTGAAAAGTTTAATGTAAAATATTTCGCCGATTAGTTATAATAAATGTATATAAAATGAATAAATATATATTTATATACATATGTATATTATTTTCATTAATTTGTTAATTTACCCTTTCATATGGTATTAATCTTATTTTCAGTTGGATAAACTCTTTTTGCGTATGTTTAGACAATCGTACTTAAGGAGTAAACTCCAGTCGTGCGTCGGAGCTGACACACACAATTTTATTTTTTTAATTTTATATAAAAAACGTTGACCAATTATTAAAATCAATTGACCAATTATGACTATTTTGAGATGAATTTAAATAATTTTAGAACCAAATTGTAGGATTTATTTGGGGTGCCAAAAATTTTTCAATGTCCTTGCAATTTTTACCCCTCTGTAATTATTGTCAAAGTATTGACCAATTACTAAAAATAACTGACCTATAATGACCATTTCGTGACCAATTTAGACAATTTTTAAGAGGTCGAATTTCACTATTTGGGGGGCTAACTAGATGGAGCCGCAAATCTAACTCAATATTTTGATGTGTGGTGAAATTATTAAAAGAATGTTATTATTATCATTCATGTCTAATTATATCATAACATCAATATATATTTTAATAAAATCGATGTAAACCACTATTTTTATTAAAAAAAAATCAATAGAAAAAATCATACATAAACAACGGTACACATCTGCTACAACACTTGTCCTATAACGTCCGAAATGTACGGAAATTAGTCCGAGAACACGCATAAAACACGGCAGGGAACGATTTTCTAAGCCCTTTCACATAAATTGCAAGTGCGATTCCCATTTAAAACACACGAACACATTAGGGCTCCTCAGACGCGAGATGGCCGGAGTGGACCGCCGGTGCGCGGAAGAAAGGGCTCATTTTCATTAGGCAACTAAGCGGCAAAATTATACGTAGATTTATATAGCATGTAAATCATTGTGTCTCTCAAACTTTGTGTTTTCTATTATTTTTATTATTGTACTCTGTTCACAACATATACAATATAACATTCTAATACTTGTTTGTTATAAGTATAAAATAATAATCACGAAAGACTTAGATTTTTATAATACCAGAGAGCTTTAAGTTAATATTTGATTACTTTTACCATAACTTCTAACGTTGAATCGTTTCAATATATCCACAGTAATTACATCTATTTGACGGCCGGCTGGTCGAGTGGTCAGGCAACTGGACACTTTACGCAGCGGTCGCGGGTTCGAATCCCGCCAGGTGCAGATAATTTGTATGACGAATATGGATGTCTGCACCGGGTCATGGATGTGTATTTATGTATATATGTATTTATATCTTAAATTTATTTCCGTTCCTAGTACCCGTAACACAAGTTCTTACGAACTTAGCACGGGGCTAGGTTAACGTGGTGTGATTGTTGGTTAATATTTATTTATTTATTTATTTATTTATTTATTAACAGTCAAATGTTTATATAAGTTAAAAAACCATTCTGAGGTGGTGATGCAAAAGTTCCTTTATCGATGCGACGGTCATGGATCTGATTCCCGCTTGGAGCAGATATTTTTATTTACATTGTTTTCTGGTCCTTGTGAACCTACAAGAAAACAATTGTTCGATACTACGAATACAGAAAAAAAGATGTTAATAATATTGTATGAAAAAAAAATTCAAAAACATTTGTTTAATATTCTGTAAACATAAAATATTTTCTAAAATAAATAAAACATTAAAAATCTAAACATTTTTAATTAAGCAAACTTTGATAATCAGTGCCGTGTTAACGATAGACGAGGGCGAGTCCAGTGACCCTTTCGTTTGAAGCGAACGAGAGGCACTTTTTGCCAGCGCCGGCTACATTCCGCCAAGAAACCACGCGAGGCATCTGCAAGCTACGCTCCGCTATGCACACCCATATGTATAAATAATAAAATGAGATTACCTGTGTGCTATTTCGTTAAATATGTATATTTGGTAATATTTGTTTTAGTTTTTTAGATTTTATTAATTTACCTCGTAGTTGGGTTGAATCGGACTGTTTGATTTCGAGATTATTGTGTTTAGAAAAATAAATAAAATATGTATTCTTCGCTTTTGTAAATCCGGTTTGAGTGATCTGCCAAAGTTATTTTCAAAACATAAGCATATATTTAAACAAACTTAAATATGTAAATAAATAAATATATATATTATTCAAATAATTGTTGTAAATGTAATATTATAATTACTCTACTGAATAAAAAAATCTGATTTAAAATTTTAAACGCAAGTTTAGTTTATCGCAATCTATAAAAAAACATTTAAAAAAAACGTCTGTTTTCGTAACAGTATGTATATATGGTATACACAACATATAGATTAACGTGAAGGGTGAACACGTTATTGCCATTATCTCCCGAGTGAGACCGACTTTTGTTTTAAAACGTAGAAAATTAAAGTTCCTTTTTTCGTTGAAACAATTCTAAACTCGCCTACAACTTCTATTTTAGCGGCGTCCTACATGTTTGTGGAAGTTCAAAAAGTTCAGACGGGACTTTAAAACGGTGATTTGTTTCACTTTATCCACACAATTCAGTTAAATGCTTTAATTGGAAAGACAACTATGATAAACACTTCGATTAATATTAAATAAAAGGTTTCAGATCCGGTGTCTGTGACTTGTTTTACGATTGGTTTGTATTATTAATTCATTGTTAAATCTTTAGTTTGCATTATTGTAGCTAATAAAATAATACACAACAGTTTTTTTAATAATAATCTTAATATCAAAAATAAATCAATTTAACTTCTTTAAAAGTTCGTGAAGTGTTTTCTTTTTTTTTTTATTTGGAAGAAGAAGAAGCTTACAATACTAAATTACAGTACATACAAGACAATTAGGTATAAATTTTATATTAATAGTAAGGAAAACATTGCTAAAAAGAAGAAAAGGTAAACCTATTGCAATATTACTTGCTTCATAAGGTGGTACGTTATTTCCTCTTTAAACACACAGCCTTTGACTAAAGCAAGCACTAGATCTTTGGTGTGGAAACGTGAAACAATTTTGTAGAGTTCTTGTAATAGTAGTAACAAACATAAGTTTTATACTAGCTGTGTCCGCGGCGTCGTTCGCATATAAGCTTTATTTTAGAGTAGTTTTGTAAGGGATTGACGGTACTAACTGGTACTATCCAGAAGGCGCCATCAATGCCATCTGTTATGGTCTTTATATATTATCGTACTATAATGTTTTGTATTTTACGTAAAAATAAACTGCGATCCGACATTTAGACTATTTTTTTTGTTCTACTTTTTTCGTTTACTGATATTTGAATATGAGTAATAATTAATTATTATTAATTAAATGCAATCAAACATTATACAAGGTAGTTATAATTTTTGAATCTCATTTAAAGGTATTAACTACTTACTAACCTACTTTTACCCTTTAACACCGTGATGCAATACAGTAGCTTTTGATAGAGTTAAGCGATTATGATGAGATAAAGACTAAATGTAACCTCCAGATATTATGTTTAGAGATAGTATATCAGCTTTGTTTTCCATGCTGATTTTCTAACCTATATTCCATAATTTAGCTGTGATGCGTGCCCAAAAAGATAAATAGATAATTCTAAAAATTATAGAAATGTGAATACTAATACTCTCAAATGACTAATGGAATTAGCCCAGGGGTTTTTGAGAAGGAGGAATAAATGAATGAATGTTAAATTTTATTTCGCTTATTTTTTTTTTGATAGTAAATTATATAATGTATATAATTTGTGTAAAATTATATCTGTCTGTTTATCCATGTGTTGTTTGTATGAACACATGCTTTCCTTTATCTGCTTATAACATCGTATTGGATTTGTACTGTTAGGATGTTATAATTGTATCTTAAAAAAATAAAAATAAAAAATAATAATAATTTTTTTTACAGAACCATAAAAAAATTAAGACAAGTGAAATTTATTATATTTTTCTAATTAGATTGTTCCAAGAGAATTGTTATTCTTATTTGTTTTATAGTACACACAATGTGTTGTATTATTTAGTGTAATCTTATTAGAATGATATGTCATATAATATAGATGTATAATATTAATAGCAAAAGATTTTATATAATGTTTGAATTACGAGCGAGAAAGAAAGTCAAAGAAAAATCTAGCCCATTTAATTAGATAGCAAACATGACTTCATTGTTAGGATTCTGTGCTCAAAGAGTGCAAATGAAACTATATAATAAGATTCCGTTGTGCGTCATTCTATTTCTCACAGAGATGTATACATTAAAACAAAAGGTGCTTGAAATATTCACAGAACATAGGCCATTATAACGAGAAATAATAAAAGTAAATCTAAATTAAAAAGGATTTTCATAGTGGGAAATTTATTACAAAACCTTCGAATACGAACTGCATTAGACAGATATCTAAAATAAATTGTATGAATAAAAGACAAATGCAGACTGCTTCTTATAGCACTAGTTTTTCTCCACGGTTTCGCTTATTTTTGTT